>CM036908.1:31928450-33128450 GCA_020800305.1 Porphyrio hochstetteri
ATGAGGGTGTTCAGTTTCCAGTCAGGGTTATGCCATTTTTAATGGCCATATACTTACCCTGTCTGGTGCATTTATTCATTTTCGAGCACAACTCGATTCGATGATCTTCCTCATTTTTTTTTCCACTTCTGTTGACATTGTCTGACAAGACTGTTCAGACTCAGACTGCTTAGGAAAAATAAACTTTGGTGCCAGAATTTGAGCCATCCGCAGTGTTCCTTCTCATCTTTATTCTATTATTCTGTTGCAAAGGAACTTTCAGCTCGGGAGCCACAATGGAAAGAAAACAACTCCAGCTCTTCTCCCCCTCTCCCCGCCCCTTCTTTTTTTCCATCTTGTGATCTTAACCCAGCTGGTGAGGGAGAAAATTCGCATGTGAGGCATGTGGGTGGAGCCCAATTGTGTAAGCTCCACGCTTGCAAAGTGTTTGGCATGGATCCTCTCGTTCCCTTTGTTTTCCGTGGCCGGACACAGAGGGAAGCCACATTCAGCACATTAACAGCCGCCACCTGTTGCTCTGTGCTACTTCAGAGGAACCCCGAGGCTGGGGAATCACACTGTGCTCTGGCCCTTGATCTCGAGGGAAAGTGGAGATGTATCAGGGATGTGCATTTGTCCCCAGGTTTTTCTTGCTTTTGCAGGACACGATGCAGATGGGTTTGGAAGTCCAAATGGGGAAGCTGTCCTTGGAGCAACTTGAGCATTGCTGTTGTGTGGGTCACTAGGAGGAATTTTCAAGCTCCATGTGATGTAGCTGTCCTGGCTAGTTCACTGTGGTCAGAAATTTTGCTGCCAGGGACTACTCTAGAAATCTTAAAGTACTTCAAGCATAAGCACAAGGCATAGCAAAGAGAAAGATCATACCAACCTTGTTAATGACATTTCTCTTCTCATCTGTGTAGCAGAGGCTTAAATCAATCTCCATTCCTATCCATTCCTATCCACTTTCCCGTACATATGTAAGGAAAAAAAAAAATGAAAAAGCATATCACTAATGCAGCTAATTCTCAGTATCTTGAAGCAATTGACACAAGTACATAAATTAACTCATCACTTTATATCACTTGAGGCAAATGTTCTACTTGGAGTACCTCTTGGTAAGAATAAGCAATTTAAGATCCATTAGTTTTTGGAATATTCTGCTTCATTAAAACCACAGTCATCCCTAAATGTAAATGAGTGGAGAAAAGAAGCTATCAACCTCTTGGTTATACTAGATAAACTTAAAAACTCTTCATATTGCAGAGTGCTGTAAAAAGGTTTTAATACAAATACAAGAGAGGCCTTGGGTTTCCAAAAGAGGTTTCTACCTTGTAATGAAGTTTCTCATAGCTTTCTTAAGTTTGAAAAACTACAATGTGGATTGCGGAGGAGAAAGCAATTCTGGTGGACAGAGCTTAAGCTTTTACTATCATTCTAGGGTAGTTTTGCAAAACACTGTGTTCTGTGGTCCATTCTTCTACTTGCATACCAAAATTCATTCTCCTTTATAATGGCCACAGTGCCTAAGATTATAATTTTTAAAAATAATAAATACCTATCCTCTGTTTTCTTTGAGAATTTCCAGAAGACTCAGGACCCTCTTGCCTGGGCTTGACCTGAAGAACTTTAAGTTCAAATTACTTACTTTCACTTATGATACTGTGTTATTTTATAGTATTATAAATAGTATAAATACAGTGGTTTCAGATTTTAATTAGACTTGTGAAACATCAATACTGCACTAAACAAAATATATATTACAATGATTTGTTCAACATTTACGGTAACAGAACAAGGAAAGATTCCGGAAAGACTTCTTGAAAAAAAAGAACATTCTTTTTCTCCTCAGTTCAGTCACATTTAAGTCTCAAGAAGTTCCTCAACTTAAAAAAAGCTATTTTTGTCTAAGCAGTAAAGGTAGCAATGTTATAGAAGTCACAGGCATTTCTGGAAAAACTAAGTCCTTTCACCGTGGTGCCTAATTTTGTCTTAAGTCTTTTCCAAATGTTGCATTATGCTTTCAGGGCCATGGACCATACAGTTCATACAAAACTGGAATGTCTGCAGGTAAGGTCTATCGACTGGATGACAGATGGAAGAATGAATAGTTAGATTCTGGCTAACACAGAGTACAACCTGTCTTCCACTCTTTGCCAGGGGCCAGTCCAACTTTCCCTGAAGTGACTGACTTAGGTGAAGCTGCCATTCAGCAAAGTAATTGATTTAAATGCAACACAGTACCAAAGCATGTCCATGTTGAGAACAGGATGCTACTGGAAGGAATGTACTAGGTGGCTGTTACCACGCAATGTTCTTCCCTTGGAAGAAAAATCACTTCCTGCTTTACACAGTCTACACGTGATTTAATAAGGCCTCATGTCCTGCTGAAATAGCAACACAGTATTGAGCTGAACTCTGTTACGCTGGCTGACAAGCTTGTATACAGGTATGGCAAAAATAAAAGATGCCCCAACTATCCACATTAGGGGCAGAAAAATGAGTCTTCCAAGACTACCATATGTCCATCGTATGGCTTAGGTCGGGCTGAGATTAACTCCAAAATACCCAAAAAATAGTTTCCATAACCAAACAAAGGCACTGGACTCTGGTGAATCAGGATTAGTGTTCTGCAGCTGTAGGGGAAGATATTTTATAATTAAGCCTGCACCCTCCAGCAGATCTCTGTTGGAGGTACCAGCAGTCTTTGGCAAAAACTGGTTTGAAATCAGCCTAGCTTCCGGCTGAATAGCTCTGCTGGTGAGGAAGAAAAGCCTGTGTGTTTCTATGGCTCCCACACAGAAATGCTCACTTAGAGTATCTGAAAATATGGACCTAATACATCTTTATTTTCTTCCTTTTCATTTCTCTGCAAGATTTATGATTCTGTTAAAAAAAAAAAAAGGGCTTTTACAAGAATGGTTTCAAAATTAACCATTAATTTTCTGCTCAAGCGGATGTGATGGACACAATGCAAAATGATCCCTAAATAATGGTGCAGAAGTCAGATTAAATCTGAAATTCCTACACAATTTGCTTTTCTAGCTTACCGATCTACGTACAAATGCAATGGTGGGGCAGACACCCATGTCAGGAGCAAGACCTGTGCTGGTTAGATGGCAGAACGCAGTTGCAAAGACCGTTGGCCTAAAGTTTGAGGCAAGCTGTTGTAGCTCAATCTCAGCCAGTAACTGAGCACTGCACAGGTGCTTGATCACCCCTTCTCTGCAGTGGAATAGGGACAAGAATGGAAAAAACTTCATGTGTTGAGATAAAGACAGTTTAAAGGAAGATTGATACTGATAATTATAATAATAATAGTAGTGATGTACAAATGCAGTTGTGTACCACACGTGGAAAAGTCCCCAAACCCGATGCCCAGTGTGTTTCTGAGCAGCTAGCTTCTCAATTATATCTGGAGTGTGATGCTCTATGGTGGGGAATATACCTCTGGCCAGTCTGGGTCAGCTGTCCTGGCTGTGCTCTCCCAAGCCTCTCGGGCACCTGGCAGGGCGTGAGAAGCTGAAAAGTCCTTGACTTAGCGTAGGCATTAAACCAAACAACTAAAACCGTCAGTGTGTTATCAACATTACTCTCATCCTAAATCCAAAACACAGCCCTATACCAGCTACCAGAGAGAAAATTAATTTTATCCCAGCCAAAACCAGGACACAAGATAAGCAGGATCTTCCACCTGACTCATAAGTATTCCACATCAATATCTCTGATAAATGTCTAAAGCGTTTGAACACTGAAATAATACCAAGGGTACTTCCCTCATAGCCGAGTCAAGCTGTGACAACAGGTCCCGAAAGAGGATATTTTTATAATACTTTATCTTGTCATCATCCTTTTTTTTCAATGTCTAGTTGTTCAAGGAAGAATAGCAAAGTCCTTTCATGTTGAATGGGTTTAAGGGCAGTTGGTTGTTTATTTCCCTGAAGCTACGCAGTGCCTCATGTCGCTGCGTCAGGGTGAGACTCAGGTTTGTGACAGGCAAATTCCACAATAATGTTGTTTTTAAAATAACTTCTAACACTAGTTTATCCTGGCTGCTAGAAATGCCCTCCTTTCCCATCTTCACATTACTACATAATAGCGATAGCTCAAATTTGATAGCACATACAGGTATAAATTTAGTGAACTGGTAGCAAAAACTGGCTCGTTATTGTGTCCTTGAGGTGGCCCAGTTCTGCAAGCCTTCAGTTTGGTCAGCCTGGGTCAGAGCCACCTGCCTGCCCCCCACAAGCTGCAGAGGAAGACAGAGCTCCTCACTTGCACCTGCTCCTTTTCCTACCTATTGCATTCCCACAGGTCTCGGCTCTTGCCACTGGCAAACCGGCAAACTGTCCCACAGCTCCAATACTGCAGTCCATGCTGCTGTTAGAAATAGGCTATCAGGAAAAACTACTGGGCAAGAGGCTCCTGCAGGCAACTCCCAGGCATGAAGGATGGCAAGCATGGCCGCCAGCATGAGTACCACAGGCAGAAGAGCCACATGTCCATAATCTGTGGGGGATAAGGTGTCACAGCTTTGGACTTTCCCCACCTCCCATCACACCACCATTTTTGGGTCCCAGGCACATTGTTGTGGCAAATTCCAAATGAAAAACGTCCCTTCAGTGGCATTTTGGCAGTTTCTTGGCTACAAACCTATGCAGTCTGTGGGCATGAGATGAGGCTAATAAAGCAGCTCTCAATTCCTACAGCTCTTACTTTAGACTCTCTCCAAACTCAAGTGGACCTTCTTACTTCATTGCCTCACATTCAGTTCAAATTTGAAAGAGATCTTGGCAACTCTGAGAGCCATGAAACATTTCAAAGTGATGAATAAGACTGCACACTTGCAGCAAAGGATGACTCCTGCAGGACTCTGCCTACGCTTCCTGTTAACATCAGATAGCAATTCATCCAAGTAAAGTAGATAACAAGTGAACTATTTCACATGCATTCATAACGGAGTCTAAACAACAGGAATAACAACAAAGTGCTTGATACGCAGATTGAAAAACACCCTCCAAAAGAAAACGAGCCTATTCATATTGTAAGTCCTCCACACAGGTCTCCAAATCATGCTCCTAACTATCCAAATACATGCAACATTGAACTCTCCTTCCATTTCCCCATCATTTCTGCAGCTGCTTTGGTGACATGTGCTCTGCCTACCCACTCTCACAGCAGAGAGCCCATCTTCTGGATGTCTCGGTGATGCTGACGTGAGATTCTGCTTCTTCAGGCAAAATCCTGGGGCTCTGGGTATCAAGGTATCACAGCCAAATCTCACAGTCGCCTCTAGTGCTATAACCCCAGCCCCTCCTGGAGCTGTGTGCCAGCCAGTGGTCTGGCAGAGTCCCTGGGCAGCATCACTGCCGCTGCCCAGGCACAGGAGGGGGATCCTGTTTTCTCACAGATGGCCCTTGTTTGCTGTGTGTAGCCAAGGGACATGTACCACTAAATGGCAGGCTGTTTGGCTGGAGGCTTTGCAGGCTGGTACAGCCTAATCGGTCTAGGTACTGCCACGCATCCCTACGCTGTTCCCAAGGATCACAACAGTAGACCTCGGAGACAGGCCAGCTCGTCACGGCTGTGACCACTATAGCTGTATTGACACGTTGCCTTCTCTACCTTGATGTTGTCAGCATCTTTAATGAGAAAACCCCACTGTTACTTTCCACACTGCTTTTGTAGTACTATTCTTTTTTTTCCTAACGCAAGGATTAGGCATTTCTTAGCTGTAATTTTGGAGAAACCATCTCCTTTGCTTGTCTGTTTTTTCCAGCAACACAGTGTCAAGAAAGTCTCTAGTCCCTTGGTAATACTAGTTGCAAAGCTCTCCCTTGTTTCCTTAGAGCAGAAAGCTGTCTGTGCAAAAGTCCATATGCTAGGAAAACCACCGTTGCTTTTGTGCCCCACGTAGCATTTCTCTTTCTTCCCTTAGGGAAGAGCAGTCACAAAGAGTCCCCTTACTTTGTGTTAGGAAGTGGAAGTGCTTACTGTGATAGCAGCACTGCCTTATCCAAATAGGCCAAGAGACAAAGAACTCTGAGCCAGTCCAATTACTGAAGTTGAAACAGATTTATAAAAATATCTGTATTTATTTGTATATACATTTCTCATCCTTGTAATTTTTCCTCCCTCTGGTAACCTGATATTCCTGCAAGTCTATTCCTCTGTTGCATTTTGGTTTCAATTCCTGTAAAATTATTTCATTTTATTTAGCTACACCTGTCAAAATACATGAACTAATTCTCTTTGTGATGACCTGCCACTGGTTCTTAGTCTCCAGTGACAGGATGCAGCAACTGCATGCCTGTGAAGCCTGTGCCACAAAAATCACCTGGGCACCTTTACATACACATAAGCAGAGAAGATGGACCCAGACTGAAATACCTTGACTGGCTCAGCTCCATTCTCCAGTGCTGCCAGACAAGAAACCTCTGCTCACAAGCATGTCCCTTCCATATCTTTCATCTCTGGGTTGCCAAATGTTCAATGTATAGGGTCTAACACAGAGGACACCAACATTTATCTAAATTTCTCCCTCACTGATTCTAAAATGCCCTCTGGTGGAATGCACGTAGGGCTTTTTGGGGGGGGAACGCAACATTCTGGTGTTCTGAAATAATTTCTTATTCTGTGAATTGACTGCAAACTACCTGACTAAAGGCAGGAGCGAAGGACAGAACTCTCTGTAATAGCATGGTATTTATTTTTGTCATTTTTACTGCTGTGATGCTGGGTGTTACAATTTGTCTGACTTCTCCCGCAGCGTGCAGAGCTACAATACCTCTGTGCCACCTTGCAACACAAAGTCCCTGGCTGGCTAGCCTGCCTGATGGTTGTCCAGCAAGTCATTACTTGCACTGGGAGGGGTGAAATGTAAATCCAGAGTACCCTGGGTAAACAGATACCTCTTTCATCTCCCCTACAGAAGTGGGTGAGTGAGAATTGGTGTTATACAAGACTGCGTTGATGCTGTTCAAAGTGGTGAGTTTTACCCTTAATGTTATACTGAGGGAACACATGTGGTGACCAGTGATTGATTACCTTCACAAAGCTCATTTTCACTCAGCAGTGGTGAGTTTCAGAAGGGTGATAATAAAGGATATCATTGCCTAAGTTCTCTCTCACATGTTGTCCACTGTCCTGTGGAAACAAAAAGGTGATTAATTCCTCTAACATTTTTTGTGGTACTCTAGAAACATTGACATTAAGTGGCAGATACCACATATTTACTGATAGGAGCAAAAGTTCATCATGGGTCCCCTTTTACAACAAAAACTGAAGACAATACATCAATCAAAGACCTAGAATAAAGTAAGGAAATGAGACTATTCACAGAAACAAAGCTCTCAGCAGGGATTCAGAACTTCCGAAGGACCAGGGATGAACAGGAAGGCTGTCTCTACCTGTGAGCTGGGGCTTGCATGCATGAAGAAACAGAATGGAGCTGGAGGCTTTGGAGGGATGTTTGACTGAGGTTAAAGGTGCAGGTTTCACAACCTGAATAAGGGAAAAAAAGATGGCTTGTGTTACCTGTTAAAATAAATACTCCTCTTTGGGAGATTTTAGCTAAGATGTTTCCAAGCATGAAACCTTCTTAAAAAAGTCACAAACATATAGATTACCAGGGATCTGAAAGGAGTGAAGGTAACACCTGCTGGTGGCAGTTTGTCAGGAGTGTACCATTGTATAACAGCAAAGGGCCCAGCCGAGAAGACCGTAATGGCTAATGCAGGTGCATCCTCCTGCCTAAGGGGGTCAAATTAGCAGCTTGCTCCTCGTCATCAGCAGCACCAACTGTGGATGCAATAGCGCTGGGTTAGGGCACTGTTGTCTCTCGTCCTTCACTGCTTCCATGTAAGAAATGGCAGCTGCGCAACCCCCTGCCCCCGATGCATGCCTGAGCAGCACCTCACAGGGTGCACAGTGTCAGTAGGAAATTGAAGTAACGAGGCTCAATTAAGCAGCTCCCCATACAGTCATGGATGAACTTGTCCCAGCAAGAGTACCTAGATCCAGTGGCTCAGCAGGGTAGTTGTGTGGCGTGCAGCTGGTTCAAAGCCATTTGTAGAACGCTGAATATTCCTCCTCCCTGTGGGACACACTTGCCCTTTTGAGTACCACACACATAGGGTGTAGCCAGGGAGGCCACAAAGACAGATGATTTTAATGCCACCCCTTCCATTTTTATACATGCCTGTTTATGAAGAAGTAAGCATAGACAAAGGGAGAAAAGGTTTCCACCTTCATAAAGATCAAGGAAACTTTGGCTGACAGAACGCTTTTTGCTTCTGCAACAAGATTTGGGCATCATTTAGCTTTTCTCTTATTAGTGCATGTGTAGGCCAACACTCACCTTCACTTAGAGGGTCAGCACAAAATTTCGTGCCTTTTCTTCTTCCCAAGTGATTCTACAGTGCGCTTTACATGATGGCCAGAATTTTTGCAGCCTTTTCCCAACAGTATATTTCTTCAGAAATACACAGATCTGAAAAGATAAACTATTTATTCCCATTAAGAATACTTAGGGGGAAAAAAAACCCAACCACCAAAGCCAGTTGTGTTTAAATTTAGCATGATTACATGTTGCTTTGGGTTTTTTTGTTGGGTTTTTTTTCCCCCTGACGGACCTTTTTTCTCCAGCTGCTTTCATATAAACTATGCTCCTAAACTTCAAGCCATGATAGAAATGGCAAATCAGCTTCTGATGGATCTGAGGTTTGGCCACAGAAAGTACTTCCTTCCTTCAGGGAAGCAATGCTGCTTACAGCAGACTTTATACCTTTTGCAACACGTGGGTCAGTCAGTTGACTCCTGCTGCAACACCACATAAAGTTTGCAGAACCCATGTATAAGCTTGTACTCGGTAATTAGAGGAGCAACACTGTTCATTGCAGAGCACCCCTCAGCAGGACATCTGCCTGGCAAAGTACGGTGGTGAGGGACTTTTTGTATGGGTTTGGGCAGGAGGTAGCCCCCTTGCAAGGTGGCATTCAAAGGAAAATATGAGAAGTGTAATTAACTCAAGGGTCCCAGGTATTCTGGGAAAGGTTTTTACTGACTGACAGTAAGACTATGTTTGCGTAATTGCCCAAACATGTACCCTTTGAATAATAATAATATTGCTGTTCTCCCAGATACACTTTATTTTCGGAAGTGACCTGATAACAGCAGAAGCAAAGCACTCAATTTCACAGTTACATTGAAACAAAAATAATTACAGAACGCATGCAGAAATTAAAATCTATTACAGACAATTTGTGCTAAGAAACCCAACATCCCCTAAAGCTAGACAATTTCAACCGTTTCAATTTGGTTTTGTTATGATTGGTTATCCTCTCTGTATCACTATTTAGGCCCGAGATCTTTTCTTCCCTTCTGCTCTAATTCCATTCTTTTGCTGTCTTCTATCGTGCTAGAGATATTGTAGGCCCTAGACAAAGTGGATATCAATTCATGGAATTTAAATGTAGCTACAGCCATCTTTTTCATTTTACTTACCATAAAAAATATTACATATTCAATCCTAACAAACTTTATGTATGCGTTTCTCATTTGAGTTGTATGCAGTATCCACCAGAGACAAATGGGATAGTTTCCCATGAATCCAGCAAACACTGATAGACATAAATACAGCAATAAAAAAAAAGCACTTGTAGAAAAACCCTTGTGAAAATTACAGGAACGCAAGAATCTCCTTGACTGAAGACATGCAACCCCTGAATTACCGAGGAACCTACTTGTCAGCTTTCAGCCTTCCTGACAATGCCACACAAAGAAAAAGAAGCTTCTTTTCTCCTTTCTAACCATATTTTGAGCTGCCTCGAAAATCTTAACGTATCTTTCCATACAGCTGTCCCCTCCAAAAAGAGCAACACAGCAAATGGCCAGACAAGCCGCTGTTAAGGCATTGAGGGCAGATCACCTTCAGAGGTTCCTTAGATTTTTTCATTCACCCTTGAGGTCTGTAGAGTTTTTGTCATCAGTGCCAGAAAGCAGAGAAGCCAGGATAGCTTATCCCTTTTGGTACTCTGACGGCCCCTATTTGGCCATGGTTCATCAGCAAAGTATTTCTGAAAGGAAAACAGAGCATTTGCTCTGATGCCGTAAGGGGGAAAACAAACCGTATATGCTGTATCTTTCCTCTTTCCTTTAGTGGGCAGTTAGAGCACCATGACAGCACTACCAAGTCCTGACAGACTTGGAGAGAGTGGCACCAAGCTGTCCATCAGCCAGCAGAGAAGGCTCTGACAGTGACTTAGAGGTGAAGGGAGGGAGATACAGAACATTTGCCTGAAGTGCTGAGCAATCAGGGAAGATAACTACTGTAATTTGTGGCTCTGCATAGCGACCTCCTTGGCTATGTATAGTTCTCTCTGATACTAAAGTGGCCCCAGTTAATGGGCTTCCATTGCTGAGAACAAGGGCAGAACTTGTACCTTCCCTCTTCCTATAAACAATGACAGACGATCCTGTCCTCACCTTCATGGCTGAGGGCCAGTCTGCAGATACCACTTATGCCATCAACATCATCAAAGAGGAAGAAGTTGCAGTAGGTCTGACCTAGTGCTTAGTAGGAGGCACACCGTCAGTTGGCTGCTTGACTTGGTTGTGCTCCCAAACATTTAGTGGGAAGCGTGGGGAAGAAAGTACTTAGCAATCAATCCTAGTATTTTTTCCTCTCCTCTTCATTCCCCACCCCCCTTCATTTCACAGCTTCGTGTACAAAGGCTGAGGAGGGGGGAACAAAAACCAGAACACAAAACTGTGTAAGTCTAAAAAACCCCTTGTTTTTGGTGATCAGTTTTTGTGCCAAATTCCCAATTCATGCTTTTCCAGGTGAATTGTTTTGATCACACACACCATAATCTAGAAGTATCCCACAGTTTCTCCCCTCACAGGTTGGTTATTTAAATGCATGACCACTTATACTTTCAAGGATTCAAATCTGCAGTTTCAAAATGGAATTATGCCAATCACATAGGCCATCTGGCTGAAATCGTTGTTAGGAAGTCGTAAATAAGGATGACATGGGGTCACTTAATGGAAAGGCACTGACATTTCATCCATGGTTTATTACTAACCTCTGGTCCAAACTGAAGTGAGCTTATGGTCTCAGCCTAGTTTTCAGTGGACAAACTGTCTCTGTCACAATTTCCCTCTCCCTACTGTAAAGAATCCATATACTGCAGAAAGCATTTTATGGACTCTGTTCCACAGCCCATACCCTGGCAGCATCTGCGCTGGCTTCAACAGCACATTTCCCACATCTGGAAAGGCACCACAGAAATTAATTCTGTTCAAGTGTGATGGCCAAGAAGACAGTATGCACAGACCCTTGCCCTTCCTCTTACAAAATCATAAGAGTAAACACTTAAAGAATTCTCATCATAAAAGCTAGAGTAGGTCACAGGGCTGTAACACTCTCGGACTCGGCAAAACTACCCTGTCACGCACACGTGCACACAAAGTCTCTAATTTCAATTACCTCTTGGCATAAAGAGCTGTTCTGATTTAGAAAAAGGCTCAGAACTGGTATGAGGACCTCAGCTATCCATTTCTCATGAGAAATATCTTCTCTTCTGGTCTCTACAGAGGGACATGCCTCTGTAGGCAGGGTCAGAACTGCTGGGGAGGGACGGGGGGGAATCACTTGCGAATTCATGATTGAGGTTTCAAGAATCTTCTTGTCTGGGAGCTAGCACTAGTTCATTTGTGTATGTGTCTGAGGAGGATAGGGTCCCAAATAAAATGTAGATCCAAAGAATCTGTCTCATTAGTGACTAGGACATGGAATGGTCTTACCTGCAGCTAGAGGTGTTAAGGAAAAGCAAAGTTAGAGAAGCACTGAGAAAGACTGCCCGAGGAAGCACGGAGCCCCACTTGGCAGAGGTGCTTGAATGGAGACTGATCCTACAGAGATGCAGATATGGTTGGGGAGAGAATAAATAACCTCTTGATAGACATTCCAGTCCCATGACTGACAAAAACATTTTGCTCCCACCAATTTGCTGATTACTGAGATGATCTAGCCTGCTCCACTGAGAGCAGTGACAAGATATCCCAGTTCTTCCTATCTGATCTCATTTGAGGGTATGCAAAAGCAGCAAAGAAAACAGCCTCAGAACGTGACACCTGGAAATGAGGATATACTGATGGCACAGGAGCCACACCCCAGTCTCCAGGTGAAATCCTGGTGTGTGTGTCTGCCTCACACCGCAACAGCTGGTACCACCACCAGCCTGTGAGTCACCCAGATAATTCAGTGGTCTGGTAACCTTTATGAGCAACATCCAATAATTAAAAAACAATGCGCTGCAAGTAACATGGAGAACAGCTGACTGAATCCAGGAGTAAAGGCACCACACTAAAAAAAAAATAATTAAGACAACAGGCTGCCATTAAAACAAGGTTGACTCCACGCAAACTGATGGCTGCGCCAGGGTCACATTTGTAGAGCTAGAACTTTTTGCTTTCTAGTGTCCTTTTAAAGCAGCTGAAAATACCCTCAAACTCTGAGAACAAACATATCATTTTAAAGCAGAATAGGCCTGTAAGACTTTTTAACACTTGTTTGTTGATTATATTAATGCCAGAATATATTAAAGAAGTGCAATATAAATTTGATTTTAATTGTTTTGTACACACGCCAGTGAAAAGGAACTGATTGGATACAGTTCACAGGCAGTATGTTAATACGTTATTTTCATATGATGATAGCTTTGCATAATCTTTCTTTTTTCAAGATTTAGAAGAACCTGTTGTTAACCAAAGCACAGGAGAGAGGAAGAATACAATTTACATAAAATCGGCTACCCTACACATTAATTAGTAATGTGGCTGAGCGGAAGGTGTGTTCACTTAGTAGAAAGTACACTTTATAATTTATACACCAGCTGTTTCAGTGCTTTCTAGTCCATTTTCCTCCCTGCCTGCCTCTAATGAAATCGTGTTACTGGAGAATTGACTGGGGTGAATTGAGATTTTAATCCCATTGACGCTTCTCTATGGAAAGGCACACTGGTGGGAACTTTTAATGGAAGGTCTGTAATCAGAAGACACTTGTATTCAGTCCCCCACTATAATGACTCTCATCAAATGTTAAAGCCCAGGCAGTGTGCAGAAGGCTAGAATTTCAAGGTTTTTGACCAACCCCATTTGAGGCATTCCTCTGGGAGTGTGTGATTACTCAAGTTTAGCAGTTTATTGCCTCATCTTTCAATATCCAGTGAAGCACAAAATTCTCATCTAGGTTGCTCTTTTTACTTAAAGAACAGGCCAAAATAGACTGCAGAGCTACTAGCACTGTCATTGAGGTTAATTCTTGCTTCTCAGTTAACAGGAGATCAATGGAAAAGCTTTAAAATATTAGAACACAAATGCTGCTTAGTCTCTAAAGATGCTCAGCAGCCTTTGTAAAAATTCTGGTTCACACCACACTTTTCCAATACACACACGCACGCACTCCCATTTATTTATTTATTACCAAGAGCTCCTTTAAGGTTAAGAGTAACATTAATTGAGAGGTGGTGCTGTTCTGCAAAGAAGGATGTAAACATGTATTAAAATCCAGCAGAGCGAACAGTTTTCCTATTCCCCAAACTTTGCAGTCAAGAAAAGTACAGTCATTAAAAGAGAGGTGGTCAAAAAGCAAGCTGAATTGGGAGTTAATGGGACTCATTATGTCGGCTGCATGTTAGTAATGTCTCCTTCTCGACCAGAAAAACAAGCAGAAATAGACACAGAAAAGCAAAACCCACTTAAACAAATGCCTGTTAAAATCCCTGCGAGGAGAATGCATTTGCTCTGAACAGACACAAACACATCAATTAATACGGTGGAAGCCACTTAAACAAATACATGTTAAAGAAATAAACTGGAAAAATGAAGGAACTTCTAACAAAAGATGTCAAATGCTGTTAAAGAAATACATCTATTTAAAAGACAACATCTTTTTCAAATGCAGCAAGTCAAAATAGAAGGAATAATAGGAAGAATGCCTCTGAAGTATTAATGTTAAATAAAAAAAGTATTTCCCTCCCTTCTTCTTTTCCCTCCTTCCAAAAAAAAGGGAATCAAGATGAAGGTTTCTTTAATAAGCATTTCTCTGGCAACTTAATGAATACGTTTGAATGACTTTCCTTATTCCCTGCTCCTTTCTTATTGAATTGGTCAGACAAAGGTCTAATTTGGGAGTGTTTTTACTTAAAGGAACTCTTTCTTTCTGACACTTCTTTCGGGCCAGCATGGGTTCAGGATTTTCCGCTCCTTATGCAATTCACTCCCTCTGCTCCCTTTCTTATTTTACTTATTTCAAAAAATGTTAGGATCCACTTGTCATTAGAGGTTCCTTTTTTTATGGCTTCCAATCTGAATAGGCACCTACATTCTCACATTCCCTGCAGAACTCGCTGCAGTTATTGTATATGCAGTATAATTCATACAGGAAGGATTACAATATAGCTTTTCAATGGATTATGTTTGTGTGCATTTTTCAGGGCTTATTTAATGTGGATATATACGTACAGATTTTTCTGTGTGCCTGAGTGACCTTCAGGAGGTCTTAATTTAGACTTCCCCTACTCAGCTTTGGTGGGATTATTTGAGAGCTTTTAAGTGTCCAAATTTGAAGGGAACACCCAAAGTTCAGATTTCTTTATAATTTCTGCAATAGCTCATGAATGTCTTTTGTTGTATTAGCCCTATTTTTTCCAGGCTCTCTCCTGCTCCCTTTTACCAGCCTCCTGTCCACTTCTTAGACACTTTTCTCACTCTCCAACCTGGCAAGTCAAACTCTGTTCCCAACAAGCTTTCTCCTAGCATGTCTCAGAAGTACCAATCCATACATCAATGATCTACATGCTTCACACATCCATTAATTAATTTCCTCAGCACCTATATTCGGCATGTAATATTACATCAGCCTGGCAGAGAGAGAGAGATGAAACAAAGCACTGAGTCACCCAAGGGCATTCAGAAAATCTGCTCTAGAGCCAGAAGTCTCATCCAGACTCCCACTTCAACTCAGATATTACTGAATAAACTTCATGCGGTTCTAATATACCGTAAAGAGCAGATACAAATTCAGACACTATGAAGTTGTGCCTAACCACATAATACTAACATCTTACTATGTGAGCTATCTTTTCTATCTCTCCAGAAGTAAACAGATAGCTTAGCAACTAACAAGGCCATTAAAACCTGATTAAACTTGAGCAAATGGGACAGATTCTTTCTGTACAGGGCAAGGAGGCTCCTCAGCACAGACTAGCACTCCATTCACTCCAGACTCACATTTCATATCAACGCTGACCTGGCTATGCACTCTCTGTTTTGAAGGGGATGCACCAAAGAAAATGTGAAGCCTATTGGGAGATACGAGTTGGTCAAAGGGGAAAGAAAAAGATGTATCAACACAATAAAATAATTGGCCAGGCTGCAGTGTTGCTGGAAAGGACTGAAAGGAGCCCTGGACCATGAATGGATCAAGATATGAGCAATGCTGTTACCAAAGCTAAAGACAGAGTAATTTGCAAAGTGTAACAACCTTATGATGTAAGAAAGGAAGGGAAGAAAAAAATATATTCCAGTATAAAACACAACAAACAAGGACAGAAAGTACACTTGATCTTTCAGGTCTTCCCAGCACCATCTTTCTAGAAGGCTTATAGTGTCTTCTTGCCCTTAGGTATTCACACAGCCATGTGCTGGTTGGGGAGATTCTGTGTCACTGGACTAAAACTATAAAAAAAAAAAAACTTTGCTTTGTGATTAGAATACAATTCTAGGCATCTGTTGATTCCAGTATGTCTGTAGAGCCTTCTAACTAAATCAGCCACAGGCTAATCTGACCCTGTACTTATTCTAAAAGATCAAAACTATTGATCCAAATAATTTGTTTTGAAAATAAGACAACCTTATTTTTTGTTGTTGTTGTTTTGATCTATTTAGGGTTCTTCACACTGTTTTCATTTAGTTACTTTTTTTAAAACGTGGAGTGTGCTAATTGCCCCTGTAGAAAGGATAGCAATACTCCAAACACGATGGAGGCAGAACATATAAAGAAGTACCCACGCGACAAAAATGTCTTTAAGGTTGGTTCTTATGACTGCTACTAAAGCATGACTGCCCATGTGCCCATGCTAGCTGTGAAATATGGCAAAGAGGGCCATAGGAGTAACAAGACCTTCTACTTCTAACAAACACATTGCCGTTTGTAGCAGGGAAGCCCTCTTAAACACATTTGCACAGCACTTAGCACAAGGAGACCCAGTCTTCTGTAATACAACAGTAATAACTGTCAATAATACTGCTCATGGACATTTTCTCTTTTCAACAACATAAGGGTGCTTTTCTAATCCACAAAGGCTATAAACTTGAACTATTGCACTATTTCTAAGGGCAGAAGTGAGACCAGAGATCAGGCAGATGAAGTGGGTCTTTTGTGATTTATCTGCTCGCTGCCACCACCTTCTTTCTGCAGGGAAGCCATAAGGAGGCGATTATCAGTGCTTAACTCAAATGTAAATAAGCAAAGCATCTTTCAGAGGCCAAAGCAATAATCCCATTTAGACTGACATAAAATGTATGTGACTGGGAAGTATAAGCCATCTATACTTCCTGTATAAGGTAGCTACAAAGTAATTTAACAGGAAAGGTGCAACCTTTTTTTTCTGTGAAGAAATCAGCAAAAGACTAGACAAAAAAACCAGACATCTATGGTCGGAAGCAATCCCACGTGAGCCCCAGGGGTAGATTAGCTGGTTTAACGTGGCATAGGTCTTTCCCCTCCCCAAACAAGAGCTATATAGTCCATGGCATTCATTAATTTCTTGGCCTCTGTTAATCTCTAATAGTTTAATACACCATATGGGTTTTTTCCTCAGGACAGACTGCCTTCCACAATGCAGTCCTATGGAAAAGAAGAAGAAAAAAATAATATAAATCCAAGCCCAGTACTGCCATTCAGAGAGAAAAGAAAGTCAGCAGGTACAGAAAAAAAGAAGTACTGTCATTGAAATTTTGTTGTGTTGAATCACTCAAATGAGATCATAAGCTACTATAATATATTGATTTTTTTGCATTTCCTAGGAGGACGCCATTTGAAGGAGACAAGGTACTTTATATTTGCTTTTAGGCATTATTTAACACCAAATTTTACTTTTCTGTGTAAAGATTCAGTTGTGTGCCAGTAACTTGATGAGGTTAATTTTGTCATACCCACAGGGGTATAACATGACCATACAGCTCAGACCTCTATAATGTGCAGCAAGTTCTTTTATAAATTCCTGTGACCTACAAAATACACTTTGGTATGTGAGCATCTTCAATAGATTGATCTAGCTTTCCTTAATATTTTATGACCATGCACGTTTAACAGGGAAGATGCTTATAGTGACAGTATTTTATATTCTTTAATTATGTGGTAAATATTCAAAACCCCATTCCATGGTTTTTTGAAGGAAACGGCAATAGCCGTGGCAGTTACAAAAGGAATGAAGCAAGGAATGGGTTATTCATGCCCCACACAGAGCAGAAGCCAGAGCACAGAAAGAAACAGTTATATTTGCACTTTCAATTACTAAAGATGTCCATGCAAGTCAAATATACAGCATAGTAAGTGCTATACTGTTGAGGCTGTATCAGGCTCTTTCCCAGGAATTTCGGGACGAAACCCATCCCTTCTCTGCAATAACATTAGTCCAGACCTTCATGATCTGGTTTGCTCTCAGCAAAGGTCAGTCATTTGCCTGAGCAACCCAGCCAAAAGAGGAAAAAATGCCTGTCACACATGGTGACTCAATTTTCGAAGAGGATGGAAAAGCAACACTATGGGTTTGAGGTAAATCTAGCAAGACAGGCAAAGGAATGTGAATTTGCAAAGATCTAATGAGCAGCTCTTCTGCAAAGAGCAACTAATGTTGGAGATATCTGATAGCTAATATTTTGAACCAAATGGTGTAGAATAATGAATTCAAAATATTGTACTTTCTGGAGAATTTGACAGCACTCAGCTGGCAGGATATAGGACAGATAACTCCCCGAAAGATGTATTTGTCCCACAAATACTCAGTACTCCAAAACACATTAACTTTCTTGATGTTTTTTGAAAAAAGAATCCACAACAAACAAACCCAGAAATAGAGCGCTTATTTTGGAAGCTTTGGCCAAACTATAAACAGAATTCATTGTCTCAAAGGTAAATGTAATCAAAGTAATGCAAAATGAATAAAATTTTAAAAACATACAGCATCTATTAATCCAAAGGTAAAATGCAGCATTTAAAAAAATAAATAAAAATTGAAAAGAAACAAGGATAGATTACGTAGAATGGCCCAAATCATCACCTAGTGCAAAGAGGCCTCACAGTTTTTGAGGAACCCATACTCAGGTGACATCAGTGCCAGTTTGAGGCATGGTGCAGTTGCTGAAGGCATCTTTTTGGTTTCAGCCCCACAGCACAGCGTCTGCTACAGCGAGACCCACTTGCAGGATGGCTCTGTCAGCATCCAGTAGAAAATCTGTGCTGTGTCTCTCTAAATGTTCTCTCTGCCTCTCACATCTGCCCAGCTGCTGCTCCTGAGGAGTCTGAGCTGGCAGAATGGAGACACCACCCTTAGTTTCCATAGGAAGTGGTTTGGTTTTTTTTGCTTAGAGTATTTCTTTTGGGCTCAAGGCCTCTTGTAGTCTCCTCCAGCAGGTAATAAGCAGATGAAGCAAGCTCCTGGGAGAGGGACTACATGCAGACCACTCTCCCAGGTGCTGCAGCATAAATGACTCCCAGGGGACACCCAAGTGCCACTGAATTCGCATGCTACACGCAAGCAGACTAAAGCGTGTGTTAGAAACAGGGCCAGAATCATGGCTCAGGAAACAAGCTACCTGTTAACATCCTCACACTGAATAGAAGGTGGATCCATGAAGCAGCGCATATGTTTGTCTGATAGTCATTGAACGGGGATTTGAGTGCAGATCTTCTGGGAAAAATCTCGCAGGAAAGAGCTGAGTATCTGCCTCAGTCTTGGCATGCAATAGTGCAGCTCCATTGCCATTAGGGAGCTGGCATATGTCTGGAATCAGGCACACTGGCAATCAAGCCACTTCTTTACAAATAACTAAAAAAAGTGAACAAACTGTTATCAAATTGATTTAGGCATCTGGGACACAGTGGGTGAATACTATTGATTATTTTCATTCAAGTTTTAAAGTGAATTTACTTTGGCCGAATGCTCTCCTTTCAAATTTACTTGCCATGAACATTCAAGTGATCAAGTTTTACTAACACAGATGTGACCTTGACCAAGTCATTTTACCCCTTTGCACTTTTCCTTCTTCTCTCTCACCTATCTCAGTTGTTACCTCAAAGGGGAAAGGGTTGCATCTGTTAAGACCTATATGACAGTCTATGCCTTAACTAAACATACTGGGCCCTGTCTTGACTGGGAGCACTCCGCACAACTCTAACATAAATCAGAATAACAATAAATTACGCAAAATGCACTTTGAAGTCTCATATATTGTGGGTGTTAGTGGGAAAGGAATTTGAATTTCAGGGGTGACATCTGAGCCAGATGCACCTGATTTCTTGCTCATCCAAACATGTAACCCATCTGTCCAACCAGTGAGTGTGGGCTACTTGAATAAAAAAAATTCCCTTTTAAAGGGTTGTTGAACTAAAAGCCAACATAGAACCAAATTCTGATCTGCTCAGAAATTTCAAGAGCAGAAAAAAAGTGACTACTTTTATTGGATATATTACTCAGGAATTATATGTTCTGCTGCACCCCAATGCTTTTTCAAAGCGAGGCAACCTGCTTGGGATACCTGGTAAACAGATAGTTTATAAATAGAAGTAAAAATTATGATAAAAAGCTTTTTTTCATTTCTCTAGGACCAGGCACATATATGGCTTCTAGCTTCCTCAGCTACAAAGGGTTCTTGATTGAATGACAAACCTCATGTACACCTTGTTTTCCTAGGGACTTCTGCCATCAGCCCCTAACGTGCTCCACCGCGTTAACCCAGGTTCTTGCCCCTGGCCTCTCCAGAACATCCCAGCTCTTCCCAGATCCCCTGGCTACTTTTGCTTACTAGAGGAAAGACAGCACATAGAGTAGCTGGCTGCTTACCCACCTCAGCTACAGGCCATTACCAAGCAGAAAAGTGTAACAGCCCTGTTCCCTGTGTTACTGTGTTTGAGTATGGATTTCGCCTTTTCTTCTTTAGCTCTGTGGTTTTCATACAACTGGAAGAGTTAAATAACATTGAGACCTCTCATTCATCCAGTTTAGTTGAGGCTATACAACAAGTCCATGAATTAGTAGAGCGTAACACACAGGGACATACCTTATTTCCACAGGAGATCAAGCTCTGGCCTCACAGAAGCTGTTTTGACAAGGGCCCATGGGCAGCACTGGCACCAAGCACAGTTCTGCTCCCCATAGATACGGGATGTGATGCCCAGAGAATGTTTCATGCAGCTGAGACACACTCTGCAGCACCTTTTCCATGCACAGCACAAGTAAGAGAGTGGGAGGAGCAGAAAAAGATGACAGCTTACACTTCTTATGGAACAATACCCAAACCATACTTTTGGGTAGCCCAAAGGGTAAAAGCTCTTCTGAGCCATAGCTGCTTAGCAGAGAAGTGCCTGAGCACCCATTCCTTGCAATTTACCACTTCTGATGGTCAGCCGCTACAGCCTTCTAGACCACTAATCCCAACTGCTGAGACAAAGCACAATCCTGAAGGCTGGCTGATCCTATCTTATTTAAACCCTTTACTAATGAAGGCCAGATTCTCAGCTGCTGTAAATTGAGACAATTTCAGTGAACTCACTCAAGCTAGGTAAACTTAAACCAGCTGAGGATCTGGTTTAACCAATATGACTTCTGAGTGCATTTACTGAATAACAAAATAGAGAGAAGAATGTACTTTGTTCTTGGGGATATTGGGTTTGTGTTTCTGGGTTTTGTGCTGGCTTTTTCTTAGGGTTGGTTTTTTTTTTTTTTCTTTAAGGAAGGAGGAGTGAGGTGAGAGGAATTATTTTTGGCCTGCACATAAGTTGCAGAGCTGAAGCTGGGAATCAATACAAAAGAACACTTTAATAAATAGCGAGTGCCAAATGAAACACTGGCTTTTCTTCTGTGGATGGAGAAAGCTAAATACAATATTCATGTTACCTCAGTTTCTTCCATTGCTCCAGACAAAACATTGCCAAGACAACATAACTCCCTCTGCTATTGCACAAACTTTTCATGCACAGTTATTTCTACTCGCCAAACAGAAAGAAATTAATCCCATTTTGAGCACTGAATGCGTGGCCAAAGGTTTCATTATATTGCTACCATTTGGGGCAAATATGCAGGAAGAAAAGAAAAGTCTGCCAGAATTTCAGACTGAAATGTACATTTAAAACTTAGCTCGTGACTTCCCGCTGCATTTGTGAGTTTTTTTTCCAATCTTTCACCCTGGAGGCATCATGTTCCAAGTTCAGCAGGCAAGATGTTGCCATGACATATACCTCATCAGATCAAAGGCATTGCATGGAGTGCCAGGGACGGATATGATTCCTTGGACTAATTTTATTATTGTAACTCCACTGACTTCAGGGCGTTACACCAATGATGAATTTGGCTCATCATACACCAAATGAAGCTTAACATCTTTTGTTCCAAGCCGTCCTTTCTATCTACCTCCTCTGCTACCACCTGCTATTACTCTTTGGGTATGTTTACACCACATATTGCAAACAGCCATGAGCAAGCTCTGCCCACGCTCCAAGCTGACAGAAGCCATGTGATTGCACTGGCACCAAGCCTGAGCTAATAATCCCTCCTGAGAAGGATTTTTTTCAGTGAATAGCATGGGCAGGATGAGTGTACATCTACCCATACAGTATCAACATGCCCAATCTATGCTGGGAATCTCTGTACATGTCTGGAATCTTCTGCTTCCTGCTTTCAGAGACCTTTTTTCCCATGCCTTATAAAGAGATCTTGTACCTGCATTCATAATCCCCACAGTCAGTGAAATGCTCCTGAGTGGTACAGAGAATTAGCATTTTCGTAACAGTCACTTGTTGGTACAAAGCACTTCAGAAGCATTCAGTCCTACATACTGGGCTTTCTTCTCTACCAGTTTAAACAAGCTTTTCATCTAAAGAGTTGACAAAATGATGCCATGATTCAAATCATACAACATCTACCCTCCTTTCAACTGTTCCACTTCTTTCCTTCGTCTTCTGCATCAGCATCACTAAGGCTCATTGACCATGCCATTACTGTGTATGGCCCATCATACCCATTTTTGCAGTGATACCTGTTGTATTTCCTGGGTTCTTACTTGGCAGCTTCATCTTTTGCTTTTGAAGACATGACAGAGAATTCTCTTGGGGTCTCGCTGCTCCACCATATCCTCGACCTGCACCAGGGTGCAGACAAACCTGTAAATATCATCGTGACTGCAATGGTAAATAGCCTGGGCCTTCACAGCAGGAAGAGAACAATGAGATCCAAGGCCACCTGGTGTCTCACAGACAAATAGCAAGTATCGCTACTTGAAATTTATTTTCTCTTATGTAGGGAGAAGCTGGGGTTTTCATATCGTATTTTCAAACAGTTTGAAGCTACGTAAACTTAGTGGTTTTTACTGATGTTATTGGTTTAAATGAATGACCACACAGCAAGATGATCCAAGTAGTTACTCACCCCATGATGGGTTTCTACACAATCTTCAGTTGCCGTCTCCTGTATTCAGACACTTTGGGTTGCTCAGCAGGTACGCAGAAGCAGAATCAGGGCCTGTTGTGGTCTCAGTAAACTCAGTTGTAAACTCAGGCTGAGACTGAGCATCTACATTCCTATTTCTCTGCATGTGCATAACGGAGGAGGAGGCCCATTGCTTGGTAATATGAAACTCTTCTACCTCAAACACAGGGTAGAACCAGGAACAGCCTCAGAGCAAGAGGCATTAATTTTAACATAATTATTTGCATACCCACACAATACTTTTGTGGTAATGGAAGCTGAAAGAGAAGCCATCACAGTTTTTCAGGAGCTTTACCAATAGTTTTTGAAAAATTTAGCCTGTAAGGAAAAGATCCAAAATTAAACAGAAGGAATGCAACAGAAGGAACGTACCTCAAGAAAGAAGAATCAAGAGTGCAGAAGCACATCAAGAAGATAGAAATAAGATAAACATTTTACCTTCCTCAAAACCAGCAATTTTCTGCTGAAAATTAACATTTTGCATGTGCATCCTCAGAGCCACATTTACAATCCTTGTCAATACCTTCTACAACACTAAAAGGTTTTAAGTTCAAAAGATGCAGTACTACTTGATCTTTCGTCAAATCTGAGACTGCTAATGAAAGACCTTGTAAAAGTTATGTGGGGTTTGTATTGGCAAAGGATTATAGAGATACCTTTCCAGCACTTAGCAGTAGCTCATGAATTGTCCATTGATGCAAGGAAAGGGAGCCAGGGAATCCAAATATCACTCTCTACAACTTTTTTTTTTCTTTTCTTTTTTTCTTTTTCCATGGGCTGCTGTTCCAAGGGAACAGTTCTACTTCACAGTGATAAAGGAAAATGATTTAAAAGCCACTTGATATGTGTTGTCTTCATTCAAAAAGAGTCTGATTTGATTTATTGTTCCTCAAATGGCTGAAACACTACTTTGCTTAATGTCATGAAAAACCTGATATCGGCACCCAGCCCTAATAAAAGTATCGGGAACATGGTAGTGACCTACCCATAGAGAGAAAATGAAGCTGTCATTTTTCAATATAATTAAACCTGGTTTCAAAAATCCAAAGGTCTGTAATATGAATTACACTAATTACTTCTTGCAGTTTAAACATTGATTTCAATGTTAAATTTAATGGACTTAATGGATGTTGCTTTTCCCATCAGACTGGTGGCCGATGTTTGTCTTGTTTCTTGACCACTTATAGATTTCTGATGACCCTTTAAACATATTACAATCGGCAGCCTTCTCATTCTTCGTGCATGAGAGTACTACTATTACTTTCCCTGAATAATCCCAGCTTCCATGTAACGTGTCTCTTGGAGTTATTTTTGGCAGCTGAAAGCATACATAGTCCAGGAAATAGAGAAAGAGATCATTGGACTAAATTTTCAGAAATGTGCAGGCAATTAATTTTGCCTGAGCAGTCTGTGAAATCCAAACAAACATTAGGAAATAGCAAAACGTGCAAAAATTCACAGGCCAATCATGCTGCTGTTCGTTGCACACCAGTCTCTTTCCTGCATTTGTTCATTGCTGAGCAGAATCGAAACACAGGTGTAAGGATTCTGAGCCGAGATCTGAACCCCAGCTGATGTAAATCAGAACTTGTAGGAATTGCATCCATAGAAAATACTTTGGAGACTGGAATCAGGTTCCCTCCTGAGCTTTCTGTTTACCCGGAAAACACTGAAAGCAGTGCTCGGGTTGAACAAATAAGAAAAATATTACAAATAATAAACTGTGGTCTTGTTGTTGACCTAATGACAGAACCACCATGGATTTCAAGGAAAGACAGACGAGATACACTTCATGTGTGTTCTACAAGAGAAAAGGACAATCTCTGTATTCAGGCTCATACCCAAAAGACACTCTCCAAGGGTAATGATTGATAATGCTTTGATTCTCTTCAGGAGTTAAAATTAAGCAATGTTTTGTCCAGGCCAGACTCTGTGACCTGCTCCACTGTTAAGAACATGGACAAAGTCCAGGTTTTTCAGATCACAGAGCATGACTCCATACGAGCTTATAAAGCAATGCTTGGGAGAGGAGGTCTAATCCTGTATGCCCAGATGAAAACAGTGAGGAGTGCTGGTTGCTTCGTATTCTGGGCAACAAGGCCACTTACAAATAAGTACCTAAATAAAGAACCTAGGAGGGGATTTTTAAAGTACCTAGTGTTGAAAATCCTGCTCTTCTAATATGTCACAGTTGCTAAAGGCATTCTAGGCTGAGGTTAAAACAACAGCAGAGCGCCTGTTTTCCCACTAGACTGTTTTTACATTTGTTGTCCACAGACAAGGGAACATTGATACCAAAAAGGAATCAATACCTTGAGATATTTGTACTATTTCTGAAGCAGAAACTCTAGATAAGAGGTGGTTAGCAAGAATGGAAGAGAAACCTACAAATATTTACCAATTCAGTCTATCAGGAAACCTACAACTGCAGCAAAGTCAAGTAGAAGAGTTTGCCATGACCACAGAATTGCCGGTTGTGGATCAGACAACAGAATTATTACACATTAATCTATGGCAGGCTTGTTACAGTGGTGATGCCAAGGGGAAACTGTCATTCAACAAAAGGGTTTTCCTTTCTCTCTGTGGTATGCTCCCAAGCAAAGTTGTGCTGCTGTGTTTGTCACTGGCTGTGGCAGAATCTGTAACCAGTATGACTTTGAGAAGAGTAACATTAGCACACAGGAGTTCTGCCAGCACCCAAATGACCGTTTCTGTCCAGGGACTAAAACATCTGTGCATAAGTAAAATGCATATATATATTATCCATATGTGGATTGAAAGATTTAGCAGAGTCAAAACACACAGCTCTGGGAAAATCTTGTTATGTTAAGGGCCAAGTAATCAGCATGTATAAACTAGCATGATTTCATTGACACCAGTGAAGCTCCACTGATTCACAGCAGCTGAGGATCCTCATCTCATAAGTGTGTTTTTCTTTCTGTATGGTAACTCACTCAGCCCAGAATTAAAGGGTATATTGCGCTCCTCAAAGAAAAAGAAGAAGATTTTGGACAGGTGATTTAATTCTTTCAATTTAGGAATTCAAGCCAAACTGGAGCAACACTGGTGATTTCTGAACTGGATCCTACTCAATAGGGAAAACGTTTCTGGAGGTTTAGAAGAACTAAGAGCCTTTGGACTGAACTGACAGTACTGGAGTCCTAGCCACTGTCTAATGAGAGGTGACAGCACATGAGCTATTATGTCTCAGATTGTGACTGAATAGAGAGTTTTGGTGGATTTGTACTGGCATGTGCAGCACCTACGTAAACTCCACAGTTCTGTGATTGCATAAAGTCTTTTTATAGCTAGAAGATATTTAGGTTCATAATGTGCACCTTTCCAGGCTAGATGATAATGGCATTCTCGATTATTTTCTATCTTAAGATCAAACTTCAGGGGTGGCAGGTTAATAAACACTCCTCCCTCCAAAGGTAAATCTGTAAGGAAAATAATTAAGCGATAGAAGAAGATGCAGAAAATGGCTGTTTAGCCACCATTAATGGTCACAGTTTGATGTCAAACATAATCAGCCACCAAAGCTCAAATCCTTCTTGACATTGGTCTCATGACTTGCTCAACTTCTGTCTCCTTTTTTCTATCAAGAATTGGCTCCAGACACCACATTACTTTTTAGAACCACTCAGATGTTTTTCTAAGCAAATAAGTGCACTTCCATAAACTTACCTTCCTTTTTCCCCTCCTCAGAGCTATATAACAGGCCCATGGACTTGCCTTGGGCCATGTTTCTGGGAAGCTGGCGGCCCCTCTTCCTGCAAGGGCTCAGAAAGCCCCTGTCCAGAGCAGCAATGCAGATGCTCATTAGCATCTCTTCATGGGCGTATCCGATTTCCATTTTACTTCCTGCCCACATTGAATATTACATTAAACTGGAGACAGGTGCCCTAGGGAGAGAGATGTTCAGGCATTTACTTTAACCCGTCACTGAAGTAAAATACATCCTGTGGAACGCTACTGGCTCTGTGAGTGCTTTGAAAGGACAGAAATGTTATGTGCTAGTAACCAAGGAGCATGGTGCAGGCAACTGAGCTGGGGACCAGGAGCTCTAGAACACTGTGGCAGGACTCCTAGCTCTGTCATTAACCTGGGAACTTTATTTTGGGTCAGAGCCATGCCACTGTTTCTCACTTTTGCCTTTCTAAAATGAAGTAACTAATACCATGTTTTCTCATCTCCTTGGGCATGAGGGAGGACAGATTCTTTAAAATAATGATTTTAATTCACAGTACTTAAAAATAGGCTCTTAACTCTATATGCTGGCATCTAAATAAAAGCAGCCTGACTTTGAGAGGTGCTAAGCATTTGCACCTCCCAGCAATGTGTACACGAGCTGTTTTAAAGATCTCCAAAGATATAGATTTTTCTTCCTTGCCAATATTTCTCTCTCCTTCAATATAATTTTATAGGCCATCCATTTTGACATTACATCAAATTAACATTAAAAACACACGTACCACTTTGAATAAAGATTTTAAGGACCTGCTCTTCACAAAGCACAAGGCAGGATGCCTATTTTGTGTTACAGACAAGTTCACGTTTAACTTCGAACATGTGCCTAAGTCATGGAGAATTCATTTTGACTTCTGTCTTGTCCTGAACAATGACATTTTCCTGAATCGGGGACAAAGAAAGTCATTGGAAAAGCAGTGACAGCAGAATAGATCGTGTAATATGCAGTTTAGCAGAGGCATCTGCTTCTGTAAATGAGAGACCCCAACAGAAAATTAACAACTAAGAAGAAAATTTGTTCAATAAGATTTGAAAAGAAACTCCACAAAAAACAAACAGAAAAATTTCCCCCAGCTTCTCTGGATGAATTAGCCTACAGAGTCAGGAAGTAGCTTATGGAGTCAGGAATGCTGCAGAAAAGGGAGAGTGCGTTGCCGTGAACTTATCTGAGCTGTTATATCTCTTCCATTAGGTAATTTTCAAGTAGTGTTGATTTAGTGGTTTCAATTTCATTCAGTGGAGGCTAAACAATGTTAGATGTTAAAGTCTTCCTTTCAGGTTTGCTTTACAATTCACTATTGCTCTTTCTACTCTTAAGCCTGTGCTCCAATATATAACCAGTCATATATTCCTTATTAAAAATGTACAGTGTTTCAGAAAATTGAAATAGTTTTCAAAATTGTCCCCCACTGGTAATTCTGCATTTGATTGTCAAAAATGTTAATCTTTTCTCAGGTCTGAAATTATGAGCCAGCTTTATTGGTCAAAGGCCATAATAATTTGAGCTCTTATTTTATAAACTCATTTCTGCCAAGTGATATCCTGATAGGAGCAAGAATAATAAATCACAAACATGTCCCCCAAGATTGCATTGTAAATGTCAAACTAGACAGGAAATTGTAATTAAAGAAAGGAAATTGCTACAAAGAAGCACTTGATTTTAAAATGAGCTAAGCACAGAATTTTCTAAGCATTTAATTATAGACCAATTTCAACTGACTGCTTTGCTTTTGCAGTCATATTTCTTATTATAACTCTTCTACATAATAACCAAATCTCCGTGCTTACACTGGTCAGGAGTATTACTACATAACACCGCATAAGCACAAGGATTACTAACTTTACAGGAACTATTATCAGGTTTTAGTATGATGGACAGGGAATATCAGAATTTTAAATCTGTGACAATCTGATTTTAACTCAGCAACCAAGTGAATATCTTTTCATAACAGCAACTGCACCTCTTGGCACCTCACACTTAAACAAGCAGCAGGACCAGTTCTGAAGCACCTGGACTGACAAACGCCTGGATGAGTGAATAATGTGGTCAGAGACAGACACTGCCATCAAAAAATCCCTGTTATCCATGGAGGCTGCTGCGGTTCCTATCAATCTAGACAGCACCTTTCATTGCCATCAAGCGGGGTGCTATTCACTTCCTCTCCAACGCATGTAAGTCAGAAAAGAAAGGATTTAAGGAAGAACACAATACGTTCCAGTAACGCTAGAGTAGCAAACCACTTAAATATATGGGGTTTTGTGTGGTGAGCAATTTAGGACAGTCTTTTGGAGCCCTAAATTCTGCTACTGACCCTTTGTTTTTCACTGATCTTTTGATTCAAGAGAGTTAACAGGCCTTAACCCTCCCATCCCCTTCCCATCCTCTCAGCCAGACCCAGGAGTTAGTCCTCAGTTGCCCAACCATCTTTTCCTACTTCTTGTCCCCAGCGGTAAGACTGAAGTGCACGGTTCTTTTTCTTTAGCATAGCCTAAAACTTTATTGGAAGTAAAATACACTTTATACCAGCACACTGTATCATTTTTTGATTTGAAAAGACAGATATGCAGAAAAACTTTTCTACAAGACTGAAGCTGGAGAAAATCCTGTTACACTGAATCCTCATTAGGAACCAGCAAAATTCACTGAATACTTGACACTGCATATTTCCAACTAGTAAGGAATAAATCAAGATGCAGATGTGATCATTTGCACCCATAAGCTGACTGCAATGGAAATATTATGCTGCTGCAGGCACAAGATGGAATTGGATAAAGCCTAGTCAACTGGCAGATACTTACCAACCAAGGAATCTACTTGTTGCCTTGTGAATCAATATAATGACCTAGAATTTAACTATTCAAACATTGAGGAGAATGAGGTTAATAGAAGCATTCTGATCTTTTAACTTTCCTGGGGAATAAAAACCATTAGAGCGGAGGAATACAGTGTCACAACAGAAGCAGCATTTTCTTCAAAGTGAGAGTATGAAATTGTAATGTAATGCAGTCATTATTTGGCACAGTGTCTAACGACCTCTTAAGTAGAATGGGGTTGCATTTTTAAGTACAACATGCAAAGAAACACAATCTGGTATGCGGGTGTGATAAAACGGATGCCCTCTAGTCCAGCATAGTTTTCTCGCAGATTTATTCAGTAACCGGAGTTCAGGTGGAATGAGTGGACACAAAGAAACTAGTAATCTCAAGGGAAAAAAAATGCACTGTTTGGTTGGAAAGAGGTGTAAAGAAATAGGGTCTGTCAAAAGGATATGTCTTGGCAAGAGAACATAAAAAAAATATCAGTGTGAAGAAAGCAGCAAATGTTTTGAAGCTACTTTCATTAGGAAGAACTGTGGAATTTAAACTAAATAAAGATGTTGTGGGTCAAGTACTGTGCATCATCTTTGAGATATGTCTATAGGGAAAGGACAGAGATGGAGCATCTATGAATAGGTAAGTGCTGAAATAGGAAAAAAGTAAGAGGAACCGAGTCGTTTGTGGGAATCCTGCATAGACAAAGATACAGGTGGACAAGAGTCCCATAAGGAAGCAGAACCTTTGAAGAAAGGATTCCATCGAGAGGCAGAAAACCAGGCACAAACCCCACCAAAAGGAAGAAGGAAGCAGTGGATGTAAGGGAGGAAAAAAAAGAGAACAGGTTGTATTCTTTGGTAAGGTCTGTTGCAAAAAGGCTGTATTTGCCATGGTGCCAGCCAGGAAGGCACACGACCGGGTAAGCAGGAATGACACATCTGTGACTGAACAAACCCACTGTCTGCTGGAGTTAGTATACTGCTCGTTTGCTGAATCTGGATTTTGGAATAACACGTTGAACAACAACAAATCAATAAAGATGCCATAAAGCTTACTTTTTGGGTTAGGGTGAATAAATATGTATCTATTTCTATTGAGCATGATGTGAAGTAACAGTGACTGCAGAGGCACTGAGGAAAAGGAGGATGGAGATGATGCTGCGATTGAATACACAGCACAAAATAATCATGTCTAATAAAACATGCTCTTACCAGTGCACCTGGAGAATTCTCCTGCTTTACACAGAATTTTCCTCATTATTTCCTATTTCTGTTTTCCTTCATGGTTATGGCTTTGCCACAGAAGTGGCATTACTAACACTCAGCTTAAATCCTCTCAAGTTAGTTTCAAACCCAGAAGAGAGTGGCATTTTTTGCAAAATCAAAAATTAAGCTCCTCAGAATGACTGAGTTACCTTGCAGAACATTTCATTGCCAGCAGAGAGAGGCTGCTCTGGCCAAGCTGCAAACTGTGTCCGATAAGGTTCAGCCAAGCTATGAGGGTGGTGCCAGCATTAGGGTCTGGGTGTTGAAGAGATTAGGGCCAATGCTTGGATGTTTCTTCAGATAAGGCTTCCTTCAGCTAAACCCATTTTTGTCACTTCATCTAATTATTGCTACTTTATTTCTTGCACATTTTTCATTTCCTATCCTCTATCAGCATTTTTGGATTTTATTTCTTCCTATGGTAAATTCAACCTAAGTCTGCCTTTCTAATCTTTTTCAGAGAGATCATTACCTGTGCTTAATTCAAGCCATACCACAAATGCAACCATTTTCCCTGCTTACTAGCACTGGCAGCATGGCTTAAAACAGGCGCGATCAGCACTGGAGGTGGCAGGCAGGTGAGTTTTGGCTGGTGCTCAGGGGTGATGGCACAGGGGATCTGCAGTGCGCGCAAAGGGTCTCTCAAAGGGCAGGAGCTGCCACCTGCCCACCCTCCCCTCTCATGCTCTGTCCCCAGCGCTGGCTGCCCCATGCAGACACATGGCACTGCCACCTGATAAGCATCTTGTCTCTTTGGAAAGCAATATTTCCTTATTACTGGTGAGCTTCTAGTGGCATGGACAGATTTATTTTGGGAAAAAGAAATACAGTCTGGCATCCCACTCCTGAAAGGCCACTCACCTCACACAAGGTTTCCATAACAGTAAGGTCAGGGAAGTAACACATCTCTTTGACAGGAAGATAGCACAATACATTTTCTGGCTCTATTACACCGTCTCCATGCAATCTGGACACGGCATTTCATGACTCGTTTGCCTCAGTTTCTCATTTGTAAAAATGAAGACAGAAATCCTTCTCACCTGTTTGGGCTCGAAGCTCCTGGGTATAGGCACGGTCTCAAATGAGGTTTTACAGCACGCAGCCTAACAGGAGCTATGTCTTACTGAGGGTCTTCTTCCCTTTTAATGCAAACTTGAAACTCGTCTTTCAGAAATGCCATTTACATTTGTCATTGTATTCATTAAGTTGTTAGAAATATCAGGTGAGACTACCAGGTACAAAATTTGCAACCAGCACCTTAATAATAATAATATATATCACAAGGGGGAGATGTTTAAAATGTCTCTCAAGCACTTCAGAGGGAACTCTGTTTCTGCTGCCCCCACGTAATACTCTCACTCCCCCCAGTTGCCAGTGTACTGGAATAGGCTGGGATCATCGCATAAACACCTATTTTTATTTCAGCTTAAGAAAATGGCTTTTTTTATAACCTGCAGTCTTAGCTACTCGCTGTCAGGTACGCGTGCTCACAGGGGGAAGATCCTGAATTACTTGGCAGGTATCGCTAACACAGCACAGGGAGTCATTAGGAGCAGCAGATTGTTGTGAATGTGCAGAATCAAGTCACAGACACAGTAACATATAAAATGTATATGTATATACACACACACACACAGAGAACGAGTGCCTTTGAAAAGCCAATGCAATGGCAAAGCTTCTTCCATTGCACAGGAAAGGGAATTGCTTTGTTTATTGCCATCAGTGCCCTCGTGAATCACGACCCATATCATTGGAGTAGATCAGAGGCCACAGCTTTAATTCCTCAGGAAAGTCCCACATCAGAAAAAATGGTCAAAATTTCAGGTGAAGCAAAAATTCCAACAAATTAAAATGTCTAATAATATCAAAGTAACGTTTTAGGATGTAGTCCCTCTGCTTCCTTTCAACTAAACTCCTTATATTCCATGAAAGCACTTCAACCTTATAAAAATGAAACCTTGTGATCATTTTTCAAACATCCTGATCAAAATCAGCTTGTTCCCACAATTTTTTTGAGGCTGCTAAATCTCTATTTTCCATCATGAAGGCTGCAGAGCTCTGTCACTTGTCAAATGTTGTGTCACTCAAATATTTTGAAACAAAACCCATTTTCTCTTTCCTGCACTCCTTTTCTTCCCTAATCAGTAACAGAAATAATCAAATTGGTGAGCAAAGCTTGGCCATAGCTCCATTATGGCCATACCAGGGGTATAAGAAATCGGGACAAAATTTTGAGTTAAAGCTCCAGTTCTAACTGCAGAGAGATAAGATCCGGGACAGACAGATCCATAGATTTTGTAGACTAAATGCTGCAATCACACTGAAGGAATTGCTGTCCTATGAGAGGCTTGTAGTATTTATACAGGAAGTATTTATACATGAAGCTGGTGGAGAACTAGCAGGCTCATTAATGCAAACATGTTACTCAATAGCCCTTACCAATGCACTTTTCTACTATGTTTCTTCACAACATGCCTTTATTCTTTGAGTTACAGTCTCCAGATCCACAAGATGGAAATTCACATCACTGTGGTCAGAGGTGTATGGGCATAATTATCATCTGGGCTGTCACTGGTGGGAGTGGTGTCCTGTGTGTCTGTTCACTTGGGGGAAAGGGATAGATTTTGTTTTTCTGCTGTCCTGTTTGAACATGAAGTGGCAAAAAAATCCAGAGGATCCCAAGTATGGAAAATTAAGTCAGAAATAGGGTATAGGGAAGCTAGCTGAGGTCTTATGAGTTCTTTTTCACAAAGCTACTGAGCTCAACTACACATGAAAAAAAATCTTGGAGATGATGCTGCCTACATATGCCATAAACAGATGTAGAGTTGGATTTTGTCCACATAGCATGAACATTTAAAACTCAGTAGAGGCAGGATATGCAAACAAAGAGGGAAACTGTGTATTCACTCATACATTGACTTATAAAACTCAAGCTGATGGGTCATTAAAATATTTGAAGATGTTTACACAAAAATTTCACTTTGCTTGCAGCAGTAGCTGTTTCAGCAGCATATTCTCACAACAGACCATATCTACTAAAGCAACCTTTTTCCACTGCAAGTTGAAGAATGATAATGCCCAATTCTAGAAGATCTAGGCTGGCTCTACAGTGTGTCACGTGAGAAGGCTTCACAATTACTTCTCACTGATGCTTTCTGCAAAAAGCAAAGAACAACTTGATAGAGTCTCTTGCCATGGAAGTAAATAGCAGAATATGAAGAAATCGAAGCAAGAGTGAGGTGTGGTGTGCTGGTGAGGCATACAATTGGGCTTTGGGATGGCAGCCAGAAGCCCAGGGGGACCCACAGTTCAAACAGAGCCAGTGGCAACCTCAGCAGTCACTGTAAAGGGACTTCAGTTTCTCAAACAGGACAGAAGTTGTGCATCTAAGCATGAATCAAAACGACCATTCTGAGAAAAATCTCAAATTCTCTTTTATTCTTTTTGTTTTCCTCATTCCCAGCAGGAATGAAGAGTCAGAAATGTGAATTTTCCCTAGGACAAAGTGCTAGCTGCTCAGGTAGCCTGAGGAGGTCAGAAAGCCTTGAGCAGACTTGCCAGTGATCCCAGGAGTTTTCCAGAAGCTGCCTGCGAGGTCAGGCCTGGGCAAAGTAGGGCAGGGATGTTTGCGAACCAGGGATTTTGCTCCCCAGAAACAGCCTTTCCCAAACAAAAACCCTCTCCACTGGCAAGCTGCAAGGGCTGAGCCCTTCTCTGATGCCCCAGGCCTACAACATCCTGCTGTAATCACCATTTTCTGCCCATTCTGCATCGAGTTCTGACCTTTCTCTTGTGCTTGAAAGGGGAACTTTCCGGAGGGGCTTAATGAGGTTATGGGAAGGAGTCACACCAGCCATGGTGTGGAGGCAGCAGCTCTACCCATCCCCTCCCTCACGTGTGCCCTGTCCTGGGCAACCACAGTGTGGGTCTCTTGTACTATCGCGTGGTCTGTGTTCCATAGACCAGCCCTCATCTGCTGCAGTAGCTTCTGTCAACTTAGAAAACTCCACTAAAAGCAAACATTTCCCAACATGCTCCTCTGATTTACATATAAAAATCTAAAATAAAACCTCTACGACGTCAGCACCAGCAGCATCCGTATCACTAGATACAATCCAGACAATTCCTACAATTAATGAACTGGGAAAATTACAGGTAAAAGAAAAATGACTGTGTGAAAAAGACCTTGAAAGGCATGAAACAGACAATGAGCTTTTTCTACTTTTTATTTCTCTTTCCCTCCCTACCCTCACTACAATTTTATGCATAATTGTTTGGTCAGTTTGTTCTTCCCTGAAACTTTTACTGAAATGGATTAGGTAAACCATGCTCTGAAACAGATTGAAAATGAAAAATATGTAAATATATAGCATATAACTTATAAAACTGTATATATATGTGTGTGGGTGGGTGCTGGAATAAAAAAGCTACTGTTACTTGCTGGTAGAACAACATATCAACAACTGTTAGAGCTGACTTGAAGGTTAAATATTAGGAAGGAATCCAATTTCTCTTGTCTATTCAGCTCAGCGGTGTGTTAGATTGCGGTTGGAGTGTGCTTATGGAGTGTGGGATATGAAGTAGGCTAATCAATCCCTGCTGCTTCATTCTCAGGTTCTTCTTATATCAGGTCCCTGCCCTCAGGCAGCCTTCAGCTTTCCAAAAGCCAATTCCATACAAATAAAAATTGCGACCTGCAGCTAGAGGGTGAAGCTGAGTTTCCCCCTCGTGATTAATCTCTTCTTGGGTGGCTTTCAGAAAGAAAAAAAAAAAGAAAGAAAAAAGAAAAAAAAAGGAAAAGGAAAGGAAAAAAAAAAGGTAAGAGAAAAACCATGCATGCTGCAGCCCTGCGAAAGAGTTTTCCTATTGAATGAGCCCAGTGCTCTGGAGCCAGCTTATCAAATGAAAGAATTCATTTTTTTTTAACAGTGCCTCATGTTGACATTGAGAAAATGAGCTATCAAACACTATGATTAAACTTCAGCTGCCATAATTGTCGTCCGAACAACTGTATGGTGGAACTGAAAAGCATTTTTTTTAACCAGCTCTATATGGTTCACCAGTAATACTCAGTTTAAAAGGTTGTTGCTGCTAGCAAGAGAAACAAGGCTTGAAATTAACTTTTTCCAATCCATAGACAAAATTAAACATAGGTATTTGAGTCACACAAACAACAGGTAAATCAGATGTGCTTTAAATTTCATTTTAGTCATTTTATCTGCCAAGGGGTTGCTCCAGGGTATTAAATATCTGAGCATTTTCTTGTTTCGCTGCATTTGACTGGATGAGTCCTGCCTTTTATTTTGAGATAGGAACAGACAGACAAAAAGAAGTGCAAGGAGAGGTGGCTTAAATATCACTACAAGGGTTGGCAGGGGGGTGGAAATCCAGAGATCTCTGGAGTATTTTCCCTGCAACTGAAATTAAACATTCGATAGGAGCAGGGCACAATCTAAAGCACAATTGCCACACCACCTGCAATTATTGCTCAGTCTCCTTTCTGTCCTGGACTAGTGCATTTGTTCAGCTGAGGCTGATAGGGGTACTCAGTATTTTATATTACTAAGTATTTTATATTAATTCTCGGCAGCCTTTTACATACATCCTGAAGAGACTGTGGCTCATCTAGGAGGCTGGAGAAGTCCTTCAGGGAGGGTGGTTAGAGGCACGATTTCTCAGGAAGGTGACACCCCCATTGACAGCAGCCCTCTGGCCAAATGTCGTACTTTGGGAAATGAGCTGTTGTGCAATTATATCTCTGCTTAAGATTGTTAAAAAGAAATCAAACACTACAGGACAGACAACAGTGCAGCGAACATGAAGGAAATAATGATGGGGAATAACCAAGGGCCAGGTTAGGAAAATATAAACAGTTTAAATTGGAATTTTTCCTTGGCAGTTTCCCGAGCTTGGTTGGAATGAGCCTCTGCCCTCCCTCTTGAGGGAAGGCTGTACAAGTTGGTGTGTGCTGCAGCTGGCTCACAGGGCTTTAAATCAGGGTGCGGACAGGCCTGTGCACATCTACCTTGGCTGAGGCTCTGGCCTTTTCCTGGAAGAAGACCTGTCCCCAGCTAGTCCCCAAGCCCCTGAGACCAGCCCTGCCATCACTAGGTGTCCGTCCCACCACCAATGATGCACAGCACTGCACCCCCATCCAAACACCTCCCTTCAAAAGGTCGCCTTCCTTTTGTCAGACATTCCATCAAATTAGCACCACACTGTATTTGAATCTAAATGCTTTTTTTATCCCCCCCTGTTTCCACCCTACTCTACCTACTCAAGCAGGTGTTTTTTGCAAAGTCAGTTACATAACCTGAACATTGTTCTGTTTCCTAAACATATGGGAATAGCATTTTGAAATAGCAATAAATAACATTTTCATCATTTTTAGAGTCTCACTTGGAGCTGAGCTTTACCCCTTTCCAAGAGCAAAGCTGATAATGTCTAGGGCTTGTTCCTGATACTCAGGGGTTCAGGTTATTGCTTGCAAACAGATTTCATGATTTGAGCTGAGCAGTTGGAGAAGCAGTGAGGTGCAAGATGACTTAGGCATGGGCAAGAGTTAGGGGCTGAGCTAGATAGATAGGGACAGCTTCCAGAAAAACAAGTTTAGCAACAGATTGGACGCTGTTGATGAAAACTAACACAGGTCTGAAAATCTAGGGAATGGTATCTACTCGATAAATAAAAAAAGAAAAAAGAAAAAGAGTTTAGACATGTAAAATTAGGAAACTCTGAAGGTGCTCAGATCTGCTGCTTCCATGACACTCTCAACAGTTTATTTAGCAGTCTAGTCCTAGGACTGTTCCCACCTGCTGGACTGCACACACTAAGTTATTATTGTAGGGTTGCTTATGCATGCTGAGCCGCATTCCCATGTTTGCTATTTGTAGGGTCACTCAGACATGCTGGCTGGATCATGACTATTTTCAAGCATCCTGAGCTGCTGGAAATTATTCATTTATCAGAAGCAACAGCAAAGATATTTGTGTGAGAAACAAAGATATGAAAAAGGTACTCTAAGCCAAATTTTAGGCCAAGCTGCAGAGGCGCCGGGCAACATATTATTCATTCATCATAAGCTTTGCAATATGAGGATGGCAAAGTTATAATCAATTAAGAAAACAGAGTCTGACATTGCAATACTCTTAGCTTAAGGAAACCAAATAAAATATCACAGCTTGTTCAAAAAGCTTACTTTGAAATCTCGGTATAAATAAGAGGTATAAACATACATTCTTTCAGCTAGTTTTTTGGGTGAACTGATACATTTGCTGCTGCGTAGAAAGTTAAATTAGCTTTTAAGATGAGCCTTTCATAAAAGGTCTTGGAATTTTTTCATATTCCTCATCTCCTACATTTGAAATGTTTTGCTTTAAAGAGTCTACCAGTCTAGTGTTCCTATAATAAACTTAACACGTACAAAAAGATGAACCTAATATGGTCACCTTCCTAAAGGACACAGTTTTGATCTTATTTTCAGGAAATCTTATTACGCAGCATTGAAAGTGAACTCCAGGCAGCGTTAGAGATGCGGGGAGTCACTGAGGCAAGGCATTGGCAGGACATTTTGGCTTTAGGTTGTTCTTTGCCTAGGAAGAAAATCTGAAGCTTGAACTGGATGATGCGGAGAAGGGGAACCCCTGGCCTCCCTGCCCTGGAAGCTGTCTGTGATGACACCAGCCTGCCAGGCTTTTCTCTGGGTGACAGAGGTGCTGGGCTTTAACGTGCACACATTGTGCTAAAGCAGCAATAAAACTGTGACAAACTGACAAAAGCAGGTCAATTCACAGCTCAGGCTGACACCACTTTTTCAGCTCATATTGGTCGATTACCAGTCAAATTTCAGGCACAGAAGAGACAGGGGAAGAGAAAGGCAGCCATGAGACACATCAAGAGACCGATATGGCAACCAGGCTCACTTTAGAGACCCACGCAGTTCCTTCCACCCCAGGATCTCTGGCATAAGGGGTTTCTTTTCCTGTCCCATGATCCCAGAGGCAGGCAACTACTTATACAACACAGTATCTCTGTTCATCCACTGCTGCTTCTTTTTTCACTGTGTTCAAATGTTGGTTAAATTAATACTTCACAGTGAAAAACAGAGCTAATCATATCGTTGTTGCATGAGAATAGCTGTGACTGACAACCTTTCTAAAAACACAAGCCCATGACTCAGTGCACACAACACAATTTGTAAAGAGCAAAATGAAAACTGCCTGGAAAATAACTTCAAAGTAGAAGAGGAAAAATACAGAAGATAAGAGTAGAAGAGGCAAAAACTTGCTAGCCCCCCTCCATATATCCTCTACTTTCTTATTACAGGTCATTCAGAGGAAGGACGGATGCTGCATCCTCACATTCAGATTTAACTACTTTCCTATCTGTATTTTTACCTGTTTATGCAAATTTGCTTGCCCCATTTTTGCCACGCTGCCTGCAGAGAAATTACTTGTATTCATAAAGTATATTTTCTCTTTTTGCATTTATCAGAATCAACTGCCTGTCATGGACTTATGAGCTCCTCTTTCTCAAAACTGTAAGAGCAAAAGCTGGACTTTGGCCTTGAAGGCCAGCTTTAGATTTCTGAGTCCAGCCTGGGTATTGCAGACTTAACATCATGTAATCCCTTTCATAAATTTACTTTCTGATTGGGAAACCTCTCACACACCATGGCTGCTGCTATAAAGTAATAACAAGTTAATCCAAGGAGTCTTTTGCCTTTTTAAGGGAAAAATATAACAAGTTAAACAATTCCCCTCAATTAAACAATGACTAAAACACATAGCAGCTTCCTTCAGACAAGTCCAAGTCAAAGTTCAGAAAAGCAGCTCATTTCATCCAAGGGACAAAAAAATACTTACTCCTTCCCTGACTCATACCATCAACTCGATCATCAAACCTCTTTCACAATGAACAGGAGTTCAGGGACAGTTGTGGGAAATAAACCTTTGCACTGTTTAGTCTAATTTCTATGCCAGGTATCTGCACTGGGACCAGTAAGAGAAAGGGTTGACCTGATTCCCAGCAAGCTTCAATGGTGCTTATGCTGACGTTTTCTCCATGATACCAAGCAAAATTCATCTCATAGTTACAAAGAAAAGAGATAATCAGCACTTACGTTGCCTTCTATCCCTTTCAGGAGAACTGAAGCAGGTCAAGTCACTGTCCTAGGAAAAGAGTCCTGGGAAGTACCTGAAATAAAGTAGATGGGAAGTTCAGCCTGCTTGCTGCCATCAGGGCCTTCTGGAGCTCCAGAGGCTGGGCAGAGAGTGAGTAACCAACAGGTGCATCTTCAGGAGAACATATAGTGATGGAGACATCAAGAACCAGACATACAACTGATTCAATGATATTTGCTCTCTGAGTAAATGAATGATGGGGATAAATTTTCATTACAGTCCTTTCAATCCTACTTTGTGGGTACAAATGTAAAGCTTTTATCTCATACCTGAACAAATAGTTGAAACAGAGAAAAGTACTAAAGACCTAGGTCCCAGTGCTTGGATGGTGTTTCTTATTTCAGCCACATCAGTTTTAAACAGAATTCTACCTATTTACACGTGCTTTTGTGTGTAGCTGTGCTTGTCCAAGTAGTTTTCCATGGTCAGGAGCCTATTAGGCATTCATAATAACCACAGTTGGTAGCATTGCCACCTCTCAATGCTGCCTGACACTTCTCAATGATTTCAGTTGGTCTTAAATTTGCTAGATATTACTAATTCAGGCTGGAATTGGTATCCTGGGTATGTACTACTCTTTTGAAATTGTCACCAAAATGAGGTGCCCTTTCCGAGGTTGAAATTAGAGAAAAGTACACTGCTTTACCTTTGTTCAATGTGTATATACATCTTTTTTCCCCAATGTATGTTTCTGTTTGGTTTCTACCACCTAATTGCGGCGCTTCACTTTTTCCACTACAGAAATTTTGCAATTTAGCAGAAGGAGAAAAGGAAGGAATGTCCCACTGTTAGGACTGTGGGTCTTGCTGCCCACTGAAGAGGATCACGTATCGATCTGCTCCTTATCAATTCTCCTCACACTGGAAGGAGTCTTTCTTATCTTTCCAGTCGGGCTGGGTTCCTTCTCATTTGATCACTGGAGGGAAACCTAAACACAGTCATTGGATGGGACAAGAACATCTGGTCCAGGTTTGTTGAGGACTGTGCAGTAAGGCAGATCTCAACTGGAACAAGGTGTCAGGTTGTGGGCCTTAGTAAATTATTAACCACCAATGATTCACTAAGCTGCATTAATCGACAGAAATGACAATGTACCTGTAAAAACCCCTTGTGATTGGTTATGTTACTATGCAGGAGCTTTCAGAAAATGTTCCACGTTTCCTATATGTTTGACTTCATCTTCAAGAGGAGAGAGTAAAAACAGACAGTCTGCCAAAACAGATTTTATTATTATTTATTATTCTGTAATGTAATTGGAGAGATTATTATAGATGGTGATTACTTTGTGGTTCTATCTACAGAGATTACACTCAAGGCTTGTCAGCCCGTTTGACAGGACCGCATTTATGCCCTTTTTTGGGAGCCACCGATTCAAGTCCAGAGGAAGGTAGGCAGACATGTGCCCCACTAACCACAAAAACAACCTGACCACCTGTTTTTTTTGTCTCAGACCAAACTGTCAGTGGTGTAAAACTGACATAGCTCCACTGATGCAAAGTTTCAGGCAGATTTTCCAAAGTGCCAGTTCCTGGCTCCAGTGGGGCAATGCTCAACGTCCACTGAAGATGTGGGATTAGCTTTTAGACATACATGAAGCATTATTTCCTAGCAATAGTTCCCCTTGACTTTCTGCCTTGAAAAAAAAGAAGTATCGAAAACCCTCAAAATGTAAAAGAAAACATTGAATAAAAATTACTTAATTCAGTGATATTCGAGATAGACATAGTGATAAAAGAAAACTTCAAAAAGGCTTGAGTGGAATTTAAGATAAATACATTCATTCAGATATAGTTAACACAGCAATCTAAAATTTCTTGGAGACTTAATGAGTTTGGAGCCACTAAAGCCGCACTAAGTGCAGGAGACATAATCAGAATCAGAACTGACACACAGCTCAAAATCATTTCAATTATCTCTTTCACTTACATTAGCAAGAAAAACAGTAAACAGTCAATGGGATATAAGCAGCATAGCCAGGGAACATCAATGGGCAACAGACAAAGGCTAGGTCATACAGTATACTGAGAAGAGAGCTTGACCTTTGGAATTGAAATATAGGCATTTTAAGCTCCAGTGGAATGTATCAGAATGGCCTTTTTCAACTTAAATGCATAAAAGGTCAAGGAGAGGTCATATTTGGCTTTGGGTTCATCAGCACGGAACATATCCCAGCCCTTTATTCATTCTCATTTAAAAAAAAAATCCCACAAAAGCGCATTTTCAAACCTCTCTGGCATGGCATAAATATTCATTCTCCAGGGCCAGATTTTCAAGTTGGTGTAAGACAGGAAAACTGCATTGAAATAAGGAACCTCTGCCAATTTATACTATCTCAGAATCTGTCCATCCTGTTCACATTCTTCTAAGATACAGAAATGGCAATTTCAAAACTTTTCCTGGAGCAAATGCTTCCAACAATAATGATGCATGTTGAAATTTGAGACTTTGACATTTAAATTGTCTGGGGTTTTCTTTGAAAGGCATGGCAGGAGGTATCCTCCAGAAGAGCCAAGGAGAGAGTAAACACTGCAACAATCTAGTTTACTGCTTCTCTATGTGTTCACCCTTCAATAGCAGTTTTATGTCTTTTTCAATATTCCCACAATTCTTTTTAGACAGGAAAGAACTTTGCTGTTCTCTTATAAATTGCTTTGAAGATGGAGAAAGACAAAAAATAAAAGGGCCACTCGCAGACAGCACGGCCACATTAACACAGCGAGGAGAGACCCGGCAGCCTGCAGCAGGGCTGCGCACCCGTAACAGGGAACCCTTCCGCCTCTCACACCGAACCAACGTAGCAGCTGCATGAATACAGGACGCTCGTCCAAAGTCAAATGAGTGGCCATCTTAATGGAACAGGTATCCACTGTCACTTCATTTGGGCATCAGTTAGTCTCCTTTCTGAGGGAAAGGATGAAATCAAGTCTGACACCGTTGCGTGGCAGATCACTATTGTGTGCTTTAACGCCTGAACCTAGGCATTTCACATCCTACTTGGTGCACCAAGGTAATTTCTAAGATATTGGTAATGAAAACGTGCCTCTCTTTTTTAGGATAGAGAGTCCATTTGAAAGAATAAAATAATATGAAACTTCTGCTGCCCTGGATAACTATTGTTATCCTAAATTGGATAATAAATACAAGTTTTTCTTTCTTTTTATTTTCTTTCTGAAGAGTTTCAGATAACACTATTCAACAATTTTCAGAGACTCTTGGGAAAAACACAGCTCACCCCAGGTGGCATTGGTTTTCATGTGGCATTTCTTAGTCTTTATCCAATTTCACTTCTGTCCCTCAGCATGCAAGGACAATCAACACAAAACAGTCAATATTTCTCCATATTGAGAATCGATTCCAAGGAAGAGACTCTCATTTTATTTTTTATTTTATTTGTCTGTAATATGCTTATCCTTAAATGAACATTTTAGACACAGATTCCAAATTATGCATTCATTGGAAAGATTAACTCTGATTAACAAATTCATGCTAAACAACTGTATTTAATTGGATTTTTTCTAAGTAGCTAAATGTGAATGCTTCTCAGTTTTTCTATGTGGAAAACAAAACAAGAAGCAATTTTAAAATATTTAATGAGGAACAAACTCCGTGCTGCTGACCTATCTTCACTGGTGACGTATCCTTCTTCCCCACATTCCCCTGCATGCAAAGTTCCCCTAATCTAGTCCTAATAATGGTTAAAGTTATCTGTCTAATCAAACTAATTAGCACTGGTGAACGGAGACATAATCATAATAGAAAGCAAATGCCAGTTTTACAAAATGAAAACGCCATATGTGCAGTAATTAGTGAACCACAGGCACTTTTTATAAATCATATTTATTAGTTCGTAAACAAATCAAATCCTAAATGAAACGAAAGTTACCATTAACAAACACCAATGAATAAACAGATACAGTGACTAGTCCTGCTGGGTGCATCGTGGAAGGAGCTGTGTAAGGGTAACCCCCCCACCACTCCTGAAAGCTTCCCGCGGAGGTGTTCGAGGATTTTTACAGAGTGCTTCTGTGTCGTCTTCTTAAAGCCACCGCATGGATGTATTAGCTGATCTAGGGAAGCTGCAGTTTGATCATATGGGCTGTTCTTATCTGGAGACCAGATGGTCATAAATTAGGATATTCAGGTTACATCCATGAAAAATGTAGCACTAATAAGTACTCTAATAGTGTTCTACAGCAGACCAGGTTTCACGAGAAATTTAACGTGGATCTTGTCACTTTGCATAAATGATGATATAGTATGAAATATATTTAATGGCAATGCCCCTCATCCCACCCCAAAAACTGCCAAAACACATGAACCTCTGCTGGGCTTTAAAAACCAAATCTTCTTCCTTTCACTAATGGTGGCCAGGTTATTCCTTGAAGGAGATTATAAGAAAAGACAAAAAAGGATTTGCAATGAGAACATTTTTGCAGGTTATAAATTCTCCTAAAAATCAGCTTAAAGGAGTTTCAATTACACCTTGATCACTTCTCCCTCACTAAGCAGCTCAGTACCTGGCTGATAAAACCTTGCCAGCAGAGGCACACCTTCAGCCTCCTTCAGATGGAACATCCGAAGGGTTATTTTACACCTCAGACATGCAGCTTAAATGTACGGTGTCGGAGAGCCACACAGCCCAGGTATAGTGCTGGAGGCTCGGGCCGAGGCACCTGACTCAATACTCACAGGAAGACTTAGTTAAAATTAAGAAGGTTTGTAATAAATAGCACGTATCATTTCATATCTGATCACAATTTTTACGGCTTTCCTCTCCCACAGGAAATACTAGCAGCAGAAAAAAAATGATGAATAGAGAGATTTTTGGAGGTACAAAAACTACTTCATTCCTCTAGCTCTTAGTCTATAGGCTGAGATCTCTTGACAAAATGAAGCCTTTGACTTCGACAGCTTCTGCAGACCAGATCAGATGATGGATTTTCCTGAGTATCAGTTTAGTGCCACCCTTCCTTCTGAGCTGATGCTATAATCTGGTGAAGCAGTGTCTAGGAACGGGCTGTGCCCATTTGTACTCTGAGGTGGTGGCAGGATATGTGCTCAAATCTCCACCTTTCAAGGTGAGAACACAGCATGAACTTGGGAAGCAGAAGTACAAACCAACATTTTTTCTGTAAGTGGTAAGTCATACTATTCCCTCTGGTGCTCATTTTGAAAACATTAATTAGAGTGGGTATTTAATGTGACTCTCCTGTAGCATGTATATGAATAGCTCCAACTAATCTCACCCTGCCCCAGCAATTCCAATGTACGCTGTAACAATGTCTGAAACATTAACAGTGAATTAATTATAATTGTGCAGTGGCGCCTGGCCACTTCGCTTTCTGTCTAGTTTATCTTTATTTTAGACTAAAGAAAACAACAATGAAAGAACAAACATGCAATGAAGTCTGTGCAAGAGATAGAAAGCAGAGTATCCCCATTTTGGTTCCCCTCTCGGCCATACCCCCATCTGGGCGGGAAGCATGCTTTTTACATTTAAAAGTGCAACACAGAGAAAACAGACCCAAAGCTGCAAGCATGCTGTGCATTTTAATTTGATCCCTTTTTTGTTTGTTTATTTTCCTGTACTTCTTTGGATTGGGCAGGAAGCTTAAGCATAGCAATACAAAAACAAAGGCCATTTTCATTGTATATTTGGCCTGGCCAAGACTAAGAGGTAATACCAGTATTGTGAAAAAGCCTGAGCAGGCAGGTTGTGGGGTTTTTTTTTTTCCCAAAATAGCTGAAATGAGTCTACACAATCATCTGAATACTTGTGGATTTTCCAGAATGGAGCATTACCAACTACACATGGTCCAAAATAGCCACTAAAGATTCCAGAGAAAACCATTAAATTGCCTTTAAAATTATTATATTTAAAAACAATAACACATCCATTACTTTGTTTTATTTTCTGTTTTCTGAGCTCCTTGGGCACTTTTATAAAATCACAAAAGGCTGACCTCTGCCAAGCACATCGAAACCACCCAGTTTGGATCAACTCCTGCAGCTGGTAGAAATGCCATGTGAGACAGCCCAAAGGATCTCACGTGTCTTAGTGACCTGGGGTGGGATTTTTATGCACACTGATACCAGCAGGACCTAAGTTTAGTCCTAGCTGCATTGGAAGAACACACTTTAAAAAAACCTTCTTGTCCCTTAAATAGCTACGTCGAATCTGTTTGTCAGGGAGCTGAGAGGTAACAGGAGGTAGAGGGAGACATGCAATGTACACGAGGAACAGAGGTGTGGGGAAAGCAGAAACAAAGGATAGATCAGTCATGCAAATACCAATGGGTTCCAGCCGGTCAAGCCCCTCCGCAGCACTCAAACGCTATCAGCCCTCTGCTTTACTGTTTCTGGAGAGTCGCAGTAACCTCATCTCCACGCAGAAGCTATAAAGCAATCTGAACTCTCATTGGAACTGCAATTTCAGAACAAATGATGGGACACCCATCCGGTACTGAAATGCTTCAGGAGGACCAGGCCTGTTCCTGCTGAAGATCAAGGGGGATTTCTTAGTGACTAACGGGAGCTGGAGCAGGGGAGATACCTAACTCTGCAATAGCCTGATGAGTGACTATGAGATGCTGTGGAAGAACCCCTGTCGATTTAAATAGCCATTAACTGTTTATCTAACTAAATGGGGTTTATGGCTCCTTCGCATTAAAGCAGCTAGATATCAGTGATCTGACCCCAGCATTGTAAACAGCAAGACAGAGCTTTAATTTTCTTATTCTTTGAAGACTGGCCTTTTAGTGTTCTAATAAAGCAGGATTCTAATGTACACAGGATACACTACAGTAAGCTTTAAATAATTATACTACATGGTTTAACAGTCATTACTGTAGGAGGACAAAGACCAAAAAGATTAGTTCATACTAAATATTTCTCTTAAGTGATGCTGTTTTCCCCTCCTAATTTGGTTTCCTTACAACAAACTTTGCCTTCACAATTATTCCCCTGATTACTGTAAGAGTGCCAACGTAATTTAGTATTTGGGGCTGGTACACGAAGCCTGGCAAAAACCTGACTCAAGCAAGTTTTGCTGCAGATTGGAGATTCAGCTTACTGCACAGAAAGCAGTTTTCTATATGAAAACTATTAAAGTATATGAAGAGTAATTAAAAGCATCAATTAAGAATGTGAAATACAAATAATTTTATATTAGCCAGAAAACTTATTCTGACATACTAAAACGGGTGCTTAAAAGAAACCGAGATGTGGGCTGCCACTTACTCAGAGCTCTAAAATACTGCCAAGTGGCGTCTAAACGTATCGTTTGACATGGTATTTATAGGAAAATAATTTATTCTTACAATTTAAATTAGCGTAATATACTGTCACTATGTTCATCTGTATGAAGACACTCAGAAGTGCCACTGCTGTGCTGACAGTTAAACTTAATTCTGCAAACTCGTCTTTTTATGTGTGTGGAAAAGACACAACCTTCCATATTCTGCACTCCAGCTTCCCTGTGCCAGGAAAAGGGCAAGAGCACTATAAGCTGCCCCCATGTTTTGTCACTTTTTCCTCAAACAATTTATTTTTACTGTGCAGTAGTAACCATTTAACTGATATTTCATTGTAAAGTCAATCTGGGAGAATTATGAATATATTTCAGGGCTCTATGGCAGGAATTTTCTGTTTTGCGTATGGCTGTGTAGATTTTTTCCTATGGTCAGTCACTGCAGAAGGTTGGATGATTCCTCTGGTTTGCAGAGTTACATTCACAGAGCAGCAGAGACTTTGCACTGGTCTGCAGCAGAGCACAACAAACGCAGGCAGTTACCCGCCATCTCGTGTGCTGTTCCTAAAAAGGGTTAGGAATGAGATTTTTATGGGAAAGGAGAACAAACTTCAGTCAAACTAACATTGCCATTGCTTGGGAAGTTGCTGCGATTAGTCTCTCAAATCTGATGAGGCATGTCAAGATGTTATCTACTTGTCACACTGCTGTCACCAACACACAATCCTGGTGGAGGAGGCACCAAAGAAAATTCTGGATTGCTTCAAGCCAAAACGAGAGTTACCTCTCTTAGCGTGTGCGTGCACACCAACACACAGGCAGCACTGAGAGACAGAGCGAGCTGCTGTTGGAAAAAGCAGGACACAAGCTGTCTTCTGGCATTCACCCTTTGCTAAGATTCTGCTCAATAATATAAGTACCACTTTGCTTGTCTTCAAAAACAGAATTCATAAAAATAAAAAATTCTTCATGAAGTGAAGCAGAAGTAGGTTTTTTGTAACACTGTCCCATCTCTACTGAAAGACAAAATGGCAGCAGCCTGACATAGGCATCAAAAGGGGAAGGTTGTGGTACAAAAGTGGGTGCACTGGGTCCTGCAGTGTATAGCATCGCATGCATTGAACAGTTTCAGTGTTTATTACCAACGCATACATAAAAGGGACAGCAAAACTTTCCCTAAAATTGTTAGCAGTTGATGTTTCTCAGGGTGAGCTTTTTTTGGAGCCTTAAGAATCAGGAAATTGCTCAAGGAGGAAATACATACAAAGTATTTCCTCATTGATGTGGGAGCAAATGTTGGGGGCTATGTACCTCACCTATGGGTGTTTAACACTATAGAAGAAAGGAAAAAGAAGTGTCATCTTTGCTTTTTAAGATAAATGTACAGATTTTCAAGAGCAATAGGATGACATGTATACGACATCTGATCTAGTAGCTGCATTATGACATCTCATTCCAAGAAAACCTTGGAAATAGACTGAGGCAGATTATTCTTTAGACCCCTTCTGGAAGACATCCCCTCACCATGTGCTATGCTCTGCCCTCCATCCACAAACAACTCAGAAGCTCGGGCCAAGGCCAATTTCTCAGATACCAGAAAGAAAAAACAATAAGCAGCAGCAAGCAAGTGACATTCATTGGTGACATGTTACAGCAAAGCAGGGACACGGTATGAGGAATTAGGGATAAGAATGGCCTCAGAAAAGGAGTGTCTTCTTCAACTCCAGCAGAACAGAGAAGTACAGCTGAGTCAGAATGTTATATTTTGGGCGTCAAGAGATTTTGGGTCTTCACCAAGCAAAATAAATTCCATTACATCCAGCCAGACCAAGAATTTCAGGTGAGTTACAGTTGGATATTTTCTATTCAAATATACTGTATCAAGCTTCTCACTTTCCCTTTGCATCCACCTGTGTAGGTAGGCACCTACCTATTCCTCATTTTTGATCATGTTCACCTTGGAAAGCCTTATTCTCACTTGCTGAGTTTAACCCTTTAAAATTCCTAGTGTAGCTGTATCACAAGATGCTGTTGGAAGAAAATGAGCTACAAAAAGGGATGGCTTAGCCCTTTGTCAGCTCACCTGGGGAGCAATCGAATTTGTGAATACAAGTCCCAACCTACCCTTACTCAAAGCACGGTAGCACCAGGTAATGTCCTCATCTACTTCCCTTGCAAATCATGGTCAACTGTATTAAAATATGTTTTAGAAACACACATGCTGCATCACCTGAAGAACAGCAGTCTCAGCTCACTTGTATTTTTAAGCAAGATACAATGGTAAATCTTCCATCCAGAAGAGTAATGTGTTAACCCACTGTGCCACCTAATCCCTAGGAGTCTAATTTTGATTGTACAAAAATAATTTAGGAACCTATCCATTTAAAACTGTCTTTTCTGGTGCCTAAGTGCTTCATTTTAATAGATATTAGCTGTTAAAGATACTCATTTTAACAATGACATTTACAGCTTTAACCAGTCTATCATAGAGCACAAGTGCATCACTTAGCAGGATAGTACTGTTTAAAAAATAATCTACCTGCTTTAATGCATATTGGAGTGTATTAGTTGATGTCGAATTAGGTCATTTTAACCCTTCAGCTTTTTTCAGGAGCATGAATACATTTCAGACCCTTTTAGTTCAACACTGAACTAAAAGATTCTTTCACAGAGTCATAATATTCTCTTACATCTCCCCTTCCATTTAAATTCCTTTCAATTAATTAAGCCTTACAACAGCACCGCAAAGAGTTTAAGAGCTACCATTCCCCAGTTTGCGGTTGCAGGCCTAATCCGTTTGAGATGGATGGAGTAACTCCCACTGTTTTGAAGCAGGCCAAAGAACTAGGATTTTTCATATCACAGGAAAGACTCCCATCAATTTACAAGGGAATTGGTCCAGACACAGGTGACTGAACCAAAGCCACACATCACCACACGGCATCGTAAACCTTCTGAGAGATCCCAGATGTGCAGATTCCTGTGTCTCCGTAACCACAGCCCCAGCCTTCTTTTGAAACAAAATCATGAGACAGCAGACAATGTGGAAAATGTCAATGGGCTGTATAAACATGCCCTGGAAATCTAAGAAGCTGATTCCTCCTTTGTCGCTGAAGGCAGAAGAACTGCCATGCTAGATCAAACAGCAAATCCAATTAACACAGTATCTCCTCTCTCATAGTGCCCAGCTCTTAAGAATGAATATAAGAATTACGTTACACCATCTCAGCTTCTCAAAACCAAAATTTAAACATCTTTCTGAGCCAGCCCTTGTATCCAGACCAAGTACCTTTAAACAACCCTGCAGCCTTTCCTGGTCTATCTCCATTTCTGCTCAAAATGGAGGGTTAGGAAATGAAACAGGGGCACGGCTCCCTGAGAGAGTCAGAGCCTCAGCCCTACACTGAAATGAGCACTGTCCATCAGCTGACAGGAGGGTATCTGCTGCCTCTATAGTATCTATAGCATCTAAGAGACTGATGCTTTCTCTCTAGAGGCAACTGCCGGAAGGTACTGTGCTCATGTGCAAGGCTGTGCCTCTCCATTTCCCACTATATTCTTGTAGGTAGGGGAAATCCTGCCCTGGCCAGTGGCACAAGTTTAGCTCACTGGGAGACCCCAAGGCAACTTGTGGTAGCTTGAAATTTGTCCTTGCACAAAAGAGAATACCCGCACACTTAAGTTCATTCCTGTTGAGCTGCCAACTGAGGCACCTCACACAACTTCAAAGCAGTGGAGCTCACTGCTGTTATTAGACATCGTCCAGCAGCTATTTGCCATTAATGTGTCCATATGAGCCTGTCTGAAAATGCAGCATGGTGGGCCACGTGGGCTCCACTGACTTCTACTTGCATCTCTTTGAGATAGATGAGAACTAGAGAGAGCTCCTGAAACATGGGCATGCCACCAATTTACGTGGTGGAATAAATGTTTTTGTTTCTGTTTTCTACTCCTTGCTTAATAATTTGTAAAATTCTCCTTGCTTTCCCAGCTGCTGCTGAGCAATAAGTAGCTATTTTTAGAGAGCTACTAATATTGTGACTCCACAATATTTCTTGTGAGTTTTAAAAATTTATTTGCCCTTGCTTAATCTTACCCAGTTTGATGGGCAGGTATTGTCAGGACTCTTACATTCCAGTGGGCATTACTTTGACCATATTGCCACTGAATTTCTCTGACAGCTTAGTTACCTGGTAATGGGAATGCCACAGTCATTAGGTAAGGGGAAATGATTCTACAGCTTCTTTCAGGCTAATTAATATTTGCCTCTCTTGAATAAAAGTTACCAGCTATGCTATATGGATATAGCACATATGGGCAGCACTGGAATAGGCTGCCCAGGGAGGTGGTGGAGTCTCCTTCTCTGGAGATATTCAAGACCCGCCTGGACGCCTATCTGTGCAATATGTGCTAGGGACCCTGCTTTGGCACGGGGGTTGGACCCGATGATCTCTCGAGGTCCCTTCCAACCCCTATGATTCTATGATTCTATATGATCATGTTATATAGACTTGAATGGCCATGATGTTCAGATTTCACTTCATTGCTTAGGATTCAAGGGAAATACAGCTCTCTGGGTGGAGGGTACGCTTGGCAGATGTAAATTTTTATAAAGGTGTCCATATTTTTTTAACACATGTCTTGTCTGAACTATGTTATGGGGAATGCAGCATAAACAGTGGTTTAAATACAGGTGCCTGAAAACTATTAGATCAAGTAGTTAAAGCCAGTGCTGTATCAGTCTGTCTAGCACACTGAGTTTCTTTCGAGGTTATCACACTTTTGCAGAAGAGCAACAGAAAGTAAACAGGACCACAGAGCACATCAGATATATTATTGCTTAGTAACTTGAGGTTAATAAAGCCATTTTCCAGATACAGAATTAAAAAGAGATTAAAAAGTCATCTTCTTATCCTGAAAATGATGTAACACTGTGAGCAAAACTCAAGGTTTGACAGAAGGGTACAACACACGAGAAGATAATTTGTCAGACCCAGTTCAGGAAAGAGTTTATTGTTACAGGAGTACAAGCTTCATTTTATCACTTGCTAAAGCACCTCTGCTTTTCTGAATAGCAATAGATTTAAGTGTCTGATGTAGTCTCCTGAACGAGAAGTTCTAATGCCAGTTAAGTTCAATTCATTTGGTCTAAGGCTACTTACCTGAAACAAGATACTGATACATTTGCATACAATAAATGACAGCTTGAGCATCTGTAGCATAAAATGCTGGCCTTCTGTTATGATGAAATTAAGAGAAAAAGAACTTGGGGATACTTTTTCCTTTCACAGACCACGCAAAGCTAAACAGGAAATGGGCTCAGATTTCCACCAGAAAGCTGAGTAGAGCACCAGCTAATACACCCATTAGTATCTGCAGAGTTTTAGCAAGCTTCCAGCTCTCTCCACAAGGCGCTGGGCAGCCATGGGTGGAGCTGGGTAAAAAAGGTAGAGTTCTTCTATGGAGCTTTATTACAATAAAAATTGTTTAGGTCCCACCAGAAGTACCACACCTAGTTATTAGGTCAGCTTTTCTAGAACTGATACGGGACAGATTTCTGAATACAAAAAGGAAAATTTTACCATTGGTTTGGAAGAAGTCTTCCCAAAAATCATATCACTGCACCCTTCATTTAGGAAGAAAAATGCTGCTTTCCAAATGATGAAGCATACAACCCACTCGGGAAAAACTAATTTCATAACTTTTATGGATATACTTCGAGATAAGAACACATAGGGAGCTATGGACAATAGAAAATGCAAACAAATGGAGAATTAAAACGCTCCATGCAATGTGACGCCATAGAGGTCTGCATGTGTGCGTGTTAGTGAATATGTTATGTATGAAGTTCTGAGGAGAAGACAACATTTGTTTGGGAAATAAACACACGTTATAATAAAAAGAACTTTGTACTATCAACCATGCTGTGTGCTACAAAAATGCCTGGGAGATCACTCCAGGTATATTAAACTATCAACAAACTGCCCAAAGTGACAGCTTTTTGGTTACTAACTTTGCTTATGCTTGTTTTAGATACAGGGTGTGATGCTTGGGTGGTTGTCCTAAGGAGCTAATACTGGGCAGTATATTTTGAATTTCCCTTTCCTTCGCTAGGGCAAGATGTGAAAAACAAAGCACAACCTCAGACTGACATCTCAGAGGGTTTCTGAAGTGTTTATGTTCAGACTACACAGTTTCCATCCGTGTATGAGAGGGAATGTCCAGGGTACACAGTTGACAAATGTAACCCCCTTGACAGCCTGTAATATGTCACAAAACAGAAGATTTAAGGTGAACATGAAACTGTTCAACTTTGACTTTTGTTTCCCATCTGGCTCTTTGCAAGAGAGAGAAAAACAAAGGAGCTGACAACTGACCGCAAGGGATGTCCATATATCTCCACTAAGGGAGCAGCACGGTTTCAGGGACAGGCCATTTCACCCATCTAGCCAGCAGACTTGGGATCTCAACCTTACTAATGGTGATTTGGGTCAAATGATTTGGGCTGTGTTTCTTCTTGTCTAATTACGCAACAAGACACATTAGCACAATGAGACCTCAAACTGCCGGGTTTTTTTGCGAACAGTGTGAACAAAAGTAACCCATGTGATTTGCCCCCAAACTAATGGCTTAGTGACATCGCTTCCTTTCAATAACTTCTTACAGCGAAAGCAACAACCGCTTGAGATACTCAGCTGTATGAACGCATCTCACTCATGCTAGGGCCACTTCCCATTGAAAACACTCCAAGCTCTTTTCTTTTTACATTTCTCTGGGAGCAAGACCCAGACTGCCTTCCACCATAGTCCTTCAGCTGGTGACCTCTTTGGCACCAGGGTATTGCAACAGACTTTCTGTGAGCAGAAGCCAGCACCAGCCAGGTATGTGTAAATCTGCAGCTCAGATTTTCACACTCCTCAACATTAGCATCCATAGTGCTGTTGATTTGTGTCCCTCCAGTTATGACACTGAGGTTGCTAATGTGGTCATTCCTGTAGAACTCATATCCAATTAGCTGAAAGAACAGATGTGCTGCTTCTAAAATTTGCATTACCCATTTCCACCTGTGAGAATAATACCATCAGCTCGCCAATTACTCATGGAGATTTGAGCTTGAACTCCGGACCCAATTCTTTTTACAAGCAGTACGTTTAGTGAATCAGTAGTGCACTCTGCAAAAACGCAACTAAACCAGAGCTGGAGAAAACATCTGTCTCTGACGTGCACCATTATGATGCTTTATGTCAGTTTGCATCAGTCAAGCTTGCAGTTTAACTCTGTTTCAGGGGTTTTTTTACATGCATCAAAAGGTTTGTCATTTTTCTGCGATTTAGGTAAAGGTAGGCTAGGCAATAAAATTCTGTGGGCTGGCAAGCACTGAAGCAAGCCTCAGCTTTTAGCTTCATGTTCCCAGATGCCTACATTTCCAGTGGGTAGTGTGTCATACATCTAAAGAAAATGAATGCTAATGAAATAGAAAGTAGTGGAAAGCTGCTGTAATGGTAGAAAGTTGCTCAGCTAATAAGACAGGTTCTGATAAAGGCAATTGATAGAGCTATCCCAGAACAGTAAAAAATAATTATTTAAGTATTTATACATGAGTGGAGAAGTGGGGGTGGAAAGGTGGGGATCCACTTGTAAGTCTGCTGTAGAAGGGCTCTTCTGGAGGCTACCTAATGCACACTCTCACTGCCTTGTGAGCTCCAGGGGAAAACTCTTCCTCTGTTCCCCAGCTCAGAAACCACCTTGCTGCTGAGACACACTTCTGTATTACATTAGGGAAAGAGTAATGGATTTTGAACTATGTCTCTTCAATGGAAATCCTTAGTTCCCCTCAGCTGGAAGGCAAAAGTATTATGTCTGCTTCAGCCCAGAACTGTCATCACATAGGAACTGACCCCAGACTTTGCAGAAAATTCATAGATTCCATCAGCTTTTTTATTAAAATGTCACATTCTTCCACTCCTAAACATTTCACTAAATGCAAGAGCCACAGGGGGCAAAACGTTGGCTTTGGCAAAGCCAAGAGAGGATTAAAAACCCAGAGCCCGTTTAAATCAACAGAACTATTTCCATTTCACTGAAGGGATAGCAATGGAGAGGGGAAATTGCAGGTATTTTGCCAATGCTTTTCCTAATGTTTTTTTTTAATTGAAAACTTGAAAATCTGACTCATTTTCATAGCTGACATACACACAAGCATATGGTTAAGAGAGAGTCAACTTTCCAATCAACCCTCTAGGTCTCCTGAGGTCTGTCACCTTCAGCCAGTAGTTTTTGGAGGATGATGTTTCATTAGTGGATCAAATCCAGACTTGAACTCGAATCCAGCTGGCACACATGAGGCCCTCAAGCTGACAAGCTGTTCCTTGGAGCGTTAGCAATTCTTTCCTGCCTTAGCTTTAAAGCCAAACATTGGCAGTATGATGGACTATTTCATCACGGTATTTCACAATGATGTTATAACACCCACATTTCTGAACAGGAGTGCATGGAGCTCCAGGAAATTCTTAACTAAATCTCTGCCTGAGCAGTTATTGATAAGCATCTTCCCAAATGAGTCCAGCCGCCTGTCCTCTGAAGGCAGGGAGCTCAGGTAAATGTCCCTGTGGGCCTCCCATGTCGCTGCAGGGCCTTGATGAGTCACTCTCCCTTCCCCAGCAAACACCAGCTCAAACTTTTCTTGGCTCCTTGTCCAGTTTCATTCTGAACAGCCACTGGGATCTGATGCCAAAGTTCATATGCAGATACTGCCCCAGGTTGCTAATAGTTAGAAAGTTCTTCTCATACCCTTCTCAAGCGCTCATTGATGACTAAGCAAATCTTACTTTCCAGGGGAAAGATTCATCTTACTCATGGTGAGCTTGTGTAGCTCCCCACCAATACCTTCAGTGAGGATACAACAGGCTAAACAAAAAAACCAAAAAAAAACCAAAACCAAAATTCTATTTTTTTCCCACTCATTTGGTTTGCAAACCCCAAAACTCCTTGCTTTAAAGTACAATATATTTTTCTTTTTTTTCCTTAAAATGGTGGCACAGCACTTCCTGCACACCAGTAACTAAAATGATGGACGAGAGCTGAGATACAGTTTCTGGTGATAATTGTCTAGTGCCAACTGCCTTCTAGGTCAGCATCTGCCTTCACACTCAAAAACCAATTCACACAAATACTGGATTGGATCACTGGTAGTGAAGAGGCATTTTGTGAACTTTGAAAGTAAAGAGAGAGCTTCAGGGTTTCAGTCCAGGCCCAAAATTTATGATGTTTTCTGTGCATCACAGTGCAAGGGTGTGTAAGCCAGTCTTAATGGAAAAGCTTTGGTGGCATTCTAGTTAGCTTTGATTTAAAGCTTAATTTAGGTCCTGAAAAGGGTTAGTGCATCTTTACAGCCATCTTGTAATTCTCCAAGAGTCCTGCCATGAAGTTAGCCAAGTCCACATTTCAACACGGCAGGGTCACTTTCAGATCAAAGAGGTACTCAGACAACTACCAAAATCCACTGAGAGAAGGCTCACACCTTGCCCAAAAATCTACCAAAATAGAAGCAGGCAGTTCAAGTTTCTATTCAAGAGCATTCAGATGAGATGTAATGAAAATAAAAAGTGTCACAAACACATATGTGTGTGTGTGTGTGTATATATACATATATATCTATCTATCTCTAGCCACTCGGGATGTTAAATGGAAACTGAAATTCCAGGTTGAAAGTGGATCTAACTAAATATTTAAAACTGACTATTAGAGCTGAGAGAATAATTGGCAGCAAATAATTCACCTGGTGAATTTAGCTTCTTTTTCAGCTTGTGGAGTGTCTGCATACAGATTGCCACTTCCTCAGATTTTATCATTACTTTAAATGAGTCTCCATTTTATGGTGTAATTCTTTCCCTGTATAGATGGATGGTGAGGAGTCTCCAGTACTTTCCTGACACTCGGTACCTAAAGTTTGATTTGCAAATGTTAGCTGTGAGCTACTGCCCACCTGACATGGCGTTGCTCTGACCCACAGCTTGATGTGAGTCCTGTTTGAAAGTTGGAGCGTGTCAGCTCAGCACTTAGTTTTTACAAGCACTTGTGTGGGTGAAAGCTGACCGATAAAGCATCAGGAAAAAGCAAGTAACAAGTAGAAAGCATTGCAGAAAGATGCTCACTTCTAAATGCTAGCAAATCCTCACCACCACTGTAAAGGGCTGAGGAAGGCTTTCCACCACTCCTTGCTATGAGCACCTCCAGCAATAGCTCTTAATTAGCTCAAAATGGAGGACGGTGTGTTACTGGAATCAATACCAAACCCCCAAATATTTCTGCATCTGGGAGGGACTGAGTCCATGGACAGGTATAGGGCGGGGGCCAACAGACCAGAAAGCAGCTTTGCAGAAAAAGCAGCTGAGAGGCTGGTGGACACCAGGCAGAAGACGAGCACGCAGTGTCCCCTGCAGCCAAGGCTGCCAGCTGCACACAGGGCCGCGCCTGCAGCCAGCTGCGCACTGAGATGCACTCACAAGGGCATAGCCAGTGGGACAAGGGAGGTGATGCCTCCCCCTTCGTTTGGCAATGGTAAAGCTGTAACTGGAGGGTGGTGCGCAGGTCTGGGTTCCCCTGCACAGGCAATAAAGTCACTGAGATACTGGACAGAAATGCTTTGGGTTTTGCAGAGGCTGCTAATATGACTAGAGAGATGGAAAAAAGTGATATGAGGAGCATCTGAAGCCGTTGGGCTTGTTCAGTAAAAGAGAGGTAGTACTACTGCCTACAGCAACCTAGTAAGAAGGTAGAAATAAATAGAGTGAGACTCTGCTTGGAGGTGCATGGTACTGAGACAAGAGGTTGTGGACACAAGTTACAACTTGGGAAAATCTGGGCTGGATGGTTGGATATTAGGAAAAGCTTCCTCACTGTAAGGGTGGAAAATACAGGAGCAGGTTGCACAGAGAGGCTGTGGACTGTCCCTACTTGGAGACAGTGAAAACCCACCCAGACACGGCTCTGAGCAACCAGCTCTCACCAGATGTGCCCAGAGTAGGAGACAGGACTGTACAACCTTTGGAGGTCCCTTCCAACCTGAGCGTTTCTGTGATTCCCTGATTCTTCAGTAACTATTTTTTCAGTGCTTGGAGCAAGTCCAAAATATGTCCCTGAATCTGTATCTCTCTAAGAATTTAAATACTTTTATAGTAAATTCTACCTATGGAGAGATTTTGAATGTTAAAATCCACCCCACCAGAGCTAGAATAGTGGCAAAATTATGTCAACAAAACCAAAGGTGCAAAATACCATGAGCGTTGGGTTCTCTGTGAGCGTATCTTGGCTCAGCACAACTGACTTACAGCCACCTTGATTTACACCAGAAGAGAGTTCCTGCACTGAATCTTAAGACTGTATAAATGAATGTGTTTCACAGTTAACGTAACCTCAGATATAGTACAGCTATTTTTAAAATATCCAAAAAGTTCTGTCTTTCTCAGTATTGTACCATAGTAGGAACCTATGTGCACCTCCTGTGATCTCTAGCTTGCAATATTATTGTGTCTGACACAGAATTATTAGGTACTGAAATAAACTTCAGCTTTTAATGACTAAATGTCATGCAAGAGGATGCTGGACTTGAAAGCCAGCAGAAAAGCCCTAGGCTGTTTCAGGATTCAGATTCAAATTATTCAGTTATCTGTACTCCTCTCAGATATCTATAAATATCTACACTCCACAGGGTGCTCATGCAATTTCTGATGGTTTACCAGACTGAAGCCACCTCCTCAACTGTAGGTTAGAGTTGTAACTCCTTGATATCGATGAAAAGGCAAGGGACTTAGTTATGAAGGTCATTTTTCAACTGAACAGTTAACTGGAGGGCACCACAGAATGAGTTTATCTCTCTTTTGTCTCACAAATTTTGCAATCAAAGAATATAAACATGAACAAAGCTGTTTAAGGAGACCTCTTCTTGCCAAATGCTCTGGAAGAAAATTTAACTAACTTAATAAGGTAAAAAATTAGAACATTTTCATTAACACAAAATGTTCTTTTTAATTAGGCCTTTTGCAAGCCAAGTCTCCTAATGAATGGAGGAATGGAACTTCAAAATTATTTGAATTGCCTTTTTTTCCCCCCCTCTCACTGAGAAGAACAAATGTAACTTTTTGCGAAATAAATTCAGTTGGTAATTGGAGACTTTCTAATTAACTATTTCATGGATTGTGTTTTCATAGGCCTATAAAAATGAATTGCTATGAGACGGCTGCTCTCCTAACTAATCCTCAAGAGCTCCGAACGCTCTAAGAATGCAGCCAGTGCAAACTGTGCCGAGACACACGCCGTGGGCAGAGGTACAGGCAATTTACTGCTGCACGAAGTGGGTGCAAAGCAGGTCCTGAAGGAGAATTGTTCCCTTTTTAAGGAAGGGGTTACAGGGCGCAGATGCTAATGGCTGCAGGGACACATTTATTGGAGGTACCGACAGAACAGCCACACTAGGTGTGCTGCGGCAGGAGGTACCTGATGTTGCTCTGATGCGGCCCCTTTGCCAGCATCAGCACTGGGCCCATGCTGTATGAAGTGTTAAGGAGTGGAAAGATAGCTTTTATAGGGGTGTGAAGGAAGGCTACTGTGTGACAAGTTAGAGCAGCCACAGAGTCAGAACACACTGGCTGTGCCACACAATAAAGCCCTGCCTGACATCACAGGGCCAGCAGTAGCAGGTCAGACCATCGGCAAACATGAAACGAATGAGCCTGGTTGAACGCTCTGCATCTGGACACAGCTGGTAGGACCTAGCCACAACAGGGGCAGTGTGTAGGGTGTCAAAGTTGGTGCCCACCTCCCCACACATGGAGCAACGACAAAAACCTCTGCCTTGGAGCAAAGGTGAGCTGATCAGTCCACAGGTGTCGCACAGCACTGCCTGAGCCTGTTCTGCAGACACCAGAGACACATGTTCAGTGCCACCAACTACCAAGGACAAGCTCATCTGAGTGCAAGACCTTCCCCAGTGCTTCAAGCTCTAGTGGTCGCAAGCAGAACTCTCCATCCATGACACACCCATACCAAGAAGGTTGCTTCCCAAGGAAACGCATGAGGGAACAGACCCTGCTAGAAAGCATCATCCTGAAATGCCAACTGAAAAAGCATATGCTGTGGGTCTCCAGTTAAAAGGGAAAAGTAGTCTGAAGCTGTGCAACAGGGATGAGACGCTGCTTTTGACTTAAAGCTCTGGCTTCTTTGTTGCAAAAGGTTCAGAAACTTTTCCTATGTACTAACATGACAACATTACTACATGCTATGCCAAAACAGGTGGTAAAACTGCTTGTCCGGTGGCACTTGATCCACAGAGATTGGAAGCTTGAGCAGCTAGGCTGAAGTAGACAGAACATTTTGTGATCTACAAAGCAGGTCAAAGCAAATTTGTGGGAATGGACCCAGGTATGTGCAGAATTTTTTTCCTAAAAGAAAACATTAGCAAGCAGTAAGCGAATGTAGCACAGATAATTAGAAATGTAATACAAGGTTAGGTGCCTTCTACTGCCCACTGCTCATAAACTTCAGCCCAACTCTATGCTCTCAAGCTTTTAACCCTCATTGTGTTTTTAATAGTCATTAAAATCTAAATGGTAGTCCTCTAGGCTCAAGTTCTGGAGAAACCTGGACTTTGGGTTTGAAAGATTAAGGTAATATCTCCATTAATGCCTATTAAAACACAGATGAGGTCTGTTTAACCTTTTTTGTTCCTTCATGAGAAATGATCATGTCAGCTTGCAGCAAGTGTGGAACCACTCACGCTCCCATGTTCAGCAAAGGGGTACAAATGATAAGGCAGTGGTGACCCTTTACTGAGTCATTCTACGCACAATATATGAAGGAGGGAAAAAACAACCAAAAAGTATCCTAATAAACACAATAACGGAGAGAGCAAAGGTATAGTTATGGCAAAGGCTTTGATAAAACAGAGATGTCTTAATCTATTTACACAGCAGGAGACTTTCAACAAATTGTATTGCAAGATTAGAAATGAATTAGCAAGTTCTTAAAGCAGACACTGAATTCCAGGAACACAGGTCAAACCCACATCATTTGTAACAAGTACCCAACACTAAAAGCAAAACCTGTTATTTGATGTCATAGTGGCCAGACAGAAGAGTTTCAGTTGGAAGGGACTTACAACAATCTTTACAACCTATACAACACAGTAAGGCATGAAGTTGTAGGATAGAAAGACCCATATAGGTTCTGAGACAGAAAATACAGATGTCTTAAACTGGTGTAAAGTTTACCAAATAAACACAATGCAGTAAATATTAAGGATCCTCACAAGATGTTTAACAGGTTGGCATTAAGGATATATAATACATATTAGTTTTCAGCCAAAAAGACATGCATGCACATGCATAAGATTTCACTAGACAATTAGAAAAGATGTAAAATCTGAACTTTCCTGGAAGATGGAGTCAGCTAATATTCAGTGTTTGCATACATCATCTATTTAAGTTAAAGAGTGCAATTATTTAAATAAGTGATTGAAGAAGCACAAGGTTCAGATCCAAAAGATGGTAATGCTGAGTGCAGTCCCAGAAAAACAATCACTCTGTTTTGCTGCAGACTAGATGACTAGATCCTAATGCTAGGCTTACATTTAGAAAAAAATGTCTACAGATATTTTTTCAGATGTTTTATGGATTTTTTTTTCTTGAACATCCACTCTTTTACATGGTCAGCTTCAAACCAGAAGCAAATGAGACACTATCACACATGGGCACTGTGGATGTGATCACTTTAGCCCAGACTGATTTTTTCTATTGCCTATTTTGCCATTTTTCCATCCAGGGAAGGATATACAAGACTGCCATGCAGCAGAGATTGGCCCCATTCCTTTTTTCACCACAAAGATATGAGCAGCTGAAACTGGCTTCAGTAGACCTTTGCATCAGCTGAGAATCTGCTACGGGTATGCTGCAGGAGAGGAGAATCTGCCCCATGCATGAAGGACTCACACAGCTGTGGGGCGCTGGGAAGCTGGCTGCGAGAAACAGTGCCCTGGCCTTACACTGTTTGTGCTCCTGGGTGGCAGGGAGCATTTCTGTTTGTTTTCTCTCATTCTGCCCTTTGTTTACTTTTGTGCATAGGCTGATGGCTGGGCGCTTTTCAAAAATACAAACACCTCTCCCCAGAGAGCACACATCCCGTAGCACAGCACAACGCAGTGCTGGCTGCATAACCCTTTTTGTATTCCTTGTGCACTGGGCAGGGATTTTTTCATTTCATGCATCATCCATAACTTGCCGCAGCGATTCCAAAAATCTCTACCACGCTCACATGAATACGAATAATTTCAATTCACATTTTTGCTTTTGGAAATTTATCATCATAGAAGCTGGGCTCATAAAGCAACTGTATTTCTGAAATTTCTCACAGAATAATCAAGTGATGGCACTGCCCAACATAACAGCCTAATCGTTTTGGTATCATACAGGCACTCTGAGCTAGAACTCCATCTCATAAGAAGGTCAGCCACTAATATAAATCTGTCACCAGCACTGCTGTCTACTCTACTGTTTTTTCTTCAGTGCTTCTTTAGATAGACTATTTCAAAAAGCAACTAAACCCCAAAAGCTCAGAACATAGATACGTATCTTTTCTCTGCCAACAGCCAAGGTTTTGAAGGAACTTAGAAGAAATGTTGCTGTGGACAGTTATGGAAGAATTGGCCTGGAGCAGATGTCACTCCTTAGTCCCCAGTAGAGTCCACCAGGTTTTGCCGAAGAATAAGATACTGCATTTCTTAAACATATTTATGAATACAGGGGTTTAATCCTTCCAGACCTCAGAGAAACCCTTAGCTTCCAGAAAAAGAAAAGCAAATCGTAACTTTGCCATAAGCAATGAGCTCCACAGTTTCCCAGTTTTAAAGGCATGGGCCTATGAGGACCAAATATCACTCTTGTCTCACCCATGGGGACCAAGGCATCTGACAGGAGTGCCCAGGTCACAAGCTACCTCTCACAAAAGCTAGCTGGATGCTGCTGCTTCCCAAACCCTGCATGCATACAGTACCTCTACCTGGTTGTGCACATCAAGGCTCCCATGTGAGGAGAATTATGTCTATGCTGTGCACTATAAACACTTTTTTATAACTGAGATGACTAACTTTCTCAGCGCATGTGTCTGTATTACATTTAACCTATGGATACAATGCAGTGCTTCCACACTCACCAACACATAAGCTAGAAAGAAGTGGAAGGGAAGAAATGAATTGCAGTGACTTTCCTGCTGAGCTCATCTGGCAGAGGGACTGCTTGGGCATCCAGAAACTAGACACACCAACTCCTCAAAAGGCACTAAAGAAATTTGTCCAAAGTTAAACCAATCTTGTAATTATATACAGAGTGTTTAAGACAACCACCCTAAATTTGTCATTCAAGCAACAAGGTCTCCATCGGAAAAAAAGATATACACTTACAAGCTTTTCAGGAAGACAGGCAACATTATTTAGCACCTACCCATCTGAGAACTTAAACTGAGTTTGAACCCTGTTATTTCTTTCTTCATTAGCAGAACGAAAATGTCTAGTTTTTCTTGTTACCAACCCGCTGATGGAAGTGTAGGGGTATCATCAGGTACAGTTCCAGCTGCCCATGTGGTGTGCCCCAAAGGGGTTGTCACCAAGCGCGCTGTAACTCCTGCCATCTGAGCACCAATGCTGCCTCCCACCTCAAGAAGTTTTTTCTAAAAATAGAAGCTGCTTAAGAAAAATGACCACCTTCTTTAGAAGAACAGTCAGTTTCTCTGTGAATCGATTTAAGCCTGAGCACATCAATGAGATAGAGCTTGACCTAAAGAGCAGAAATCAAGACCTAAGGTAAAGATGTGCCAGTAATATGGAAGAAGATAAGGAGACTATGGGCCTGATCCAAAGGCCATTAGGTCAATGGCAAGCTTTAATGTTGATGTAAATGGGCTTTGGAACTGGCCATGCTAGAGAAAAGAACACTCATTGTAAAAATAAGCAGCTGTTGGAAAGGGACTAGCAGTTAGAGGAAATTTTTTCAGGCAAAACTTACTTCCTTTTTTTTTTCCAGCACCCCAGCAAAGGATTGGGCCATTTGGTCCCGTAAGTGAGCAAGCACCAGCTTGCCACCTACTCTCACATGAGCACTGAGAGGTCAGAAGACTCTGGTTCCCTCAGCAGGACCTGGAGTTCACAGTAGCACATGGGTGCAGTTTGCTCAAGCTGTTTCCACAGCTAAGACACGGTCAGACCCTCCTGTCCAGCTGAGCTCATTGAACCTTTAGGTGCTTCATCAGCATAGCTGTGCACTGAGTCAGCAACAGTGCCCACCTGTTCTACACATCCGCTTTGTGAGAGTGAGTGCGGGAACCCCTTCCTGGCTCAGCAGGCAGTGGCGATGGTTCGAATAAGGAGAGGGGAGCTGGGCGGTGACAGTGCGTGCTAAACCCTCCCCCACCCCATGTCAAGCTACTCTTTGCCAGCGGGTGCAAAGGCATTTTTGGACTCAGGTATAACAGTCACTAAGTTGGGGAGAGAATGCAAATGTTTACTCCTCAGTGAGGAGACAAAAAATACAACCGTAATTCTTTCCCTCTCTGGCCCATACTGAACGCTCCTCGGTGAAGCCATTAAACTGACAAGGTTGTTCCACCGACAAGATGCAAAAGTGCAAATGTTCTGTAATTGAATACTTTGTGCCTCGCCACAAAGAAAAATAACATCATTCTCTCCAAGATAAAATAAAGGATACACTAAGAGAGTACTGTTAAACTAGCTTACTACGCAAAAACAATGAGGAGAGGGAGAATATTCAAGTCATCCTGTTGGCTACAATATAATTGGCTTGTTAGGGAAATGTGCACATGTGTGAAGGAAGCAGGAGAACACAAAAGGCAGCCACCTGCAGAACAGCATGGACTTCAGGCACAGCTTACAGGCACTGCTGCCTAAGCACGGGAGTTGATGACGGGACAGAAAGCATGTTCGAGAGCCTTGATAACTAACACACGTAGGTGCATCCCACCAGCCCTGCAGTTTGCAATTCAGGTTCTCCTGTGCACGGTTTCCCCCATGCTAGCTCAGGTGCACTGTTCCTCCGTGACCCCCACAGGAATCGCTCTAGCTGCGAGAGAGCTGCACCATGCTCCCTGGCTCGGGAGCTGCCAGTTTGCCTTAAAGTATTAGAGCAGCATTATATTGATTACTGCTTGATATTTGCAGGTCTACAAAATGTCCAAGGAGACACAGGAAAGTTTAGAGACTTTTAATTTGTTGTACCAAAGCTTTTCTGATGGTCCCAGAAGATTACACATTTATGAAGAAGGGCAGCAACAATAAAAGCTTATTGTTTGCACTCAGCCAAACTCCATGGATTTTTTAAGTATGACAAAAGAGAAAATGAGTTACACAGATTTTCAATAACTTGAACACCAATCTCTGCTGTCCAAAGGGAATTACTCCAGTGTTCTTTCTTTGTCTACCTTGGCCTGGCTTTAAGGGTTTATCCTTGTAAATGACATCAGTAGTTACAGTTAACAGGTCCAGATGAAGCCGTGGGGCTGAGATCCCTCTTGTCCTGATGTGCTAGATGCTCCAGGGAGAAGACTAAAGATAGCAAGAGAACTTTGTCGAGGTAGACTCACTGCAGAAGATAGCAGCAAGTAGTGCACATAGCCCTTCCCTTCGCTTCAATGACAAATCAGAGGTACCAAGAGGATTCTCTCATCAGAGGGCAATGGCATGAAGTGAGATTAAGGTAGCAAGCCATTTTGCTTTTATGTGTTCAGCTAAAGAACAAGGTCAAAGACATAAGGTCTTAAAACTTTTAATTAAGTGACAGTGGAATTATTCGCTGGATTACATTGATGCAATCCAGCATGAAAACCGCTATTTGACATTTCCCTTCATTTCTGCTCCTCTTTGATGGGGGTGTACACTAAATTGTTTTCAGATACAAACTTGCCATAGCTACTGACGGAGATGCGAGACACTTCTAAAAACCTACCCCCCTCTTTCTTTTACTGAAATGGCAGAAAGGCAATAAAGCCAGAAATAAAAGGCATTACTGCAATAGAAGCTAGCATGGCTACAGAAAAGTGTGTTGCAAATTGAGGGTGAGGGATAAATATAAGGCAAGTACAGATGTTTTCTTTGAGCGCCATGCATGAGAAGTCTCACATCACTCGAAAACAATGGGTTGTAAAAGGACCCAGTGCAGTCCCCATTCAACAGACATTGAGTAGCACCTTGTTGGGCAATACTGATGCATGCAGGAGCACATCAGGTGACTCTAAATGGTTGGACTGGTCCCTGGGCATGCAGGCACGGGAGCATCCAGCCTTCAAAATCTATGTCGTGCAGCAGAAGCGGGCCCCACAGCCAGGAAACGGAGCATAAAATGCACGGCTGTGGTAAGAATCAAGCAAAAATGTGATTTAAAAAAAATGAGTAGTGTTTTGGTTTCTGAGCCCTTTCCTTTATTTGTTTTTATGCTCCTGTAAGTAAAATCAACAACTTCTTTTTCCCCAATAAACTGAAATTTTGCAGACCATTAATCCATAATATGGACAAAAGCCTTCGGGTGCATGTGAAACAAAATGAAAAATGGTCAGTCTGGTTCTTCCAGTAAAGCTGATACTTCAACACGAGCAGGAAAGATTTTCCAACAAACAGCATTCAGCACAGACCCACAGCAACTGAGATAGCATATAGAGGGTAATGGCTCTGAATATCATTTATGCACACTTAACTACCATTTAGTTAATGTTTATGCAGCATTTTGAAAATGTAAAGTGCTATAAAGATGCCAAATGTTATTATTATTAATAATCCAAGTGATAAATATGACTCAAAATTCCATACTCTATCCTTGTCCTTCATGTCAAAGGGATGTTTGCCTCTATAATAAGGACTGCAATTCAGCAAGACACTTACAGTGTACGCGTTACTTGGAGTTCACGAGTTTTACACGTAAGGGAATAAAGGACTAACTCCCCAAGTGTACTGAGTGTTACAAAAATACAAATGAAGATTAAATATTATGTTAAAATCTTGCTTTTGAAAATGGTGGGTCAGAGCTCTGCTGTAACATTTAAAAGCCTATTTAGCAAGCCACACAGGTCAACGTGTATTAATAAAGTGCGTTTTCTTTTAAATGAATGTACAATAGGGCACAGAAGAGGACTGGAAGCCAGCAATATACAGGTACCTGCTGTCCGCTACATTTCCACTGTACCCACCACTACCGCAGTGGGCTGTCCATACTTAGACCATCCAAGCCCCCAAACCTGCCCCTCTTCACATGCTCACTTCATCCCTCAGAGGAGGGCTACCAAGCACAGAGCCTGCTGTCGCAGAAGGAATCATTCCCTCAGTGATTTTCCTGTTTCTCTAAAGCACTTCTCTCTTATTTGCAACCGCAGCACCAAGTAAAAAAGGCAGCCAGGAACCACCCCACAAGTCCCTGAGGCTCCAGGACACAGGTCCACTGTGAGCGCTTGCCATCATCACAGTGGATTACACTTATTGCATTAGACCTCACCAGGGAAAATAATCTGTGAGTCAAGGCCTTTGGTCTCTTTTTATATTCGCAAAGAAACCTTCTGGTGCTCTCAGAGAGGTGGCTGCTATTTCGAGGGGGTGAGCAGCTTGCAAGCAAGTGGTAGGTAAGGACAGGGATTATTTTTTTTCCCCCCTAGGTTTTTCTCAGGTTTTCCTTTGCAATTTCAGGGGCTTCACCACTGAGACTGGATGTGAATTTACTTCTCCACGAGAAACAAATGCCACTCCCCATACTGAAAATCCAAAAGGAAAAAAATATTTTCTAAAAGAAGATCTTTTCAATATCTTCACTCCACCAATCTGGATTCTCCAGAGAGCTCAGCTCCCACATGAATGATGAGCTCTTGGATGCTTGGTCCAGCCCTTGAGATTGGGGACACAGGTAGAGAACACGTGTCTAAATCTCGCCTTTGAAGGCTTTCTCCAAGACTTAAAAACCTACCTTAGTTTAAAAAAGAAAAATGAAGGAAAAAAAATCCCACAGAGACAGCCTGATCTTCTACTTGCTCACACTGGTATAAATCAAGAATAACCCTGTGGACTTTGTAGGTCTTACACAAGTATAAAACTGCTAGAAATGAAAGGTTCACATTTCCTAACTTCAGCAGTTGGCTTGGTTTTCTTTAAATAGCTTCATTAATAAATACTTTTTTTAAAAAGGGGAAAAAAAAGTGCTCTTCCTCCCCCAATACTAATTGCTAGTGCTCAGATTTAATCTTCAGCATTTACTGTGCTTCACCAAATCCCTAATAATCACCCCAGAAGACTCCTTAACATTGTTGTATAATGGGAAACAAGGGCAGGGTATTACTTTTTCATGTACAAAGATGTTTCATCAGGAGGCCAGATTTCTTCTATGCAGCTAAAGTACATAGAGCCTGACACTTTTAATTTCTTCCGTAATTGTGTCACGAGAGGGGGTTATGTCACTGTGCCTCTTTGCTGAATTCCAAGAGGCTCAATGCTATTCCCATGGTCATCGCCTCCTGCCTCTACTTTAAAATAATGAAGATTTGGGCTGAAATAAATTTGAAGATATCAAATAAGGACCCCTTGAGTTCCAGGGAAAGAAAATAAAGCAGCTTTTATTAAACTTGTTATGAGACCTTTCATGACCACTATTCTCGCTGTTCTCTTTGCTCAAAGCCTTTAGAGAATGGTCTCACTTTAGCCTAAACTCAGCTCTTTCTCAGCTCTCTAAGCCTCTGTAAAATTGAAGGACATTCACTCCAACACACGTCTTTAATAACTCAGTATGATTTAAACTTTCAATCTGCATTCCTGATTTCTGTAATAATTGAAAGGAATGCATTAGCAGCAGAAAAAAAACCCCACTTTTGCTTCATAAACTTTACCTTCATTGCCTCAGATTTTCAGTAGTTCTCAATATGTAAGTTTAATGGCGTGACCCTAACAAGAAACGATCAGCAAATGAAACGAACCAGTGTGTAGCTGCTCCACACGGCTACAAGTGTCAGCTGTGGCCTGCCTGCCATTAATTTTATTGTAACTCATTTCTTCAGGTTGAGTACAGCACGATTTAATGTTCCCATTCTCCCATTCCTGTTCTGCATGACAAATTGTTTTAATAAACATAAACCGGGTAATAATAAAGTAATAATAAGCCTAGCACTCACCTTATATCACTGCAGTTAAATTCTCCCACAAGCCAGCGCTGGTTACAGTGACAATTACAGTCGGGCCAATCCGCAGCCAGGCAAGCACAATGGACAGATTTAATATCGTTTGTAAATATGATTAGTGTGCTGTCATGTTATTGCAGCCTGGTATTTACATTTCTCTCTGGGGTTATTCACTACACCAAATCAACATTAAATAGTGCTCCCTTCTCTTTGCCTTAAATCAAATATACCTTTCTTTGTGCTCCACTCAGAAGTTAATGAAGAAAATGGCATCGATTGTTAATATTCAGGGATCAATCAGTGCTTTACATACCCCCTTTTTTAAACAGATGTACGTCTGTCTGTATAACCCTGGAAGATTTCTTTTGAAATTCATAATCTCCCCCTTTCCTCCTCCCCCTCCACACACACCCTATAACATCAACACTCTTCTGCTTACTCTCTTATGAAAAATGTTCAAATAATGAATGGCTGTTGTTTACAGAAGTAATTTCATGCTACATTTCCATTATTGCCTGGATTTGTTTAGCTTCTCAAGCTTCCCCATTTCCCTGCAATGAACTTTTAAGGAAATATAACCAGCTTTCACTGTTTATGCCATTATGTTTATAATAGAAGCCGCTCTCATTTGTGACATATTGCAACACTTCATAACTGTGTGCAAATAAGCATCCTTAAACTTGTTAAGGTCAATTAATCACTGTACAAAAGCTTTTTTAGCTAGGACTTCCACCAGCATAAATCCAGCTGAGTAGCAGGGTAATGAAAGGGCTCCAGCATGGACTCGGGTCCTACATGGCACAATTGTGTGCCTCAGATGTTAATAAAATTGCCTGCAGATGACACAGGTCTTTTTCTCCAAAGTTATTTGGTTCCTGTGGTCAGGCAGCACAGGCTGAATACCTGTAGCCCAAGTTAAGGAAGGACTCTGGTGGACAAAACCTTGTCCTTACTTTAGCGACGAATTCACACCAACCTAACCTAATTTGTGAAGCCACTTTTTCAAGAGCAAAAGCAAGGAATCAAGCTGGAGGACAGCCCGGTGAGTTTGGCCCCACGGCGTTTCACTGGACAGGAATAAACACATGAAACACAGTGCAACAAGTGCCTATTTTGAGCCATCACAGAGGACAGGGCCAGGGGAGAGCGCTGCTCTTGGCAGAGCGGAGCCATGGCTGTTTGGGCATATCAGTCATTTGACAGCATGGAGCCCTGGCCCCTCCTGCTGCTGTGTTAACTGCTCTGAGGGGAAGTGGTCTCAGGGGTGGAGGGGTGGCAGTGATGGTACCAACTCCCTGAGATCTACCAGGTGGGAAAATCTGATGATAGAAATGATGCTTTCCGAGGCATCAGAAAGGGCCTGTTTATTAATTAGCATCAACCTCTGCATAGACAGGCATGCTACACGCCAAGACTCACTCTTGCTCTACACGCAGCTGAGAAAGGGGAAATATTCATGTGGTTTATGTATATGCTTCCATTTTCAACAAGCAGGTTCTCATCTCCTGCACTTTTGGCTGAATCAAGACCTACGCCTAAAATTTAAGCTATGCCTTAATCAGACTCAATAGGTTTCCTGGGTGCCCCAGATTCACCAATGTCATGGTGCCTGAGTGCATGTAAAATGAGCCTGGTCTGTGTCGTTGGACTTTGCCTGATGTGTACAAACAATGACAATAAACTCCCACCACAACCTCAAATAAACTGTAATAGCAAAATTCAGTGAAGCCTTTAACGCTAATGGGAAATTAAAATATGTAGGATACTCTGGTTTCTGAGGGGGCACATGTTCACACACATATTCTACATGTGCACTAGTGTTTTGCTTGTGCTTATTTTGTCATGCAAATTGGAGTATAAAGAGAAATCTAGCCCCAGGATCAAGGCTAAAATGTACAGCAAAGACCAATAATCAGGTACTGGTAATAATTACAATGCTGACACAAGCTTCGTCATTTACCGCAAGATAACTTTCCCATACTATGAGTTTAAGTTAGGAGAAGGGAAGAGAAACTTGATTTAAAGAAAGCATTAACAGTCAGTCAGAGAGCATAGCTATTTTGTGGGGGATGTAGATAATCTGGAGACAAAAGCAGTACATTTTAAAGACCTATCTCTAGTTGTGGCTTTATTGAAAATGATAGATTTAAGAACGGGATTCATGTGGTCACCCAGGGGGCACGGATCTGACTTACTGCAACTTGCTGATATTATTTATTTAAGAGAGTCAAATGTCACAGCAAAATATTTCTGCTAAAATGTGTATTTACTGAATTTTCCTTTCAGAGCTCAGCAAGGTGACAGCTGGAGAGGGGTGTCTGTGCACGTGTGGAAAAAAAAGAGGGGGAAGAAGTGGGGTGTTACTAAACACAAGATCACAGTACTCGAAACATCCTACTGAGATCAGAAGAATTGTGAAGCATACCGAGGTGGTACTCTAGCTATTCATTAACTGCCTGTATCAGCCGGCCCGGAGATTAGAGCTTAATGCAATGGTGAAGTAAGTGTCCATATCACAGTAGCCATGGAGGAATAGCGAGATGTAATGAAACTGAATAGCTAGCCATTGAAAGTTGAAAAATATATTGATTTTTCAGTGCTTGATCACCCAGGAGGCTTTATCAGGTACGAATACTTGGGAACCATCTGCTAACTCTGTAATGGTATTTTAGGATTTGTGACAGACACCAGCAAAAATAAAACGGCATGTTAGAAAATAACACAAAGTGAAGCCTGTTTCTCTGTAATACATTCCACTGCTCCACATCTGGTTTTCTCATTCCTGTCTTTTAATTGTTTTCAAATTAGCTATAGCTAATGTGTGAATACAAATTAACATTAGTACACAGATTCAATTTCTCCCCACCTTTCGTACCAAAGATAGCTCAGCCATTTATAGCCGCATTTATCTCTACATCAGATTGCATTACTTATGTGGTAAAGATTTCTCTCCTCCCAAAAGGAAGTCAGCAGGACCCTGGTTATTGTATTTAGCTATTGAACCTCGTTGTCAACATTTCTTAACATTCATTTGTGTAAGTCAAAGAACAAAACCGAACAGGAACAGGCTTGGAGGCACAAAATCTACATATTGTCTGATGTAAATAACACTCCTAGACATGACTGGCATTCTCCAAACAACAATCATTGTTATTGAAATGTGCCTCTATTCCCCTTGTTTTAATACTGAGAATGATTATGAAATCTCTTTGGGTACGATAAATCAGCTGAAAGATGTAATAATATGTTTCAGCTGTTGGAATGGATGTTTGATTACAGCTCTGAGGGGTTTTTTCCTCATCTTGTTTCTAGTTTAATTCTTAATCCATTCTGTGATTTTAGAAAAAAAAATATATTCTACACATCAACAGCAAATACACATTCTTGCTTACAGAGTGTGGGTAGCTGAGCAGGAATCAAGTTGCATTTTAACAATGCAGGGAAAATATTTTTCTATTACAGTTTTGGCTAAAATGGTAAGTTAAACTGCCATTTGAAATTATATTCAGTAAACTCTTAACTTTAGCAGCTAAGGAAAAATAGAAAAGACAAAAAAAAAACCGTGAGGGGGGAGGTTGTGGGTGGGAAAGAAAGAGAAAAGGAGACTTTGGTCAGACCATGTTTGATTTCCAGGCGCACAAAAAAATCCTGCCTCTCATCCCCTGCTTCCCTCCACAATTCTGCAAGCCTCTCTTCAAGTAAGTGGTGGTAGAATTAATTTGCCCCAAAATGGCCAAGTGTAAATGGAGGGAAATTATTTCCCCCTGATTTTACACTGTGGCTGCAACACACAAAAGATGAAGGAAGTCAGACCGCTCCACACAGCGGCAGCGAGAGTGAGACAGCTGGACAGAGGCTTTTGAAGGATCTGAGAATCTGTGTACAGTAAAGGCGGCACAGCTTCTCCAGCTCACTCTCCCAGAAAAGATTCTGGCAAATAACGCCTTTCCCTTAACTGTATTTCAAGAAGGAGAAAAAGTGAAGGAAAAAAAAAATAACTAAGGGAAACAAAAAGATTAGTACGTGGGTGGTTTCTTTCTCCAATCAACTTTCCTTCCCATCCTGAGGGGCTGCCCCTGTGCTGATGAGCACGCTATGGTGGCTGCAAGCACATTCCTTGATGTTCTCCCAAAGTTTGCAAGGCCAAAAGAGGCAACTACATTCAAGGCTGGTGGTGGGAAAATTCAGAGAAATTTGGGGCTTCCTGAGGTCTTTAGAACTGCTCAGTGATGTGTTGCCAACATTTCAACAAGAGGCTCCTAAGAGAATTCCCCCTTTGGCCTGCGATAAACCCAGTGCCCCAACAGTGCGTTTGCTTGCCAAGAGGAGGGGCGAGGGATGAGAAAACCATTCAAGCATTTTCCTGTTTAAATGAAAACACTTTCTCATCATCGTAATCAAGAAAAGAGGCTATCTTGCCAGGAGAGCAACCATACACCACCCACTTGGGTAAAACCACGCATTCTGTGTCTCCCTGCGAGAGAGGGAATACACATTTATATGGGAGAAATCATATTCTGGATAGCAAGCCGTCCACCCAGGAAGGAGTACGTGAGGTCCCCACCATTTCTCCCAGGGGTTTGGAAGCACTCATGGTAACCTAGAAAACAGTAAGGGATAGCTATTAAGGGCAACTCTAAGGTAACACTCACATGAGCAGAGCTCCCCAGGGCCTGATCCACAGCGTGCTACAATCAGACACACGCTGACAACCCAGCTCCCACCTACGCAGTGACAGAGGGAGGTTTCCTATTCCCCTTTACTCCTTCGTTTATTGTGTAGCATGTCTCTACTCTTGAAATAGGCAGGCTTTTAAATTAGGACACAGAACTCACTCTTCCCTAGAGCTGCTAGCACAAGAAAATATTTCTAACGTTCAATGGAATTATAGAATACCTTTAAAAAGGTATTCATCGGTTAATTCACTCCCCCCTTTTTGACCTTTATTCAAGGGGAAAACTGCCAACTGCACAAAATCCTGCCAACTCCAAGAAGCTTAATTGTGCAGATTACAGTCTGTTTGTAACACAGATTATTAAAAGCACACTTGGACCCTTCACGTCCCTGCGTTTGATTCAGTAATAGGTTCTGCATTAGATAATGGAGATTTGTTTTGATCCCCTACTCGCAGATGCAGAGTGCCCTACACCTTTTGTATTCCAGACTCCATCATCCGTGACCCCTTTGCATAAGTGATGGAGCCACAATAGGCTGCTCCGTACTGTAACTAGCAGCTCCCCACTTTTGAGGGTATAAGAAAAGCAACAGGAGATTCACTTTGTGGTTTAAAGGGTATTCTAAAAAAAAAAAAAAAATTACACTTACTCTATAAAGAATGCACTTCTCTGAAAGACTCTGGGACTGTGTAGCACAAAACCAAGCACGGCCATTTTTGAAAACACAGCACACCATATTTTTAAAAAATAAAAAAGTGAAAAATGCCTTTCAAATTTCAGAGAACTAGGTGAAATGCAGAGTCAGAATGAAAAAAATATTCCTAGAAATAAACAAAGTAAAATTATTTTGTTTGGTTCAATTTTTTTCCTCTTTTTCTCTTTCCTAGAGTACAAATTTAATGAGAAAATAACCTCTTCACACCACACCACTCCAAATTTAAAATAAAGTTAAAACGTTTAGATTTGCAACCTGTTTACAAAAGCAGAGATCACCTTTGATTTCTAGCTGTCATTAGATAACTACTCTTTGCCTCAGAACGGAGGCCTGATCCACAGACAGCCCTCATCAACACTGGTTCTGGGGGAGAAATGTCAGGCTTTTACTTGGTGTCTTCATTCCTCAGTTTCCTGTGCCTCAACGTCATCATAAGTAAAAAATGCAGTGTTTATCTTTAAACGTTGTCTCTGATGTGTATTTTGCACAGCTCTTCACTGCCCTTACAAAACGAGGGAAGGTGAGTGGAAGCACCAGAGCTGTGGCCATTTATGTCACCAAGGATTCAGGACTGGCTACTAAAGAGAGGGGAAGTACTCATACTTCCCACAGCAACCTTACTGTGGCATTTCTCCTCATTTACTGTCTTATAAAGAAGGTAGGAGGTGGCAACAGCTTTCCTTGGTGTTAATGTGCTTTTGGTTGCTTGATAAAAATATTTTCTTTCCATAATCACTGCACAACACAGGAATAAAAGCACAGAATACACTTTTATTTCAAATACATACTTGTAGCGCTGTGCCAATTCCTTGCTGCTGTACTGTTGATCAGCAGTTGTATGTGGAACAAATTGAAGAAAGCCACAAACTAATTTCCTAAATGTGGGTCTTTTTTTTTTCTTCCAATGGTAAGGAAGTGATGAGTTTTAGATGTGAAAGAATATCTATCTGCAACTCAATGAAGTGAAAATTCAGGAAGAAAACTCCTACAGTCTTCAGAAGTACCTGTGAGTGACACAGAAGTACGAGTCTCTTCAAATTTTATGATGAAAGTAAATGGAGTCAGCAAATCGAGAGGATGACAAGGACAAAGTAAGACCAAAACACACCTGAACTGCTGTGATGAATGAAATCAACAACTTCTTGTCTTTAACAAAGTAGTGCTGGTCCTGTGATATATATATACACACACACACCATAAGCTGTCATACTACATTTATTATACTTCAGCAAAAATTGTGCATAACTGGCAGCTCCTACATGTCCAGTTCTTGGTATCAGATTCTACCTGTCACATTCAGCACAGCTGTACTTCAGATAGTGAAAAATCAAGAGGGCAGCAGAAGTGTTGCACCTGAATCCCTTTCTGCTATGAAACAGAAATGAACTCGCATTGGCATACATGTAAGAAAGTTAACTCCTACAAATTTTATTTTCAGTCACAAAAATGTACAGTCACCTGGAGGCCCTCAGAACTCAGCTCCTATGGAACAAGCATTGCCATAATTTATAAATTAGCTCCAGTAGAAGAAGCTTACTGCCCCGCTGATGGGTGGAGGAATTGTTTAAGGTTATCTCCTTTCTGGAGCTCTGGTGAAGGAGCTTGATATAGGATCGTTTTAAGGCTTAGGTTTTACTGCATACCTGGAAATGTAGCTTTGGTGTAGCAAAGTAGGTTTACAACATGCTCTTAGTATCTGGGTAATTTTACTACGGTGGAGCTTTAACCGCTTACCTTCAACTGTTAAATGCAGATGCAGTTTTGCAGTGGAATTCTCACCTTACTTCATTATTTTAAGTTTCATTAGAATGTCATCTTTGCTCCTTTTGGTCAGCGGGTAGAGCAGACTGCTTTGCTCATCATGCTACTAACAGCTTCTTTATGGGACTTTCACGCTTTTAGCCACCCCTGATTATCTGCAGAACATTTAAGGGAGGTCTCTGCCTAGTGCTGCAGGACAGAGCGCTGCCATCTCCTTACTTCTGGCTGGCAAGTTACTTCTAAACACAGATGCAATGGCTTCAGCTGTTTTACTGGGCAGGTAACTGCTGTCTCAGAGTTCTTACACCGCCAGAATATGAAAAAGGGGCTACTATGAATAAAAATTAAGAGAGCAAGATGGGTAAGTCCCATGAAAGTGAGGATCAGGTAATATCATCCTTCAAATTAAGATCCAGTCAATGCAAACAGAGCTGTTTGGTGCCTGTCCTCTCTTAATGCTATATTTACCTATTGGTAAACCAATTGAGCTTAGCCCTCTAAAGGAAGGCTATGTACCACCCCGACCAGAACCTGAAAGAGAAAGGAATGTCCTTGAAGGGAAGAAGTAGCCACCATCCTTGCCACCTTCATGGGAACTCTTCCTGGTGAGGCAAGCAAACTATCTTAATTGAAAGCACTGTGCTTCAAATGGGCACCATCTAAAGATATTGGAACCTTTAGGCAGCGATTTGTGGTATTTGTGGAGAGAGGAGCCTCGTGAAGTTCCTGAAGCCACAAATTTTGCTACACATACTCCTCTGAACTCACACTGGTGGTGATGTGATTACTGCCACAACGGTGGTGAAAAAGATTGTAATCATTATATTGTGAAATCAAAATCAAGTATTTTAAGATACTTGCTGAGAATTCAAAATCACCATCTGCAACAGAATATTTTTCCAAGTTTTCTTGTAAGGTATCAGCATTTGGTAGGATACTTCAAACATCATATTTCAAAGTGGAAGGAGTGAATGTTAATCCCTGCCGAAAGCAGAACAGTAATTTTCACTGCATAAGTGATACACCAGTAGCAAAAAGGACTCCTAGATGACAGAGTTTCAACGTGCCTCCATATTTCACATGTAAATAAACATTTTTTGTCTTTAAATCCTTCAATAGTGCTAATTTTGTTTTGTCATGAAAATTCTGGGTTAGTTGCCAGTTTCTGAAAACAATCCAGAATTACTCCTTGTTTTTAAACAAGAATTATAAGGATTCAGACATATGAAAAAGTATTTCTTATATCAAACTAGATGAGCTTATGACTCCTACTCATTCTGATAAAAACAGAAGACTACCAACTACTGAAAAATACATAAAAACATTAATTTTCTTTTTCCTTACTCCCTCTGAAATAATTTGGGTCCCAATTCAATAAAACAGGTTCTACATACTTTTCTTTATTTATAAGGCTGTGTTTGCCTTATTGCTATGCAAAGTAGGTGTAAAATGCTAGAAATTAGAACAGTAATATTTTGTAAGCACTTTGTAGTAGTACAAATAATGAGAACTCAAACACAAACATTTTTTCTCTGCTTCAGAAATTTTTTGAGGTTCTATATTTTTCCAGTCCCAAAGCTGGATAAAAAGCACTTTAAAGTCTTGAAAGTGTTCTTAACTAAAACCAGAAGAGTACTCAGTTTGATCATTTGGATCAAATATATTGTTTCAGCCAGATTGGGAAATTTCACTTCCACTTGACCATTTAATTTTAAATGTTTTCTAATTTGTTTCTGAACCTAACATCAGAAGATTCTGTCCCAAAATATGTAAACATATGCCTGACATTTTCAAGAGCTTGAAGCCATTTAAGTAGAATAATTTGTCAAAGATTATTCCACCTCACAAGAAAAACCAGAACAGCTTGGTCAAACCACAAGGAAAAACCTGGGAAAGCACACCAGGTTAGCTATAGCAACAGGACATGACAAATGACAATTAAGACTCGCGTTAGATTCTATGAAGCTATTGGGAAATAAACATCCATGTTTTCCGTTTTGGGCCCCTGACTACAAGGACGATATTAAGGTGCTGGAGCACAACCAAAGAAGAGCAATGAAGTTGGAGTAGTGTCTACAGAGTAAGTCAAATGAGGAGCAGCTGAGGAAAATGGGGTTGTTTAGTCTGTAGAAAAGGAGACTGATGGGAGACATCACTCTCTACAACTACTTGAAAGGAACTGGTAGCCAGGTGGGTGTTGGTCTCGTCTCCTAAGTAACAAGTGATAGGACAAGAGGAACTGGCCTCAAGTTGCATCAGGGGAGATTTAGATTGAATGTTAGGAAACCAACCAAAGGGTTGTCAAGTATTGGAACCGGTTGCCCAGGGAAACAGTTGAGTCACCATCCCTAGAGGTATTCAAAAGATCTGGTGCTTAAGGACACGGTTTAGTGGTGGATTTTGCCTTGTTAATTTTATGGTTGTACTCTACGATCCTAAGGGTCTTTTCCAACTTAAACAACTTTATGATCCTACCCATTTGATGAACTGTGGGGAAAACTGCTAGGGCCACATCTTAAGCCAGCCTGCTGCTCTTGTTGCTTTGTCAAATGTTGCGCTGACTCCCACCTTTGGCACTCTTGCCATTGCCTGCTGCTCTCTAGCTGTGCTAGCCTGGCTCTCCCCAGACACCTCCACTGGGGAGGAATACCACTCTGCTCTCTCTCAATTTATTTGTCCAAGCAAAGCTGCGCTATGGAGCTACAGCCACAGCTCCTGACTACTAGCACAAGAAATCCCAAGAAGCTGCCTGGGAGAGGTCCACGCAATAGGGAGCTTAATCCAGCACTAACTTCTCTCCAGCTCTCCTATAGGAAGGATATCTGGAGGGGCCTGGAAGAGATGGGGCTTCCCAAAAGTACAGCAGGCTGCTGAGAGAGTGCCCTCAAACCTGCCTCTCTGAGATGCCTGAGGCCCACGACAGTGCTAGGCAACAAAGACATTCCAGGTGCTTGTCACCACTGGCAAGTCTCTATACTAAGTATTAAGGACCAAGAAGTAAATATATTTTTTTCAATAATTCTCAAATCATACAAGAACAGTACATAAATCCATTTAGGGAGGCGAGGAAGCTGTGCTACAGCAACACTGTAATCAGCTGGCAGACGGTCATGTAATAACCACAATGAAAACCAATGCAATATGATGCAGCTTCATCTTCCCCCAAAGAAAAATCAATCCATCCTGGTGATGATCACATTTAAACTGTTTGTTGCTAAGACATACATGAAAACATTAACAGTTTCTAAGAACTACAGGATTTGGAAGCTATGCCATATTCCAATGCTTGGTGCCTTCACTCTTCTGATTATTGGCACCCCTATCAGCAAATCACTTAAAGGTTGCAATAACAGAAATGGCCTTCTACTGAATAAAACAAACACTATTCTATGTAAATATAAAGTGTGATACTAAGTAACAAGCTTTTTGCAGTGCAGATCAGCTACACTGTATTTATTACAAGACCTCAAAATTTTCGCAGAACCAAAAAAAAGTTTTGGGAAGCAGCACCCTAAGGTAAACAGCCTATGTAAAACTTGGAGCAGCATGTACAATAAATGCATGCATACACTTCTAATTCTGTGGGATTAAGTTTTCTTCTCACACTGAGTGGGAAAAAGAGATATATATGACATTCAGTGGTATTTTCCAGCACATTTAACCGGTTTCATGTTCTTTATTTTAATTCAGGAGGAAAAACAAATCTATGTTTTTCTCATAAAATGCTTTTCCTATTTGTATGGAGAAAGTCCATCTCCCCCAAGTATTTTTGTCATGTAATCAGTGAACAAAGATTTAATTACATGGAGGCTTTCAAGGAAATCCATTACATGCCCCAAAAATACATGAAAAAAAAAATTGAAATGTTTCAGCATCTACGTCTTCTTTCAAATTTCTGTTTCAATTTCTGGCTGGGTATCTGTTGTGAACCTGTTAAAACCCCTTGCCTACTACCTTTTAAGAAACTGGCTTTCTGATTAATAAAGCAGGAGCTGTTTCCCTATCCTGTCCATTACGACCAATGTTTTCCTTACTTATGCATATCACTCCTTATATCTACAATTCAAATGGTTCTTCCCTATGAGACTAATGCAGCTTTAGCTTCAGCATCCTCTAACAAAGACAGCTGCCATTTCCTATTGTGCCTACACAAAATGGACTTAATTTAGGTCATAATGTGGAATACATTGTTGTCTCTTGTGGTATAACTAAAAAACCCTATTTGTTTAATTAGAAAATTTCTCAAGATGAGGGATGGGTATTCTAGAAGCACTGGAAGATGAGGTTTGTTGTACGCATGCCTGGTACCTCTCTCCCTCTCATCCCCGTAGGCATAGCTCTGCAGTTAGTCACCGCAGAGGTAGAGTTTTAGCTCACTCAAGAGAAGTCAGAGCTCAGTACTGGGTGAGACCTTCCTTTGAAGGACCAGACAACGATAATTTCCCTTCCTGGTCATGGCTACACCTCATTCAATAAGGGCAAGTGCTCATGACAAAGATCATGTTTCTAAAGATGACAGCACCTAACCTAACAAGGGAGAGAAAATCTAGAGACACAAAAAGTCACTGCCTCCCATGGCAGAGGCCACGGTGGGACAAAAGGACAACATCTTAACCTACCTCATCTACAGTTACCCAAGGTACTTCTCATTTCGATTAGCCAAGTCCATGCACAACTGAGAAAGTTGGAGTGTTATTGCTATAATTATTTTATTCCTTTTCTTTCCATTTTCCTGCCTCTCCCACCCCTGGGCTCTTTAAAGAAAGACTCCCAGGAGCTTCCATTCAAGTGGAGTGAAAACAGTGTCAGTGGGGGCTAACTTCTCCAGCACAGGTTGTTGTCACCAATGACCTATTCAGCAGCAACAGCATCAGCCTGGCTTTGTCTTCTGCTCCACTAAACAAACTGATGGCAGACTCAGTCCTGCTGCAGAAATATTGAGAATTAAAGAAAGCACAAAGGGAGCAGGCAGCAGGATTGAAACATTTAGTGGAAATAGGGGAGCTGGTCAATAAAAGGGGATGGAAACTGGATCAAAAGGGGCTGAATGACAATGGGACACGGGCTAAAAAGGGGTGTGTGCTATCCCACAGGTCAAAAAGGACAACACATTGTGCTCCTGAAGCTGTCACCCTCTGCACAGTAGGGAGGGATCTGGGAGCAAGAAGAAATGCAAAGCTAGCAACTCAATCTATAGGCAATTTACAAAGGGGAAGACAAACCATAAAGGGTGAAATTCTGCGGTGTTTGCAGCAAGCTGAGACCACTGACCTCAATGAACCAAACAAAAGAAGTGTTTAGAGAAGATGTTGCAAAGAAAGAGAAACAAAATGTGATAAGGAAGAGTGAGATTTTGGTTAAGGCATTAATCTGGGACTTGGGAGAGGTGGGCCCACTGCAAGACTCTGCCGTATATTCCCCATGGGACTTAATCTCTCTGCAACTCAGTGAATAAATACCCAGGGAGAGGATATGACATGTGCTTGTGTGTGGGGTCCTCTGAGCTCAACCATACTTCACTCATGTCAAAGAGAAGTTTTTGGAAACAGGCAGATGTGAAAAAAGTCCAAATTTTGATTTTTTTCTATTTTGCAGGCATTTAAATTGATCATGTCTATTCTTAAATAAGTTTTCAAAGCATTAAACTTCCAATCACACCTTTCTATCATCTTCTACCTTTAAGGCTCTGAATACAAATATCCAACTGGTGTCCAGTGAATACAGATATCTGAATGCTAGCCAGATATTTTTACCTTCTCTCTTTTGCTGTGTTTCCTATTTTACCTTTTGCTATTGCGTTGTGTTCCAAAACCCCTGCTCTTCTGGAGAGGTTAGAGGAGATGAGAAAGTCTAAAATTGTAATGCCTGTGTCTCTCCAAAACTGGAGTAAAAATAAGCTAAAACATTAACGATATTTGAGAAAAGTAATTTCCTCACTTTAAAAGGGTTTGGCACATTTTCAGTGGAAATTGAGATTTTTTTCATCCTTTCTTCTTTCAAGTAATTTCATTTAATTTAAATATATTTCCCTCCTTAACTTTTTGCAGAAAGAAAGAAGCCCAGAAGAGTAAAACAGCTAGAGAAAATAGAATTTCTCCGGATATTAAAAGATCCACACACATTTCAATAACTTTTTTCCTTCCTTGAAAATTTGAAATAAAACCCTGCCTCCCTCACACACGCACAGCATGCAAAAAATGTGTCCGATTAAATTTTGCTCTATGAACCATCCTTGATAATAACAACAGAGGCTTCTGGATCTCGCAGATGGATTCCTACACTGGTCATTGGAGTGACTGCAGCCAGAGGGGAATACCTCTTCTCTACCTTTAGAAAATTAACTGCTTTCCTCTGTTATGGCAGAAAATAAGAAAGGCAGGTTCTTACACCCAGGCACATAGCACCATTACATGTCCTGGACAGTATGAAAGATCTGCCTTTACGCATCCTTGAAACCTGCACATGGGTGGCATGAAGATCTCACTGCCCCACAGAGGAGCTGCCATTTGTCAGAGCGAGCTGCCTAAGCATGCCCAGAAAAGGCCCGAGGTGCCTAATCATCAGCTGCTCTTAGCTAGGGTAGTTCAACAGAAATCAATTCCCAGATCTGTCCCAAGTTTAAATGCTGGCCACCTGGCTGACAGTCTCACAAGTAATAAAACGATTCAAACAGGTCAAGTTACCAACTCAGAACCAGCGTGGGGTACTTTTTGCTTCCTGCCACGGAGAGGAAAATTTCCACTCACCGTTCAGAATGGGCCATCATTATTAAATGCACACATGGATGGGCTTTTTGGCCGTGATATAAATGACTTAAAGCTGTGATTCAAATAGGTCTATAAAGTGCTTCTATGATGTTCCTCTCCCTTCTTTTTTCCCTTTTTTTTTTTTTTTTTTGAAACTGTCTCTGCTCCACTGTTCTTTGTAGAGATAAGCCCTTGAAAATCACCCTTCTTAAGGTGTAAACTCGGTGACAGTACATTATAGTTAAACATTTGATTTGTTATAGGCTAGCAAAATAGAGAACTTGAAATCTCTTCATGGTGTATTAAAGGTCACACAATTATAATAAAATCTTGCTCCAGCAGCTCCAGTCACAGACAAAATCAGTCTCAAATTTCCAGCGAACAATGAAGTCCCCACAGAGCTTCAGCTTCCCTGGGAAATCAGGGTATCTCAGGCTGTGTTGACTTTAAGGATGTCCTGAATGCCCATCGTAAAAACGTGTTACTCAACACAGTCACAGCTCTTGCGGGGTCCTCTGATTGAAAATATGCTTTTTATTTCACAGCCATTTGGGGCATCACATTTTTCTGGTTTCAGAAACTTAAAAAAGCAGCCAGCTCTACTCTGTTTGGGCAAGATGCTACCAGCCTGAATGTCATTTTGTAGTATTCCACACATCAAAATAAAATAATAGTAATACAGAACAAAAATCTACATCCTCACAATATGAACTAATCTTCTGGCTTCCCATCAAGCGAAGCATATTGACAACTGACAATAGGCAATTAATAGATTAATGAGCATAGCTCTTATCTGTCTACATTATGAGTTTATCTGGTTGTAACAGGATGAACACAACACGGGCCTGTGCTCACAGGAGTGCTGTCCCAATAGAAATGAGATCATTGCAGCAAGATATGAATGCAGTATTTTGATTACCAGGTATCGCTCAATGGAACAGACCCCCCCACACGCACACTTTATTCTATACATTTTTAAATTATTCAAGGGCAAAGAACAGAATATAATTTACTAGCGAGAGAATTAGAGGAAAAGGTTTTACGAAAGCAGGAGAGATTAGGTTTTGATCTGGGGTTAAGAAGACTGCCTCTGGCACCCACAGAATCTGCCAAAATAGGTGATGGAACGTAAAAAAATCATGCTTTCCACCTAAAACTGAGCCTAAACCTAGCAACATCCACAGTACTAAATAATAAAACCACTGTAAAAATCCTTTGATAACCCAAGTAAGATGTTGGACATACAAACTTACTTTTTCAGTGGATCTAGCTCCAAAAAATGGGGCTGCTCTTTCAGACAGCAGTAAGCTCTTTCATACCACAGACAAATTTGATCCATAGAAGTAGAGAGGTGCACTGGGGGCTGTTGTGCTTCACATGAGACCTGCAGAAAGGCAGCCTTTCCAAATGACCAAGGTAGGAAGGCGAACAAGGTATGAATTTGGGTAGCCAGAGTACCATTATCTCAACTGTATCCTGATGTTTCTCCCTGTGTCTCTGGTGGTACACCTGCAGGGAACTCTGCTCAGCTCTGTGCTTATGCATCCGCTATTTCCACCATGGGAAGAAAACAGCTTTGCTTTTCTTGTGCCCAGAGTCAAGATCTGCCCGCTTTTGCTCGCATGCGTAATCTAAGTTGTCTCGACAGGGCTATTTGTATGGGTAAAGTGAATTCGCCCTTGATAGCATTATAAAGTTTCAAAATAAATATTATGATATTTTGTGGGTTGGCAAACACAATCTGCAATTTGCTGTGTGGAAATTGTTGTTCTGCTCCAGAATTATGTAGGCTTTCATAATGACTAAGGACATGAGACAAATGCAGCATGACAGTTGCATGTTGATCATTCTATACAATTTTACTCATAGGCCATTTATTGGGTTTCTTTCAGAGCGCAGTGCAGCCAAGGCAAAGCAGCAGTGGAATGAACTCCAGATCAGGCTTGACATTATTCCATTGCAATATGTGACACGATCAGAACCAAGGGATTTATTCTGATTTGGACTGAACCTCTGCAAGAAACTGGAGTTGTGATCCTGGTGATGACAGTCTCTTGGGAATGTTGCTGCAGCAGTCCCTGGCACCGCCATCCCAGCTACTCACTACCAGCCATGAAGAGCAACACGTGCCTCTGCCTCTCCACGTCAGCGTGCAGCGTCAGAGGTGCTGCGGGAGCATTGCATGGGTTGCTGGCTGGCCGCTAGTAGCTAATTCCAGCAGTGGAGCAGGGGAATAGCTGCAGGCAGGATCATTTAAACCAAAGACATCTCAAAGCTTCCTAACCCCCTCTACACCCAGTCATCCACTGTTATACACAACTGTCGTGTTGAAACAGTGGGAAGGGGCTCAAAGGCTACTTTCTGCATGTGTCTGGATGACAAAAGGAGCTGCACAAGCCCAGAGAAATATGGTATTATATATTGCATTGAAAGGGGAATTCAGTTTGTGCCTCATTTTTAAGAGCTAATATTCTTTTATCTGATCAAATGGTAAACAGCATTGGTAAATCAAGTTTTGATGGCATATGTATTTGCAAACAAAATTTTATATTCAACCTTTTCTAAGATGATTCCACAAATCTGTGTTGATATCCTTTGTGGTCACATTCTTTAAGAGCCCAGAAAATAGAACAGCTTCCCATGCACTGCTTTAAACCATGTACATGCACTTCTACATTTCCTAATTGAATGGGACCTTCTAGGCATGCAATGAAAAGCAGCTTTGGAAAATCAGTGCAGAGAGGGACAGAATGTTTTCCAAATGCTGATTTTATTCTGTTCTTGGGTATTCTGTTCCACAGGAAACCAAACTAAAACTTTCCCACTGAGAACCGCAATGTGTCATTCAAACACATCCCCCAGCAAGGTACTCTGCCTCGGGGATGGCATGTTCATGGATACCTCCCAAAGCACCCTGTTACACTAAGCTGAAGCTCCTAGGCACCCTGAGGGGAAAGGTACAGACAGCATGGCACAAAGACAGTGAGATATTAGAGTTCTCTTAACTGCATTCCCTCCTTGGTCACTGCCAGCTATTGTTTTAGCTGGCTGCCTCAGGAATAGTCTGGTATAATGGCCTTGTCACCTTGCTTCATCACTCCTCTTCCCAGGATTTGAGACACTGATGTGTGGGAAGGCACCACAAGAGCCCCTGTACTCTCCCCTTGCAAAACCAAGCCATGAGTGTTTAAAGCAGCTGGGTACATTTGCTCCTTATCTCCATAGGAAAAGTGGGAGCAATGTCCCAGGCGTTCACGCCCAGCATTTCTAGGAAAACTCTTTTGAGCTTTATAGATTGATCTGGGATCAATCTTGCAGTTTCTGGGGAGAACTACTGACAGAACCATCAAGAAACATCCTCTGCCTGTTTTACTGAAAGATACATCCAAGATTAGAGGACAGGGAAAAAATCCAAGTAGAACAGTTGTGACTCGCTTGCTTTTCTGATATTATGAAATGCAACATACCAAAGAGGTCACCAACAAACTTTGGCGCTTATGGAGAGTAAATGTAGCACTGAGGACAGCAAACCTTTGGTCACAGAAAATCACTTTAGTTCTTCTTCAAGCAGGTGATACCCTCTTGTTAAATTCTACAACATTAAAAATTCCTCCTGAGCCTGTATTGGAATGTGTGGATGAAAACCACTCCGATAGAGAAGAAGGGGAGGAAAAACAATGATGGAGAGCCAACATCATTGACTGGATTAAAACTGCTAAGGACAACAGCTTCCGTAGACACAAAACAGTGCTGCTCCATTGAGGTCAGGAGAAGCAGCAATGTTTTAGCTCAGCTAAGAGTATGTGGACACAACTGTTTTTCACTTTTATATTATAATGAATACTTTAACATACTTAAACATTTTCCTGTGGAGGACTTAATGGAACCATGTTTAGATCCGTGGACACATTTACTGCCTTTTATGTAGGATATAGGGTAAAAAAAGGTCCCTTGAGAAATCATTGAAGCCATTATCCAAAACGGAGAGATAGCAAAGCATTTGAAGCAACAGTAGAACCAAATGGTTACCTTCAAAACTGGCATTGCAATGCTGAAACAGGCAGGACAGAGCATCTTAGACACACTTAAGCATGAGCTGGAGGTGGGGGAAACAAACCCAAAACTGATGGACAGGAGCAGACAACAGTGTGGACTCAGGGATGTTTTAGACCTGATAGCAAATACATTAACCATTGTAGACTTTTTCCTGTGCTCAGGAAAGTTCATGGGGCCTTCTTTGCAAATAAACAGGACTGTACCAAAGGTAGAACCAAATTTGGTATTAATTCCTCCTTTCACTGTTGATCTTTGCTGCTCCCCCTGCCACTTGACTAACAATTTGGCTCAAAAGGAGAGCACAACGCACAAGAATCAAAAGCCAGTTGAAGAGAGCTCTGCGCACATTCTCCTCTTTTACCATCAAAGCACAGCTCGGTTCTCCCCACCACTTTGGCCCTCTGTTTTGGTATGTAAAACGGAAATATCATTGCAGAAGAGAGCGAGAGTCACAACAGCTCACGAGCCCACTCAGTGAACTCTGGAATAAGGGGCTCCCCTTCTGGCCTTCAGCATTTTCATGTCTGCAGTACCTCCCACGTGGCAAGTGCTACCTACATGGGGAATATCTGGTTTAGTTCTATGCAGAGAAGCTATTTTTGCATAAAATATTTGTGGGAAAACACCAGTTTCAGATGCCTGACCAACCTCAATTAAAATAGAGGAGGTTTTAATATACAAACTTCGTGACACATCAGCTGTGAATGTAAAAGAGCATATAGATGTGATTTGTTGCAACAGCAACAATTTAAAGATCAAATGCCTTTTCCTATCAGATTTCCCCACACCAGTTTCAGAGGATATAATGAAATACAAAGTATATTTATATGCTTCATTAATTAGTATGGCAAGGCCTTCAATGCCAAAGTTGCCTGCATTTTTACATGGGCTTGGGCAATCTGGCTCAGATTTTTTCACTATTCATGTTTCTGCACTAATTGCGTCATTTCACACACAAAAATATATTTAACTGAAGTTAGAATTAGTCATTCTGCTGAAATTTCTAAAATGTCATTCCAGAAAAACTTCCATTGAACTTGACTGGAATGAGAAAGGTAGTACATATTTTTCTTTGGAGCTCCATCAAAGTCCTACAGTAATACTCTCCTTGTAATCTTGGCATCTCATTTCACACTCAGCTTGTGATGAGCTGAATTTACAGTAGAACTGACTGTGAATTTTCAGATAAAACAACTTCTCATTGGAATACTCCAGCTTGTTCAAACAGAATGTTTTGGGCTTTAACAACCTCCAAACTCAACAAAGACAGGGATGTCTTATAAAGATACTTATGGGGCTCCTAAATCAACACTTTTGGACAAGGTGGTGATGGACTTCCTAGGTTGCCTGTGACACCTCAGGAGCCAATTTATCCCAATTTGAATAGAAACAGGAATAAGAAACACTCATTTTTTTCTGAAGCCAGTGTTTCTGAATTTCCTTTCCAACTCCAATTCTCTTGTTTGCATCTCATCCCACACCCAAATATCCCAAAGAAAGTCTTCCAGCAACACAGGACTGTTAAATACCACCTTCTCTGGCCTGATTACTCAGATGAGCAAGAGGGTTACAAAGAATCAAGAAGCATCACAGAGAAGTGATGCAGCAGCAGACTCTACAGCCTTCACACAGATTTACCTAGCTGATGAAATACTGGACCAGCTTGATAGCTTTTTCCATCTAGGTCCATCCCAGCTTTTATTTTGTGTTTTATTGGAGGAAAAAGCTATTCAATGCAAGTCACCTGTGGTTAGCAGTACTTAGTGTTACCTAATAGTTCACAGGAGTACTCTAGAACACCAAAAAGAAACAGACGGGAAAACCTGTTTAAAAAAAACTGTAAGGCACTAAGCTCCCAAAACAAAAGCACATTCACATGCAGACCCTGTCCTGCCTCTCCACAAATGATGACATGAAGTGCTAAATAATCTTCCTACACTTTAGAGAAATAAAGAAGAACGGGGACTATATTGGAAAGGAAGTACAAAAGCTAAAATTATTGGAGAACTGCCTTCCCCAGTTTTATATATTTATTTTGACCTTCTCACAAGCATAAGCATACATCTGTGTACCTTTGTGTGGCATTTCACTCCCTGGAAAATATCAAGTTCTCCTGAAGAGTTTCTGAAATTTGGAGGAACTTACTCATGGTTTATGTGCTCCCTCTGAGAACACCACATCATTTCAAGTCAAGACAGAGGCAGGGTCTGGACAATATTCTAACACATAATATGGTCTACCTCATCAAATGCACTGCTCCTACTGAAACCCAAGTACCTACTGGCCTCAATACTGCCAACCGTGCACTGTGTGCAGCCATTAAATAAAGCTCCCAGCTTTTTACTAAGCTTAGACAATCACACCGGAAAACGTACTAGGATCAATGCGGGAGTTGAGGATAAAGACCAAACAGCTCTGGAGATGTCCTGGAGAAGACTAGCAAACAACAGGCCTCCACAGAGAAAGGTGATAGAAAAATCAAATCACGCTTAAATTTATTGAAGCTTAAAGCTGCTTACAAAAATGGCCCAAGGTGAACAATTAATTTCAAACCAGGCCAAATTGAGGAAAAGAAGCTTGATGCACACACCAATTTTGTTCCTCAAAGTCAAGAATTGCCTAATCAATAGTAGTGCTAAAAGGAGATGGGTGCTCTCAGGGGTACCATTACAAAGAATTGCACTGGGTTTTAGCCACCTGGCTCCCAATTGCTTTAATAGATGTCACACGGCTAAAGCCCGGTCTAAAGCTTTAAAACCTTACCCCTTGGTCTTTCTGAGCATATACTGCTGCCAGCTGGCAAATGCGAAACAGCAGGAGGGACTGTGAGATTTACTCCTGTATTGACCAGTACTAGAACATGCCCAGGAATTTGCACTGCTGTTGCAAGTGTCAGTTACTGGTGAAGAAAGGCAAACCAGGGAAGGGTAAAAGTGGTGAGTACGAGAAAGTGAAAGAAATTAATATTTAACCCTTCTTCTGTTGATAGCAGTCTGCATCAGGTATTCACATTGCCTCGCTAATCCAATCAACCCTCCTGTTCCATTAGCTAAAAATAAACTAGGACTTCTTAGGTAATGCTCTGACCGCTCCCTCCATTCCAAATAGCGCTCAACGTCTTAATGGAAAACCTTCAAGGGGTTTAAGTTTTTAAATCAAATAAAGAAGCAGACAAAAGGAGAAAAATCCAATCAGATGAGAAAGGGTTGGCTTACAGAGGAACTGATTTTCTTTCCATTTTCACCAGCACTGAACTCCATTGTGCTTCACCAATCTCATAGCCTTCTATGATGTCATCATCGGCTGGGTGGATGGAGGGAGAGCAGTGGATGTCATCTACCTTGATTTCAGCAAGGCTTTTGATACTGTCTCCCATGACATCCTGATAGCAAAGCTAAGAAAGTATGGGATAGATGAGTGGACAGTGAGGTGGGTTGAGAACTGGCTGTCGGACCAGGCTCAGAGGGTCGTGATCAGTGGAGCAGAGTCTGGCTGGAGACCTGTGACTAGCGGTGTTCCCCAGGGCTTGGTGTTGGGTCCAGTCCTGTTTAATATCTTCATCGACGACCTTGATGAGAGAATAGCATCCACCCTCAGCAAGTGCCGATGATACAAAGCTGGGAGGGGTGGCTGACACGCAGGAACACTGCGCTGCCATCCAGCGAGACCTGGACAGGCTGGAAAGCTGGGCAGGGAGAAACCAGATGAGGTTTAATAAAAGCAAGTGTAAAGTCTTGCACCTGGGGAGGAATAACCGTCTGTATCAGTACAGGCTGGGGGATGACCTGCTAGAGAAGAGCTCTGTGGAGAAGGACCTGGGGGTCCTGGTTGATGACAGGTTGGCCATGAGCCAGCAGTGTGCCCTGGTGGCTAAGACGGCCAATGGGATCCTGGGATGCATCAGGAAGAGTGTGGCCAGCAGGTCGAAGGAGGTGATCCTCCCCCTCTACTCTGCCCTGGTCAGGCCCCACCTGGAGTATTGTGTCCAGTTCTGGGCTCCCTGGTATAAAAAAGACAGGGATGTCCTGGAGAGAGACCAGAGAAGGGCTATGAAGATGATTAAGGGCCTGGAGCATCTCCTCTATGAGGAAAGGCTGAGTGAGCTGGGACTATTCAGCCTAGAGAAGACTAAAGGGGGACCTTATTAATGTTTATAAATATCTTAAGTATGGGATGCAGGGGGAAATGGCCAGCCCCTTTTCAGTGGTCTGTGGAGACAGGACAAGGGGCAATGGCTGTAAACTGGAGCACAGGATGTTCTGCACCAACATGCCGAAGAACTTTTACACAGTGAGGGTGACGGAGCACTGGAATATGCTGCCCAGAGAGGTTGTGGAGTCTCCTTCTCTGGAGATATTCAAGACCCATCTGGATGCCTATCTGTGCAATATGAGCTAGGGAGCTGCTTTGGCAGGGGGGTTGGACCCAATGATCTCTCAAGGTCCCTTCCAACCCCTATAATTCTATGATTCTATGATTCCATGGGAGCAGTAGCTGGAGAGACAGAACAAACTCAAATTGGGAGAGGAAGAGTTCCTTTCACATTCATATTGTATGTAATTTTACACAAGGAGAGGCAGCATCCTGTCCACAAGACCTGAGCTTGACTCGGTTCCTGGGCAGAGATGAGCTACAGGACAGAGAGCACCCTGCTCTCTTTCTCAGGCAACTTACACAGCTCCAGAGCTCTCCGGGGATGGGGCTGCCCCAGTTTGCCTAGAGGAGAGCAATGGCAGCTGGCCTGGGTAGCAGCCTCCTGGTGAGAGCTCACCTAGTGGTAATGCTCCTAGAGAACGTGGAACTGGCAAATAATAGAGACCACTCTTTTAAAATAAATGGGGAAATATTGTTATGAAGATGAAAGACTCGAAATTCTCTAAAGTGCAAGCAGGTGGGGAAAGGGAACAGAGAAAGCAAGTAGACCAAGGAACTTAAAAAAACAAGAAGCTGAAAACCAAACCAAACCCTGGAACAAAAGCCGAGACTGACACTTATGAAGAGTGATTAAAGAAAGAAAAAAAAAAAAAAGAGGACTTGTGTACTACCTTCCTGCCAGCCATTTTGAAGTTTTGAAGGGTAATGATTAGACACTGGTTACCAGAGAAGAAAGGAAATGGAAAAATCTTCCCCAAAGTAGTAGATAATTGCTGTGGGCATAGAAAAACTGGGAAGGTTTTTATATATATATATATGAGCCTGAATATTATTCACAGTATGGACCCTTTCCATTGGATCCTATGTAAATTGCATGCAGAATTCTAATATGTATTAGAATAATAATTGTCATTAAAAAGCCCCACAAAAACCCCAGAATTCCCTGAGCCAAAGCAAAACTGTATACTTCAAGAAACTGAGAGCATTGAGATTTCTATTGAAATAAAGGACAGAAGTCAGATAAGGCCTGAGTGTGTGGAAGACGGTACTTGCAGGTCTAATCCAGATCCCATTAATTTTATAAGCTTTGAATCCAACTATGACTGTAGGCCTGGTTCATGAGCCACAGAGTATTTGCGAGTGCTACTGTTACGCTGGCTTTTGCAGTATCTCTCTTCATAGACATTAGAGCAAAACCACATCAGTTCCCCTTAGTTGAGCTGGATTGGCACTTTGGAAATCCTAGTGCACAGGAAAGGTTTAAATCCTCACATCTGAGAAGCAGGAGTAACATGGAGCTTAGCTACTAGCTAAAAATGGCTCAAGAAAAATGAAGGTAGAAGAATTGGCAGAAAAAGTAGAAACAATGAGCAATAAAATGGAGAGAGAAGTGAAATAAAAAAAAGGTAGAGCAGGGAAGGGGGGATAGGAGAGATAGTATGGGAAACATTAAGGAAAATTAATCAAATATAAGGAAAAGGTTTGAGGAAACAGAAACAGTGAGAAACAGTGGAGGGCACTAGAACTCACAAAGGAAAAACAAACAAGAGGCAACAGCAGGAAACAGCAAGGCAATGAGAGAGAAAGAAAAGGGAGGGAGAAAGGTGTGAGGAGCTGAAAATGGCAAGACATAGGAGAGAAAACGGGGGAGAGAAGAAAAGGGAGAAAAGAGAAGGAATTGTACAAGGAAAGGACGAGAAAGAGGAGAACAATCCTAGGGAGCCTGCTGTGGTGGGTCGCAGAGGAGTTCACAAGCCCATGCACTCCAACTATTTCTTTTTGATTCTGTGTCATTGTCAGGCTTCAGACTGCAGCTGCAAATTGTTTGTCTGGCAGTTCTGGTAGGTTTGATTCAATAACTCCTATAAGAGGGCAGGCAGGATATCAATGCTGCTTTATTGCCTTTTTCTCTGCCTACAATAGCAATCCTCCAGTTATACAGTATTATAAAGTGCCATCACTGGGGGTTGTATCTCAGCATAGTCACGTCTCATCTTCCTAGGCTGTAATAAGCTGGAAAAAGTAAAAGTCTGAAACTACGTGAGCTTCGTGAAATTGTTAACATTGAGGCCTAAAGATTGGCATCAGGGACACGCACCGAGCAAACCACAGACCCTCTCTTCCCAAGTACCACAGTGAGGGGTAGGTACCTCCTACAGGATCAGCTCTGCCAATAGGTACTGGGCCAACTACTTGGCATCAAGTCTCACTCCAGCCACTAGCAAACAAAGGATCAACACTCCAAAAAGCTGCAATCTCCATTGGACAACAGAAAAAAAACCCCATAGCAGTCCTCTCAGTTGAGTAACTTCTCAGGCCTTTCTCCAAATCCTTTGGATGCAAACTCTTTAAAAAATGATCACGCGGTGATAGTTAATGTAAGATTGGACTCACTGATGTGGACGTACCATTTTTCCTCCTGGAAGTTGGTTTCTTTGGATGGCAGGGGTGTCCCTCACCAGGCTGACATAGAGAAATTTCCCCAGCCTTGAGTGTGCATGATCTGTCAATAAAAAGAGGCTTTCAGTTACACAATGCTGTCAAATAGCACCTTTTACAAACAGTAAATTCAAGTTTAAAATGTCATAGCAAAATAGGAAAGTCACCACAGAGAAAACTGCCTGCAAGGCATTTTATTGGTGTGTCTTAGAGAATAAAAATTCCTGGCATATTGTTCTGGCTTAAGCCACACAAATCAGAATGGAACTTCTCGTTCAGACCCAGCCATTATGAATATTGGGAGTAGCTGAACAGAAAGAGACTCATTGTGCCTGCTTAAACTTTGTCTCACATTTATACATATATATATGATATCCTTTTTCGCTGTAAAAATCATAGGTGGGTGTCTTTAAGGCTGTTTAGACTGCGACTCTACACTGCAGTTTATTCTATATATTTCTATCCTTTTGAGTCACACTGTTCAACCTCCTACTTAATAGATTAATCTGCGATTGCTCTCTCGACATTTCAGCCTTTCATGATGGAGAGCAATTCCTCTCGTTTCACTCATCAAGGCTCCATATAATAATAAAAGTTCCCATAGGTCACCTCTATTGTGTCTTATTTCCTTAACCCCTTTAGCATTCCACCCCAATGAAGGTTCTTAAACATGGAGCAGTCTGGGCTAAGACAAAAATAAAATTTCTTCCGCAAGGCAACTGCGACCGAATCCGTATCGCATCGGGTCTATAGAAAACGTGACTCTAGTCATGTGATTTCAAGTCTCCAACACCTTTACATTGCCGTAATGTCCTGTTTGTTTTCTTCTCGGCTGTCACATACACAGAACTGCTGGGATTTTTCTCTAATAACCCCAGGTCTCTTTTTTCTTTGGTACACTGAATAATATGAACTCTGCTGTGGTTCACTAGCTCTAGACTTAACTGCTATAGCCACTAAAAGATCCAAATCCTGCTTTACATCTGGCAGCATAATCAATGTCTGCTATTTTACCTGTTATAATCTTTCAGCATAAAATTGATAGGTAAGATTCTGACCTGCTGTAAGTTGGTATGTCCCTAGCATCACTTCGCTGGTCCAGTTTCACACATGAAATAGATGCTTCAAATCAAACCCAGAGGGCAAGCCATCAATTTGAATTTTCCATTTTTTACTTATGACCAATAGTTGTTTCCTAAGTTCTGGCCCTGCTTTGTGATTTACATTTATGTAGGACAAAGTCCCAACACAACCAGCAGGCAGACAGGCATGCGTGCACACTGTAGAAGAGGTGCAGCTCTGGGTGCAAGGGAGGGGTAGCTGAGGATGTCCAAAAGTAGCTCTATTCTCCCAAGAAATCCCCAGTAAAGGGAAAAACCATCACAGTTTTAAACAGAGCAGTTTTACATTGCATCACATTCCAGGATCTCTCTTCTTTTCTGGAATCTGTCCATTCCATAGAAAACAAAATATTTATGACGAGCAATATAGCACTAAATAAAAAACCTGCCATTCATACAGACAGCCAGGAAGGTAGAGCATCTTTAGGGGGAGGAGACCACAGTTAGGTTAAAGTAATTCAGTGCTGATTGGGTTGGGGATAATTTTCTGGCAACTAGGGATGGGATTGAGACCAAAAAATCATTTCAAATAACTACACAGGAGTCACAGGATAGCAACACCTTTCAGTCTCTAGAGACCCAGAATTGATTTGAACTGGTCTACCACTTAAATGGAGAAAAGCTATTATCCCATCACTAATCTCTTGAGCCATTCAGTCCCACTTGAACCGATTTTTTCTTCAACAAGCTATTTTGCATATTTCACTTAGCCCACAATCTTTACAGGAGAAGCTTATCAAATGATTTGTGTGAAAAGATAAGTACCTCTCCTCTTTGCATTTCTGTTTATTCTTGGGTTTGTTGTTAACATGGCAGAACTATTAAATGTGTTCCTCTTCTTCACTTGTTATGGAACCCTGCTTTTATTGCTACCATTCACAACATACAACAATTTCTTAGCAGTTTTTAGAAGAGCCATTCTAGAATCATGCATTCTAGAGACTTATTTTCCAGATAAATGTGAATTTATTGTCCACAAACTTTCTAACAGTCATCAGTATAACGCTGCTACCTCCTCCACAGTTCTGCAGCCCAAGAAGAGTCAAATCCAGGATTTGCAGAGGAAGACCAAAGCAAAGCATTGCTAACGATCCAATTTGCAAAAGTAATCTTGGTTTTTAGGTGCGTTCATGGACACAGAAGGTGGACACAGTACCCAAGAGTATAGGAAAAAGCTATAATTAATGAATGTTTTTAAAAATTAGGCACTTGTTGACTGATACTGGGCTTGCAAAAAACTAAGACATCCATAATGGAAAGCCATTTGTGAAATGGGGGCTGCAAACGAAGCCATCCTGTCCTGGTAGAGCAATGCTGAGAGCCATGGTTTGCTGACGCGGCCACGCCAGAGCAACAGGATAATTATTCCTGGTGAAAAAGCAAGTGCGCCTTCACACTCAAACCTCTTGCTTCTTTCACTGTTTTTTCCACTATTTCATGTGCTCAGAGGAGCCTGTTTTGTCTTCTTCATGCTTTCCCTACTTCATGCTTTGTATTACTTTAGCACTGGGCCTGTGCTCTCTCCCACCACTGGATTTATTCGGCCTCCTCCATCACTCCCGGAATTAGAATCCATGCCTTGAAAAACCTGCGCTTTCTTCATTTCAGGCAGCTAATCCCCATCCCGCTCACCCCGCAGGTTACACTGCCGGAGCAACTCCGCTTTGATACTGTTCCTCTGGCAGCAATTAGAATCAAATCAGCACCAGGCTGTTTATAAAAAGGGATGTTGCTATAATGACACTATCAATTCTTCCAAACATTGTAGCTATTTATCAAGTGATTAAAGTAGAGTAACTTACTCCAGTTTTACTAGCCTATTTTCCATTGGAACTTAAAAGGTTTTACTGCCTCCAGTATGGCACTTGGACTGCTAATAATTTCAATTTTATTACATTATCATATTTTTTAGATTTATTTCTAGGTTTTGCATAAGACTCAAATTGTTACCCAGTTTATAAAATAAGATAAATTTATCTTGGTCAAAAATCACATTAAGATAATTATCTTGCCCTTTTGGCAGATAATTTTGTTTGTAATATATTGAAAATGCTTATTTTTTGTTTTTCTAACCACTCATTCCTGCAAAAGCGGCTATTTTTTTCCTGATGCAGACAACTATATCTCCCTCTCACTGTCAAGCCCTGTCATGTCTCGTCCCATTTTCCTATCTCTACTAGGGGAAACCCAAACAAAATGTACCAGCTTTTGGCCTGCCAGCAACCGTGGGCAACTGTATTTCTGGTGGACATTGCAGGGCTGACCACCACTGGTCATACTACGCTGCAGAGCCGGAGAGTCGTGGGGAGTGCTCCCTCAAGCAGTCCAACACAACCATTAGGGTAACACTTGTTGGAGGGGGGTGTTTGCAACGTGCACACTAAAACAGACACCTTGCCAGCCTCTTACCCAAAACCAGTCTGCTACAATGTCCACCTTGCATCATTGTGCTCCTCAACAACTCCCTGCTGCCATGTTAATGAAAATATTAACTGCTGGTAGATGATAAAAAAGACCATTTCTTAAAGAATGAAAGGAGGTCACTGACTGATTCCTCCTCCCTTTGCCCTCACCATCAAGCCTTGGTGTTCCTGAAACTGCTGTCCTGAATCCCCTCCCCAGTCCACACTTCACCCACCTCCCAAAACTACTGGGCTGCAGGTAGCCTGCCAAGGCAATTAATTCGGAGCAAATTTAGTCAGATATTAAATATCTGCTAAAACTCCCAAATTATCAGAAGGATAACAACTTAGTGGTTACCAGAAGAAAATTGCAGCAACCAACCCTAGAGTAAGCAAATCACACCAGTCCTCTGTCCTCCTGCAAGGTCTCCAGGGAAGGTTATTTATATGAGCTTTGTCTCCAAACACCTGGATGTCTGCCTTGGACAGCCTCAGTGCCTTGGCCCTCAGATGTCTGAAAAGCCACCTACAATCTCTACAGTTAATCATTTTGATTAACTGAAATTAGATTTTTTCAATTTATGGGAAATTTTTGTACTTAAAAAGCCTAAATTCACAGTTAGATCAAACCTGCAAGAGATTCTTTGTGAAAAAAAGCTCCACATAGTGCTTGTTTATGGGGAAAAAAAATCAGCTTAAAGTTTCAAACTTTATTTAGAATGCATAGGTTTTCCTTTGTGCATATGCAGTATTCTCATAAAATAATTTATACTGACACCTTTTAACTTAACATCAATATTTAGTTAAAATAAAATAGCTCCTCCTGCTTTAAAAATTCTTAAGTGTGTGTGCTGCTTAATACCAATGGAAATTAATGCTATAAAGTAAGTGGCATTCTGGTGTAGAAAAAATAATACCCTAAGTTTTGAATAGGATAAACAGGGATTTTTTTGTTTGCTCCACAATATCGAGCACTCACAAGAGCAGTACCAACAAACAAACACTGGGTATTATCCAAAAGATTTTGAGGTATGATGTTGTAATATGAACTTTTTTTGAGTGAACTCATTCACATTACTCAATATCTAATGTAGCCTAAGAGCCTTACAAAGGTAATTCTCTCCCTGTGTTTTTCCCCAATTCTTGATCAAGGCCCAGGATGGCACAGCATGTACCCCTTCTATTTTCTGCTTTAATGCAGGCATAGAAAAAGAAGCAATTTGAAACTGGAGAACACATAAGAAAAGTCCCAAAGCAGAGCTCAAACAAATTTTCTTTAAAGCAAGGAATCCCGTTTGGGTTCAAGGTTAAAATGAAGATGAGTTTACAAACTTGTGTTATTTCTGATGGCAATCCTATGGAATATATACAGACATTCACACATTTCCAGTGAGAAACCATCTACCTTTCTCCTTCACCATTGCTCTGAACCCAGACAACATGAAATCCACTTTGTGTCCCCCTCCACGGCCACGCAGCCAGCAATGTGGGGAAACCACACACATGGCAGAAGCCAAGCACAAGAGAAACAGCTAAAGGTCCCTGCTGTGAGAATGGGTTCAGTTCCGCCAGAATCAGTGCAGCCAGAAAAATAACACCAACAATTTGTATAAATCACAATCCAAACGGGTTGGCAACCAAAGTTTTGCTGCTTTGCATACTCCCTATCTCTCAGCACTTTTTCTCTTGTAATGACACAGTGAAGAAGCTGATGATCATAAATATGGAGTGTATCATCCTGTCCTTTAACTCCCTCCTTATTGCTTTTGCAACATAATACATGCATCTCAAATAAATTAAACATGTGACATATAAAATCCGTTCATGTTTTTTGGGGGTTGTCAAAATCCTGGGAAACCAAAACGTTGAAAATCACTTGTCAAAACGTTCTGGGATGAAGTAGTTAAGCTGTCACCAACAGCTTAAACACTGTTTATTTGAATATGTAAAGCACCTTTCTGAAAAACCAAAAGTATGGAGTCTGTTGATCAGAGTTCTTTCTCCAGGCATCTTAATTCTGCTTCCCTGATCTCCTGGGAAAGAAAACTTCACGTGAAGCGCAAGGCCATATACACCCGCAGTGAAGTAAGTGCACTGCTCTACTGACACAACTGATTTGACAAAGTATGGCAATGGCATTACCATGGTACTACAGGATTATTACTCTGCAGTGCCCATTATTTGAAATGGAGTTACTCTGTGCTTACCACAAAATAGCAAGTAGCATTTTGCAGTAACACAATAAATAACCCATGTCATCTCTGTATCTACACCTTTTGCAGGGACAGATACAGAGCCAATCTAAAAACAAATCTAAAAGTGCTATAATAATGCCAGAATGACATGCCTCTTAAGCTGTTTACAGCTGACAGACCAAGTGAAATGGTTTGACAAGGAAGAACACAGTATGTGTTGACAGCCCTGCTTAGTTCATATTTGAAAGGCAAAATTAAAGTCATACTTTTACAAGGTGCAGAATTCTGCTCACTTGAAGGACATTCTCTTAAGCAAGGCATGGTATTAAGCCTCTGCCATCCTCCTCCTCCTGTCTCCCATTTTTATGTGTAGGCCACTAAGTGGCACACCTCAAAAACCAGTCCTGACTCCCTATCTCAGTAATTGCTTGTGAAAACATATCATTTAGAAGAGTATGGAGAAAGAGCAACAGCGAGAGCAGCCATAAACGTTCACCCTCCGTAATTTAAGGGAACACAGCAACATATGGGCAGCATTTGGCTTTTCTTACAGCAGGCAGCACCGTTAGGAAAGAGCAAACATCAAACAAAGGCTGAGTGCAAATCCCCTCTATCCACAGAGACACCTTTCACTTGATTACAGGATATGAGAGAAAAACATAAAAACACGGTGAAACCTAAAAGAAAGTAAATAAGAGCTAAGATAGGTCAGAGGAAAGGGCTGGAGACGGGCTCTGGGAAAACCAGACTGGTTTGGCAGTACCTGCACAGCATAAGGCAGAGGAGCCTAAAGGACAAACGGCGGCAAAGACCCAGGGTCCCATTTTCACCTTCTCCTTGCTAATCCTACAGGCCAGCAGTAACCAAGGCCGTGGGCAACCCACACAGCACTCCCTGTGAGAGCAACCTGAAGGGCTTGGTCCCATTACCACTAAAGAGGTTCCTTCGCTGCAACAGCTCTTGGTCCCTCGCTGTTAGACGCCATGGGAAACCATGAGCTTTAACCTTCCCTTCCACTTTGAGGGACAGTGACTGTTATCGTAGGGCAGATGCACTGAAGAGGGATAATTGCTTTCCTGTGGATAAGCCCAGAGGTTCAGCTGTTAGCAATGCCAGTCAGTTTGGCTATTTTAATGAGCCCTGTAATTGATGCAAATGAGCCCAAAGTTGCCAAATTAAATCATCTCACTGAGGAGAACTTCCAGGAAAGCATTAGGAGTATTCTGCACCTGGAGGCACAGGATGCAGTCACCACTGCATTTATACCAGACCAACTCCACCAGCTCAGCTGACCAGGACCATGGATCCGCACAGTCAGTGTTCAAAAGGAAACTGGCAGCTGGATGCAGCTTCTTTCCAGGTAAGTGGAGAGCTGGATCCATCTGCCACCTTAGCCCAGACTTAGTCTGGAGCAGTTCCAAACAGTTTCAGTTGCAGCTCCGTGTCTGGCGTCCACTGGTAGGTCACAAGCACAGACTGTTCAAAACTTCAGGTTGAAGCTGTGGTTCAGGAATTGGAACGGTGCTGAATGGAAGCATTTTTTCAAACTAATGGGAGTTTTGCCTACATATTTCTTCCCACACATGAAGGTCATCAAATGTTTGTGTGCCAAATGTTAGAATTGATGCCATCCTAATGAACTCTGAAAACATTTTCCTGTCAAAGCAAATAGAACAAGTTGACATCACTGATCCCAGCATCGACCAAAGAGGAAAAACAAACAAACCATCAGTTCAAAAACCAGAGGGGTTTTTTGTGCTCTAAGTTCAAGGATGTGAGTCCAGCAGTGCAATGACAAAGGGGAGCACGGTGCAGATGACAAAAGGGGTACGCTCACTGCAAAGGAAGTTGGTCCTGAGGAAAAGAGATTGCCTCAGCATCAAGGTCAGAAAAGCCTGGGCACTACTTCCTCCCACCCCATGGCACACACAAGAGGCCTTGTGTCTGAGTCATGCTGGGTTATCTGCAATGTGTGCCACAGGCTGGGACCTGAGGGGAGAGCAAAACCTACTACTAAACCCTGTCAAATGTTGCAAACTGATTATCCTCTAAAAAGCAAGCCAGCAGCTCTCAACTTACCTAGTGAGAAGCCTTCTTTCCTGTTGGAGCTGCCTATCCTTGTGGCCTCCTCCTCCTTCTCCCAAGAGATCTCCCAAATCATCTATCCACATATAACCCATGGACTGGCAACCCGGCTACCAGTGGATGCAACAATGAAGGACGTGTACCTTAGAGTTATGCTGCTAAATTGGGGTTTGGGAGATCCAAACTCATTTCTTTCTTCTGACACGTGATTCCTGTATGTCCCTTGGCAAATCTGAAACCATTCCACATGGGAAATAACCATAACCTCCTCTTTGCCTCTCCTGCTTGTTCAGAAATTTGGGACAAGGTTCATCTTGCTGTGCAGAGTTTCTAGCAAAGCACTGTCCTGTCACAATCTCTCTAGGTAGCTTGGTGGTTCAGTCTACAAATAATTAAAACTCATTTTACTGTTCAGAGGGTACAGAGGAAAAGATAGAGACTTTCTACAGAGTACACAGTGGGTCTGTAAGCCGAGTCAAAACACCTAGGAACCAAGGACTGATGACATCCCCAAACTAATGTTTCTCCTCCTCAGCTGCTTTGGCCATCTTAAGAAGGAGATTTTTCAGAGAAATTGTTACAGGATGGGGGGTCCTGTAGAAAAGTACAGCATTAAATTTGGAAATAATGACAGGGAAACCAGGGCAGAATTGAAAGGATGACACATACTTTGTTGCTTCTACATCAAGCACATTTCCATTTTATTTACTGCTTTAATTTCCAGTTCTCCCATGCTCATCCTATGCCATCACCCATGTTTTTTGAACTGAAAGGTATTATCTCAGCTCCCATTTCTCCAAAAGTCAGTTCTAATCTCAGTCACTCTCCAGCCCTGCAGTTTTCCTTCTCCTTGACAAGCCTGACCACTTAAATTTCTAACAGCTCAGACAACATTTACCCACACCCCTTTCTGTTCCTATCTCATTTCTTCGCCTTCCAGTTTTTGTGATGCCATCATACATCTATGCCAGCACACAGAGCATGCAGCAACAGACATACAGATCCTGGCTATGTTCAGGAGAGGGGAAAGGTTGAAGTGAATAACATCCTGTGTATGAGTGATTCCTTAGCTCGCTATACTACAGTGAGTTGTGCTTTCACATCCTGTGATGGATGTGAGTTATGGGTCACTCCCTCAACTTGTGAAAATAAATGTACAACACTTGCCAATGGTTATACTGTATATTACAAAATTCTATCACTTAAGATTTATACACTTAGCAAACCAATCACACAAACAATACAGGCACAGCATAATGGCTCTACCACCGGTTTTTTTGCTGTTGAGACAGATAGCTGCAAAATCACCCTTGGCAATAAAGTGGTGCTACATTATCCAGAAGGGGACATTTTATGGACAAAGAGTTTATCATATCCAGAGTTTGCCTTGGGTGCCATGGACTTAGCATGTGTTAAGTAATGCTTAAGTGATTTGCTGAACTGGCCTAAGAGCACAAAACACTCCTGGCTCTATTTGCTTATAAATACATTTCAAGGCACTGATTGAAGTCTGTAGTGCCCTAAATGGCCTGGGACCCAGTTACTTAAGAGATATCATCTCTCCTTCAAAATCTTATGGGTAATTCAGAACGACCAGTTTTTCTTGCTTTCTTTTTCTGTGTGGACAGTGAGGTGGTGTAGTGGACTGATCCTGGCTGGATGCTCCATCACTCCCCTCCTCATCTGGACAGGAGAGAGAAAATATAACAAAAGGCTCATGGGTTGAGATAAGGACAGTGAGAGATCACTCACCAGTTACGGTCACAGACAAAACAGACTCAACTTGGAAATAAGCTTAATTTATTACCAATCAAATCAGTTTAGGATAATGAGAAATAAAACCAAATCTTAAAACACTTTCGCCCTGCCCCTTCCTTCTTCCTGAGCTTAACATTACTCCCAAATTCCCTAACGTCTCCCCAACCCCAGTGGCTTAGGTCTATGGGGAATGTGGTCAGTTCATCACACACTGTTTCTGCTGCTTCTTCCTCCTCAGGGGGAAAAGTCCTCACACTCTTCCTCTGCTCCAGTGTGGGATCCCTCCCATGGGAGACTGTCCTCCATGAATTACTCTGATGTGAATCCTTCCCATGGGCTGCACTTATGAAATGCTCCAACATGAGTCCTCCATGGGGTCACAAGTCCTGCCAGAAAACCTGCTTCAATGTGGGCTTCTCTCCCCACTGGAGCTTCCTCCAGCACGGGCTTCCCAGAGGGTTAGACACTCCTCTGGGCATCCACTTGCTCTGGTGAAGGGTCCTGCCATGGTCTGAAGGTGGATATGCACTCCACTGTCGTCTTTCCTGGGCTGCAAGAAGACAGCCTGCCTTGCTGTGGTCTTCTCTGTGGGCTCCAGGGGAATTGTGCTCTGGTGCCTGGACCACCTCTTTCTCTAGTGACCTTGGTGTCTGCAGAGTTGTTCCTCACATTCTCACTCCTCTCTCCAGCTGCAGTTCTGTAGGGTTTGGTTCCCTGTCCCCCCTTCTTAAATATGTTATCCCAGCAGCAGCTCCCTCTTGGAGCTAGCTATCATTGGCTCTGTCGGACATAAGGGAAGCTTCTAGCAGCTTCTCACAGAAGCAACCCTGTAGCCCCCTGCCCCCGCTACTAAAACCTTGCCATGCAAAACCCAAAACAGGTATCCAGCAGGAGAGGCACGAGCCCAGAACCTGTCCTCATCAGCCTTCACACACATCAATGCTTCAGAGGACTATTTCAAGGAGAAATACAAAGCTGGTCTCCAAGTGTGACAAATATCAGTTAACCTCTTGAGCAATCTTTTAAATCATGGTAGTGACAGAGGGCCTGTCTGCAACTAGCCATGTGTTCAAGAAAGCTAATCCAGAAGCCTTCTTCCCTTCCTCTTGTAACCACAGAACAGTCACACTTTCACACTCACCACATGCCCACAAGGCCTGAGCGGTCCCAGCATCCAGGTGATGTCACCAGAAGGACCGGAAACCCTTGCTGATCCCAGCTCCAGCAAGATTCCCTTAAAATACTCATGGTGCCACTGGCACAGATAAGCTAATGAGAGCGGGTCCTGGCCACTCATATTTTATTTACAACTGTGTTTTCCACTTCAGGTTCCTTTTAACTGGCATGAGCTGCTGAAGCACTGGATGCCCTTATCTGCTTTCCTCAAGGGAAGTAGATACATAAAGTACATACGATTGCAGGTTCTCAAGATTAAATGCTATAAACATAGATTAAATTATATGCTTTTTATCCCTTTAAGGAACTCTTGTTCATGGCATTCTGTTCCAAGTTTCCAAAATCATTTCTACTTACATTCACATCTAGAAGCATTTAAAATGCAGCAAAAGGGAAATGCGTTTGTGGACATAACTGGCAACTGAGAGCTCAGGTCTGCCTCCCAGCTACCCCCAAACCTCAGAAGCCAACAGAGGAAACACTGAGGGCAGCAGAGCCTGCGCAGAGCAGGGCTGTGCAGGCCCCTCCATAGGGTACCAGTAGGTTCCCCAGCAGCGAGGAAAGGTGATCTCAACCACCTCTTCCCCAAACCAAAATAATTACACTTAGGAAAACAACAAGGAAACCATTGCCTTAATCTCTGCTTCCATGATGCCAGCAAAGACAGTCTGGTCACCTTTTTGAGAGGAAGCTTGATTACTTGTCTTTTTTTGGTAAGGCTGCCCTGATGAAAAGGAACCAAGAGGGACAAATAGCCACTCACAGGATAACAGCCTCAGTGGGTTGTTTTGTTGTTTGCTTTAGTTCACTGGCTTAAAAGGGTCAGCAACCTTCATCCCGAGGTCCCTATTAGAGAAGTAGCTTTGAGCAAAACATATAATTAACCTTTGGAACTCACTGTAGCAGGATATCATTGAGGAAGCATACGAGAGATTTTCATTTTTTAAAAGGGATGGTATATAAGCAGCTCTAAGGACGCAAACAAATGTTATCAGTGTTTCTACTACAGAGAATTCACAGCTAACAGGCACTAAGCACTGTGCTCCTGGGAATCAAAAAAAAACCACTAAACCAGGGACTAACAACAAATTCTTCACTCACCAAATGGTAGGTGCATAAGATGGATGGAACCAGTAAGATGAATACAGATTGTAAAAGTCTTCAGAAACAGATGCTTACAGAGGCAGGAATAGATACGACAGTTGGTGAATGGATATTTTACCTATTCCATTACGGCAATTTTTGTGTCCAGCACTTTGATTCATGTCCACTCCACTTGCTAGATCTCAAGTGACGGTCCTTCACAACCTTAGAAAGATTAGCCCAAAGTACATAAAACCCAGGGTTACCACAAAGATTTAATAGACAAGTTGAAAACAATATGTGCTTTCAATATATGCTATAGAGAAGAGTTCAAACTGAAAGAATCAGGAACCAATTGAAAATATTTTCTTTTACTGTGCAGGAGACTTGGATGGCTTCTGCTAGGAACAGCCCAGCTGACAAACCAATCTGAGAATGACAACCTTTAAGTGACTTCTATCATATTAAGAAAAAAATGTAAAAATCTCTGGGTTAGAGGGACAGGGCAGCAGACAGGAGACACAAGATACTTGGAATGTGCTGACGTTTGGAGTACTTTGAAGCAATAAGACTCACAACTCTCCTTCAAGAAAGAGGAGGTCTGAAATGTGCAGCCTGTGCTGAACCATCAGGGTTATGGCAGCAAGAAGGTGTGGTAAGGATCTATGCAGACAGGATATCACCATTTCCCCCATTGTTACCATTGCCATCAAAAATAAGCAAAAATCCACATCTTTAGCCCTACCTTCACCTTTGGGTTAACCTACAAGAGGGGCAGAAATTATGTAGTAGTATATTTCTGTGGCCATGTACAAACTACCTAGCATTCATGGGGCTCTATCCTCAGCAGTATGTCATTGTGGATCCCTCCGCATCCATCAATCTATTCCAGTTTGGAACAGGTAAGTGTTTAGACATGATCTGAAAGAACTTCACAAGCTGCCGGCGAAAAAAAACATTTGTTTCAGCTTCAACTCTTCTCTGTACAAAAGTAAAATGTCACCATGTGTAGTGGTGTGGGGAAAAAACACCTAACAAAAGCCCCTGCAGCCATGTGAAACACAGAAAGGGAAACTGCGCTGGGAGTTCTGACAGTAATAAAAACATAACTGGACTGATTCTAGAGAATTTATTGAACAAAATTTAGTTAGGGTCTTTTTGTTTTGTTTTAATGATTTCACACCACTTAATTTTTATGAGCTAGATTGTGCCTTTAAGGCACATTCCAGCAGAGGGCTGAGGTGAAAAAGCCTCTCCAGGGAGGATGCAGCAGAAGAAAAAGCCTCTGGGATGTGCAGGAGTTGAGCTAATCCTTTCTAGGCATGTGTTTGGCATTACCTACTTGCAGTTCTCGCACTTCCCAGTGGAAAAGAAAATCTGTGGGCCCACGGCTGGGAAGTTTCAGCCTCTTTCGGCATGCTGCACCCAATTCTGAGAGGGGGCTGATCCAAACCATCCTTCAGGCATAACAGCTGCAGAGTTTCTTGTGAACAAGTTATTCAAGTCGGGGACCTGGTGCTTTCACAGCCACTCCATCACTAAAGCCTGTTTTTTCTCAGCAAGGACAGAAATCATGTACCCCATGTATCCCAAGGCAGCCAATACTGGCCAGTTTGTTTTAAAAAACTCAAAAGTTGCCCACTCCACTGAAAACATCATGACTTAAGACATTGAAAATATCAACCTCAGAACTAGGAATGAACTGCTCCTCTCACCTGCCCAACAGACCAAGCCATAACTAACACTGAAGGTCATGAAGCTCTTTGACCCCTCCCCTTCCCTGGTGACAGAAACAGGAACAGGGGTTGGTGCAAGTTAATTGGGTAGTGGGATTATCGAGCAATGTTATGCAGCTCTATTACACTAACCTCCTTACCCTGCTTCAGCTTAACTCTTTCCTGAAGCAGAGACGAGTTCTGCCTTTTCTGGAGGTGCTACGCATCACTAAGCCCCAGGGCTATTGAACCTCAACCTCCTGATAAGCAGGTGCTGCTCCTTCCACTTCACTTTCCAAATGAGAGGACTGTACACTTTCTTAGAAGAACAACCTTATAATGGCTACAGAAATCACTAAAAGTAGCGTAAAACATTGTTCATAGTATTCTGGATCCTTGGAACAACTTCAAAGCAAATTCCATCAGGTGCTAAAACTATTCCAGTTCCTCAAAGGCAGCTTCCCTCTCCTTGCTGCTGTTGCATATTGAAACAAACACACGTTTCCCACAAATAGGTACAAGTCCTTGCTTTAGTCCATGAATGCAAAAACATATCCCTTAGACTTCCTTTTAGAAAGAATTTTGAAGTCCAAAAATGGAGCGTGTACCACCTGGGCATCCCGGAGCCACCATGGTAGCCCCTGCAGCACATGACCAGCCCCAGGTCTGTGCAGCAAGTACCACCCCAGCCCTTCTGGGGAGAGGTGCTGGCCCTGCTTCCCAAGAGGTGCCACAAGCAGTAGCTTGTTTCTGAAGTGGCCCAGGTGTCAGCACAACAGCTCCAGAGCAGAGCTGGGCTTCTCCCAGCACAGCACCCCTCAGCTGCCAAAGGCTGCCTGGGGTCTCCAGTTAGGGACAGTCCCTGAACTTCACGCTGGGCCTTGACTCCCCTCCTGATTCAGCTCTCCAGGGTGACCACACAGGGCCTGTGTGCGGGGGCAGCAGAGGGACAGACCTACTGCGTGTGTTCCTGGACCGCTCCAGCTGAGCCACCCTGTGTCCCTCCGCCACTTACCCCCACACACAGAAGTTGGGTGTGTGGGGCATTCAGTCCACGTGTTCCCTTCTTTTGCCCCTGCTTTGTCCCTGTTTTGATCCCAGTCAAAGGGGATTATAAGGAGGAAAGGTAAAAGGGCAGGTCACCGGGGAAATCCAAGCTGAATTCAGAAACAATAATACTTCCCCACCCCAAGCACCGGAATGAATAAGAAATGCCCATCTTTATGACTAACGTTTACAAATCACACTACCCAGCGGATCACCAAGATGACCGGGGCAGCGGGCAGGCCCACCCTCACTCTCCTGCCGACACTGCATCAGCAGCACCTTATGGCATGCCTCTGTCACCCAGCCGCTGGTGAAAAGCTGTCCGTGAAGGTCCCGAGCAGAGCCGCATGCAGTCTTGCGGTGCTGCCACCCAGGAGGGCTCCTCCAAGGTGAAGGATAAAGGAACAGCAGGACTGATACTGTGTCTAATGCGGCACAAGGTTCCCTCGGCACAACGCACCCCAGCTAATGAACGGCACTGCCCCAAGTGCAAACAAGCCAGGAAAGGTTCTGTTTTCAAAGCAAGCGTATTGCACTTCAATGAAGGTTTTTTTCCCCCCTAAAAAGTTTTAATATACACACTAAATTAAGCTTGAGAAAAGGGGACATTTCATCTTTAATCTATTTACTTCTGAATATTTAACATACAATTCTGGCACCAATCACCAGATTTAACTGGAAAATTACTCACTAATCTGTTTGCTTATTTGGAATAATTGGGTAGGCTGCCAGGGAAGAGGATTTCCTACCCTGTTTAATATCTCAGTTAGTAGTCCAATTTCAGCTTGGCGGCATAATTACTCTGACAGAGCTGTAGCCACAGGGCCTGTGAGTGGGGCTGCTTTTTAAACCGTAAATTATGGAGGATTAGCATTTATGAATTTTAAATCAGGGCTGTGGTAGGAGACACTAAAGCTGCTTAAAGCTTGCAAACCACTGCATTCAATCACTAGTCATTAACACATTCCTTCCCAGGACTTTCTGCAACCACATTTAATAAAAAGGTATTTCTAATTTGCTTTAGAATATTGTGGCTCTCTATCTCTAGCATAACACCAGGGATAAGGAGATCCGCTTTCCAGGAAAAAAGCATCACAATTTAATCTGACCCTGATTTACCTCCCACATGAGATGTTAAAGGGCTATCTCCTCCACTTGGTGCCTGCCGTTTCTCCTACCAGGTGGAGAACACATGGTCTGATCCCTACTATACTTAAACAATTACAAAAATTAAAATCTGCTGAAAATCAGACCCACAATGTGGCTGATCAGCAGAGATCTGAACTCTGCCACCCCCCTAGCTCAGGAGCTTTGGCTTGTGAGCTCTCTGCTGTTGTGTTTGCCTGTCAGGTTCACGATGAATCATTACGGGGTAAATCCTTCCTTTGATGTAGGCATGTAACTTCTTTGAGAGTTATGTACGTGTACTGAGGGCAGAATATTTTATGCCCTGAAGAAGTCTTAGGAAAAAAAACTCTGCCAAAAATCACCCCGCTTTGAACTTTGGAGTTGCTCCACTCAGGGGTCTAAAGAGCTCTGAAGCCATAAGACATGCATCCAAATGCAACTGCTGAGCCCTTCCTTCTCCTAAACACCAGCATTCCTCCCCTCTGTGAGCCTATGATTCAGTAAGGTATTTAAGTTAGTGCTTCACATGACTATTTCAAAGACCAAAGACACACATAGGAAGCCTACAATACTTACACTGAGAGTTTTCATATATTTAATTATATCTAGGTAAGTTAATAAAAATACATAGGTAGGTAAAATCTCCTACCACAAACCAGAACAAAGGCATCAGTGCAAGTTATATACAGCAGAATTAAAAAAGCAAAAACAGGTGGCAAATTGGTCAGAGTGAAACTCGATACGGCACCTGTCATTATAACATGAAAAATCACAGGCAATTTAAGGAGACTGACTGAACTCCTCTCCTACAGCATCCTTAAGTATCCCAGAAACCCAGAAGAGCTCCCAGTGCTACCTCCAGGAACAGAGGGGAAGAATTTCCCTGGCATTGCACGGTGATGAGGATTTGTACGCTCTCCTCAGAGTAACTCAGCATCGACCTCTGACATAAGCAGGGTATCAACCGATGATGCATTATGCTGCAATCAACAGTGCTATTCACTGAAGCAACAAGATGATTTAAGATTCCCAAACCTCATTGAAAGTCGCTGGAAATTAGGCACTTTGAAAAGTCGACACTTTTGAAAATGCCTTTTAATCTCCTAAATTACTCATGCTTTTGAAAACTTTACTCATGCTAAATACTTTGGGGCCTCAGTTAGTGAAAGCTAAACTGAAAGACTCTAAGGAAGGACCATTTACACAGAACCCTGCTCAGCCCTTATCTCTCCTCTATCCTCCTAGCAACAATAGACAGAAGGAAACTGGAGCTCTTGGCAACACCATCCCTGTGCCAAGAATTTGTCTGACAGAGTGGCAGGTCCCCGGACCCTATTAAGGCTACTCAGACAGATGGATTTTCTTTCCTACTGCACCCAGAGTAGACTTTTTCTAGCTGACCTCCTCCCTCCAAAGGCCGAGTGGTGCCACCACTTCTCCCCAAGCCATGAGAAAGATGCAACTCTTAATGATACAGGATGAGCAATTGGGTCACTAACTTAAACAGTACAAACTGTCCATATCTCAGGCACCAGCTCCATGCATTGCTCCTACTTCTACCTCTTTTTGACCACACACAACTGAAAATTGTATCTTAAATCTTCTTCTCATTTGCCGCACAGTATCCTCACTAACAGTAACTGTGCACATGCTTCATGTGTATGCATGCTACCGGGGCACAAACGTTATAAGAGCTGGAGAGAAGCAGCATCTGTTTGGCATTCCAAGGCTGAGAGGGTTTTCTCAGTGGTTTTTGTCCCTTTGAGCAGTCAGGAGGCAAGGAACACACCAGTGAATAAGATTAAATGTTCCCCAGACTACATATATGCAACTTATATAGTGCTGCTTCTCTAGATCATGAATTGAGGTTTGGGTAAGTGGCAAGGCCTTGATGTAGAGCTATGTCTGTGCCCTGTGTGTGTCAGGGAAGGAGAAACAATGTCACCCTAAGGAGTCTCGGTATGTCTCAGGACTCACCTAGTCCCTAATGAACTAGAGTAATGTGCAACCTCTAACTGCAAGGGTTATTCTTTGCAGGTAAGAACAGAGCACGGCAAGGCACCTGCACCTGATGCAAAACACAACTTCAAACACAGTCATCCATATCATCTATTATACCGTGAGAGGGGAAAGAGACATGATACAAGGAACTGAAAAAAAGCCATTTCAGTAGCTGTGCATTGTTTAGAAAAGCACCAAACAACAAGATGCTCCCCAAAGGGCTTTTTGAGTTGGCTTCGGGAGCATTGCCGTGATCTCTGTAGAGACAACATAAGGGTTACAACAGAGACCATATTCAAGCCCCTGACAATCAAAGTCTGAAAGGAAAAAAACCAAAGAATTTAGACTCAACTCCTACACAGCATCTCTAAGCAGCTTCAATTCCTTAGCATCTGGGCAAAGAGCTAGGGCACTCCCCTATTCCTCTCTATGCTAAGTAATTACTTCAAAATATTGGCTGCAGCCAGAAGTTACATTTCAGTCCTCATAAATCAAAGGAAAAGGATATCCTCTACATTTAATGTTTATATTGTAGTGTTTCTAAATATATCCAAATCCTTTCTCATCCCACAGGGTTTCTTCTCTGTGGGTCCAAAAGTATCTCAAAACTTGCAAAAGAAGAAAACCCTTCTTCCTCCAAAGGCAAGCAGGGCCGGGGGGACGTTACGCCATATATGTAAACGACTGATATAACTTTGACTTGGAAATCTCTCTTCAGTAGTTTTAATATGCTTCCTCTGCTGAGAAATTTATAATGTATAAAGCAATCCTGCCTGCCTCCTCCTCAAAGCCACCTGAACAATCTCCTTTCATTGGCCATGGGGCTTTACAAGCAACTCCTCCGTACAACCAGGTGGCTCAGCATATGGCCTTGCTTTTCTGCCACTGCAGCTAGAAGCATTTTACACTTATATAACTTTATCTCTAAAAGGTTGGTTGCTGGCAGACAGTCATCACCGTTTCCTCTGACACAGTAGAGGGTCCATGATTGCTCTGAGTCCCTTCCAATGCCGTACCGATGTTGAATCCTTCTTGCCTGATGCCTTGATAGAGAAAATGATCAATGAGATGGTATAGACAAGAGAGTCCCTGAAAAGACTCACTTAAGAGCTCTGTTCAATCACAGGTAGCTATACTAAGCAATGGTAGCAAAACTACAAAACCACTGTGGCATGTTGTTTAGTTGTGAAGGGAAAGATGGAAGGTAAATAACATGATGATGACTATTAGCAATTAAATGTTCTTTTCCTGAAGGAAAAATAAATATCTTTGCAGATGCTGCTGTATGAAGATTGGCAGCATGAGCTATGTAGAGTTCAATAGTTGAAAGGCTAAAAACCTGTAGAATTTTACTGTTCTGCAAATGGTACCCTTTTGACTTTAGGGAGAAAGGAAGAGAGATCTGAGATTGACGCTCCAAGGGAGGAAGAATCAGTTTGACTCATCTTACCCACACAGAGCAGGCACCCTTGATAGCTGTGGTAGACAGGTTATATCCCTCTGCAGAAAACAGTTCCAAACACAACCTCATGCAGAGCATTTTACTGACACCAGCTCTACAGCCCACTGTGCATTGGCCTCTCCAGTCATGCTTCACGATACCATGAAATCGAGTGTTTCGCATTGTTTTTTATCATGCCTTTGGTCTTGTGGTACATGGTGAATTTCCCTTACTTCTACAGAGCCAAGCACTTGACAAATAGCAGCTGAAACTATTTCCATTAGTGTTAAGGGGACAGCTAAAGAGTCAAAGCACGTGAATCGTTTCTCATGTATACCTTGATATACCCATATACTGTAGAGAACATAATCCCATAAAGCCCAGGTTTAAAAATAATTCTCTCATTGAAAAACATGAGGGACTCATCACTGAAAAAATACACTGGTCAGGACTGTAGATCTGCAGAAATTCCAAGAGACGGGCGATCAATGAGCATGCCACCTAATCACACCCCAGGCAGCAAAAGCCTCAGCACTATCATAGAAACACTGCAGTCACAGGAGTTGTTCAGTGGTTCACCCAGGCCTGTTGCACTAAGGAAGAGGAAGGGCAAAGGCAATGTGAATCCTGGGAGGACGACCAAGCTAGGTCAGAAGCACACCCTCCAGATACAACTTCACAGGGCCAAGTCTCAGATGTGCCTTATTGAAACCTTAAAACTCTTCAGGACACATTGGTCTTGTGATAAGAGGTTGAATTCCTCCCTCTGCTCCCTAGTATAACTTGAGGAAAAAATACTGAGCCAGGCAGAAGGGGCATCAGCTGAAATAATCTCATATGGAGAGATGCTGCAGTAAAATTCTTTGAGCTTCATTTTCTATAAAGGGCTTAGTGCATATACTTCATACAGTGTATAAAACTGGACAGGTTTTACCATGTTCAGTTGCAAAAACAGTGTCTCTCTCATGTATCTCCTTGTACATAACAAAGGCAATTTCTCCTACAGGCAAGCTGAGAACTATAAGGTATTTTTTCCTCTGCCAATATTTGCCAGATGGTACCAAACCAGACACTCCTAGACACTGGAAATACATTACTGAAGGAAATGACCCCATAGAATGCAGAGTATTGCATATGGAAATATTGTCCTCTGGAAAGGTTCAGCTCCAGCATCAATCCCTGAGCATCAAGAAAGGTCTCTCTGTCCTTCCAAAATCTTTTGTGCATACAGCAATAGCTCTTGTGTCTGCATCACATAGCTCCAAAAAGCCTCCATTGGTCTTACAACCTTCAAAACACAGAAAGTTTTAAGAGAGTTTTAAGACTGGATTGCAGATTAAAACTGGTCTATCACACCAAGTGGATCCCAAGTTAGATCCATAGCTGGCATGGCTGACTTCAGTGTAACTAGAGTGATTTATGCTGCCTGAGGATCTGCTTTTCCACAGTTAGTGACATCTCAATTTTCTTTTTAATAACCAACAGGCCCTGTTATAATGGGATATATGGAAGGCAAGATGTAAAAGCTTATAATGTGAAAATTGATTATCATGTAGTTTAGACCATTTCCTGCTGTGCCCTTTTTTTTGGTATGCTTGTTTCATTTTGTTACTCCGAGCTGTTTCACTGTCTCTGAACTGCACTATAAAATACATTAATTATCTCATTATCTTTGGGGCAAAACCTTCAAGTCCATCTTAAAAAAACATATTCACTCAAAACCTTCTTTGTTCTTTATTAGGGATTCCAAGTGTGGTGAGAGAGGACAGGATTACAGCTACATTGCAACAGACACCAGTTAAAGTTTTGCTTCAGTTTGTGCTTCTACAATTTAAAAAAGACCCACCCCCATAAAACAAAACAAACAACAAACCAGATCAGCATGAGTTTGCCTTTTTTTAATAATGTTCAAAATAAAACTGCTCTCGGGTTCCAAACTCATATGTCAAAGTGCAAGCCCACAAGAACTTTTCAAGGCTTAGTCATAAACCTCCAAAATAGAGGAAAAGAGAATGGAAATGACAGGCAACTTTACTTATAGCCCTACCAGAGGGTGCCACAGAAATATGGTAATGTCAGCATCCTGAATTAGCCTCTATATCAGATAAAAATGATCTAATACTTTTATTTACATAAATAAATCTTAATTAAGATAATGTCTTCTTACAACATAAAGTAGGGAAAAGTAAGAAAAAAAGCCACAAAAATCTGTCACACACCCTCCCACTTGAATTTAAGATCAGGTTGGAGTCATTTTGTAGAGAAAATAATGTTCCAGACCATCACAATTTGTGAAAGTCAGGTTAGAGTAAAAGCAAAATTCCCCACCGTCCTCACAAGATTTCTTGCCCTGTTCTTTTGTGAATACGCTAGAATGGGTGATGGATGGGAGGCTGCCCCTTTCTAGAGTTCTTGCTGTGTTTTGTGATAACTCATTATATTTCTTCCTTTACAAATAGCCCCATTAATGCTCCAGAATTGAACAGAATCATAAAGCTTGAAACATCCCACTCCCATTCCGGTAGAGCTAGAGGTATTGTTTCATGAATTACAGAGCTGCCAAAACCTGATTTATCCAAGTGAAGCCTTCAAAGCCAAGTCACAGATATTTATTTATTTATTTAGGATTGCAAAAGAAAATACTTTTTACTGAGATAAGGATGATACAACCTTGCTACAGCTTTATTTAAATTGAATTATGCCTCTTTTATATTTCTTCAACAATATGGTTGATGGAAATGTTTTAGTCCTTGTTTTTTTTTTGGAGCTGAACTAAAAACCTTATTAAACCATTTATAGAAAATTTACAAAACAGAAGAGAGTCAAGCTCTTTCAAAGGCCCTGTGGCCTCAATAAAACCTTATATATTCTGCGATTAGATGTCACTCTTAGTCAGATGATTCTAAACAAGACTACTATAATCCTCTCTGTTATGGAGATATTTATTTTTGTCTGAAAAACTTCAAAGCAGGCCGTGACAGATAATCAAAATCAAAATTTGCATTCCAATGAGAGTTTCTTTTTAATAAAGAAGAATAATTCTCACATTTGTTCTGTAAAGGAGAACTGAGCTGACTGACTTCAAGTTTTGGGGGTTTGGGTATGGGGCTTTCTTTTGGGGTTTTTTTTATGTCTCACATTCATCATTCTTCAGTAAAGTTTTTGCTACTTTTTGGACAGAAACACTGCACCAAATCAAGAAACACGTCAACAAAACCCAACCGTTTCTTTTTTTCCCAGAATGAATAAAGCAGTCAGGGACCTCCATCAATACGTAGTCCTACAACTGCCTTCTTGGGTAAATACTCCATGGAGACTTACTGATTTCCTCCGGGAAGTGGCGCTTGCTTCCAGCGGCAGCTGAGACCGCATGGGCAGTGAATGAGCCAGCTTTTCCTAATGCACACAGTTCAAGTATTCTTCCTTTCTGCATCTGTGGTGGCAGTGGAGAGCTCTGTCTGTGGACTGGGACCTCAGCACGGCAAACCCTGCATCACATAAAATAATGCCATATGATCTGAAGGCATTTGCAACACCTCCTTAGGGGGAGCTGAAGACCCCCCGCACCAGCAGGCATGCACACACCAACAGGCTCCCCCTGACAGGCTTGTATGCTCACAGCTAAAGCTGGCAGCTCACCCAGGGGGGCTGGAATAGTGATTTTGTCCAGCCTACCCCATTCACTCTGATAAATTGCTTTTGGAAAGGAGACTCATTTTGTAGAAAATGTGGTGCACCCACGAGTGCCAAGACCACTGCTGGTCAGCTCTTTACAGTGGCTGCGCACAGATGAGGGAAGGTGCTTTTTCCATTTCGAGTAAAGCACTGGCCTGGCCCATGGCCTTGCTGTAGCACAGATCCCTTTGTCCTTTCAGAGTGCTGCTGGTTTTCTCCTTTCAATAGTATTAACCAAAAAATGAAATACCCAGAAATAACAATGCACTTAACACTGTCCATAAAACTACACGAAGGCTTCCAGACTCACAGCTTCTACCAATAAATTAATGATGAAATGGTGGTATCAATTCCTCTGCCTGATGCCAACCTCCTCTATTGCCTCTTCAGGAGTCCTCCTCTCCTCCCAGGGACACACACAGATAAAAATGTCTGCATGTCTCGCAGGTGGGACTGTTGAGATTTCACCTAACCTGTTAATAGCTTACAGAAATGGAGAATTTGCAGACCCTGAATCATCAGTTTCTTCAGTTACTCATTTAAACTTCAAGTCAGGAAACTCCTTGTAAAGAACAGCTGTGTGGAAATCGAGGACAGCCACAGGAAGAAGAGTGAAAAAAGCAGCACAGTAGTGAGGGTGGTCTAGTAACTCTACCAGCACTTTTGCCAAGAGCTCTGGAAAGGGTCAAATAGAAGCACCCATCAATAGAAATAACCTCAGGCTCCCACTTACTGTCACTGTGGCTTTGTGCGAGAGGAATCCACTTCATCCCCTGGGAAACGAAAGGCAGTGTAGGACAAGGTGCCAAGAAACTAGGTTCTCTCTGGTAGGACTTTCTGGAGAAGCAGGACAGCGATTTACATTTGTTTGGTGTAAGCCAGAGAGGCAGCAGCTATTGAGGCATCAGCCCACAAGCCCTAAACGGCCATGAAATACCTCTATCCGATATGGCATTTGCTGGCAACTTTGGACAGGGGCCTGGCAAGCAGTCATCACTCTCAATGCCTCTCCCACTCTTGGTGACTCAGTCGCACACTTGTGCAGTCCCCTGTATGCAAAGCTGATTTTGTCCGTCCTTTGTTATGTAAATGAGATACTAAAACACTCTCGGATCCTCTAAGGCAAATGGGCTGTCTGCAAACTGCAAAACCTCACATGTGTGTGGCAGGCTGGTTAGCTGGTCCACCCAATCCCTTTCCAATTTGCTGGGATTTATTTTTACAATTCTTTTCTAGGCAATACAGCCTGTCCCGCACCAATTTCCATTCACTGTTGCACAATTGCTTTGTTAGCATCTCTTTCTATTTATTAATTGCTTTAATAGCAGTCATTCCACAACAGCAGTGTTGAAACACATACGAAGGAAACTCAAAAAAATAACAAATATGACTGCACAGTACATGGGCTGCTTTGATATTCTGATCTCATCCCACTTAAGTACAGTTCTGAAAGTGAAGGACAGTGGTCTAAGTCAATCTCAGTTAAATGCTAGCTTTGCTCATTTAATGATGCAATGGGCACACTTGGCTGTGTTCACTAAAATCTTGTTTGATACCAATTAAGCCTTAAAAAAAGAAATCCATTAATAGTCTGAATGCTTCTCATACTCACTTTGCAATTTATTTTGAAAAGACTCAAAGTTGGATGAAGCCGCAAAAATCTGCCAAAGATTCAGTGAAAAGTGCCTGATTTGGAACAAATGGTAGTTTTAATAATGATAAACCTTGCATACCTTTAAAGTGGGCTTTAAATCTGTCTCTATCCTTTTTACACCTTTAACTTTATCCTGCCTAAAGCACTAAGCAAAATTTTCTTCTTGGAAATCTCACTTATAATTGAAACTTTCTTAAAGAGCTACCTAGGCAAGAACAGTCAGATTTTGGAACATGAATTCCTTTTCCTTGGGTACACCACCTCCATTTTACGTGCTTCATCTGGAGCCAGTTCAGTGTCAGCCTGCACTTTGATGGGAATGGATAGCCTAAATATTTGGAAGAAAAGCAAAAGAAAATCTCCTCTTCCACCACACTGTTATGCTGCCTCATTGATCAGCAAGCTTTTATTTCATGCCTTGCTGAAACATCATTCTTGAGGCCGGTTACTCCTTCGGTCAGAAGGCTTGCTTTCATTTTTGTCCTTTACAACAAAACAAGACTGCAATAACTAGACCCACACCTGCAGACTGTTTTGGTTTATTTCATTTTAAGTTTTTTGGGTTTTGTTTCCAAAACTCCCTCAGGTCCTAATTCCTGCTGAATAAGAGCATGCTTACATCTCGCTTGCAAAAGTACACCAGAAGATTGGCTTGAAAAAAACCAATGCACGCTAAAGCGGAGACAGCATTTTTGCTGAGGGCTGACAGATTACACCCTTGGGACAGCAGAACCCTGGTGGCTAACGTGACAGACATCAAGCAGAACAACAACCACTTTTGGGGAGCTGCCCTGACAAAGCTTCAAGTGGCACCAGGGTACCTATTATGACTGCTCCTCTATTTCTAAGCAAAATGATATCAAACACACAGAAAAGACAGCCAATAATGAGAAACTTGCAGCTGTTCTCGAAGAAAGACTTTTTTTTATTGTACCCCAATCCAAAATACTTTAAACCAGTTTTATCAATAGCCATAAATCAGTATGATGATATGATGTCTCTTTAATCTTTTCTAAAACAAAATTTTTTGAACTTTTGAGCATGGCCTTCCCAAATGGGTTAGGTCTTCTAAGACAGCATCAAACCTTCTTTTCCTTGCTTCCCATGTCAGCCTGAATCCCAATAGTTATGAAGCATAAAAAAAAGTTCAAAGTAAAATATAAATTACCATCCCCTTCAAACACAAGTAGAAGTCTTATTAAGTCTCTAGTGCTTGAATCACGTCCCATGTCTGTTCTTTAGACCTTTCTTCCTTTGTGAGGCATAAATGGACACATCTTATTGATTTTCTTTCAACCTGGATCACCTCGATTGCTGTGAATATGGCAGACAAATCCAACTCATTCTCCCGCAGGGAACGAGGAAGAATGCAGACGAGAAGCTGGGGAAAGTCTTCTCACAGTGGGATACCAGGAGTCATTACGCAAAAACCCAAGTCTAACTGCTTGTAATTCCAAGACCTTTTTCTTTTCAGCTCCTTCAAAAAAAAAATTTTTTTAAATGCTGAGAGCTCTTTCTTAAATTTTTTATGAATATCATTTTGGTTACTGTATCAATTTCTGAGGGTGTTTTTGTTTAAAAAGAGAAGTATCAAATAGGCCAGCGATGGCTGCAAACCCTGATAAATGCGTATAGTTAATGATGAGTGACTGTAAACAGACACTGGTCAGAAAGAGAAAGTCAGAATCAGAGAAAGCATTGTTTGAAGCTTGACAAAAAAGCTAGTTAAAACTTTTTCCTTCTAACTTGGCTCCACTTTGTGGGGCTTTTTTTTATCATTTATAGACTTACTTTTCTAAGGACAATTGTATGAAATGAAAGGAAGTGTAAAAGTAGAAAGATTTTTGTGCCTTACACCAAACCACTTACTGTACATGAAAAAGGGATTTACTGAATCAATTTAGTTGTGTAGGGTTTTTTAAATCAAGTGAATGATTTCAGTGAAGTGGAAAAAGGTGGCAAGAATGTGCAGCACCCCAAGCTTTGCTCCTAAAAGCAATAGAAAAGACACAATTGAAATGCAGTGGGACCTCTGTGGATGAATTAGACAGACTGTGTACAGACACTTTGTAGTGACAATCTGCTTCTGAAAGGGATATATTAAGTGCTAACTGCACTGAGGACGTAAATTGAAGACACAGATATCCAAGGACTAATTTCAAAGCACTCCTTCTTGTTAAATGAATTGCTGAAAGAACAGGGTTTAAAAGACTTTGTTTTGTGTTAAAGGATTTGAACTACACCTATCAGACTGCACCAGCAAACTAATGCTAACATAATAAACCCACCACTGTCTTATTACCATCCCCTGAGCTACAGCATCACAGCTGTATTGAGCTGAATTTCTCCAGCGGTTCTCAACACCCCATGCAAAGTGCTCTGCCCCTGTGTTCAGTCTTTAACACATAAAATTAACATCATTTTATAGTGTGAAGGGAGAGGTCCAGGTCCTTAGTAGTTCAACTACACAGAATTCCAGAAAAGGAGATCATCATCAGCAGGCTTTTAATGCTTTTTAATGACATGTTTAGATACCAGTAACTATATTTTCAGTTATTTAAAATGAGGTTTGAGCAACATAAAGTGTGTTGGAAGATGCAGAAGAAATTTTAACTTTTTTTGACATACAGGTTTTCTATTGGCCTCTAGTTACCTCATTTCAGAAAGTAATTCTGTTATCAATAAGGATAGAGTTTGGGAGATATCTCAGAATAATTCTTGCCACAAATATCCATCCAAGTAAGTGATGCTGTTTGAATTCACCCAGCAGGCTAGCACCAAGCCCTTCATCGCCTGTGGGCTCTCCATTTCTGTGAATACTCAATACAGAAGGTCCACAGGCTTACCAAGGGAAGACAAAACACTGCAAACAGCACATGTAAATATTTCAATGACTGGTACCATGCTGTTCGTAGCACAGTGCTTGAAAAAAGGAACAAGGCATAGGAATGAAGAACAGGAAAAGAGTAATTAGGCAGGAAAACATGTCTTCTGGATGTACAAAGATAACAAAAGGAATGTCCTGTGCTGTAAATTGAGAAATCTCCTTGAGAATCAAAATTATAGATGATTCCATAAGAGGAGTCAAATGAGTGGTGACTGAGGTTGAAATAGTATCCTTTCCAGAAAGATGGCATCCTTTCTAATAGCCCAGTAGACAGAGCACTAGTCAGACATGCCTAAAGACATATTCAGACTTTCTGTCACCTCAGACTTCTTGTATAACCTTGAGCACATCCTTTATCTCTTCAGTACATCAGCTCCTCTAAGTACACATGAACAGAGTAGGGCAGTATTCAAATATCACAGTAGTGGGAATTATACAATAATCTAATACGCTAATTTTGAGATTGGCTGTTCAGAAGAATTTAGGCATATTTTTCCCTGATTTAATTTTTAATAGACACAGTAAAAGCAACGCATACAACTTGTAAGATCCAGCTACAGCACCTGGTAGAAGAATCCAGATGTTCCCCATTCCAACAGCATCATTAAACATGAGGCTGATGTGAAATATTTATAATGAAGGTGAATCATAGCCCACAGAGGAGGAATCTAGGGCTGTATCTCCTACTAGCATCAAGCACAAAAATGCAAATACAGTGAACAAATACTGCATTAACTTTCAAATCACACGTTCTATGTCTCACAAAGTAAGACACAATTTAGTCCTGATGCAGGTGACAGATGGTAGCAAGAGACCACCAGTTTGGAACAGCACATAAGGAACAGATTTCAAAGGAAACCCACCCAATAACCCAGGATGTGGGAACCCAGGGCTGCGAGTGACCTCCTGGGCCAGGGAGTCCCCTTACTGCTTTGATGGAAAAATCCCTTTCTCAGATTTACCAATTCCATGTTAAAATTCCTTTGGTCATTTGTACCAATCACTCTCACTAAGACTGTTGTGAGGATTAAAAAATCTCCTTATTTACAGGCCATTTTTCATGCTCAATTCATACCTGTTCATTCCTGTGCCAGCACTGACCTCTAATTTAAACTGCTTTTACCAGCTTCCAGCTTTTGCCCTCAGCATTTTATAAAAAAACCCCAAAAATAACCCAAGCCAGCCACAACACCTATCTGCTCCAAACTTTTGTTCTACAGAGCTAACCAAGACAAGGTGTATGGACTCTTCTTTAAGGTTAAGCTCTCTCTGCAGTTCTTCCAAACCCAGTGAAAACCTTAAACGTGGAAAGCCACGACTGTATTCCTGCTCCATGCCTTACAAGATCATTCAATACTTTCATAATTTCTACTGGCAAGGCTTCATCTTATGTATCCTAGAGCCATTTCAACCATTTCCACTGCCATATCGTGTTGACAGTTCTTTAACCATTGACATCCCTGTCTTATTTCTAGCCCATGAGCTGACAGCAGAAGTCTTATTATTAGTGCCAGCTTGGCAGCATAGCAAGGCAGAGAACTTACAGGTGCTGACTGCCTCCTGAGTATTGCTTTTGGCTGACCCTTTTCACTTTCTAAACCATTCAACAAGCTGAATTACCACCATGTCCATGTACTACCCAAGTCTTTCAACTTTTCTTAAAGAACAGTAATCCACAGCTGTTGCTGCCCCAGTGAAGTATAACTATCAGAAGCACCTTCGTGAGCAAGTAATTAATAATGCTATGGCACCTGATTCATAAACTAAACGTAAATTAGACCAATGGCTTCCACCTTTGTAGGTACATCTGAGAAATACACCTGTCCAAGAGTAGAAATCCGTACAAAACACTGATCTTTTTACCATGCTCTCATCAACCATACTTTAAAATCAACACTATTTAGAAGATGGACCACTGACTTGCACATTTCTTCTATAAATAGATAACATGTTACTTCGTAAGGAAGAAAATGCATAAAGCCACCCACATACCAACCGGCACATTCATGGCAAGGAAACAAATGAAGTCAAATACTTCCCTGAAAGCTTTGTGAGATGTTTAAGACAATTTTTATCCTCAGAAAATGCTTAAGAACTGTGATTAGACTCTAGTACCCAGTCAGAATTTGTTGTCCTCAATTTCTAAAAGTGTCTATAGCCAAGCATGAGGTTAATGGTAAATGCATATTCAGCTGCTTTGTTGAATGAGTGTAAGTTTGAATTAAGTAACTTCAGCTTCCTCTTTTATTTGACCTGTAATTTCAGAACTTTAAATGGAGACTGGACTGAAAATTGAGCAACTATGAAAAGCATACTGTCAGACATACTTGTTGCCTAGGAAATGTCTCTAAGTCACCCCCTTTTTTAAAAATTCATGCACCTGATCAGCTACAAAGTAGAAGTACTGTTTAGTACAGAAGCTGGTATTGAAGATACCTAGGAGGCGAAGAAGATTGAATGAGTAGAGATCTAGAATCCAGCCTTTCTGTTAAGAGGTGCACTCTGAGCAGAATTGTTAGGACTACTCCCCTGTGGCATCTCATTTGGTATCTGTTTCTGGACTTTTTTTGCATGTATATTTAGCAGCTATTCACTCGCTCATATCTGTACCTGATCCTTCTGCTCCCACACCCAGATCTCATCTCAATTTTTGCCTCCACTAATATTGTTTCTTGTTCCCTTCATACTTGAACTGAATCATGTTCACTGAAGCTGATATGTAGAGACCGGTCAGCTTCAGCTGGTACTGAATCACACACCAGAAACTTGTCCTTAAACACGAAACAATCACTGAACAGTTGAGGTTGGAAGCCACTTCTAAAGATTGTCTAGTCCGCTCCTGCTTTGCTCAGAGCAGAGACAACTAGAGCACATTATTCAGGGCTGTGTCCAGCTGGGTTTTGAATATCTCCAAGGATGGAGACTCAGCCACCTGACTGGACAAGCTGTGCCAGTGTTCAACCACCCTGCAGTAAAAAGTTTTCTTTTTATTTGAAAATAGATTTTCCTGTATTTCTATCTGTGGACATTGTTTCTTGTCCTATCATTTGGCACCACTGAGAAGATGTCTCTGTCTTCTTTGTACCCTCACATCAGGTACCTACAGGCATTGATAAGATCCTCTTGACCCTTCTTTTCTTCAGACTAGGTAACCTCAGCTCTTCCTTACATCAGATGCTCCAATTCTTTAATCACCCATGTGGCCCTTTGCTGTGCAAATTGCTGCCTCTCTTGGCTACTGATCATGGGCGGTGCTTGAAATTAAAATTATTATAAAATCAATTGATTTATAATAAAATCTCACATTTCATCAGTACCTTGTATAAATGGATCTAAACACAACCTGAGGCAGGAACAACAAAGTCTCCATTCACTCACCCACGAAGCTACCCCAGCCTCACTCGGGCTGTGCTAATTTGAAAAGTGAAAACTTTTACAAGATTTAAAAGTGGCCTGGTCATTAAAAAATAACAATTATCACCACACACAGCAGCAGGATTTCAAGCACCGGGCTCATCTACAGTAACATACTGTTTACCTGTTTGGCACAACAGTGGTTCTGAAGAGTGGATACACACTGACATGCACGTTGAGCGATCTAAGTGGCACATTAAACCAGACTCCAGTTCCTTTCTTCCTGGCACTGATAAAAGTTCTGCTAGGCAGTATTAGTTCCCACACACCTCTGCAATACCCCACCCAGTGATGGACAGTGAAGACCTACTTAATTTCCATTGCCCAGCCTCCAACCCTACAAAAATCCTTTATAAGAATCTGCTCCACTCTTCAGGCAGTACTTAGTGCCTATCATTGATGTAAGACACCAGCGAGTTCTTACCACTCTAAATAAGAAATTTGCAGCTTGCTTCAGAGAAGTCCTGTTAGAATCCACCTAACTTTACTTGGAGAACCTGGATAAGCTTATCAGTATAAGACAGCTCATGCAGGACTTTTCCAGTACAGAGATACATCTTCCTTATGTACTCTCACAAACCTCAGACTATAATCACTTAAACAAACACCTGTGAAGTAGATGCTTCTGGAGAAGATGGAGAAGAAAGGCAGGTTTTAGCGATTAACTGAGTAACCATGGCATGGACTGAGCACCGTGTTTTGTAAAGTTGCTCAAGAGAGAGCAAGTAACAGCTGGCTGGAAAACATTGCTAAGAAGTGGACTGAATTTTCTGATTTATCACCACAGTACTATTTCACAAAATGGCACAGTTTCAACAAACTTTTGGCTTCCACTTTTTCCCCAGCAGGCAACCAGACCTTTGGGATGCAAAGCACAGCAGGGATGTCTGAAAACCTTGCAGGTGCTGTTTGATATGGATGTTTTTAAGGGGTGCTGCTCATGTCTGTCAGGCAGACAACTAAGGAGCCAGAAAGCATTTTGTTCCAAAAGTGCAATTCTCCCATCTTTCCAAAAGGAACCAGTGGTATAAGCCAAAGCCCCCAAAACTGGGAGGAAGGATTTTGTTTGGCTTACTTTCTTCTAAATCAGCATGAAAAATATTTCTGGAAAATAGAACAACTCTTGCGGAAGTAAAAACAAGTGTCCTTAGTGGCGAGCTGCACTGCAAGTGCAGTTAGTGCAATCAATACATCCTTCCAAAGCAGAATACAGATGATTGGGATTCTCTATAGGTAAGCACTCAGCCAAGGATGTGAAACAGGTACAACCAGCCCTTTTCTCTCTTTAAAAATAAAGGTGAAATATTTTACCAATTGAAATGTTTTTTTTCATCTTTGTTCTTTGAGATTGTTTTACTTCTCTGATTTCTCTTTAGGAGTAGATCCTTCCCAAACAGATATAGAATCATAGAATCATTTAGGTTGGAAAAGACCTTTAGTATCATCAAATCAAACCATTAACCTAGCACTGCCCAGTCCAACCACTGAACCATGTCCCTAAGTGCCACATCTACACATTTTTTTTAAACACCTCCAAGGACAGAGACTCAACCACTTCTCTGTTCAGTCTGTTCAAATGCCTGACAACCCTTTAAGTGAAGAAATTTTTCCTTACATCCAATCTAAACCTCTCCTGGTGCAACTTAAGCCCACTTCCACTTGTCCTATCACTTCTTCCTTGGGATAGAGATTGACACCCACCTGGCTACAACCTCCTTTCATGTAGCTGTAAGAGAGCAAAAAGGTCTCCCCTCAGCCTCCTTTTCTCCAGGCTAACCCACTCCAGTTTGCTTGGCTGTCCCGCATAAAACCTGTGCTCTACACCCTTCACCAGCTTTGTTGCCCTTTTTTGGATATGTTCCAGCACCTCAATGTCCTCCTTCTAGTCAGGGGCCCAAAACCAAACACAGCACTCAAGGCGTAGCCTCACCAGTGCAGAGTACAGCGGGATAATCACTGCCCTAGTCCTGCTGGCCACACTATTTCTGATACCAGCTGGGATGCTATTGGCCTCCTTGGCACACTGCTGGCTTGTATTCATGTGGTTGTTGACCAACACCTCCAGGTCCTTTTCCACTGAGCATCTTTCCAGCCACTTCTCCCCAAGCCTGTAGCATTGCATGGGGTTGTTGTGACCCAAACACAAGCCCCAGCACTGAACCTTCTTGGAATTAATATAATTGGGCTCAGAACTTTGATCCAGCCTGTCCACATCACTCTGTAAAGCCTTTGTACCCTCAAGCAGATCAACACTCCTGCCCAACTTGATATCATCTGCAAACTTACTCAAGGTGTGCTCAATCCCCTCATCCAAATCATTGATAAAGGTATTAAAGAGAATTGGCCCCAGTACTGAGCCATGGGGAACACTATTCACCAGAAATCTTTGGGGCCAGCCATCCAGCTATTTTTAACCCAGCAAAGAGTACACCCCTCCATGTCATGAGCAGCCAGTTTCTCCAGAAGAATGCTGCAGAAAACAGTGTCAAAGGCTTTACTAAAGTTCAGGCAGACAACATTCACAGCCTTTCCCTCATCCGCTGAGTCACCTTATCATAGAAGGAAATTGGGTTAGTCAAGCAGTACTTGCCTTTCATGAAGCCATGCTGATTGAGGCTGATGACCTGGTTGTCCTGTACATGCCATGTGATGGCACTCAAGATTATCTGCTCCATAACCTTGGCACCAAGGTTCCCCAGATCCTCCTCCCAGTCCTTCTTGTAGATGGGTACCACATTTGCTAACTTTCAGTCATCTGGGACCTCCCAGGTTAGCCAGGACTGCCGATATTTGTCAAAATCTACTCTTTATCCTAGTGCTCGTTCCTGAAATTTCAACAGCACGTGTGTCTACTGCTCAGAAAACAGCAGCATCTAATTACTGGCCCCTTGTCTCAAAGCCAGGCATGATATTCCAAATACTGCTGATTCTGTGATGCAACCAAGCTCTTCTATCTGTAAGGACTCTTCCTTGAAGAATTATTTCATCAAAGTAACAGAGAACAAAAGTCCACTTCTATTTCAGTCAATCTTCAATGAAGTTAAGCATAAGGTAGTTCAGATCTCTACAGTTATTTATATGCATATACAGGTATATGCACCCTCCTGCCCATGGATTGTCTTACATTGAAGAGGGCAGTACTGATTAACTTCTGTTTTATTCTGGATACCACAGATGGAAAATACTTGGCTGGGGTTTATGCTTGTGTGTGGATGGCTGTTGGATCTTAACTCTCCAGGAAGAGCAGACTGTATTACTGACCTCAATATTAATTAGGTGCCCTGTGCATTGATAGACTAGGAAAGGCAAATAAGCTTTCCAGCTCCTTATGTTTCACTAGAGGTGAAGGCAGACAATATCAAGGACACACAGTAGGCAGATGTCAATCTTAACGTCAATTTAATGTTATAACTGTTCCTACCTATGTCAAAACAAGGTGACATTTTTAATACAGTAAGAGCAACAGTAACTACAATTAAAAGTGTAATGACAACAGCATAAAATATTTTTAGGGATATTATGGCAGTTATTGCTATTCCTTTTTAACAGGTCAATGAGAGAAAATTTGCCCCATGTATTTTGTCATTTCCTCAGATCTAAAAAATATTAATAAGAGTAGTTATCTAATCAATACACATTATATTCCTGTTAGGAAAATTATATCCACAGGAGAAAAAGAGTTGGAGCAACTTGGACTCTAGTAGATAAAGGAACATTGGTTTTCCTTGTGTTTGAGTCAAAATCTGCTGCCAACCTCATGCTCACACTTCTAGGCCATGCATACCTATATATCTCTACGGAACAGGTTCTATCAGGCAACATAATTTTTCTCTCTCTTTCTACATATCTCTTACTGACTAATTCCATCTTGGATTTCTAGAACTTCATCTAATTGCTACTTTCAATTATTTTTCTTCTATCCTTTTGCTGACTTAAATTTGTTAGTTCTTCAGCATAGAAACTATCTGACCTGTTTGGAAAGATGAATTGTTAAACAATCCCGATCCTCTAGGAAGAAAACAAACAAACAAAAATTAAAAAAAAAAGAAAGAAAAAGCCCAAATTAAGTACCATTTTGATAAAAGTAATTTCAACTTTTTTTTTTCCTATTTGTAAGGAACCAATAGTTCTAAACCCACTTTACCTAATATTATTTCCCCCTTGCAAAGTAGGAATAGAAAACCCTAGACAAAAAATGTTTTAGGTTGTAAAATATACTCCATACCTAAAGAATAGGTTAAATTAAAAAAGCTAACTTACAATAAATGATAAAACTGTTTTCTGCAGAATTTGAAAGAATGAACTGTATAAATTATTTGTGTGAAAACAGCGGCATTTCCAAATGTAAGGCTTTGAGCCCTGTTAAAAAATTCTAAAAATTAAACAAAAGAAGCCATTTTTTAAAAGAGATAGGGCTCAGTGGGATTTATTAATGCACATCTTTCAGAGATATTCTTACTTGTACAATGCAAGCAGCAGGTTTGCATGGACTTCCAAATTATATTTAATTGGACGATTATTCAAAGTGAAAAACCCAACACAGTAAACTAAGGAGGTCTTTAATAAACACCTTGTCTCTTCAAGAAAACACAGGGAAGTCATTTACTGACCCAAGAGGCACAATTTTGTCTTTGGTAAATTTATTTTAAAGTAATTGCCGACTCCAGGAGTAACAATTTTTTAAAGAGGAACATGGCACTCTCAGGCAGAATAATAAATTGTTCTGTGCCCTGTATGACGGCCTAATCACATTAGAAAGATGTACATGTAGTTGTCTGAGGCAAATAGAGGATGTACATCACCTGGTCTATGAACCCACTAAGACTCATTTAATGACATATAGCTTTCTCCTCTCTCCAGATCAGGACTGAATTAGAAGGAGAAGACAAATGATAATTTCCACACAGGCTTTATAGCTCTGCCTTCCTGTCCCTACTTTCCAGTCCAAGTGGAGTTCCAACAGAAGTCCTCTGCAGTCTCCTGATGATTTTCACTATCTGCCCTCTAACACCAGAACAAGTTCCTTTCACAAGTCACAGACTCCTCACGAAACACAAACACTATAAACCCACTGTGATTAATAGTGAATTAAAAGTACAGATCAATATTTAAAATGTTAATGCTCCTTCACCTCAGCTGAAGAAGAGCTCTGCCACAACTACTCTTTCTTCTGGCAGATACAATGGTCTTTGATATCAAGACTTCAAGGCTTGGCCATATAAATGCTGCAGGCAGACCATAGTTCTGCAAGTGGTTTGCATGCCTTCAGTACTGGCACAGAAATAGCAGAAAGCCCCAATGAAATAGCTCCAAGAATAATTCCTGAACTCCACGAACAAGTGTAATACTGTCTTGGATGCATTATTTTGCTGGGAAATTTCCAACTTCAAAGTCTTTTCTCCTTGTCAAGGTCATCCTGGGTGCTGGGGCAGCAATGCTAAATAAGTACAGCTAAGTGAATTTTCTCGTACTTCTGACTAAAAAGCTGGGACTCCTGCAGTGCAGATTATGATAAGAGATTTATTTGTGGGGAGTGGAAGATGGTGCCTTTAGTGAAGTTAATAAGTTGTTTTCATTTTAGATGCTTTCATTACAAACACTGATAAATCTCTAAGGCTAAAAGAGTATGTAAGAGTAATGAGTTGAAGGCATCCTCAGCTCTTTGGTGATTATCTCTCACTTTTAGCACATTACCATGGGACATCTGGCTTCCAAATTTGTGCCTCTCTTCCACAGATCTGAGGACCAGCCTACCAATTATACATTCGCATAGGTTGTAATAAATCAACAGCAGCCAAACTCTGACAAGGTGATGGCTGTTGACAGATAAAAACGATACACATTGTCGTGCTGTTCTCCAAAAACAAACACATGCTTTTATCAGATTTTTTCCTTTTAATCAAAAAATTGCCTCTTTCAACATAGAGTCACCTAATTTCACAGAGGACTTGCACTAAACAAGGTTCCTCTATCTAAACCTGAGCTGCATGTAAAGCCAGGTTCTCAAACAGGCCTTGCATTCACCTCCCACTGCACTTGAGGAAAAAACTACTGCTCTGATCCTGGGTCAGCCCAGGCCCAAAGATCATTAACCTTTTGCTCAGAGAAGTACATTCTGTGCAGCATAAAGGACTGAGATGTTAAAAAAAAATCCAAGGATATAGAAAACTTGGATTTATGCATGAGCCAATTAGAGTCTGGATAATAAGTTATCTTCAATAGATAGATGCAGTAAGGATCTATCCAGCAAGTAGATCCGTGTGGTGAATCTGCCCAGTCCTCTTTCCCTGGCCCTCAGAGGAACTGGCTGGCAGTGGTGGATTCTTCTAGCCTAACTCCCGCCTCAAAGGTAGGTGTCTAACCAAAGGTAATCATCTGAACTGCAGCAAAGGTAATTAATTTTAAAAAGAATGCTTATGTAGGCAATGTGACTTTTGCTCTCCAAGTGCCTTGGGCTCTGCAGTGATGACAGCAGACCTCAAGCAGTTGTCTTCCACAAGTACCTCAAATTCAGTGGAAAGAGTTTCACTGCTGTTTGTAAAATTGATCATCCTCTTTGCAAATCCCGAATGAAATTGTTGTACTGTTCCAACCTGAAAATGCTATCAAGAGATATCACCAAATGTGACAAACGTGTTATGATAGGTCTTTTCTGAACACTTGCAACCTATGTGAACTATCACAAAGATTTGATCACCCAAAAAATGTGGGAAGCAAAGAGCTGTACTAATCCTGCTGGAATCTCTGTTAGCAATTCTTTCAGGGAAGAAGGGTTTATCCCAAAGCTTCTTAGCACGTGGTGGTAATTTATCCACTGTTTTATCCTCCCTTGAAGAGGCCAGGACTATTTTCACACCAAATTATGTGAAATACCTTAATCTTCAGAAAAGTCAGACTGAGACACCATCAAATTCTGTCAGTCCCCTTGTTAATGAGAAGAATGCAGCATGATCTAGCTCACCAAAAGTATTTTAATTCTTTCAGAATTTCTTGCACATTGCAGAAAACAGCATCTCTTAGATGTCTCAACAGAGCTTTCAATCAAATATAGTCTTTTCTAGTGAACTGACTGGACAGAAAGCTAGCATGTTACCTTCCAGCTCAGTTTTATTCTTTGACAATGTTACCTACTAGAAAGAGCTCATCAGACACGTTTTGAACCCTTTCTTATTGATTTAATCTCTTTCTTTTATCTTTCTACCTTCCTTTTCCGTTCTGTTTCTACTATTAGCATGCTGCTTTGACCCTAGAACTGGCAAGTCCCACAGAAATAAAATAAGGATATGCAAGCTTACAGGTTAGGCATCTGTTCTCTTTCTGCTGAGGGAGTATGATTCCCTTGACATACACACTTCCTATTCTCATCCATAATGTTGAGGAAACCATTAATTGGGGAAGACCTGAACGAAAATTAGTCTGCTTTATGATAAACGCCATTCACCTTTTTTTGACCAATTTATAGAATCGGACACTGAAACTTCAAATCATGTCCTTTGTCACAACTCTTTTTGTCTTCCCTCATTTAAAGTTGAGTCCTATAGAAATAATAGCTGCTGTATGATCTGTAGCTATTATGTAAAACAGTGTCTGCAAATTCATAATATTCAGTCTAACTTTTTTTAAAACTATATAACCTAACACAGGTATGAGTTTTGTTTATAAATGACTCCTTAAGTAAATATTCCTGTAATTAATGTGTTTCCAGGAACTGGCTTCCTGCAGATTTTTAGCTACAAAAACACATGCAGTAGTATGAATAATATTTGACTAACAATCTGAGATTTTCAAACAAGTCTAAGGAAATTATTCATCCAACTCACATTGTAATTCAATAAGAATTAGGTAACTAATTCCCTCTGGTATTATCAAATTTTAAAAAATGTAAACTGAAAAACGGGTTGCAGCTGAATTCAGCTAAATAGGGTACAAGAGGTCCCTGTGGGAAACTGTACTATCAGTTAGGACTCAGGCTGCCTTCACTGACTTTGGTACAGAATTTAGTACTCCTGATGTGAAATGTAGAGCAGAATATGAGACAAACCCGAATGGCTCATTCAGCTATTGCTCGTAAATTAGGGAATCTCAGAAGGGAGAAGTTAGCTTGAAAACTCTTAAATTAACATTAAAATTCAAGATTATTCAGTCCACAAAAAGAGACACTGGAAAATAAAAGCTGCTGGAATATTATGGATTCCTTAAATTAAGCCAAGAGTGTTCATGGCACTAGAACGCATAAGTGAACAGCTTCTCCCGGGATGCTGGGCTTAGTTTCCACTAGCAGCACCAAACTTGTATAACCACTTTGCGACATCCTAAATTGGCTCACTGTTTACTACTATGATCTTCTTGGGGAAAATGTAACTTTGGGGCAAGACAGTCAAGAGACGTGATTCCCTAATGGCTAAGTGGTCTTCCAATGTGAGTCCACGTATACTCACAGCCACTGTGATTACCAGTTATTTTTCTGCTTCCTTGATTTTGATCACTAACATCTTTATGAGGGTTTTTTTTGCTAAGCTAAGCAAATCAGATTCCATTATTTCCTCCACTAAGAAAAGTTTTCCATTCTCCTGATCAAAAGCAGGTTCCTCTTTATCTCTACTTTCTGTTTTAAGCACAAATGCCTAGAATTATACACCTGGGACCTGCACAATTACACTCACACTTTCTTATCAACAGAAATACTTCATCTGAAACATCTTAAGATGACAATTGTCTCTTACATCTGTGTTCTATGAAAGACTTGTGCATTTCTTTTTCCTTTAGCATTGCCAATTAATGAGTCTATAGGAAAAAAATTGCCATTTGATCTTGTGTACTTCATACAAATTTAACCCCATTTCCAATTCTGCAGTCCTGAAAATGGTCCAGTTCTATGTGTATGATATCCCAGTCTTCCTGTGTACGAATGATGCTTTTCAAACACACAGCCTCTGCATATTTTATTTTGGTTTTGCACAGAGATCCCTCTTGTGCCTGTCAAACATATCCCTATGCCCAGGCAAGCTTCCTTATCTCTCAGTCTAGAACAGTTACCCCACAAGAATGAGGAAAGGAAGATTCAATACCACTTACCAGAATAAGGCCTGATCACTAATTATATCCTACTCCTCCTAGGTAGTTCACATAAGAGCATTCCATTTCCTAACACTCAGTTGACGAGGAATATACACATGATACATCTCACCCTCGTGGTGAACCTGGCAATGACCTTTTTTGGCAATTTACTTAACCTCACCGCTTCTTCACATCCATTTGCAATTCACAAAATGGAGGCAACCTCTCTCTCTCTCTCCTTCTAGGGGAAAAAGCTTGTCAGAGCAATACTCTGTCACCAATTATTTTATCCCAAAACAATGCAATGCTCATCTCTGAAACCAGCAATGAAGTAACTTGCCAAACCAAAAATATATTATGGTACAAAGTGTTTCCTTAGGCACAGCAGCTATTTAGATGGCATGCTATATATGACTGAGACAGTGGCATAATTATGGCGGTCAAATGTAAGTAGCAACACATTCTCTGTCAAGTATAACCTGTTAAAAAGTCATGTACAAGAGGTGAAAGTCAATGAGATGGCTCATATCTTGCCTACTACGTTATCAAAGGTTATATTACACACAGTATAAAGGATGGTAGGAATTCCTTCGATCTACAGGTAAATTGAACAACCCCAGCTCCTGCTGTGAGCTCCAAGGTCTCCTCTGTAGGTGTCACTTGAGCTGCTGATGGCCACAGATAATAACAAGTTAGGGTACAGACTAACCAGGAAATGATACCACCTGCTACCCAACATAAATTACCAACCCCTCTGGGCATAATTACTCTTGTCAACATGTCACATGGCTATTATAGTCACTCCTATGGAGAAATGCAGAGCAGCAGCAGCAGATTCCACAGAAAGAATGGGTTTTGTAGCATTTCTATGTATCCACTGGAAAAAAAAACCAATTATGTTTTTCCTGAAATGGAATAGAAATGGGAAACATCCTGTAACACCCTTTGCTAGCAGTCTTAGTAAACCGCACTACTGATCAGAGAGGGAAAACACAGTGAAGCCAAGTGTACACTCTGGCAGGTTTCTTTCCCAGGTCCCCCAGAGCAAGGGTCTCTCCTCATTTCCAAAGATCAGAGGCTCCCAAGTTCCATTCCCCAAGTGATAGTAACATGCACATTATTACTTGACATCATGCCACCACGTGGAAAGTCAGCAGACTTCTGGTCATCCTGCAGCTGAGGGGACTTCCACAGCAGCTTCAGACACCTGTCTGTGAAACAAGCAGCTGTATCGGGAAGAGCTGAAGCATGAAAGTTCAGTGTTATTGGTGAAATGGCTCAGGTGTCTCTGAACTACCCCATGTTGTCTCCAGACTAACTCTACACTTCTTGAGCAAGATTGCAAGCTATGTTGTCAGCAGTTCACTCACTGCTATCCTATTGTAAGTGCTTTAAAACAGAGGCTGACCCTTAAGACACCCAGAAACATTCAAATAGTGAAGAAACTGAGCAAGCCTTTTCACATGCTTCTGCTTAACTGGCTATGCCTGAGCAAACTGACCGCTTGGTTACAATGCCCTTCTGGGCGCGTTGACTGAGAAACTATCAGATTTTCTCCAGGTCCTAAGACTGCGTGAGGCTGACAACTGCCTGCTCTGGTGAGAAGAGAGATTTCTTCAGTCGCCCTTGAGTGGAGTGACTGTCAGAACCATTAGGCCATTTACCCAACAGGCCTGTGTCAGCTGCTAGGACCGCCTGTGATTTTGTGCAAACTCATATACAAACAATTGAGATAATTTGCCTTGATTTAAGTTCTAATTCACATTATTTCTGTGCAGAGCAACGTATAAGGCCTAGAAACCATACTCGAACCAGAAAAAGGCTATTTACTGAGTGACATGAATGGTACAATATGCCAGCACCTGCCAAGAGTCTTTCTTGATGATTGCTTATGATTATAAAGGTAAATTATTTGCTTGTGTAAAATAATAATTAGAAAAAGTAAAGGTCATTCATCCAGATATAAACCTAGCTGCAAAAAATCATCAGCATACAGAGTTAGCAGGCATATTCATTGCTTTATAAACAGCAGGCCAGGATAACATTATATAGTTTGCAATCTGTATTTGTTCTATGTGAATCATAGCTTTGCATAATTTTATCACATTCCTGCCAGGCAAAAGCAAACATTAAAAGAAATATTAGAAGCCAGCCAGTTAAATATCCTAGAAGAAAAAAATAAACCACCCTGCAACTATCTCCATTGTAATGGCCAACAAGCATTATTTTATCTGTGTGATTTGGCAGCTTGCATGTATTTTTTTTCTCAGTATCATTTAAAAACAATTTCTAATATGTGGTTAGTTTATTTTGATTGGTCTAATATTGTTACATTGTACTAAAGCATCGATACAACTACTTGGACTTTTTATATATAGCATGATTGATTAGGTGCAGATAAGAAAGAAAATATTGCTTCATGAGGCCTGACCTTCAGTGAATCATCTGAGATGAAGAGAATTTAAGTGCTGCATTACTTGGACTCAGCACCAGAAAAGGTTACAGAAAAAAAATTTAAAAAAACACTTACTGAAAATTTCTGCTATGATGAAGAACATTTTCCAGTAAGATTTCTCCTTTCCATCTCCCCTGCTGGAAACATTCCTCATGCCTAAACTCTGCTGCAAGAGCAAGTATGTACTACAAAAGCCATACAATATTTCACCAGACTTGGAGAGAAGTATCTTCTACACCTTACATCTGTCCTACAATACATGACAGCTCATTCCAGAAACTTTAGGACTTGCAGCTCTTGGAAGGAATCTTTCCTCACAGCCTGACAGCGAGCGTTCAGTCTGACAGAGCAAACACTGTCCAGCCTTTGGCACACGCCCCAGGTCAGTGAAGGCTCCACTCTGGTCTCCCTGCAACCTCTAGTGCAGTGACCACAGACACCAGTGGTGGACCAGGAGTGACCTCAGGCCTTCTTACCTCCTTAAACAGGCAATATATGAGAAACTGCTGTGACTTGGGACCATGCCTTTGAACCTGGGATGACCAAAAAGTGGCTTTAACTCATGCTTCTCCTCTAGACCCCCCTACCATGCCTTGCATGCTGTGGCTCCCCTGAGGAGACTCACAAGAAGACACACTGACAGTCCCTCTCTTCTGTCCTCCCACCCCCTGAGAAGGCTGGTACCATAACATCTTCATCGATGACCTTAATGAGGGAATAGTGTCCACCCTCAGCAAGTACACAGATGATACAAAGCTGGGAGGGGTGGCTGACACGCAGGAACACTGCGCTGCCATCCAGCGAGACCTAGACAGGCTGGAAAGCTGGGCAGGGAGAAACCAAATGAGGTTCAATAAAAGCAAGTGTAAAGTCTTACACCTGTGAAGGAATCACCATCTGTATCAGTACAGGTTGGCCATGAGCCAGCAGTGTGCCCTGGTGGCTAAGAGAGCCAATGGGATCCTGGGGTGCATCAAGAGGAGTGTGGCCAGCAGGTCGAAGGAGCATCTCTCCTATGAGGAAAGGCTGAATTAACTGGGGCTGTTCAGCCTTGAGAAAAGACGACTGAGAGGGGATCTTATTAATGTTTATAAATATCTCAAGTGCGGGACACAAGGGGAAACAGCCAGCCTGTTTTCTATGGTCTGTGGAGACAGGACAAAGGTCAGTGGCTTCAAGTTAGAGCATAGGAAATTCTGCACCAATATGTGGAAGAACTTTTTCACAGTGAGGGTGACAGAGCACTGGAATAGGCTGCCCAGGGGGGTTGTGGAGTCTCCTTCTCTGGAGACATTCAAGACCCGTCTGGATGCCTACCTGTGTGATATCTCCTAGGGAGCCTGCTTTGGCAGGGGGCTTGGACCCGGTGATCTCTTGAGTTCCCTTCCAACACCTATGATTCTGTTATAACCTGACCGATGCCAGATGCTCCCTAGTGCTGTAACCCCTGCTCCCCTTTGTCATCCTCAGCCACAGTGCTCCCTATCTACGAGGCCCCACCACAGCTCAGCGTGCCATTTCTTCCCTGTCGTACAGTCCATAAGGCTCATCTCCCTCATCTCATCACCCAACAGACAGCCTATGATAAAAAATTAGAGAAGTGATCATGAGGTTTACTCAGCTCCACAGGTTTCTAGCTGTCTCCCACATGCTGAAAAAGCCCAAACTCCCACTCAAACCTCTATAATATCCATGAGAGAGAAACTGGGCAGAAAGAACAGAGCAGGGAGCTTAGACATTTCCTCACCCACTTCTTTGCCTTAAATACATAGGAATCTAAGCCCATCCCCCCCCCAAAAAAAAAAAAAAATTCTAGGAGACAGCTACTTAATCCCTGTTATATTTTCTTTTAAAAAGAAAAAAAAAGTAGTGGTGGGGGAGAGAACTATATAGAGCTAACCATTTGGCAAAAGTAGTTCGCTACTGTAAAGAATTTTTCTCTGAACTATTTATCTTAAAGCATGTTAGAGCAGGCATCAAAGGCAGCCGTGACATCAGCAGTGTGCACACTGTCACTTACTGTGATTGAAAGGACAGTATGTTTTCAAACAACTATACTTGTGTGAAGTGTCATCAGATCTGACTGCTTAATCCTGATTTAAAAAAAAAAAAGAAAAAAGCGCTGTTCCATTCAGAGGTGAGACTACACTGATGACATTGTCCAAGAGTAATTTGATAGAGACAGTGGATAATCACAGCAGCCATGAGTGACTAGATTAGTGACAGGGTGCATCTCAGAGTCATCACCATATTGAACGTACAGCATGCGATGCAGCCATCAGGCAAGGATGAACACGAAGGGGAGATGGTTTAGAAGTTGCATAGAGCAACAAGAGAGTTTTGCCAGCTGAATTTGTACTTTGCAGATTGTCTTTCCTTTCCCACAGGATGCTAGAAAAAAATTCAAGCTTCAGCACTGCCAGAGGAGCCCAAATCAAAAAGGAAATGGAGTTTTACAAAGCAGCTTTAAAAATTGCCCTTGTCTTTCAGGAGAATCCTACTAAATTCCAGTAAAAGCCAAACTCAAAAGAAATAAGCATGAGGTCATGGAAGCTGTTGCTTAGAAAATTTGAAGCGACGCAGGTAAAAATTTAGAATATATACAGCAAGGAATAATTTAAGGTTGGCAGGGAGGTGAACTAAAATGTTAGATGACCTATTTTTCTGTTTATGATTTAAATCTAAGGCTTTTGCTACTTTTACTAATTAGGGCCAAAGTACTGATCACTGCACAAAGTCACTTAAAAGTAACATCAGACTCTCAGTAACACCATGAAAACTGTGCTCTGCCTATGTGTGATAAGAAAGCATTTAAATTTGCTCATTTACAAGAGTTCATCTGTTTGGGACCTAACCAGGAAACACACGGCATCTTGATAATTCATCACGTTAAGGAGAGTGTGACTCCAGCAGACTTTGTTCTGTTCTGCTGCACGTTATCTCCTTGCACATTCCCAGGGCTATGCTATAAAAGATTGCAAGGTGACAGAATATGTTCGTACAGCCTCTAAGTGCTGCTTCACAGGATGCATTGTAGTCTGTTACCCTGAGGCTCCAAAGTGTTTAATGCTGCTGCTGCATGTCGTTAGTTAGCACTCTCTAAGTGGATCTTATAGGAAAGTATTCTAAATTATAAATTGAGAAGTTAACTCGATATTAGTGAAGAGAGAGCATGAAGAGATAGAGGTTGCTTTCACAGGTGGGTACAGCTTCAAAGTTCGCCACAACTCCTCATGCCTACAGTGAAGCCTGTGATCCCTAAAATTATTTAGCCCTGCCTCTGCCCAATCCAGACCGACAAGACTAGAAGGGTATCCCATATGCTGGCTTTTGCTTCTGCTCTTACCTGTACCATATACAAGTGGACAAAAGAAAGCTTAGATTTTTTTTAATCATTTGCTTTCCAAGGCTTCATATACACAAGATATCAGACATCTTAACTATGCAGTTAACCAGCATTTTTATTAAGGATCTATTAACTTATATCAATTCCATGTTCTCTAATGGTCACAGTAATTTCCTTGCTTCCAGCTATTATTTGTCATACACTTCTCTGCATGCATGTGTGTATTAGAGTCAGAGAGAGAGAGAAAGAGAGAGAGAGATGGGGGGTAACAGAGAGCAGAATAAGCCCGAAAAGTGGGGGTCACTGAATAAAAGTGGAAACGGAGCTGCAGAATTATAGGCACAGCTCACAGTGACACCTAGAGTCAATCCTGCCTAATACTCTCCCATTGGAAATCCTTGCTGTCTGGCTCTCTCTTCCTCCCCTGTTCTCTAAAAACTTTATTTATGGCTGCAACTGATTTTTCTGTGCTGCCACTCTACCTCCAGCTTAATTTCGAACAAAAAAACCCAACACACAAAACCAAAGACATCCCACTTCAGCTAAAAGTCCCAGCTGTTTTCAGTAAGGCCAGGAAAATCTGGAGATTGCCAACACAAACCACTTTTTAAAAACAAAATGGAACATTTTTAAGATTTGGAGAAGAAACATGGGAATTCAGCATAGAGGTAACCCTGAAGCAGACAGACATTTATTAATTTCCTCATTAAAAAATCCTCTTAATCTAGCCATATGTGAAGCTTCTTAAAGTGCCATCTGCACATGCTAAATAGGAGCCCTTGAGAGTCGGGTTGCTCAAGTCTGAAAGCTCTGCATGAGCTCGGACACCCACAGGCATGAGCTCCAAACAACTGGCAGGGGATGCAGCCCACCTCCTGGGCCCAGAGGACACCCCACATCCTCACCTCTCCCCTTCTTCTTACCACTGCTGGCAATTCCTATTGGATACCTACAAAAGTGGGTTATGTGGATAATCTTGATTCTGCTGCTTCCCATCTTTGAAGTTCATCTTGTAAACCAACCAACCCTTAAGTATTTGTGTGCAGGTGTACATGACACCAAAACCTTGCCCAGAAATAAAGCTGTTAATATTCTTGATTACAACTGATTAAAAAAGGAAACTGTGATGTTCAAGTTGTTATCCAGAAAAAGGGTACAATCAAATATAAACACGAGTGACAGCAAGTAATTTGATCAACTCTTCTGACCACTGAGACATTATTCAGGCCTTAGTGTCTAAGGCAGGCAGTGTCTTTTGTCCCTTTGACTTTGAATGTCTGATTAAGTGGAAGAAATTCATCTAATTAAGATATCCAGAGGATCATATTCAGCTTTTTGTGATTTATTGCAGAATTTTAAAAGTTAACTTTGTTTTACTGTGACTTTTATATATTAAAATTCAGAACCATCTGCACAGGCTTTATCCATGCATATTTCAAACTGTGGAAGAGCTCAAGTTTGAATTAGTGCTGATGTGTGGACATTGTTCATCATTAACACACTGTACGTGTGCCCAGAAGAAAGGTCAAGGGATCCTGAGACATAAAAAACTCCCAATTGACACCTGCTACAGAATAATGACATTGTGCCAAGCCAAATTTGAATACCTGTTTGTGAAAGGGGTAGCTAGTAGAAAGGGGGGAAGGGGAAGGTATGAGAGGGTAACTTTAAATGATATCCTTTCTACCCCACGTCTGGTTAGGTTTTGGAAAGCTATGCCAAGTAGCACAGTTTGAACTTGAAAAGTACCAAGTGCTGGGTACAAACTCAAAAAATATAAAGGAATATCCAGTATCTGATGCTGTGGAACACCTCAGAATTTGCATGAATAGTCTGAACAGGGAGTAAAGAAGAAAGGACTAAAAATCTGAGTAGAAAATAAGAATTCTTCAAATCCGTATGTTTTTCCTATAATTGAGAGATATTTAAAACCACAATTTTTTTATTTGAATGAAATCTTGGAAAGCTCACATGTTAAATTTATTTTCCTGAGAACCTCTTATGATGTGCCTTGTCTCAGCCCCTTAACCTGAAAGTTGGGCTTTGTTAAGCCAAACTATGTCTTTAATTATATCCCTCTTAATTCAATCATACAGTATTTAAGGCCTTCTTAGTTTGTTGTTGGTATAGGAGAAGCTCTTGCTAACAGACATTGGGGTTTTTTTAAATTAAAATTTATAAAAGTTCTCATGGATCTCAGAGATATATGACCAGGTTGCATCCTGCTCAGCAGTTCAAGAGCTCCAGAAGAGCTCTGGACCTCTCCTTCCTCTGGGCTATACCTAAAAGTGCTCTCCACTTCTCAATGGGCACTCTCTCCTTCCTTTCTACAGCTCAGACACCGGCATGTACAGCTGCAAACAGCACACACCACATCTCCTGCATTTGCAGTCTGCTTCAGAGAATGCAGTCAAAGCACCAGAGGCCAGCTCCACTTATTCAGTCTGCCTTGGGTATCCAATTCCAGTGGCACCTACTCCAAAAAAAAAAATCTTACTGCTTTTTGGTTTTTTAGTATGAACAGTCCTAAGTATTTATTTTCTAGCATAACCATCCTTTTTTGGTTATCTAGATTAACCTCTTCTCCCTGAAAAGGGGAACAAACAGTTCCTATATAAACATGTAGAATTTAAAATCAGGCATTCACATATGAATAGTGTTATCAATAACCAGCCCAAACCAGTTCTGCAATGGAAACACAGTTTAAGAATTCCTGCACCTTACCAGGCCAGCCAAGTTGGAAAGTATTGAACTATCAATCTCTCATTAGATAAACAGCAACAACATCCTCATTGCTTGCACATAACATTGAGAACCCCAAAGAATGCTGATATCAGTTGTGAGACAGCCCCAAACAATGCAAGCTTGGCTCAGGGAAAGAAAGAAAAGGAGGAAAAAACCCATAAAAATGAATAGTTTTGTGTTCCCATATAAATTCAATTTATATAGCTATTATACACATATTTCCCACAGCAAGACAGCATCTCCCTTTCCATGAGCTGCACACGATGTGAGTTGACACAAATAATGCACGAGCTGAAATGAAGATGGGCCAACATCATCCTTAAAAATGGGACATTTGGTGAAATAGCAGCATGCAGCCAACCACTGCAAAGTTTCATAGCTTTCATTTCTCCTACCAAGTCACTGTTTACAAATCACACCCCCACAACTCTGACACCATGACCCCAGACAGAGCTGCCTCAATTATGTCATCACCACTGGCAAAAATCTGCTGTTTTTCCTCTTGATAGACAGGGCCAGTAATGGCAGCAGGAAGGTGGGGCAGAGGTTCATGTGCCTCCAAACTTCAGCATGACTCAATGGTTGCTTTCTGCTCACTTTTGACCAGGCTCTGGTCTCCCAGTGTCCAAGGGAGTAAGCATGGAAAAAGAGAAGAGCAAAGATGAGAGAATTTGGAGACCCTGTCCTCAGCCACACCAACTGCACTTCACCCAGGGATCCACAAAAAGGATATACCCAAAAGATGCTACTGTTTTAAAAGATGTGACTCAAAGCAAACTGTCCAAATTCATTGGGTAGTAAACATCATGACAACCTTAATTTTCCATTCAGATTCATACCAGCTCTATTTTCAGTCTTCTTTCAAACACTTCCTATCTTCCATCTCTGAGAATATCTCAAAATAACCAAAGAAATCCAAGGAAGTACCATGTGATCAGTGCCCACGGAGGTATGGGTAAGAAAGAACACAATCAGTCCTCCTGGAACAGATGCAGAAAAGACAAGGTCATGTAGATCCCGCCACTGGAGTTTGAAATATTTATACGTTTGTTATGTTGCGTTCCATGACAATGATCTATTGGATACACTGAGACCATTCACAGGGGCTGGATGAGGATCTGAGTACTTGGGTTGATATTACAGACTGACAAAGCACAAACTAGCATGTTATTTTCACTTGTACTATAGCCTCTAGCAGGCACGCAAGTAGGGCTCTAAAATGGTGTCTCTTCCATGTAAACTTCACATTCGCAAGTTTTGAACGCTTGGGGTTAACATTTCTAGCCTGGAAAGATCACTGAAACATCTTTCCTATTTTTGTGCAACAGTGAAATGTCAGGAAAGGTGGAGCATCAAACATTATCCCCCAATCTCTGACCCTGTTACAAGGGGGTACAGTTCAACTGGACATCCTTTGATTTTTGACCAATTAAATTGTAAACCTGCAGGAATTCAAAACGCGTGCAACTGCCAAATGTGGGATCTAGGGAGAGCATGCTGTTCAGGTGAACACTCTGACCACAGGTTTACTTCTTTCCCTTTGAAGTAGGCTGCCATCCATTTGGATAGAAAATGAAGTGTGAAATATAGAGGCTTTACAACATGTAATGACTGCGACAATTTAGTTAAAGCTGATTTTCAGAAGCCAAGAGCTGAGTTCCAAATTAAATTCCTTATCAGTGGCCACCATGACAGAGTGTATATTTAGGAAATTATTTATTCCAACATGATATAATTAATTGCAATATGTTCTTTAAGTTCCGTGTGGCATTCTATGCACCGGGCAAAAAAAATATAAAGTTGGAACTCAAACTATATGGAAGCATACTCATGTATGGTATTCTGGATGTTCAATTAGCAGGTTCCTGGTGACAGAAAACCAGGTAGGCTTAATCAAACATTATGAATTCTCTAAATTTTTGTAACAAACTCATTTATTGCTCTGATTAGTTTAGAAAATGACTGAATTTATTTTTGTTTCCTTCTGTCTGACCAGTTCTGATCCTTGGCTGCAGTGTATCATGCTGTTGGCTTTTTGACATCCTTGCTAAATCTCCATGGTCTTGATAATGGAATAATTAATTGTGTGCATGTGTATCTAGATATACACATCAATATTGCCCTCTGATATCTATTCGGAGAGACTGAGAACTTAAGAGAATTTATGTGAAAAGGGTAACATCTTTCGGTCCCTTTATCAAGTATTGTGCCTTTTGAATCTGAAAGAGAGACTGTAAAGACCAAATTCCACATGAGATACCCACACCAGGTAATAGTTCACCTGAGTTGCCAAAAAAGACCAGAATTTCTGTTACAAACATGCCGTGGTCAGTGGCACCAGCATGATCACAGAATCACAAGGTTGGAAAAGACCTTTGAAGATCATCAAGTCCAGCCAATCCCATCCTAAGCTAAACCATATCCCTAAGTACCTCGTCTACCCTTTTTTTGAACACATCCAGGGAAGGTGACTCAACCACCTCCCTGGGCAGCCTGTTCCAGGCCCCAACAACTCTTTCAGTAAAAAATTTTTTTCTAATGTCCAATCTAAACCTGCCCTGGCACAGCTTCTTGCCATTCCCCCTTGTCCTATCACCTGTCACCTGACTGAAGAGACCATCACCCACCTCTCTACAACCTCCCTTCAGGTAGTTGTAGGTGGTGATAAGGTCTCCCCTCAGCCTCCTCTTCTCCAGGCTAAACAGCCCCAGCTCCCTCAGCCGTTCCTCATAGGATTTGCCCTCCAGGACCTTCACCAGCCTGGTTGCCCTTCTCTGGACTCGCTCCAGGACCTCCATGTCCTTCTTGTGGTGAGGAGCCCAGAACTGGACACAGCACTCGAGGTGTGGCCTCACCAATGCCGAGTACAGGGGCACAATCACTTCCCTAGACCTACTGGCCACACTGGTTTTGATACAAGCCAAGATGCCATTGGCCTTCTTGGCCCCCTGAGCACACTGCTGGCTCATATTCAGCCTGCAGTCAACCAACACCCCCAGGTCCTTCTCTGCCTGACAGCTCTCCAGCCAGTCTCCCCCAAGCCTGCAGTGCTGCATGGGGTTGTTATGTCCCATGTGCAGCACTCTACACTTGGCCTTGTTAAACTTCATCCCATTGGACTCAGCCCATCAGTCCAGTCTGTTCAGATCCCTCTGAAGAGCCTCCCTACCCTCAGGCAGATCAGCACTTCCTCCTAGTTTAGTGTCATCTGCAAACTTAGTGAGGAAGCATTCAATCCCTTCGTCGAGATCATTGATAAAGATGTTGAACAAGACTGGAGCCAGGACTGAGCCCTGGGGGACGCCACTCGTGACTGGCCTCCAGCTGGATTTTGTTCCATTTACCACCACCCTTTGGGCCCGGCCATCCAGCCATTTTTTAACCCAGCTGAGGGTCCACCTGTCCAGGCCAGTGGCAGCCAGTTTCTAAGTCAGAGTGCTGTGAGAAACCATGTCAAAAGCTTTACCAAAGTCCAGGTAGATCACATCCACAGCCTTCCCCTTGTCCATTAAACGAGTAATGTACCTGATGTAACTGATCTTCTGCCTCCAAACAGTAGTGAGATGCTAAGGACTGGAATCCACCAGCATGAGCTCCAGGTCTTCTCGCTTTGTTATACTGAATGAAGGCTGATTGACAAGTCTGCTGCAGGTCACAATGGGAGAGGTAACTGCCAGTTAAATGAGACCTTCCCCATCTCAGCTACAGTGGCTGCATTCAACCACAATTACAGCTAATCCTGAGAATGAGGAGACATTACCTGAAGCTTTTTGGCAATGAAGCCTCAATTTGAGTAAAGGCCGAGAACCTCCTTGCAGCAAGGGGACAGCATCTGCACAGCACACAGCATGACTGTCTGCCACATTGCTTTACATTCCCCAAAGGATCCCACAAAACTTTGCTCATGGTAAAGATTTATAAAAAAGATTTCTACTACAGCCTGGCCGGTGTAGAAGACATTGTGGCAGAAAGGAAGAGCGCCCAGTTCAACTGACACTGCCAAGTGCAAGTCACCCACATCAGAATATAACAAGGACACCTAAGCTCAGTGCCTAAAAAGCAGTTATATAAATATAAAAATTTAGCACGGTGAAGTAGTTTCTTTTTCTCTTGCCACCCATCTAAAAGATTAATCAGATCAATCATGGCACATTTCTTTACAGAATTCTATGACTTAAGTGCTACAGACATTAGCAACATTTCAATCTCCTGTCTCTGATCCTGAAAACATCATCTGTTAGGTTTTTGGCAACGCTATAAGGAAAATCAAGCTGCTTAAAAAAAGCAGCAAACATTTCAGGAGATACCAGTGTCAATCTTTCATTTGGTCTCCCTACCTCTCTGCAAAAATTTACATAGAGTGAAAAATATGGAAAACTGGCATGGTTGGTGGCACATTATAAAACCTCATTCGACATTAAAAAAGCAAGGAGGGGAAGAAGGCTACCAAGCACCCTAAAGATAAACTTATCTCCTGCTTTCAGTAAAGATACATGAAGAAGCTATGTGATAAACCACTACTGTACTACCATGAAATATGCAAATGAAATTAAAGGGGGAAGAAAAGCCCACAATTTTATTAAAAAGTGCAAAGACAGTGGCCTCATACCCTACTTTGAGCACTAGTGGTTCTGAAAAAAGCACTCTTTAAATTCAGATTATTTCTTATTTGCATTTACCATTACTAGGATTCTTCCTATAAGGTCCAATTAAGAAAAATATTTCTTTTCTACAAGGCAAATTTATCAAAAATTCAAATAAACTCTTTGATGCATTTTCTGCATAAACTAATCATGAATAAACATAATCCTGTTGCTCTGAGAACAGATGCCATCCTGTAACTCCCTGCCCCCGACAGCTCTGCTCTCCAATCATAAAGGAGAAGGAAATTGTTTGGCCAAGTTTACAGAATGAACCATAAATCATAAGCATCTCTGCCAAAGCAAACTCATGTTTCTTTTATGAAACAATTGCTCCTAAAAGAATTTATATTCATTTTTTATATATGCATTTTTTATAAAATACATAAGGAAAGTAGAACATACTGTTCTGTTTCTCCTTTAGAAATGCTCGGTATTTTTCAGTTCTGGTTGAGAAAGCAAACATTTGCATTTTCACATGGCTTTCTGAGGCTAGTTGCATGGACCTAGCTGCAGTATTTTGAGGGATTTGGAGAATGTTAAAATTGTTTTAGAATATTTGAGTCACCATTATTCACAAAAGTACAATTTGAAACTAGAAAATCTTTCGGGATTTTTGTTGAAGCCAGGTTCTGGAAATATGAAGGATGGAAGACTTGCGCATCTTCATGTACAGGAAAATATCATAGCTGAATGCATTCTCAGGAGTTTTAAATAAATACACCTTAACTCTATGAAGAAAGCTGATCCAGTCCAGAAGTACACATGCAGCGATGCCATTCTGACAGGTTGGGATACTTCCCTGTCTTCCCAGAGAGCATTCCAGCTTCCAGAGAAAAACCTGACCTGGAAGGATGGCCATGAGCCAGAGCCGCTCACAGTAAGGTGTGGAGAGCACAGCAGGGCACAGGCAGCTCCGCTGAGCACAGGGGCACACTGCTGCATGGAAGAGGCTCCACGCTTGTCTGTATTGCTTCATCACATCTCCACTTGCCCAGCGGGGCTTACTGCTCTCCCCAGGCTGCTTTTGAGCAGCAACGCCAGAGCAAACCATGCACTGGCCTCAGGCTTTGCGTACAGGGAAAGAACACATATCTAAAGAGAAGGCATATCATCACTGCTATATGTGACAGTCAGTCACTTCAGTGCATTCTTCTAGATGAACACAAGTGCTCAGCAATGCTTTGGCTACACTACTCACATCTAGAACATGTCACTCAGGCCATTTCAGTTTGCAGAAGGCTGAGTGCCTAGTTACATCCTTAGCTCTCAAGTGTGATCAGCCCTCAAACCTCCACAAGAGTACTCTTCTATGGTATACAGAAGGGTCTGAGCTCATGATACCGCTTTATTTCCTTTGGGGATGCCTTCTTTGACACAATGGCTCTGCTTTTATTCTTAAAGGACTTTTTGACATCCTGTTTGATCTGATCTGTGGCTCTAGTTTCTGGGATGGACACCAAGATGTATGTAGTAAGTGGGACAAGAACCTGCTCCTTCATGTCCATCACTCTCATGTCAAAAAACAGGGCCTTTTGTAGCAGAGTCAGAGCCGATCACACAATGATTAGGGATGGAAGGGCCTTAAAGATATTCCCTTTCCACTCCCAGTTTTCTGTCCCACACAGATTTGAATACTAAGGTTCTTCCCCTACCGTAAGAAATTAAAAGTTCTTCCGCATATCACATCTCTTTTCTGAGACTTGCTTTGCTTCCCCCATCTGCATCTTACCTCCATTCCCCTCTAATTGGCTCCTTTATTTTCTGACCCCATCATACTCATCACTCTCCTCCTTTTCTTTTCCTTTCATTTTTATGCAACCAACAAAACCCAATCCAGAATAAGAACTCCAGCGTGATAAGCACTGTGTCACCACTGTGACAAAGCCACCCCTGTTGTGAACGGTACAATGCTTTTCCTTGGTGATCCTCACCTTTATATCCTATGCTGCCACACATAGTTACAGCTGTCCATTACCTCCCACTCATTAAAGCTAAAAATCTCTTATACAGCAGGAACACAATCCCATTCTAGTACTAAATGCAAGTGCCTTGTTGCAGGCTGCGTCCTTCCTGCAAAGCAATAAAATTTATGACAACAATAACATGCGAGCCTAACGCCCAAGATCAGAGATGACTATTTTGCCTTGCACTTGTTTAACACAGCCCAAACGAATGGCACTATTTATTACACATTTTGGCTTAACTGATGTTTTGAGATGAGGCAGTGGCCACTGGAAACAACTTCTGGCTAGAAAAAAATCATATGATTTTCTGATAAAACAGCATATAATGCATGTTATTCAGAGGATAAACAATTTCTTCCATTCAGAGTATTCAATCTACTTTCTCGTTGTACCAAGGATCTGCATTACCCGATTAAGCAACACATGGCCCCATAAATCGTTAACCATGTGTACAGTACATGATTCAGTGATCTGCAAACTCTGTTACAATACAGTGTTTCAAAGCTTTCCTTAAGTTTAAAAACAAAAGAAAAAAGCCCCTGCAAAGCTTTGTTTGCCAAACGCTGTGCCAGTGACCTTTCTCTCTAGTTTCCATGGCATGTTTGTTCAGTTAACTGCTCAAAACATTTTAATGCTATATTCAACCCCTGCAAAGTCAAACCGACGCATGACAATCCATCAAAATCAGCCAGATAACAGAAAGCACATTCCAATTCCAGAATTATTGTTGTCTGATACTAAATGACAGGGTATGAAACAAAAAGAGCACAGAGCTTGATTTTCCAAAGCAAAATTAAGCCCAAAGAATGATAAGAGAAAAATCCTTTAGACTGAGATCCTATAAAAATGATATAAATTTAACAGGATGAGAACGTATGCAACAAGACAATTGCATTGTCACACGTACAAACTTTGGTCAAATAAAAAGGTTTCTGAACGTGTCTATAACCGAAGAATCCCCAAAACAAATTACAAGATTGTTTTCTGACAATTAAAGCAAGGATGTGTTTATGCCATTAGGTCTAGGTGCAACATCTTTCCCCAGGGTCCATCTCAAATCTAAGGATTAAGTATGTGGTGATGAAATGTTTCAATTATCTTCATTCATGATGCTTATTACTGATTAAAATGTATAATTCAAGGGAAAAAACCATCAGGTTGTAAGACAGACTGCTTTTTGTAAAAAGCTTTGTTAGCAGCTAGTCAGCATAAGAATTAGTAAAAAAGGCACCCTAAAAATAGGTACTGACGAATTAAAAAGAAGAAATCCTCCAAGTTGTTTGAAATATAGTGACATAGAAGTAGTGCTATTTAGGAATGTCACTACACAGCATTTTGGTAACTCAAGTAGGTAAACCGGTTGACTACACACACTCTATCTTCCTTTTACACTCTATCTTCCTTTCCCAAGCAAAGCCTGGACAGGCATTTCAGTGAGTCACCTTGCAGAGGGGACAGTGCCATCCCAACCAAGCATTCCACTGCTGTCACCAGGCTCTTCCGTCCTAGAATCACAAGTCTCCCAAGCTGATTCCTATCTCCTTATCACAGTGGAGCCTGAAAGATCACACATTACACTCACACAGGAAGACATGGTCCCAAGATAGCAAACATGTTTGTGGCAAGCCCTAAACCTCTTGGCAGACTTTGAGCCATATTCTGTCCTCAGCAAGGAGGGAGTCAGCAGTGGGTAATGCAATAGGAAGTGTCCCAGCTGCCAGTCGCTAAAAACCTGGTGCCCTTTGAACAAACCTGGTATCCTATACAGGAGGCTTCTTTCCTCAGAAAGAACCATGACCAACTCAGCAGTACCGGGCATGATCTCACCAGCCACAGATAAAAAGAAGCAGTTTCTCACACTGGGATGGCTTTGGGTGCCTAGACTCAGTAGGGATGGAGTCAACTTTGAGAAGGGACGTATTTGGCGAGTCCAGCAGAACACTTAGGATGTGAGGGCAAGGTAGTATTCACAAGAAGGTGGTGAAAAAGCAATAGGACATGGGAGAAAATGGTTTGTTTTTAGAAAAAGATGTGAGCAACTGTGATTTCATCATTGGTGTCTGATGGGGTGAATGTCTCCAGGATTAAAGACATCTAAAGATACTTGATTCTGAACAATTGTGCCGCAATCCTCATGAGGATCTGACACATATGCAAATATTCTCCAGTTTAAGTTAGGTTGCAAATACTACAGTACAAGAACCTGTTCTCTGATTTCTGAGCTTTCTTTTGTGATTCAAGCTGGAAAAGGAGTTACAGGAGATGCAAGCTTAGGTTGCAAATAGAATAGCACAAGAACGTGTTCTCTGATTTCTGAACTTTCTTTTGTGATTCAAGCTGGAAAAGGAGTTACAGGAGATGCAAGCTTGAGATGTGTTATTTTCCAAACCATTTCCCTGTAACCTTAGCAAAAAAATTTTGGTTCTGCCCATCCTTGGTGATCCTACCACTAACTCAGCTTCTCACTTATCACTTCTGACAGGCCAACTCTCTGCCACACAGATGCATTCCTTCCTTCTTGCCTTTTCCTTTACCCCTCCAGCAAAGTTCAAGCAGGTCCTCTTCAGCATCATAGAAATTTCAAAGACTTTAGGTGCTTGTCCGACCTCTGTCTTACAACATTACCTGTGGCATTTCCTCTCTGTCAATGGTAGCAATATTCGAGTCCCTCTACTTGTTTCTCCTTTTTCCTCTCCTTCTCCACATCTCTCTTCGTGATCTTATTCTGCCCTGAGAGTTGTAATTGTATAGACAGGCTGGAGGATGGGGAATGGTGGGACTTTATCTAGCCAGAGACATGGACCAAGGCATTATTCTCAGTTCTCACGTTGTTTAGTGAGAGTGCCTTGTCTTGACAAACATGCACGCAGAGCAACAGAACAAATGCCGCTCATGCATGAACACCTTTTAATGCAACTAAGCAACAACAGATTAAGCAAGCAACCACAGTATGCCAAAGGAACTCTCACATTAACTTCAGCAGCAGCTGTTTAGGTGAAAGTCCAGATAACAGTGCCCAGCAGTTGTGAAATACAAGAAAATAGTAATATAATTGGCAAAGTCAATCATGATTTGGAAAAAACACATGCTAGCGCTCCTCCACGAGGGCCTATTTTAACATCTAGACCCCACCACACTCATGCACTGCAGTGAGTTTCTTACAGGCAATGCTCTTCTGCCTGCTGAGATAGACATCAGCTCATTTCTGAAAGGGCCGAAACCAGCAGTCCTCCTGGCAATGGAATTAGCTAATGCTCAAGGCAGGCTCTGGCACCCTCAGAGCTATTGTTCAGAATAGAAACACTACTGTGCTGCTACCCATAGGAAAATCTGCCCTGTGCAAAAACTTTTACACATCTTGGCTATGGAATTCAGCTTCTAAATCCAGATGTGTATTCTATAAAGAAAAAAATAAAGGAGAATCGACATGAAATGTTCAATTCTCACATTTGCTGCTAAGACTAAAGAATAACTTTTGCTTCTAACAATACCTACTCTCTCCTTACTTTGGAGCTGTAGCACTTAACCAAAGTAATAAAGGAAAATACACCATGATAAAAAGTCTGTAACTGCTCCTACACACAGATCTTATTTCTCTACGCATTTTTCAGGCTTAATACTTTTCTAAAATTATGTCAACTAAAGCCTCTCTCTTTTTTAATTACCATCAGAAACCAGTCAACCAATATCATATATATACACATGCACATACATTTAAATTGTCAAGGAAAACAATCACAGTACCTGGGTGCATTTTACACGATATACCTCTAATCTAAATCGCCACAAAAACTGCTCCACATTGCTCCTAGCTATTGAAATAGCTATAGAAGCACCCTGAAAAGGGTAGCCAGGATACCGATTGCCAAGTGAAATTCCTGTGCCTGCCGTTAGTGGAAGCCTCGAACAAAGAGGCGCATTTAACACTGCTTCCTAAACTTCGCCAGATTCAGGCTCAGACAGATTTCTGGCAGGAACAAGATCCCGAGCCAGGAGCCTGTCGCTGAGAATGACCTGCCCCTTCGTTCCCACGAGCTCCTCCCTTGGGACAGATGCAAGAGACGTGAAAACCCAGTCATTAACAGGGGAGCGGAGTGTGGGGCGAAGCAACCCTCGCGCCCAGGGCGAACAACAACCAGGCTCTCTTTGCACTCAACAACAAACTTCTTGGAAAATCCTACAGGATTTAAAGAGCGACACCACAAATTGGGTTCCACACAATACAGCAGCTTCCACAAAACATCTTCCAAGAAGATCTGGGCAATTTAACAAAGAAGGATGATCTTTCTCTAGGAATTTTTTTTCCTGGCCTGCGGAACACTAGCAGACACACGCTTCTGGCGTGCGCTTTTAGGGAGATTTCAAAACTTTATACAAAAGCTACAACCGGTTGTGTTTTGTTTTGTTTTTTTCAACTGTATGTGGCTTTACCAAGGAAACCGAGCATCATTATATGCAGTCCAAAAAAAAAAATTTAAAGATGCCATTGTCAGAGAATGTGGCCTGTTCCCAGGTACAATAAGGTAAAGCTCTGATCCTTAACACAAGTGGTCCCAAGAGTTGCTGCAATACCTGCTGGAACTCTGAGGGGTCATTCCTGGTACTGTACAATTGCAACCTTAGCTTACACCAGCGTCAACTTTCAACATAAATTAAAATGCAGGAAAGCATGCTTTTCATCTTTTCTTATCAACCTCTTAGTACAATATTTCAATACACTCCAAGCTCTGAATTTTTATGCTTGCTCCAAGTGAGTAAGTTTCTGCATGCTAGAAGTTTTACACTGAACAACACAAAAACACAGTTTTACCCTGATTTCTGAATAAACATTTGAATTCCTGAAATTTCAGCCAAAGATTCAAATAAAATTATTGCAAAGCAAAAAGAAATCCCAAAACAGATGGAAAAAACCACAGTTGCCACTTGATCCATAGAGAGTACGTATCCTGAAACAGATGACACACTGCAAGGCAGAGTACATTGTACACATCTCGTGTAAAGCTATTTCATATACTATGAAATATACTTGATATGCATATACTTGAAAAGCAACGGATGATGCAACCCTAAATTACATTGCATAAGTGTGGTTTAAATGTTAGTGATACTGATATTCCAGAACTTGTAGCCAATGAAACTTACAGCACCATTAAAACACAGAACTACATTCTGATGGGCATTTTCCAATGATAAATGTTTTAAAAGACCATTAAGAAAAACCACCAATGCTATATTTTAATTTTTAATAAATATGCAAAGTGTTTAGATACAACACTGCTAGTTTGAATTTCTGAATAAAATTGCAAAATGTAAATATTGTACCTCAGGCCTTCAACACCAATGATTATAATACGAGATACGTAATTTACGATAACAGGTTTTGCAGTGAGTTTTCTTTTTCTTTTCTCTTTTAAACAAAAAAAAAATCTAAATGTATACAGAGAGGAAAAGCCTCCACTACTTTATTCTGTAAACTTCTTGAGATAGAAATGTCTCTTCTGTAAGCAAACACAGAGCTGACATGTAATACTACAGATTTATACAAAAAGATATTCCTACCCGGGTTTTGATCTTAGAGAGGGACTAAAACAAGGGAATTTTAGTAAAATCTTTTAATCTATCAGATTGACGTGAATGCAACATGATGCAACTAAAATTTTATGGGAGGGCAAGTAGTGATACTCTAGTATGTGTATGATAGTCCTAATAGGTGACTGTGGCGCATTATGACTGTGAAGTGTCTGTGGTGTGCTGCGACTACAGATTGACTATTATCTGTTGTGACTCTGATGTGACTGCAAAGGTACCGCAAAGCTCCGAGTCTTTGATGTGACTTTATTGCCGTGGCATTGCTACAATGTTACATGCAGTTGTCTGTATTATTTTGGCATTTATACATACCCGCACAGTGTGAAGACAGTTTAAGAGTTTAAGATATCTTGGTGAATTCTGGCAGTTTGGTAACCACATAAGAAAACTATTACATATCCCTTTTAGTCCACAAATATTTTACAAAGTGTTTTCAATGATAGCATAAGAAACTATTATGGCTAACAGGGCTGGTTTTCATTGCCCAGAATTTCACAAATATTTACATGTCCAAAAATGCTAACACATGGCTTATCTTTTAAAACATAAAGAAAGGTCTTAAAGTTAGCAGCAGTGCAAGCTGTGGTCAGTAAAATGCATTCACCATCCGATTTAGTGTGTGCTCTCCTAGAGCGCAGGCTATCACAGTTTTCAGGGACTAGTACTTCTAAAGGAGATTAGACTGTCAGAAAAGTAGACCTATGTTAAAACCCAATGTTTAAAAAATATGTCAGTGCTTAGTTTAGCTCAGTTATAGCATTTGGAGCGGAGGGAGGTAGATGAGCAAAAACTTAAAGCATCTAATAACATTACTAAAAAAGTCAGGCTTCATACTTCTGCATAACTGTATCATCCTTTGATATTAAACTTTATTCTTGTGGTTTCTTTTGCAAGATTTTCAAGGTCTAAGATTTTTTTAAGTTTTTACTGGCAAAATCCCATTAAAATAGAGATCAGAAGTGACCTTACTGAATATAAATATTTGTGGGATTAACCTTCAGGAAACAATTATCTACTTTCACAAAAACGCAAGGCAGACTTTTTTAAAAGAAACATTTTTTTTTTAATCAATGAAAAATTTCGAACTGGCCAGAAAAGATGGTAAGAGATAAGCTAAATTAACTCTTTTGATGGTTTTTCCACATCTAGATTTTAAAAAAAATTCCACGCAAATTTATCTTGTAGGATCTGTGATTCTCAATTGCAGTGCAGTGCAAGAAGCTTCCTAGTAACTGTCAATTTGAGAAGCTTCAGTACCTTATGCATAAGCACTCTGGGGTCACGTTTACAGCTAACAATCTAGCACAAACGTAAAGCTATAGTATACCAAATTCAAGGCGTAGATAAAATACGAAATAAATTATTCCACTGAAATCTAAAAACAGGTACTTGAATTTCACGTATATTTCATGAAATGCAATTATACCTTTTTTTTTTTTAATTATATTGTCCTTTATACCTTAAAAGCAATGCAGAGACAACATTGGCAGACTGGGATCTCTGTTACAGCCTGCTTGACTCCATTCAAAGCAGGACTGAAGGACACTACCATCGTGAAATGCCAAACCTGAGCTGGCTGCCATCAGCCCATCTCTCAGCTTTTTGCATGTACTTTGTCCCAGGCAGCCCCTAACCAAACTGTACCATGCTCTCTTTCAATACTGCAACAATATGCTTTTTTTAAAAGCTTCTTCCATACCGGATAGGTCTTGGCTGCTATAAATGCTCTTCTACCAAAATAAACCCAGAACCAAAACAACCAAACAAAAAACCACACTACATCAAGTCTCCTTCACAAGAATTAACTGTGAAAACTATTCTGCCTTGAAATCCCAGTTCAAACAGCAGTAAATACTTCCATTCAGAAGTATGGATCCATGAAAACATTGCCTTGATACACGTAAAACCTCTGCTTATAGCTGCAGAATGCAATTGGGTATTTGGGAAACAGTGTTTTGAGAACCAGTAGGAACTAGTCTGGTAAAAAACCAGCAAAGCCAGGAACATGCAGAACTTCTCAAACATAGCTTGCTCCCCTACAGATAAGGTCCTATGTACTGCAATGACACATAGTATCTCTAGGGTGGCAGAAAGAAAACACAAAAAGGTATCTTTCAGGAGACCCACCACCAATTCTTCATTAGTCACCTTTTTCCGAAAAATCCATTTGTTAAAACCCAAGATGAAATGTTTGACGTCTAGTCCTTTGCCTGAAACAAAACCAAGAGTGTTGATGGTCTCTCACTTCCTGCTGTTGGCATTATACTACCACACAGACAGAACTAAACACTCATTGCAGAAGGGACCAGGGTACCTTGAGTTCCCACAAGTGAACTCCCCAGCAGGTTGCGGCTGCCCATCCCACGCACACAGTCTCCCGCTGGTGTCGTCTAACATAGGAGTTTGCCAAAGGATGGCCTTGTCCAGAACAGATTTTATTACTCCACTTCAAAGAAAATATGTTGGCCTACCTATTTTATACATTTACATTCCTGAAATTAAACATCTGCTTAACCACTATTCAAACCTTGTCGGGGCACAAAATCTACTTTCAGTGTTGTGGTTTAACCTGGCAGGCAGCAGAAGCAACCATGTAGCCATTCACTCAGCCCCCCACCACTCACAGTGGGATAAGGGAGAAACTTGCAAAATAAAATAAGAAAAAGGTAAAACTCATGGGTTGAGATAAAGACAGTTTAAAAGGAAAGAGAAAAGGAACAGAACAACAGTAATAACTATGATAAAAGAATATACAAAACAAGTCATGCACAGCAAAATTGCCCATCACTTAAAGCCAATGCTCAGCTAGCTCCTGACCCATGCTACCTCCTGGCCAAACCCCCCAGTTATATACTAAGCATGACATCATATGGTATGGAGTATCCCTTTGGCCAGTTTGGGTCAGCTGCCCAGGTTGTTTCCCCTCACATCTTCTTGATTGCCCTTCACCTTCTCATTGGCAGGCCAGTATGAGAAGCTGAGAAGACCCTGGCTGCTTGGCAACAACTAAAACATCAGTGTGTTATCAGCATTGTTCTCATCCTAAACCCTAAACACAGCACTGTACCTGCTGCCGGGAAGAAAGCTAATTCTATCCCTGCTGGGACCAGGACAGAGAGATACCCACACAGTTGTGGAGAAATTAATGATAAATGTTAGAAAAATTGGACACACTTGCCAGGACTATTTTTCTGAGCTGGTTGTCTTCAGTTTCCTCACTGTCTCAACTGCTTCCCCCCGCCCCACCCCTCGGGATATAATTCTGTGCCCCAATTTAAAATTCCATTTACTGCATTTATCAAGACCATTGATACTTTTGATAAAAGGCATCACCTGGCTTTGCTTAGAGATTTAGTTGTCTTTGTCTTTACAACAGCCTGGCCACTAGCCTTTCATTCCAAGCTTATCTGAATTTTGGATGTAGTATGCACAAGTTTGGTTGGATTCACAGCAAGTGAATCTGCCACACTTATCTGCGCACGTAACTTAGTATAATGGTATTTTACCTTATCTGGGATAACAAGTCTACTAAATGTGTTTCATTTTTTATCAAACTTGGGCTTTTTTAATATGACATATAAAACATTGATATTCCTATTACATCCCACGAGGGAAAAGAAACACCATTTGCTATAATCAGGGGAAATGTTTTATTGCCTAAGACATGCATTTATCTCCCTCACAAACAGAAGTCAAAAAAAGAACATACAACTGGTTAAATGTTACTTGATGTACCTTAGGTCCCAACTGGTTTGCTTTAGGTCCTGCAGTGTCTTGTGGAATTAAATCCAGGCATGAACACAGGTTAATGCTTTTTCCTTCCTTTTAGCGGAACTCTGTCAGTCTGGCCCACACCCCAAGAGCTTTCACTTCAGACTAACCTGCAAGCAGCACTGTGGGTCTCTCCTTTACTTCTCCTTCCCAACGCTCCACCGATTCACCACTGACTAATTAATTATAAACCTCTGTTCTTAAAGCTCTTATATAAATCTCTGTCCTTGTTGCCATCCTGCAGATCTATTCAGTGATCACACTCTTACTTAAATCATATAAGAAAGACCGGTCTGTCCCTTTTATCTGAAAGGCTGTTAAGGAGGCCCAAATTCTAAAGCTTTTTGTAATGAACTGTTCTTTCTTCAAGACAGTTTACCATCAAGCATCTTTCCAGGTCTCATGAAGGGCTACATTGCACAAACTGAGATGACAGTTGTCAGAAGAGAGGGCCAGTCCTTCCCTGAATGGAAAGAAGAATAGACTTGTCTTTTCGCTTCTGTCTTTTCTCCATTGTACTTTCAAGGCACAACTGGAGCTCCTACAGCCATAGGTATTTTTCTTTGCTAAGATGCATTGTTGGACGCTCACTGGTATTCTGAGTTCCTAATTCTAAATCCACTTCTCTCTTTTATAAACCTGCACGTTATTTGTGCCTAAAGGACCTCCTTTGTAAAGGCTGCAGTTTTCAGAAACTTGATTCCACTTTCTTCCAGGGCCTTCTGTCTTCCTCTCCTCCTCCTCTCTGCCGCAATGCGCTCTTAAATAAATCTCTCATGTGTGCTGCTATTCAAAAATAAAATCAGCTATTCGATCTTTTCTGTCCAGACTTGCAACCCACTCTCCATTCCGCTGTGTTCTGTCGTGTGTTGCATTGTGTGTTACGTGGTCAGCTGAACAGCCACTGTTTAACAGCAGGTACCGAAAATACCAGAGCAAATAAACAAATTGACCACTACGCTTCATCATGGCATTTGACATGAAACAGAAGCAATCTGTGAAAGAGACTATTTCCAAGCTTTTCAAGTCTAACTTACTTGGAATTCCATACCGAAAAAAATGGGACTTATAGCAGAATGACAAGTTTTCTAAAAAGCTCTGAACTGAGAATGAAAAAGGTTGTTCTGTGGTAGCCATCATGTATCACTCAGGAATTGCGGGGTTTCCAGTCTGAGATTTTAATTCTGTCCCGTGCCAAAGACTGTTTTTTAGACATTTAAAGATAGATATCAATGCTTAAACCTTTGCAGCTAAAGGTTCATGTCCCCTTTAGCTAAAATACACGCTCTCCAGAGTTTTTCATACCCAAGGTCTATGACTCAAACTCTACTACAGCTCATCTAATATCTAGGTTTGAACAATATAAGCTCTAGCTCATGAAGAGCTGTTCCAGTAAGTGTGATTGATGGGCAACGTAAGACAGTTTTCATCTTGATCTTGGAATTCAAGAAAGAAAGTTTGTATCAAAGTATTGTTTGGAATATATGATGTAATAAACTGATTTTTTTTCTTAGATGACAAAAAGATGATTTGTGTATCACTAATTTTTAAACAAACTTCCCATGACAGAGTGCTTTTTTTGTTTGGGGAGAATTGTTTTTAAAGGAGAACTTTACCTGAAATTTTTAAGGGTAGTGAATAATAGAGTATACCAGTCTCTGCTCAGATGCACCTGAGTGTTCTGGATTTCCAATTGCAAACCCATTCAACAGATTTATGAATTCCCTTATGCATTTTTGTGATCACTATATCCTCTTTGGATGCATGGGAATGCCAATTCGGCCAAAAAAAAAAAAAAAAAAAAAATCACACAACTTATTCACACAACAATAACAGTTGACATTTTCAGTGGTATGTGATCAGGTTTAAGGTTGAAATTCAGCAAATCATCACACTTCATTACTTCCCTCTTTTCTTCTCCCTTCCTTGATGTGCAGCTATTTTACTATTATTATCATAGATTTGTATTTAAAGTTTAACTGAAGAATATCAAGATGCATCTTTGGATATCTAGACCTAAGCATATCCAATAATCAGTGCTATAATAGCTACTAAAGGCTTGTGCACAATTTTTAGACCAGATTTCTACTTCCCCATTTCCAAAGAGTATTTGTGAAGGAAATTGTAAAATGCCATAAAGAGACAAGTTAGCCAGACCAAAGCAGCTATTTAGAAGAAGAAGTTTTTTTTTCTATTAAGTATCATTCGTTTCTCTTCAACCATGTAAGACATTGACCTGTAGAGTGGGCTGAAGGATGTCCTCTACAAAGCACTTCTTACCAGTCAGCCTCTTAGGATTTTGTAAAATCTAGCCTCTAATCATCTGTCACCATTTTGGAGGAATACTGAGAACATTTAAGTCACCCCCCAGAGTTCTCACACTTCATCAACATTTAACATGTCATTTCAACAACACTAAAATGTATTTGCACAAACATACCAAGAGTTTAAGACAGTGGAAAAGTTGAAAAGATACCAAGTTATTTCCTACCCCTGCCTTTGAAAATTCCGTTTCTGGGAAGGACACTTTAAAAAAAGAAATAGCTGCAGCATCTATCCTGTGCCCTCCCAATTAGGAGAATGAACAAGATTTCACGGCTCTATAGCATGCTGTCTGGGCTTGCTATGCACTAGATCCATTAGTTGTTTGCTGGGGGAAATAAAATTAGAAATGTTTTATTATGATTTCCAAATTACTGTGTAACAAATGCTTCAATAATCCTTACAGCGCAAAAAAGTCTGTTTTGCCCAACAAGCAACTGACAGCTTTCTAATGCAGTTACATTAAAGTGCTTTCCTGAGTGTGTGAGGCACTTTTTAACTAGCTCCTTAGGGCATTGTTAGATATCATTGCTTACAGCCACTGCGAGCCACTGTGCCATAATAGCACTTCCCACTTCCTCCTGATCAGTCAAATACAAGAGGTGACTTTAAACACAAGAAACAACCTCGACCAGCTGAGATACTAGATATAAGACCATCTCTTTATGTACAACAGGAGCCCAGAATGAAAACATGGCCTTCTTGAGAAAGGTGATTCTCCGGGAGCAGGAAAGAAACAAATAACTTCTACAGGTGCCTTTTCTTAGGTTGATAATTTATAGGTGCTTGAGTAATTTTGAAACGTAAAAATATTAGTTTCTTATTTTCTGCTTTAAGTGTACAGTAGTCTACTAAATGAGTAAATCTGAAATCTCAAAGCTGTCTTCACTAAAGAAGGGAATCCATTTAATCTAAACATGAAAAATTAGGAATTAGAGAGGGAGCAGAATGCAGAGAGATTACTAAAAATACTTTATTAGGTATTTAAGAAGTTAACTGTCTTTAATTTGACAGCTCTTCCAAATCCAAAATGGTGGAGATCAGATTCAGAAGGTATTAAGTTACTTTCTGCAGTCACAGAAACAAAAACAGTGTTTGAATAAAACCTTGATAGCCATCAGAAACTGCACCCAAAGTTCAGATGTTTCTTTGCAACAAATCTCAACACTGACAGCTCGTTTCCCAGATATACTGGGAGACTGCTAACAAAGCCAAAGTGAAGCTTCAGCCAGTGGAACTGTCTTCAGGACAGATGAGACACACACACAGCTTTTCAGACCCAGGTAAGAAATAAGACCAACTAACCAAAACCATTCTAAAGTTATGTGACTGCCAACACATCATTTCAGAAAAGGAGTGAGGGGTTAAGTCACGCTATTCCTCCTAAACAGATCCTGAAGTTTCCCTGGCCATGTTCCTTCCTGCCAGGGAGGGTATCTGCTGAGAAACCCCGGGGAGCATCTCAAAGTGCTGAGATGCCCATTCCCAAAGGCTGCCTTGTACCACAGTGTCACAAGGACTGATGGTGTTGGTCCTAGTTTGGTCTGCTGGGATTTTGTTGGGGTTTTTTGGTTAATTCCTCAAAGCCACAAGAATTGATCTATGTTACGGCACAATTACAAAGATGAATACAAACTCCTCCCCAGCATTCAGCCCTCGTAAGAATACAGAAGATATTGCAGATATCAACCAGAGCTAGAGGAGCCTGTGGTAGCAGAAAAGCAAAATATCAGCCAGTTTTGGAGAATAAGACTGATATGATTACAACGTGATTGAGTTCTCCACAATGGAGATAGATGACCATTTACTTTGTTCATTTATCTATCCACATCTGCACTTTACATTTCAAGAAGCGGAAACTCTTGCATCATCCCATTTATCTAAGGGACCAAAGGTAGCAGAAAACCCACAAGGAAAAAAAAATAAAAGTGGCCCTAGGATATATGTTGAGCAGCTTTTTCAGTAAATCTTATTTATTTCCTCCGAGTCCTCAATATCTAAAGCTTTTATGTATTCATTATCAGCAACATGTCTAGTAACGTGATAACTTGACAAGGTTCTATTGAAGCAGCTTAGTGGGACATACAGTACTTATGCTGCCTGATAAGAAAACATTCCAAAAGGTCATATCCTCTGTTGTATTCCCTATCTCTCTGGGCAGCAGCAGTTGGGTTTTTCTGAAGACTAAAGTTTCCAAATATTCCTGGTAAAAGTGAGAGAAAAGCCGTTTGGCTGCATTAGCGCAATGACGATCAGTTGCTACTAAGGTTCATGTTACTTTCTCAAAACTGGATATTAAAATAAAAATCCTTGCCAAAAAGTTAATCATGTTGACTAGGGATGATTATGAAATGAGTGTCTGGCCAACTCAGCTTAACTGTTAGATCTGGACTATAATAGGAATAGTCCAGCGACTGACTCCTGGAACAGCAGAATAGTCCTCGCCTCTCACGCTCACCTTGCTCCCCACACCAGCTACTAAATGGTGTAGAAAGTCAAATCAGATTTAGAACAATGGGGACAAAACCATGCACCCTGACTGTGGCTGACTTGCATTTGTACAGGTAGGAAGGAGTAACGCCTTTTTTTTTTTTTTATTTCTTTTTAAAGTCTTGTGATGTTGGAGACCTACAGAGCTTTTTCTGTGCCACTTAGCAGAACAAGGACAGAAATGGGGATGAGAATGTGATCAGATTTCACTGACATCCAGAGAGCATCTGCTGCCCAAACAGACAGTGCTTGGGGCTGTCCTTGGACAGAGATGATGAGCAGCATTACAGAAGCCCTTGATAGGCCTCGGAACTGTTCATCTACAAAACGTCACTCTGAAGCCACACTTGTCAGACATTCTCCTCAGCTGCCATTTCTGAGATGAGCTTAGCCAGACCACAGAAATTCTTGCTGTTCAGGTAAATGAACACAAGACAACAGCCCAACTACCTATAACACTACCAACAGCTACAAATAAGCTGCTTGGGACCTATTACTGTACTTAGGATACATACTGTCTATATACAACGTATACCATCAGGGATATGGGAACACATTCAGTTTGCTGTGTAACTTAAGGCATATGTGTTTCGTCGCAAAATCTTTGTATACAGGCCCACTGCAAGTATTAAAAATAACAAAGGCAGGCAATTTCTCTAAGCAGAAGTTTCTAGTAGCCAAGTCTTCTATATTTTCCAATATATCAGATGTCATGCTGCTTATTTCATTGAACAAATGGAGTACATCAAGTCATCTTTACCATTCCCTTCCTCTGTCATCTATTTTACCTCATGCATGCAGAGCTCTTTCAAGTGTTTTGCATACAGAAAGATACAAACATCATTATTGGACTTCATTAGATATAATGTTACCTTTTGATGAATTTGACTAACAACAATGGTCTCGTAAATCTGGATCACAGCTGGATGCCACAAGCAAAATAGCGATATAGGAGGAACAAAAAAAGAACACTACTGGAGAAATTAAAGAACCATCATTTACATAACCACCTGCTCATACTTAAATCTTTTGAAAGACAATAATTTTAAATCCTGGTAAATACTACAACTTGGTTTGCTAATGCTAAAATATATTCATTTCCCCTTGTTCCCGCCCTCCCCCCCCCAGAAATCTGTTGGGATCAGAATCAGCAGATTAAAAAGTCACTGTCAGCTGTTCTGTCCAAGGGAGAATTTTCCTTGTGATGAGCTATGGGGCTGCACTTGAAAAAATGAGAGAAGTGGAGGGATGAACATCTATAACTATCATTTCTCTAATTCTGATTGAAAATCTGCCTGACTGTCACTTCTTGGTGTGTTTTTATTAAGTCTTGCTTGATGACAGAAGCATAGTTATTCTTCTTATTGACAACTACTATAAGTAAAACTAAAGTTTAATTCTTGGATGCAGCCAGAAAACAGCAGCAGATTCAAGATGAAGAGTGAAACATTGCCCTTAATTTGTGATGTCAAGCCCTCTATGGCCACAACTACGAGACGGTTAATCAGAGGTATCACCCTTGGTAACATGGCAGCTTCCAGTTGCAATCAAAAGCCCCCTTCACACCAAGGGGCAACTTCACATGAGCTGTAACTGAAGAGCGCCACTGTGCACAGCAGATGGGGGAGGGGGGGTTGGGAAGCGGGAGCAGGTAGGAGAATTGTCCCATATTTTATTGGCAAATAATTATTTTATCGGATTAGAGGGCAAATTTCAGCTCAAGGTAAAGTTTATATCATCATACTTTTGAAGATGAAAGGAAATTAATCTGACTTTGTGCTTGTCCCTCTTTAGAGCATCTCACCAGAACGCTTGGGACTTTAAGAATATGTAGATTCTAACTGGGCCAAAAGTCTTGTGCTAGGGATCACCATTAATCTTAAGACTTAAACTACCTGACTTTGACAACTTCATCTGTGGTCCTGTCACAATAGTTACCTATTGCCTTTTACTTTTTTAAAATAGAGGTTAGTAAGAAAATTTAAATCCTCATAACTAGTGTCTTTATAAGCATAGACACAATTCTTATTCAATAACAGTTTTATCATTTGCAGAACCTTTGCGTGCAAGGAAAGGCAGATGTTAACCCTTCATCTGAGCAGCAGTTCCTTAGTTCATCCTGCATTCACAGAACCATAGAATGGCTTGGGTTGGAACCGACCTTAAAGATCACCTAGTTCCAATCCCCCTGCCATGTGCAGGGACACCCTCCAGGAGACCAAGTTGCTCAATGAGGACTCAGTGGAAAGCTCTCCTAACAAAAAAGGGTCGGAGACCAGTATCCAAATTTATACTGGTAACATGTTAATTTAGGACTGAAACTGTTAATAAACCACATCAAAAGCTGTTTTAATCACATCAGGAAGTCTAATTAAATGAAAAGGTTTTCACAGGGAGCATCTTTGACCTGTTTGTTCGAAGTTAGAACAGGTGATTGAAATCTCACTACAGGGATTCCAGGATTTGAAGGCTTTGGGATTCCCCTCCAGCCACCTTTGATCCATACTGGATTCCCCACCTCATACAAAAACATCACAAAGGGAGATCTCCAACCTTCATGCCTGACCACAGCTTCACTGCAAAGCTGCTCTGTTGCCCACTTAGAAAAAGCAGCCTAGAGCAGAGGACACAGGAAACAGTGGCAGGCAGCTCCTGCCACACACAAAGCCTCTAAGGACCACCTCCCAAGCACCTACACCTCTTCCCTGCCAAAGGCTCCCCTCTGACTTCCACTGGCAGTGGGAGTTGCTTGCTATCAGCCCATGCTTCTGCTGCGATGCAGGAACCTCACAAAGAACTACCTTTTTTGTTTCCAAGCATAGTAACTTGTAGCAGCTTCTGCTTCGTGCACTGTTCTCCCTCTGAGCATTTCCCGTTCAGAGCAATAACTCTTAACATCCACCCCTCCAGAACACAGGCCCTCCATGAGAGCACAGTGAGGTAAGGGGGCAGAGATCCTTGTCCTGAGCACTACTCAGTTTGGATGTGTTTTTGTGCTTTTCTGATTCAAAAGCAGGACATTGAAAGCTATACTGGAAAGGAGATTCTGTGAAGGGAAAGGTAAAGGATTGTAACGTTAAGTCTGCCACATGTAGTAATTTATTGAAGCAGAAAAGTGTACCTGGCTTCATTTCCCCAAAGGCTGTCAGTATTTGCTTGTCCTAGAAGTTCAACCTCTCTCCTACCCCAGCACCATGCTTCATAATGTTTTAAACATATGGCAGGCTCCATCTATGTAGCAGAATCATGTTGAATTTGTACAGCTTATGAAAAAGCTAAATTGATGGAAATTGATTCAATTTACACTTTAAAGTTTCTTGAAGTGAAATCACCTGCAAGATCTGGAAAGATTTCTTGTTGCTTTAAACAACCAAATCTAAATGTAAGAGTCTCAAATTTAACTGAGTTCTTGAGCAGAGTCTTTAGTGGGTGTAAATCTGCCCTGCTGCTTCATCAGTACCAGTATTTGCATTGAAACTTTTCCATTACGGGACAGAAACCCTAAAGGACAGACAGGCACCTTCTTAGTAGTTATGGTTCCTTCTCTAGAGAGCAACTGTCATAAGATATTTGTTCAGCAGCTAGCATACCCAGAATATGACCTTGACTAGGTTCCCTACATCATTAGAAGTAAAAACGATGTTACAAGGCTCTGGAAATAACATTATTCCACTTAAGGTTAGGAATAATTTAACCTCCCAGAAATTAGTTCAGATATGCAATTCTTAAACAGCAGAGTGGGTAGAAGTCAGGCACCAGTGTCACGCGTGCGCTGTAAAACATGCTACGGGTAAAACCTGCCTCCTGAGTTCCAGCGGGAGAAACAGAAGAGTCCTGAGACAGAGCCAGGCTGGGAGCAAAGCACATACGCACAGAGATTCAAGTTGTAAAGCACACCTCACTCAGTCATTCCCAGTGACAAGCTCATACAGACAGGGTGCAAGCAGGGGCCCTTTAATGTGCATTTCTGTGTGTATTTGGTGTCTCTCAAGGAATACAAAACATGAAGTTTTCTGAACATGTGAATTAAGAACCTCAGGGAGCAGAAGAAATATTGATTCAACACAGTATGCTGTTCAGTACAGTAAAGTACAGGAGATAATCATCAAGGGTAGCTGCTTTCGAATGTGCATGAAACCCTGGGGTAGGACTTTCAGCACCTGTTAGCAAAGCTTGTCGTGCATAGACAATTGTCTCATTCATTTTAAAATGGCTTTACAATATTTAGTTATGACAAATGTAGAAAGGGCCGAATACCATCCTGATCAAGTGCAATGCAAGTCCTACAAGATACTGTTTGATAAAAATCAGGTCAATCCTCAGTTTATAGAAACAGTATAGGAGTTATGAGATTTGTTTGTCTGCTTGCTTTGAAATGAGCAAGGTCTGACGGTGTGTAGCAAGCAGGAAAGGTTTCCTTTACCATTTTTTTCTAAAGCAAGAACCAAATTAGAGACAAAAATCTTAACTAGACTTAAAAAAATGAGTCCGGTCCAAATTTCTCTGACCTATGTTATAAATCAGTTTGTTCTCTCTCTCTGCAAAGTCCAAAGAGATGATTCCTTATGACTAGCCTCAAGTTCAACAGCTTTCTGATGGCATGTCATGCCATTTTATACATGCACATTTCTTGAAAAGGAAAAGCAAAATGACTGAGATGGAAACCTGAAGAAAGGGAGGAGGTTGCTGATAGGCTGAACAGAGGAAATAGGGCAAACCAATCAATTTCTATCTTTAAGCTGTTTTTCAGCAGGATCTAAACAATGTTTTTTAGGTTTTACATTTTTGCATTATTCAGAAGTAGGTAGAGACATGAAAACTGGTTGAGAATCATAATACAGGAAGCATCATTTTTACTAAACGGTTTGTAAGAATTTTCAAGCATATGATAACAGAAGCTTGGTAGAGTAGCCCAAAAAACCTCAACCACAACAATAACTTCCCAGAAAAGCCAAAATAGCAGACTTAATTCCATGCACTCCATATAAAACACACCAAAAACCTGAATCTCTCTAAAAGAATAATCACCGTTATCATGGAAGTTTAAAAAAAAAGGTCTCCCTCCTCTTAGTAGTTACTGTAGCAATCATCATCAAGCTAGGATTTCTGAATTGGTTTTCAAAATTTCAAAGAAAGGAAACATGAGGAAAACACACTGACATGCATGACCCTCCCAAGACCCACACTGACAGGAAATAACAGAAAATTTTCAAGGAGAACACTGTAAGGATTCCTGAAAATTACCAAACAAGCGCCAAGTCCCCAATCTACTTTTAAAAATTGAATTAGATATGCCAAAAAAACTGAGAAAAATTCCAGGCCTCCATATCTCCTCACTTATGGATCAATGGACCGTTTGTGAATCCAACCCTGTGCAACAGCAAGGATCTGAGCATTCTACATCATTACTGTACTGTAGTTCATTTAATGCTGTGACTATAGTTCATTTAATGCTGTGCTGGCTCCTCTTGCATTTTCCTCATATAAAAGTTAAGTATCCACTACAAAAATGAATCATCTAAACTCCAGGTAAAAGCTATCACAGTATGAAAGTAGAGATCATGCTGTGAAAATGATATCAAATGTTATATAAAAAGAGCTATCCTATTGAAAGTGTTTGTGGTTTGTAGTTTACCTCCTGTTAGTGGCTCTCTCTGTATTGATTTCAAAAACCTGTTCAGAAAGCTAAATTCAGAATTTTTATAGAAGTATTTGAAGAGTACAGCCTGTTAGTATCTTTTCATAAGTGAAAAAACAATATATTAAACACATGTACACACAAGCTACATTACAGGAACAATAAAGCACTCCGAAGTTTTATTACTCCAAAATTAAGAGCCTCTGCACAATCTTAATTCAGCCCCCACCCGGTGCATGTCCACAACAATACAGTGTTTGACTACACAACCAATTCTTCCCCAGATGACCCCAACATCATTCATCTCAATCCAATACTTTGAATTTGTCCTGAGCTGTGAAGGACAGGTGCCTGTATGCACAGTCCTCATTTGCTCATTGCAGAGACTAGAAAACGAGAGATGAATAAGGGAAGGGATGAAGCCAGGGAATGAACGGCTGCAGGGTTAACTCTCTTGAGTTCTGCCCTTACAGATTACAGCTAGTCTTCACCACTTGTTCCTACAGAATCTCAGGCAAATAATTTCTGCTCACCTCGTAGCATTCACTTTTTGTAGCATCTTCACTTTTTTGTGTCCTGTGAAAGGGTACCCAAGAAAGAGGGCTGTACCATAGAAGGCTGCACCCATCAGCTGCAAGCTGGAGTCAGTGGGCAGCCTAGTTTGAACGCATAGCATGACATACACTGTGGAGCTCTAGGGAAACATCAGCCCTCTGCTATCTCAGGCCAAACCACCCTACATCCCTTCTTCCACATGCAGGAGGAGAGCCTTACCCCTTGTCTCAGAGGGGCTGTGTTTCGAAAATAAATGTTACTGTTTGCAAAACAGGTAGTAATGAAAAAAGTGCAAGGAAATTAGTAATTCTGTGCTCAGTCTTGGTCTTGAGCAGCATACAGTAAGGCAAGCCTGGGACTACCCATGCCACAGCGAGAATAGAACAACTTAAAGCTGCACTCATTCAGCAAACACCTTCTACTTAGCGCACAGAACGATGCAGGGGTCCATGGGAAAAAGCAGTGTGTGACCATGTAATTAGAGACAGTATCAAAATGTATACACACAAGGGGGCCCAATTAAGGCTTCATGGACAGCATTATTCTTTTTTCCTTTTTTTTCCCTTTTTTTAGCACTTGGTTTTATTGCAACGTTCATGGTTTTGTACCCTTTTATCTGTAATTTCATAGGTTGTTAAAGAAAATACAGAAGAGGAGAGGAAAAAAAAAAAAGCCTGAAAAAAATCTATTGTATGGAAGGAACTGATGCTGAAATACAGGGCTGGCACTTCATGGCCCACAGCAGAGGCTTTGGCCACGTGAGCGGTAATAGCAATGGTACCCTGCACATGGATTAGGTTGAAGGGAGGGCTGAGGCACACAGGTCTCCCAGGGACCTGCTGCAGCACAGGACACTGTATCTTGGCTTTCCCTCTCAGGTCTAGAGATGAATGACCTTTGGTTGTCATCACCACTTTCCATTGCAAATACTTCCCAGTTCTTGCCCACTCCCAGTCCTTATACCAATAACTTGGCAAATGCAACCCTAAACTGCACCAGTCGAGTTTCCTATCCCATCCTTCTATTAAGCACTGTAGTCTCTGGCTTGTTCAGATTCACTTTAGTAGTAATTCGCTCCTCTTACTCCTATTTGTTAGTTTTGGTCTCTCCCCTACACATAACCCTCCAGTTCCCAATTCCACACCTTTTCTTCCTGTCTCCTACCCCAACCCATACCCACACTCCTACAATTTTCTTGCAATCTTATACCAATGGCAGCATTTCCTGTCCTGATTTCCACAAATTGTTTCTTGCTCACTTTTATGGCCACATCCTTTTACAGCTCCTCAGCTCTGCAGTTAAGTAGATCTTCCTCCTCCTCAGTCTGAAAAACAGTAAAGAGAACCCAGAAACCCCAAAAGAATCTCCTTGCCCTCAACTTTGCTGGCCTGCCCTGTGCTCAGAGCAGGAGCTGACTCCTCACTCCAGCATCCCAAGCAGTGCGGTGCACCGCACCGCGATGGGTAGGCATAGGCTTCATCTTCCAGGGCTTGACCCCACAGTAGCCTAAAACTCTACGAGACGTAATCCCTGACAAGATTTTGCTCAATCCCTACAATATTGCTCTTGGTGTGTGCTGTACAGGCAATAATTTCAGGGAATATAGCTATTACAGATTTTTCAGTCTTTTCCTAATGGATTTTCACTGCAATAGTGAAAGATAATGATCCCATAACATTTTTAGGCAGAGGCTAAAAAACAGTGTGATGGAGCTTATCAAACCTATACAAGAACACACAAAATGTACTTTGCCTTCTTTTTTTCCCCTGGAGAGAATAGGGACTTTTTTATTTTGAAAAGACAGAAGTGGGCTGATGCAGGCATCCAGAATAGAAAATTTCAGCACAGATAATGCTGAAATAAGAATGTCAGAGTAAGGTTTTAAAATAGGTCACTAATGACATGAACTGTTATGCCATTAGCTTCTTTCATTATACATATAAACAGGGGGGTGGGAAGAGCTTGCATATGCTTTTATAGACTTCTATAAGAAAAAACCTGATGTACATAAGCTAAGTCCCAGGAACTCACTTTTGACATGACTTAGACCTAGCCTGAGCTCCATGTGGTTCACCTCATCAATTCAATATGCAGATCAAAGCTCAATGTACCAATATAAAGGAAATTCAAGTTCTACCTTTGCACTATGAAAAACATTATTGGACTTCTATGTAGTAAAGCATGCTGGGCACAGATACTTGGGAACTGATGTTATAAATATGAAGGAATTTCTGTTATTAAAAATGGAGGAAACCAAGAAAAAAGGTTACTTCTATAGATATAAAGACCCAGAATATGCAGGTGCTTTCTCTACAGCCAGATGATCACTGGTATTTAAGCATGTACCCAAGATGTTCAGGATACCCACCAGAGACGCCACATGTGGCCCCACTTCCAAGTATGAAAATGACAGCTATTGTAGTGATGGACAGAGGCACGCAGCAAGTACAAGCTGCATGCCTCTGTCTCTGAGCAAGGCCACAGCTACAGCAGCTTTCTGGGCCAGGAGAAGCCAGGATATCAGCTGCTCAAATGGGATGGCCAGAGTAGCTGCACATTGGTGGGACAGTGCTGAGTGGAGGAAAGAGGAAAAACCGAAGAAAATAAGCTGTGAATTCACAAGCGCATTCAGGCTGCGACTCATGGTGAAAGAGCAGTGCTAAATCATGACTCCATTTGCACAACTGCTGGAATATCCTATAGTGACAGGACAGCAAGATTAATAAAGTCGATTCATATAAGGAGCTAAACCAAATGAAGCAGTGGGGATCCTCTACAGAAGCAGGCTGTATGCATTTAGAAAAGCAGCCAAGCACACTGATGTGGTCTTCACCAAACAAGACAAAAAAGCTGCAGGTAAATAATGGAAGTTTTCTGTATGTCAAATGGTTACACAATGGGACCTGGGAGCCACTACTACTTATTACCTTGCTGCTTCATCGTACCAGAAGTGAGCCAAGTGCTTAAATACAAAGAAAAAGATCATTTATTTTCATCACAGTAACTTACAGAGCCTCCATAATGCCCAACTATTTCATAGAACACACATCCAGTGTTCTTCTTTCTGTATTAGAAAGCAAGCTAGGTTTGAAGCACAAGCAGAATATACATACAAATGCCAAATGCACACCTACAACACTAACTCCATTCTCCAGAACAACTGCTTCTTAAGGAAAGCTATTAGGAGTTTACCTGCTTAGAGAAATTAAATTTCACATCTTTGATAGACCAGTATTTACTGATGTCCACATCTGTGCACCTGAAAATCATTTTTCTGTTCCTTCCACATGTTGGAAACACCAAAACTCCTTCAGCTGCTTCAATTGTTTATATTTTTAGCTTTGAAGTAGTACTTCAGGCTTTTATATGAAGATGAACAAATTGCAATCTCACCTTACTGAAGCCAGAAACTCTCTGCCTTTCTGAAGAATTTGGTCCCCAGAATATTCTTCATGCATGCTTAATAACTCATAAAAATCAGATTCCCCAGTAAATACAGTACACAAGGAGCCCAAATTGTCCCTGGAAGCCAGAAATCAGATGAAGCACAATGAGGATTCAAACAGCAGAAAGCCTGTGGAGGGAGGTCGGACTGAATCTGAGTAGAGAGAGTGTCGTCCATGAAGGTGGAAGGCTGCGTGCTGAGCTACTACGATTCAGCACTCCATATGAGACAGGAATTTGCAAAGGAAACAAGAACTACACAAGAACTCGATAGACACAATCCTAGGTGTGAGGTTTGATACAAGGACAGCTCAGATCAGCAGGGATTTTTCCCCGCTCTGCAGTTAGTGCACTGCTCAGCCTTTAACACTGCCACAGCGTGTCTGCAGAAGACAGGTGGGTCGTGGGGGAAAAAGCAATGTGCACAATAGCACCAGGTATCACAGACCCTAAAGGAAATGGTGTTTTATCTGGTTAGCCACTAAGTGGAGCTACTAAGAAAGGTAAAGGAAACTTTTGTTTTGATTCTTAAACAACCTTCGTTACTACCAGAAACCCTGTTTCTCCCACTCGAAGAGGAGTTTGAAGTGTCAGAGCAATAGCTCTAGGCATCCCAGTCACATGCATTGCTACCACATCGCCTGCAGGCAGTGCCTTGCTGTACTTAAATGGTTGAATTCTTTTTCCTCTTACAAGGAATCATTTTATTCCAGTTGATTCCCAGTAACTGAGTTGTGCCATGCCCTGCTGTGTGTACCTATGAGCACATGACCATGATTATCACTGTTATGAGAACTGTACTACACAGCTGAAGCGCTGGAGAAGTCCCTTGGGTCACTCACTGGAAGATCAGACAAGGTGTTAATTCAAAAAGTGAGGAGACTACTCAGCCATTGAGCTATTGAAAGTTCCACAATGCTTTCTGACCCGAACTAGTAACTGCTACATCTAGGGGACAGGCTGAGTCGTTCCCTGGCTGTCAATGTAGAAGTACCAAATGAAGCTTCAGAGGAATCCATTTTGTTCATCCGTCTTCCAGGATGGTAAGAAAGGCAGAGAGGTGATCTCTATGTATTGCATAGGATGATGCCACAATAGCCTTCTCTCACTCCCAGTGCAGAAAGCATTCTCATCCAAGCCTGGTGTCAGAGAGAGCTCCTCCATGGCTGAGAAACTCAGTCCTGGTAATGCCAGGGTATTACAACCTGGAAGCTGTCATCAAACCCGGCTGCTCTGAGAGTGGGCTCTCACAGTTCCTCTAGCAGCAGCATGGAGATTCCTTCATCTCACTCCTTCCAAGGCCAGTGGACTGAAATGGTTTACTTCATGCACGATGCTCATTTTGTGCTGATGATACATCAGCAGAGATTTTTTGCAATGTCCTCTACACAGGGCTGCATTTCAGGGCTATCTTGAAAACTCCGCTTCTGTGGAATCACAGAATAATAAGGTTGGAAAAGACCTTTGAAGATCATCAAGTCCAACCATTCACATACTAAACTAAACCATATCCCTAAGTACTTTATCTACCCTTTTTTTGAACACATCCAGGGAAGGTGACTCAACCACCTCCCTGGGCAGCCTGTTCCAGGCCCTGACAACTCTTTCAGTAAAAAACTTTTTCCTAACATCTAATCTAAACCTGCCCTGGCACAGCTTCTTGCCATTCCCCCTTGTCCTATCACCTGTCACCTGACTGAAGAGACCATCGCCCACCTCTCTACAACCTCCCTTCAGGTAGTTGTAGGTGGTGATAAGGTCTCCCCTCAGCCTCCTCTTCTCCAGGCCAAACAGCCCCAGCTCCCTCAGCTGTTCCTCATAGGATTTGCCCTCCAGCCCCTTCACCAGCCTGGTTGCCCTTCTCTGGACTCGCTCCAGGACCTCCATGTCCTTCTTGTGGTGAGGAGCCCAGAACTGGACACAGTACTTGAGCTGTGGCCTCACCAATGCCGAGTACAGGGGCACAATCACTTCCCTAGACCTACTGGCCACACTGGTTTTGATACAAGCCAAGATGCCGTTGACCTTCCTGGCTGCGTGGGCACGCTGCTGACTTATATTCAGTCTGCAGTCAACCAACACCCCCAGGTCCTTCTCTGCCTGACAGCTCTCCAGCCAGTCTCCCCCAAGCCTGTAGGGATGCATGGGGTCGTTATGTCCCATGTGCAGCACTCTACACTTGGCCTTGTTAAACTTCATCCCATTGGACTCAGCCCATCAGTCCAGTCTGTTCAGATCCCTCTGAAGAGCCTCCCTACCCTCAGGCAGATCAGCACTTCCTCCTAGTTTAGTGTCATCTGCAAACTTAGTGAGGGAGCATTCAATCCCTTTGTGTCGTGGTTTTGCCCCAGCCAAGGGCCGCACCCCACACAGTCGCTTGTACTTTTAAAAGGAAGGGGGAGGGAAAGTTGGGGGAAGGGGAAAAAGGGAAGGAAGAAAGGAGGAAAAGAAACCACAACCTAGAAACCAGAACCACGCAGGTTGGGATAAGGATAGTTTACTAAACAATAACAGAAAACTAGATATAACAATAACATAAGTTTAAAGCACAAAATAGATGAAACTGGTGATACACAATGCAATTTCTCACCAAACCACACAACTCAGGCCGCACAGCTTAGAGCCCGTCCCGGACAACCCGACCGCCCCAGAAACTGCACGTCCTGGTGTTGTCTCCCCCTCTTCCCCCCAGTCCCCCCTTATACCGAACATGACGTAACTGGTATGGAATATCCTCTTTGGCCAATTCGGATCACCTGTCCTGGCTGCGTCCCCTCCTTTCTCACTAGTAAGGAAGTATGCAGAGCTGAGAAAGGTCCTTGATTGCCCGGCAACAAATCGGAAAACATCAGGGTGCTATCAGCACTATTCTCATGCTAACACCCAAACATGGCATTCCATCCACTGCTAAAAAAAAAGTTTAACTCCATCATAGCTGAAACCAGGACATTATCCACCCCTTATTCCATACCATTTACGTCATGACCAGATCCAACAATTTTCTTTGGGTACAACCAGTTTCGTGTTTCACACACCCATATATGTATGTACACATGTATGCACACATATGTGCATACAGATCTTATTCCCTCAGTCTGTGAATCATCCCTCTGAAGTTGTTGAGTTCATTTAGTCCATGATTTCCAGGCTCCATTTGTCGTAACAGTTTCTCAGGATAGTTGTATGTTCCATTGGCTCGTTGCACGCTGCATCTCAGGCTCTTGACTGATACACCTGGCATGGTCCATGCTCATAGTCTGTGGGTCAGAGTTTATTTTCAACGGGAGCAAAAAGTTCTTGAGAGGCCAGGCTTTAGTTCCATCATCATGGCACTCATTCTTCATTAACTTGTATGACTCCGGCTATAATGCTATGGTACAACATACAGCAATCATAACAATAATGAATATACAATAATGGGTTATTTGGCAATTATTATAATTTCTACTTTATTAATTATATTGGCTATTCTCACCCAAAATCAAATCCCCTTGAGGTACACATCGAACTTCTCCATCCCTCTGCATTACCCACCAAGTACAGCCAGGTCCTTGAGCAAAAACAATTCCAGACATGGGTTTACCTTTGCCTGAAGCAGGAATGACCCAAACTCTCTTTCCCAATACACTCTTCATATGCACTACTGGGACTCTGTCTCCCTCTACAGTACGTGGAAATTTTGACTGGGCAGGGCCAGCCCGATTGGTAGATCCCCTAGAGTTAACTAACCACGTGGCTTGGGCCAAATGTGTATCCCAATGCTTGAATGTCCCACCACACATTGCTTTCAGTGTAGTTTTTAAAAGTCCATTATATCGTTCAATTTTCCCAGAGGCCGGTGCATGGTAAGGAATGTGGTACACCCACTCAATGCCATGCTCTTTGGCCCAGGTGTCTATAAGAGTGTTTCGGAAATGAGTCCCATTGTCTGACTCGATTCTTTCTGGAGTACCATGTCGCCAGAGGACTTGCCTTTCAAGGCCCAGAATTGTATTTCGAGCAGTGGCATGGGGTACGGGATATGTTTCTAGCCAACCGGTAGTTGCCTCCACCATTGTAAGCACATAACGTTTGCCATGGCGGGTTTGTGGGAGGGTGATGTAATCAATCTGCCAAGCCTCCCCATATTTATATTTCATCCACCGTCCTCCATACCAAAGGGGCTTTAACCGCTTAGCTTGCTTGATTGCAGCACATGTCTCACATTCGTGGACAACTTGTGCGATGGCGTCCATGGTCAAGTCCACCCCTCGATCCCGAGCCCATCTATATGTTGCATCTCTCCCTTGATGACCCGAGGTATCATGAGCCCATCGAGCCATGAATAATTCACCCTTACGTTGCCAGTCTAGATCTACCTGAGCCACTTTAATCCTAGCAGCCTTATCTACCTGATGGTTGTTTTCATGTTCCTCCATGGCCCGACTCTTAGGTACATGGGCGTCGACATGACGTACCTTTACAACAAGTTTCTCTAACCGAGCAGAGATATCTTGCCATAAGTCATCAGCCCATATAGGTTTGCCTCTACGCTGCCAGTTGTTCTTTTTCCACTGCTGCAACCACCCCCACAGGGCATTCGCCACCATCCATGAATCAGTATAAAGGTAGAGCCTTGGCCACTTTTCTCTCTCAGCAATGTCCAGGGCTAACTGGATGGCCTTCACCTCAGCGAACTGGCTTGATTCACCTTTTGCTTCAGTGGCTTCTGCTACTCTTCTTATAGGATTCCATACAGCGGCTTTCCATCTCCGATGCTTACCCACAATGCGACAAGACCCATCAGTGAACAGGGCATATCGCTTCTCATTCTCTGGCAGTTCGTTGTAGGGTGGGGCTTCTTCAGCGCGTGTTACCTCCTCATCCTCTGGTGACATCCCAAAATCTTTGCCTTCTGGCCAGTCTGTGATCACCTCCACAATTCCTGGGCGATTGGGGTTTCCTATTCGAGCCCGCTGTGTAATTAGTGCAACCCACTTGCTCCACGTAGCATCAGTGGCATGGTGTGTAGAAGGAACCTTCCCTTTGAACATCCAGCCCAGCACCGGCAGTCGGGGTGCCAGGAGGAGCTGGGCTTCAGTTCCAATCACTTCTGAGGCGGCTCGAACCCCTTCGTAGGCGGCCAGTACTTCCTTTTCTGTTGGAGTATAATTGGCCTCAGATCCTTTGTAGGCCCGACTCCAAAACCCCAGCGGTCGACCTCGAGTCTCCCCTTGTGCTTTCTGCCAGAGACTCCAGGTCGGGCCGTTCTCCCCAGCTGCAGTGTAGAGCACATTTTTAATATCTGTCCCTGTCCGGACAGGCCCAAGGGCCACTGCATGGACTATCTCGCGTTTGATCTGCTCAAAGGCTTGCTGTTGCTCAGGGCCCCATTGGAAATCATTCTTCTTTCGAGTTACATGGTAGAGTGGGCTCACAATGAGACTGTAGTTTGGGACATGCAGTCGCCAAAAACCTATAACACCTAAGAAAGCTTGTGTTTCCTTTTTGTTGCTTGGTGGAGACATAGCTGCTATTTTATTAATAACGTCCATTGGGATGTGACGACGCCCATCCTGCCATTTTATTCCTAAAAACTGGATTTCTCGCGTAGGCCCCTTGACTTTACTTCGTTTTATAGCAAAACCAGCTTCTAAAAGGATTTTAATTACCCTGTTTCCTTTTTCAAAAACTTCCTCTGCTGTGTTGCCCCATACAATGATGTCATCAATATACTGCAGGTGCTCTGGTGCTTCACCCTTTTCCAGTGTATTCTGGATTAGTCCATGGCAGATGGTGGGGCTATGTTTCCACCCCTGGGGCAGACGATTCCACGTGTATTGGATGCCTCTCCAAGTGAAAGCAAACTGTGGCCTGCACTCTGGCGCCAGTGGGATCGAGAAAAAAGCATTCGCAATGTCGATTGTGGCGTACCACTTGGCTGCCTTCGATTCCAATTCATACTGGAGCTCTAACATGTCTGGCACAGCAGCACTCATACCTGGAGTGACTTCATTTAGGCCACGATAATCTACTGTCAGCCTCCACTCTCCATTGGACTTCCTCACTGGCCATATGGGACTATTAAAGGGTGAGTGGGTTCGGCTGATCACTCCCTGATCCTCCAGTTGACGAATCAGCTTATGGATGGGAATCAGGGAATCTCGGTTAGTACGGTATTGTCGTCTGTGCACCGTCGTCGTAGCAACTGGCACTTGCTGTTCTTCACCCTTCAACAACCCCACAACAGCAGAATCCTCCGAGAGTCCAGGCAAGGCACACAATTGTTCAATTTCTTCTGTTTCCAAAGCAGCTATTCCAAAAGCCCATCGGTACCCTTTTGGGTCTTTAAAATACCCTCTACGTAGATAATCTACACCTAAAATGCACGGAGCTTCTGGACCAGTCACAATGGGGTGTTTTTCCCAGTCCTTCCCAGTTAGGCTCACCTCAGCCTCTAGCACAGTTAGTTGTTGGGATCCCCCTGTCACTCCAGAAATACAAACAGGTTCTACCCCTTCATGATTCGATGGCATTAGAGTACACTGGGCACCAGTATCCACCAGAGCTTTGTACTCTTGTGGATCTGACGTGCCAGGCCATCGGATCCACACAGTCCAATAAACCCGATTGTCCCTCTCCTCCACCTGGCTGGAGGCAGGGCCCCTCTATTGCTGCTGATCATATTTGTTTTCCACTGGTTGCATAAAGGACTTAGAGGTCCCTTCAAAAGGATCAGGCACATCAGACATATAGGTAGGCCTTCCAGTTGGTCTAGGGAACTGCCCAGTAGAAACTGGTGCAGCCTTCTTCCTGGCAAAATCTCGTTGTGGGAATGTTTTACCCCGCAGCTCATTTACTCGTGCTCGAAGGGCTGAGGTGGGCTGCATATCCCATTTCCTCATGTCCTCTCCATGATCAAGCAGGTAAAACCACAATGTACGTCGTGGTGTGTATTCTCCCTCTTGGAACGATGGACGCTTTCTCCCAGTAGCTGCAACATTGCTCCATACGGGTTGGGAGTTGGACACATTGTTGTCAAGTCGTTGAACCAGTTTCTCTACTGCTGCAATGACGGAGAGGGAAACATTGTCTTGGTATTTCCGGAGTCGGCAGGCCACCTCATTTACGGTTGGCGGATTCGTATCATTCCAGTCAATTGCTGCCAGTGAATTGGTATACCCTACTGGTGCACTTCGTACAACCTTACGCCACATATCTGGAGTGCATAGGACTTCATCGGGATCAGAGGGAAGCCGTGAATTGTCCAGATCATAATAAATTATCTCCCGTACAGCTAATTCTCTCAGGTGCTGGACAGATGTCTCTATGCTGTTACACTTAGGTGTCTGGCATGTAATATATTCCTTTATGGGATATCTTTCCTTCACACTTGACAGTAGTCGCCTCCAGAGGCTGAGGATTTCCGGCCTCCTCCCAATTGCTTTGTCAATTCCTCCTTCTCTAGCTAGGGATCCCAACTGCTTGGCCTCTCTGCCTTCTAATTCCAAACTACTGGCCCCGTGATCCCAACATCGGAGCAACCAAGTGATAATGTGCTCACTTGGGTGGCGAGTGAAATCTTTTCGAACCTCACGCAGCTCACTCAGAGTCAGGGATCGGGTAACAATCTCTGGTTCTGCCTCATCCTGATATCCTCGAGATGATCCCGGTTGATCATCATCCTTATCCGTCACTATACGAACTGATTTCTTTGTGCCTTTCCTCTTTTGTACGGGAGCAACAGACACTGGTGTGGATTGGTTTTTCAGATCATCTGCAGTGTCTGCTGTAGAGATTACAGTAGCTGCAGTGTTGGTCACAGGGGTTGCAGTAGCTGCAGTGTCAGCCCCAGTGGTTGCAGCAGCTATAGTATCTGCCAGTCTGTTTCCTTTCCCTTCTCCCTGACAGTGCTGACAGTGCTGCCTGCTATCAAGCAGTGTTTGATAAATAGTGGCCAGAGCCCAGCACAGTGCAGTAAGGTGTCCATCTCTGGGAAACCTACAGCAATTTTTCCTTAGGTATGCAGTCACTTGATCGGGGTCTTGTAGCTGTTCAGGAGTGAAATTCCAAACCATCGGGCGTGAGAAAGTACCTAGGTACTCGCCCATACTTTGCCACATGCCCTGCCACTCGTGATTATTCTGTCTCGGAGAAAGCTCTTCAGTGGTATTCATAAACCTATGCTTGATATATAACAAAAACTGAACCATCTGCACCAAACCTACCAATAGCAAAATGCTAGTTTGAATATCCCAGAGATATTGAAGATTTTCAAAAACTGCCCTAAGAGCTGTTGTATTTAGCCCAAAGGAAAAGAAAGCAGTGCCCCCACCATACCGGCTGCTGTTATTAACCCCTCCCTGTCCAAAGAATGGACAGGACAGCAAAACCTCATACAGGTACCAGCTTAAGCTCATGATCATCGATATTATTGTATCATAGACCGATATCATAAAATACACTATAATGAAGTATGGGAACAAATACGGGAGCCGCAGACCTGAGAGAGTAAAGAATCCTGCCAGGATTGTATACAGCATGCGGTGGTTTTGCTGCCACAGCCTTGTAAATAAATACCACAACATCGTGACCAGAGATTGCTTAAACAACAGTGCTTATCTTAATTGCGATAGTTAGGGTCAGATCTACCGTTATCCCAACCGTTCGTGCCCCACGTTGGGCGCCAAAATAACTGTCGTGGTTTTGCCCCAGCCGAGGGCCGCACCCCACACAGTCGCTTGTACTTTTAAAAGGAAGGGGGAGGGAAAGTTGGGGGAAGGGGAAAAAGGGAAGGAAGAAAGGAGGAAAAGAAACCACAACCTAGAAACCAGAACCACGCAGGTTGGGATAAGGATAGTTTACTAAACAATAACAGAAAACTAGATATAACAATAACATAAGTTTAAAGCACAAAATAGATGAAACTGGTGATACACAATGCAATTTCTCACCAAACCACACAACTCAGGCCGCACAGCTTAGAGCCCGTCCCGGACAACCCGACCGCCCCAGAAACTGCACGTCCTGGCGTTGTCTCCCCCTCTTCCCCCCAGTCCCCCCTTATACCGAACATGACGTAACTGGTATGGAATATCCTCTTTGGCCAATTCGGATCACCTGTCCTGGCTGCGTCCCCTCCTTTCTCACTAGTAAGGAAGTATGCAGAGCTGAGAAAGGTCCTTGATTGCCCGGCAACAAATCGGAAAACATCAGGGTGCTATCAGCACTATTCTCATGCTAACACCCAAACATGGCATTCCATCCACTGCTAAAAAAAAGTTTAACTCCATCATAGCTGAAACCAGGACACTTTGTCAAGGTCATTGATAAAGATGTTGAACATGACTGGAGCCAGGACTGAGCCCTGGGGGATGCCACTCATGACCGGCCTCCAGCTGGATTTTATTCCATTCACCACCACTCTTTGGGCCCGGCTATCCAGCCATTTTTTAACCCAGCTGAGGGTCCACCTGTCCAGGCCAGTGGCAGCCAGTTTCTCAGTCAGAATGCTGTGAGAAACTGTGTCAAAGGCTTTACCAAAGTCCAGGTAGATCACACCCATAGCCTTACCCTCGTCCATTAAGCAGGTCACCTTGTCATAGAAGGTGATCAGGTGACAGGATCTACCTTTTGTAAACCCATGTTGGCTAGGCCTGATCCCCTGGCCATCATGCATGTGCTGCATGATAGCTCCCAAGATGACCCTCTCCATGATCTTCCCCCTGGGACTGAGGTCAGACTGACAGGCCTGTAGTTCCCCGGATCCTCCTTCCGGCCCTTCTTATATATGGGTGTAACATCTGCCAGCCTCCAGTCGACTGGAACTTCCCCAGTCTGCCAGGATTACTGATAGATGGTGGAAAGGGGTTTGGGAAGCACATCTGACAGCTCCCTCAGTACCCTTGAGTGAATCCCATCTGGCCCCATTGACTTGTGGGTATCTAACTGGCCAAGTAGGTCGCTAATCATTTCCTCCTGAACCATGGGAACTTTGTTATTCTTCCCCTCCCAGTCAGCCAGTTCCTGAGGATGAGTACTCAGGGAATATCCATCTTTACTATTAAAGACTGAGGCAAAGAAGGAATTAAGGACCTCAGCCTTGTCCTCATCCCTTGTCACTAATGTGCCATCAGCATCCAATAAGGGCTGGAGATTCTCCTTGACCCTCCTTTTACTGTTAATATACCTATAGAAGGACTTTTTATTATCTTTTACTGAACTGGCCAGCCTGAGTTCCAGATCAACTTTAGCCCCTTCTGACTTTCTCCCTACATGATCTCACTAATTTCCTATAATCATCCCAAGAAACCTGCCCCTTCTTCCAAAGGTCATATTTTTCCTTCTTTTCCCATATATCAGCCTGAATCTCTCTACTCAGCCAGGCTGGCTTCCTAGCTCGCCGACCCCTCTTCTGTCCGACTGGGACAGCCTGTTCTTGTGCCGCCAAGATTACCTTCTTGAGGAGCAACCAACCCTCTTGGGCTCCTTTGCCCTCAAGGGCTGCCTCCCATGGAATCTTATCGAGCAGCTTTCTGAACAGTCCAAAGTCAGCCCTAGGGAAGTCTAAGGTGCTTGTTCTGCTGTCTCCCTTCCTTACTTCTCCCAGTACTAAGAATTCTATCAGCTCATGATCACTATGCCCCAGGCGTCCTCCAACCTTCCAATCCCCCACCAGGTCTTCTCTATTGACAAACAACAAGTCCAGCAGGGCACCTTCCCTGGTGGGTTCATTTACCAGCTGGGTCAGGAAGTTGTCTTCCAAACCCTCCAGGAACCTGCTAGACTGTTTCCTCCCTGCTGTATTGTACCTCCAGAAGACACCTGGTAAGTTGAAGTCCCCAATAAGGACAAGGGCTGGTGATCGTGAGACTTCACCCAGTTGTTTAAAAAACAACTCATCAGCTTCCTCCTCCTGGTCAGGTGGTCTATAGCATACTCCCATCACTATATCTCACTGATTTTGTTCTCTGATTTTCACCCAGAGACACTCAACCCTGTCTTCATCATACTCCAGCTCCAGGCTGTCAATGCATTCTCTGACATACAGGGCTACCCCACCTCCTCTCCTACCCAGCCTGTCACGCCTGTATAGTTTATAACCAACAATTGCAGCACTCCAGTCATGTGAATTATCCCACCACATTTCTGTGATGGCAATCACATCATAATTTCCTGTACTTACAAGGACTTCTAATTCCTCTTTTTTGTTCCCCATGCTGCGTGCATTGGTGTAGATGCACTTCAGCTGGTCTACTGATCTTATTGTGATCCTTGGGGAAGCCTTGCTTCCCAAACGACAGCTGTTTAAGTTACCTAGCCTATCAGTAGTAGCTACATCTCTACTCTGAGTTAGAACACTATCCCCCTGATTAACTAGGGTGGCTGACCAGAGGTCATTACCAGCACACCATCCCTCAGTAACTCGACCACCACACCCAGGCTTTTTTCCATCTAGCCTGGCCCTGTCCCACTCCCCCCTCCTATCTATCAAGCAGCATTTCTCAGACTCAGCATGCTTCAGTAGATCTATGATCTATTGTAGTGTACTACCACAAGATACTTAATGCTTTTGCCTAAATACCAAAGACTGGAGAACTCAGAGCTGTTCTCTCCCTTCCCCACAGCCATACAACCATCACTGATGTCACACTAGCTGCATCTCTCTAACCACAACCATGAGGTGTGTGTGTAGGGCATTCTTAATCAACAGTACTCAGCACTATAGCAGACCCCATCTCTTGTCTAAAACAGGCAAAGATGGTTGATCCTCACGGGAAGATACACATCTCCTGTATTTAGAGAACTGGGGCCTCAAGGGAAATTGCATTTATCAAGTGAAGGGGATGCCGTATGCAGGAACAGGCTTAATTTCATATATAATGAGGGCATTTAGAAACATCTCATTCAGTTCCACTGAAAGGAAGGAGTAATAACCAAAGAGTCATATGTTGGCCTAGTTCAAAGCACAATGAAATCAGTACTGCAAACATTGTACAGTTAAGACAACATCGGGGATTGTGGTGATTCCTTCTTCCCAGGAATCTGCTGAAGGGATGTTTCCATCTATCAAAGTCAGTAGGAAGATATAACAGCTGAGCCTGTCTCAATGTTAAAGAGCAAATTAAGGTGGACTATTTAATTAGAAACTCCGTTCTTTGCATACAGTTCTAAACAGAATATTTAGGGATGTGAATCTAGCTATTTATCATGGGATCTTTGATTAGTCATGCAATCAACTAGCTTAATACTCTGATTTCCATATGCACTAGCCCATGACAAGGCATTGAAGTCATGACTCCACTTAGCCAAAGAACATCTGCAGTGCATGTGAATAGACAGAAATGCATAACATGTGCCCTCTCCTTATTCCCACTTAAGGTGGGAACATGAGGAGAGTTCATGAAATACTTTGCTGAACAACTTCCAGAGTTTTGGGATTGGACTTGGCTGCAATACACAAAGGAGTATGTTTTCCTGTAATTATGCAGTGTTCCAATAATGCCAGATCATTTATAAAAGCCCTAACTGGAATTACTAGATAGCTCATTGAAACTATTGTCTCTTCAAAGCTATTGTAGCACAATCTTCCACTGATTAATTGCACAGAGCAAGACTTTTGACTTTTAAGATCTTTCCCAAACATTCCCCTACAGTATTGCCATCAGTTCCATGAGACGCTAGCAATTTGGTGCATGAAAGATGGTGAAGTTCAAAGCTTCTTTCATCAAGATAGTTCTGTTAAAATTAAGTCATGTGGTTCCCAAACATTTTTTAAAAAAATAGATATTTCTCAATAGAGCTTTGTAATCTTTTCAAATACTAGAAGGTCACTTATGTTTTCAAGGCCGTTTAGCAAGGTCAGGTTGTAATGAGCTGCAACTACTTTATTTGTGATTTGTGGCTCTGAGGGATTAATTGTCCCCACTCTGTCTCATCCACAATCTAAGGCTGAATTGTCAAAATGATCCATGGCTTTCGTCCCCAGGCCCATGGTTTCATTATTAAGGTGCGTTCTAATCGATAGTAGCATTTTTAACATTTTGCCCCTTACGTTTTATCAATCCTTATTATCTAATGACCAATACTGAACTGGCACAAGGTTTTTCAGAAACACACTGACAGATTACAACAGGCAGTCACATGCATTTGTAATTAGACTTCATTACCATTATAAGTGCTGAATGGGAGCAGAATAGAAAGGCAGAAGGAATGCACCCAGTTCACAGAGCTTGTCCAGTTTCTTAGAGCCCCTGCATGAGTCTGTCTTAATTTACAAAAAATAATTTAAAAACCCTCAAACAAACAACACAAATTTGGGATCTTTTTAAGGTTAATACATTCCATTTATTCCACCCCATTGGCCTAAGTGATATCAGAAGCTCTGAGAATTAGCTGGCTGTCTAGAAATTATAAAGTTTTGTTCTAGCAAAGAAAACACCCACTGAAAAACAAAGCAAGTCTGTTACATTCAGCATTTTTAAATGTGATTGCTTGAATCACATTGATTCTTTGTCACAGTTTAATCTGTTCTCACACTGATGAGGTAAATACAAACATTAATTTTCTTTTTCCCCTCCACTGGAAACTGGAACTATGACAGATAATACTGCGTCATCTTATCTAAAATCACTACTGGTTTAGAAAGAAAGCTGAGGGGACAGATCCTCAGATGGCGTAAGCTGGCCTACTTCCACTGAAGTCAATGGAAATACACTAATTTACATGTGCTGAACATCTGGCCCAATAGTGGTCATTAACAGAATATTACCCAAGAGCAACATTTTCCAGGCTACAGAAGAGCTGAAATAGTTATTTTAAATTCCACAGCATTCATTCTCCCTCCTTTTCTGTGAGAATGGAGTCCTGGACTGTCTAATGAAATGGCATGCTCTGGCCTTCTGGCTTTCTTATTCAGGGAATGTGGCCACCTTTCCAACCTGACCTTGTCAAAGCAAGCAGCTTCCATCTCTGGACAGCATGTTAAACTGCAGGCTTCACAGAAACACATACAAGAGTTTCACTAGAAACAAAATGTGACTCTTAGCATTTCACTGCCAAACCCAGAGAATGCAGTGATTTAGAATTGCAGCTAAATATGGCAACATTAAATAAAATTAAAAATTCATTACCAAACTGAATTTTCAAACCCAAACCTGAATAAAGTACTAGTTTGTGAATTCTGAAAATACAAAATAACTACTAGCTTTGATAGGGCTAAATATTATTTATCAAGCCTTTAAATTTGGTATTTTTGTGAGAGTCTGGTCTGTATGCTTTCAACCTATAATCGTTATTATTGTGTTTGCCTTTTCCAAAGAACTTCCCAACCAGCTCAAGAAGAAAGTCACCTAAACAAACTTGGTCTGCACACATCCAAAATAGAGGAATGCCTGGCATGATTTCTTGATCTCAGCAGAGACTTAGCCGTGAATTCTAATACTGGTATGTTAAATGCCACTGCAGTCAGTTCATTGATCAATGCGGGCAGGAAAGAAGCATTATACAGACTTGAATGGCGTGGCTTGACTAGCTTCTCATTTCCTATCACAAATCAGCACAACCTAAAAAAAAGTCAGCAACGCTATTTTTCAGCTATTCTAATGCATTAGCTGATAAATAACTGGTTCAGACAGGTTATTTCCAATGCCCAATAGTGGTATTTTTAAGATGATAGACAGCAAAGGCCCTAACTACAGCAAAAGTAGGATTTCTCTCTGTTGCAATTCCAACCTGACAAGGATATTGTAACTTGAACAAAAGTTTGCTCTTAAAATCTGTCCTGATTATACTATATGAGGTTATAGGCTTGTTTTCTCCATCCCAAGGTGAAATGTTAAATATACAAGATTGTATACACGACTATATAAATGCATACTTAGAAATTTTGAAGTATGCAGAGGTCCTACAAAATGTTTTTGTCTTAAAGGACTGAGCACTTGGGTCTTATGCTGACTTGTGTTTGCTGAAGGTGAAAGATGAAAAAATGAACAAAGATTAACAAAATGAGGAGGAAGCATTTAGCAAAAGAGAAAACAAAAGCCATAAGAAAAATAGTAAGAGGAGAAAAAGAGGAAGAAGGAGTAGAAGAATGAACAGGAAGACCAGGATAAGTGTTTGGACTCAATCTTAAGGGTCTTTTCTAGCCTAAATTATTCTATGATTCTAAGACCACTCCAGTAAGAAACACCTAACTTTTCGTTGCCAGACAGAAAAATAGACACCATTTTCCTGGAGAACACACCGATCCTGCTCACCTCCCACCATTATTGTCAGCAAAGACCAACAAATGTGAAATACTCTTACCACTCATGCAAAGCAAGCAAACATTTCTGCTTTGAAGAAAGGGGCATTAGGCACATTTCAGTTCTAAGATTCTGTACACCACACCAGTTACTAGTCAAAGCGTTTATGGCAAGGGCTTCCTGAACGGCACTGACATGTTTCAGACTCACCCCGTGCCTAAGGATGAGGGAATTGATCCTCTCTTATTGCAAATAGCCAAGGTGGTGAAGAGCTCTAGCCAGCACTAGATTATATTTGTCAGGTAGAAAGCAGTTAGTGGTCATTAAATGCCTAAAACATCTACTTTTAAAGTAATTACTGCTCTTCCCAGCCAAAAACTTGGTTCTGTTCCGCATCACCCAGGGCTTGCCCATTTCCATTTCTGTCATTACAGGCAGTTATATTACAATTCAGCTATTGAGGTCTTCATTTAACATCATGGCTATATACAGCAAAATTTTGCAGTACCTCCAGCAAGCTTATACAGGAATTAGGGAACGATATTCAAGAAAAACATTGCAGTAATTCAACTTTACATTCAAAGTTTTTCTCATATTATGTTGTTGGTTTGTTGGGTGTTTTGGTTTTGTTTGGTTTTGTTTGGGTGGGGTTTTTTGTTTTGTTTGTTTGTTTTTTTTTTTTCCAAAGCTCACTCACAGATACATTTTAGACACAATTTAATGAAAGACAAATCCACTAAGACGGAGAGAAGGAAGTAAAGAAAGGGGAAAAAACGAAGTAGGTGGTGCTTGAAGTAAAACAAAATGTGTTTGGTAAGTTTGTAACATTAGAAGCTCACTTTATATTGCATTCTCTTTATGAGGCACAAAAGGAAATACTATAGAGAACATCAATCCATTGCAATAGGCAATATGAGTTTTGAAGAGTGTTTCCATAAAGATAACCAGACGTACCAACAAAGACGTCTGTCTTTCAAAGAGGTTATTTTCTAAGCTCTGAGAGACTGAGATACTACACCTAGTTCCCATGCAGAACTTTTGACTTTTGCTAGTTCTTATGAATTCAACTCCAACTCCTAGGCTTTTTTTGAAAGCTCTGATGCCCACACTGATGTCTCAGGCCTTTCACTTCCTTACTGCCACCAAGGGACAGCAAGCAAGAATGAAACACACTTTTCACCTGAACTAAAACACTACTGTAAATGTACTCAGAGAAAATTGTAAGACCTTGAAGGAAGACTGCCATAATTTAAATACTGCCTTCACTAGAACAACTAATGTAAGTAGCTGTATGTCCTTCCATTTCATTTCTTGTCCTGTTTCTTCAAGAAAATTTCCATTGTGTTTGCTCAAGTCGCTGTCTGCTACTAACGATAGTATTTGAATTCCACAAGAACAACGTAATTAGGCCAACAGCCACGCCATTATCCAACTTTTCCAGGGTAACCCTGTCAAGTCTGAGCATTCAATTTCTACACCCAGAATACTCTTACATATAAGGTATTATTCTTTGCTATAACTGATAGAGGGAAAAAAAATTCAAAGGAAGGAATTTTAAAAGGAATTGATGGGAAAATAATCACATGCAGTCATTGAATTAACACAGAAGAATTAGAAAAGAATTCCATCAACAGAATATTGGGGTGACACCCATAAAGGAGACCAAGCCCCTTGGTGAATCCAACAGAGATGAGTGTTTTCTCCAAATGACAAACATTCTAACTCTTGGAGGGCCCACAACAAAGAAATATCTGCCCAGGGACGTCATAGTATTCTTAACAGGCTAATCATGTCATCATTCCTATGAGGGCAAAAAATGCCGTGCCCTTGCATTAAGTAAGATTCTAAAATAGCCAAACTATCCTTTCAACAGCCTGAGAAATTTCACTGGAAGTCCAGGCCTGAATTCTCTCTCAAACCCCATGCAAATACATATTATTTTCAAAGCATAACAGCGCTGTGATTATTCTGGAATTGAATTCAGGAAGATGCTCAGTAAAATTCAGAATATAGACCTTTTCTGATCATGACAGTCCTGGACGAAGGCCAAGACTGCTACTGTGTTAGAATTCAGAGTAGTTAGTAAGGCTCCACTATATATTTCCACATAAAGATTTTCCAAGTAAATAAGTTACACTCCAAGGGAACTAAAGTACATAATAGGTATATAAAATTACTTGCCAGCAATCGCAATCTAGGCAAGACAATCCCTAATTTTTCATTAGGGTAAAATGCTTTGCTTTACTTTTGAAAGAATTATTCTCACACACACACGACATACCCCTTCCCCCCCCAGCTCAGTTTTCACTTGAATTAAAAGTAATGTTTTTATTTCAGTAGTCTTACCTGACTCTGGTTTGCACCTAGCAAAGACCACAGAAGTATAGGGAAGTTTTCCCTTTCATAAGATTAACATAGAGCTAATTTTATTGGGGTTTGTTCGTCTTTCTGATCAAGGATTTCCCCCATCAATTACAAAGGCCTTGCATGGTAAGAAATAGATTCAGTGACAGAAATTAGAGAGGCTATATTTCCTGTGTTTTCCTATGTAGTCAAAAGTTGCCTTTTAACAGGATATTATCACATACTTGCATTAAAGTCAACCTTTATCAGTTCTTATAGTTCTTACACAGAAGAGGTTGAATTCTATTTCTCTTTTGGGCCTCTCATTTTCAATGATGAGAGATGACAGGGATGAGGAAGAGTCTTCAAAGCTTATTTCTGAGCATTTAACACAGGGCTAATTGAAAAGTAAATGTAGGTGAAGCATTATGGATATGACTGTGCTAAACACTTTTACCAATATAAGTTTTCATCATTGAAGCCTGGGACCTCCATCAACGTGGTGGTACACACAAGATCAATTAGCAATGTGCATGCAACTCCTAGGACATAGTCAAAACTGCCTCATTTCTGAATGGTCCAAAGAGGGATACAGAGTATCATACAACATGCTTGGTTAAATTTAAATTATACAAAATTTATTGATGCTGACTGTTTAGAGATCCTATCGCTATTATGATAGTGCTATCACTATTAAATCAGTGCACAAATACAGTTCAAAAGATTGAAGCTTGCCTTCTATGGATTTTCTTCTTGTTGTCTTGGTAAACTACCAGGTGCTAAACTCATATTTCTCCATAGAAGGCTATTCAGCATGGTAGGTAATATCGGGCAATGTTTAAACATTCTTTTCAGCATGGGCAGAGGGATTTCCCTGGTACATTTGAGACACTGAGACAATCTATGTTCTAGTTTTAGGATTTGTCAAAACAACAAAAAACAGATGAAGGATTACAAGTAGGTTGAACAATTGAGCCACTCTGTCCCATCCATGACTGTCAGAAAATTCAGAACAATCTGTAACTGAAAACATCAGCTCAGGTATGAATTCACTGAACCAGTATGACCTCAAGCACAAAGTTCTAATTATTATGTGCTTGGCAGGTTATCTTAACAGAAAATGTAAAAGAAGTTGTAGATACTACTGGGACTTTTTCCATCCTGCTACATCTGGAGATTTCTAGCGGAAGCAAAAAGTCCTCTTGCTCCTGTTATATTCAAATTAGTTTGTATTTAGGATAGTTCAGCATGGAAAGTATCCTGTGACCCAAAATGTTGAAAATATTCTACCACAGTACAGCTGAATGGTCAGGCCATTTCCTTTTTAAGCAAAGGTCTTCTGATTGTTCTTTTTCTAATTTGTAGAGTACAGACACCCACAACATTTTCTAAATATTTTTGTAAGAGCAAAGCCCTTCTGGATCAACCCTGTCAATAGCAAGTGTTACAGAAAACAGCACTACCATTCATTCTCATATCCTTCACCATTTTCTTTTTTATTTTTTAAAACAGATGTGTTTTCTGATATATGGCAAGGGTTTTGATTACAAGTGTATCTAGGTGTTCAACTTCACAGATGTTCTCCAGGACCAGCATACTTTGCCAGCCTTTATAAAACGCCCTTTTCTCCCACTCAGCTTTGCTATGCTTACCAGACTAACAGGGTAGCCACTGTCTATCAACACAACGAATGGGGAAAGGAAATTTGTGCAACATATAGACAGTCATCGGCCTTTGGAAAAGTCCCACAGCATCTTTTAACACTCAAGAGAATAAAATAAATCTTAATTTTTAGGGTTCCACAGGAAAGAAAAAAAAAAAATCAGTGTTTTATTTTTCCAATTAAAATAAAACCAACTATTACCAATTAATCTAAAAAGGTAACAAAAACCTAAAATCAACATTGGAGGCATTCTGCTTGGGTACCCCCAGAATTTCTTTGTCAGAATTTCTCAGTTCCCTCCAGAAACAGCCCTGCTAGAGTGCCCCTGAGGTAGCTGTTATTCAATACTAGTACAGCAGGAAGAGCTGGTCCTTATTAACACATGGTGAGATTCATCTAACCTAGCTTTAGACATCAAAAGATTAGACATTTAATTCTGAGTTTGTCACTGTAGGCTTTTCTGCAGTCAGTGGAGGGAAACAGGCATCTCTAGGGGGCAATTCGTCTGACCTGCCTATTTTAGGATGAGGTGAATCATTCTCTGAAGATGACCATTTTTCCCTAATTGACAGTAAAGTGAATCTAGGGTGACTTCCCTAAACTTCAGTACCTACATCTCTGATGTGTTGGTGAAGATGTCCGCATTTCACCCACAATTTTCAGAGCTCAAACCCAGCATGTCTGAGAAGTTATTTATGTTAAGTATCTGCTCCTTGAAACTGAAATTTTCAGACCAAATGCCAAAGTTATATTTCAGGTGACTTTTACAATTCTGTCTGTTTTATAACAGACTCTGCCTTTGCTTTAATCAGCATTAGTTTCAAGACAATAAGTTGACGTAATAAGAGAAAACAATTAAAAGGCAAAAATTAGTTTGACTCTGCTGCAGTAATAATACTTTGGTTTACTCTTTCCTATTCAGAGCTGACTTCCACAAGACAACTTTTCTGAATCCACCAGTGAAGCACTTTCAGCACAAATACTTCTGTTGTTATAAACCAAAATGTACCAAGCATCTTTGATCTGTAACTATATTTTTCTGCCTAATGGTCTGACATGAAATTTCAATTTTTAGTTTTAAGTCTTCATAACAACATACAGATTAAGTACAGAACACCATCAAAAGAGAGAAATTGTTCCATGGTCTCTTTCATAACAGAGGTCTTACAGCTATTCTTCCCTCCCATGGGATAAAGCTGATATTACAAATTCAGAAAGGTCCTTTCAATTATTATTTTTGGACAGATGATCCATTAGAATAATATTCACCATTATCACTGTACTCACGGATACACTCCATACCTTAAGGCTAAATGAGACCTCAGAATCTAATCTATGATCCATCAGCATTTAACTTAAATGACAGTCCTATATGTTTTTTCTTTAATGACGTATTCTTACCATGTGTCTTTTTTCCAATCGATGTATGCTCATCTCACCAGAACTGACTAGCAGCATTGTTTCTGTAATACATAAACATAAAGTGTTCTTTAATTATTTTATTACGATCTTGTTTACTTTGCATGTGTTTTGGATGTATTTCAAAAAAGATGTAGCTAATGAGATAACTGTTAGAAGAGTAGTTTAAAATTACATGCAAGGAAAAAAGCAGAAAAACAAAAGGAAAAGATAAAATACTCTACTACTAACAAGAGCTCCTTTATAGTCTTAAATTTATTAATATATTACAACTATTACCACTAAATTAAAAAAGTTTTGCCACATGACCAACTAAAAGAATAAAAAGCTTAATCAGTTTCATTCAACTCTATCCATTTATTTCAGTCTGCCTAACCTACAATATAGCTCTATGCTGTGCTGCTACCGTGCAATCTATTTGTCAAAAACGCACCTACAAGCAGTCAGTCATGTTATTAGGTACCTGGTTACCCATCTTGTGGTCTCCCTGTGGCAGATTCTCCTCTCCTGCTCACACAAAGACAGAATTCCAATCCCGGCGCGTGCAAATCTGTGAGCAGTGGTAGCTCTAGATGCCCAACTGAAATTGGAACTGTTGCCTACCAATTCCTATTCACTTCCTGAATCTTAGTGCATTTGAAACACTATTGTGCCTAGCTACCTGCAATCAAATGCTGCACTTAACAGTACTTTTTAGGGAAGACACTGCAACTTTTTCGCCATGACTCATAGTAACAGGCCCACAAAAGAACTTATTTAAGCGCAGGCTTAGCTGAAAGCCCATGGTTGATCTCAAATGGGAACAACGCAGTGTTCCTCTCAACAACAGACACAGTGAACACCCTACAGGCAGATCTAAAACATGAATCACTAACAGCTTCTTTCCCAAGCAAATGTTTTATTTAGCTGACTATATAGTTATTATAGGGAAGCACTCCACAGCACATGGAAATTAGGAGACTAGACAGAACAAAAAAAAACCCTCTTTGTTTACCTGGATAGTGAGAACATGAGCTATCAGGTAGAAGGCAGTGCTGCCAAGCACCATGCCTCAGCATAGCCTTCAAAGCAGTCAGAATTCTCCCTGAGGAGCTGGTATAGCAACCTCTGACTGTCAAGGTGGTACCTATGCTAACTCTGAGCACCAGCCTTTGGCCAGTCTTAGAAGCAATTAGGCATTGTACTGCCTATTAATCAGATCCTATATAATAATAATTTCTGTGCTCCTTCACAGATCTATCAGCTGAATTCAACATATACAAAACTTGATTACCAAGGCTGAAAGGACTCCTCTTCTCTTAAGGTCTGAAGAGCCCAGATCTAAGTCTTAAAATGGCATGAACTCTCATAGCTGTTAAAAAACCAAAACACTTAAACACAAAGTTTGATGCCTCACAATATATTAAAAGAGCCATCCTGATTTTGGGAACTGAAGTGTGAAAAAGACAAGACTAGGGGCAGAAACTGACAGCTTTTTCCCAGCAAGGTCCCTATAAGCTACCTCTGCCAGGGGTCAGCACAAGCAGCCAGGCTGTAGCTGTATAGCCCACAATAAACTATACTAGAAAGGATGTACATGGTGATTAAGATTACCTAATTAAAGTTAGCAACGGAACTTGACAAAATTGTTCATCACTTCATTTTTAATCAATGAGGTTAAGTTTGATTTTGCTTCACACTCTATATAAAACAGTAGCTAATGGCCTACACATTTTAAAACCCCATAAATGTATTTGTATTATACACAGAAAACAAACAAAAAAGACCACATGTTTGGAGGATGTGGGCAACATATAGCAATTGCTTTTCAAACACAGTAAAAATAATAATAATAATTCTGCTATTATACTGAGACTTTTCACAGCAGAACAAGTTTTGTATTACCAAGATATAAAGTCCTGAGAAAGTGGATTTATAGGGGAAACAATAACACTGGCTAGAAAGCCTTATAAGCATCCATAGAGTACAACTTAAAGGCACTGAACAAGCCCACAGAATTAATCATGGCCATTTGGAAACATTTACCCATGTGCTACTCTGGTGAAAGTCAGTCAAATTTTCAGAGAAGGTACCTAGTCCTTCATACATGCCTGTAAAGCGCCTTGTAGGTTACCGAGGAAAGAAAAGTAGAGTCAGTATCAGGAACACGTCCTATAAATCACACCACTTGGAGCCCTGGCTTTTATAGTAAAATAAAATACCTTGATACAAAGTTAGTTGTGAGTCAGAGAAAATACCTCTTCTGATGGGTGTTGGGAGGTAGTGGCACAAATGAGGTTATGGTCTCTGATAGATTTGGGGGGAAAAAACCAAACCAAAAACCAACAAAAAAAGCAATTTGTCTCCACACTCTACCTTCTCTTCAGGTCCAAATTGTTTTCACATTGGCAATACCTCAATAAAAGTAAAGATGGGGAATAAAATTTGGCCCCACTGAGATCAACAATGAAACTTTCACTGAACTTGCTGGAGCCATGATTTCACTTGTGGAGAGTAAAATATGTTAAATCAAGGTTTGTTGCCCCTTGCTCAAGTGGGTGGTCAAGCACTTTTATGAAAAGTGATGACTGCAGGATACCTGAACTGACACATTCCATGCTCTAGCTTTCCTGTACATGCTCAGGAAAGCAACGTGTCTGTTTTTATGCAGTTTGAACCAAGATCTGCAAAAATTTATGCCCAAACTGACCTATTAAAGAAAAAGGCACCTCTCAGAGGAGTAAATACTGCACTTGGTGGGTGGAAGCTGTTCCCAAAGACCATCTACATTGTTCTACTGTCTAGAGTACGTAAGATTGCTCCGGTACAAAGTTTTCTGTGTTTTTCACTGTATAACTTTCAGTGCTGTAAAATGTTATTCAAATCAGAATTTCAATTAATATGAATATATGCAAAATGCAACATTCTTTAATGCAAAATACATTCACTTAGATGGCTTAGGAGAATGACAATATATTATTCTGGAATATCAGGTCTAGAATTCTGCTTCACAGAACATACAAAACAACAGCACAGAAACAAATCCCCTGTAGAATCCATACATCACTAATGTTAATCGTGCAATGCTACAAAAGAAGGTAAAAAACCCAAACATCTTTCTGTCCCTTAAGGTTTCAATTTGCTTGCTTAAGCATTAAGTACTTTGCCCTATATTTTAGCATGCACAACTAGAAATAATTTTATAATATTTTCATGTAAGTTCAATAAAAATGCAAGAATATAAAATCTCTGTATCCGAACAACAACTTAGGTTGAGTTACTGCATAATACTTGGAATAGACTGCAAACAGGAAATACATGAAGGACATCTTTTTTAAAATCAATACGATATTCTGTATCTTTTGAATGGAAACTGAGAAGAGACCGATGGGTTCTCCTGTAGACATAATTCTACCAATCGAGGCAGAAGATAGTCACCTCTTTCTTAATAAGCAAACCTAGAAACTTTAGGACCTGGCCAAACAGGCAGCAGTGACTATCAGCAGATGAAAGAAACTGCCACAGTCTTTTTCAAAGATCAGCTGTTAACCAGCTTCAATGACTTTCCAGGCAGCCTACCTGGTTTGTTTGCAGCTTTAATACACTGGTGGCTACTTATGCAAAAAAGGCAAAAACTAATTAAATTTGTTTATGTATGTTATCATGTGGAGCACTCATTTCTAGACATCAAGCTATGAATCATTAAATAACCGCTAAATTGGTCTCCTGGGATAGATCATGCCTCAGAGTTGGGCAGGCCCCCATCCCACCAAAGCCAGGTGTGCTCTGCAGCGAGCAGGCATTAAAACTGCTTTAAAGGCCATGATTCAGGTACGCAGCCAGGTCTCACACTGTGAGGTGAGTGCTAGGAAATCATGAAAACAGTGACAGCCCTCCTGTCAGAGTTACTCCTCTGTTTGATTAATGAGGGCATTTGAAAGACAATTAGCCAGAGCAGGTTTGGCTGCAACTAGCTTATCAATCAGGCACCCTCTATTCAAAGGGCTAGTGCCTTCTTTTGTTTTTCTGTTGCAAAAGAATTGTATCAGTGATACGCAAACAACAAGGGACCTTTATGTGGTATTTAAAAAGAGAGGAGCTGAAGAAACGTATCAAATCATGGCTGAAATAGTAAAAAAAACCGTTTTGCAACCACAAGCCTCTGGTTGCTGGCAAGCCATCCCTGCAACTTTCATATCACTGGATTTTTAGCTCATACATGGTGAATTCTAGGCTACACAACTGCATCAAACGCTTTTCAAGTTGCACAAGGGCAAGTTTAAGCAAAGTTCAACAGCAACAACGAATCCAACTATAAATAATATCTAACAAAACCAAAATTCCTTCTTTGGAAAGCCTCCTGTGATCCCTACTCTGTAGGGTTCAACATGCTTCAAACATGAACTCTATCAATTTTTAAGAAATTAATTTGTTGCAGTAATTCATCAGTTTGATTTATCCATTAGCAATTCAGTCTTCCAACTACCAGCATAGGTGGAATTTAATATAATGCTGACTTTTCTTAGACAACGGCTCCCATAGGAACACGTTTCATCATTTTGGTTTTACCCAGAGCTTTGCCTCAAACTGGGGTAGTCCTTGGCCCCACTTGGTAAGCAATCAGAAACACTCGATGGACTATTTAAACCATATCATTGTTTTTCCTGAAGGTTTGCATTTCCATTAGAACAGTTTTTATCAAACTAAGAAAACGATGGGTTCTGCTTGTGAATAAAGAAGAGCCAAATTATTGACTAATGTACTTAAATTACTCAGCCAGTAGATCTGAATAAATACAAGACAAAGAATAAAGATTGAGACTGAAGCAGGATGCATCACTTTTCCCTTCAGTCTACAGAAAATATTGCATGGTAGTACCAGAACAGAAGTATTTCTAATGCAGGACTAGCATAGTACTTAGTGGATATATACGCAATACTAGAAGGCTAATTTTTTTAACCTTACTATAATCTATTTCAGAAGTCATCTCACAAAATAGCTACATGATGTGTGTTCGAATACAGTGCTAATAAAGAGAATTAATCTCCGATTAGATTAGCTAGAGTACAGAGACAGAGGGAGCTTCAGCATTAGCAAAAAAAAAATCTCAAGCTTCCCTATGTTGGAAGTATACATAGTCCAGCAGACCTGGATAGGGAACAATAACTGTTTTTAAAAATTGGGAACAGTTCCCACTGAGAACACACAGCTTGTCACAGGAAGACAAAGTAAAATCACTTTTGTTAAAATCTTCAGCTGCCTCAGTAAGCCCCAGCAGTAGCACCCACAATGGGAACACTGTTGTGAGCTTCCCACTAGCAGTTTATCCCCCCTGGCCTTGATCCAGGATCCACTACAGAAAGCCAAAGTCTCTTTCAATGGATTTTAAATTGGTCCCCCCAACTCCTCTAAGTTACAAAGGTGGTAATGAAGTATTGGGAGATGCTAACAGAAAAATAAAATAGAGGATCTAAGTAGGTGGTGGATAACCAGCGATCCCCATGTTTTTACTGAAAAAGAGAGTGAACAGTTTCTCATTTGTCTGTGGCTGCAATTGTAAATAAAAAGGGACAGAGGCCTAAGTGGTGTGGCACGGCTCCCATCAGTGGGCCAAATTCTTCCCACTCCCACCAGGGGGCAGCCCTCATTCACCCCGCTTATTAGAAACAGTCTGTGGCCCAGGCAGTGCCCTGGTCGCACTTGGACACCGTCGAGATGGTTACTTGGCATCAACAAAAACATGCCATGGATGTGGCAGCAGTGCAGCCCTACGAACACTCGCGGTGCTGTTTGAAGTCCATGTCTGGCCCTGCTTGTTTTACTTGTGCAGACACAGCCATTCCATTCTACTTTAACTGGATTCAGGACACACTAATAGCCTCCTCACAAGGGAGTGATAAACACTGTGACTGTGCTTCAGCAAGGAATTGGGACTGCTGGGATAAATAAATGCAGGTGATAGCCTGCACTACTGGATTGTGATCATTTCAGGGTAGGGGAGATCAAATGGACAGAAACAGGCCTGCTATTTTTACACAAATTAATACAGGTCAAAAGGACCCTTGGCAAGTGACAGACTTTGGATTTTATCATTACCTCTAGGAGAACAATTGCCTCCTCTTATTCCTGAGTCAGAAAACATCTAGACACTTTGATTTCTCAGCAGTTTGCATTAACAAAAACAAATATCCTGCAACGCATTTCAGGTATTTCAAATTTGAGGTTAAAAGGGAAAAAGAAAAATAATTAGGGCACCTCACAAATTATAGACTCTTTGTTTCCCATCAGTGACCCACAACCTAGACACTACCACTTGCTTAGCTGGAGAGAACAGCCAGAAACACCTTTTGGAGAAAACAAGCAGAAATGTTTATTAAGCAGAGGTGATTAGACTACAAGTTTGACTGTAACATGAATTTAAGATGTGTTATCTACTTTTCTATGATGTCCACGGAGGATTTTTGCAATGTATTCTGTCTCAAAGGCTGAAACCTAAGAACAGCTTTAAAGAAAATGCCAAGAGCTATGGAAAAGAAACATGTCTTTCCCTTATCTTCCAAAGGCATCAGATTGCTTTCCAGACACAACTGGGGGCATTTTCTTGCCCCTACATGCTTCTCTTATCAGCTTATTCTTCTGGAGCACACTTAGGGAAACTTCAGTTCCACACCCTGGGAGACTGAAGTGTTTGGTGAACACATTCTGAAACTTGCTCTGCTGTCCAAGTCAAAGAACCTGGGCAATCAGAGGCAGCAATGAAGTTTTGCCCCTCCAGATATGCTGAACAAGATGCAAGAGCCACAGGAATACGTAGGCTTTTCCTGAGAGAAAAACGTGATGGCTTGTTGTAGCCATGATTAAAGAAATTTATTCTTTCACTATCTATTTATTTGAACCTATAGCACAGGCCTAGTAGTTTAATTGACATTCATAAATCAAAAAATTAAAATATAAAAAGTCAATCCTGATCACAATGTACATAAAAATGACCTTGTATCCTTCTTCCCTGTGAAAAGTTGGAGAAATGCTATCTGTACAGGACAGATGGTTTTCACCTGGGCAAAAATGACAGAATATGCATCTTGGTTGACATTCCATTAACTAGAATTTAGAAATTCTTCCTTACGCATTTTTTAATGCAAGTAAAGTTTACCTTGCTAATTGGTTCACTAAGTAACACATCATTGTTATTAAAAGGAGAAATGAAAACTTGCTGACCTAACATCCATGGATATGATTATTCTTGTCAATTATTTTACATTTTGAAAGTCAAACAAACGTTGTATATAAAAACTAAATACTACATTTGGCATAACTTCAAATTAGCTGTCTCACCTTGCTTATAGCATGCAAATTAAATGTCCTGAATAAGCATTAATCATCATAATAGGCTAATTATTGTCAGTCAGCTACCGAATAACTTAGCTACTACACCTTGCAAAGAATTTGGGGAAAACATTAATAAGGAGATACTGGCAACCTAAAAGCAAGAAACAAAGATTTGAATATTTACAAGTAAACAACTTTGAAGAAAAATATATGGCTTGTTTTGACCAGTTTGACCATTATTCTGCTTTTCCAACATATGTAAACTTACTCTCTTTCAAAACTATATTTAGTCCAAAAATGGTTTTGTATGAAGATGTCTTTGCATCTGTGCTCGTTAAAAAGACTTGCTGCATTTTAAAACATTAATTAACATGTTAATAAACATCTAATCTTTGTCTTCCCTGGCCATGCACGTAGGTACCATGGTACTTACAGATAGCAAGGGACTTAAATGTTTTACACAGAACTAAATGTTTTAGCAGGGATAAAGTATACATGAATGTAGAACTGCTACTTGCAGCCAGTACATTAGTACCTTAGAGTATATATTTAACAAAGGAGTAATATATTCTTGAATGCAGATGGATATCCAACGCCTAAAAAGATCTGAAGCACCTCTACGAATACAATGCCAACACATTCAAAAATCGAGTCTTAAGCATTTAAAAATATCTTCAAATCGAATTTGCAGTCAGGTTTCAGGTAGACAGGCTGGTGTTTGCCTGCAACACTTGTGAGGAAGAGATTCCTCTCTGCAGATTTGTTTATATCGCCCAACATAACACATTTGCCTCATTTACTCAAAAGGTTTCCCCAAGGTGCTCACTGCTGCAGTATTCTTATACTGTCATTAACATATAACCCCTTCAGAACTCCAGGACTTACTTTCCAAATGGGAAACCAATGCACAGATTATGATTTCTACAGTGTCCCTGAGGAAATCCACCTCAAGAGTAGAGGTGAGAACCTCTTCTCCCTCACCACAACTGCACCTTCCAGGATGTTAAAGACTACTCAAAAGTTGCACAGAAATGCTGCGTGAAACCAGTAACAGCTCCAGGGCACACAAGTCTTCCTTCACCACAGACCATGCCAGGGGAATGCCTTCATGTTCCCCCACCTCGCCCCCACAAAGAAATTGCTTGTGTACTTTAGTTTTTCTGCTTCATAACATTCTGCCTATGGCACTGAGCTAAAGGAACATGAAAGACTGTGACAGACAGGATGCCTCCGCAGATAATATGAAGGATCTGTAAGAGAACAGTTAGCAAAGTATTAATTGGGAAACAGTCAGTTGTAGGAGGTAAAAAACCACTTCCCAGCCCACTACTGCCACATCCAGGGATCCCACTGGCCTTTCTGAGCACATTACCCTAGGAGCTCCAGTTCACTACTCTTGCCATTGTGACCTCAAGAGCTTTTAAGGCAACAACTGTTCCATTGCCCTTTCTATTGACACTTGCCTCCTTTGTACACCCTTGTACTTGAGGTGTGTCAAAATGCCTTTTATTCCAAGAGGGTTGAGTCTGTCATATCAAGTAACAAAAAACCTGAGGATACCATCCCACATAACTTGCCACCAATCTTCATCCAAAAGTGTTCTTGCCCAAGCTGTTGTGCCTTGGTTTACAGTCACTGAAGATGACACCAGACTGAGACTCAGTCTCAGCCAAATGCCATTGGAAACAGCCAACACAGTGGGACTCTTCACTGAAAAAATTATCTTTGGCACCTGCCAGTGAGACCATTTTCAGTCTGTTTGTTCAATACTGCAGTGACCATCTGAAGTATTAGTGTTCCTCTTAATTCCAACCAGGCACCAGAAGACTACACAGTGCATCCATTAGACTCATAACCACACGAGAAAAAATGAAAGCTTCTTTGACAAGGTCTTGTCATCATAAGACTAAGTTGATAGGCATTAACTAGGCTTCCATCCCATAATTCTCGATCTATGGAATTCACTATCAGCTTTCCTATTAGACTACCTGCAATCAAAAGCAAACTGACCTCTCCAAATCAAAACCTTCTGCTTGCAGTTCTGAACACTAGGCACAATATTACCCCTTGTATTTCAAAATGTGCACAAAATCACATGCTTTAATAAAAATAAACAGGTAGAACAGAAATCATCTCTGCAAAGTCCCTTATGGCTCTTGCACTGGGGTCACCTAAGCCTGGTTGAACTAAAAAACACCAAATAAAAAAAAAAAATCTCTATTTTTAGAAGACCTTCTCTAACTAAGCTTCTAATGGGTTTTCAAGCAATTCATTGCATTAATATGGTTGTGGGACACAATTCCAAGTTTCTTTCAAAATGCAGTTTAAGTACTTTTTTTATCGTATCTGGGTTTTTTCCTACAGTATTAAGAGGTTTCCATCTATTTAACAATCTATACAATTCTTTGGCGTTTTAGGTAGTTTGGGGATTTTTTTTTTCCCTTAAATATGCCACAAAATCCATTGCCCTTGATCCTGTCTTAGCTTCTCTTTTCAGTTTTTATACTTCATTGCTTCTAGTTCATAAGAACTTTACAGAGATATCAATTGATATGTAAGTGTGTATGTAGCATACTAGTCATTTGTTACAAAGGCAGCTTCTATTTCTCTCTGATACAGAATGGAACTTTTGGCATTTTCAGTCCCTGATACTCTTAAAATAACTCTCAATTTTTATTTGCATTTTGTTCCTGTCATGGTTTCCACTGAATCTCAATGTAGCTTCACCATTCTCCCCAAATTAAGATATTCTGGCTTTGAGGAAGCAAGATGTAAGTCTCAGACACATCTATTTTGTCCCTTTATGGGAAAGCAACATTTCAACTTGTACCTCTGCTGTGCACCACCAGAGATGCCGACCACTTGATAAGCACTTACTTTGGCATTAACTATGATATTTAGGACACCTCCGAGGCTTCCCTTTCATTCTCTGACCTCAGTTATATTCCCAGCTTCAGCCAGGATGAGGTGTAGAGAGCAGTAACATTCAAACCCCAAGTCCCATTGAACTGTGGCTACTGAATTACACGATTGCTTAGACTGGTATTCTTCCATAAAAAAATAACTCTTTCTTGCCTTGCAATTTGCAATTAATAGTGAGAGATTGCCTAGTGTTGAAGAACTAAAGAGGAAAGAGTTGTGACTGAAAAGAAAGCGAAGACAATTTGTGTTTAGAAAAAAAGGAAATAAATGTATTCACTTAAGGGCCTTACAGCATAAGCTTCTAGATCAGAATCCCATTTTTGCTTGTTAATACAACCATACTTCAGTGTAAATTACTCTTTTGAACAAGTTCATGTCAAAAGACACTCAAGCAAAACACAGCTGAGGCCTAACCTTTCTCCTTCACTCACATATGCAGACACCATTTTTGATAATAAAGTATTTTTAGTTCATTTTAGATCAAAAGTCAGTCATTGCTTAATATCTGTGCTAGAACACATATTGCAAAAGCCCTGTAGGAAATGAGTAGGTTTACAGTGTCATTGCTGCTGAAATGAATGTGAAACCAAATGTAGGCTGAAATTTCATAGACATTCTGTAGTGAAAAGAAATAGGACCAAGAGGACTGTGGAATATTTTTTCATAGAAAAGTTCTCCCTTTGTCCTGTGTGTACCCATTAAATCCACTAGAAACAGCAGAAACCAATACTTGAAAAGATCAAGTAGTTTAAAGTCAGGGCTTTTTTATTGCACATTAGTCAAACTACAGAGAACCCGTAAGATGGGTAACAACGGCTGAACAGAACCTAAATCCATCTTGCTCGCATAATTTTGCATGATCATATTTATCTTCTCACAAGAAAAAATAGCTACATGAATTCAAGCAATTATATAAAGGAAGCTATCTGTTTTGGTAAATATTTCCACAAACTATTGTAAAAAAATTATTCTAAATGCACAGAGCTGATGTGTGAAGTGTTAAGGGCCATTCTGCAACAGCTGTTAAAAAATTACAATAAGGGCATAGTCTTCTTGCTGTTACTTGACATCAGGAAAATCAGTTTGAAAAGTATGAAAAACAGTATCAGCAAAGCATCAGAATAATTTTTCATCAACTTGATCATCAGAGATCTCTATATTTTTTCCCACATTTGTTAAACTGGTCAGCAAGAACCACACAAGACCTGACTGCTTTCTCAAATATTGGTGCAACCACAAAATTATAGGCAGTACCTAAAATAAAACTGTAACAAATGGCCATTTAGTAAGAATTTTCTTTTTTTAAAAAAATCCTACAGTCTATTATGCAACACACACTAGAACAATTGCTATGTAGTTGGGCAAAGTAGTTTGATAAGATGGACATATCCACTGATCGACAATTTGTTGAGTATTATATGTGTTCAAGTAGTGAAATAGACTCCAGCTGTGCTTAGTACCTCCTGGGTGATATAAAATAGTAAGTATTCATTATGACCTTTAGTCAGCTGCTTAATGGTAATACTAATGGACCTGCAATAAAATTTAGCTGACATACTGCTTAAGAATATTCTTAGCCTATTTTGTGGCATTAAGTTGGCATATGTAACTACATTTAAGCTCTAGATTAAATAACAAGTTTTCAGCTATGAATAAATCTTACTGTTAAAGGAATTTTTGGAGGTTTTGACGCAACAAAAATACGTGGTCACAAAGAACATTTTCTGGCTAAACACTGGCATTTCAATGCTAGCAAGTGAGGCTAGCACTTTCAGACACCAAAGCTTAACATGAATATTGCCATTTTTGTAAATGACAGCCCATAAAAGATCTTGGCTTACAGTCTGATGTCTCAAACAACGTGAACACGCTAACCATCACAACAGAGGCAGGGTGGTCAGGCTTTGGGTTCAAACTTACCAGAAGAACCAAACCTTCTATAAAAGATTTCTGCATTTCTGTTGCCCATAGACAAAGTGCAATTCGGCAGAGACTCCATTACCTACAGACTTTGTGGTTTTGTTGGTCTGTTGGTCTCTACTGTCTCTGCATTGGGATTCTACCAGATGAGTGACCAGGAGTCTTCTCAAAACACCTCGTGTATTGCACGACTGCTAGAAGAACACACTGAAACTTCTCTTACAGCAAAACGCAAGGAAGTATTATAGACCTGGACTTCTTCACTTGCTACCTTTCCTTGTCACTATGACCTTTAAAAAAATTTAGATTTTTCTCATTATTTGCTCCCATCTCTTGCTCTTTCAAATATGTTCTCCGTATGCTTTGGTAACTTGTGTTACATATTCTTGTGTTTGAATCACCTCCAACTTTGTCTCCCTGCTTAACCATACGGTTTAAAAAAATTCACAGAAACAATCTTCTAAAGATGTTTAGTTCTCCATCCCAGCTCTTGGGTACTGTATGAAAGAGCTTTCCTTCTGTTATGTCGAAGTTCAGAGTCTTCCTGTTCTGAGATGGATATTTCTGTAAAATGACAGAAGTGGACTGATCTGGTACGGATACACTACCCACCTAAAGACCAGAGTTAGAGATTTTTTTACAGCTTGAGGATAGCTTTCTGCAGAGAAGCTGAATAAATTATTGAAATCACAGTCTCTACATAAGCATAGATACAAAAGCAATAATAATTTACTTTTAGAAGGCTGAGTGGAAAAATACATTTTCTTTCAACTCCCTATTTTACCCTTGGATTTTATGTGTATTAATATGGTACAAAAGCCTATTCATTCTTTCCAGACTTTCACACAGGACCTTTCTTCCAACATTTTCTCTGCGTACTATTATTTTAGGGACACCAGCCTCTTTCAGAATAACGCTGTGTGTCTGTTATCCTTCTAGCAGCATTCTCCACTCTCCCTGTTGGTATCCCACAGCTTACATCAGCCCTCCATTAAATCTACAAAACCCCAGAAAGGGTTGCTTTGCTTAATTTTTAAGCTATGCAGCAAGAATATATCCTTTTCTCCTCCAAAATACCATTTAGGAAGTGTTTTGAAAGACCTGAAGAATCTAATTTCTATACTACTTACAACTTTACACTTCTGCAGTTGCCCTCCCAAGCATGCAGCAGTACCCTGTCTTCTGAGGCTCTGGTTTCCCTTCTACATCCATTTATACCAATAAGGTGTAGCTTTTAAAGGGCTTATATTCACAGAACTCCTGGTAAAGCCACCGACACAGGTTTTATCCTTTAAATTTCTAATCCTACTGTTTGTTCATGTACAAGACAAATTTAATTGGGGGCATGAATCCATTTTATTTGCACATATTCAAATGCTAAAGCAGACCTTATTGGAAGGGATTTAAAAAAAAAGAAAGTCACACAAAATGTTGATTTTGGGCTTGCAAGAGAAAAAACCCTGAAAGACAATCTTTTTGCTACAGCATTGTCTATGAAGCCAGGACAAGCAAATATGTACAGTGAAAGAAGAGAATAAAATATTTTATAGTAAGTTTTTTCGGAAGTGACAAAATCAGCCCTAACTTTGTTCCTACAAGTCTCACTGCTGATTTCAGTAGCAGTAAAGCTACACTAATACCAAGTCCTTTTTAAGTTTGTCTTACGTATTCCAGCTTTAACCGTAAAACCCACAACAGAAACTATGCATTGTTGAGGCAATACCACAACTCCTGGCTTATGCAGTTCGGTAGCATTTACCCTTGAAGACTGAGGCTGAAGCGGGCAACTTGTAAGAGCAAGGTTGTGGGGTACTATGCCAGGAGACAGATAAAATGCAACTGCAATACCCATCTCCTCCTTACTCCCCTACATGGCAGTTTTCTTTCCCTAGGAGCAGAGACTGAAGCAGTCCCATAAGAGTCACCTATTAGTCACACACTTAATAGTGAATCAGGCTCTTACCACAAATACCTTTCTTTGTGAGCACAAGGCATGCTACACACACTGCTACATGCAGCAACAGTTGAGAAATAATAACTTTATCCCACTCCCTCACATAATCTATTTTGTGCCACATGGCATAGTGCTAACCAACAGCATTGCTCCCATAGTTGTCATAGGGAGCGCCTACCATAGTTCCAAAATCCCAGGCTACAAAATAAAGGTTGCACCTACTCTGCAGTTCTCAGACAACTGCAGCATACCACAGAAATACTAAAGCCAGTTGCAGAAGTGACTTTATCCTAACAGCAAGAAACTGCACTGACTTCAGTGGGAAATGACTGCAGTACAGACATACCCAAACAACAGAGTCTGTGTGGAGTGTGTTTCTACTAATGACACTCAGATCCATCTTATACAAGATACACACAATGGGACTTCTGGTAGGAAGCAATACTTGCAACCTTCATTGATGCCAGAAAAGCTTCATCTCCAGGGAGTGTTCCACAGGCTGGCTCTCATAGGCACCACAATACTTCAGATTACAAATGCTGCTGTTCAATAATCTGATACAGATTACTGCAATTCTTTTTCTCTTCCCCAAATAACATATTGGAGAATGCAGGTCATTTTTACAGGTGACTGGTTAGCCAGCACACTGCAACAAGGCTAGAGAGCAAACCTAGCTATAACCTTGTCTCTTCCATGCAATCTTCTCAGCACAAGCAAGAAGGGTTCTCCCCTTCCTAAAAGGTATGCAAAGCTGGGAAGCAAACCACAAGCATCTATGTCTATGATAAGCACCTGCAATAATACAGATGCATTCCAGCGAAAACAAGGCTACATGCAGGGTCTCTGTTGAACACAACAGTGCCTACTGTCTCTGCTAAGAGTAAATTACTCAGATCACACACTTCCCACCACAGTCTCTTTTGAGAAACACCCACGTACAGTATTGCTTTGAATTGTTTTCTCCTTTTCCAGATCAGCAGCTAGAAACTCACCCATTTTCCATGCTTTCAAAGTTTTCTTTTTCTGCTAAGAGAAGACATTACCACCTATTCTTTAAACTAATTAACTATCCCTTTTAGCTATAATTTCTCTTCATATAAAACATTTGTAAAAGGTCTGTTTTTCCCCATGCCCTCTTTCCTCTCTTCTGGCTCTTCATTATGACCATGCCTAATTGTGATGAGCTGTCCACCATTTACTCTACAGGATTGTATAGAGCTTTGTAGTGTGCCTGCCACTGATGTATTTACAATTGGAAGCAGTTAACTCTTTAGTCCTGCTTCCTTGTTCAAAACAATGAACTGCATGAGGAACTAGCGCTTAGCCCCAATTAAAGATTTTTAAAAGTCTCCATTTTAAGCCTGAGTACTCCAAATTGAGCATTTGTCAAAGGCCCAGTCACAGTTCCAAATAGAGAGAGGGAAATCCTACTGAGGAGAAGAAAAGGACTGTCCCATCAGTGAGGGTGAAAGTTCTTCTCAATCAGCATCTTAAACATGTAATCAGTACGGGATCTATTAGGTCCGCTTTGTCCATACAAACCTGCTGATATCTATTAGTGCTGTTATCAAGCAACGAATTTGCTGATATTCATAATTTCAACTTTTTTCCTGAAGATAATTTAACTATCTTAAATGCTAAAATGGAGGATTTTTTTTTTTACTCCCCCCAGGATATGAATATGAAGGCAGGTCTTTCTGCATTAGAAATTCCAGCATTTTTGCATCATGAAAGATTCTGAGAGCTGCTCTTGACATAAACCCAGGAAAACACATTAAAATATCAGGAGAAATCTCTCTTCTATTTCCCTTTCCAGTTAAGAGACCACACTCAAAAGCCATTTGCAGTTTCTGCAGTTCCAAGATTATTTTCCCCAGCATGTAGCAATTCTAAACTCTAGCACCTTCACATTCCCATTTCAGGATAAATTCCCTCAAAATTACACAAGGGTGGTTCTAAAGACTCTTGCATTCAACTATTTGAATATTGTTATTATTTTCATACAAACCACATGCATCTTTAGAGTTGACATCTATGGACAGAGATGAATCAATGGTTAGGCCTTTTGATCAGCTTTGCACTGGACAGTGATTGTAACATGATGAACGATTCTTTTTCCTATAGAAAATAGAACATAACAGTTGACAAATGCACATGGACAGCTACCTTTCCACGCAAAAAAAGGTTCATATTTTGGTATCTTGATATTGACAATCTGTCTAAAATGGATCCACTTAAAACTTCGGTGCAGTGCTGATAAACCACTCCTTTGTGTGTCTTTCTGCTGTATATGTTAAAAGAACAGAGTTTCAGAATACACTGAGAAAATGGGCAACTAATATCTATGCTAAACAAAGGCAGAAAAAAAGATGCTATTTACACATATAAAGAAAAGAAATTATGAGATCTGACTTATAGAAGAACTGCTGAAAACCTGGAACTTTCTTTCTCATCCAAATCATAACAGCCAGGCTGATGCAGCAGGGCCACACACCTTTGTCACTAGCCATATTCAAAAACAAACAAAACCAAAATTTTAAGCATAAGTGTGCAGCCTTTATCCTGTATCGCTTTTTGACACTCAGATTAAAGTAATATTTATAGCAGTAGTTATTTTTGAAGTAGATAGAATATATTTTTATGCGAGAAGAAATACCTCACAATCAGCTAGGTTCCTGGATTCTGGTCTTTAAGGCCCGCAGAACTCCTAAGTCATGGGCATTTAAAAGTTATATCCCGTAAAAGCATGTTTCGGGTGGTATTTTTAATCAATGCAATGTGATCAAACCAGGGAGAGTACTGCACATCCAACAGCAGACTTGCAAGGAGGCAAGAGCAACAGCCAGAAGAGCAGATCAGCACATGAAGTGAGTGTCAAGCAACACTTATTCCCACTCCCCCAAAGGATCCAGAAGAGAGAGCTTAAGTGCTTTTCAAAACTGCAAAAGGAATTGTTTTCAGAGAGGCTACTATATGGGGCTCTCCTCTCCCCTTCTTTGGCTCACAATTTCTGCCTCACCTATTTGTTTATTCTGTTGTAACTGCTGTCAGAAATATTAGGAACTAAGGTGACAGAATTATTCCTGCATGTCAGCTTAGCCTGCTTCCTTGGGAATTAAAACAAACCCAAAAAGCAACAATGACTAAAAAGCTCTTCTGTCAGTACTGCATTCTGTTACTCTAGCTGCTCTCAGAAATGGCTGAGGGACCACAGTAGGCAGCGTGACTTCCTAATGGAACTACTCAGCTCTGTTCATTGCACTCAGACCTCTGTTTATTCACGTGGGGAAAGTCCACGCAAAATGAAAGGTTTTTTTCTGCAGCAGCTTCTCTTTAGCAATGCCTTTCCTCTGCAGTAGATAAAATGCGAATTAAATGTGATATAACACAAGCATAAGATCTGTTCAAGTTTCAAGATTAGCCTTGAAACTATCTCAGACCAATTCTCTAAGCAAATACACTGTTTGTTCTTCTCCATTTTTTTTTGTTCTGCACCTCTTGCTCATGGAGCATAATTAGCCCTCAATTATCACACACCAGTTTTTCACTGGTCCCTTCCCACTTCCCTGGAACTTCTTGCATGTTCACCTGACATGTTCAAGCCCATCTCCCCAGCAGCAGTAAGAGTCCCTTAGCTATAAAATCAACACTTAGTTCTCAGACGCTAAACTTTTAGTTAGCATTTAACATATGAGTAATCACTGCAGGTGATTTGCACCAAATCTACTGAAAAACAAGCCCTTCCTTAGAACCTAGGGCTTTTTTAAAGGTATATAAACATATGGTAAAAGCTACCAGCATCCTCCTTGTCAGAAACTAACCCTCAAGAGAAGTTATACCATCCGTCCTTAAAAAAAAATTCAGTATATATCTTCACAGATTTCTAATATGCAGCATGCATATCATACAGTGGTTCCTCCAACCGTAATCATGCAATTATCCAAGGCCAGCAAGCCTTTTGCAGTATACATCAGATGCCTCCTTCCCTTCCTGCCTGGTCACCCTGGTTTCTGCCCAAAGGAAATGAGCTTTTCAAGCACAGCACATCAGCTGTTTTCCGTTTTCCAAGGGAAAGAGTTGTGTACTTTCTATGTTCTTCTCCTGATGGGTAGGAAAGCACAGTTTCCTCATTTAAATCCTTCAGTTTATCTGCTGGTTCCTTTTCCTTAGCACTTTCTGTCTCCATTCCACCTAGAAGAAAATGATCCTAGAAATTATGATGTCCTGGAAGAAACCATACAACACAGCCATGCTATTTAAACACTTAAAAAGCAAGTAAAAAACCAAACCCATAATTTTCAGCCAGCTAAATGGATTTTTTTTCTAGCCTATGAGAAAGCAGTGTATTTCTAGGTTTGGGAGACTGTCTGCTAAACTGAACAACAGGGGAGATTTTGTTTTGAAAATCTCCATTGTTCTTCATTTGGGTAAAAGTATCCACCTCTTGAGCTATGTATTTTGAGGCATAGAACACAGTGCAAATGCTCCCTGGCAAAGCGGTATTCACAAGAGGAGGAAGAGAATGCACATTGATAGGAAACCTTCTGCATCAAATCAATTTCACAATAAAATTTATTATTAATACCTTTATACCACCCTCAGTTTCTACTATGCTCCAATCAAGGTTGCAACAGCCCAAGAAAATTGAACTTTTCTACACAATCCTCCCTGGTATGGCCTGCTACTTGGTCTTATTGTTATTAGAATAATTTGCTCCCAAGTTCTGAAATGAACTCTGTGCCCAAGTAATTAAAGCTCTTAAAGTTTCTAGTCCTTTGTTTAAAGAATTCGTCCTTGTGCTCTCTATGCCCCATCAGCTACCTAATTAGCAGAGCCTTTGCGTGATTAAAAATTCTCACAGAGATTCTGCTGGATATTTGCCTCTCTTAATGAGTGTTTGTGGACAGCTGGGAGCAGGAGCTGGTTCCCTCCTCCCAGGACCTCCAATGAATTCTGCAGACCTCTGTCAGGGCCCAGGAGTGAAAGCTGTCATTTTAGTAATGTGGATGAAAATTGGTTAAAAGCACTGTGGTCCTTGAGGAATGAAAGGCCTTGAAATATAAATGAAGATGAATATTCATATTTGGTTCAATAAGTGCCAACTATTAATATACATGTCTGTCAGTAAAAAAAAAAGTCAGAACTTATTCAATTGTGCCTGGCATAATTTGGCTCCTAATTCACAATTATCCTCCCATTCTTTGCATTACTTTTCAGTTAATTTTTTCAGTTAAAACCTTGCCAGAAAATGAAAGCATCGCTATCACCACAAAAATAAGTAGTCTTCTCTATCCTTCAGCTAATTTACTGCCTATTAAGAATCACCTGTGGCTTTTACACACAGGATTCTAGCTATCTTGCTCTGATTTTCCATATCTTGTTCTCTCTCTCAATGTCAGTATTTAATATAGCCCATTGTGCACCTCTGGAAGTATACCAACCTTCTTTGTCAAAATTATCATTCGATTCCCTACCCCTCCTCACCATGATCCTCTACTTACTTCATTTCCAACACAACTCTAATTTCATTTATATTGTGACTTTTCAGGATCTTCCCATTTTTAAGGGCTGCAGCATTAAGTTGAAATACTATGTTCGGTGGTTTGGGGTTTTTGTTTTTCTCTTTAAGTGTGAGAAGGGTGTCTGAAGACACTGGTACTACCCGGCTTTATTATTAGCAACAGACTGCTAATTTATGAAACAGAAGACTGGGACTACGGAAGAAACCTAAACATATTTGAACTAGACAACCCTGCTTCATATGAGAGCGATCTCTTATTCAGTGACACTTGAGAAACTACAGCTAAGTGATTTTCCTAATCAATATATTCCCATTTATCACTTTGTCCCAAGCACCACATGCACAGGGACCCATATACATACTAGACAGTTCTTAGGGGAATAAAAAGCATTACAGAAAACATTGCAAAAAAAGGGATTACCATTTGGTTTGCAATGTTGACCAGAGAAACAGAAACATTGTGTATATGAGAAGCTATATAGATCATATGCAAATAAACTGAAATGCATTTTGGATTTCTGGACTAGAATCGATGAGAGGAAGGTGGGGGGAGAGAGGAAAGTATTTTTTATCCTTTAACTACAGTATTACAGATCTCCATATCCAAAAAAGAAACCTAGAGGTACGACTACCATGAAGCCTGCTGCATCACAGAAAGGTTACACAGAGGCCACACGGTGATTTAATTCAGCTTTACTCAGGAAACCTGAGACATGCTGCCCTGCACAATGGAGGGACATTTACTGTTTCAAACTGTACTTGGTCAGGTTCCTGCTGACTTACAACATGGGCTTGTCCAAGTAAGGCATAGGCGAGGATCAGAGGGACTGTAGCCTAATGGAACAGTAGCTTTGCATCCTTCTCTCCAGCACCAGCAGTATTGTGGAAACCAGTACACAAAAGAAAAGAGGTCCTGGGTATTTTGAATCAAGTGACCAGATTCTTCTCTCATTTATACTGGTCCTGGTCCATTAGCTTGAAGGTGGTACATCTGTGAAGTTTAAGTTAAGTAACTTTGTTTAAAGCTTTTAGGTTAAACAACTTGTCTTCCAAACTATTTCTGTCTACATTTCATCTGGTACTTTTTTGCATGAGTAGGATATTATTTTTCACTCTGCCTACTAGATATAGATTGTTTCAGTAGAGAATGGTAATCAGGTGCTTTCACTGGCAGCTTGAAAAATGGAAGAAATAAGTTAGGACAGGTGTGGGTGCACATTAGTGAGGCAATTAGGTTTGCAAATATTAATTTATCACTTGTAATAAGGTCACGGTTTATAGATCTATATCCATGATACACCTATTATCTCAGAAGTTCCAGTTCAAAGGATCCAAAACAAATTGGGGGGTGGAACGGTGTGGGGGGGGATGTGAATGTGTGCAGAATCCTGTTTCTGAAAGTGTTGCAGTTTGCCAAAAGGCAACTTTTCTTGGACTGGAATTGAAAAGCATGGACTGCACCTCGCCCATTATTCCAAAGAGAAACCACAGGACAGACAAGTCCAGAATTGTTGCAGTTTTGTGTAGCTGTGTTGCCAAGATGGTTTTTGTAAGCAGCAGTTACAGTTTTCTGACAGCCTTAAACTATAAACAACGAGCAACTCAAGGCCATAGTGCCTGTGAGAATCACATATAGGAGAAAACAACCTGGAAGCAGCTGCATTTTGCCACTGGAGAAGGGAGTAAGAAGATGTAACAAGCTGTGCAGACACCAAGGCTGGGGAGGGCAGGGGAGGAATTCAACAAGAGTGGACTGAAACATTTTAGTCTTATGATTAAAAATTATCACTACTCCATAAAGTCCGTATTTACATGCGCTTGCTTGTTCATACCTGCACAGTGGTCATCAGTGACAAAACCACATGCAGTAACATGCTGTTTTATAGACCTCTCGAGTTTCCTGGGCTCCTGGGGATTTAACATCCATCCAGACCATGTTAGGACAAGGTGCTGTTTTCATCATTACTATTATTGGTCATTATTATTTTTTTCCCTGATGGAACGAGCATTTTAAAAGCAATATGAGTCAGTTTAGAAAATAAAAAATAAAAGCATTTGCAAGGCTTTCCCCCCCACACCTCATTTTCTGTGATTTCATGTAGCACATTACCAGAAGGTACCTCAAACACATACCAGAGTAGACCAAAGGTCAATTAATTGTCTCCTTCGTGGAAATTAGCAGCACACAGGTGTTTCTGAAGACTATTGAATAGAGTCGTATGTGAAACTACCAAATAATCCTCCCCTTTATTTTCTACAACTTCTTGTGCACGTGTGACCCCAAAAAGGGGAGCAAACCATATTAGTTTTTTAAAAAAAAAAATCTATCTGTGATAATACACAATTCAGTAGAGTAGGGAAAGAATAAATTAATCCACTAAGTAAAAAGTAAGAAAGGAAAGTAATATTTTTAACGTTCAGCAAAGGTTTGGCTTGAAAAGCAGAGCTGGCACCACACTCCAGGATGCTAAACTCTGGCTTTAGAAAACAGCAAAAGCAGACTCACAAGTCATGAACCTCCCACAGAGGACAGACTCCCCCTGGTTCTTCATGAGTAAACACTGGCTGCAAAAGCATCCCAGCTCCCTACTTGTCCCTGAACCTGAGCTTAGAGGGATATTATGCTGCAAAAGCAGGAAAGAAAAGTTCAAGAGGGCTGCACGAGTCAGCAAAGTGCCAAGGTTTATGGGGGCATTTGATTCCACCACAGCTCTACACTCACTTATATGTGAAGGCTGCTACAAGATTTTAATAAAGAAAGATGCTCACATTCAAATTATTTCTGAACTAATTATCATTTACTCTGAATATTTAGAAGTTGATCTGTTCATTTACCTTGCTTTTAAAATAAGCTTTTTTGTTACAGAGGCACAGTGAAAGAGACAAGCAAAAGAAAAATCAAACACTCTTTTCCTTCTTAAGGATTTTTCTCAAAACCGTTCTGAACACAGCAGTAGATGGTTCAGAAATTGTGTCATCAGCCACGCGTGCTACAATAGATGAAAGTCCTGTCTCAAATCAGTATGGATATCTTGGGGGAATCATTACAGGAAATCTGCACAGAAGTCGTCTCTTAAGGAGGGATTTGAATTGAGACAAGGAGATCATTTGACATACAAAGCATCGGGGGAACATGGGAGACTGTGAGGATGAGAGCAAGGGAAGGATAAACAGTAGGTAGGTTTCTTTCACATAATAAAACCATCACACATAGGAAAGAGACTATCTGTGACTAGATACTGTCACAAAAATGCACTGAAATTGGCCATAACTGCAAAGTCAATAAAATACTCTTAATCTTTCAATAAACAATTTATTTTTAAAAGTTATTTCGGAGCTATTGAAGCTCCTGGGGTGGGGAAGTAAATGCATTTTAAATGTGCTGTACAGTATGCAGTATCACAGGCTTAAGTTTCATTTTATCAGATGTATGGTTCAGTCATTCGAACTCTGGATTAGAAGCCAAAATTCCTCCTCTCTAACACTGACTCCTTTTCTGGCTTCCAACAAATCATTTAAGGTCAGACTTGAATAGCTCTCCTCATGAAGGAGGGCAGGTAGTACACAGTACAAGAGAGGAAAGCAAAATTTGCCCTTCAAGTCAGTTGGCTTCTCTGAAAATAACATGAAATACTCCTCTATTTTCTTGCAACGTTGTTGCCAAAATGAATTATTGTAGTTAAATTTTGCAAAGATTGAAGAATATTAAATAAAGCTGGAAAAAAATTTTGGTGGTAAAAGTAGTATTTTGTAAGTTTAAGGATAAAGAACAAGCCTTTTGAAAGCCAGTACAATAATAATAGGGTTTGTAAACATTATTTCCCCTCCACCCCCCACCCCGCATTTTCCTATTGTTTTCTCCATTTTATCCATATGGAAAGAACACCTTTGACAGGGGAATAAAGAGGGTAAGGATAACGGCAAAAGCTACAAATATTTTTAGGTGAAAAAATCCCTCTAAGCAGTCATGACATTTAAATGCAAGCTTTCATTAGACATTTGCTTTCAAACATATTGTGAAACATCCTGGGCTCAAATATAGTTTCTTAGACTGGAAATCATTCAGAGAAGACATCATTGCACATCTCATTTGCTAGCTTCATCCCATCTCTGTCACTTTAATGTCTCAGTAACTGCTGGGAGGGTTCGGGGAGGTCATTCTAGCAATTGACTGTTTCATCAATTATTACTTACCCATTTAAAAGTTGCTATGACACTTGCATATATTTTCATTACACAACTAGCTTAAAACAAACCTCACTGCCCAACTTCGAGGTAGCACAGAAATCTACGGTCCAGATTCAATATCAGCATCTTGCTTAGGACATGACTTCAGCCTAATTTAATACAGACTGCACACTTCATTAAGAGATTTTTACTTCATCCTTATCACAATCTGTACTAACCCCTTCTGACAGGCTTTGCACAGGATTTTGTAAGGTATAGGCAACCCATGCCAGGTCAAAATACATTTATCCAAGCACGATACTCTAAGAAGAAAAGTGAAGATACATTATCAGGAAGTGGTTAACAATGGTAATCCATTAGAGAAGTGAACTAATGTAGGTTCATTTGCAGTGGCCACCCATACCAGTACAACATATTCTGCAACTATTCCACTGAAAGCTGTGAAGTTGTCTAAGTCCTGAGGAGGTGCCAAAAAACCCCAAGCTATTAGGGAATCTATCCCCCAGGTGACAAAAAGACCACCACTGAATGGAAAAAAATTAAGAAAAACAGACTTGCATTTTGTGAGGTCAAAATGTCAGATGCTGGGTAGAAAACCAAAACCAGCTACTGCTCTGAAAGGAAGTCAGTTAAGAGCAGCCAAAGGATATTTACTCCTATGCATACATAACAAGTACCTGAAAAAACCCACCCCTAATGGCACCAATGAAACACATTAGAGATCTTATCCTTCACTGCACATTTAAATAGACTTTTTGGTAGCATCAAAGAGAAGACAAGGGTAAACCTGTGATCTGTATCCTGAAATTAGGAATTCATTCCATTTATGCAGTGATTAAGAATAAAGGCCAAATCATAACTGTGTTCAGAAAACACCCAAGCAGCTGCACAGCTCGTTTGCCTTTGGAAACACGGCCACAGTTTGTTGCCTTATCTGTGTAGACGGTGGTAACACTTCAGTAGTGCTCCAAGTATCAGGAGGGTCCCTAGATTACTTCATACCTTGCAGAAACAAGCTCGGGTACCCAGGGAATATTGTAAAAGGTAACATTGGAAACATTAGGGAAAATTAACACTCTAACACTCATTGACATTATCATTGAGCTCTTCCAGTACTTCTTTGTCTTGAATCACAGCTTCTGCCTTTAACCATGCAGGAAGGAGACAAGTGGTGACCTAATTAACTACAAATACTTCCACAACAGCTCTGCTAGTGTCCCAAACTTGGGGAAAAAGTTATTACATTTCTCATCCTACCCCTTCACTTGCTCTTAGTGATCTCTAAAGTGTTTATTCCTAGAAATGTCTGTAATTTATTGTGGTGGGTAATAGGCATTATTTCAGGGTTTAATAGATGACCTTTGAGATTACCATCTATCTCAAGAGATATCCAGGAACCTTGCATAAAGAGTAGGACTGCAGTTTTATGCTTGGTCTATGGTATGTCTATATTGCCATTTCTCAGTGTTGTATTTCCTTAGTATCAGTAATTTTGTATAATGTAGACAGGAGATTAGAATTAACATAGATAGGAGTTCACTGTACCACTTTTTCTGCTTCCTGTGAATCTCAGACATCTCATGGTTTAATTTTTCATTTAACTTGCCTCTGAACAGTCTCAACACTTTGCCTTATTTCTTTGAATGCAATAGTAGCGAAACAGTTCACTAACATGTCAGCCAACATCTAAATATAGAACTAATGCAAACTGTGTTTGGTTTCTGGAAAAAGGTTACACCCAAATCCTCCTCTATTCCTGCAGATCTGGAAACGGGTAAAAACTCCAAATCCAACTGGTTTCTTCCACTCTTCTCCATGCAATGCAAAGATGAGATGACCTTTGGTCAGATAATGACAGTGCCTTTAAAACTCTCCAGTAACCTCATCCTCAGCTGCAGGTCAATGCACTACCATTTGCTCCTGGAGGCAGGAATGGGTTCTGTTACAGACACTGATTCTGGATTTCCCAAGACATTCTAATCAAAAGTAGCTTTCCTTAGATCCAAGATTTGTACCTTGACCAAACGTTTTAATGACAGTGGAGAGATGAAGTAAGGAGACCTGGTCAGAGAAGGCTTAGGAAACAAGCAAACCTTTGTGTCTCAGATGCCAAAACCTGTCTTTTCAACTTCGCTATACAGGCAAGCAGCTCCTCAATACTACTTTTCCAGAGAGAGATACTAAAATGATACGTGTGTAAATATATCAAACTTATTACTGGGCATATCTATTTTTAGAATAAAAAATCAGCTTAACTATCACGTCCTCCTTAAAAACATGCGGTGAAAGTATAAAGGGTGAGTAAAGGAGGAAGCTGGGGCCTGGGGTTTTTTTTTGGTGGGTTTTGGGTTTTTTTTTTTTAAGAACAAGGTCACATCTCAGCAACTGAAAAGTACCAGAGCTCCTTTCATCAAGTTTTTAACTAGAAAAATAGTATGCCCATTTCTTTGTAATACACCTCTGGGCTTTTTTATTATGACTTCATTTCCCCTTGTAATATTGGAACGTCTCTATAATTGTAAAAGTGTAATAGAATCTAATAGAATTTCATTTGGAACTCTGAATGGTCTATGCCATCTCTGCTCATTTTGAGTAAAATAATGATTTTTAATGTCCACACATGGCTTCCCATGACCTTATTCAATCTTTGGGTTGATCAGGAAATATATTGATTCAATTACATACTGATGACAAATGAACTAAAAGAAAGAGGAAAAAAAGGTCAGCATATATTTGAAAATGTAAATCTTAGCAATGTCTTTTGGGTTTGCCCAAAAAAAAAAGTCATTTCAAAATGCCATTTGTGGCTAATAGTGTGGAGTTCCAGTTCCTATCTGTGAGCAGCAAAGAAATCATTAAAGTGTAAGAAGCATACTCTCCCCTTCTTTTATCATTACAAAATCCTCTTTCCTTTAGAGGTTTGCATGGAATGACCTCCTTTGGCTAAAAGACCCCTTTCACCCTCACTTTATGGAAAGATGGCTTCAGTTCATAAATAGACCACCCATTACACTAATTTTTCTTTTCTTCCTTCCCCCTTCTTTTCATTTTGTTTTCTTCATGAAACAATTACCAGTGCAAACATTTCATCATCACACCACTCCCCTACCCCACTGCTTTCATTATCACACCTTTATCCCCTCATACTCAATCTCAGCTGTATAAAATGCCAAATGGGACAGCATTCCAGTTTAATAAGCTCTAAGTGTCCATTTGTGGTGTTGCAGTACTTGATGGTACCTCACAGTAAAAACCTTTTTAATCTAGACAGAAACTTCACCTCTGCTCTGTGCAGCTGGGCTCTGAACCTTAGAAACAAAACATTTAACTGCTAAGAAGCAGCAAGACATGAATAGAAATAAAGAGTAGGCCATAGCTAAAGTAGTCACAGTGTTGTTAGCTCACTTGGTAACATGGATTTCACAAGGTACCAACAGATCCCTGGCTTTGGATTAGCTGTTTGGCCATTTTCATTATTGTGTTTGTTATTTTTTAAGAATGAACTATGGGTCTGGAGAAGAGCATCCAGCTGAGCTACCCAGCCTGACTTCCCACTATTCACCCAAACAGGCCTGTTTATCCCCAACATGAAAAACCATTCTCCCCAAAAAGGTCTGAACAGGGGGACACGATCAAGCCCATGAGCCAACTCTACAGGTCCTCTCTACATTTGATAATTTTACAGATCTTTTAGATTTTTGAAAAAGACCATCACTTATATTTGTGCATTTCACTGAAGAGCTTTTTTGGGAGAACTTGCAGTAGCTTTCACCCCCATCCAGAAATTAGCACAAGGCTATGCCATTTATATTTTATGTGAGCCCCCTCAAACCAGCCTCAAGCCTTTAACTAGGGGAATAGCAGATTCAGGAATTGGCCCATCATCTCACCCATGGAGGCATTAGCCACACTATCTTTCTGCAGACAAATCTTGTGGTTTTTTAAATTCTCAGGTCTATCATCACAACATACATGAATGCTTTCAGACACTAAAAAGCACATAGGTGAGCATCTAAACAGGACATGGGCACTCCAACATTATCAGAAACAAGATTTTGTCCAAAGCAGTATATTTTGTTAATGCAAATTTTTGAAGAAAACTCTGCATGCACTGGAAAAGATCAATCAGGTATTGATTTTGAAGAGGAAAACATGTACTCAGGGAGAAGTGGCTGCTTTCTAGATATTAGCATTGCAAAATAATTTCAAATATGTCATAACAAGATTTCTCAGCAATTTTTTTTTCTGACCTAGACCAAGACAAAACCTGGTTTCAGGATCTATCAGCTTGAGAACCAATTAGCACCACATAATATAAAATAAGTTTACTTTAGAAGTTTAAAATACAACTGTTCATTTTTTTTCACAATAGTTTTTATTCACACACTCAAAGGGGAAAAGGTTAAAACAAAAAAAATTACTTATTTCCCAATCTTTGCTCATTTACAGCAAAATTACCACGGGAAACAGGTGGCCTCTTTTGCTGTTACTATTCAACAGAAAATACGGTTCATTCACAATAATCTCTTGAAAATGCAGGCAATACAATGACACCTTCAATCTGCAGCATTTTTTGATTGAATGAAACATTGTTGGAAGATTAGTTTGTCTGCAGTGGAGTGCTGCTTTATGTTACTAGCCTTTGGGGTGCTGACTTTGGAGTACTAAAGTCCCTACAGGCTTTTCGGACAAAGTTGTCAGCCTTCTGAGAAATGAACATAAGTTATATGTCTTATTTTCTGGAAGGAACAAGGACAGCACAGTACAAAAAAACCCACTAAAATGACACTTTGCGTCAGTGTCACATAGTGACACACTGGATGTTTCCATGAAAGCACTGAAAAACATTAGCAAGGATCCAATCCCAGACCCCCAAGTTGAGTGAAATTCAGAACAAGTCCATCCTTCTGGGCTAGGTAGGGCAGTAAAATATGGTACGACATAAGACATCACTGAATATGGTGAAATTCCTTTAGCTACTCTAAGACAAGCAAACAGCATACTCATATATGCTTTCTTTATCCACTCATTTTATTTTTCAAAAAAATTTAAATGCTACTACTAGTCTAACCATAACATTCCACAAAACTTTTAAGCATTCAAATCATGACAAGAAAAGCCAGATTTAAACATCTTGTAGAAAGCTTTGTAGTACTCAACATGAGACAGCAATTACCCAGCTATGTTGAAGGCCAGCAGATTCCTAGTAGACTAGCCACACTTCTTCAGGAGTCGCCCACCATAGAGAACTGTGCCCTGTCCTACTTCTCAGCAGTTAATGGCAAAGTGTGGTACTGAGTTCTCATATTGCCACAATCTCATTAATTTCACAAAACATACTGCAGAACATTTGCTAGCATACTCTGAAGTATTGTTGTAAATTATTTAAGCTAAACTACACGTGTCAAGCAAATGACTAAATTACGTTTTGCAATGCAGAATCGTAGACTTTTCATTCTAGTATTGTTTCCCAGCTTCCTAATTGCCCAAACTAAAAGTTAGTCTGAACTGGTTTTATACATACCACACTGAAAGCAGTACATCCCTGGGCTGACACCTGCTTGGTCTGTAGTAGCCTTGTACACCACAAGGTCCAGGTGGAAACTGCACTAGAGCACAGGCAGTTCAGCTCAACTAATGCTTGCCCAGTCTGACCTGCAGAGAAGGGCAGCTTTCCACAGGTGAGAAGGCTGTTTGAGCTCTCAGTAGCAAGCCCTGGGGTCAGCACAGAGAGAACAAGGAGCTCCTTTTCCTGCAATACCAAAACACCTAAAATAAATATTAATATTTACAAAATATATCTTGGTTTCAGCAGTGAACCTCCAGAGCTCGGCCTCACTAGCTCTTCAAGAGCAGTCTGCCGTGACAGAGGAATGGCCATGCTGCCCCTTCACTGCAAAGATGAAGGCCTGCAGTAAGCAGTTTCACCTCAGCACCCCCACATTGTTTAAAGCCAGTTCCACAATGCTTTCTTATTGCCGTGCTAAAACGTAACCACCACTGAGAACCAAGGTAACTGGAGCTTCCCGTACCATAGTTTCTAAGAGGTCACCATAACCAAAGCACTCATCATTCGCCACCGCCACATTCTTACCTGCCGCATGAAACCGTAACAAAAATATTTACAGTAAGCTCTGATGGCCCTGAACTGTCTTTAATAACTTGAGCGTTCAGTTGAGGCACACAGGAACCTACACATATGCTACAAATATATCTTAGTAATGAAGGGTGAATGAAAGAACTTGTTTTCTATGTCACTCGGGGTACAGATTGAAAACGTCTTAAATTAACATCATTTAGAAGAACTGAGGCTATAGGTTATTAAATATCAACTTTGTGCCAGAAAAATTAAAGACACTAATTTATTTTATAATGCTTTGAAGTATTATATAGCATTTTATTTCTTGATAACCTTTCAATGTCTAACCCCATTTAATTTACATACATAGTTAGCAGCTCATTAACAGCTCATTAGAAACACCAGGAAAAACATGTGACAATAACAAATCCAGTGCAGCAGAGGGGACCAAAATTCTATTTAGGAAATTATACAAAAATTCCTGCTTCTAAATGACAAATATATGGTATTTTGCCAGCACTAGACCTGCAGGGCTCACAGTTATTACATGAAAATAGTAAAAATAACTCAATTTTTATAGATGACTCTTCTTTATTTAGCCAATACTAGAGGGCAATGCACTAAGACACAATCACATGGCACAAAGCAGGGAACACATAACATAGTAAGTATGGCCACAGGTAAGCTCTGCGTTAAACAACCACGGCCTCGTAGTGCATTTAGAATGATATACAGTTCCCCAAAATCATGCTTGTTCTGAAGTGCTACTCCTTTTTAATTTTAAATCATCTGTTTTATCGTAAAAAGCCAATGTGCATAATGTAAATCCATAGAAGTGACAAAAATGGATGTGCCAGGTCAGATCACAGCCTACATAGCCCAGCAAGCTGTCGTCAGTGAAGAGGAGCAGACTTTTAAAAGAGTATAGATAGTGTTGACATCTTTCCTTGGGTGTACCTTCTGGCAAATACCAAGTCAGAAATTTTCCAGGCAGGATTATCGTACATCCAGACTGTCAGGCTGAATAGTGACTAATGGACCTATCTTTCATGGCTCTCTTTAATCCTTGGCACGGAGTCTCTGTTTATACAGTGAGAATAAGAATGCTGACTACTATCATAAAGCACTATTAGATCCATGGAGAGAAACTCGTGAAATATTGTCATCACCTTCCCATAGGACTTCAGAGGGATCAGAGAAACACACACTGCCAGGAAATGCAGTGCTCATTGGAATTGGAATATGGCAGCACAGCACAAATCTCATCAATAAATCTCACAAACTATCAAACTAGCAACACCTGAAGAGTTGATTTAAGGGAAACTGAAGGTAAATGGGTTGCAGAGCCCACTTAAATACATACACTTCCAACAAGGATCTCAATTTTGCAATACCAAACTCTGTCAGTTTCCCTGAACCCTCTGCAATTCACCTGCTAATGTACAATAAGGATGGAGTATACTTTACATATGAGAGTGGCGCTCTCCAATTCTTCCTGCTCCTCTTCCAAAAGAATGGGAAGCTGGATCCCAGTTGTCTCTTGGTCCTTCCTCATTCTCAGCATAATCCTTCAATAGTTTTACTCACTTGTTTTGTCATTCCTGAGTCTTTTCCTCTACACTATTTTAAACAGTTATTTCCTTGACTCTGAGTTGTCTAAAATGCTATTGATAAGGCACTCTGATATAGCCTCACTCACATGTCTTCCCCTTCCTTAGCATCATTTCTCCATATTCCACTTGTGTTTAAAATTTAGAAAAACTTCTTGCCATCACTGCCTTCTTGGGTGGGCATCCAACTGTGGTGCCCTTCTACCAATTTGCCAAACAGATACATCTCTTCTTTCATCCTTTCTACTTTATTGGTTCAGCTTGTTCCTCCTGTTTTTAAGCATATTTTTCAAGTTAATTCAACTATTTCTAAACACTAAATCCAGCAGACTCATCTAGAAAAAAAGGAATATGGCATATGTGTCTATTTCATGGAGAAGTATTTAGACAGACGGAGTTACCACAATCCCATGCAAGCATAAACATGTGCACATGTACAACTACCTGTAACTTATCGGCAACTTCTACTCATGCCTGAGTCAACTTGCTATCTCCAAAGGTCTGTCTTTCATGATTTCATTATTTTTTTCCTCTTTTAGTCACCTACCGACATAGTAGCCGCTTTAGCTAGAGGCAGCACCCTAGCAATGCCTTCTGACTTTAACTGCCGAGGCATCAGTACATCGTCTTGTTTGCCTGCCTTCCCTGTATCACGGGCTTCCCACCTGAACATGACAACTCAAACCACCTTCAGCAACGGCATCTCTGCGAGGCGCCTGCCCAAGCCGAACCTCCAGGCCCGGGCCCCGAGGTCGTTTTGATTTTTCCATCGCCAGCGGCGACAGGAGGCGCAGCGGCCCGTCCCGCCCCGCGGGGCAGTCCGGCCGCTCTGCCGCTCCCCATCCCCGGTGCGGTGCTGCCACCTGCTGCCGCGCCGCCGGCCCCTCCCGCTCCCGGAAGCGGCCACCGCACCGCCCTGCCCCGGCTCGCGCGGCGCAAGGCTCCTGTGGGTTGCGCGGCAGCAGATTCGCCCCCGACTGCGACCGAAGAGGCATTTCGGCTGCCGGCCCCCGGCGGTGCTCCCGGGCGCCGGGCGGGCAGGTGCGCGGGACCCGCCCCCGGGCGCTATCTCGCTGGCCAGGCGCCCGCGGGAGCGCACGCTGCAGCGCCGGCGCCGGACGCGTGTGGGCAGCGATGCAAGTCCCGAACTACCAACAGCTACTGTAGAGTAGCGATGAAAATTGAAGAGTTAAGCCGTCAGGGAGATTGCTTGCCAAATGGGTAGCGTTAGCTTAAATGCACTGACGCTAAGTTCCCAAGGAAAACAGTTACGCTTACCGAGTTGTGGGTGTGTTTTAAACCCTTACAGCCTGTGAGCCACTACTCCTTCCAAAGTATTGATAAGTATCCCTGGCCAGTAACAATCACATTTATTGAGCGTTGCTGTTCATTCACTGATCACTCCTAATTTCAAGTTAGTCTAAAAGTCTAACTGTACATATAAAATTATTGCAGTTCCAGGCGCTAATCTGCAATACAGCTCCTCAGGAGAGCAGGAGGGGTTCTTAGGTTTAGGTCACTTACTTTTAAGCACCACAGAACAAATTGAAGTAGAAGATAACCACTTCTCTCTGAATTCTCCCACTACTTTAGCAATTAAGGAGATGTCGTACAGATTTGTGTAATTAAGTGGCATCTTAACCAAGCTGTAAGTGCCAAGGACTAAAGTTTTAATAGAAGCTATGCTTTGTTATTTAACTGCCACACTACTGCTCATTGTTTTCCACTCTAAATCATCATCTTGTACATGATTAAGATGCTTCTCATCCTAAAAACCTAATAGTATCTAAGTATAACTGCTTTTTAATGAGCTCCCAGTGGATCATATACCATGCCTTTATGACATCTCTACACTACTTTTGCTCTAGTCTCTCAAATGATGAAATATTAACCAAAAATCTGACAAATAATTGTAACTTTTCTGCTTCAGTCTTACACTGGTTGTGTTCCTTTATTACAGCAGAAGAGTCACTTCCATGGCCAATACATGAAAGAACAATTTCAGGTTCTGTCGAACAGAACACATCTATGCTGTAGAGGGAGAAGACGATTTGTTGCAATAAAGGGAAAGAAACTGAATTAACTGAAAAGTAAAGCGCATGCTATAATACAAGAAAGCAGACCGACTACCAGAGTGGTCTTACAGTTCAGACCCAGTGGAAGTCACAAGCGTGTGGAAATCTAAGACACCTCTGTGTGTCACATTTCACTACACCATGTTCATACACAGTATTTTGTGAGCATCCATAACCAAATACACAATACTGTGTGCAAATGTAACCCTGTATGGAACTTTTCTCCATGGTTTTGCATAGCTAACCTCATCTATGCACTTTATACTTTATGTTCTTGGAAGTCTCTAGATGCTATGTCATTTTAGCCAAGAATACAGAGACTTTAATCCATTTATTCCATCAACCCATATTTTCCTTGAATTCCAGCAGCCACTGTGTTTTGAGTGCTTTTGTGGTGGTTCAGCCCCAGGCAGTGGGGCTCACTCCTGGAAGGGAAATAGACAGAGCCTCTGTGTGTTTACTGACAAAACAACTATTAAAGGGGAACAATAACAGCAAATTTCACTTACACCCAGTGATAACACAGAGTACCTTATTGACCAGATAACACAGAGTACTACACAGAACAAGGACCAACCTGAGCCCCAGCCACATTCAGACTGCCCTGGAGCCACCGAGGAGCATCCCTCCCCAGCAGCCCCTTTTTATGGGGGAGTGATGTCAGGTGGTGTGGAAAACAGCCTGAGCTGACTCAGCTCACCTGTGCTGACTGCTTGGGTAAGGTAACTCTGGACTGGCCCAGAACCAGGACAGTGAAACACACTGACAACTAGGAAGACACTTCTGAGACTGAGACATAACATCAAGAAGTCTAAGCTATCCATGGTTCTTCCTTTAGATCAGAGTGGCTCCAATTTAAATCATGCCTGAACTCAAAATACCAGAAGAGGTTTAGTGAGTTGTATCTCCAAGTTTATAATGTACCCCTCAGTTTCACAATGTGATTTTACTCTGAGTAAGTTTAAGATCATTTCTACAGCATCTCACCTCAAATGTGAGGTGTGGAAATAAAGAAAAAAAGGGGGGGGCCTGATTTCAGACATAATACAAAAGGGGAATCATTTAAACTGGGGTAGGCATACATTGGCACTCAGTATACACCCGTCAGAAAGTGACACTGAATGACTGCATTCCTATTACAAAAAATATATGCAGTGACCATTGCTCACTGCTATCCAGGAAAATGCAGCTAAAGCCATGTCATATCAGAGGAGTAAATACTGTATGGAAGTTGCTAGGATAAGAGGTCAAGAATCCCAAGGAACAGAAGTTTAACACAAACGAGATAAGAAAGTACTAAACTAATCATCTAGGCATATGAGATCATCATAATTTTAGTCTTCTATACAAAAGCATTTGAAAATATGAAGTATGCAGATGTCAGTGCTTGGAAAAATAAAAGCCTCCATTTTAAAATCATCAATCTGAAGTGCATACAGAAGTTATACAGTGGGAATCAGATATGTTCTGAATCTGGTCCTTGTTCTCCGTTGCATATTTGTTAAGAGATTTCTTTTTATTACTTTTTAATTCATTATTGTAAGTGTAATCTCAGTCAAGTCAAATCACTTCATTAATTAAAAGGGATTGAAAAGGTCCTTAGCTGCCGGATTCCACAAAGGCCCAAAAGCTCAGGCCTGTTTACAGGAGGTCGTATTTCATTTGCTGCCTATGTCAAACCAGTACCCGTCAGGCCTTTGCCAGGCCCCAGAGACAAGCCAATCAATGTCTGCTCACTAAAGCCCCTCACATGAATCCATTTAAGCAACGTAGATGCTTCCTGTCTAAAAAAGAAATGGTCTCTTGGTATCTCTGATAGAAATTAGCCATGAATTAAAAGAGAAGCACAGTTGTTTTGGAAGAAAGCCAGAACTAGAATTAATAGGCCATCTGAGCCTCTGGAGTGTTGAATCCCATTTGTTAGCAATTCTTTATGAAAGGTTTTCCCTCCCTATACGAGTTGTGACCCAACCCTGTATGCTCTCTCCTGAAACTGAAATCACTCAAATTTTAACCAGTTGGAAAAATACGAAAAATACCATCTCTTGTCAAAGTTTTAGAAACTTGCTTCCTATTTGTACTACAATAACTTATTTACCCTCTATTTCCTCTGAAATACACACTTCCTCATGACTCATCATCTCTGTGCTTAGATGTAGCAGGATTACTGACACAGATGGAGTTGCACTAGGGATGAATTTGGCTCAATACAATTTCAGTAATTTTGGCAGAATCTTGTAAAGGCTTTCACTGTACATTTAATTTCTATTATCCTGTGTGAATGGAATAATCTATCTTGTTGCCAAACCTTCCAGCTCCAAAAGCTTTGCATTTAAGTTTAGTGGCAATGAAATTAAAGAACTTTTAAAGAGCTCATCTTAAATTGGTCTAGTCTCACATTTTTACAATGGACAATTTGATTCAATCTGGGTTTCCAAAGTTAGTTGAAATTTTCTCCAATTTTTGGTGTCTAAGCATAGAAATTGGAGGAGGAGGCAGCAAGTTGTTTGTTTTTTCTCTCCAAAACATTACATCAAATTTTGGTCTAATTACTACAACCTTTAAGTTTCCCAGAAACTTTACTTTTACCCATTTTTCACAGAAAAGCTCATGAGGACTTCTTGAGCAGGACATCTCAAAAATCCGCTACTGGCCGCTAGGCTGCTCAGTTCCTAAGTGCAGCTGTATGATCTGGAAGCAGTCAGCGATGTAGCAAGTGGACCTCAGTATCCAATTACACAGGAAAAACCCAAAAGACAACTACCCATCTTTGTTCTCTTCAGCCTCTTTGTTTCAAAGTTTTGCTCTATTTACCTAAGGTAGCACATTTCACTTCTCAGACTATAATATTTACTCTGGTCTGTGCCTTTTTAGTTTTATTTGTATAAACCCTGGAACAAGACGACATTAATTCAGGTTGATGCTTTGTATGCTCAGGCTATGCAAATCAATAATTTGTTAATAATATTTATAAGCATGTAATTGGAAATTTGATTAATTTTAGAATCGTCAGCTAGCTCAAAGGATCTCGTTCAGTGATAGTGAATACACAGAGCAGTAAACAGGGGGTTTAGTCATTCATTTAGAACATGTTAAGGTTAAACCTGACTTTTACTAGCTTGTCTCCTGCAGACAAGTGGGAAGTTCTGTGGGTTATTCCCTCTTGCAGTCACATACACCCCATGAACTTGCAGGACAGAAGACATTTGTGTAATTTAATTTTCAAATGTGACCAGGAAGAATTTTCTGGTTTCTCCAAACAGCAGCAGTCAAGTGATCATTTGGCTACTTCCTGATTTCTAATTTGTTCTCATTATTTTCAAGGGCCTTTTTTTAATTGATTATGTTTTGAAGAACAAATAGCAGAATTTTAACAAACATCTCTGCCATCTCTTAATTCTAGTTGCAGTATCATTTCATCATTTAGTAAGTCTTGGCAAAATTATCCCACACATTAGAGCACACAGGAGAATCTTGTAAACAACTACTCTGCCAGGCATCAGCTCTAATTCATTTTCACTTGATTTGCATTGTCTGATTTCATTAACAATCAGACGATACAGATCTCTAAACAGTCCACCATATAAATGTTCTCTTTCTCTGAAGACCTTACTATTTAGTCATCTGTGATTTATTCGTATATTTGTCACCAAAAAAGGACATAATTTACTAAGCACTTAAAGAGAAAGGAAGAAAAATTGTCTTTTTAAAATCAGATACTTCAAAGATTTAATTGTGACTGTAGAACAAAGCAACAGACAAAACCCCATGGAAAGGTTTATGTACCGTTCATCATTTCAAAGCATCTTTGCCTAGTAGAGATTGAGTATCACGAGATCTGCCCCGCACACCTTTACCTGATGAAACAGACTAACACGTCTCATTACATGGCCAAAGTGGCAAGCAGGAATATTTAGGAAGTCCTAATTTTTTTTTTTTCTTAACTGCCTGGAGTCATTTCAGCACACATCATGGGTGTTCCTAAACACCTCTTCTTTAGGTCACTGAATTCTCTTCAGGGATGCTCAGACTACTCTTATGTGGAGAAGAGAGGGCTGGGTCTGAGTTTAAGCATCAGGTTGACACCTAACAGGAGCAGGAGAATACCACAGCAACAGAACTCTCACCAAGTATTGCACCAGCTCAGTCAACTGCCTGTTCTCATCCTCACCCAGAAAGGGAGGAAGGGAAAAAAACGCACTCAGTCCTGCTGTACCAGTATTGGCAGACAGGCACAAGGAGGAGTTCTTGGAAATAGATTGAGGCACAGACTCACTGTGGGATAAGAGTGGTTTAACCTCAGTTGTTTCCCAGAGCTGACCTAGAGGCAAATAAAAGAACCTGTAGCTGAACAAAGTGAACCATGAAGGTTTTGTGATTATTATTCCAAATTAAGTCCAACGAATGAAAAATTAGAAATAATGATTTACCTGGTTAGAAGTTATAAGAAATCTAGAATCCAGATCAGCTTTTAGGATTCCCAAAGGCCATCTCCTGCACTTTTTATCTCCACCACAATGCCTGGTCATCCATCCCATCTATGCAGCTCAGTGAGACAATGGTTCACAGAACACACATGCACAATCTCTATACAAGACCTTGTTCTGGCCAACTGCTTTGGTGTGTTTCTATGAACCCTGCACCAGATCACAAGAAACCATTCTGTCTAAGTGTACACTCAGAATCCCACTTCTGCACCATAAGCACCATGCTCCTGGCTGATAGCTCTCTACAGGCTGCAGAATACAGTACATTTGTGCTTGCCCAGGACAGTTTGTCAGGTTTCTCTTTTCATTTATCTTATAGTCTCAATCTAATTCTTCCCATAGGGCTATTTTTGGGTTTGCTGTTCTCCCCCTCTTTCTTCCCTCATCTCAAGAGAATTCAAAGGGATTAATTGATTTGAAAAGGTGTTGGTGTTATTAGTGTAGCTAGTACTTCTAGTATGGCTCTAACAATAGCAGGGATCATCACTGCAGAAATAAATATGAACAAAGTAACATTGTTTTAAAGGCATCAACATTATTAAAGTGGCTTAGATGCTCCACTCCCAGTCCTGCCTTTCAGAAGCATATACAGAATACTTACTATGTGCTTCAGCAGTAAAGCAGGAGGTATGCCAGAAACAAATGTTACTTGTCAACAGTCACAAGCATTACTCAGTGAAGATATTTCATGACACAAGCCAGTGGAAACAAGAATCTGTCTTCATGTGGCTATAATCCTCTGGAAGACAAGTATCACACAAGATGCACACAGCAAGTTACTGAGAGCATTTAAAGTATTTTGATTTTAAGCCACTGTTATTTGAGCCAAATATAAAACGAATCTGAAAGCGAGTAAGAGGCTAAGCCAGTAAATGGACTGAAGAATACTCCTGAATTCTATAGGGACCCCTCAGATTTCAGTTTTGTATCTTTTACAGGTACAAAGGGTAGAAATATTTTCTCTCATCTTTTTCAGAAGTAAAATTCAAGTTGATACAGAGCAGTTTCCACTTCCTTAGCCAAATCAAAGGCACCCCCAGAAAAGGCTTTTTGTACTTTCCTTTTCAACAAAGCTGAAACATTAGAGCCTTCAGTTGGATCCCATCTTTCCTGACAATTTATGCTGTGCTGAGGACAAAGCACAAAATCCCCTTGAGCAACTGATTTTTTGCATACATACTTTAGAGGCCAGAAGTTTTACTATCAGTCAAATCCTTCTTATACCGTAAGTACAGACAAAACTTTAGAACTTTTATTACTATCAAGGAAGGCTACACTATGATAAAAACCATCATAGGTACAGTTGTGAAGGACCTTTATAACACTAGGAAGTCAGAAAATTAATTTCTTCTACCTGCAATAAGCAGCACAACACTTCCCCTTACTCCACACGAGCTGCTCTGGAAACAGAAGGTGAAATAAAGTTGTCAGACATTTATATCCCATGCACCTGGTAGTTCATGTGCTAAACAAATTTCTCCTGTGGTTCATAACGACTCTGTCTAGAAGGACTCTTCAGTATGTGATGCTAAGTGCACAGCAGCCTGTATGCACATTAAGGTACTAGGGGTGTCTGTTTTCATGAAGTATCCGATAACTTCATATTTTTGAGACCACTGCACTTCTAACCAACCCCTTCATTAAAAACTTATTGGCAGGAGACAAGGTATGAGAGGAGAGACACAGAAAAGTCCATGTCTACACAGAGAGAAATTCACAGGGATTGCTTCTCTAGGAAAAGGAGAAAAGATGTCCTGCTAAGTGACTCAATTTCTCAGCTTTACATCTTTAAAAGGTGTGACACACTTCGGCATCTTTCTGATGATTGGCATGTAACATTGACTTCAATGGCCTTTGCCAGCCCCACCAGAGTGGTGATAGTGTTCGTCAGTTGCAAACAAGACAGTAGCTCTTCAGAAGACACTATCTGCTATTCCAAGCGACATAGTGGAAGTAATGTCAGATGAAAATAGACCCAAGATGGACTCTTCTAAAATTTCCTTTGAATATTTCTTCTCTCTAGGTAACTGCAGTCTATGTTGTCTTAAAAAACCCTATACAATCAGAACTAACTATTGTTTGGTTGTCATTTAAGAATAAAGCCTTATACCATGTGGGATTTATAGCCATTTCAAGACCAGTTTATACTTCCAGGGCAGTTAAACAGACATTTATGTACATAGGAAACATGACCCCTTTGTTAATTTAAGGCCCATGATTTGTTTTGGTCACTTTTACCACTGGACACAGACTAAAGGTCTCAACTCAGCAAGGCTCTGGGGATGTGCAAAAACTCCATTCTAGCACTGTTCAGCAAAGTGCTCAGACTAGCTCTTTCCATCCCTTCAGAGTGCCCAAACTGCACTCTGTTTCCTATTCAGGTGCCAAAAACACTAACTTCCCCACATTATCACCTAAGATGCAGTTCAGGTTCACCAGGAAGCCAAAGTAGTTCCAATGAACAGCTAAAAAGCCATTTTTTTTCCTCATTAGCTTCCTCCCCGCCCTTCTCCTTATGTTTCTTTGTTTCTTTCTCCTTCATGCCATAGCAAACTTTGGCAGCACTGCTGAATGCTGATGACACACACTTACTGGGTGAAATCCCAGCAGCTATTTTTGGCCAATACCTAGCATGAACTGCCTCCTCTGAGGACTACAGGAGTTTGCTTATCAGGCTGTCTTGAAGAGTTTAATGCTTCATTATTACTCACCAAAAGGCTTGCAAGTTTTACAAAACTAACGAACAACAAACTCCAGTGAGCTTTTAAGCATTCCTAGCAGTAAGGCATCGAAATGGCTTTTCCCTTGAGGGGTAACAAAACAGCAAAAGCATTCCTATTTCATCTCAAACAAGATCAACACTATACACACACAAAATCCTTGTTCATTTACTTCATCACTGTTTTCTTTCTTGAAAAGTGTTGGTCCAATGTAGGATTATCCCAAAGATGCAATTATACAATCTTCTCAACATTGTATTTCCAGCATCTGTCAATCCTGACTTGTCACAGCCTTCAAACTGCCACGAGGAAGGCCTGTCACTCATTGTCTTCTGTCTGAATATCCATCAGCACTAAAACTGAAGGCCTGAAGCATATTTCATAGAAGCATTTAGGTTGGAAGAGACCCTTAAGACCATCAGGTCCAACCATAAATGTATGTTGATCTCTAATTGCAAAGAACCAATTCCTCCTTATGTCTGAAGATTTATACACTACTCTTCAAAACCCACTCCTGAACATAAAAATTAAAAGCAAAGTATTTTTTATTCCATTATATACCTAAATAGACAATTCAGGAAGTATTTAATGTTTGGGAAGTACAAAAAAAAGTAATCACTGCTAATTTCCAGTTCTTACTTGAAAAAGAAAAAATCTGGAACCACTGGCAAATAAGTGTTGTTAAAGGTACCATTTACCACATGAAGTTGAGGGTTGGAGAATGGTTAAACTGAAGTCTCCTATTTAACCTTTTCTGATCGCTAACCTGCCCATTGTAAATACCACTTCACAAAGAAAAAGAACTAAGGAACAATTTGAAGATGATTTTCAGAGTCAGAGGAATAAGTCAGACCTCATTTGCTCACCTAAAAAGAAAGAGGCTTCTGACCCTTTCCTCCTGGCCCTGAAAGCTTCTTGATAGCCCCCTTCACTGCTTTGACATCTGAAACAACTCCCAGGCTACTCCTGCCACAGGAAGGGGTGTCTATACTGTGAGCTTGGATCAGCCAGTTTCTCTGATTTGCTTTTTTACCCTGATGAAACACAGTCATTTAACAGAGGGAATTGTCAGCAAAGGAATGTGCTTCATCCTCCAGTCACCTCATTTTATGAGGTTTAGTCAGCAGCTGTATCAGAGTAATTTTAATTAAATAGGTCACTAAAGGATCTTCTTTTTACCTTGAAAAAGATGTGGTCAGGACTTTATCTGAGCTGAAAGGTTTGAATTTCATTAGGGTTTTAAAGTAAGTTTCTTTCCCCCATCCAAATATAACTAGTACCCTTTGTTCAACACATCAATACAGCTATTTGCATAAAGTATTGATTAGAAGTCATTATAATCACAAAATGTTAATTACACCAATTAATTCCCAATCTGTTTATACCTTGAGCTTGTTGCTTTCAGCAGAGAAGGTTAAAGCAAGAGTGAATCGGTCTTGGCTTTCTCTCTGGAGACAACTTTTTATACACTGAGGACTCTGATCCTGTAAAGAGCAATTTTTCTATATGGCCAGGATTTTTCCTAGCTTTGAGTCATAACTCCCCATACTATTTTCAAGTGTCACACCGGGATAGCAAACTCTTGGCCTCCTCATCACCAAGCAGGTTCCTTACAATCATTATAATTAATCTGTAGTTTTGTAAATGACAGAACAAGAAAGTGTTCCAATATGCCCCAGCTACCAGATGGATGAAGCATTTCTGTGAGGCTAGTACTAACTCAGAGTGCTGAGCAGCTCTGGAACATCAGATCCTGCAGTGTTACTGATCTGGTTCTATTCCCCACTTTCCCTTCTGCAGAAAATTTTGATCACTTTGTGAAGACACCTTGATTCCTGCAACATCATAGCTTCTGCTCCCAAGGATGGCTATATCAATTTCATTGTAAATACTTCAACACAACCCCATCATGTCATTTTTAAGGGAGTTAGCAGCCCTCTCCCTCTCATTTCCCAAGACAAACAAAGTGACTGTCATGTTCCTATTTTCACCTGAGCCATTTCATCTTCCTCTGACTGTCCAAGCAATTTGGTTTCCCCCTTAACCATCAAAAAAACTAAAAGCAAGCAAAACAAACGCCTTTCTCTACTCACTGGTACATACACATCATTAAAACTGCCTTTGGCTTGAGATCTTTTAGGAGAAAGACAATATAAGCTGTCGACAAATAACCCAACCATTGCTTGCCATTGACTGTATGGATGAGGACAAGCAGGAAGAGGGAATTTTGCCTTTCCTTTCTACTGTTAGGTGCAAAGAAGGTAGCATTAATTTAATAGCATCAGAACCACAGAGTGCACGGAAAGAAGGAAATTTTTTATATAAAAGCTATTCAATCCCTAGGAAAAAGAAATACTTTGCACTATACAGACCTATCCAGGGGCAGCATGCAAAGAATGTGCATTCACTGGAGACAGATTTTAAGTTACAATAGTTCTTCTTATGACATGAAAGTTGGTGCCATGTGGGCACACACAATGAATCCACTTTCCTATCCCTTTTCTTAAGCTGCCAGTAAAAAAAATTACCTTTGTACAAAATATTTTTTGGATCACAATACTTAGTGCAAAATATTTAAGGAAGTATTATACCACTCTGTTTACAGTTATGTCATTGCCTCAAATTAACACAGTAGGCTGATTCCTGAATCAGTCTTGATTGCACAAGTGCTTGCTTTGGAACAGTGATATACCCAGGTGTTTAAAGACTTTGCCACTACCTGAATAGGAAAATAACTTCAATGTAATGTGGCAGCCACCTTTAAAATGCACTTGGAGATCAGCTCATGGAGGATAATTTCCATGTATCAGGATTGCAGAATTCAGAATACAAAGCTTTATAGTTTCACTGAGCTTGCTGTTTCTCCACCAAAATAACTAAGTATTTGTCACTGCTTTAGCAAGACACATTCCTGATCTCTCAACCCATTTTCACAGGTAAATCTCCTCTCTTGGACAGAATAAAAAGCAGTAAAGTTTCAGAGTAAACCACTGAAATGAAAGGCAGCCACTGAAGATGTTCTGAGCTAGGCAAATAACTTACCTAAACACAGACTGAGTTCTTCTGAATTCTCACACATTGGTCAAAGAAAACACCAGTGAAAGACACTTCTGGAGGTTAATATACCCTTCCAAGATTATCAGAGCATTGTAATATTAACTCTGCTGGAGAATAGTTTGGATGGACTTTGTCCTTGCATAACTTAAACAAGTCATTGATCAAGTATCTGACAAAGTTTTGTAATAAGAGAATACATGTAAAAGCTCACACAATGAAAATGTTTAGAATGAAATAGGCAATACATCAGTAGAAAAACCCTCTAGTAATATGGTTGGTACAACAGGAAAAACTGTTACTACAGCTTTCACGTTCAAAAAGATTTTTGGTTTGGTTTTTAAACCCAGAAACAGATTAGTAGAGTCTTTTGTATAAAATCAGAGTTCTATGCTAAACTTTGGGAAACTGTCTCTCCTAAGCTTACCAGCATCTACAATTAAAATTAGCAACCATAAGCTACTCATGGCAAAGGCCAGTAAAAACCAGGGTGTGCAAACTGTATAATACCACAACTCAAATTCCTGACAGTTGCAGCTTTTGCAGTAGACCACTGCTGTGTTTTAACAGCTAGAAAAGTAAAGGTGCAATTTCTTTTTTTTTTTTAAATGGTAAAAATCTGTTTGGAGACCACTGGATTATAATTACAGGCAATGATCTTATAATTTTTTAAAGACAGCTTTTAAAAACCCACACCCAACTTTCTCTCCATTCCTTTGGAAGTCATTCTGTGGCTCACAGAATCTGTCTGGCTAAAAGCAATTAAGTGTATAATCCTTTGCACTTGTACCCGTGCCCTTCCAGCACCATTTCTTTAAGATGATTGTCTGGGGTTCTGGCTGTAGGCCCAGTCAAAAGGGGAAAAGAAAGTGAATAGAGCTGACAACACCACAGCCATAGCCCAAGGCTGTATTAACCATACCTCCTTTTATATTTCCTTGAAGAGCAATGGCAGCAGCTCTTGAGAACCTGAGGGCCACAACTCCAATGGCATTGGAGAAGAACTCAAGCTTGAAAGGCACATCTCTGGTCTCCCGCACATCCCCAAGGGCTGAAAGATTTGGGCAGGAAAAACCCATTCACTGAAGGGTTTTGTCTTGTTACATTCCCTCATTTCTCTGGGAAGAGATTATCTGCACGAGGAGCAAAACACCAGACTATTAATATCTTCTCAGCACTAGAAGTCATGACCATCCATCAGAGGATTATCAAAGTATAGTTTATGAATGAGTCAGACTACAGACCTAATATCATTTATGAGTTAGGGCAGATGTTGATCTTTCATGCAGGTCAGACAAAAGAGCATACGATTTTCTGTCATGATCATTTATGAGGTCCTGACCTTAATGTAACCCCTCTTTACTGTGCCTGACTTGTTTTCTTTGGTAATTCCCATGAATTAGCTTTTTTGCTTAGCTGTCTAAACTAATTTTTATCACATGTAAGAGCCTTTTCATGAAGAAACAGAACAGCTTTGCTTCTTACCTTTTAAAAAAAAAAAATCTTTCCTTTTTCCCTGTGTACTGATACAATTTCATAGTGAGGACAACTTTACATAAACTATTTTCCACTCCACTGAATGTTACGTCGCTCTACATGAATATATTTCTTGGTTGATGCCAAGGCAAAATATTGCTGTAAAAGCTGTATTTTCATAAATGCTATTCTTTCACTTTTTAATAGATTCATTCCATGCATACTATCAATACCAAGCCTTTCTGATGGACCCATATTATGCTGTAAGCATAATTTCCTCTGTTGTCCCCAGAGCCTTCACCTCTGAGTCAAAGGGAAAAAAGATCACTAGCTCTTCTGTATTTCAAGGCAATGAAGTGATCAAGATGGAGAGAGAAGCCCCAGTGATTTGAAAAACTCCAGTCAGTAACACAGAAGCAGAGGAAAGGAATTTGAGACTTTAAAGTGGTAAGCTTAGATTTTTTTGGGGGGGAGGGGCTGCTTAAAAATAAAACAAAAAACAAAAAACCCACATTGAAGCAATAACAACAAAAAAGAATGTTTAAATTCATGACCAGCTGTAGACATAGGCAAGATAAATAGTAATAAATCAAAGCCAAGTCCAGTAAAACTATGTAAAGAAAGTTTCTGGTAGCACACAGCATATGAGAAATCCCTATGATCATAATGCTAATAATGCAGATGAAAGACAGAATGACTTTACCAGATTTAGAATCCTTTTAAGTATCATTTGGCTCATATTGGGACACACATTTTGTTCTCTTCTACTTTAGTTTAAATCTAAGTTTTGAGTAATTGACTCCAGTGTTACATTCTTTCAAAGGAGACTAGAGATCAGTGCTGCCTAGACTTGTTTCTGGAAAAGGCCCAAAAATACTGCCAATAGCTACATATTTTATGCTAGCTTTCCAGCATGTTAGGAACAATTAAATGAAGTGTATTAAATCCAAATACAGTGGCTTTGATTCTTCATTAACATCTACCTAAACCAAATTTTTCCTTGACTTGTTAGAATTTGTGTTTACTGGTGTATTTTTGTTTGAATTTGTCCATTTTGTAACTGATTAGTTCTATACCTTGAGCATACTCTCCATGACTTATCAGTCCCTTCCAGCTTTGTATGATCTTTAAGCAACCCTAAAAAGTTATTCTTATTTTTAAGGCATCCATTACTACAGACAGAACTTCTGAGATGCAAGTTTTATCACTTTATGGAAATAAGAAACCCATAAAACTGTATTTTCAAGCTATGCTCTATTTGTTCTGAGCCACTGCCAAATACCAAATAACACATTGCTTTTAATCATCTAGCTTGTATGTTTATATAACAAAAAAGCCACAAACTGAGGATAGGTTCAGAGATAGTTCTGTCCAACTTCCTGTTTTCCCATAAGCAATGTCATATTTTTAAAAGCAGTACCAAAGTCGTTCTGCTAATACAACTTCATAGCAGGAAAAGAGACTTTGAGAAAAGACAATTTGGACAATTCCTGTTGTATTTTCTTAGAAAGATGTACCTGTTCATTTGGTTCAGGTTTAAAAGGGTGTAAGAGATGTCTGCTTACAAGAGAGTTCTGCAGCAAGACTTCACATCCAGAGAGACAACAAAGACAATAGGCTCTTACATTCTTATTTGAGTTACTATTCAAGTAAAAATCTCCAAAAGGCATGGGCTAGATATCAAGGAGTTTGGATCTCCAGCTGCTTTTAGTCTGTTTTGCTCAATGGTTTGTACAGGCCAACTGCCCCTCTGTGGGGTTGGAAGCATATCATAGATAGGGAGGAAAGTAGATAAACTGGCCCCAAAGCAGTCCAAACGCATTTCATCATATCTGTTCCTGACCTTGTAGTCTTCTGTAGTTTATTCAGGTCATCACTGCAGAAAGCACATGACCTTTTGGGAAAGTCTTTGGCCTCCATCTTTAAAGACTTTCAAGACATGGAGTATAGGAGACAAGTTACAGGTTACAGTAACAGCAGCAGTCAGGGTGTAAGATGTTTCATAAGAACTAAAGCTTCCTACACGTGTGAAGTATAGGACAGTTGTTTATCGTACTTATTTTGCTATTTAAAGCTAAGGCTCCACCTCACAAAAAGTAAGGATGGAAACACATTCACAGGAAGCATCTGCTTCAGCTTTGGAAAACCAACCAAGAAACACTTAGGAGCAGACGCAGCTTGGAGGACTGCCTATAGAGGCTTAAGTCAACTTGCATAACATCACCTAGACTGCTGTGTTGTGTTATTTTATTTCATTAAGCAACATTTTATTCCTTCATTTATGAAACAGATGGTAGCTCAGAAGTGTTTGTGGGTGGGACATTCCGTTTAAGAGTTCCCTCATGGTGTTGTGAGGCACCAGTATGGCTGCTGAATGGGCCAGAAATAGAGATGGGGAATCATTAGCAATAACTGCGTGTAGCAATTATGTAGTTGCTGGCACAGAGGCAACATATCACCTTGACTTAGTGCACAGAAAGTTTCAGCTTTTATTTTAAGTTCTCTATGATCTCACGTAATATTGTCTAGTGCTGAAATATTTACCCCTAATTAATACTGGAGCCGCAGAGAATCTGAACAACCAGGCTCCCATTGAGCATATTTTTGTGTTGCTATAAAAGCTATTAACCTGGGAACAGCATGTAGATGTGCAAGCTTTGGGCATCTCTTGTGTGGCACAAATTGTGACTGGGACTTCAGAATCATCGTCAATAGCAGAGTATGAATGCTGCTGCCAAAGCGCTTGTTTAATCCTAAAATGCTTAAAAAGGGCAAATAGCAAGAGGGAATCAAGTTGCTTTGCTTGGCATTAGGGTAATTACTGTTGGAATACAGATTTTGGCTTTATAAGACAGTCCAGAATGCTATTAATAAATTAGAGATAAGCCTCAAGAATAATGAAAGTTTGGGAGATACTCCATCATCACTAATGTACATCTGAATCTGCACTTGAACCTGAAAGTTAAGATAACCAGATATTGGGCCAGAGAGGCATCTTTGGGGATTCCCTCGTTAGTAGCCATTTTGAAATGTATTTTCTAATAGCTTTCCTTTGCAACAGGGATCTAGATGATTTCCAACCTGTACCTTGCATACAAACCCATTGGCATTTGTTTGCCTTGGGTTTACCGCAACCATATAGCAGGCTGATGATTTCAAGGCTTTTTTTTTTTAAAAAAAATGTTAATTGCTTCTCTAGACAGGACTGCTGCAATACTGTTCTCACTAAGGCATATTCCCAGCTTCAGTTTATTGCTCCTAAACATTTTTCCCACTTGTTGTTTTTAACATATTTAACATGCTTATACAGAATCTTACTTAAGACTCTATTTTACATTGAGTAGACTCTTTGCTGAGAAGTGACCAGGTTTAGCATTTTGCTCTTTCTCTCTCACATCACTATTTTATAATTCTTCACATTGGTACCTTCAGCAAAATTGAGATACTTTGTCCATACAATTGCTAGCACGCACTTTAACTTGTTACTATACTATATCACAAATGGAAAATTATTCAGAATAAAAGTGCCAGGTTTTCAAACATTGGCTTTCATTTTTGCACATGCAATTATTTGCTGGCACAATCTATCATACACAGATGGCTAAATATATGATTGTACCTTGCTGTAATTTTCAGAGGAACATTAGAAGCTAAGTTGAAATTGTAGCCCTAAAGGTCTAACCTGAACATCAAAACTCCAGGATATTTAGAAATAGTACACTTAGTATGGCTTACTATGATTAAGTAGTATAAGACAAACAATATGCAATATTATCAAAGTTCATCATTCTCAAGCTACAAAAGGACACATTACTGATGTAATGTCAGTCTTCATTCTTTATTAAGATCCCCTCATATTCCCCTATTTGACACAACCATTAAAAACCTTAGAAGCTAAGAGTCCTGTCATGGTTTTGCCCCGGCCGAGGGCCGCACCCCACACAGTCGCTTGTACTTTTAAAAGGAAGGGGGAGGGAAAGTTGGGGGAGGGGAAAAAGGGAAGGAGGAAAAGAAACCACAACCTAGAAACCAGAACCACGCAGGTTGGGATAAGGATAGTTTACTAAACAATAACAGAAAACTAGATATAACAATAACAGAAGTTTAAAGTACAAAATAGATGAAACTGGTGATACACAATGCAGTTTCTCACCAAACCACAGAACCCAGGCCGCACAGCTTAGAGCCGTCCCCGCACCCGGAAACTGCCCGTCCTGGTGTTGTCTCCTCCTCTTCCCCCCAGTCCCCCTTTATACTGAGCATGACGTAACTGGCATGGAATATTCTCTTTGGCCAGTTCGGGTCACCTGTCCTGGCTACGTCCCCTCCTTTCTCACTAGTAAGGAAGTATGCAGAGCTAAGAAAGGTCCTTGATTGCCCGGCAACAACTAGAAACATCAGGGTGCTATCAGCACTGTTCTCATCCTAACACCCAAACATGGCATTCCATCCACTGCTAAAAATAATTAACTCCATCATAGCTGAAACCAGGACATTATCCACCCCTTATTCCATACCATTTACGTCATGACCAGATCCAACAATTTTCTTTAGGTACAATCAGTTTCGTGTTTCACATACCCATATATGTATGTACACATGTATGCACACATACGTGCATACAGATCTTATTCCCTCAGTCTGTGAATCATCCCTCTGAAGTTGTTGAGTTCATTTAGTCCATGATTTTCAGGCTCCATTTGTCGTAACAGTTTCTCAGGATAATTGTATGTTCCATTGGCTCGTTGCATGCTGCATCTCAGGCTCTTGACTGATACACCTGGCATGGTCCATGCTCATAGTCTGTGGGTCAGAGTTTATTTTCAAAGGGAGAAAAAAAAGTTCTTAAGAGGCCAGGCTTCGGTTCCATCATCATGGCACTCATTCTTCATTAACTTGTATGACTCCGGCTATAATGCTATGGTACAACATACAGCAATCATAACAATAATGAATATACAATAATGGGTTATTTGGCAATTATTATAATTTCTACTCTATTAATTATATTGGCTATCATAACAATAATGAATATACAATAATGGGTTATTTGGCAATTATTATAATTTCTACTCTATCAGTTATATTGGCTATTCTCACCCAAAATCAAATCCCCTTGAGGTACACATCGAACTTCTCCATCCCTCTGCATTACCCACCAAGTACAGCCAGGTCCTTGAGCAAAAACAATTCCAGACATGGGTTTACCTTTGCCTGAAGCAGGGATGACCCAAACTCTCTTTCCCAATACACTCTTCATATGCACTACTGGGACTCCGTCTCCCTCTACAGTACGTGGAAATTTTGCCTGGGCAGGGCCAGCCCGATTGGTAGATCCCCTAGTGTTAACTAACCATGTGGCTTTGGCCAAATGTGTATCCCAATGCTTGAATGTCCCACCACACATTGCTTTCAGTGTAGTTTTTAAAAGTCCATTATATCGTTCAATTTTCCCAGAGGCCGGTGCATGATAAGGAATGTGGTACACCCACTCAATGCCATGCTCTTTGGCCCAGGTGTCTATAAGAGTGTTTCGGAAATGAGTCCCATTGTCTGATTCGATTCTTTCTGGAGTACCATGTCGCCAGAGGACTTGCCTTTCAAGGCCCAGAATTGTATTTCGAGCAGTGGCATGGGGTACGGGATATGTTTCTAGCCAGCCGGTAGTTGCCTCCACCATTGTAAGCACATAACGTTTGCCATGGCGGGTTTGTGGGAGGGTGATGTAATCAATCTGCCAAGCCTCCCCATATTTATATTTCATCCACCGTCCTCCATACCAAAGGGGCTTTAACCGCTTAGCTTGCTTGATTGCAGCACATGTCTCACATTCGTGGACAACTTGTGCGATGGCGTCCATGGTCAGGTCCACCCCTCGATCCCGAGCCCATCTATATGTTGCATCTCTCCCTTGATGACCCGAGGTATCATGAGCCCATCGAGCCATGAATAATTCACCCTTATGTTGCCAGTCTAGATCTACCTGAGCCACTTTAATCCTAGCAGCCTTATCTACCTGATGGTTGTTTTCATGTTCCTCCATGGCCCGACTCTTAGGTACATGGGCGTCGACATGACGTACCTTTACAACAAGTTTCTCTAACCGAGCAGAGATATCTTGCCATAAGTCATCAGCCCATATAGGTTTGCCTCTACGCTGCCAGTTGTTCTTTTTCCACTGCTGCAACCACCCCCACAGGGCATTCGCCACCATCCATGAATCAGTATAAAGGTAGAGCCTTGGCCACTTTTCTCTCTCAGCAATGTCCAGGGCTAACTGGATGGCCTTCACCTCAGCGAACTGGCTTGATTCACCTTTTCCTTCAGTGGCTTCTGCTACTCTTCTTATAGGGCTCCATACAGCAGCTTTCCATCTCCGATGCTTACCCACAATGCGACAAGACCCATCAGTGAACAGGGCATATCGCTTCTCATTCTCTGGCAGTTCGTTGTAGGGTGGGGCTTCTTCAGCACGTGTTACCTCCTCATCCTCTGGTGACATCCCAAAATCTTTGCCTTCTGGCCAGTCTGTGATCACCTCCACGATTCCTGGGCGATTGGGGTTTCCTATTCGAGCCCGCTGTGTAATTAGTGCAACCCACTTGCTCCACGTAGCATCAGTGGCATGGTGTGTAGAAGGAACCTTCCCTTTGAACATCCAGCCCAGCACCGGCAGTCGGGGTGCCAGGAGGAGCTGGGCTTCAGTTCCAATCACTTCTGAGGCAGCTCGAACCCCTTCATAGGCGGCCAGTATTTCCTTTTCTGTTGGAGTATAATTGGCCTCAGATCCTTTGTAGGCCCGACTCCAAAACCCCAACGGTCGACCTCGAGTCTCCCCTTGTGCTTTCTGCCAGAGACTCCAGGTCGGGCCGTTCTCCCCAGCTGCAGTGTAGAGCACATTTTTAATATCTGTCCCTGTCCGGACAGGCCCAAGGGCCACTGCATGGACTATCTCGCGTTTGATCTGCTCAAAGGCTTGCTGTTGCTCAGGGCCCCATTGGAAATCATTCTTCTTTCGAGTTACATGGTAGAGTGGGCTCACAATGAGACTGTAGTTTGGGACATGCAGTCGCCAAAAACCTATAACACCTAAGAAAGCTTGTGTTTCCTTTTTGTTGCTTGGTGGAGACATAGCTGCTATTTTATTAATAAGGTCCATTGGGATCTGACGACGCCCATCCTGCCATTTTATTCCTAAAAACTGGATTTCTCGCGTAGGCCCCTTGACTTTACTTCGTTTTATAGCAAAACCGGCTTCTAAAAGGATTTTAATTACCCTGTTTCCTTTTTCAAAAACTTCCTCTGCTGTGTTGCCCCATACAATGATGTCATCAATATACTGCAGGTGCTCTGGTGCATCACCCTTTTCCAGTGTATTCTGGATTAGTCCATGGCAGATGGTGGGGCTATGTTTCCACCCCTGGGGCAGACGATTCCACGTGTATTGAATGCCTCTCCAGGTGAAAGCAAACTGTGGCCTGCACTCTGGCGCCAGTGGGATCGAGAAGAAAGCATTCGCAATGTCGATTGTGGCGTACCACTTGGCTGCCTTCGATTCCAATTCATACTGGAGCTCTAACATGTCTGGCACAGCAGCACTCATACCTGGAGTGACTTCATTTAGGCCACGATAATCTACTGTCAGCCTCCACTCTCCATTGGACTTCCTCACTGGCCATATGGGACTATTAAAGGGTGAGTGGGTTCGGCTGATCACTCCCTGATTCTCCAGTTGACGAATCAACTTATGGATGGGAATCAGGGAATCTCGGTTAGTACGGTATTGTCGTCTGTGCACCGTCGTCGTAGCAACTGGCACTTGCTGTTCTTCAACCTTCAACAACCCCACAACAGCAGAGTCCTCCGAGAGTCCAGGCAAGGCACACAGTTGTTCAATTCCTTCTGTTTCCAAAGCAGCTATTCCAAAAGCCCATCGGTACCCTTTTGGGTCTTTAAAATACCCTCTACGTAGATAATCTATACCTAAAATGCACGGAGCTTCTGGACCAGTCACAATGGGGTGTTTTTCCCAGTCCTTCCCAGTTAGGCTCACCTCAGCCTCTAGTACAGTTAGTTGTTGGGATCCCCCTGTCACTCCAGAAATACAAACGGGTTCTACCCCTTCATGATTCGATGGCATTAGAGTACACTGGGCACCAGTATCCACCAGAGCTTTGTACTCTTGCGGATCTGACGTGCCAGGCCATCGGATCCACACAGTCCAATAAACCCGATTATCCCTCTCCTCCACCTGGCTGGAGGCAGGGCCCCTCTATTGCTGCTGATCATATTTGTTTTCCACTGGTTGCATAAAGGACTTAGAGGTCCCTTCAAGAGGATCAGACACATCAGACATATAGGTAGGCCTTCCAGTTGGTCTAGGGAACTGCCCAGTAGAAACTGGTGCAGCCTTCTTCCTGGCAGAATCTCGTTGTGCGAATGTTTTACCCCGCAGCTCATTTACTCGTGCTCGAAGGGCTGAGGTGGGCTGCATATCCCATTCCCTCATGTCCTCTCCATGATCAAGCAGGTAAAACCACAATGTACGTCGTGGTGTGTATTCTCCCTCTTGGAACGATGGACGCTTTCTCCCAGTAGCTGCAACATTGCTCCATACGGGTTGGGAGTTGGACACATTGTTGTCAAGTCGTTGAACCAGTTTTTCTACTGCTGCAATGACGGAGAGGGAAACACTGTCTTGGTATTTCCTGAGTCGGCAGGCCACCTCATTTACGGTTGGTGGATCCATATCAGTCCAGTCAATTACTGCCAGTGAATTGGTGTACCCTGCTGGTGCACTTCGTACAACCTTACGCCACATAGCTGGAGTGCATAGGACTTCATCGGGATCAGCGGGAAGCCGTGAATTGTCCAGATCATAATAAATTATCTCCCGTACAGCTAATTCTCTCAGGTGCTGGATAGCTGTCTCTATGCTGTTACCCTTGGGTGTCTGACATGTAATATATTCCTTTATGGGATATCTTTCCTGCACACTTGACAGTAGTCGCCTCCAGAGGCTGAGGACTTCCGGCCTCCTCCCAATTGCTTTGTCAATTCCTCCTTCTCTAGCTAGGGATCCCAACTGCTTGGCCTCTCTGCCTTCTAACTCCAAACTATTGGCCCCGTGATCCCAACATCGGAGCAACCAAGTGATAATGTGCTCACTTGGGTGGCGGGTGAAATCTTTTCGAACCTCACGCAGCTCACTCAAAGTCAGGGATCGGGTAACAATCTCTGGTTCTGTCTCCTCCTGATATCCTCGGGATGGTCCCGGTTGATCATCATCATCATCCGTCACTATGCGAACTGATTTCTTTGTGCATTTCCTCTTTTGTACGGGAGCAACAGACACTGGTGTGGGTTGGTTTTTCTGATCATCTGCACTGTCTGCTGTAGAGATTACAGTAGCTGCAGTGTCAGCCCCAGTGGTTGCAGCAGCTATAGTATCTGCCAGTCTGTTTCCTTTCCCTTCTCCCTGACAGTGCTGACAATGCTGCCTGCTATCAAGCAGTGTTTGATAAATAGTGGCCAGAGCCCAGCACAGTGCAGTAAGGTGTCCATCTCTGGGAAACCTACAGCAATTTTTCTTTAGGTATGCAGTCACTTGATCGGGGTCTTGTAGCTGTTCAGGAGTGAAGTTCCAAACCATCGGGCGTGAGAAAGTACCTAGGTACTCGCCCATACTTTGCCACATGCCCTGCCACTCGTGATTATTCTGTCTCGGAGAAAGCTCTTCAGTGGTATTCATAAACCTATGCTTGATATATAACAAAAACTGAACCATCTGCCCCAAACCTACCAATAGCAAAATGCTAGTTTGAATATCCCAGAGATATTGAAGGTTTTCAAAAATTGTCATAAGAGCTGTTGTATTTAGCCCAAAGGAAAAGAAAGCAGTGCTGTTATTAACCCCTCCCTGTCCAAAGAATGGACAGGACAGCAAAACCTCATACAAGTACCAGATTAAGCTCATGGTCATCGATATTATTGTATCATAGACCGATATCATAAAATACACTATAATGAAGTATGGGAACAAATATGGGAGCCGCAGACCTGAGAGAGTAAAGAATCCTGCCAGGATTGTATACAGCATGCGATGGTTTTGATACCACAGCCTTGTGAATAAATACCACAGCATCGTGACCAGAGATTGCTTAAACAACAGTGCTTATCTTAATTGCGATAGTTAGGGTCAGATCTACCGTTATCCCAACCGTTCGTGCCCCACGTTGGGCGCCAAAATGACTGTCGTGGTTTTGCCCCGGCCGAGGGCCGCACCCCACACAGTCGCTTGTACTTTTAAAAGGAAGGGGGAGGGAAAGTTGGGGGAGGGGAAAAAGGGAAGGAGGAAAAGAAACCACAACCTAGAAACCAGAACCACGCAGGTTGGGATAAGGATAGTTTACTAAACAATAACAGAAAACTAGATATAACAATAACAGAAGTTTAAAGTACAAAATAGATGAAACTGGTGATACACAATGCAGTTTCTCACCAAACCACAGAACCCAGGCCGCACAGCTTAGAGCCGTCCCCGCACCCGGAAACTGCCCGTCCTGGTGTTGTCTCCTCCTCTTCCCCCCAGTCCCCCTTTATACTGAGCATGACGTAACTGGCATGGAATATTCTCTTTGGCCAGTTCGGGTCACCTGTCCTGGCTACGTCCCCTCCTTTCTCACTAGTAAGGAAGTATGCAGAGCTAAGAAAGGTCCTTGATTGCCCGGCAACAACTAGAAACATCAGGGTGCTATCAGCACTGTTCTCATCCTAACACCCAAACATGGCATTCCATCCACTGCTAAAAATAATTAACTCCATCATAGCTGAAACCAGGACAAGTCCTCATTTAATCAAAGGAAGAGATCAGGAAACATTTGCCCTCCCCATCTCTCTACACCTCCCTCATCTTTAGCAATGCAAAGAAACACTGCTATTGGTGATTTGTGTTTTCCTCCAGTCTGCTTCCTGGCAATTTTGATTCCTCTTAATTTTTTATCCTGGGAGAGGCAGATGTGGAAGACTCATAAAGGAGGTCTTTACAATCCAGTCATTGTTATTGGGTTCTCACCCCCTGCCCTTTTAATTATTAACAAAAAGAACAGGGTCAAACTATAACAACCTGTAGTTGAGTAAGCACAAAATACCTCCAACCTTCTTTAGCCATAAGAGACAATTCTTTTGATGTAGCTGTTTGTGGAGTAAGAGGGTAAACCTAAGGCCCAGATTTGGCACTTGGCATTCCTAAAAAAATACAATTTAATTATTATGGGCATGTGGAAACAACTATCACTGCCACATCTGCCCTAAGCAATCACCTACAGTATTTTCTTGCTTTGTAAGGAAGTCTACAATGTAAGTAATTGTAAAGCAAGCTGGAAATATGACCTCCATCAATCTACAGTACATGCAAATGCTTAATTTAATTTTTCCATCAATTTCCACATGAATGAGGCTCATTGTATTGAAAAATAAAAACAGCTTGGCCTTTGACTTTGTTTGAGATTACTCTTCCACATTAATATCCTCAGTGGTGTTTCTTGCAAGCTTTGGAAGAATTAGATGAAAAGCATTCAGACAATACACACATGATATCTGTTTGATCTTTACACATTTCTGCCCACACTTAAGGCCAATGAGGCAGAGAAGCGTTTAGAGTATGTACACATTCAAACATCAGCACAGTATGCTTCAAGGAGAACTGAAGGCATTGGTGGTAAAACCTTATTGAGATGTATTGTCAAACAAAAAGACAAATATACACAAAGATCAGAACCTCACTTGCAGTATGCACAACCTACATAATACATTGGTAGCCTTGTCTCTGCTGCTAACAAGTTTTTCATATTTAGTGTTCCTGAAGAGAGCCATTTAATTAAACAGATTGAGAGAGGCTGTTCACTACAATCTGAATTTCATTTTGTTTTGCATCCTTTGTTAATGAACATAAGTTGTAGAGCTATTAAAGATAGAACTCAGTCAAAGTTTCACACTGCTTCAGCAAAGCTAAAGGGGGTTTACTACACACACATTGACATTGCAATCAGCCAGAATATATGACGGAAGCATACAGTCATATATGTGAGTCTTAATCAAGCTAATTTAATCAACAAGAGGGAAGATATAGTCAAACAGCCTTAATACAAGCTTAGGGTAAGGCAGAAGCCATCAGGATATCCAGAAAGCTTGTAGAACCTACGCCACTGCCATTCATGTCTCTCCTGCACACTGGCTGTCAGAGATGGTTGCAACTCCTCAGTTCTTAGGGAGGATCAGTGCCCTACACAGACCACTTACATAGCAGGGAGGACAGGAGGGAAGGGGGATAACCGGTCTCAGCTGGCAAGCTGTGCTTGCTGGTTAGGTTGGGAAGAAAGCGCTTCACATTTACCTGCTAACATATGCCTAATATCAGAGCAAACAAGATGATGTTAGAGTCTGGTGTTTGGCACCAGTGTTGGAGCTTCTCACACTGGGAGTTTCCACCCAGCCAGGTGACAGAGTTAATTCCTTTGCGTTCATCAGATTGTGCAAAGCATGTCATTGCATTCCATTTTTATTCCATGCAGAGAAAGTACACCACACTTACTCAAGAGACAGGAGAAAAAAGCCCTCATGTTAAGAGGCTGATAAATGGAATGGATGCATCTTTGACAGTGCCTGCATTTGGAGGCATTACTATTTTAATATGTACTTTGTCTACACTGTTTTATTCAAAAAGTGCAATGCTTTCTCACCTTTATAAAAAAAAGCAGCATAATGTAGCAATTTTTTTGTTCACTGCTAAGCATGTATGTTAGAATAGTAAATGACTTTCAGAAATGAACCTACCCCCAGTGCTGGTCAGCAGCAGATGGGAGGGTAACAGATTCTACCTACAATATCACAATATAGAAGGGGAAAGTCAATACACATGGAAGCTAGAAGGTAGCTGTAACAGCATCCAGAACCTTCTATCATTGCCATGCGAAAGAAATACTATGGGCCACAAGGCTCTTGAAGTTTCAGTTCCAAAGTTAAACTCAAGGTTTGACCAAGAGTTGTGAGTGCCTAATTTAAATCTTACCCCTCATGGGAAACAAAATAAATGTCGGCACAAGAAAAATATTAGCTTTTCCAAATGAAAGCATCTTTTAAGGAATTTGGCAGGCAAAGCTTCAGGTATAGTCAATTTATGCCTCTCTAAGTTTTTACTCATCAGCAGACCCTTATTCCCCTTCATTGCCCCCGATTTCTTTGTTTTAACATCAGTAATGCCATTAAAATAAATTACAGAAAGCACTAAACTGAGGACAAGGTTTATAGGCAATGTCTTTCTAACCTTTCCAGGACACCTTAAGTGGCTGTGTGGCAAGATGTGAACAGAGAATAAAAATTGAAGGGATTCAACAAAGCCTTTCCATCAAAATTATTTCTTCAAGGGCATCAGCAGAGCTAAGAATTGCCTCAGATTTAATGGAGAAATACATCGAGTTATTTTCCAGCAGTTTTGTTTCTTTTTGCACATCGCTCAGTTCTATTTGCCTTCCTAGCTCCAAACAAAATCACCCCATTCTGTGGGGTATATAAGCCTGCATGTCTTTATGTATATTTGGTACTCAAACTCTTTGCTACACAGTTTTCCTCTGTTCTCAACAAAATTTCACTTTCTGCTGGGTGGTACAACCTTACCAATCATCAACAGAGATTAGCAGGGTTTTCACCCAACAGTGACACAGTTATACTCAAACAGCACTAGGATAAAAAACCCCACACTTTCAATTCAATATAATTCTTCAGGCCCTTCAAATATAAAAGCTTTAAAAATTTCTTTACCCCTGTCTTTCTGGTCTCTAGCTGTTCTGTATTCACTCTAGCTTAGGAAGATGCCCAAGTAACCCTTCCTTAACTTGCTGGCTAAGGACTGACTGCTTTGCTACAGTTATGGTTTACCAGTTTGTCTCAGTGCTGTTCTCACTGCTTCCAGCAAAAAAAAGTTCAGATCTAGAAAACACAGCTGCTGCTTACCAGACCTTCCCAGTCTCCCACCCTCACCATTTCCCTTCTCATCTACAAAGGAAAAGCATTTCAGAAAAAGGATAGTCCCAAACAGGCAACTTGGAAAACACCCTACAGAACACATTTTGGTGTTAGAAAACAAAGAAAACAAACAGCTGCCAGTTCCACCAACACAAGTTATTTATGACCTTCAGAGCAACTCAACATCAAAACAGAGAGGAGCTCCTGTTTGAAGACACAGGGCATCATCTACTGCCAAAGGACCTCAGATCTGTGCAATTCGTTGCAACAGAATACTAATAAGAGTTTATCATACTTTGAAGAGTACTAAACAGAAATGAAAGCCAAGCTGCCTGTGGCCATTTTTAATGTGTGAGCTAGCCACTTACCCGGTATCAATTCAGATACTTAGGCTGAAGACTGATGGTATATATGTAATACACCAGTGAGCCAAGCATATTGTAGGTTTTAAAGATTGAGTCACTGTTTCCAAAACAGATGGTTTATTTTCTCCTACAGATAAGAGGAAGGAAACACTAGTTTTCTTTGCACTAGCAACAAGTATTGCTACACATGGCAAAGAATAAAAGTCAAGATTATAACATACCTTTTCATCTGGAAGTCTTACAAATGACATCATAACCCCAGTTTTAAAATTCATCACTGGAGACAAGTGATAGCAGCAACTACAAATGTACTGAGAGGGTACCAAGATACAATTTCTTTTACTAACAGTATGGGTTAATAACTGATGTCAGGTTGACCAGCAGGAAACCTGACAAGCCTTACAACACGAAGATGATTGCTCCACTGGAAATGGCACAATACTAAACACATGATAGTAACAAGGGAAGTGGGGATGAGTTTCAACTCCTTTATCAAAAATATTCTTCCATCTTTACTTAATGTAGCCTTCTATTACATTAAGTATCACCTCCCCTTAATAAGAATAACTGTATATTGTCCAAGAAATTTGTTTTTAGTTGCACACTAATTTTTGTGTATATAGAGATAACAATTATTCCATCACTCAGGCTCCTTTCTCTCCCCCGGGAAATAAAGAGCCTTAAAACGTATTTCTGTTCCCAATCAATGGAGAATATCCTGCAACATTCTCTCATTCTTTATTCAAAGATCATCTCCCAGATCACTTCCAAGGGGAATCTCCTTTCTGCACTGGCAGCAATTTGTCTTCTCATGTTCGACATATTTTGGAATAAAATTGTTCCATAAAAAAATTCAGAGAAGGCTGCAAAGCTATTCTCCACCATTTTGCTAAAAGCTGCAAATGTTTTCTTTTTCACTGCAAACTGCAAAATTCTTCACTTAGAAATGTAAAGTAGAAAGTACAAAGCCCTGAGTCAAGTCAAATGCATTTTAAATATGCCTCTTCCTAAGACTTAATAAGACCGACTTTGTAACATCATTTTACAAAACCCAATTCATTTCTCAATTAGGCAAACTGAATAGTCCTAGTTTGGAAGCACCCATGAGTGTACACAATTAATCTCAGCCCTATTTGCTTTCATTTAGCATCTTTTATGTGTACCTTTGCTTTGGCTAGGTAAACGCCAAAGGTTTTATACTGGAGTTTTTTCCTCATTTTTTCAGTCCCACTAAAAAAAAAAGATGACAGGTAATAATATAATGTGTGGTAGAAGGAAAAATGCTGACAGACATTGTGTTACTTTGCTTCAATTAGGCTCTAATTACTTCTTCTCTTCAATTAGAAAAATCACATGAACCAATTATGCCAGATAATGTGTGCTTATCCTATTCAAACTGCACAATGGGTAAGGTCTATTCACATTGATTATCTTCAATTTATGCTTTTAGCCTTTTTTCCCTTCTGTCTGCATAGCCCATTACAGTTTTAAAGTGGAAGCTCTTAAACAGTTCACAGTATTATGATATCATTCATAACAATTGTTATGTTTTGATGGAAGAATAATTTTGATGCCTTGAATGCAGAGGGGAAAAATCTCTTTGGATTGAATGTATTCCAATTTTGCTATTTTGGTTAACAATATTCCCATGGTTTTTTAAATAAATATGATACAATGTGGTCTACTGTTAATGGACAGTGCTGAGAGAAACACTTGGTTCTTTAGGAACAGAGATATTTAAAAACCAAATACATGGTATCGAACACAAGAACTGCTCACTCATTGTCAGCACAGATATATCAGTCCTAAAAACCTTATCAGGCCTCATTCATGAATGATCTGCAGAGTGGAAGGCAGTCAGCAGAAGTAAAGTGACAAGTGTAAACGTAGAAGTGGAAAAACTGAAAGAATATTTTCCAGCAAAATAAAGGGGGTTGAAATGCAACGTAAATCCTCACCAGTCAGAGCAGTCCAACACATCTGGGTGAACAGAAAGTGCCGAGAAACAACACTGAATACTACAGCTAATTTAAAGAATGCCACCTCTTCTTTTAGAGGGATTTAAGGGATTCTGCTGATACATGGCTTTATCCTTGCCCTCAACCAAGGAATTAACTCCTTTTAATTCTCCAAAGAATAAATACAGAATACACCCTTTGTTGTCCAGCAATCACCAAGTCAGGTGTCATCTAGAATCAGCTTCATCTCAGTCAATGGGAATATTTCTTGCTTAAAATACAAGCTCTACTCACACTGGTTAGGCTTGAATAGAATCAATATGCAAAGAGGAGTTGGCAAGCTGCTGCATGGTTCTTAGTTGCCATCTCGAGCTAAACCACTACAGTCCCTTTTAGCCTCTTTCAGAAGAGAATAAATATTTCAGTTGGAAGGGACCTACAATAATCTAGTCCAACTGCCTGACCACTTCAGGGCTGACAAAAAGTTAAAGCATGGCATTGAGGGCACTGTCCAAATGCCTCAAACACTAGTAGACGTGCAACATCAATTACCTCTGTACGAAGCCTGTTCCGGTGTTTGACCATCCTCTCTACAAAGAAAGGCTCTCTAATGCCCAGTCTGAACCTCCCCCATGGCAGCTTTGAACTATTCCCACACATCCTAGAGCTGACCACCAAGGAGAAGGCATCCGCACATCTCTCACCATGTCCCCTCCTCAGGAAGCTGTAGAGAGTCATGAGATCACCTCAGCCTCCTGTTCTCCAAATTAGGCAAGCCAAAAATCCTTAGTCATTCCTTACATGACATCCCTTCCAGCTCTTTCACCAGCTTTCTTGCTCTCCTCTGGATGTGTTCAAGTCCTTTAACATCATTCTTAATTTGCAGGGTCCAGAACTGCACATAGTTATTCTATTCTATTAATATAAGCATCGTCATTGAATGAGCACTGGAGAGGAATCACAGAATCACACAGAATCACAGATCATCGGGTCCAACCCCCCTGCCAAAGCAGCTCCCTAGCTCATATTGCACAGATAGGCGTCCAGACGGGTCTTGAATATCTCCAGAGAAGGAGACTCCACCACCTCCCTGGGCAGCCTGTCCCAGGGCTCTGTCACCCTCACTGTGTAAGAATCAGTAGGGCAATGTTTACAAGGCCAAGTGGAACAATTCCAGAAGCATTTTTTGATATTTACAGTGAGAGCCCAAGAGAGTAGTTTAGCTTGGGCACTTGACTTCCTGATAGGTATGTTAAATGAGACTAATCCCATTCTAAAAGTTTACTGATGCGGTAAAAAATCCTGGGAATTAAAGACCAAATGTTTTGTTAAACTGACTTGGGATGACAGCCATTGAGATTTTTCTTTTTCCTGCCTAAGTTTTGGTCAAGTACATATGGAATTAAGGCTCTGGCCTGTGAATGACAAATATGAACACACATAAGGTACAAAAATGCACTTTTTGCATGTGGCATAAGTACATTCCCTAAAAAGAAGGCTGCCCAGGAATAGTAAAAGTCATACTGCATAGTGAAATAAAAGACAGGGCAGAAACTGGAGAGTCAAAGGCAAGTTATTTTCTATAATGTTATGAACATGAAATGTGTATTTGTCGAAACATGTATTTGTCAAAATGTAATTATAAATAACTATATTGCATGATATAATGCATACCATAATGGAAGTTCAAACATCACAGGGAAAACAGTTACTTATGACAGGCAGAATCATTTTTCATTGAATTATAACCAAGACATATAAAAAACTGAAGTTATTTGTGAGATTCCACTGTTCTATGAAGTTACTACAGAATTCTACATAGTTTGAGCAAGACAAGCCTGTATCAAAAAATCCTCTGGTTTGACTAACAAGACTCTGATGAAAATGCTCTGGAAAACTCAGCTTTGGAATTTGCCATTGCTCCATCCCACATGTTTTCAAAGTCCAGATTTAGGTCCCACTAAAGTCAAGGTCTCTCCAACACCTGCTTTCTCTGATAGTAGAAAGGAAATCAGCCAAATGAGATACAGGTTTCTCATAGAATTTTTGCAGTGGCAGAAATTTAAAAAATTAAAACATCAGATGCCAAGAGACTTCCAGTCCATCTGCCAGATCAAAGACTGGAACAAGTTTAAATGAGGACCCAAACTTTTGAAAGCTGATGCGAGCAGAAATATTTCTCTCCAGAATATGCCACCACTCAAAATACTCTAAAATTCACAACGGTTTTCTGAAGTTCAAGAACACTTGTCTACCATTTAAGTTACAGAAGTGACAAAGAAATAGAAGTTAAATTTTTTAAGATGCTTTTTGCACTCAAGAAAGTAGAACAGATTTGCTTTTGAAGACTAGACTTTCATTTCTCAATGGCTCACACCTCTTTTTCATTTGATGGACATTAAACATGGCATCTCTTGCCAACTTGGAGTGACTACAAAACCTTTAGAACTGTTTGCATAGACTCAGACTGAATCAATACTACTGCCCCATCTCTTTTTAATAAAAACAGTCAATTTCTGTGAGTGACTCTTGAAGACCAACTTAGCAAACCAATTAGTTTTGTCTGAGCTTGAACACTTGGCTGGAAGAGAAGTAAGGAAGGGCATTATTTGTCTTAAATTTGAAGTATGCTAGATCACATGGAACTGGTAAACTTCTCTCATTTAATAAAAATAAACCACTGAAAGTAACAACTTACAGTTCCTGTCATTATACTGGCTTCTATCCAGAAGTAGAAATAGCAGTACCAACAGCTCTGAGTAGGTTACTTTATTGCTAAGGAAAAAGAAATCCTTCTCTCTAATCCAGAGGGCTGTATTAGTGGAGGGGTCATACAAAAAGTGCTTCTATTGTGTTCAGACATGCTCTTCCCTTAATAGAACTGAAACTTCTCTTTATGTCTCTTCAGCAATATTACATGCTCTCCAACCGGTAAAAATAAGGAGGAATAAAATTGCCTATACATGCAGTTATTTTGGGGCAGGTATGCTATGGCAACGAAGAGGTCAGAGACATGAGGTAGCAATTCAGCAAAGAAAAAGTTTCCACGCACACGAAAAAGGAAAGAAAACCCAGGATTTAAAATGTATGTGTGTAAATTCATTGTCTCCTGAGTATTCATAACAGTTTAGAAGTGAAATGCAGTTTTGAGCATGAAGTATTCTCATGGTTGGTTTAAACTACTGTAAATTGCACTGCATTTACCCCTTATAAATACTACTTAAAAACAATTATGACCTATAAGTAAATGCTTTTACTTGAAATGTTACTTTTTACGGCAGGCGCTATACCTTTATCATTTGCCTCAAAGTTTCAGGAATAGATACAAGACAGACAGAACTGAAATATTTTGCCCATGAAGAGAATTCAAGTATATCTCTTCCCCACCTGTTCTTGATAATGGTACAAGAAGAACTTTTGCATAGAAATGGAAACAAACACTCACACAGAAGTCAACAAGGGATCAAACAGCACAGCAGGGAAGCAGACACCCAGAAGCAGAAGACAAGATCTGAAGGTTTTAATGAATTTGTGTTTCCTAGTTTTAGATATGAAAAATAATTTGAAAGACCTGGGTAAAATTACAACTTCACTGAAAACTTAGTTATACTAAAAAATCTGCTTTGAAATGGGTTGCTTGAAATTAGTTTTAGCACTAAAAGGAAGACAGGTTAATGTAACTCAGTGGGAGAAAAATAGAAATTTTTTTTTTAAGATGAACTCCACAGTGATCATTTGATGTAATAACATAGCAGATTTGGTTTGGGGAACTTATGTTAAAAATTGTAATTACAGAACTGTATCAGTGATGTGTTGTGAATACAATAGTATTGTATTTTTAAACTACTGTATAATTCCTGGGCATACTTTGATGATTTTTCTGGCAACTCACCTGTTTTATAAATCAGCAGAAGGCTTGAAAAGATGAGAAAAAAGTTTCCTCCTCCCTAGACTTATATATGCTCAGTTATATTCATTGTTAGCGCTGCTCTGAACAACTTACTCATTGATTTATGGCATGTTCTCTATAAAACCTTTTATGTTTTTATGTGCCCTGCATGTATGTATCTCTCTCTTTCTAAAAAAAAACCAAAAGATTGAAGAACAGTTTCAGAAATTAGGTTTAGCCCAAAAAAGTCACATAAATTGCCTCTTCCATAAATTTAAAACACCTATTTATTCCTTATTCCTCACCCTCAGGCAGGTAATGAAAATGCCAATGCCTTACATCATGGGTCAACTAAACAAAAGCAACAAAAAAGTTCTTATAGAAAAGCAAGTGTGAAAGTGACTCATGCTTTCAGCAGGCCAAAAATTTGCAGTACCTCTCCCAATTCTGTATGCTTCTCCTCTGTCCCTCACACTGAAGACACATCAGGTTGTCCATTACATCTGCTCTCGCAGGTGATGAAAAAGTGCACACATCAAACAGGCTTTGGGTACTAAGCCAAATTAAATGTGTGCTCTAAAACTGTTTCAATCTCTGGCCTTCATTGCTGGAAAGGTTAAGAGCTTCCCCTTCTTCTAACTCCCTTTCTCAGAAGAGGGGACTGTGGAAATAAGCCAGTATAATCCTCCCTCTCTCCAAGGGAGAAAATCTGCCTCTTTCCCTTCCTTCCTTTCCACGCACCTCACTGCGACACACAGGCTGCCTAGCTGGGTTACTGCCTTTTGTCTCAGAGTTATATTCCTCTCTTACCCCTGAAAAGCAGCTTGAAACTTAAGTATAGGGGAGAAGAAATTCACCATTGGTAAAAGTTGAAAGGAAATAACACTCTCTTTCATAATTATACCCATTCTAATGGATTAAAGCAGGTGCCACTGTAATACACCACTCATTCCCCTGTAGGGCTTCCATCTACAGTATTATTGGTGCCTTTCAAAAAAAGAGGAAAAGAGAAAAAAGATAAACTTAATTCCTTAAATAACTTTTTCAATTTCTGGGCATTTAGCCCAATCACTCCTTAATACTATTGTAATGCAAGTAATAAATAATTATTCCCCATCCACTAAGGAAATTATTGTTCCCATTTCAGTTTAAAAAAAAAATACATCCCAGATTTCTCACAAAGTCTCTTCAAGCCTGTTAAGTGCTGCAGGCACAAGATCTCTACTTGTTTTTAAGATACCGTGCGACTTTCAATTCCTTCAGAAACAGGGCATGCTACAGGAGGAAGACACTGGAGAAAACAGGGTGAGTTTCTGGAAGAGGCTGTTCTCAGGTGTGCTCTCTGGCTGGGCTAGCAGACATAGGGAAGGCTTGAAAGTTCACACAACTGATACTTGGGGCAGCACACCTCATAGCAGAAAGATAAGTCTCTTGCAGTGCTCCATGAATGGGAATTTGAAAGACATGGCAATGGGAGACTACACATCCAATGCAGCATTAGAGCAACCCAAACCACCTTCCCTGTAAAACCACAGTTGAACATCAACAGCCTACTCGTACTCAAAGTACTGTGGGTATTGTAGAAGCTGGGAGCCAACATAAGGAAGCAGGTAAGCCACAGCCGGAAGATATAAGAAGCAGCTGTTAATCTGGAAGCAGGGTTAAAATACCCTTAAATAACACCTTTCAAAGGCACTTAGTATATAGAAACTCAAAGTGAGGTTGAAAAAATTTTAAATGCATCAGATTTAGCACATAATGACTTGTGCTTTTTTTAAGTGCATTTTGGGTCCACCTCCTCAGTGGAAAATGAGATTAACGATACTGTGAATGTGACATATCCCACAGCAACAGAAAAGAAAATGCTGGGAACAACTTGTCTTAGCACATCATGTACAGTAGACAAGCTAATGTTATATACCATCCATGGCTTTGGCCACGTTCCCAGGAACCAGCATGCTCTGCAGGCTCTGTGCTTCTCCCCTCCATTTGGCATTCACTGTCCCTTACCTATTTCAGCCTGGCACCTATGATGACAAGCAACACCACACTGCCTCACTGAAACTACAGCCAAGCACAGGATGACAGAAAGAAACAGCACCCTCCCAGCCTGCTCCCACCCACACCCACTGCATTGCATCCCAATGCAGTACTGTTCCCGGCTCTGCCACCAAACGTGGCAAGCAATGGAGAATGCTTCACCACCACCCTGACCCACTCATCCACCTCCCTCACAAGCCAGAGCTGAGGAATACAAAGTTGTAGACACCAAGTATTTTGAGAAACAGCTTAATGGATGTTACCAAGGGATGCGAAACTGACTTTATCACAGAGACATGTACCAATCTGAGTTTGCATCCGATTCCCAGAATGACATTATCTGTATAGTGTTAATTCTTTATTATTCAAAAGATTGTTAACTGTTCATATCTGCACAAATGTGTTCATGCTTCATTCATTCCAAGTCAATAATAATGGATTCTTACTATTGATTATACATGAGCCTTTTTGTCCCATCATAATGAAATTTTAATGTTGATGGTCCCCTAACTATTATTTCAACCTAATAACAGTGAGACTTGACAATTACCTTGCTCTGCAAATTGCAGAAAGAACTAATAAGGTCATCCTTAATAACTTTTTGTTTACCTGACATTTGGTAATTTTATAGTTATTATGTATTATTTTAAAGTCAGAGGAGTGTTTTGCAAAGAAATGTTGTCTCCCTGTGGAATAAAATACGATTCTGCCAGTAGGAAGCCTTTCCCTTGCCTGCTCCCTGACCCATGGTGCAACACTTGCTGCCATTACCTGAGCCCCTCAACCCAGGGGAGAGGAGCACAGCTCTATAGCTGCAGATCAAAAACATAATTGCAAAAGGGAAAAAAAAACCAGGAATCTAACTCTTAAAAACATCTTTAAGGGGAAAAACCTTTTAAGAATCAGCAAAGATAGGATAGCTAGTGATGTGGTATTAGCCTGGTTCAGTGAAATGGAATATGCCTTCATCTTGCTGTGCATGCAGCACTGTTGTGGGACTGTTCTCAGGAGGTTTCTCCTCTTTCTGGCCATCAACAGCCCCACAGCCCTTGGATAACCAAGCATCTCACAGCACCTCCAGCACCACCAGACCATAGGCAGGGACCAGTGGTTTTAGTTCCCAAACTCAGCTCTTCCTGCCACCTGGCACTGCTTGGCCTGTCACCTTGCTTTATTCCCACAAGGTTAGCAGGTAGCTAACAGTCACCACTTTCATCAGGCAGGTGTTCAGCCATCCCTGGTGAATTAATTCCTAGTTTTGCTTGCACACACAACAACTTTTCCTTTACCTATTAAGCTGCCTTTATCTTAACCCATGAGTTCTCACTTTTACTCTTCTGATTTGCTCCCCTCTCCTGCTGTTGCAGGGCAAGTGAGTGAGCAGCTGTGTGGTGCTTAGTGGCCGGCTGGTGTTAAACTACAACACGTTAGAGTAAATACGTGCATAAGCACTCTCAATATTGTTATGTGAGCTATACACGTAAGCACTGTCATAGATCTGACCTTAAGTACCTTCCCAGGACAAGGCTTCATCACCATGCCACATAAACCCCACTCATCACAGAGGTGTCCCCTTTTATGCGAAACCACACACAAGGAGAAAAAGTCCTTAAGGGTCTTTAAACTGAGGAAAGAAAGTTTACACAGAAAACACTTTTATGCTTGTTCTGGTCCCTGTGCTGATGGCAAGTTGGCTAAATCTAGGAATGTGTCTACAAAATCATTTCAGGAGGGTTCCTTATGAGAAAGATGGCAAGCCTTGCAAGGTAATTGTCTTGAATTGGGGAATCCCACACGTTTTCCAATAGCCACACTTTGTTGGAGGAAACAGGTGTACCTGCTATTTTCACCGTGGCACCAGCACAATTGCCTGGCACTACCCTATTTCTTGAAGCTGATGGGGCAGAAGGAATCATTATCAAACATTTCTAATAAATAGCATCTCTGAAGCAGGAGGCAGAATAAGCTATAGTAATCAAAGAGATATCCCAGAGATAGGACTACTTTTTATCATCCTGTCTCACACACACGTAGTTTCTTTGTTAACTAGCTTTTTAGGACTATGATGATCCCAACTATGACAGGCAAACGAATGCTGGGAATAGCTATTTGCAATTGTTACAATCTGCTTCAATTACTGCATTCCCCAGACATGCTGAGATAGTCAGAGTTTGGTTTAACATAACATTTAGTCCAAGGCAAGCAGTTCTCTGTGGTTAAATAATGCATCTCAGAAGAGGAAAAACAAGTACCAACCCTGTACCTAGGCTTACTGAACAGCAGCATCAATGCCCACTGCTTCAACATATGACACTGTTAATGCAAACAGCAAGGCAGGGTCTACATTTCCCTAAATTCTTGTTTTATTGTTTTATTTTCTAACTCTTTTTGCACACTACTACTTTCATTAAACTGTTTGAAACCCGATCAATAACTCATGTAAGGGAATTGCACCAATCCATTACACACTGAAATTGCTACCAAAAGTTTTAGGCTCCTCAACTAAGAGTTCCAGGAACTACTTAGAGAAAACACACCTACCTATATCAGTACCTCTACTGGAAACCTAGTTTTTCTGCTAATTAAAATGTTCTTGTCCTTAAAAAAGAAAAAATCCTTTCTCTTTCACCAGAGAGTCAAAAAATGTGTGTAGCTTTCTACACCAGAAACCTGAAGGCTTTTCCAGAACAACCCTGATTTTATGATCAGTTTTGAGGGTGCAACAAGCCACAGCCCTGTTATAGCAGTTGTGAAGCTGCAGCAGTTCAAGTACTGGTAGCTACCTGTGGTAGCATATGGAGTAAAACAAGAGTTTGGATCTGAAAAAAAAAACCAGGATTTAAGTGGGAAAGAAAACCAGACTGTTTCAGCTTCCTCAAGAAAACTTAATTTTGTTGACTTCAAGAGGGAAAATATCTGGACAGAGGTTTTTCCACAGTCTTCCTAAAATTAAAATCAAAGTTAATATAAATCCAACTCTTAAACTGAAGCAATATATACTGATAAGAGTAAACTACTTTTCTAGCATATTTTCCCCTATCTCAAAAATACCAACAAAATTAACAAAACTAAGTGATCTTGCTCAGCCCCTACCCTGACTACAATCTGAAAGCAATAATTACACAAAGCATAATGAGGCCTTTATAGATTTTCAACATCACAGATAAAAATTACAAAAAAACACAGTCATAGTTTAGCATCCAGTTTTCTGAACTCTTTTTCCTAAATTATTTTTGGACATTTGTGCTTCAAGGTTCTTTTGTTATTTTAAAAAGCTGTTTGGGATACACATTAGAGCTATAGAGAGTGTTGTTTCATGCGAAAGTACATATACCAAGACCCCATTTATGATACTTGAGGGATCAATATATTAATAAAAGTGAAAGCAGAGGGCTGGTTAATTATTACCATTAATAGAACAGATGGAAAGTAGAAGAAAACTCCACTGTTCAAACAATACTAATGCCATATAAGACAGAAAAATCACTTCCAACAGCAGCCATTAAGCATCCAGCAGACAAAACACACATGCACAGTACACTGCTTATAGAAACCAGAGTACACCACACCAAGCCTTCTCCAACTGTAATGAGAGTAAAGTGCTTCAGAAGCAGTCTAATCAATAGTGCTGCCTTTCTACAAGCACACACACTCTGCTAAAGCAGACTCCTTAGTAATAAATAGCTGCTTAATGCATTGCATTAAGGGTAAATACAACCACCTTAATAAACACACTTATTTCGTCTTTAAAGACAAAACACAATCATAAAAAGATGCACAGCTCAAATTCAGGAGAAGTTTCCACCACAGCAATTACCTGAGGGGAAGTCTGCTGTTGCTCTTATTAGAGTGTCCCTAATTAAGGCTCATGCATTCCTGCATCAAATTAACAAGGTATATTTTGCTTCTCCTAAAAGCTGCCCAAAGTTTCAGCTAGGTGAAAGAGTTGAAAAATTATTTTAGGCTTCAATAGAAGTCAAATCTGCCAGAGATCTACACTACCCTCTGCCTGCCCTGTGTCTGCTCATATTGCATTGTCTGACTGCTTTGCAATGTCTTCCCTAACAAGCTCAAAAAACTGTAAGAACTTAATTTGCACTTGGAGCATCCACATTCGGTGCTCCTACAAAGGCAAATTTGTGTCACCTGCTGCTTTTTTAGGGAAATGTACATACTCATATGCCTCTTATGAACCTGGAAGCTTATATCTCGTTTTCAAATTCCCTTCACAACCTCTGGAGGTCCCAGCAGGACATGCTGTAAGTTAAAGAAATGGATTTGGGTCTCTCTCCTTGTTTCTGGACAGTTCTTTGTACTGCTAGCCTTTCAGAACACCTCCCCCTGTGGCTGCTTGCTCTAAATTCTTCCACACACTTCCAAAACCGCTGCGCTATCCTATCATAGCCATCTCTCATGTCTTATCAACAGCTCTAGCATTATTGACACCCTTCAGGAAGAACAACCTAAGAGCCATTATCAAATGTATCAATATTATGATACATAATAAATCTTGAGTTCCACAGAAACACTACTTGTGAACAAGTCTCTTTGCAACTGCACTTGAAAACAGCTCTGCTTGACCTTGGTATCAGAAGCAGTTTCACCTCAGACTGTTCTGATGTTTCTTGGACCAGCATTTGCCTCGCACAACAGAACAAGCTTTTTGATCTCCCTTGACATACTCCCATGGTATGCCAACAGCTATAGCAGAATAATTATTTTTTTCCCCTGTAATTTGTGCTATTCTCTGCATTTTCAGTTTTTCGCCAGATAAAAAAAATAATCCTTTCATACAATTGATTGTGTTGGGATTTTTAAACATAAGAGCCAAAACCAAAAGAAAACTACTGTTTTGGGCAAATTAGTTTGAGAGAGATTATATTAAATACAAAGAGCTAAACTCTCTTTCCTTCCCTCCCAATCCTTAGTCATTTAAGCTCATATTTGTGCTAAAATTGCATATTATATTTCTTGATGTACTAAAGATCTTTTAGAACCCATCACCTATATCATGTCACCTGGTCAGTTTTGCTCTGCAAAAAGTATCTCCAGCCATTAGAGGGCAGCTTTTCTGGCTCTAAACCAGTAAAGATAATACTGTGTAACTTCAGTTTCTTAAAATTTGGCCTCTCAGTACTTCAACCTTATTTGTAGTGCGAGAAAGCCCACATTTTTACTTTCTGCAGTACTGTGCTTGCAAACTTGCAAAGGCAAGAGCAGACACTTCAGTAGTTACTTAAGGTCAGAGTACAGGCTTTTCTAGTATTACACTGTAGATTAAGATTGCGCTATTTGAGAGCACATGTCTGAGAAACTCTCTAGCTAAAGGTAGAGCTGTCCATCTAAATGGTCTGGTCTATTTCTAACCTGCCTAGTTCTAGGAAAGACTTGTTTTAATCTTAAACACAGGATCTAAATGGTGTTAAGATGTATCTGTTTTCAGACATTTTCCACCTACAGTGTTGAATAAATCACTAGATCATTCAATTACACTAACAAAATCTTAACAAATCTGTTCAGTGAAACTATGCTGCACTGACCTTGAAGCACAGCAGAAATGCTAAAAAACTCATCATTTATTGAAATCCTTATTTCACCTTCTGGCCTCCAGGAACATACCAACATCTGTAGGACTCCCAGTCAAAGCTGCCTGCCCTAGGCCACCTAGGTTGACTAATACAGTAACCCCAGGGTGTCTTCTCAAGAGCTTCAAGCTTCCCTTCTTTGCCAAAGCAGGGTACTTTCACCCACTGTGGCCAAATACAGGCCTTAGGACTACTCTGGGGGTAGACAGACTTCTGGCTTTGCTCCCAGTCACATTGGTTTCTTTCTTCCTAAACACCCCTTAAGTGCTCAAAGACAACAGGGAATTTCTCTCAGGATGAGGGACTGGTCTGTTTGGCATCTCCTCACCTACCTTTCAGGCATGGCTGACACTCCCCAGCCCATATCTTGCTTTTCCATTCAGCAAGAGCAATTATATATTTCTCTCAATTTCATTGCCTTCATACTGGCCATTCCCTGGAGCCCTCACTGGCTCTTGACCCCAACTCCTTCCCCTTTGTCTGAAGGAACCTTTACTCTCTAACAGCTGACAAGTGAATCATCTGCAAACACCACTACATGGCAATCCATAGAGCCAGCTACGTCTAATTATACCATAATGTGTGAAAAATCTTCATCGGTGGGACTTCCTGGGTCCCACTGACTCAGGTAGCCCAATGGTGTAACATGAGGACTGGGATTTTTTTTCCACAGAAGATGTGGCTTGAAACCCCATCCTAAGTCAGGAGAAGAAACCCATGTCTCCATTATCTTAGACTAGGTACCTCCCAGTGAGCTGGTGCACAGCAACTGCTGCCACTTTCTCAAACCACAGCTTCAGCAGTCTGAGCCCTTACAAACACCTTAAACAACTACTCCCTTAATTACCTGAAGTGATAGTTGGTCACCCAAAACCCCCTTGAATTTGATCCTCCACATTCTTATGACCTGATTTCCTTCTTTAGTCATATGACAAGACCAGCCTTTTGTGATGCAGTCTGACTATTGCTCCTGCTCTCTATCAAATCTAATTATCCTTTGTGTTAGAGAATAATTAAAGTATTAATATTAAAAACACTGATAAATTCTGATAGTAGCAGTGCTCAACTTTCAGCTGGCTTTCTGCAGCATAGTTCCAACAGACTCCAGGTTTTGGCCTCACAGTAAGGCTGTCCATTGATTTACTCCACAGTTGTCCCATTACAGCATATTTTAGTTATTTATATAGCACTTTTGAGGAAAGTATTGTGAAAGGATAACAGAAGGACACAGCAATAAAACAAAGTATAGCAATTAGCAATGACAAAAACTGAGTCAACAATTGGTGTCCTTGAGTGAGGAAAAATATTAAACTAACATGAAAAAGCATCAAATCTAAGAAGGAAATTATTTTAAGAAGTTGAGATAAGAGGCATTCAAACAAGACATTAAGGTGCAAAGGGCAACAGATTAAGAGGAGGACTCAAGCTGTTGGGTTGAAAAGAAAAACTACTGTAGGTAGCTTTATAAGTAGCATTTTATTTATATGTAGCATTTAGAGGTATTTGAGAAAATGAAAGACGACTAAAAGAAAGGACTGCAAGGGAAAGCTAAGAAATCTGTGGCAATTGGTTAGATGAACAAATCAGAACTTGTCATTAAGATATAGAGATGAAAATAGTATCTCAGAGTTCACAAAATGGACTGGAATGTTCTGTTTCTGACCTTGGTCAAATCATACTCTAGCATTCAGCTCCTGTCTTGCAAAATGGAGATGCTAACACTTCCTTTTTAGTTTACATTTAAATCCCCAAAACAGCTGTTGATGTACATCCAGCAGCAGCTGTTGCACAGGGCTCATTTTAGGTGGGAAATTTTTGGGCCAAATGGTTAGTGGCTACCTAGAGAGTGAGAGATTAGAAACACTAGATACATGGCCTAGTTTAAAAGCCTGCTGTGGAAAAGAAAAAAAAAAAAAGGAAGAAAGTTTTGTGGGAGTGTGAAAGATGCAATGGAAATAACATTAGTTAAAACCAAACAAAACAGGCACTGACCTCCCAAAAGCAAGCAGCAGACCCATATATCAGCAATTAAAGAGAGTATATATGACATTCCCTCCAAGTAAACTTCTACCAGACACTTGTTTCCTCAGAAGCTACTTTTAGATGAGGCAAAGGTTGATGCTTGATTGCAGTGTTTTATTTATAGAGACATAATAGGACTTGACAGGTAACAGAGATGCAAATCTTCATCCCTTTATTCCAAGCTAAACACCAGCCCCACTAGGCCTCTAAAGTTTAAGGACCCTCCTTCCCCTCTCACAGGCACATACCTCAATTCAGCAACAAGCAGGTTTGCTTGTTTAATACATTTTATAAACTTGCTAAAGCACATTCTTTAAATCTGCACAAATCCACCTCCACTCAGCACACCATTAACATAGCCCTGCTTGCAGTAAAGCCTGGCTGCTGGCTATTAAAGACACTACGAAAAAGAAATCACTAAGGTGGCTCAGGAAGAACAGGTATCAAGCTGTCTGTATTACTCCCAAACTGGCTGACGGTGTTATTTGCCAGCACAAATTATCTCTGAGTAGTTCTGCACATCTGCAATTTTTAGTACCCACTTCCCCCCACCGCCCTTCATCCTTATTCCCATTAGGAATAGCCCAGATTCTTTAATTGACAAGAGACTGCCCACAGTTTGACATTTTTATGTTAAACTAACAGTCACATTACTTTTTCATTTTTAAAAGGTACTATTCTTGATCAGCGCCAACACACATATTATTGAGTGCCTTTCAAAGGTGGCATTTAGATATTGCTAATGGAATTTCTTTGTAATCAGTCCCAGAGAGTTTAACTCTAACACACAGCAAAGCCTTCCTAGAGTCTGCCATCAACTCAAATAACAGAAGGTTCGGAACTAACTCTCACTTCAGTTTTTGTAAACATGATAAAGCAAGAAAGTGACTTTTCAAAAGAAAGCTTGCAAGCCGTGCACCAGTAAATCTCATCTGGTGATGAGCAGGATTTGGGGAACCTCTGAAACATTTTCCAAACATGGCAATTAAAATAATTATGCGAGGAACCCAAACCCATTTGGATTTTCTCTCTTCTCAGGCTCCTTCCTTTGTCAGAGATAACTCTATTAACTTTGTGACAGATGCATACTGCAGCTCGAACAAAAGTGGTTTTCAGGCTTATATTCTTTTCCTCTTACTTTTAAAAAATAATCTTCTTATTACCCACTCTTGAAGTGAACACGTTATTGAAAAATTCTGGACAAGGACAGGTTGGTGCGTTTTTATTGTAGAAAACTGTCAGCCAGCTTCTTTTAATCTGCTTTTACTCAAAGTGAGATGATTTTTTTTTTTAAAAAAACACTTCAAGGAACTGTTGGCCTAGCTTGCATAAAATCAGGAATTTTTGACTTCATTTGGAGTAACATTACTCTAAGGGTCACAGACCAGTGTAACAGCTGGCTGTATCCTCTGCAAGGCAGGGGCTTCAGAATTTCCCTACCAAAGTCCTTCAAACATTTCTCAGCCTAGCATAGCTGCCTTGATAAATACTTCCAAACTGGACCATCTCTCCACCTGTGCAACAGGATCTAGTGTCTGTATAAAATGTTTTAAATCCAGGGCTGATTTATACGTTAATAGAAAATCATTGGGAAAAAATAAAGTCAAACTGCCTTACAAAGTTCCTGATGCTGAGGTTACTAGATCTATCCTCTTGTAACGAAAAGCTGTACCTCACCATGAATGTTGCGTGTTCTGACAAACCAGAAGAGCTGTCCCTGTCCACAGCCCACACCAAATACAGTAGAGAAAGGAAGAAAACTTCTCTTTACCTATCAGGAAATTTTCTTACAATGCCTTGCAAGCTATGCTGGCCTGAAAGCCTCCAGCCCTTGGGAAACGGTGTCCCATCCAACTATGGATCTTTGTTCATATATACCGATTCCTACTCCACTTTTTCTTATTTAAGATCACGGAATCAGCAGTAAGGTATGCCAATGAGTTCCACAGGCCAAAACATCCTTTAAAAGTTTATTGCCTCTTGGTTTCATCAAAAATGATAATCAAAGAATGATTTAAGTCAGAAAGGAACATAAGAAATCATCCAGTCCAAATCCACCCCACTTCCCAAAACAAAGACAAACTTAATGTTCATTCAATCATCACTATAAAAGTAAATGTGTTCCTAATTTTATATACCTCTCTCATGACCCCTCAAGGAAACTAAATAATCAGTTTTCAGCTTCATGTGATTAAAATATTTGTCCTCCATCCTTTTTTATGCCTCTGAGCGCTTTCGCTTTCTGGCTGAACTGATACTTAAAGTGGGAAATGATCACTAGGAATAATCTCTTCCTAAACACATACATGACAGCATACAGCACCTGATGAGTAAGAGTGCCTCTGTGACACTTTTACAGTTAACATTTTCCTCCTCATCACTACAGCCACATCTCATTGCTTTCAATACTGTCCCATTTTGTTCTACAGGATCCTGCAGGTTATGCTTCACAAAGATAACACTGCCTATATCTCCCCATATATGACAGTAATGCTTATCAAGAGACAGTCCCGGATAGCCAAGCAGGTCAGACTCCACAGGTGGGGGAGGCAGGCAGCCAGCACATACATAACACTTGATTTCACATAGGCTGTTTTACCTCTATATCACAGGAACTTTGAATTCACTGCAGTCCTATTCTCATGTATCAGTGACACAGTCCACTGGCCATGTCCTCTAAAGATTTCACAGGCACCAACTCAAGTAAGCCTCTTCCTTTAGCCAGTGACTTTGAGTGTTACATGTCCCAGATAAGAAATTTTGTAGGGATAGCTAAAAATGAACCATTAGTCATGATAAACCCATTCTCCAGATGAACAGTCCTCTCTGGGATCAGCTTATGCTGGAAGTATCCACACTTCCTAAGATTTAAAAGGTATCTTCCAAATTTCACTGTGTTCAGTCCTAAGTCCCTTTCACAGTAATTTTTCCTGGGTTTTTTTTAATTTTATTTTGTCTCCCTCTGCAGAAGTGGGTTTGCAGTGAAGTAAGAGTTAAAACCAAAAAAAACGAGACAATATTTAAGTAATTTAGTAAACAGGATTAGAGTTTTGATATACCAATTTATCAAAAAATTCAATAGCAGAGACAGCACACAGCCGATCCCTGAAAGAGAGGCAAAGGAATCTAGAGAATGCAAATGGTTTTCTGACGCATATCAAATTACAGATGGGTGGCAATTATACAGTAAATTCAAACAAAAACACAAATTATTTTCCACCATAAATGTAAGTTTTCAAATTCTTTCCATTTTCCTAACAGCACTAGCTGTATGACTTTGATCAGAAATTCTGATTCTGATACTCAATGGTTTATCTATCAGGTTATTCCTCACATACAAATAAATTTGTTTTAAAGAATTTCAAAAACATCTGACTATTTTGGGTCAGCTGAAAACAACCATTATTAGTTTTACATGCTACTGAAGGAGAACAAGGAGTTAAACCATAAAAATCTCAACTTGGATGCACACAAATGCACCCTTTGCTAAAATACAGGCATGGCATTTCTTTTGCCACATGAAATTACCTCAATTGCAGAAGGACAAAAAAAAGTTTCCCCAGTAGCCAGAGGCCAGTCAGAGCCTGACCAAGAGCCTGCAGAACCTCTAGTGACCACAGAAGTGTTAAGGACCTAACAGCTAAACCACTCCCTGGCTAGCATTGTCATATTAGTTCCAGAAATACTGCCAATATTGTGTCATTCCCAGGGGAAAACTAATGGAAAGCTAGTCAAAATGAGAATCCTTCCTGCAGGTGGGTATTTCTTCAATCTCAGGGTTAATTGCATCTCAGCTATGACCTGGAGCACCCTTGTTATTTAAGTCTGCAGGCTCCCAGGAGCACAGAAATCATGCTAAGTTATGGTGCATTTATGCTGTGGAAAATGACTGCTAGATGCTGGGTGTTGAAACTATTGCGCTCTTATTTGTGACAGAAAGAGTACTTGAGAACAGGTTCATCTCATTTCCAAGCACAAAAAGCTTGCTTACAGACTCAGTTCAGACCCTTTCCTCCCCTCACAATTTCCCCTGAGTTACATGGCATTTCAACCACTTAGAACCACAAGTCATGATTTCCTGCTTTTAACAATAATTTAAAAGAAGAGCTGCTAGAGCCAGGGGCCACATCCTGCTCTCTGTTACATCCAGAGATCGCTGAAGTTGCGCCAACTCCCTTCAGCTGCACTTTCAAAACTGAGTGCAGAATCTATACTTGGAAGGACTAAGTCCTCTCTGTTTAATGGGCTGCCCATGCTTTAATTATTATTAATAATTCTTTATTGATTCTTTTACTGCTATTAGCTGTCAGCAGGGACATCACAGCATGCATGGAGAAGGGGAAAAGTAATGGAAATTAAATGATAGCCTGCGACAAGGCAAAGAGAGACCTGTGCCATCATTATACTTTGGAGTCCCTGAAGGCTCATGGCCAAAGACACGAAATGTCTTTCAACTTACACAACACATGACAATGAAAAAAACCAAGGTGATACAGAATCACGGGAATCGTAGGGGTTGGAAGGGACCTCAAGAGGTCATCGGGTCCAACCCCCCGCCTTTTGCCTTCTCTATTTCTATTGCAGTAAGCATCCTCCATTCTGCATAGTTTACAGGTCTGAAGGAGCAACCTAAGCTCAGATATTTCCTCACCTTTATTCAGAGAGCTCACTGCATTCCTCAGCATTTTAATATTTAGTTTCAAAAAAACATTTCTAGCCCATCTGATTGCAAAGCTAGCCTCACATCTTTAAATCAATACCCTACTGTCTGAGTCTGCTGACAGGGCCCAGGAAAACTATCATACCTAGCAAGTTGCTCTGCTCTCCCAGTCAGCCTGACACAGGGTAGGATGTTAGTGTCAAACCTGATTGCAACGGCTTACAGCAGCCACTACAGAAAAGCACCGAGTCTCCTGCAGGTACTGCAAACTCAGCGGATCCCTGCTGTGCCAAACAGCACACTGAAATGGACCCTCCCTGCTGCGCTCACAGTACACAGGGCCAGGAGGAACGAGCCCCCCACTCTGCAATGATATCTACTTTATATGCTAATACTGTCAAAACAGCACATTGGGAGAGAAACTGGGTTCTAACTCCAGCCACCTTCTAGAAAGACAATTTAAGCAAGAACAAAAAGAGACAATGCTATAAACCTTGCTGGTTGCCAGCTCAGTGAACCAAAGCAAATCTATGTCATAGTAATTATATTTACACTGTAAATCTAGGCAATAGCTCTTCAGGTGGTATAAATTGGCATTAGCCCATTACAATCAAGGAAGCCTTATTGATTTACATGAGCTAAGGCTCTTAGACGAATTTTCTATCAGTTACCAACCTAAAGCTACTTCCAGACCTGAATCGACCCATAAGCAGTACACTTCTGGAATGTCTATATTTCTCTTCACTGTGTAATTTTTATTACTAAGAGCTGAAAGTTTGGCCCATGACATTCAATTTCTGATGACTAAAATCTATGCTGGAAACAGGTGGCCATAACTTCAGGTCACTTCACAACAGTAGCCTTAATTATAACAGCAAATTACATTATTTCAGGCAAGGCTGTATCAATACTTCTGATTTAAATGTTGAATTTTCATGAATCTGAAACTTGTGTGTAAGTTTTCCTTGACAGTGGAGCTGTGTTTACAAGCTCAAAGCTGGCATTTTGCTTACTTGCTTTAACAGTGGTTTTCACATGCTCTCACTCAGGCAGGCAGGAAGTGACCTGTCAAACTTTATTTGGCTCCTCTATAAATTAGGAGCTACTGAGAGGTGAAGAAAAAAGTCATATGGATGTTGGGTATTCCATATACCAACTCCAAGCTATTAAGTTACTGGAATTGAAAACATGCCAAAGGCAACAATAAGTGTTCTCAGTCAAAATGGCACCAGGCTAGCTCAAGAGACACAGGTAGTTTTTCAGTACTTCAAGTAACATGTTAGATATGAAACTTTCCTGGGTAGCTCATTTACTGCACACACAGAACTTTTGCATGTATCAGATTATTTTCTCTCCTAAAAATACATCCTGAAATATTCACTTTAAATACATACACTACCAGACTGTGTACATGTACCCAGGGCAGAAGACATCTTTCTACTTTAGTGTACCCTGCTAATCACATGCCATCTGGTAATATATTATGTATTCAAAGATACACATAATATATCAAAACACATACTGTAGGCATATTATGGTGTAAGGAAAGGAGGAATATATCAGATGTGTTCACACAAGTGTAAATAACTTCTCATCCAAGAGAGCAGACAGCCTTAAAGTACAATGACATTTTGAAAGATCTGCATTATATCTAGAAATGAGAATTTTTCAAATGAGTCTGAACACTCAGTGATGCATTAATTAAAAACTTCATCTGATACCCATGAAAGTAATTGGAGAGACCTGCCGACTTCACCCATCTCTGAATCAGGCCCAGTAGCACATTAATTGAGGGCGAGTTTACACCTGCAGCAAACCAAAATTAGTTCTCAGGACAGTGAGTCATGGTTTCATGCATTAAATACTGATGTGCAATTTATTTTACTTCTTGAAAGACCTTGGTTAAAAAACACACATTCCAAAGCTACTCAATACTTAACCTTTTAACACTTAGAAACAGATAAGCTTTACTGTATTTGTAGGTTTCAATTACATACACAAGACAGCAGTGATCTCTTAACCAACAAATGTAGGTATTTTTTCTAGCCATAGCTAAAAAATGAAAAGCATTATCAGTTGCTCTATTTCTCTTTAAAAGAGGCACCAAACACAGCTATGATTTTGTTAAGTCACTGGCATTTAAACTTTGTTCCACAGTAAATGCATTTAAGTCCTATCTCCTTTGAGATACTCACAGCAAGGTTGGACACAAACACTTCTACCACTGTATGTTCTGTTGATCCCATCAGATCTTCATTAATATGCAAAGGACACTATTTATTCAGCTGTGTAGGATTTTGTTTTCAATAGCATTTTCATTACCACTTCTTTCATCTCTCATTCAAAGAGAAGAATGCTTCATGCTTACATATAATTGCAGTATAACAACTTAGAAAAGTCACATAGGACTCCATTAGCATAAAGCAGGAAGGAAGCTATTTATTTTCTACAAGAAATGGAGCAACTTATACAGGTGGGAGCAACTCCAGGGGCACCTGTGGGGCCAGAGGAAATAGACAATTTCCCACTGAAGTCTCCAACTTTGGGTTTGCTTTTCCTCTGACACTGCAGATTGCCCTGGAGTTCACTGACACAGATAACAAAACAGGATCCCCAAAGAAACTACATGTACTTCTGTAAGGGAGGCAGAAATATTGGCAAGGACAGTGACAAGCATCAGTATGTTCCAGGCACAGAAATCAGTATGAAACACGCACAGCACACTGGAAAGCTATTTCCCAGGTATCCACTTTTAACTGTCTTGAGAGATTTTTGGAACAAGCCAGGCCACATTTGCCGATGAGACTATAGATGGCTCATCTAGGTTTTAAGTGACATCCTTAGGATAGTGTAGAGAGGGCTGATTTTTAGAAGCATCTGAGCAGTTCCCAGACCACAGTCCCTTTTCAGGTTTCTCCTGCTGGTCTCCAAGCACCTTAAATCACTGTCACGTCAACAACACATACCTATTCCTTTTACATTGCTGCTTATTACTTGTAGCAGAGTTAACCCATTTCATCTTCACACCAATGATCCATGCAAATGCTGTCTGCATTTGATGCAAATGATACCAGCATCAAGGGTTGGAGATCACTGATTAAATCAGCACAACATTGTTGCAAAAGAGATAAGGGAAGAACAGGGGAGATCAGAGAGCACAGCCACACTGCTTTATTTGGGTGACATAGTAGACTGATGCAACTGCATTCCTTTAAAGCAGGACTATTCCTTTTCATGGATTCAAGAATTTTTTTTGTCAGAGAGATGTAGTTTCACCAACAGATGAACCCTTGAAGGGACATAACTAGCGCGTGTTAGATCTTCAAGGAAGATGCTGTATGGCAATACTCATTTCCTTCTCCCCCTTCCCCACCCCATCTGCCTTCATACCTGTCCACCATCTGCAGTTTATTTAGAGATCAAATTTTGATTCCTATATATACAGTATTTCAGCATCTTTAAAAGCAAGACACTCCTACACACTGCAGGTTGCTGGCTTTCTCAGTAATTACTGTTCCATCATTGCCCCCAGATAGGGTAGGAATCTGTTGTTGCCCCATTACCAGCTGTCTTCTGATATTACAGTAACTCCTGTTTCTCTTGAGGTGCTCTTGCTACTGTTGACCCTGTGTTTTCTGATGTAATTTTTTCATATCAAAAAGATCACAGGCATGTATTTGTCCATACAGCTCACTCATTCTTAATCCATGTCTCTAACTTGTGTTCAGGCTGCTAGAGTCTGACAGCTGCTTCTAATATTCAGACTCCTCTATGTGCTGCATTTCTTCCATAAATCCTTGCTAAAATAATTTTTCTGCAACTTTAGCCTTATTGTCACAGCTGAAAAATCTTGAATTCAATGAGCTCAGAGCATGCAACATCATTCCTGGAGCACAGGTGAACTCAGATTCTGTTTTAATTCTGTTTCTTCCCTCCATTCCCAGCCCTCCAACCCTGAGGGAAAAAACCAAACCAACAAAAAAACCCAAACAAAACACCAAAAACATTTGCTAACTTTGATCTGAGGTAATAAATACAATCCATTTCTTTTTCATTTAAAAGTGCTGTTTCCTTACTTCCAATTTCCTATTATCCCCACCACTCATTCTTAGAGGATTACAACGATGCTGGGGATGGGGGAGTCTGACACCTGAAGACGGACCCATCTTGGTAGGGCTGCAAGACGGCAAGCATCAGTGCAAGAATGCTGGTCATGCAGGCTAGTTTACACAGGGGCCTTCATAAAAGCCCAGAATTTTTCTCTGTTTACCACTTGTGGAACAGATCCTAGATGAAACCCAACTACCTCATCTCTATACTGAAAATCAACACAAGCATCAAGTCCGACTTAAACTTTCTGCATAAATGAACTTCAGTAGCATTCAGGCTACTGAAGGCAAGTTTGTATTAACAAAGCTAGAACATTTCATTAGTTATTTCAAGAGATCATTTATCTTTGAATTGTCATGGTGCATAAACTACAATGATCTTGGCTTGTTCTAATTATCTCAAGTCATTTTCTCTAGCCTTCTCATCTCACCTGCCTCATCTGGATACTAGCCATCTAGTTTCACAATCACAAAGTCTTTCAAACTGTGCCCGCTGAGATACAGAGGTGAAGGAAGGGGAATGAAATAAGGTTGTCTTTCACTAAGCACATTGCACCAAGCACCTCACCTCACCTTGTCAGTTCTTCATATGGCAGACATTGTGCTATGGATTTTATATACAAGAGAGTTTCTTCCAAGTGCAGTCCAACAGGAAGTCTGATGACTGGCTGAAAGGCACTGTGTGTTTTACTGCTACTGATGGACATGAAATGCACCATCTCCATTAACCTCACATTTAGGTCAATAGATATTATAATGCATTTGATGTATTATGAAATATATTTACTACTATAAGGAACTGGGAGTATAGCTAAAAAGCAGTAAGAGGGGAATGCAGTGGTTTCTCTTCAAGCCACTTTACCCTTACTGTTCTTGAAGCAATCTATTCTTTGCAAGTATTTAAATTTTCAGCCTCTGAAGAGGAAGACTTTCTCAGTCACATTCTGCTCACAAGCATGTGATTTGGTTACCTATGCTGTACAACTGTTCTTGCATCTTTTTTGATCAAGTTGAACATTTTAAGCAGACTATTACTAAATCATTTAAGTATAGATTTTCAAAGAGCTTAGAAGGGCGTAAAGAGCTCCGACAAAAGCAGTATCTTTTCTTGTCCCTTTGGAAAGGAATCTGGGCCATACTAAACTGATGGACTAACATTCATGGAACCCTTCTGTTTAAAAGAATTTATTGAGCAGCTTTAGTCTGCTATTCACAGCACAAACCCCCAAATCTTACAGGACAATATAGTACTTTTATTACTATATTCTAAAACACATTACTTAAAACTCACCCCATGGAGATGACAAATTGCACACAGTAGTGTAAAATTGATTAGAGATACCAGCACAGTTCACAAATAGGCCACTATTTAAAACAGCTCAAGGGATTTACATTAGGGGGTTGTTTCAAGACTGAAGGTAAAGACACTGTAGGGATGAAGCTGAACAAGTGTTACTAAAAACTGAAAAGAGCAAAGCTGGTGAAGGCCCTGAATGTGGAAGTCCAAAAATCCCTCCATACAGGAGAAAAAGAAGCAACATGCCATTGACAGAGAGGTCATAGTGCCTATGTCTGCCAGACAAAACTGTGTGACATCAGGAAACTGGCTGTCTATATATTTATGTGAAAGGACTTGCACAGTGAAACCCTGATCTGGGCCACAGCTTCTAGATGCTGCTAAGATAATGGCTAATACCTCTGAAAGGATTAGCAGCAGGCTCATGATTTCTTCACTATAAAGAAAATGCAGCAACCTATTCTAAGCTATACAGCCTTATTTCCTACAAATGCTTTCTATAATACTACTTCAAAAGCTAGAAATATTTCCAAACTACAAGCCCTACTTTCTAAGAGCTAATTCAACTGCTCCAGGACTGCAGAATGTCTAATGCCAGGAAATGGGAAAGTGGCAACCATGGTAGTAAGAGGATCACACCAAATGCTGATGTAGTAAGATTCATACATAAAATCTACCCAATTTTTAGCTGCAATAGACAATTACTGCATATAAATTCTTTATTCAGTGCAGGCAGTACACATTTTAGTCCAGTTCTTTGAGAACTCAACCCCTTATCTGTATGCAGACTGCTTTTGTTCTGAGCCTTTCTTCATGTTCTCCCTCTCTTCTTAATTAACAGAAAACAGTTATGAATATTAAAGAAGAAATTAACAACAGTGTAAATAATTTCTGGGTGTTTGTAGATTCCATATTTAGTTTTTAATTAACCCCCACTGGTTTCAAAAAGCTGTTTAAGAAAAAGATATCCTTTCAAAATTTCCCTTGTGTTTGAAAAAGGGAAAAGAAATAAGGTAAGACCATAAAATGGCCGTTTGGCATTGCAGACACCGCCATCATATAAGGATGTTATTTCTCCTCCGCTTAGCTTGGTTTAGGACCCAGTTTCAACAGAACAATTCACATACTTCCTATTTGACCTAACAAGAAAATGCAGAGTTCTGGCCAAACACTGCGTAACTACCATAATGTGAGCCCATCTTCTACAGATAAAAGCATCTAACTCTGATTCCCACTGGATAAAGCCAGAACATAGGAACTGGTCAAATTCAGAGGTCAGCTGAATCCCACACTAACCACAGATAATATCAGATGTTTTCAAGGAAGATGCTAAAAACCCCGATGTAGCCAGTACAGAACTCCCCTTTTATGGGTACATCCCTTTGTCAACCAGGTCTTACGGCCTTGGGGATTTTGTTTTGGATTGTATAACAGCAAATCTGATTGTCTTTGCTATCCAGTCTTTACAGTTGATCTGACCAATCTATCCTCCTTCAACTCCTTTCATGAAACAAGGTCACAGAGTAGACAGTTCTGCATTGAAGGAAAGAAAATTCCTCACTCATTTTTAACCAGGCTTATTTCACCAGTGTTTTGGCATTCACATCACCTGAAAGTGCATGCCTTGAAGTGAATTCCTACCATGTATTCAAGCCAGCATCTGCATATCATACCAATAAGCACAATTTACTTCTGTCTATTTTACACCTCTTGAAAAGATACACCAAAGGAGACATCCCCTACCATTGATCTGTGTGCAGCAAGCCCTGTTGAGTCAGTGGGAGTTCTGCATGTGAGACAACTCAAAGACAGATGCTCCAAGAAAGCTAATTTAAAGATGCCTCAGGAAAGCTTTAAATTGCACTTCCCGCTGCATGCAGTGGGGTAGTTAGTCTCCCGTGGCCATAATGCCCATTAGTGTTAATTTGAGTTATCCGTGTTCACTGGGAGGAGAACATGGCCTGGTGCTGCTAAAGGAAATCCTCACCAACAGCACTTATCCCCTGTACTTCCTCACAGAGCTGCTGCACACACATGCTCTAGAGAAATATTTGCATCCTGCACTCAGCCTGAGAGCTGCACCACAAGTAGAAGTTTCCATATGGCAGTCAAAAAGGTACCTGCAGATGAACTGATAGATATTGGTGGGTCTTGTAGAGGCAACAAGAGCCAAGTGGCAGTATACTCAAATAAGAGAGGTATATTAAATAAAATAAGGTATAAATTTTGAAAAATATTTTTTGAGGAGAAAAACCCCACAACCCTGAGACTATACAAGTACTTCTTCAGGAGGAGTCAAGCAACTGCATCCTTTGACCCACAATTAACATGATCTATAAAAAGGAGGAAGATACATTTGTTTTATCCCATCACTTGCATATTTTTTTTTTTTCTGAGATTCCATTTTATCCTAAGAGGGTAGTTATGCATCAATATTAAGCCAGCATGCTGTTAAATAAGAAAGGGGATTAACTGCACAATTGCCAGAGACAAATCAATGGAAACTACTGCTAAGGAGGATGAAAGCTGTCTTTCGTGCAGACAGCATCCATAAAGGTGTTCTGCCTCCACACCTGGAGAAGCAAAATACTTGGGATGAGAAAGCAGACAGGAACTGAACAGGTAGTACCATATGCACAGCTGACCACACCAGGGTGGTTTTTCAGAAAAGGAACTAGGAGCAGATTTAGAGCCCTGGAGCATATTTGAGGAAGAAATACAATCAAGACTAAATCCCTATAAAGGCAGCTTCCAATCAGCAATACAAAACACCACGGCAAATGTTCCTAGAGAATTGCCACCTACACTGAATCTACCTTGCTGCTTGTGCGGGCAGTGCTGCAAGACCATTTCTTCACACCCAAACTTTAGAGGGGCACAAGGAAACAGGTTCCCATAGGCATCTACCTCACCCAATACTTAGGGTGCACCAGAGATACCCCTACCACAACAGAGGAGAGAACTAAAATCTGGGGCCAGACCTGGAAGAGGCCATCCTCTTATCTCCCTACACTTACCACCCTGACAGATGCCTTCAATCAATGCAAGCACACAGCTTCTCTCATACTGAAAAGCTACAGCACAGCAGAAGCAGACTCCTAACCGAAGCACCACATTCCCAGTGGGTGTAAAGCCTTCCCATTTTGATTGAGATTCACTGACAATAGCTACAGCTCAGGTCCAGGGAAGTAGCACAAGGTTTTGTGCCAGCACCAGCAGCTCAGAACAAGAGATCAGGCAGGCAGCTGCATGCATTGCTAGGGCCTCATACACAAATCGCACCACCAGTAGCACGACTCTGCCCTGCCTTGGATCTGCCTGGTCCTGTGACAGACCTCATGCCTGCTCAGAAGCCAACCAGCGGGTGCTCCGCACAAACCTAGCAACATCCAGATTTCAGATGCAAGTGCAGCAAGTCACCTTCCCACACAAGCTGGGTTTCATGCTAGCTAAGCCATTAGCAACCTTCAATCCCTCCACATTAGAAGTTAATCCTGCCTCAGGCAGCATTAACTTACACATTAGCTCTTTAATGTAACATCCACAGTGCTGGATAGAGAGTCATCTGGTACAGATATTCTCCCACATGACTCCAATCACTTCCCCAATTACTACATTCCCTGTCCTCTCTTGAAAAGATCTTTACCTTCTGAGGCTGGAATTCTCATGGCAAAATCCCACAGAGGTGTTTTTACCCTGTATGTGGTAACTTTGAGTCAGGTTTTGTGGTATCTCCAACAATGCTCACTCGATGGTGTGCAGGGAGAGAGTGATGTGGTGTGGTGTACAACCAAGGCCACTGCCAACTAAACAGCAAAAACTTTGACTATTCTTACGAAAAGCCTTCTATGAAGTTTGCTATTAGCAATGGGGTCATCATAAAGGTGCCATGTATCTGCAAAAACATGCATAGATAAAAGCATCCTGAATTTCAGGACAAGTGATGATTTATTAAAAATGCATACTAAATACCTAATTTATAAACTATTTATAACCCAGCAAGGGACCAGAAGCTGTACTGTTTTACAGCCTCTCCATGCAAAAAACTACAAAACAAGTAGTTTAAGAACAAGCTGGATTGATTTCCAACTTGTGTAAAGCAAGCTAACTTCACTGGCTCTAGTTTTATATGCATAAATTCTTCTGTGTTTATGAATAATAAATACTTTTTTCCCTCCCAAGATAATTAGAATAAGATTACATATCTTTTGCTGTCCTGAAAAAAAAACCTATTTCATCAGGATGCTGTCTTAAAATAGTTAAACCAACAGTCCTTTAAATTGCACATTTAAATAACACTTACAGAAATATCACAGGAAAAAAGCATTTATAGAAATTAATGCAAGAAAGTCACTAGAATAAGAAAACCAAAATTGTTGTAAATAGGCTTCTGAGACTGTTTCACAGGAAAGTCACTAATGAAATCCTTGGAGAGACTAGGCAATCTTTAGTTCAACAATTCAACTTCAGGTTCTTTTTTTTTTCTTTTCACATGTTCTTTACAGATGTTCCCCAAGGTGCCTGTGCTCCAAAAATACTTTTATGGTAAGATGAGTTCAAACACAACTTAAAAGAAAATGTATTTTATGTCATTTTGATAGGGTGGGGTTGTCACCTTACTGTTCAGTGACATCCCAGGCAGATCAACCACTAAAGAACCAAGCAGGTGTTAAACTGAAACAAAGCTATCTAAGTCAAGGTGATAAAACCCCTTTCAGTTAAAGCACCACTTCATTCTTTTTCAATAAATATCTCCTGACCTGGCCCTGCAGTTCCTGGAGGCTTTTAAAATCATTTTTCCACACAACCTAATCCCCACCTAAACAGGACACCCCCATCCAAGGTTTATTTCTGTAAAGAACTTGGCTCCCCTCACCCAAGACCAGTTCACATGCTCCTCCCCTCATTTCAAAGCAAACAAAACCCAAACTGGAGATACAAGACGATAATATGGCTACTAGACTACAGCATCAGGGCAAGATTCCTTGCACCCCTATTGTGTCCAAGTGCTTGATCAGTATGGGTTAAAGTTACTTCATCAGCAAGACTGCCATCATTCCTCTCAGCAGATCATTGCATGTCCTCATCTACCTATAGGACATGACTTCCCCGTGCCTCTGTAATTATTTAACTGTCTCATTATGAGCAGAGAGGTTGATGTTCCAACAGACAGTGACGGAAGTAAGCACCCAGCATAACTCTTAACTGTGATCTATGCACTACTGAAAGATAAGAGTATACCATAGCAAGGCAAGTGCAGTCCATCCATCCTACTGGGTACTCATAGCCTCCATTATCACTGGGATAATCTACTGCACTCTTAGTTTAAGAGTAATGTCATGTGTTGATGCCTTGCAATTTGATGGGATTTCTGTTCATTAGTAGTAATAAAAGAACCACTTTTTAGTCATTAAATTATTTTAAGTGACAGAAATAAACCCCTTTCTTAAGACAAGCATATGCATAGCTACATTTTTTTTCTCATGCAGTTGGGATCACCCCTCTCAGCACATTAATATTGTATTAGAGGATGTAGATTGCTTTTTCATTCTTAATTGGTACTTAAATTTTTCTCTCTAGTGAAAGTACTGATTGATTTGGTGTTTAAATGAACCTGTTCATTGCAACAGCAAATATCCTGAATACTAAATAGTTTAAAATAACTTGTCATAATAAAAAGATAGATTGACCATACATAGAAAAAAGTGTTATTAAAATTAAGATGCTAACTTCATAGCTATTTTCTAGTATCACTGAATAAACACTAGGAAGGAAGTCTGAAATAAGCCTGTCATAGCTGTGCTCCGTATTTGTGCACTGACAGATTTAAGGGGTCAAAAGCCATGAAAATACTAGAGAAAATTATCAAAACATTAATAATAATAACTCATAATATTTTCTTGTTAATGCCTGACTCTTCAGATCTCATATTTGCAGTATTTTCTCTGCATCCATAGAACCTAGTATTTTGTTAAAAAAAAAAACTGTATGAAAAAGAAAGTACAGAATTCCAACCTAGCCATATTACCTAAGATAAAAAGAAAGATGAAACTTTTGTAGGAGCTGAGAGTTGGCTGCCTTTCATTTTCACCCCCTCAGCTGATAGCATTTGTTCATCAGCTGTTTCAACTGTGCATGGTAAGTGCTCCCAGGTGCTACAGCAGCAGGGGGTACGTACACATAACAGGTTCTAAAAATCAGCAAGTACATAGAACAAGCTTTTCTTTCCCTCTTTAGCATGCCTCAGCAGTCTTCAAAACAGAGAAGGGACAGAGCACCTCTATCAGAGACTGCTAACATTGTTACACCAAGTAACCCACATAAAGCTTAACAGTGGCACCAACATAGGAAAGCTACAGAGAAACAAGAAAACCCTGTGGTCAGCATCAGATTTGATTAAGTGCACTGAGAAGCAGCAACACAGACACCCTCAAAGGTGAGAATTGTAAGAAACATTCATTACTTACACATAGAAGAGCTCTTCCAGCTGGTAGTGCACTGGGCACTCTGCAGATGGTAGGGGCCACAGGCAGTTAAAGCTGCCCAGGCACCTCCAGGGCTGTAGCCTTGGCTCCTGCAATGCTTGGACCCTTCTTCTGGAAACTTCTTTTCTTCCCAGAACCATACTTAGCTTTGCTAAGTAAGCCACTATCCTCAGGGACTCGTGCCTGGGCTTGGTCACGAGAAGAGGGTGAGAGCCCTCTAACACCTCTTTATGGGCTGGTCAAGGAGCCCCAGCAAACCAGGGTGGCTCCTGGCACCCCCACCCACTAGCACCTGTGCTGGAAACTGGCTCCAGCTGGCTCCCTGCTCAGGTGTGTCCTTTTGCATGTTAGGTGCTCTGCTACCAGGCATGGAACTGGCATAATGCATCCTCATCTAAATACTATGTACTAGCATAAAAGACAAAGCTTGTGATTTAATGTAGGTTCTCTGAATGTCAGGGTGAAAAGGTAACGAGTAAGCTCATTACTGTACTGCAGGCTTACGGTCCTTATTTTTGTTCAATATCATCTAATCCAGTTTACCTATTACATACAGATTTGTTAAATAACTCATTTACCCAATAGAAGAATATATGGTGTTTATTTAAGGGACTGTGAGGTTTTTTTACATTTTGTATGCCTTATTCAAAGTCTACTAAAACAGAAACAAATTTAGAAAGCAGTCTATGTTTTCTACTCATTAATGATTTTGTTTCTTCATTGCAAAGTGCCTTTAAAAACTCTGAATTTCAGGCAATGCTGAGCCTGAAAACCCAGCTTTTCAAGTAAGTACTGAAAGCTGTAGATTCTACCTTTGAAATTGTAGGTTATATGCCAATATTTCAGGTTTATCTTCATTTTGCAGAAGTGAATTTATTCTTAATGTGGCCTAATATTATGCTTTATCATTCCCTAATCTGCTCAGCAGCGTTTCTGATTGTTTCATCAGGAGTGGTCACAACTCAGGAGAAGAGGGTTTGGGCAAGACAATTAACATTGCTGTAGAGCAGAGCCCAGGAGAGGAATGGACATATGGCATGTGATGATGTGCAAATTGCTCTTTTTTCAATTTGTTAGTAAATAGAATGAGCTAGAGGACATTCTTGGTCACATTAAGATGAAAGAACAACTATTGAGTTTTACTAATTTGACCTCACTTGAAATTTATAGATGTTTTACATGTCAAGTAACCTAAAATTCCAAAAATATAGAGGAGTAAAATTTTTAAAATGGGATGTCCAACTGGAGAACAGTGGCATTCCTTAGGTATTGATATGGGACCAGGGCTGTTTAACATCTATACTGGTGACACAGACGCCATGTGGGATTGAGTGCAGCCTCAGCAAGCTTGCAGGCAACACCGAGTCTGGTGGCACAGTCAGCACACTGGAGGGAAGATTTTCCCCCTCTAGTCTGCTCTGGTGACACCCCACCTTGAATATTGCATCCAGCTCTGGGGCCCACAGTACAAGACAGACATGGAGCTTTTGGAGTGAGGCCATGGGGCTGGAGCAGCTCTCCTACAAAGATAAGCTGAGAGAGTTGAACTTCTTCAGCAATGCTCTGGGGAGACCTTATAGCAGGTTTCCAGTATCTGAAGGGGACCTACAAGAAAGCTGGAAAGGGGCTGTTTCAAGGACATGTAGTGGCAGGACAAGGGGTAATCGCTTTAAACTAAAAGATGGTAGATTTAGATATAAGGGAAAAAATCTTCATTGAGAGCGTGGTGAGGCCCAGAAACAGGCTGCCCAGAGAAGCTGTGGCTGCCCCTTCCCCTGAAGTGTTCAAGGCCAGGTTTGATGGGGCTTTGAGTCAACCTGATTTAGTGGAGAGTGTCCCTGCCCAAGGCTGGGTGTTTACTAGGTGGTCTTTAAGGTCCTTTCCAACCCAAAACTCTCTATGATTCTTTTGCCATACCAAATATTTGCTTTCATTATGTATTCATTAGGCTGACAGAAACACTGGAGGGCAGAATTTGGATGAAGGGTTGAATGTTTATTTTTAAAAAAACCTTTGTTAGATATAAAAATGTCCTAATAGGTCATCAAACTCATATTACTGCCTCACTACAGGCTGACACTTGTTTATTTCCTCATATGCATCTAATCAATTTTTATAGTTGCTCTAGAGTAGTCAATTAAGACTTCTATTGCTCCAGAAGGCAAGAAATATCTGGCAGGATTTCTTTGTTGAACTTTTTTGTTTTCACTGTGAAAAAGAGCAGCACATTCAAAGAGAAATACACTCACAAACACAGGCTTTATTGGGCATTGGCACAGGTCAGCATCCTGCTTTGTTAACCAGGGTGCTGCCCTTCAGATCATTCATGGCCATGTGTAACGTATCCCACAGTTTCATCTTGCCATGAGGAGTCAAAATGAAGCACACACTTACCAATTTCTGTTAAGTCCTGGGTAGAGAAAACTGAATAAACTGTAGTAGCAGTCCACCTCCACTTGAGCACCTTTTTGTTTTATTTCTGTTACCAATTAGCACAGAATTTGTGAAGGTAATGAGCACAAAGCCAAACACATGCAGGTGCAGCTCAGAGCAGTCTGAGGACCTTCTACCTTTTAAGAAGCTGCAGTAAAAAGGTTTCCACAGCGTCCTTAGCAGATGCACCCAGTGAATGGAAGTACAGCAAAGAGCAAGCTGGGCCTTTTACACAGTCGGTATATTTCAGGTACCTGATGCTATAAAGCAATGCTGTTGGCAGTATGGAATATTTCATTTCCATTTTTCCATAGATGTAAGCTCCCCTGACATGAGCTGCATTAATTCCACACGGTGCCCTTTAAAGCCCATGTAGTCAGTATTTTGCTTCTTCTTCTAGTGAAGCTTTTTCAACTAGCCAGCCAATCTCACTGTTTACGTGTGCACTCTCTTCCTCACAATTCTAACACAGACAGAAAAAAACCCACCAAGTTTTGGCCTTTCTTGCTTTCTTACTCTCCCTTTCTCCTTATGAAACTGCTCCCTCTCAAGAGTTAGCAAGGAAGGCCACCCATTGATCAACAAGTCACAACAACAACAGCAAGATAGAACCTGACAGTGGATCTGGCAGCTGAAATGAAAAATGAATCTGTCTGTCTCTAGCTGGCCAATTCAAAACCAGGTTAACAGTACCTGAAATTCATCACTATCTAATGTCTTTGTGAGATGAGACTGATGTCAGTTTAATTTAATAGGCCAGGCTGAAAAATGCGACAGTTCAATAATTGATTCATGAGTGGATTAGACATCACTGCCTCAGGGGTGGCAACATGCACCAAAGGGTGGGGACGATGGCTGGGGCAGTAACAGCATTAGCTGCCTCATTGTAGTCCAGCCTCCAAGCGTGCCAGACAGCCCAGCCTGCGCTCACACCGCTGCGGAAGTGGACAGACAGGCTCATGACTGAAAGCACCTTGGAAATAAAAGCATACCCTACATTACCTGTCAGGAGAGCAAACAGGGGAAAGTGGTGCTGTAGATGTCTGTACTGTATACCCTGCTGGGAATAAGCCAAGGGCTACAAGGTACAGAGCTGTCAACCAGGTGCTTTCTGCAAGCACTGAAATTCACTGAATAAATAAAGGGAGAAAAGGGAGATGAGAGTCCTTTTCTCTCTTTCAAAGATGTTCTTGCTGACTTTCCTCATTGCTGATAGGTGTGGCCTTCATTCCTTATTGCATACCTGTAACAATGGTCACCCTCGTGCAGCTGTTTTCTCTTTCTGCTCATTCACCCCAGTGTCTCCTTCTCTTTGATAGTATGTAGTGATGCACCATCTTTTCTAAAACATGTCCTAGTTAATGTTAAGAAGCCTCCAACAACTCCATCCTTCAACAGTCACTCTTAGATTATGACTGCCCTATCTTTTTACCTTTATTGAGAATTAGCAAACCACTTACCTATGGGAAGGGAGTAATTTTTTTTTTAATTGCCATCTTTTGTTTGCTGACTCTGAATTGGGATATAGTAATGTTTGCACGCTATCTTTCTGTTTTTCATGCAAATCTTAAGTGCAGGTGTGATAAACTATGCTGCACTTCTTCACAGTATCAACAAAAAAGATAAATTCACTTTTAGCACATATTTTCATTAAACCTTAATTCTACACTGGATTCAAATTTTGCCAGAAAACAGTAGTTGTTCGGGTAAGCACTGCATCATTTATAGCACTCCTGAATGTTTAATTGGGACAGAAAAGCAAAGTAACTCCAGCAGCTAAAGCTCCTCACTGGACATATGAGTAGCCCTAGCTGAATGTAATAGAGCTCTTAGCAGTCTAGGAGATACCACAATAAATTTTCACCTTTGGAAAGCAGGTATTCTACATGAAAAAGGGCAGAAGCTCCAGAAATCTTAATGTACCATCTGTTTTTAAAAAGTCCTTTCCAAGGCCTTAGTTAAACCAAATAGGGGACAAACCCAGGAGGAGAGTGCTACTTTGAACTCACTTCCAACAAAGCCAAAAATTTTAAAATACAAAGCTACTTTTACTATGGTTTAGGGCTTGGTTTTGTGGGGTTTTTTTTAGTTCAGAGAATGAATCACTCAAGTGCTGAACTTAAAGTAGTTAACTTCATTGCACTGGGAAAACCAAACCATTCATGCAGCACTGGGCTTTTAACTAACCCTAAGAACTTAAACTCGTGTAACCAAAGCCATACACTCATGCAAGCTCCAGTCCTTCTTCCAAGAAAGTCCATTGTATCACACTGGTTACTCCAGCACTCCTGACCAAACAGCAGCTGCTGGCACAGGTTTGGGCATAGAATCATGGGTATCATAGAATAGTTTGTGTTGGAAGGGACTTTAAAGATCCTACACCTCTGCCATGTGCAGGGACACCCTCCACTAGACCAGATTGCCCAAAGCCCTATTCAACCTGGCCTTGAACACTGCCAGGGAGGGCACATCCAAATCTTTTCCAGGTGGGACCTCAAGAAAATGGAGTAGAGGGGAAGAATCCACTCCCTCAACCTGCTGGTCGCACATCTTCTAAAGCAGCCCAGGATTCTGTTGGCTTTCTCAGCTGCAAGCACACATTTCTGGTTTGTGTTGAGCTTCTCATCCACCAGTACTCCCAAGCTCTTCTCAGGGGTGCTCTCAATCCATTCTCTACCCAGCCTATAGCTGTGCTTGGGATTGCCCAGACCCATGTGTTGGACTTGGTACTTGGCCTTGTTAAACTTCATGTGGTTTGGATGGGGCCACTTCTCAAGCCCGTCCCTCTGGTTGGTATCCCTTCCCTCCAGTTGCCTTGTCCAGAGCACCTTGGAGCAGCCTGTTTGGATGTCAAGGATCTCACCTTAACACTATTGCAATCAAGAGAAGTAAAATGGCATTTTTTAATGTGTCCTCTTCAGAGGACATAAAGATTTCTTATAATATGAACCTAATATAAGTGGATGAGGAACAGAGAGCAGAAGCAGAAGAGATTAATGAGCTTATTCTATTTTTTATTAAAGTTAGAGAACATAAGCAACCAAACTTGGACACTTTTGAAGCATATAGGTCCAATGTATTCAAGATAACATCAGTATAAAAATTATCTGTAACCATTATAAAATTATCTTTTTTAATATGCCTGGGTATTATCTCAGTCGTTTTCTCCCTGGAAATAAACCTGGGGTTAGACTAAAGTCTGGACTAAGTTCCAATAGCCAGAGAACTTAAAAAAAATAGTCATTCATTAAGCGCTAGGACTGCAATAAACCACTGTACCACTTACAGATCAATCAGAAACATCTAAATATACAAACCCAGAATCCACACTGGAAACAACACAGAAACCCCACAATAAGTGTAGCCGCAAAAAAATTCCCAAACAACACACTAGTTTGCTTCACCAAACAGGTGTCAAGCAGTGTTGCCCTTCTATTTTCCATCAAACTCTGTTTACAGACAATTAGGCCATGCCTTCATGATCGCAAATGAAGAGCTGCTCTATCTAGACTTGGATTTCCTGCCATAATTGAGACACAGCATTTTAAAACCATTGCTGGCCACCATGACTGTTAGTGTGATTTTACTGACCTCAGTGCTTACATTACTACATCAGTGCCTTATGCACAAGCCAGCTCAGTTTGCAAGAAGTGCTCTGCAAGCCCTTAGAAAATGACAAGTCCAGCTCTCCAGCATTCACAGGGCTAGCCAGGCAACACCAGGAGGATTTTTTTAAGCTCCATTGATATATTGCCCCTTTTAAACTTGCTTGCCACTCAATGTCTTGACTGAAAACTTTCCCCCCTTTTTTTTTTTGGTTTTGTTTTTCTTAAAACACTGCTGGAGCATTTTTTTCCAGAGATGCGTTGCATTCTTCCTGCTGAAAGTATTGCTCAAAGGAAACCAGTCTGGTGCCTAAAAACTGCAAAAGCAAACCCGGGAGTTGGGTTTGGTTTGAGAAGTGGACCCTTGAATTCATCTCATGTGGTGATCCACCCTCCCTTTAAACTGTAAGGGACAGTTCCTCACCCCATGTATACTGTCAACATTTCACTGGAGCCCTTGGTGTAAAACTGACAGCGCATCACGGTCAGGTTATCTTGTCTCTCAGATTAAAACATAAACTGAATACAGCTCAGGCAAAGACACTTTTATACCTGTAATGATAAATAAAAATATTAATGCTTGACAATACTCTGTCAAAGGCAGTAAGAGATTAGTCTGCCCTCTTACATGTACAGACAGCTTATCCTCTGAGCAAAGCAACAATCCAGCGATTGTTTGTCGTTACAGAGGACCTCCAGTTTAAACAGTGCCAGGTAGAAAGTGCAGATCAAGAGACTTTTTGGGGTACTTCTCTCCCTCCTTCACGAGTACTGAAATACCACTCAACACTGCTCAGGATTAAGAAAACCAAACACTCACATAAAATTTTAATTTTCAACTTACCTGCAAGGCCATTCACTCTCAAAACAGCAAAGCACTTTATACATTGTAGTACACACCCAGAGGTCTACTTAGGCAAGAAGCACCTCTTTTTAGTGCGTGTGGTGTCATGTGTCTCCACTTTCTCTCATATGAATTTATACACTAAAATTAATTTCAATAATACTTCTGCTGACACTGACAATGCAGGAAACACACTTCAGACAAGAAGAGAACTAAAAAGGAAATACAAATGAAAAACACTGTAGAAAAGTTAAAAAATATGGAATTGATTTACGAAGCCAAAGCAATAAAATATGGCCAGTATTCTGTAAAGGAAATATTTCCCAGTGTCTTGGCCCTGTGTCAGTGGCCCCATCTTGTGTCCCAGTTATTTTTAAAGCAGGCTCTACACAACAAATAAGGATGGAGGTGGGGAAGAGAAAAGGGTGGGGGAGGGGGGAAAGAACCAACAGTCTCCTCTTAGGAAAATAAGGCTTAATTAAAAAGTCTGCCATTGCTCTGCACTTAATTAGGGCTAACACAGCTGTTAATAAGTTTCTGATTGATAGTAAACCTGATGTCTGCACAGAAAACTACTTACTTGGTTCAAAGATGCTGATAGTTTCATACAGAAAAAAGATTCTGTTTTGTAATTGTGCATAATGTTAATATTTGAAACATCCTTGAGGGTGATTGTACCTATTAAAATTTCATATGTGAAATGAGAAATAAATGAATTGGTGTTGCATTTTTAAAGGATCAGATTACTGTTGATTAAAGCTTTATCTACACTTGAAATTTCCCAGTAGAACAGCTCTACTGGTGGTTGTAATAATAAGAGGACAAGCAGAGATAGGCTGCCAGCAACTGCTATTTAAATTACAATGTCATACAGACCTGATCTGTAATGGGTTATACAAGACTGTGGTTATAATGTGGTGGTAACAGTTACTACTGCCAACCCAGCTACGTTACTGAGTGTGTAATAGAAGAAAGAAAAGAAAGGAGCAAAAAAGCCAGTGTAGATGCAGTTGGAAAGTTAGTGTTTGCCAGTGGAGTGGAGATGCAGAGCGGAGTATTTATCCACAACACTGTGATCAGAATGCTACCGTGAATTCTTACCCTACCTGAGAAGTTAAATATCAAGCAACAGTAAGTGAAGGGGAAGTTAAATGGAAGGACAAAGCAAGAGAGGCAAAGATGAGGAAAATGGCTTGGAAGTTGTGGAAGGAAGCATTTGAGGATGGTAAACTTCATAGAAATAGGAGGGAAGAGAAACAGGCCTCTAGAGGAAATTGAGAAATAAGAAATTCCCATGCAATCTACTTTTAATTTTTCAATAGTGCTCCTCCATGTAGGAAATACAGTGAAGAGACTAAAGTAAGCTCTGAGGGTTGAAAGAGAAACACAGAGAAAAGCCACATCAAAAGGAGAAACAAGAAAGAGATTTGTGGAAGAAGAAAAGAAATCTTTTGACAAATGAAAAAAATCAACAGTGGAAATGTAGGTATTGAAAAGGAGTGAAAAAAGGCATAAAGAAAAAAAAGGATAAGGAAGAAAAATGAGAAATCCACGGAGCTTATTGTAAGAGCTCTGTTTTGTTTAACAAGAGGTTTAACGCTAGGAGTCACTGACATAATGAAAGTTTCTTCTCCAGCCTTTGGGAAGACGGTGCTCTACACTTCTGCAATTGCAAGGCAAGCTCGACTGCTTTGAGCCTCCCAGCTCTTTCAATCCACAACAGTTTGTCAACATCAACTTCAAGATACATCCAGCCTGTATCCTAACTCCTTACCCTCTTCTTTCCCTGACACAGCTTTGGGCAGGAGGCAGATTACAAGCCATGAATCTGACAGGCTGCTGCCCTCTTTCCTGTGAGCCCTACAGCCCTCTTCTGTCATCAAAAAGCACTGATACCTCAGGGCAACACTGGACACAGGTGAGACTCACATGGCCTATGTATCTTCTCTGCGGCAAAGGGCCTGAGGAGCTATGGAAACAGAAATGTACCTAGGTAAAACAGAACAACATACCAAATAGATCCAAGAATGCAGAGGAAAGGAGACTGAAGTCAGAACAGGTGAGACTAAACTCAGGTCTCTTGAGGAGCCAGCCACAAAAGGTGTGCTCTAACCAAAGTATCTTAAGATCGACAGACCTGGGAAATTATTTAATACCTCAGTATAGGAGAACGCACCCACGACAAGTAAATAGCTCACTATCTAAAGGCAAATTATACTTACTATATTCTGCTAGTGCTGTAAAAACGACATACACCTTAGATGTGTAGCACATTTTCAAGCTTCCTTGGTTCAAATGAACAGGGGTGGTAGAAAAATGTCAGCAAGTTTGCCAGGCTTCTGAAAATTTGCCAGCACCCTCAGTACTGTGCCCTGTCTAGGAAAGAAGTTTACCACTATGCAACTACGGTGATGAGGTAGGACTGCCGCGGGGTTGGTTAATGATGCAGGCACTGCTGTAATAGTGAGCCCAGGCGTGCCCTTCAAGTGACTGTCTCACTAAATGAAAAGAACAAGCAGTGTGGGGTAATAGCTGAGGAGACAGTAATTCGGGCCACAGTCTGACCTAACATTTTGGTGTCATGAGAACCAGAAAGCAGTCTGGACTTTGTGAAAGGTTTGAAACACATGAAATAAAAACAGTGTGACTATTAGAGCCCATGTGTGAAGTAGACTTTGCTACAGTGTGACTGCCCAACAAAAAGAGAAAGAAAGGACAATGTCCTGCTTAAAGTGAAATTGTCACTGAATTCCATCACAAAAGTATAGAAACCTGTGACTTTCTTACACTCACTGCGTTTTGTAGAACACAACTTTTGTACCGAGCTCCTCAACAGACTGGGCTTTGATCTTGTCCAAAAAACAGAAAGTAGAAGATTAATACTCCAGAAAGGTGCCTGATTATACAGACAGCTATGTTCTTCAGTGAGAATGAGTGATATGTTATCCTTTTAATATTATATGTCAAAAAGCTCTGACTTGGTTTATTCTAAAGAAGATCTTTCCAAGTTTTCTCATACATACAGAGAAAAATTTTGACCCTATAATAGCAATACTTCACAGCTAAATAAAATCAAGGCTGTGATGACTGTAAAAAGAATTTCAATATTATTGCGGAGACAGAAGATATTTAAGGAGGTGCTGCCTCCTCAGACTGATAAGCTCGGCAGAATTGCTTGAATAAGCCATAACGTAGTATGTACATATATTTAATGGAATGTTTTCAACCAAAAAGGAGTGTGTATGTTTTCCTCACATCATGTACTGCAATGCCAGTCTTCTGGAAAGGCCTGTCCTTAGAGAATGGCTTTGTCTCTGCAACAGTAAATCACGCTGCAATTTACACATATGTATAATAAACCTAAGCTTAATGGTAGCTCATCCTTTTGAAAATGAGGATTAATTAACTTGTAAAGGCCATTACCCTAACACCTGTTTTATTTAAAGAATTTAATCAACACACCAGAAATTGAGTAGTGAGAGCCATAGTGATTCCATTGTAGTTAAAAATACATTTCCCATTTGTCAAGTTCAAAATAAGTTCTGCTTAAAAATAAGCAATTGACAGCAATCTAAAATAGAAGTAACAATTCCATAGACTAAAGCACTTGTGCTATAATGCCTCAAGCAAATTTATAAGCAATTTCCTAGAATATTCTCAGAGTGTATAACATGCAGTTACAGACTCTGGTCTCATTTCCCACCTCTTTCTTCTCCCCCCACTAAATGTTTATGACAAAAGTAAAGAAAGTAAATGTACGTAAAATACAGCAAAATACCTTGCAACTTGCCTATTAGTATAGAACAAATAAATTGCCTACATTTTTAGACAATTCTATAATTTTTACTCTGACAAAAATGCTATCAGTGGATGTCCTCTCACAGGTTAGGAGTTCACACTGCTGTTAGGTTTTCTTCAGTGCTGAAGGAAAGCTAAAGCTCTCTGATTAAAGGGTTCAGGAGAATAAAGAGGCAAACACTTCAGGATCTATTTGTCCATCTTTATATAGTCTGCTTACTTTGGTACAAGTAATAATTGTTTAAAGTTGTTCAAGTTGTTCAGAGTTGATGGTCTTCCTATCATACCTTTTTTGGCTCTGAGTGAGACAGTGGCTGACTTCAGTAAGATTTTATTTCCCAGTTCCTGGTAAGAAGGCACAAAGGCCTTGTCCAATTCTCCCTTCTTTTCTTGGCAATACCGATTCCACTTTGAACTTGATACTGGGTATACTGACCTGCCTGCGGGAGACTACAATTTAATAAAATAAAAATAAAGCCCACAATTTCATAAACGCGTTAAAAAGGTGGGAAGAACTCACATATGAACAAAGTAGTGCAACAGAGTTACAAAGTACTATTCTAGTGGAACTCTACTGTACTATACATCATAAAATATGTAAAAACAAGATCATACAGAAAAAAAAGCTGCATTATAACAGATAATCTTTAATCTCTCCCACAGTACACAGAGACAAGCTTCTTACTGTTCAATTTTAAATCCAATCTTTTTGAGACAGAACTTCCTTGCTTTAACCACTGTATACAACTATTTTCTTCATTTTAATCTTCACTAACTAGTTATCTGCATCAACATCACAAATATTAACATCATAATAATATTCAAACACATTTTAAAATGGTATCTTCATATTATAAAGAAAAAACTATGGCTCTTTGATGTCTCTTTCTCTGGTCTGCTTCACCGTTAAAATTCAGCCAGGATCAATGCTCTTCAATAGACGAAGTCCAACTTTTACTGTAAGATTTATCTCTTGAGGAAACACAACAAAGCTAGCAAAACAACTGAATATTCCTTGGTACAGATCTTTAATTGATAAAAATCAGTGATTTTAGTAACAATTATGTATACCTAATGAAAAAATAAGCTTTTCACTTCAGTCTAAGGACAACAATTTCTTGACTTTTAAAAATATCATTCTCTAAATGCTCCTGTTAATACAAATAATATCCAGTACTAACAGATGAAGTAGTCCGAGATTTGTAAATTTAAAACCACACTCCTAAATATACAGGTAGAAACCCAAATGTCTAAACCCTGGTCACCTCAAAGAGAAGTATTGGTTCTCCTGCATTGTGTTTCCTACCTGAATGCAAACTAGTCTTTTACCAGGGAAATATAAAACAACCCGTCTTTAATTACACATTACTTTATGTCTCAATTTAAACAAACTTTCAATAAAGTGTGCTCTTGAGAAGGTACTCACAACACTCTAAGTCTTGAACGTTGAATTCTTCTTTCCAAGTGTTGCATTTGGTAAAACAGGTATACTACCCTTTTGTCTTGCCACACCATGAAAGAAGACTGAAGGGTCTGGAGGCAGCTGATACCCTTTGGAGGTTTTAAAAGGCCCTAGAGAACTAACATCAATGAAGTAATTCTCAACATGACTCTATCAGTGGGAAAAGAGCAGCCTACATAAGTGACAACATCTGCAGGTTTGTTATTAGGAAAATTCTTACACAGCTAAACTCCTGGAAGTGTTCTACACACATTTTTACCCTTGGATGAAGCCATATTTCTTTTCCCTTGCAGAACACAATGAAAGAGTCTTCAGGAAAAAAAGAAGGGAGAGTAAAAAAGAAAAGGAAAAAAAAAAGGAAAAAAAAATAAAAGAGAGGGGAAAATAATCCAAAGCAGGTCTACAAAATGCTCAGCTCAAAGAGGCTGTTCATCACAACGCAGGAAAACAATCTTTCATCCATCATGAGGGCTGCCTGGCATCAATGACTAGACAAACAATGGTATCTAGAAAGCCAAATGCATTTGACCTTTCTGAGATGGCTATACATACAATTTTCCTAATATATAAAACCTCAGTGCTTTACATTGTACACAGTTCTGGTCTCCACATCTCAAAGATGACATAATGGAGTTACAAAAGTTAGAGAGAATGTCAATTAAATTAATCAAAGTGAGTATATGAGAAGAGACCAAAACATCTGGGGACCTTCAGTTTGGTGAGAGGGTGACTGAGGAGGGATACGACCAAGATTTTACTTAATAATAATTGTGAGCTATTTGCCACATCCTGCACTTCTAGAAATAAGAGCTACCTGATGAACCGAGTAGGAGATAAATTTGAAATAGAAAAAAGTATTTCTTTACTTGGTAAATAGTGCATTTCTGGATCTTGCAGCCATGGGCAGCTGCAGAGGCAGATGGCATCAGCATGTTCAAAAAGGAATCAGACGTGTTCATTGACAACAGGTCCATAATGAATACTAAAAGGATTATGTTAGGATGTATCTTCTAACAACTCTAAGGACAATTCTGGATGCAGTGGTACTACATGGGAGGAAATAGCCATGTCTGTATATATTCCCTAAATAGCATTTCCTGCTGTCACTGTCAGAGCAAGCTAGAATATCTCACCCAGCAACTCATTTCTTATATTCTAGGGGTTTGTCTATTTGTCTGTGACTTCCTAGTTAATTTGGAAGGAAAGACATCTCCTGGGGAGGCATCCCCTGTAAGTCTTCTAGGCACGGTGATCAAGCGCCAAGTTATAAGCAGGAGAAATCTTGTCCATACAGCAGTGCTGCACTTTGGGTACAGAAAGGCTGGGGACTTTTCCCATCACTATTTGAAATATTTGTGCCACATTCCAGTTTTTATCTTGTGTGGGAAAGGAGGGGAAAGAGAAGGGAAACATAAGCACAGACATTGCCACAACTAATTTGAGCATATATGGTGTGGGCAGTGGAATCCAAAATGCAGTATTTGTCTATCTGTGGAAGAAGCACTAGGGTTCTTTGAGCGATAAGTAATGAATCATGTGAAAGGAGACATAAAATTATAAGAAATTAAAGAAACGTCCTCCCTGAGAGAGGAACTACTTGGGAGCAGCTGTGAAGGAAGAGGAAACTGAACTCATACTCCATGCCTAGGCTAGCATAAAAAAGAGCAGTAACACTACCAGTGCCACCTCTAGCTCCTCAGGCCCCATTTCTGAGAAAGAGTAGTTTTCAATGTGTTGTTGTAAATCCTACCTTATGCTACTCTGTAAACACTCCCTGACCTACCTCTTCAAAAGGGCTTACGCCAAAGACCAGATATTTCTGGGCAAAGAAAAGTCTTTTGTGCCTATGGAGCCTGGAAGTAAGGATGGCAGTTTACCTAACTCCAGTTAGTGTGGCATGAAGCAGCATTTCTAGAACTTTTGTTTAATACAAATTAATAATTTATGGCTACTAGGTAGCGTGTCATCTGCACTGTACAGAGTGGTAAGTGCAACACAGAAAATACGATTAAAATAGCTTTTTCTGAGGTCACACAGTAGAACCAATAGAGGAAAGAGGTCACAGAGGAGACTTTTTTCTAAAGCTCTTTTACCTAATCTTATTAGCCTATCAATTCTTATTTCATGCTCTTACTTGTTTTCTTTTACTGGAGGACTGGTATTTAGGAAGTATTTCCTTTGTTGGAAACAGATATCCACGTACACAGGTGTACCGAATGTTCAAGGCATAAACATTCATAACCTTTAGAAAGGTAAGCTTTGGCTTTGTAAACCAGCCTCATCTGTTGTGGATGCAGATTTATATCTGCAATTATGACAACTGTGGCCATAACTGACAACACCCATTTTAACTACCTTTTTTGCATGATCAATTATGTAGTTAGGTACATAGTGTGCAGTGAATTGCACCCACAAAAGCAGAGGCTGAGTTTAGGCCTTTTAAAAATATCTAGGCCTTACAGATTACCAGATAATTGTACACCACATAGAAGAGAAGAGGGAATTTATTTCCTGACAGTTTTTAAGAAAATAAGGCCATTTAAGTTAATTATCTGTGTTGGCTGTTTTGAACACCTGTTGGGTTTAATTCACCAGCACCTGGTGCAAACTGGGGGTAAAAGGAGTGGAGATTTACTAATTGGCAGACTCTGTTGTTTCTGTTTCTTTTGCTTCCTCTTCAACTTTTTTCTGCTCAATTTTTAGGAAGCAAACTTTAGCAGAATTCAGAACAAAAACGCAGAGATACCCAACTGCTTGTGGAAGAGAAAATAAAGTGTTTTCTCCATGAATGTATCTAACTTACAAAATTTCAAGCTTGATGAGCACATTTATTCTGTTAATCTCAGTGGCAGATACATGGATTTGAAAACACCAAGGAGCAGGACAGATTGAAGTAATAAGTTTTCAAGAGCTGTTCAAAGCATTAGTCTTGAGTATTTCAGATTTATATTTTAGGGGACAAAAATTCAGTTGTGTACTGGGGAAAGAATAAGATTTTAGGTAACGAGCAAACTGAGAGCAGGAAAGAGAACTGATAAATTCTTGATTCATTATCAGATGTTCAGAATCAAATAAGCATTCCTCTGAAAAAATATATTGTAGAGGTAAACAGAAGAACCTTCAAATTAGGTATGATATGCAGTAAATGGAAAAATAAGATGTCTGGATATACTGAAACCACGGGCAAAGTTGACAAAGCTGGAGAAAAGCCTTGATGCATACAGAAAGGTTTTAGATTTTAAAAACAAACCCAATGTAACTACAGACAAGGCAAAAAAAGAGCAATGGGTTATTGTCTGGTTTCTTGGGTTTTCTATGCAGAAGAAAGCTAGAGACAATGCTTTTGATTTAGTTCAGAGCAATCTTAGGTACAACCATCAATTAAAAAAGGAAACTGGCCCCAGAAATGGAAAAATCTAAACGTAAGATAACTAAGATGGAATAAACTTACAAGGACAGTGATAAACCCACAAGTAATTACAGATAATATAAACAAAGGGGAACTTGTGCATTAGAAAAATATCACAGCAACTGCTATTTATTTTAATGAGATATGATAAAAGAATGCAGTATTTTGCTGGTAGCAAAAAACGTTGAAGTGGTTTCTAGCGCCATATATTGTGCAGAGTGAAGGTGTATGTGTATTAAATGCACTTGTGTAGTACATATTTTAGCCCTTACCATTCTTGTCAAACGCTTGCTCTACAGAATCACAGAAACTGATCCACTCATAAGCTGTCCAGCCCCAATGTCATCACTTCACTCAAGGGAAGAAAAAGTAATGCTGTGCTCTCTCCCAGCACAAGCCTTTGCCCCTAGGCAAATTTACACTGTATGTCGAGCCTGGGTCCCCTGCATCTTCAGCAAGTACGCTGACCAGTAGGCCACCAGACAAAAAAGTTGTGTCTCTGCCAGTTATTAAAAAAAAGCAAAGAAACTGTGATTTTCAACCACATTCTGTCAGGAAAACACCCGGTTTTAGCTGTAACTCACCTCCGAATTGCCCAGCACTGCCAAGGGAGGGAGGTCCAAGTGCGCCAAAAGATGCAACTCCAAATAGCTGAGAAAATTTAACATGGGAAATTGAGAGGCTGCTTTGCTAAAGCAACAGCTTTAAGCAGATTTCTTCTCAGAATCATTAGGGGTCCTTAGGCACCTCAGTCCTTCATTGGACCAAATTTTTCAAATCCTGACATAACTTTAGAAACATGTTTGTAAGTATGTTGCAGGATAGGAATGCTTTTTGGTGAACTGGGGTTATAAGTCAGGCAAGAGAAGATTTGGCCTTTAGGCATTTTGTTTGCTTGTAAAAGTCAGTTTTCCCCCAGGAAATCTCATATGCTGTATGCATAAATTCTATAGTTAGGGTCTTGCTTTTACTCTTCAGTCAAGCATAGCTGTAAATTTCACCAAAAAGCACAGGAATAACACAAAACTCTAAGACAGAGCTCACCTTCAATATGTTCAAAAGCTTTCCTGAGAAAAACAGAAATTAGCAGAGAGAAAAGAAGAAAAAAAGCCAAATCTCGTCACCTGAAAGGAAACACTATCTTCTGTTAAATCAGACCTGAGAAAATATAAAGTTCTCCTAGTGGGAAGTGAAGAAAATGAGGTAGAGAATTCTTACAGTTAAAATTTATCACAATCCATACAATATATAATATTAGGTAGAAAACAATTGATTATTTTTAAAATCTAACTTCAAGTAATTGGAAATTACAACATCAAACCAAAATATGTGATTCCATAAAAATATTTATTGCAAAAGAATATTTACACTACATTTAATTAATATTATCCTTAGTATATAAGTAACATACTCCTGCAGATTATGCAGAAACACAAGGTAGTGGTGATACAATCTTTGTGTTTCCTAGAAACTCAAATATATTCTGCTGTTCTATCATGCTTTTGCTCTTACTTTTTAGCAGATATAAAAAGTTAAATGCGTCTGGAAAAGTTTTAACTGGTATAAAGATCAGAGTAATCAAAACTAGTAACAGAACTGCCTTAATTAGTATTTCTGGTAAATAATTAATCACCAACCCTTTGCATAGCCCCCGGCCAAAACTATGTACGGTCTCAAACTGACAACACATAAACCTCCAGAGGTATCTGCTAACTTCAATTGAGCTTGAGGTCATTTGTTTAGCTATAAGTACATGGAAACTTTTAAATTAAAATTTTTATTGTTAAAGTATTGCTCTGGAATAGAAAATTGGCTGCACCTATGTTTGAAACGCCAGGTTTAATCATACAGAATGACTTGTGACTTCATAAATTTTTGGTGCAGATGGTAGGGGTTTCCTGGTGGGAGACTGTGGTGCCAAATGCATTTACTCCTACACAGAAGCTCATGTGTCACATGGCACCAAGGGGTTAATTTTTTTACAGCAGAATTCTCTACATGATAATGCACTTTCATGTTCCCCATCTGGCTATTGTAATATCACAAAGGCTGTGAAGGCACAAGCATGAGTAGAAACCAGTGTCCTGATTTTCAATAGTACATAGTATCTGCAACTCCCACTGAAGTAAGGTGGGAGCCACAGGTGCTCAGTAGTTCTCAAAACCAGGCTGTATTCGGACATCTTAATGAGCACTCAATAAAGAATTCTGCATAGTGTCACTTAGCACTTTAAGTACCTGTTTCTTCTTTATATGCACATCTAAAAACCCAAGGTCTTTACAAAGGGAAAAACATAACTAGCACTTTGAACACTGCAATGTGTAACACCCATGAAAACCATAAGCAGCATACAGGAATGCAAGAAAGACAACTGAGGCTTCAAATTAAGCATGCAGATGGAAGGTGGAGGGTACAGAACAACAAGGGAGGCTCTCCTTCACAGTGTGCCCACTGAAGCTGGGGAATTCTTTGCCACAAGGAAATCTTTACAGGAGTTCAAAATTATTTAGACAAGTCAGTGGAAAAAGGTGATCTGAGCTTTGTTACCACCACTCTCTTTTGGTTCAGGAAACCCTGAGCAATAAATGACTGAAGGCAGGCATAATATTCCAGGACTGAGTGCTTTTCCTGTTTTTATTCTCTAAGTATCTGTCCTTGAACACTGACAATTGCATGAGAAAGACCTTTGATATTACCTCGTATGACCATTCTGGTGGTTTTACCTCTTTATAGAAAATGGATCATTTGTGGCAATTAAACAAAAACATTATTAAATAAATAAAATCTAATTGTCGGTACTGGACAGAGATGGGGATGTATTTAACAGGTCCATCAGTATTCAATAAAACAGCCATATTATTTGAAAGCATTTTCCATTAAATTCAGCAGAACTGCACGAGGACACTGGGCACCACACATGCACAGTACTGAGCCCATGGAGCAAATTCAACTAAGCACCATCTGGGAGTAGAGCAGCTGCACACTGTGTTCCTGCACAGTGGATCCAAAGCATCTAATGTTGGAGCTACTGCTCACAGGCAGAGGGCTGCCAAAACCATCTCCTTTAGAGCTGGAGACACAACCACCCAAGCCTTACAATGGCAGTGAAAGTCAGCTTATGCTAACATAAAGATATTTAAAATACCAAAATGCCTCTTTGTAATTCTACTCTAATAGAAAACACCAGCTGGTCGCATACAGGAAGAGTTGCAGCATGGAGGCAAGATCACGGTCTGAAGCACTGTCTCATCCAGAAAGATTTTCCTTAAGGAAGCAGCTTAAGAGTGTTAGGAGTAGCTCAGCTGGAGGGACAAGTGGATTCAGCATCATTCCATAGCTCATCTCTGATGGTGTGTATTTCTGACCAAATAACTTCCACAAAAGGTGTCCATAAAAGACTTCAGAGCAAGCTCCTGGGCACGAGGGAATTCTGTTGGCCAGCTACAATGGTTATCACTCAACATTCAGAAACATTCGAATGTTCTGTATTGAAACTAATTAATGCTTAAGGGTGTAATTAATGCTTAAGGGTGTTGCATATTTACTGCAGAAGCGGAAACAGGGGACAGACAACCACTGTGGGGTTGGACTCATAGATAGTTTATAGTAAAAATAAACAGTCTGCTACCTACTCCTTAAATGCAGAAAGTTAAAATCTGTTGTGCCTGAAATGTTGTATGGTACAGAGAGAAAGAATGGTTTGCTATGAACTACAGGAAGGTCTCACTACACGCAGTTATGTTATCATAAGGAATTTAGTCTCAAACTTCATGAATACACATGGTGAAAAGTCATAAAATCACTGGATGGTAGTTGTCAGTATCTTTGGTTTCATGAAGCAAGGACAGTATGGCACTCAGAGCAGGGCAGAACCACATGAAAATTGTCTCATTTTTCAGGCCACTGCAGAGTTACAATTTCATTTGTGACTATTCTCCCCCACACAAGAATGCACAGAAAAACTTTGAAAAAAAGCTTCTCATTCAGCTCTACTCAACTAGCAGGAGAGAAGAAAGATGTATGTTAGTCCAGAATGGTTCTTCAGGAAAGGTGTGAGGCAAAACCAGTGGTCCTTTTTGACTAGAAATCTCTATTGATCCTCCCACATACCAGAGTATTTTTCAATGATTCACAGGCATTTCTGTTTCTATACGGCATTGAAGCCAGCTATAGAAGAAATTAGGGTTTGCAATCACCACAGTTATCTTTAAGTAGCAGATATATACATCCCCTCTGCTTTAATTTCAGCAACAAAATGATGCAACTGTTTAATCACACAGCTAGCTGAAAGTTCGGTATTCTCTGCAGCCCTGCCAAGAAGCTGGAAGCTCACAGCTTCCCTGCCCAGCACTAGAGCTCACTTGCCTTCAGAACAGCCAGATTTCCCTGTAGCTCAATCTTCTGTTTTTAAAATCAGAAAAAAAACCACCAAATTTTTATTATAGTAACAGGAATGTTGTGAGGATTAATTAAACCTGACCTGAACCCATACTTCCATAATATGTCAAAGCATATGGGAAATCAGGTAAAGTTGTCTTGGGTAAGGAACACAGTGTAAAGCTTCTCTTAGTTAACAGGCTTATCAGAACCCCATGGGATACAAGCAAAACATGTTAATGGATTTGGGAGCTTCAGATAAGGCCCCTACAAGTGTTCTGTTGCTTAGGTTGTGGTTTTTTTGAATTTTCGACCCTACTGAGTTTCACTGAGGCAACATAGCATCTTTACGTACCAGCTAAGGAAGAGGTATATAACACGAGATGAAGAAATGATACCTCCTCAAAACTCATTGTTATCCACTGGTTATCCAGTAATTCATTATCTGTGATTTGGTGAGCAGCATCAACTTTCAGAAGTTGTCTCAATACTTGTTTTTCTAGGGAAAAAAAAACAACCCACAACGTGATACATCTCATTTCTGCTAACAACTCGACACATTTTCAACTGAGTGCTTTAATTCAGCAGAGAATATTTTACTTACAAGGCTATGAAATTAGTTCATAATATCATTTATGTCAATTTTTGCTTTTCAGAAAATGCATACTACTTAAAAGCAAAAAAAAAAAAAAAAACAAAAAACCCCACCAAAAAAACAGAACTACTACATTTGTGGAATTCATTGCAATACTGTCAGCATTTATTCTGTAAAAGCTCTGTGTACTTACCAGCCTCTCTAACTGTTTCCCAGACCAGATTTTTAAAGCACAGGTCTCTCTTTTCTTATTAGTTCAAAAAGCTTTTCTTCTAAGCTTGCTATAAAAGGAGTAAGAAAATTAGGGTCAGCAAACAGATACCTACTATTTTTCACCAGTGAGGAAAAACCATGTATTATGGGATCACTGTGAATTCAGAAAGTTTGCAGGACTGGGAAAACTTCAGAAGAACTCTACAGAAGTGACTCAAGTTCTGAAAAATGTCTCTCATAGATTTAAAGGAAAAAGGTTACAAGGTTAAGAGGTGATTTAATCTTGGTCACTAGGTATCCACGTAAGGAAAAGATAATTGTTATTATATGGATTTTTAAAGTAGCAGCCAAAGGTTTAACAAGATACAACTGAAGGCAGAAGCTTGAAAAAAAATAAGCTGAAAGTATGTCGTTGTTCTGTAACTCATTCATCCAGACCACTTGGCCAGCTGGAAGCTAACCTGTTGCCACCACACACAGGAAATTTCCCCCACAGAAATTTTGCTTACCACAAGCACCTTATACTTACCATTTCTTTAGATTTCATGGCCAAGTAGTATTTCCCATTAAACAATTCAACAGTTCTGTCCTAGCAACCACCACGTTTCAGTAATCAGAACCGTCATTAATTCATGTCCCACTGTTTTTACACTGGTGAGCTGAAACACTACTGAGTTTATATAGATCACAAACAACAGCAACAAGACAAAACAGACTTCTCTCTGTTTAGGCATTTAAGTCCCAATCATCTGTCTTTCTAAAAACCAGAGTTTGGATCAAACACAGATCACTGACTCAGTATAAGTATTTGTATAAGGGCTACTCAACAATTTTAGTCTGTAGCCTTACTTTATATAAGTTAGCTTAGTCATACATGGCAGTTGCTCATGTGCCTATGCCAAGTGCACTGCTGTTCAAAACGTGATAAACTTGGTTCCAAATTCTCTCAACTCATTGAAGTATGTTCAACTCTCAGTCTAAGGTCCCATTCTTCACTGAACAGCAGTAAATTAAAGCAAGTGTGATTCACGGAAAAATATGGACGTGTGTAATATCCTCTTACTGATACAGAAGATGAATTTTTTTGAGAAGAAAAACATACATATTATGGCAAAATAAACCATCATTTTTAATTTTTCACTCTTTTTTCTGGTATCAAGCTGTACCTGCTTTAACTACACAGTGTGAGCATTGCCTTATCTAGCCTCATCTAAGCTAAACTGTGAGTAGAAATAGGATAATAAAAAAAGCAAAGATATCGGAAATGCCAGAAAGATTTTAAGACCTACCCATAAGCATATATATTAAGAGTACTTAGGTTCATAAAAATATACCATGGCTGCATTCTTGCCCTGTTATTTCCTATTTCTTGTTATTTTGAGTAAAATATTTGAGTGAATGTGGTATCTGAATGTCTGCAAATTCAATTTACTCATCTGCTTCCTTTATGCCAGTTGTATTCTTAATGATATTAACAATAAAAAGGTAATATATATGAAACTAAACAAATGCATTCCTCAAAAAGTTGTGTTAGTGTCAAACCTAGTGTTTAAACTTGCTTTATACTTGGTTTCAGTGACTGTTTACCAACAGAAGTATTAACCAGAAACATCAACTGTAAATGTTTATTAGATAATATACTTTGAAAGGAAATATTGATATGTGTTCTCCTAACCACATAACAAATGAAAAGCTGTATCATGTGATCTGAGTTTTCAATCAAAACTTATAAAGCCAGATTAAATTTCTAACAGATTTTACATCATACTATTCACACACAACTGACACGCAAAATTACATGGCGAATATTTTCATGAAATTAAGAAACCTACTTATGGCCATTTGAAACAAAAAAGAAGGTAACTTCATCAAATAAATTATTTGCATCAAATTATGGTTTTAGTTCTCCTCCTGTAACACAGAAGTAGCTACTGAAAATGTAATTGGTACATCTGAGTGAAGGATACCTGTCACTTTATATCAAACTAAAATATTCTGGAGTTTCATTCACGAGGCTTTAATTTTTAATTTTAAGGTAAAACATAAAATTGCTATTTTATTGCATTTTCCCCTAAACGTTTAATCTCAAAATGTCTTCAACAAAAATTGCTGTTTTCTTTTATCCTCCGATTCTCCTTCCCAATCTCCCTTAACTTAAAGTCCATGTGGACTTAAATCCACATGGAACTACATTTAAAGAGCAGAAAATGGGAATAGCGTGTTCATTTCAGGATGCAATACTCTAAGTATTGGCTGGTGACAATGCCCGTTATTCCGTTATGCACAGGTAGGACTAAATTCTCTCCAGACTAAGGCAGCAACACCCAAAAGATAACTTCAGCAAAAGAAACCAAGTTAAGCAGGTGAAATGTATCACATGGAACCTTGAAAAATCTGTGAAGATGTTTTCCGTGCCTTTAGAAAGGAATGAAAAGCACCACGATTTCCTAAGAGGTTTCTTATTGCTGCAATGCAGGAAGTAATTTATTAGGCATCTTCAACCTCTTTAGTTGCACGGAGGTTTTGGAGTGCTACTGTGGGGCCAGAGTCTCTGAGCACACTTGGGAGAACGAGCCAGAAATCCAATAGCACAGACTGCATGGGAAAAAGCAGCCCCTGACCCTTTCCTATTAGAGAGCAGCGTGTGGGCCACACTCCCCCAGTGCGGCAGGCAGCAGGACTCTTGCTAGCCTCCTCCTTCAATGTGCTGACATACTTCTGTATTTTAATGGATTTTCTTTTTGTTGGTTACTATTGTGTGTGCTCCTATTAGTATATGTTAAAATAGAGGTGAAATGGAAAGCATGAAGTACACCTCAGTTTAAATTACATATAAAAATCCATCACACTGGCATTGCCCCATTATGCAGAAGCAACCCTGTGCATTAACATTCATGAAAACAGAGTTCATGAGTCACCTCGGGGCTTACGCTCCCCATACAGGTAGAGACTGTGCCTGTCGTGGCAATAATACCCTTGGTACCAAGATGGAGCATGCCATCTGCACTGCAAAGAGAGCTCTGGCAGCTAGCAAATTACCAGGGAGGCATTAGCTGAAGCCTGGAAGGGTCAAAGTTGCGACAGCAGCAATAATGTCTGTAACAGTATCTTTTAGCCCATTAAAGTAGCTCCAGGAGCACAAGCTATTATTCAGGGTGAGAAGAAAAAGTAATTTGCACAACCAGAATTAAGATCAGAAGATGATCTTATGGCTTTTGTATTACTATTTTCAAAATTAAGCAATAAAAAGGTGTGTGGATTGTATTCTATTAATTCATACACAGTATTGTACATAGTCAACACAACAAGGGGTGAATTAATGTTACTGTGTTCTGACACTGTTGTGATTACAAAATGCTAATTTTTAAAAATATTTATATTGCTAATTAAGGAGGAAGGTCAGAAGTTCTACTCTCCAGCTGCAATCACCACAGTTCACTGCTCGGAATTTTACAAGTTCTGAGCTGTGAGTTGTGCTGATTGCAGGTACTGCTCTGGATTCTGATTAGCCAGTCAAACCACCCAATTTCTGCTAACCATTTCGTAATATATTCTATCGTATTACCTTGAGCAAACCCTGCTACCGCGATGCAAGCATTAACATCAGGAAGTACAACCATAAAGCTTGTTCTCTATCACAGCAAGACGTACACATGGATTTCAGAAATCATAATAAAAAATGAAAATAATAAAGGCACTAAAGCCGCAAACACTTCATCACGCTGACACAAGAAGAAAAGTGAGCTAATTGTGTAGAAAACAAACTGAGGGGCCAAAGCAAACAAAAGGCAGGAAAGAGGGGGTTACAAAGCTGCACGCCGGTGTCTGCGCACTCACAGGCAGCGCCTGAAGTTACAGAACAGCTCGGCTGCACGCAGCAAAACAGTCACGGGGCAGAAATAGCAACAACAAGCGAAACGGCGAGCGGCAGCGCTGTAAAACCCTGGCATTAAGGCAGCATCTAGGGGCAAGTGAGAGAAGAGAAAGACAAACTCGGGGAACACACACGCAAACACACTAGGAAAGAAGAAAGGCCTCTGCATTCCGTGTGACACTTGAGTTGCATCATATGAGTGGTGATTTATGGACTTTGCTACAATTTACTTTTTAATTACTAGAGTGCCTTTTTATATTATCTGGCATAGGTGGAATAAGATTTTTCAGAGAGGAAGTATCATTTTGTAACTAAGACAAATGTTATAAATGATGAAAAACTTCAATAACAATAGGCATGTACTCTTAAAAATGCAAAATTTCATTTCTTCCTCTAATAACTTCAGACTAGTACACCTTCAGAGGACAGGGGTAACCAGCCCTGGAAGATCTCAGTTACAAAGTTACTGGGTCAGGAAAAGAAAAGCCCTTACCCTGACTTGTGCAATCCATTTGAGGCTTTGGCCAAAAATGTGTCAGTCAATAACTTAGCTTTCATGTATAGATCCAGCCAACATATGAGAAAGAGAGCAACCTAAACTTTCTGTTTAGTTTTACGGTGTTACACTGCAATGTTCTGTATAATCCTGATATAACAGAAAATGTAAGTGGTTCATAAATCAAATACTCAACTTTTAACACCAAACCGTATATTTTTCTTAGAAATTTGTAGTGTTTACATACAAGCAATTGGAAGACTTAAGTCTTGTGAAGCTTTAGCACACAGGTTTACTTTTTATTTCAGTGCAAAATCGTACTTGTATTATAAATGGGTCTGTACATTTTATATTACTTTTACAAGCTACTTACAGCATGTACATAATGACACCTATGCTCCAAATGTCACACTGTTGGCTGTAGTCATAGGCACTGATAACTTCAGGGGCTGCCAACCAAGCAGAAAAAATAGTATTAATAATACAAAAAAAAACTTTTAAATGCTTAAACACAAAGCATGAAGAATGTGCTGATGTGGTATAATTTATTCCCATATGTAAAGAGGAACCAACAGCAGATGTTTAAATGAATAATGTACAGACCTTAACAATTCATGCTGATGTGTCCTCACTTTTATCATTTAGCTGTTAAGGGGGTGGTGACATCATGACATTAGCTGTGTGATTAAACTTAGTATTCTTTTTCCCCACAATAAGATATTAAAGCAGTATTCATGACACACTGACTTTAAGTACTGCTCGACACCACCGGAACTTTTCTTTTCCTCCCAGATATAAGCACAGTACCTAAGAACACAGGCTTTTTGCAAAACCTCTGCTTGTTCATATTGGCTTGAATACAGCACATGGTGGACAAACTCAATGCCAAAGTAAAATAAATATTTTCAAACCTATTTGTTTATATCCTAGGTTAAAATTTCATTAATTATAATCTGTTCACTAGCTCAGTACAATTTCAGTCAGGTGGCAAAAAGATGCTGCTTTGGGGCCATCTTAGTGACATTTTATCTACTATATCATGAGAAACATGGTTTTAAGTTCACAGCAAAATCTAGGGTCTTCACTTCCAGAATCAATGGAGATGACACAGTCTCAGTAATGACTAGAAGATAAAATGTTTCATGCAATAGAAGAAGAGATTGACAGAGAATATTTAATTTGGTGTGGTCCCTCCAAATCAAAAACCTCGGCTAACTGTACTCTTGGGTTTTTACAGTTTGGGTAGGTACCAGGCTTCAGATACCTAACGATTATCTCAAGGCACTTTAAATGGTTAACTTAATGGTCTGATAATACCACAACTGATAAATCAAGAGATTCTTACTATTATTAATATTGCCAAATTACGGTATCATCTCATTTTTAATTGATCACTTTGAGAACTTTTTAAACCAGCGGTAATTCATGCTATTAATATCCTTATATTAATATCCTACAGATAATAGAATGCCTGAATCTCAACACTGCTATTACTTTTGCAATTTAGTTTTTTTATTAATAAACCAGTCTGGTTAAATCACAAATTTCCACAAGTCTCGCACACAAGACAGGAACATACAACAAATGGAAATAAGAACAAAAGGAACACGTAAGCCCAGAGAGGCAAAATCAGAAAGGAAAAATGAGGAGGAGCTTACAAGGGATGTAACTAAAAATGAAACAATGTCTAAGTATGTGAGTAGTAAAAAGACAATGAATAAAGAGGCTGGTACTGTATTCAACCAAGAATGCAATTGATAGATGATGCTCAGAAGGCAAATGTATTTAATGTCTTCTTACATCAATCTTAACCAAAATGTCAACTGCAAGCAGCAGATAGCACAATCAATATCAGTGACAAAGGGGCAAGACCTCAGCTTTTTCTACAGAGAAGCAAAAGGTTAGCAAGTACTTAGGTTGGGAATTTTAAAATCAGCCATAACCGATGAAATTTATTCTAGAGTACTTTAGCAACTGACAAGACTTTTCAGAGCTATTAGTGGTTCAAGAACTATTAGTGAAAGGCAGGTAAAATACTTGAAAACTGAAAAAGGCAATCATGGTATCTCTCCGTGAGAGGGTGGAAAAGCTGGCATCAAAGAATTACCAATGTGTTGTCCCATTAGTTTTAATTCCCGGGAAGATACTGGAAATAATAAGCACCTAGAAGAAAACAAAGAGGTAAGTAACAGCCATTATGCACCTGTCAGGAACAAATCTCCACGTAGCACAGGTTGACAGGCTTCGGGGTTAGAGGAGGAACACTAAATATCACGTATCTCTCTATTAGCAAGGCTTTTGACACTGTTTCGTGTAACTTTTTTCATAATACTGTCTGCATTAAAATATCACAGGAACAAAGCAGACTTGCTCATAAAAAATGCTTCTCAGAAAGTAGTTGTAACTTCTTCATTGTCAAAGTGGAGGGCTGTGCCAAGGGATGTTTTGTAGGTGTCTGTCCTAGGCATGGTACCATTATAATTGATGACCTGGATGATCCAAGAGAGAACACGCTTATTAATCCAAAGCCAGGAAGGACTGTAAGTGTATTGAAAGATGAGCTCAGAATGCAAAGACATGGGGAAGAGCTGGTCGGGCAGCAGCTCAAGGACTGCTGCAAACCACAAGCTGAACATCTGTTAACACTTCCTGTGTCACGGACGCCTCCACAAGGCAGGATTAGCTTAAACAGGTACAAAACCTTGCTGTGCACACCTGCCCTTTGAAAGGCTGAAGCCAGTGCTCTGCCCCTTGTTGGAGTTAGAAGCCTCTTTTGATATGCCAGGTGAAAAACAGCCCAATTCCCGGCACTCACCTTTTATCTTCTTCTGTGGGCTTTTACATGGATTTCAGAGTTCTGAAATAAATTACAAAAAGAGAGTCATCACCCATGTTTCATACAGAAGCCTAAGTTCTGCAGGACATACAAAACAATCCTTCTACTCAGGCCGCGAGGTTTCAACTCGATACTCTGCTGAGTTTAGGATGCTCCCTTTTTAACATACTAGGTATCAACTGGAGCAGAGTCCACCAGTCAGAAAGATCGGAAACGTGGGACACAGCTGAGAAAATTCATCTTGCTTAGCCTAAAGAACATGGGAGAAGTGCAATATCAGCTTGCTGAAAATAGGAAGGTGGCTACCTGTTCTTCACATCTATGATGGATAGGGTAAGAAAGAATAGCCTGAAAACATGAAGCGCAGTTCCACCCTGTTCCTTAGCCCCATGCACAGGCTCCCACCACCTCCCTTAGGTCAGCTCTAGTAATTATGTGGCTGCAGGTGAGTTAACTGAAAATTTATAATAAGAAAAGTTATTAGATCATGGCCTGCAGGTATAAGTTTAAGCTGATTGTCAAACTGAAGGTTCAGGGCAGACAGGAGGAAAAATTTCCAGGAGGATAATGAAGCATTGGAATAGAGTGCCTGAGAAGATTACAGAGTTCCCATTACTGGAGGTCTTTAGGTACGCTTTACGCAAATGTTCATCAGAAATTGCTTAAGTGTAGCTGCTTCTTTCTTTGGGCAGAGAAATAAATCAAACAACTTGAGGTCCCTTCCAGTGTTGAGGCACCATGTTTCTGTCATGATTAGTAAATCGGAAAGTAGTTTCATCCCAGGCAACCCCCTCTCTTAAAGAAGTATTTAATACTACTAGTATTTCATCAATCAAAATGTCAGAAGGACTAATTACGTTCCTCCAAAAGAGATTTCTTTTTTGCTTCAGTATGTTATAAGCAAGCTGTGAAATACATTGCTGGTATATAACGTTGAGAAGAAGACCTTCATAAAATTGAAATAACATATAATGTTATATTGGATAATGAAGTGAATTACATTATAGCATGCAGTAGAAGTCAGAAAGGGATAAAAACCTTTATATGTTATGGAGTGCAAAGCATTCATTGCCTAAATAGACAGAGGAAAATCCTTGGAAAACATGCCCTTTGGACAGGCTATGCCATAATTACCTGCTTTCATGGGTTTTTTTCAACTGCCACTTCAACATCAAATAATAACATCAATGTACCTATTGGAATAGACACATTTCTTAGATGGAAATTTTCTAAGAAAAAAACTGGTCCAGAATGTAATCCCATCATTTAGCTGGAGGTTCCTAACAGTTTCTGCAGCACATCAGACGTTACAAATGAGCTTTAGGTAACCAGAGGGGCATACTGTGATCTAGGTAGTACTGCTGCCCTCAAAACCACCCAGCAACAGAGGAAATTGCTGACCTCATAACAAAGGAACACGTTACTTGCACTGAAATTAACTTAGCAGTAATATAAGGTAGACAAAAGCAGTTTGATGACAACTTGCAGAACAGAAATGCAGACAGTGGGTCTTGTCTGCATGGAGGGCATGCTAAAGGTCATGTGAAAATAAGAATAAATTAATTCTACATATCACCCAAGAGGTTATAATGCATGCCTGATGGGCTAAGGGAGAAGACGCCAAAAGAAAACCAGCAGAGAAGTGCCTGACAATGAGCAGTACAGCATAATCAGGGAGTACCATCAGAAAAGAATCTGGATTTCTCTTCAGGAGTCTTCAACATCTAAGATCTGACAAAAATGTTGCTTAACTGCCACCTGCCTTTGTTTTAGTAGACATAATGTCATGCAGCCTGTAGCTATTGATTACAAAGTCACTCCCTGCATGACACAGCATGTCACTGCTTGCACTGAAGAGATACAAGCAGCTGGAATAGATGTTCGTCCTCACTGTAGGGACCCACATGCTCATCTCCTTTGAGAACTGAATAGCGAGTGGAGTGAAAGCATCCCCTCAATGAGCTTATCTGAAGGATGACTGGCAGCAGTCCTCAGCTGGTGTGCAACCATCATACCTCTTTTCCCATGAGTAGTTGAGAAATACGGAGTTCTTCCATCTCTTACCAAAAAGGGAGTTTGAAAAGAATTAGTTACCTTGCATTAAAACTGGCTCTTTGAATCTCTGATTGCCTCTGGCCACCAATGACACCTTTGCAAAAATCACATGCATATGATCTCAGATTACTTGGTCAGTAATGTCACTTGTCAACTTTGTCTAGGTTTTAAGTATCCATGAACCCTTCAAGGGGTCTTAATTGAATAGTATTTAAGGTTGTACCATCCTTTAAGAATTTCAGAGGTTTCAAGCTGCCAGAATAGCAAAAGAAAGAAGGAACTTATTAATTTGTAGTTAAATCAACCACAGAGAGGATCTAAAATAAATAATTGTTTGTTTCCTTCAGAGCCCAGTTTATCTCTATTCCAGATTTCTGAGCCTGTAGAGGCAGACAACAAAGACCATGACAATTAAAGAAAGGTAAAAAACCACTACTCATCCTCTTGCCCTGAAAAGGCAATGGAAAGAAGCTGGCAGCTGTTCTGAAGTATCTGTTTCTGGTCAGGTAGGCAGAAGACCTGTGAAGGCTGACTGAATAACAGCCCAGTTAAGTACAATTGTTTTCATGAGATCTTAGGTCATCCCTAATGTTTTTTGATAGAGGTAGCATCCAAACTACAATGGTGATTCCATACCCTTTCAACAAAAGCTACACATAGAGCTGTTGGAGCAAGTCCAGAGGAGGACACAAAGATGATCAGGGGGCTGGAGCACTTCTCCTATGAAGACAGGCTGTGAGAGATGGGCTTGTTCAGTCTGGAGAAGAGAAGGCTCCAGGGAGACCTAATTTTGGAGTACCAATACTTAACGTGTTCCTACAGGAAAGTGGGAGAGGGACTGTTCACAGGGAGTGTAGTGATAGGACAGGGGCAATGGTTTCAAGATAAAAGAAGGTAGGTTTAGATTAGACGTTAGGAAGAAATTCTTCACTCTGAGGGTGGCGAGGCACTGGAACAGGGTGCTCAGAGAGGCCGTGGAAGCCACACCCCTGGCAGTGTTCAAGGCCAGGTTAATGAGGGTTTGAGCAACCTGGTCTATTGGAGGGTGTCCCTGCCAATGCAGGAGGGTTGGAACTAGATTTGAGAGACCTGACCCTTGAAGATCTCACAGCCCGTCTATATATTTTTAGCAAGAAGTGTTGACATTTCAGATGAATAAAGACCATAAGAGGTCAGTCCAACTAGACATCACTAACCAGAAGAAACTGGAAGTCGAGTGGAGCACACATGGACAGGCATTTGAAGAAGCCACATAAATTCACTTCTCCTACCCCAACCCCCCTAAATGTGTGTAACAAGTAGTAAGCACATTTAAAACAGTAGGTAAGCCCAGTTCTTCAGTGTATTTTTACATCTTTTGTCTCTAAGTCTGTGAGGCAACACATATACCTGAAGTTGTCAGTACCTCTGAGTTTGGGAAGAAGCGTCCTGATACCTTCAAGTGGGCTGAAACTGAAGGTCTATCTATACTGAGAAGCAACACTTCATCTGAACCCCATGCCAGTACACACCTGTGCCATACACTGGTGTTTTGTACAGAAGAACCTCTGCTCTTTCACCAGGAAGAATCTGTGTCCGGATTTCTCCCATAATTCCCTGGGAGTGCCCTGCCTGATACCAGGAAAATCATAAAGCTCGAGGAAGACTATTTTTCACGGCCAAAAACCAGAGCCTCACCTCTGAAGCAGATAAATGTTGGTTCTTAGCTGTTTATCTATTTCATGCTGCATGATGGACCAGCTTCTTGCCTGCTTGTTTTTAGCCTCTTCCTTTAAAAGTTGTTCAGGAGAGTAACTTTAAAATTAGGAGAACAAGGAAAACAGGGTAATATCTTTTCTCATTCACAGGACGGAGGCAAAGAAAAATGCTTGCACCTTGAAGGAGAGATGATAGAGTGTGATCATTGCTGTTCCAAGTGGATATATAAAGCAAGGTCATGAAACAAAAATAGCCGGACATGATGGTTTCTGCAGATGAAAGTGGTGAACTGACTACAAGGATGGAAAGCCTGTTGACAAACCAGAAGATTTATATCAATACGTTACCTGCCTCCAGGACTTAAGAAGGAAACGTACGAACTGCCCCAAACTGAAGGATATAGAAAAATCTAAAATTATGCTTCTTAAAACAAGTATAGTGTTACATAAAAATATCTAGGCTCTAAGAAACATAGCAAACAGAGCTCCGTACCTTCGATTTCTTCCACCAGGAATTCTTCAATGTCTGAAACAATTCTCAACATGGACTTTTCTACCCAAGATAGTCCAGTTTGTGATCCAATACTTCAGCTCTACAAGATTATTGTAGAAGATACCTCCTTTTTCACAGCAACTACTACTAAAACAGCAAATCATCAGTAATGGATAATTAACATACGATTTGTTAAGCAAAGATTGGAGTTGGTTGGGTTTTTTTCAATAAAAAGATGTAAGCACATGGCACATTGTATTTATGTGGTAAACGTATTAATATCAAAAGAATCCTATAATATATTTTTTATTTCAATCAAGGACACTCTCTAGTCATTTTTTTCTAAATTACTAACACATTTACATTAATTTGACAATATTCATAATTTTAAAATTAATTGCATCTCTCAGCACCTCATGGCATGCTGTGTCTAGTGGCTTGGAACTATGCTAATGTAAATGAACAAGGTATGCTTTTTTTAAGGTTTGTATTTTTTTTTAATTGCCCTAGAAATATGCTTATCATTAAAAAAAAAAAAGCAGCCTTTTTCAGTGGTGGCACTTAGCTTCCAAAATGATTTTTTTTCCCTAATAACACCATTTAGTAGCTCGTTTCAAAAGCTGCTTATATGTATCAAAGTCAGGTCTCCTAGTAATACCTGGATATTAAAACCAGCTCTTGAAGCAGAACTGCTGCAATTGTCATCTTACGTTTATGTTTAATTTCATTTCATTTCCTTCATTGATGTCACTGCTTTCAACTAAAATGTTTTCCAGTTTTAGACCTCTGTGAACAATATCTGTCAAGAGAGAGTAAGAAATAGTGTGTTATCAGTTGCGGTGAAGATATTCTGACAGAAATGTTTTAAACTCTTTCGACTGAGTAATTTCTTTGAGCAATTCCAGTGCATTTTACTCTGAACTACTGGAGGCCTAACCAAAAGTATCTTTCGCATTTTGTCAAGGGAGTCACACAAGTATTTCAAAATCTCGTTCCCCACAGAATCCTGTAGTAAAGGAAAAAGTTCATATTGGTTCAGCCTTTAATATCCGTAGATCACCTGACATCAACTTACAATAAAAGTAGTGGGTTTATATTGTATAATTATCAAATTGGCACATATTTTCATGCCTAGAGTTCATTTTCGCATCCACAGCCACTAGATGTTTTTGCCCTTTCAATGGGTATATGAAAGAACCAAGGCTTGAAGCAAGGCACCAGACATCTCTGTGGAAAAAGGGTAAATGAAGGATTCCCAGTAGTATCTTGTAATGGACCACTGAATAATTTCTGTGTAAAAATACTACAGGAGTATTCACAATCCTGCATTATCTGCCTGTTCCGTTACAGACGGTGCTGAATGGTAATGCTGGTGGGCTGCAGGTGGAAACGCTGGTGTTTGCTCAATGCTAAACGCAACACATACCGTTAAGCAGCGTCAGAGACAATCCACTTCTGCATTTTCACCTCCTGCAACAGCCTACAGGCTTAACAACTAAACTAAGTCAATGCTATAATCCAAAGCAGTCACAAGTTAGGAAATAATAATACATGGTATCGTTTGAACCTGGTACAGTAAGAGAAATAAAAGAGAAATGGCAGCAGTTATTGCATCTGTAAGAAAAATAAAGGGTTATTTTTTTTAAACAAAAAAAGCCCAAAGAACCGGAAGAGTCATATAGTATATTTTACTTTTTCTTTACTGGACAATCTTTACACTACATGAGAAATACTAGATAAGAATAGTAATCAGTAATGGTTGTTAGATGTATGAACACTCAAAATCAATGAACATATGGGAGAGACAGAACAACTTAATTACCATTTTTGCAAAGATAAGCTGTCGCTGAAGCAATACGCTGAACGATGTGCCTTGTCTCATTTTCTGTAAAATGTCCTTTACTACAAGGGATATTTTTTTACTTCCCCAGCCTCATGCAGCTTTTTTACAAGATACATCTGCTAATATTAATAAAGAGAGAATGTATTATTTTATTTCTGAGTTTAGTTTATATTAATGCAACAACAATATATATAATTAATAGCTGTGCTCCAGCTGCAGTGATAACCTAGAACCCCAGTACACTTAATATTTTAGGAACAGAAGGTGGAAGAAAATTGACCTGCCACAAACACCACCAGTGTTTAGTACAACAAACTCCCATGATTTCAAAAAATATACATTTAAAAAATTTATTAAAATACCATGATTTCAAAACAAGGACTAAGTATGGATTTAGCTTAAAGCCTCTTCAATTCAATGTATTATTAATGGATTTTACAGAAAACCTAACAAAGTACCAATGTTTGAAAGAAATGCAAAATGCAACTTTTCAGCAAGTAGGAATGAAAACTATAATACATTACTCAAATGAGGCTTCTGACCAATTCAATACCTCAAGAAAGAGAAAAAAACCAACCTATGCTTACAGCTAACAGCAAGTACTATTTTACATGCGTTTCTGCAATATTTATAATATGGTGCTGTCATTGTAAAGTCCTGAGATCTTTTCTGTTCAGCTCAACATTAACACTTTTCCAAAAAGTAATACAGTAAATTAAAAATTGAATTGCCATAATGTAACTTCAAAGATGATATTTTTGCCCATCTTTGGTTTTATATTTATGGAAAAAAAAAGAACTCTATAAAAAATTGGAAAGACCGCTTGTCGGCTGATGTTTTCCCTTATTAGAAATGCTATGGACAACCAAGAGGATGGCTTTCCTTAGAGACAACTGCAGCAAAGAAGCAGAGGAGAGAAACAACCCCGTAATTTTCATTATGAGTGTATTTATTTATTGTTGCAAGAGTTCCAAATAGATTAGGGGAGAAAGAAAAAAATTTTAAAAATAAAGAGAGAGATGAGAATTGGAAGAAGGAAGAAATGATATCCTAGGCTGTAGCAGTTGTCTCTGCCTATCAGAGACCAGAGTTGTAAGATTTGTGTCAATACAAATCTGTTAAAAAAGATACATGACGAGATACCACGAAGGAGGCACAGTTCACGTGTTGGATTGGTTTTCAGTCTACTAGCACTAGTGTGACAATTAGTGACATCTTACCTTTGGCATCTCAGACGTCCCTTCTGAGTGTATTAGGTGCTCACAGTTCACACTGCTTTCTAGGAGTGCCCACCCCACCCCAGAATGAATTTTGTAGGAATTGACCTCATTCTGCACTGCACTGCTTTCCAGGAATATCCCTCTGCTTCCAAAGCCTGAACCTTCAGCTTTGTAGGAAATTTTCCACAAGTCTAATTTTGTTCATGATTTCTAGGAATCCCCCCTTTGCCTTATAGGGCTTCCTCATATGCTTCCTGGGAATTCACACCTCAGCTTTCTAGGAATTTCAAGTGTGCTTTTGAGAATACTCCTCTTTGGCTCTCTAGGAGTTCTCTGGGTGCTTTCTGCCTTCACAGAGGTTGCCCCAGACACCACCTTGCTCTCCTCCTTGGTCCACCCTGCACTTCTTGGATCCCCAATGTGTTTTCCAGGAATACCCTCTCCGCTTTCTGTGCATTCCTACTTTGCCCCCCTCCATTTTCTAGAAAATCTCTCCTCAGTTTTCCAGCAATTTACCTTGTTCTTTCTAGGAAACTTTTCCACAGGATTTCAAGGAAGTCTCCCTGTTGTTTCTTAGGATTTGTTCCCTTTATTTTTCATGTTTATCGCTGGTATCTGAAACTATGTTAGTGCCTAAATAGCTTGCTGAGTGGGAGCACTTTGTCTTTGGCACAGGTACTATGAAGCTTCTGAAGAGAACAGGACCAGGAAGCAAATTCTTAAGTTGCAGCAGCAGAGGACACAAATCAAACAGGCAAATGTTTGGCTTGCCTCATTCACTGCCAAAAACCCCCCTCACTGACTTCTCTGGTCAGCCTGGGACTCCAATAGCAATTCAGCTGCTGGACAGTGAGCGGACAGTCACTGTGTAATTGCTAGTGGTAAGTAAAACAACAACAACCAGCCTGCCTTCTGCGATGCCTGTGGCTTGGGGATTGCAAAAACTGTGTGCAGCTGAGACTTCACATATCAAAAACTGTTCTTAATGAAGTGGCAGTCCCTGGATGCAACACTGAAAAAAACCAAGCATGTTTCACATTAAAAAAAAAGCATCACTTAAACTCTCTCATGCATTTTCATAAAATTCCTATGAGGTATAAAATTGGACAGTGTTTAGATGCCAGCAACGAAAGAGGGAACCAGAGAGCTACTGCAAGCTCAATTGCTAGGGGTAAGAAGGGCAACTATCCAATATAATCGGCTACTCCTCTTACAGGATCACGAGTATCTGAGGCTACATATCTCTTTACTACCTTGTTGAGACTGTGTGTGTCCTCCTACTAGCCATATTTTCCACATAATTCATAAAAGCAAATAACTGGTTATATCTTCAGAGATGACTAATTTAGGATGGTTAGTTACTTTATACCTGTGTATATGAATATAAAGAAATGTATACGTAAAAATGCTACTTGAAAGGGGACCCATTTATGTTAATATCCAAAATGATGGATTTTATTCTGAAATTTCCATTTCAGTGCTTTTTTCAATTTTCCTTTCAGATGTACATATAATACAAACTCCTCCAACAAAAGCTTTTAAAGTTTTCAGCTGAACAATTTTAAAGCCTACAATAGTAAAGAAGGGATTATGATACAAGATAAATATGTCTCCATCAGTGTGTTAACCACTGCAGGAATGATAAGAAAAGAGACTCTGTACATGGATAACAATGTACTACAGATAAATTAAAGACAATCAACTCCAAATCCAAATTCTGTCTAAATTTTTTCACCTGCTATCTTTAGTGTAATATTACCATTTACAGACTACTATATTGCTGAAAAGCACCATATTTGACAGACATTGGGGTACAAGTGGGTGGTAGGAAAACAGAAAATTGCCCACCACATGCAAACTGACTCCTAAAACAAAAGCTTGATTTCAAAAATATGATGAACATGCAAATTTCATTGACTTCAACTGAATGTGTGCATTCCCAGTATTTCTATCAAGTTAGTTGTACTTGGAATACCACTCAAGAGAGCTGTAAAGCATCCAACCTCAGAGGACAATTCCTCAGAGCCTGAGTCAACAAGTAATCCAAATTCTTTAAAGACTGAGCAGGTATTCACTGACCATGCAACAGATCAACTAACTGGGTATCACTTGGTTATTGCTGCCATGGATTGAACAGAGTTTAGCTTCTTTAACTTCATTGGTTTCCCTACATAGTTACCCAGCTCTAAATCCATAGAATAATTTTTAACTTTAAAACCTATAAACATAATCTAATGTGTGTCAGGCTACTTGTACTCTAGAGCATGTGATTGTTCATCAGTTTAAACAGCGGTAACAAAATATATGTACTAGGTGTGCAGACAAACCTTCTGCATGAATTGACTCAATCTTAACAATTAAGGCATGATACCACCAGATGAATATCACTACAAGCCACTACACCATTTCAAAACATTACGTATTTCATCCCATTTATTACATTACCTTGAGGTAAAACAGAAATGCTAAATGTCTCTAAAAGAAAAATAAACAGTGTTTTAAAGTTCACATGTCTTCCATGAATAGGTTCTTTTAAACAGTGAAAACTTCTGCCCTGGAATTCTTGTCATGCCTACTTAGTGTAACTACCACTCTGTGTTTTCATTGATTTCTTGGAAACCAGCACTTTCTATGGCCAGTGAAAGAAGTGTCAAGTTGTCATTAGGTGCAAAAAGTTCAAAAATATTCTTAGTGGAAGACACTCTATATTATAAGACTTTATAGAACAATCTTTCCTTTACTTCAGAGAAATGAGCACTAGTAACTGTAGAATACGAAGAAATACCTACTCTTCAAAACGCACCTCAAAAATACATAGCAAAGGTCTGATACAGGTCCAAATCCAGTTTGCTTACCTCTTCTACACATTCTGGATCCTTCAAAAGGTGAGGCTACTTGTTATCCTCTCTTCCAGTGTCTGCTTGGCTGGATGCTTTTGCTAACACACCTCCAAAGCACGTGTGATGTTTGTTGCAATGAGGGCAGAAAAATACAACATTGCTTGGTTCAGATGAGGCTAAGTATGTGGTAAAATTTATGGTCTTCCATTCGCTGCTTTCAGCCATCTGTTTGGTCTTACACAGGCTCTGCCCAAATTAAATAAAACACAGAGACTGGCAGAAATGTGTCTGCTGCTTGAAGAAATGGAATAAAGCCTGAAATAAGGGGGCTGGTGGAACACAAAGCCTTGTATTCCAGCTACAGCTGTCTGCCACACTGACGAGGAAGTAGATTGGCATAACACAGCATACTGGTTTGGGCAGCCAACCTGCAAAAACAAACTAACCAAAAAAAGTGTAGTACAAAATGATACTTCAGCTGGTCTATCTGATGCAAACAATGGTCGCATTCAGAGATGGAAAAACACCACAGTTTTTCCCACCAGACAGTACAAAACTACTCCTTTCAAAGCAAATGGTGTACAACACATTTTGTAGAAGATTTCAAAATACTTCATTAAATCTGAGAGGTTCTTGATCTGAGGAGCCAAATAATAATGGACTTCTAACAGGCACTGTGTGAGGACATACTTCAGCAGTACTGCCAAGACACCAGTAATGAAAGCAAGTATTTCTGGGTACACTTGTAATTCCCCTGGAGTGCACAGGATTCCTCAAAGTCTATTTTTCTCAAAAAATAAGCTACACAAAGAGGCTCAGAGGAATTCAAAAGGCACTACAGAAGCCATGCTTACCTAAACATTGTCAGACAAGAATGCTAGAGGTCTGTTCCCCTACAGTGGAAAACTAAGAGGCAATACCTGAAAGTATTAGAGGATTAACTAGGGAACTCTTAACCTCCTTTAACTCTTGGAAAACCACCAAGTTGTAGATGCCCAACTACCTTTAACTGCTGATACCGGTTCACATCCTGCAGGACAGGGACCGGGGCACCTAAACTTGCACTCATCCCTCACCGAGCACCTACTCCCCCACGCTAGAGAAGCTGCTGCCATGTCCAGCTGTGAAGAGCAACATCTCTCATCTTGGGCAATTTGCTTTCAGTCTATGGAGACCACAAAAGTGATGGCACTTTAGAGAGAGAGAGAGAGACGAGCTAAAAGAGGGATCCAAGTTTCAATAAAATAGAAAACATTGGCTTAACCTGAGAGTTTACAACTCCCATTTTTGCAGATACCAAGGACAAAATTTTCAGCAGGCAATCTGCAAAATCTTCTCCGTTTCTATACCTCTGATGCACCTCAGAGATAACAAGGATGTCATCTGAATATCCTTAAGCCCTTTGGTTCCTCCCTATCCCCCCACTTCCCAAATCTAGGACTTTGCTTTTTGAATGACAGATGGCTTATTAGAAAACAATAGTAGAAAACCCTTACATCCGGGCAAAAAACTACTTAAAAGAATGTTCTTTTCTGATATAGTGCTTTTATAACAAGAGATAGCTTCTAATCTCACTTGATAGCCTACAGTCTGCAATTTACATTAAATGTGATTAATGTCCTATTTCCATATTTAAGACTCTGACAATATTAGCACTCCTATTCGTACCATCTAAGAAATTTTTAACTATAATATAAAACTATTATAATCTTTGATTCTCTGAAACTTACCAGGGGAAAAAAAAGCATAATAACTAGCACAAAGAAGAGATAAGCTTAATGATACATAGAAATATTTTTCTTCTCTTGAAGATATTTGGAAAATATGAAAAAAGGCTAAAATCCTGAACTTATTTTACATTTTGCTTCTGGACAAAATTTCTGCATTAAAAAATTCTGAACTGAATAAAGTCTTCTGTTGAAAAAAATCAATAAACAAAAGGATGTATTTTTTAACATTTTCAGTAAGACTATGCAAGAAGGGATTACTTTTCCAGAAAACCTTTGTGAACCCTTCATCTAGTCACAAGTGCTACTAGTTCTAAATAAATAAATAAAGGGACCTACAGCTGCTTCACATCAAACCACTACCAACAGAAAAAAAAGCAATAAAACCCCTGATTCTACATTAGCTTTTGCTTGACACTTCCTGTCCTCGATTCTTTAATTGCATTTTGAGAGTCATTTAGCCTTTGTCAGACCCTTATGGGTGTTGGTACCATAGGACAAGACATCAGGCAAAGGCTGCCACATCTATGTACACCTAATAGATTATTTTGCAATGTTTTATTAATCACTTAAACAAGAAACTATAACAACAGGTTTAGTTAACTAATTTAAGACCGAACAGACAGCACAGTGAACAGCCCTGTGGGTACATAAGGATGAGAGTGGCTGAGAGGAATGCAGCAAAGAGCAAGAGAGAGTGCTCTGTAATGCACACTTTGGCTGCTAGATACCCTTTGGTAACAAATAGCCAAAAGCCCAAATGCTCCAGCAGTGAATTATCTGCCTGAACCACTCTAAGTAACTATGGCATATGTACACTTTATACAATTCAAAGCTGTACAGGAGGAGCTTTGTTTTAAATAAACAGGGACAATATCATATGCATGTGATACAAACAGGGAAATATCAGAGGAGGAAATATTACACCACAGCTTTAGGCCCCTTTTTTTTTGCTTTCATTTCCATTGTGAATTGACAATATGATCAAAAAGCAATCTGAAGTTATTTTTCCTTCCCAACCCAGAAGTATTTTTAGGTGCTTTTGATCAAAGTGACAACGGTGGGGATCCGAAGGGAACACAAGCTCGCATCGATATATTTAGTTGCTATTGGTAAGGTGGGCACTCTGATCGAAAGGAATCCATCGTGAATAAAGAACGGGCACACTCTAGGAATTCCCACTTTCAACTTTCTAGTGTAGGAGCTACGTGGCCAATATAGTCAAATCTAACAACCTAGGTCATCTTTTATTTCAATTCCTCTGTGATCTTTAGCACCTGCAATACCTGAACTTAATTAAAAAACAAAGCAAACCAGAATGATAGGTTTTCCAGCCTTACTGACTGCTCATTTCTACTTTCAGCATATCTGCTTCAAAACAGAGTCAGAAATTAAATCTTCTTTCAGATGCAGCAGCTCCCTTTGGAGCTGAGATGTTACATCACCCACCTGCTACGATTTTCCTTATCTTTTAAATTAAGATAATGCTACTTATCACAACTAATGTTGTAAAGTATTAATGAAAAATAATTTTTACAGAAAGACAAGTACTGCAAGAGTTATGAATTAATACCGTGGCAGCCTTCTGCAATTTTACTTACAAAAAGCAATACCTAGAACATGCAAAGGCAGGGCCAGAACCTGAGCTGGCAATCTGTGTGTACAAAAAGCAAGATGACAGTCTCTGCCTACACATAGCTTACCACAGACTGCACCAATAAAGCAGTGAATATCCTTTCATTCTATGTAGGTTTTCCCAAAAGTCTGACAGTCAACCATTCTTTAGAAAGAAAAGCTAGATAATCCTGCCCTTTTGCAAAAAGGAACGGGTCAACCTCAAATATAAACTATAAAAAGACTCAATCCTATTAATTAATACATAAAAATTTATAAAAAGAATGTTTTTACCTTCAGTTTAAAGGAAGATAATGTAATTCCCAGAAAGGTGAACTCCAAGAAAGTCTGTAATAAATTCCTAGAAAGAAGAGGGATAATTCCTCAAAAAAAAAAAAAAAAAAGTGGGAAATTTCTACAAAACACATAGAAAACATCTGAGAAAGCAGAGGGAGAAATCCTTGAATTTATAGGAAAAAAAAGTATCTGGACAGCACAGAGAAAATTCCTGTAAGTCAGAAGGGAAATCCTAGAAAGCACAGAAAAAGTCTCTAAAATGCACAAGGTAAATTATTATAAGGGACAGAGAGAAAATCTACAAAGCCCATGGAGAAATCCATGGAGGGGAGAGTCTCAGAAATCATGAAGAAAATCCCCAAAACTCAGGAGGCAAAATTCCTAGGCAGCAGATAGGGAGGATTCCTGGAAGGCAGAGGGAAATTCCTGGAAATAAAAGAGGAAATTTCTAGAATGTACATTGACAGTTCCTGGAAACTGGGGGTGTAAACTACTGGGCAACATACAGAAAATTCCTAAAAAGCAGATGGGGAAATAATGCTGGAAAGTGATGAGGAAATATACCTAGGAAGCAGAAGGTGGAGTTTCCTAGAAGGTACAGTGTAAACTCCTGAAAAGCCAAGGGGCAAATCCCAAGAAAGCAAGCCAGGGATTCCTAGAAAGCACATGGAGACTTTCCTGGAGACCAGAGAGTCAGGTGTCCCACACAGCACTACAGTCTAGCTTCAACAATTGCATCAGTTTTTGTCTGTGCAGAGACCAGGAGTGCTAAGATACAGTATCACCCCTGCCCTCCATGACAAAATAAGAAAAATAACAGCAGTGCAAATGACAATAAAACCATCGTTTGGGTTGAGGGCTTCTAGAGGCTTTCTGTCCCAGATCGTTCTGTTTGTTTCCTCTGCAGCCCCTAAGGGTCAGATACATAGAGGAAATGAGGCAGCAGGTGGGGGTGACCTTCCCTGCTGTAGGTTACAAGCGCTCTAAGTCTGAGCATACCTAATATTCTGCTTTCACACATGTCCCCACCGGCTCCGCTTGTGCCAGGGAAAAAAGTTTCCCTGCATCTCAATCCAAACCAGGGTTCCAAATCGGGCCTGCTTTGGCGGCCGCTCAGCTGCTGATGCTCAGAGAGCACCCAAAGCATTTCCACGGGAGGGCTTTCACCCTCGGGAGAACACGCAACCACACAGGTGGGCTGTGGGCAACACTAGCTGCCCTAATACTGACAGGCCCAGGTGCACACCTTGCGCTCTCCATGAGAGGTTCATCAGGGATCAGGACAGATTCCACCAGCTCTTCTGTCGTGGCTGTACAGAGTGCGCACCACAGCTCCTCATTTAGCCACATGTTGAAAGAAGGTGAAGATTTCCTCAGTTCTTTGAGGAAGAATGGTTCAGGATTGTCCTGCAGCTGAAGCCCTGGGAACAAAAAGGACCAAAACCACATTCCTTCCTGCAGAAAAACCACTACTCTAAGGCAGATATGGCTCCCCATAAACAACAGGCTGAGATCTTACGCTCCTCCATAACTTGAACACCTATAGGTACTGTAATGTAGTACTGACCATGAATATACTTCAAATATTCTATTGAACTGTTTCAGGGCTTTAGAAATACTTCCAGATAATTATTTCTCCATATCCATACATTAGTCAAAACTAGGACAGGTGTTCAATTATACCATATTACAATAAGCAGGAATTTTTCAGTATAAAAATATTGCCCATACTCCCTTTTTTCACACTCTTCCTTTCTTGTCTTGTTGGTTTGGTTTAACATCTCTATATTATCCCTAAATTACACTGAGGATGCATAAAAGTTGCAGCAGACCTATTTATTACCAGAGATAACAGAAACTAATTACTACTTAATTACTAGTTACAAGGAACAGCCAGTAGTTATTAACACCAATATCATTAACCTTCATCAATTAGCATCTTTTATTCAAAATTTTAAATTACTGAAATTGGAGATTTTGAGAAGTCCAGCTATGAACAGACACAGGGTTTCCATTTATTTTCATCCTTCAGTAAAATAAAGGAGGAAAAATGCACCAAATTAAGTGGTCTTAGCACATTAAAAAAACCTCCCTAAACCCACCAAAGGGTGTGCTGTGGTGAGTATGGCTTACAAGTCTGCAAAGCAAGCTTCCAGTGTTAAGAAAACATCTTCACTAAATAGCTAGCATTCACATCTGAGCCACTGAAGACATCCATGCTTTAAAATCTGCTGAGAACAAGCTACATTTCTGTTTGGTGCAAGTCTAATGGCTTAACCCTGCTCTGAAGACAGATCTCCCACTGACAGTATCAGAGGTGAAAACACGACTGCAGGATTAGATCCTACATTTTAATAGTGTATTTTATTTATGGCCACTTACCAGAAAGCATTCCAGAACATGTCCAATTACTCCATCCATCCAGATACACTAAAACATATTCATACCAGTTTCAAACTGACTATAAAGTCAGTGTGAAAGCTCATGAATAAAGAGAAATTCTAGTGACAAGCCAGAGGAACCTTAAAGCAACTCAAACTGACTGTAAGACAATGAAAAGTCAACCAGCGTGTGCATTTAGCATAACGACCTTGAGTTGTCAGTACAAACACACCGACAGATACATGACAATTTTAACAACTGGTGAGAGAGGAATGCTATTTGAATAAGAAAGCTGCCACCAAGAGAAGGGAAAAAGTCATCCATACATTTCTTTCTTTGGTGACTCCTGACGATCCTATAGCGGGATCATAACAATGCAATGCAATAAATTCGGACTTCATTTACACTGAGATGTTGATGGTAATTCCAGCAAAGCCCGTGAAGTTACTCTGCATTTACACACAGGTCAGTGGGATCAGAATCATCTGCTGGTATCACTGCCCAAAAAATGGCAATAAGCCTCAGGCATGCTACTGCCAGATTACACGATTTCACTGTCAGGCTGATGAGTTGAGAAGCAGCTACCAGCTGTGGAGGATTTAATTTTCACAGGCAAAGGATCCTTTTTTATTATTTTATTTTTCAATTAAAAGGACAAGGCCATGGCACTTAGTTAAAACTAAGTTTTGTTCATCACTTGTAAAGTTCTAGAAAGAAACACTCTTGCTCTCTATTTTACCAGAAGAAATATTTTTCCTTTGTGACTGAAACGCAAAGAGCCTGAAAGGTTGAGTTCACTTTGGAGTGCCATACAGGGCTTACCATGCAGCGCTACCAGAGCTCACAAAACTGTTGATCCCACCGTTGCAGTTGACATAACACTGTGAAGTCATCCTGCAAGCAGCAGAAACAGTGGCCACAAAGGTATTTACTTCTTACTGATGGCAAGATGTAAAAACACGCCCTTCCAAACTTGGACAAATCTTGTCTCAATCAAGACTAATGGGACTACAAAAATTCTGGCTCAGGAAACTTCTAAGAGATAAGGTAAGCTGACATGTTGCAGTACAAACTCAGTACTTCTAGATATCCCTCAGAGACCTTCAGGCGTCAACCACTCACGCTATAGGATGTACGCCAATGTATTCATTACATGAACTAGGAAGTTGTAACATTCACACAGTAACCTGAGTACCACAAAACTATTAATACAAACTTCCAGGATACAAAGTCACTTCTGTCTTTCCCTTCCCCTTCCCCTGAGTGCAGGCGGTACTAAAGCTTTCCTTAACTGCACCTACACTGAAAACTTGTTTATGTTTTTAACCTTTATGTATTTTGACTGCAATTTCCTTTCTGCAATCTTCCTCGACACTTGCTCTCTGCATTTCAGAGTTGTTGGATGCTCTGTTAATTACTCTGAGCTAGCAAGCTAGACATGAAACTTCACAGCTTTCTAGCTGAAATAAGAAAACCAGCCAATATGCAACCCCTATTAACTTGGAACAACCTTTTTTGGATTGCTTCTACTTACTAGCTAGTAAAACTTAGCAAAGCAGAGGCCAAACAGGTAGCTTTCAGCAAAACAGAGTCCAGAAGCACAGACAAAATGGGACTTAATTTTTCACAGCTCTGATTCAAGCTTTCTGGCTGCCTTTCTGCGCTCACAGTTGTCCTCCTCCAAGTTTGGCAGGAATACAGGGTGAATGTTCACACTCACCAAGCGCCAAGGCAGCCTGCAACACTTAAAATTCAGAGCTCAAAGTCTTATCAGCAAAAGGACATTGTTCTGACTCCACCTAAACCGGACCAGCCTGTAAGACCAAATTTAGCAGCCACTACCAAATACTATGATGAAATGATTGGAGAATTATATAAATAGACAGCTAAGGCCAAGGGCCTGATAAACTGCTAATGAAATACATGGGAAAATCTCAGCATTTGGCAGCCAAGAACAAGAAAACAACAGTTCAGACAAGCAAAATGCAATTAATTGTTGCCTGCTGAGTTGTGTTTTAAATTTCTTCCTGTACTCAGTAACTGGAATACCCAAGCTGAAGCTGTGACTGCAAAAAAGGTCTCATTCTTAATACCCACATCTCGGGCGATTCCGTTTGACACTGCAACATTCATACAGTCTGCAAGGCAGTCATCAGCCTGCAAGCCTGAAAAACGGACATTTCCTTAAGTAATATTTTGGTTTTACCAGCAAAATAATGAAAATATTTAAGTAAAACAATCTATGCTAAGTTGTTACAGTATATAGTAAGAACCAGTCCTGTAGACAGAGAAAAACCAACAACTGATACTTTTGGTGTCTATGAATAAAACATGATTTTTAGACAAAAACCTCCCCACAACCTAGGGTAACCATCAAGATACACACTTACAAAACGTACAAATACACATATGAACATATATATAATTGCATATCCAGTATAAGTGCCATTGCACTTCAATTATATACTGTTCTTATTTTTTTGAGGTTTTTCAAAAGTTGTGTTTTCACCTGTCACTGTATAGCTACTTGGTTGCTCAAGGATGACATTATAGGGGGTAAAACATCAGAAGCTATCCTTGTTATTTATTAGGTCCAGTTCTTACAATGATGGACCTACGCACAACACCAGCTGCTGATAATAATTTTAAGTTCCTCATATCTAACATTACTGAAAGTCTACATCACTTTTATTAGTAAGAAAATAAAAGTTTCTCACCTATATTTTTCTTCAAGATTTAAAAAAAAATTTCTTTATTTTTTTCCCCAACATTTGTATAGGTCTGTAATTTCAGCTCCCAAATTGGGATTATATAGCTGTTGTTTAGGTAGAATTTTGTTTGAAATACACCACAATGTATGAGACAAATCCCTAAAGTTCAAATCACTGGGAATGGTTAATTAAATGCAAAGAAAGACCTTCATATAAGAAACAGGGCTGATACACGTATACGTAATTTGACTGATAAATATACCCAAAAAAAAACCCTTTTAGCACCTATTTTGATGTATTTTTGATGCGTATCTTTATGTTGCTCTACATAAAAAACCCCACAAAACCCTAAATTAATTTTCTATCTTTCATTTTGTTCAAATGTTTCACAACTTAAGCCTATCATATTACAAGGCTCGTCAGGAGACTTAAATAGTATTAAAATACTATCTTCAATTTGAAGGGCAAAATACCTGGAAAATTAAGGTCGCATAATGTTACAAAACCTAATGGAGTATGGATTTCTGCTTGAAGTACTTCAACCAGAAACCTCAGTCATCTTAAATCTGTCTCTCCTAGATGTAATAAGTTTTAAAAGTTTGAATTAATTTCAGAGTATGTTTTGCAAACCCTGTAATTTCTGAGCAGGGTGCAAAGAAGTATGAAGTTCAGAACACTGAGCTGCTATGGGAAATCAGATTTTTCAAAGCAGAGGCACTCTTACACGACAGGAATAGGCAGATAGCTGCAGGAACACATTTTGAACCAGTAAATCCAATGTTAATTTCTTGCACCACCTTAGTGTTTAAATGCACATAAAAATACTGTAGTGATCATAGGTCAAGGGGGGATAAAGCAGAGCTTGACGTGCTTACAAGATGTCAAGAGATACAAAAAAGCTGCATCTAACAGCTATTATCACACAGCATTTACCCGGCTTTTTGGATGACCCCAGTATCATCAGTTACTTCCTAAGGGCACACAAACCATTTTAAGTCAAAGCATAACAGAGAACAGCCAAAACCATCTTCAAAGTAGGTTTTCTGAGGGGTTTTTTACAAGAAAGATGTGGGGGTTTTAATACCTGATTCTTTATGGTCACCATCAGCCAAGGATAGCCATCACACTACTTACTATTCAGCCCCCAGGAGACACCAGAGACGGCCTGAGTCCCCCTCAGTGCTGGGAAGTGCCTGTGCTACTCCAAACCCCACCCCAGCAGCCTGCTTAGCAACTCATCATGGTGGCAAGTGAGCAAGCAGCAGATTTCAGAGCCGCAGCCTGGTGTCAGGAATTCTTCTACCTTTCCAGATACTAAATAACAAAGGCCTAACTCTATCTCTTGCCTCAAAGTAAAGCCAGTCCTTTATAAAATAATCTGAGATGCCAGACATGGAGAAAGTAATTGCCTGCCACGACTTGTCCAACTGCACAGCAGAACTCCCATCTGCATCACTCCAGTCATCCTTACGAAAGGAAATGGGCAGAAATTGGATATAGTTTAGTAGAGGACAGGTATGGTTGGACTCTATGATCTTAAAGGTCTTTTCCAACCTAGTGATTCTGTGAAATTGCCTTTGCTTAATCCGAATCAAAGGTGGTCATGGAGAAGAAGTACTCTACCTAGGTACTTATACAGGTTACATTAACAATCATCCTTAAACCTACAGAGAAATCAGCAAGAACTGAATCCAAAGGCAAAGGAACATTATGCTGCTCATAGATACATCAACTAAGTAGGAAGACCAAGTACTACCTTGGTTTTCTTTGAAGCTGTGCTAAAGAAAACAGGCTTAAACAACTTGATGTTTTCCCCCCAGAAAGAGCCTGGAATTTTTTAACCCTTCCTTTAGAGGCTCAGCAAGCTGAGCTTGGCTTCAACCTGGCTTCTGATAGATACTGATGTACATAAGATACATTTTAAACAGAGTACAGTTTTAGGCATAAAAGCTCTAAAGTAAAAGAAAAAAAAATCTACTAAACTTTAAAGAATGCTATCAATAAGATCTCATTTGAAGGCCGTAAGTTCAAAAACAATATCAGAACATTGCAGCCTCTTTCCAGGAAGCGTGTGCCTAGCCATCTCTGTGCTGTCACAAGACCCTGCTTTATCACCTCCTGTGTTCATGTAGAAGTTGATTTCTTCCTTTGTGCACTGAGGTGATGAACATGTGACACTAGGGACCTGCTACCTGTTTGACACAAGTCTGTTACATCAAGCACTTGACTTATTTGACTAAGTCGAAAAGAACTGTACTGTATGTTTCTGGATATCTCTGAAATTTGAACAGAAACACACAAAGAACAGCTACTACAATGCAAAAGCAATTTACCAGTTATATTACTGAGGGCGTGGAGACTGTGGCCAAACTGAGGGGCAGGTACTTTCTGCTGTGCACCATGGAGCCCTGATTCTGTGGTAATCCACATCAGGAATCGAACTGTGCCATGACTGCTTCCCAGTACACACATCGGCTTTTATGGAAATAGAGGCTTCCGCAGGGGCTGGGTCTCGCTTTGCACTTGTTGCAACATGCAAAGGGGAAAAACAGAAGGCAGGAACTCTGAAGCAGCCTTCTCCAACTCCAACTTAGACATCGTCATGGGGAGGTAAGAACTTGACTGGAGGCAGAAGAATGTAGATTCCCAGCACCTACCCAAACTTGGGTGTCTTGGTAATCCCCGTTAGCTTATTTCTTGCCACATTGGAGACTCAACTAACTCAGTCTTCCCCATGAATACTACCTCAACCAGCAACACTACTCATGTGCTGCTGGCAACAACTGGGAGTTGTATGGGTCACATAACTCTGAGCTCCCCAGCGTGACCTATGAAATAAAGATCTTATACAGCATGTAGTACTGTAAGGAGTACCTTGTAAAAAATTCTGTTGTCACTTGGGAAGTGTTCCCCACACCAGTGTCACATCAAAGATTCACAACGCCACAACAACCTTATCTGATCCTGAAGAGACTCTTACACAATAAACCTGGGCTGAACAGCAAACAGCTTTTCCAAAGTACATGAGTAAAATGAATGAGTCTCCAAGAACCCATGGAAGAATAGAGGACAAGTTAGTTCACATAAAATGGCCAGAATTAGAACAACATAGGTTTTAACTGGATCCTTTCACCTGAAGCACTTCACAGACCCCTCTCATTCTGTGGAAGCTCTACATACAGAATACATGAACACCACACAACACTTCATGACAGGAACAGAAATCACACTTCTATCTGGGACTGTTTCGGGAGTTTCTGGAACCTGGCTGGACTGTGGCATGGATACCAAGCATCACTTCTGCCTTCATCTGAGAGCTCTCCTGAGCTGACTTATTCATAGTCCAGAGGTCTGTATTTTTTAAGTATTGATATTATTTCTCTCACTTATATTCACCATGTACTGCAGTTGTGAGAGGCCATTACCACTGGAGGAGGAAAAAAACCCTGAAACAATATCCTTAAAATTCAGAACACCATATATAAACCTGTCCAAACATTCATGATTCAAAACAATGACACCAAGGTCTGTAGACACCCAGTATTTCGTTGACAGCTTTAAGAAATCCATGAGATGCAGCTAAGAAAGACAAATTAATACATGGAACATGCTAATCTGAGTATTTAGTGAGAAGAATTCTGGCACAGGAATGCACCAGCATTCCGTTTTCATACAGCAGATATCTACAACAATATTAAATTCTGGCTACTCACTCAGGTTAGGATGACTGCATTAAAACTGCCTTGATACATTAAGAACAATACATAGAATTTGATGCCAAAATGCTGTGGCATTTTTAGGGGCATGAATGAAATCACACCATGTGATTTTTAGCAGTCACTTAACACTGACTACCAGAATGGTCCAACTGCAGTTACTTAGATACTTCATACAAAAATACCAATCGTAAATCCCAAAAATAATTGTAAACATTTAACAAAATAGAAGCCCAAAATCTATCAACTGGTCACAAATGCATCGAATGTATTTGGCAAAGTTCTTTTGAATCATGTCTACTGCATCGTTTCTTTCACCCACAAGGTGGCATCTTTATTCTACGTTTTCCTTCTTTAATAGCCTAGATAGGACCAACCTATCCTTTAAGTACTGTAACCTCAGATGAAAAGTGGAGGCCCCTTGTAAAAGGCATGTTAGAATTTATATGCAGAAGTCATCAATGTTTCTTCCTTTAAGATCAAACATTTATTTATTTTACCACTGAGATGGGAATAAATTTGCAAGTCATGGCATCCAGTTCAACATTTTTCCAATTCAATTTATCTACTAAATATAAAGCATAAATTGCCTTAGAAACGATTGCAGAAAAATCTCTTGGTATTCTGTGGACTAATACTTGGTACTCGCAGTATTAAAGCTTTAAAAATGAAAACCCTATAAAAACATATAAAACTAGCTCAACCTGTAAAGCTAGCCTTACTGATAATCTAAACAGTTCTAGTCACTCAATACTTACACCCAAAGATCTGGATTTAACCAGTTATATAAAAGTTTATCATTAAAAAAATAAAATCAAATGTCAGCTGAATACGTACCTGCCAAAAAAAAAGAAGCATTTGACACAGGAAGTTACATGCTAGTACATACATTACATAGGTAAACAGCTATAGCAGTATGTATTCAAAATAAAGTCTAAAATTACTAGTAATTACATATTTTACTATGTCTGTGAAAACACGCTGAAGATAGTGCCGATTAAAAATTAGTTGCAAATTACAGAAAGATTTCTTAGATGGCGGTAAGGCAGACTTAGGTCACAGAGAAAGTAATTATATTAAGAACAGGAAAAAGCCAAGCAACCAAACATGCCTTTCTTTCTAGAAGTTATGCTAACCCTGCTGTCTTGTTTTCATCGCTGTTCCTTTCTGTTTGTTTTTCTGCCATAATCAAATGTATGTATTCCCTAATCCCATACTTTGTTATCACAGCCTGGGAAAGTACCAACTTTTTACATTAAATACAAAAGTTCCCAGGAGCACACATGGTTGCATGCACACAAACACATGCCAAGCTAGCTGCTTTATGCAAAAAAAATTAAATATGAAATATCATTTCAAAGATCGACTCTCAAAGGTTGGGAGAGGGGAAAAGGGTACAGAAAACCGTTCCTAGGATCTTCCCAAGTATATCACATTCATGCATTTTACTTAGATCTTTCTTGAAAATGAAAACTCAGTGGTACTAAATTAAATGTCATTCAGTTTTATACTTCCATCGACATGCAATTTGAACAGTCGTAAAAACCAGAAATCTATCAAAATTTAAGAATACAAACAGGGGAATGTGAATTATATGCACTGTTGCAAGATCGTATTTACTGAATAGAAATGTCAAGAGTAAAAGTTAATTCTTACGGTTACTTTACTTTGCCCATCCAGCACAACTTTTAAAATTCCTTCTTAAAGACTGCCTGCCACTCAGTTTAATGCTCTTGTTCCAAACTTCAACCTGAAGACCCCCAAGTTTTCCAGTAACAAAAGCTATTTCAGAAATTTTGCGCAGACTGCTGTATAATTAATATGTAATGGTTTCCATAGTCAAAAAATGAGGATGGGCAAAATAAGATGTGCAAGGAAGAAGAAGTCCTCTGTCATAAATAATTATCTTAGGCATTCACCTGTGGCAATGAAATAGCCCCCAATAAACTGTATGCACCTGTTGTGATGGTTTATTAAAGACTTGTTCTAATAGAATTTCCCAGCTTCCCTCTAAACTTCTGGTTTCCCCAACAACAGATTAAAAGATAAAGCATCATAAATAAAACCTGCAATCTTTCTACACCTCCATGCTAAAAACATATGAAAAGTCAGTTCAAATGAAGGCTTTTCAGCCTTGGATAAGGAAGCAGATGAAAACACATTGTTTCAGCAAAATGCAGGAAAAGCACAAGCAAACAAACAGAAAAATGAAGGAAAAGTTCATGGTAGGAGGTGCAGGAGGACAAAAAATATCAGCAACTCGCTATAATGTCATAAATAACTTTAATCCAATTACAACCCATTACTTGATGAAAATCCGTTAAATAAATAAATAACACCTGCCAAATATATTAGCTGGACTGGTATGAGAGCAGAAGAAAGGAGTTTTTTGTTACGTATGCAATTGCCCTGTGTGTCCAGCCACGTTCAACAGGGAGAGCATCACTTGAAAGAAGGACCTCTGTTGATTGGACTTCTTTTCTTTAAAGAACACTCATGAGTTAAATTCCCGAAGTATTTTAAGGTGGACTTGAAAACCATCCTCTACTACAGGTGGTGAGGTTTACAGTGGGGTGTCTCTAGCTATCACAGATGAAAGACAGACAAGCAATGAAGGCCTTTCACTCTTAAAGAAGAAAAAAAACCTCTTTGCCACAGAGATAAAGCAGTATAATGAGGAACCAGTCAGGATAATTTCATGGTTTGAAATATAAACCACCAAAACATTTCTGACGTATGTTAAATCATAGCTACTTGTAGCAAAACATTCCATATTTTACTACCGTCCAACACAGGTAAAGATAATAGTCCCCTCCATCCCAGATATAAGTGCCAATGAAGGGGTATCTCAATCATCAAGTTCAATTCCGTGCAGCTGCAGGCAACCACACAAAGGATGCTTTCCTTCCAAACAGTTTGCAAAACCATCTAATCCACACACTAAAATACACCCTACAAATGAGACATTTTTCAAATGCTGTAGAAACTAAAGTAACCAAAACTATCAACTATAATGGACCACAGGAAGAAGGAAGCAATCAATATCCTGTGCTCCTGCAACAACAGTTTATTTATTAAATAGAATCTCCCTTCCTATCATTCTCTGTTACAACTTCTACTCTTTTCATTTTGCATATTTAAAACTCTCTATAAATAAATTGCTCTAATCAAAGCTATATGTTGTTTCAGTGCATTTGATATTTGGCCAAGAGCTTCTGGGTGCAGGCATCCCCAATCTCAGAGATGGATCCAATTGGTGTAGGAGCTCCTGGATGCTCTTCTGAGTGCTAATGCATAACACCGTTATTTTTTAGCTATTGCTAATTAGCATCTGTAATAGAAAACATTTGACACAAAATATGCTGCTTCTCCAGACGAAAACATTTCAATGTCTGGAGAAATTAAGCAGTGTAAAAAACCCTTACAATTTCTCCTCCCAACTGTATGAAATATTAGGCCATCAGAATTACAGAATCTTAGGGGTTGGAAGATCATCTAGTCCAACCTCCCTGCCAGAGCAGGATCACCTAAATTAGGTCACACAAGAACATGTCCAGGCAGGTTTTGAATGTCTCCAGAGAAGGAGACTCCACAACCTCTCTGGGCAGCCTGTTCCAGTGCTCTGTCACCCTCACAGTGGAACACTTTTCCCATGCCAAAGAAAAATTTAACTAAATCAATTCCCTTCTTATGAAACTGAAAGCACAGAAGCTATTGCAGATACGTTTCCATTTCTTTTTTGTTGAAATATTCAAAAAGTTCTTTCTGACCATTATTTTTCACATAAATACAAGGAAAGATCACAAGATTTTGCACATGTCCTGGACCAAATCTAACCTAGAAAAAAACATTTTTGGAAGTCTTACATCTTACGTGAAAACGTATCCTGACTGTTTTCAAGGTAACAGTTGCTACATGCCATAAAAAACCAAGACCGATAAAACATCTTTCTATTTTCCCACCCCTCAATACTGCTAAACAACATATAGCACATATACCTTGCTAGGAACTATATATAAGAACCATAAAAAAACACTAATTCTCAATTCACGTGAGTATCTATTCATATCTAAAGGGATCACAAACATTCCCACCAACACCTTTAATAAATATCCATCATATTTTTCTAAATAAAAATATAAGAAATAATATATTCATCTTATATTTCTAAAGAAATATAAGCCTTTTTTCCTAATTAAGATGGACTTTCTAAGTAGCTATAAAATGCTAAATATTTTTTAAAAGAAATAACAAAGTATAAAGGGGCTTTTTTCCCAAGTTCTACATACTTTTGCTAATTGCACACAAGGGGAACAACTTAGACTGTGAAAAGAAATGTAATAGCTAAAACATTGCATGACATTAAGACATTTTCATAAAAGAGTAATATTAAAACTTTCACTTTCTGAAGGACAATAAAACTTTCTACATGTAATAGACCAAATATTTTGGCTAACAGCATGTGTTAGTCCATATATAGCAAAAAATTACCGCTCCATTATAAACCTCACATTTAGGACCTTCCCCAATTAGCCGTGTTCCAGCTGAGGGGAGAAAAGCAGAATGCTTTCAGTGAACACTTCCCTCTGCAACTAGCAGATTTGCTTTCTCTCAGGCTTGGGGTCGAATCATGTTTTTTAGAAAAAGTGATTTCTCAGGTTTAAGGCCGCTTGTTCCCTCCCTGTTTGCACAACTGCGGTGCATTTCTGACGTGCGTGCACTGCCTGATTCTGAGGTCCAGACTGGCTGCTCTTTTATTACCAGAGTTATTGATAGCTCAGCTCTGTGTTCCTTCCACTTTGACCACCTTTTATTTTCAAGGGTTTCCCTAGACAAACTATGGAATCATTCGAAGTATTTACCAAAGTGGGTATCATTTAGAGGATGTGTTTGCTCTGGAAGAGTGGAAAACCACACATTCTCTCAAAAAACCGTTATACATGCCTAGAGCTTCACTTTCATGCCATGTGATGTTCTAATAAAGCATAGCTACACAACACATTAATGCTTTTCAACAGCTAGGCCTGGAGATCATAGCAAAGACTCACTCTTTTGGCCCTTAGTTAAAAGTTTAGTTGATGGAAGAAACAAGATACACAGGCATGCACATTAAACATCACACTGTGATACTACAGTTTTAGAAGAGTATTAATTTATGAAATATATAATTTAGTTGTTTTTCTTTTCACTTCGGTATTAGTTATCACTGCATCAGAGCAGTGACAGGCACTGCTTTAACACTTTTTTTTAAATGAATTAAGAAGTTAAAAGCATTTGGTATGTGGCAACCTAATGGACATAAAATTAAGAATTGTATCCAGTATAAAGGCTGAAGCACTAATGATAATGTTGTCTCTATATATATAAAAGAATAAAAGTAACAAATAATATCATACAGAATATTAAAATATCTTAAAGAAAAAGCTTAATCTAATGGCAGTCTGGGTTGTATTTCTTTGTATAATGACTTATCATTCAAAATTCACAAGCAATTAATGGGCCACATGCACATTCCAAAAGACTTAGAGGACACATTACACCTTCAGACACGCAAACGCAACTTCCCCGTTTGTGCTTGTAGCTTGTCAGAAAATATGATGCAATAAATATTTAAACAATTTAGAATTCCCACTAGCTCTGGTCATAATTTTCCTCTTTCAAATTGCTGAAGACAATGAAGCTGTTCTTATTTCACTTAGGTTTTTTAATGCAATGACGCCCACTGAAAACGTTCTCCAATGCAAACAGGACTAACTCTTCTACCCTTACTGGCATCGTAATTGTTCGTGACAAGACCAAATTTGAGGTACCTTCCCACAGAAATCTATGATCCTCTCCAAAACGCAATGATATGAACACATTTCAAATCCAACAAGACAGAAATTACAGAGAATTTACAAATAATTAAAATCTCTTGGGTTTGAGAGATGATGTTTTCTCAGGCATTCCAAGAAAGGTAATTTATACCTTCGGATATTTCAGCAAAAAGAAAGAGCCTAGACAAAAAGTGCAGCTCCTGATCTTCTTTCTGAGTCAAGTGAGAGGGATTTATTTACCTGAATATGATTAAATTTTTTTAAAATTTTACAATACTAAAATTCTAAAGTATTTTGTGGGCTTGTGGGGCAGCACAGTAGGTTTAGCACAACAAAACCTCAGTTTACATTGGCATGTTAGCACACTGACGTTTTTTAATGTTAATAAAGATGAAGCCATCAAAGGAGATTTTGCACAGCACAGAAGAATGCCTGCCCAGCATTCAAGGCTGCTCCACAGTGTACTTGGCCACAGCAGGCTGGAATTACACGAGATTCAACATAAGGCATCTCAGGAGCCTGTCATCTCAGCAAACTTCCCATCCATCTGCTGACGCCAACAAAGTTTGGGATCTGCTTTAAAGGAGGAAACATTATTACCAGCATTCAGATAAACAATACTCCAATGTGCGGCCACCAGTATTTATAGAAATATGAGCCCTGAGAAAGTAACATAAATCATTTGGAAGTGATCAGTATTTTCTGGTTTTATGCACAACTAGGTATTCTACTGAAAAAAAAAAAAGTAGTAGTATGTATGTTGGAATCAAGAGAGGCCTGTCCTTTAAAAGCTATTTGCATAACAAACAATAGTGGGGAAAAACTTGACATTCCATCTCACTCCCGCCCTAACTATCTTATTCTAGTCATTCTAGTTGGTATATCAGCAAAGCTGCCATGAGCAGATGCTAACACTGTAATTAATTCTCAAGACCCTTTTGTTTTACTATAGGGAAAGAACGTGAAATAGTTGGGTGAACTAAATTGAGCGTCAAGTACATTCAGTTTCCTGATGGCAAATTGATTTTTTTCACAGCAGGCTATCAGCACAATTTCAGACAAGCATTTCATTAAGATACAGCATACATAACTCCTTATAACTTTGAAATACCTTCAACACAACATTAGGATCAAAGAGCAATCAAGCCTTTAAGACTACTCTTAAAGTAAAAAATGCGCACCTGGTGCCATGTTCTCCCAACAGAGTGAAATGAAAATCAAACTCAAAAAGCTCCCTTGTACAGCCTGCCAGTTTGCTAACAGCATAACTGGCATGAACCGTTGCATGGCAATTTCTATATGAACTTCCCAGCACTTTCTGTAAAATGTTTTAAACACCTGATGTCAGTTCTTGATGAAAAGCCACACAATCCCTGCTCCTTTTTCCCCAGATGGCTTGTCACAGCAGAGCTCCTCTGATGGCTGGGCATGGAGGACAGCTGGCTTAGCAGTACCAGCACAACAGAACATGGAGAAATACCATCCCTGGTGTCTCACAGGCAGGTGTGTCATTTCTCTGCACCCATCATGAAGTTTGTCATGAGGATGGAAGCAGTAACAGAGAAACACCAAAAAAAAAAAAAAAGAGAGAACTCACACTGTCCAAACCCTACCGACTCAACCCCCTAGGTCTTCTACAGCTTATAGCACCACTGTATTCAATTCAGGAGACTGGAAAGAACCTGGGCAGGATAAACGAGAAGTGGGATTGAAAGAGGGAGCGTAGAAAACAGCATTGCCCAAAACTGATATCAATTTATTACATTTAAGTAGAGGGTCAAACATGTTAATTATTCTAATTTAGGTTCAGCAGTGACTAAAGTTTTTCCAGATTAACAAAACTTGAAAATAACAAGCAGTTCATGCTGTATTCATGTTCAAGATAAAATGGGGTGGTGGGGGAGGAACGTTCAAGGCAGTACTTCCTCTCGGTTCAGCTCAATTAGCTGTACTTATATGAAAGCCAGGGGAAAAAATGCTGCCTTGTTTACGGTTTCTCTTCTAACCTTTCAGATAGGGTTACTGGGCCTCTATTTAATGAGAGTTTTTAGTTGAAAGCTCAGCCTTTCAGTGCTTTCCAGCTTGCTGACAGAAACAATGCTGAGCCCTGTACAGCAACAAGAACTGCCAATTTATCTTCCTCTTCAGTTCACTCCCACCAGATATCACTAGCCCTCTCTTCTTCTGTCCTGCCTGTCCCATGGAGCCTTCTCTCACACGTGCCAAAACTCACATCTCCATTCCAACCAAGCACTCCTGCTCCCTACTGCTTCCCACTCTGCTTTTCTCTGTCTCACCTAGCACTCAGCTGCATCTCCACATGCTCTGGTCAGTCTCATCAGCCATGTTTTTTTTCCCCAGCTCCTTCCGCAGCTGTCTCTGAACCAGTTTTTCCTACAGCTTCATTCCTTTCCATTCTCTCTCACCTTCCTGATATCCCCCCACCCCTTACCGCTGGCAGGAAAGGCCTGAATCTCTCAAAAAGCATCAAATTCTCATCCCAGTGGGAGATATAAGAGCTACTAGTTACCTTTATTTCTCCAGTCTGATCTTGAAGCTGCAAATAATTAGTACAGCCCACAGTCACACACCCAAGCTGGTGACAGGCACAGACACATTTAGAAGGACCAGCTGGTAAAGGATGCACTCACCAACCTGCAACGGCAGAGCTGAATTCAGCTGTGAATAAAGATCTGAGGCAGCATCCTAAGTAAAACCAGCAGCACTTAGTTTGGGTGGCCCGGATCAGGACAGATTCAATTACAATCTAATTGTTCTTAATTGCAGGAGTTTTTAATCTTTTTGCAGGTGATGTTAAAGAAATAATTGTTAACAGGGAGTTTTATATGGTGTGTTTTGTTCATTTTAATTAAAGCCTATATAATTTAATTCTATGTACTTGAGGCTTTATTTTAAATGGCAAATTAGACGCACACTATATGTAAATAATGGGAAATTCATTATTTTTTCCACATGAAGGAGTTCAATGAAATATCTAACTGTACATGAAAACTCAAAGAACACATGCAACTAATAAATCACAGCCAGAGTTTCCTCAGCTCTGTTACACTTGCTCCAGATGACGAAACAAAACACTTCTTTTAATTGGATGTTCCTTGTTGCTTTCTATACAGTGCTGCTTTCCCTGGGAGATTCCAAATGATAAGTAACTGGAAATTAGGATGAGAATTAGTCTGTTATTCTGCAGCAATGACACAATGATTAATCATATTAGTTTACTGCCCCTTCTGCTTTAAAACCCCGTAGTCACAAAATGAGTTTTGTTCAATATTCCAGAAGGGATATGAGAATTGAATTTACACAATTTAACAAATTCCAGCAGGAAAGCCATACTCAGCGAAGATAGTAGATGGATAAATCCTCTAATTTACAATAATACACAGATGGCAAGCCCCTTACTGAGCAATGCGCAGATAAGGAACCTTCCCAAATGAATCACGAAAACAGACTGTGAAGGGACATGGGTAAGGAACCTTCCCAAATGAATCACGAAAACAGACTGTGAAGGGACATGGGTGGAAATAGATCAGGCAAGTCTGAGCTTGTGCGTCCTCCTGGAAAGCACTCAGAAAATGTTTCCTGTAGGTTTTTCTATATCTAATAACTATCCTGTCTTTTATCCAGTTCTCTTTAAGCCACCTCATATTCTAAACATTCTCACCATTTTCTAAGCCTTACTGAACATGAAATAATGGCTACTAGGGTCTAGGGGAGGCAGATGAAGGTTCAAAATCACTGCTGTACCAGCATAAGTCCCCACATCTTCCACATGTCTGATGATAAGGTATTTTTGGAAGAGTATCTTACTTTTGAGGAACAATGTTTCTGCCACATTTTCAATGTTGGAAAACACCCAAATGCAATCCTACCTTCTCACTGTAGGCTTTTTACATGATATTATTACATAAATCAAATTTTCTGCTTTTAATTAGATTACTTTTCCTCCCCCTTCCCCTCCCCCCTTTAGAATTATGATTAATATCAGAGTTCTGGAAAATTAAATACACAACTATAAAGCAGCTATGGCAACAGAGGCAAGACTCCACAGCTAACCTTTGTGCTTTAGCCCTGGCAGAGACACTCTTTGCCAGTTTTAGAATATCAAAATAAACTAGCTGCAAAGCATTGCCTCTGTGTTTTAGCAAATAATACAAACCAGGACTTCTAGATAAAGAATGCAAGGGCTCTATGGGATCAGGTTCTGCACAGTTAGGAAGTAGATTGGAATAAAGCATTTGAATGTTGGTGCTCCAGTATAACCAGGACTCAGCTACATTACTGGGGAAGAGGAAAAGAGTAGCAGTAAAGCTGAAGAACATGGCTATGAGTCGATTTAGTAAATTGGCATTTTGTATCACTAACATGCTGTATTTCGGGAAGGTAGCTCTTAGATGACCTTTTCTGTAATCACTGCACAAACTGTATTAAGATGGGCAAAGAGAGAAAGGTAACAATGCACATTACCTAAAAATACTTTGTATATAAAAATTGAACCCCGCACTTTATAGCAAATTCAGTTCATAAGGAAAACAGGCATACCGTTAAGTATGAGACAATGCCAAAGCCATTACCCTGCAGGTGAATACAGGCCCAGTGCCACATATTTGGGAATTCTGGTCTGATCATAAAATTCCATGGGAGAAGTCGAACAGGTGCTGCCTGGCCTGCCTGTAACAAAGAGCACGATCCTTGGTATTGTAGTAACTCAGGCCCAGAGAGGTTTATCTCAGGAAGTAAACCAACATTCTGAAGCCAGCTAACAGCTCTAGAGACAGCACCTTTGGGGATTACAGCATTAAAAGCCATGTTTGAGCAGTAATTATAACTTTTCTTTTCTGTATTTTCCAATATTCTTTCTATGCCAAAAACATTGGCATTCCACTTTCATTGATACAAAAGTCTGAAATACCTGACTGAAATATATTTGACTTTCTGGTAAATAAAAACCAAACAAACCCAAAGCAAAAAGTTACTTTTTTTAAAAAAATTTGCTTTTATTCTGCTCATTTTCCATTTTAAAATATAAATCTGAAGTTGCTGCAGTGCCCACCAAGAAGTGCATGGTTCGCAGTCCCAGCTTGTGCCGAGCAGAAGCATCCTCTCCCTTAGCCACTGTGAGCAAGGAGGACCCATGCCTATATGGGGAGGTGCCAGCATCCCTGCTCACCTTTCAGATGGCAGGCAAACAAACACAATGTTAAAAGGCTGCTAAAGAAAAACAAACACAAAACAAAACCCAAAGCAAATTCCCTCTTCTAAGCAATGGCTTCATGACGTTCTTGGCAGGAGCAACACCTCGTTTTAATCATGAAATGTCTTAGCTGGGCACAAGACAAAACAAAGGGGCAAGGGAAAGAGAACACTGATCCGATACAGCAAAAGAGGAAAACATACATTAACTTATAGGACTGAAACGGAATCATAAACTTAAAAGGTATCTGAAGGCAAGGCAAACCTTATGGAGTCAATGAGGATCCTTGAGATGCCCTTTCCCCCTCACCAGCACCCCCGCCTTTGCCTGGACTTCTGGCACATTTTTAAAAGTCTGACATCTTCTACCAAAACCAGCACTGACTCCCCTGATTTACATCAGTAAGAATTGTTCCTAAAGATGGGAAATTTGAAAAGCCAGGCTTCAAAACATTCTCCACAACCATTGCTATCACCATATTAAACAGGCCTTTGAAACCAGGATTATTCAAATAGATAGGCCACATTGCCAGAATTTAATATTAGACCTCAGGTATTTGCCAGTTTAGTAACTGAGGTTGTAAGGACTCAGGTAATAGATGAATCAGTTACTCCAGGTAATTTTTTATGCATTCCTTGTAAGCCAGTGGAGCTGTCATTATTTTTTCCCTGAAAAAAAAATGTTATCAATTTCCTATGCATAAAGACACAGGTATGTATTTGTCAGCTCTGGAATAATCTGAAAGGAAATTATGCTGGCTACAGTCATGATTTAGGGACAAATTGTGACTCTCCCTGCTTTGGACATGATTTCATGGCATTCCCACTAAAATTTGAACACTTGTGCTGTCCTTTCTTTAGTGGCATCGATTTTTTCCTTGCAAGGAATAAGCCTCAGGGTGGAGACCCCAGTTGCAATCTGGCTTTACCATGGGCACAGTACGTCCAGTTCTGGTCCTACTGAGGCCACTAGCTGCAACCAAGAATACCAATGCTGAGAGCGCTTTCCCAAAGGCCTCCCAGATAAAAAAACAAGGCCTTCCAGACAAAAAGAAAAAAAAGCATCTTTAAAAAAATTTTTTTTAAAGAGGAATGGATTATAAGTATTTTTAAATTCCTCAGTATTTTCTATCTGTAGGAGTTTGGGAAGAGCCATATGACTTATTCTGCGTCTGTCACTCCCGTAGTTTCAAGCATCCTTTTCAGATTACTTGAGTTTCAATCTGAGAAAAGAAATACATCACGGCAAGAGGAGTCCGAGGTGACAGTGACTGATTTTGGTATGTCTGAGGAAGGTCACTGGAAGAGTGGCCATATGTTTCAGGCCAGCTACAGGAGAAAAACTGTTTGTTTGGCCATCGTGGCTGGACAACCAAGAAAAATTCTAAGATATCTCCACTGCAGACTGATGTCCCAACCCACTGCTGCCACACAAACGCATCATCTTCAGCATGCTCTCCCTCCTCCAGGAAAACAGGCCAAGAGCACCCAACAGTCACCTGGGCTTAGGGGGCTTCATACAGGAGGAGCGATAACAAAAATATGTAATCTAATCTAAGGCAGGGCCATTTTCCAGAGTTTCCCCATTGTCCGTGGCTGTCTGACCGGCTAACTGCCTTTTTGGGTCAATTAGAGCAGGATTGCTCCTCTGAGGTAACTGCGCACATACAACGTGCAGGCCCTTTGTATAACCAGTAATCCCTCCATTGAGATCTAAGAGGTTTTAATATCGGCTTTTCCAAGCCTTCTGGTTGCTCCAGCCTGTCTGTGCTGAAATTTGCCTGGGTTGTGCCTGGGTTGAGCTGACCTGGCTCATGTGCAGCCCCACGCAGCTCTGCCATTTGTTTATCCCACTGGTAACCTGCACCAGGGGACGTTGAATTGTCTCTGTGTTCCTGCCGCTGAAAGGTTCAAGTTTTAAACTCTCTGCGTACCTTGCCAGGAAACTTTAGACCAACAAAAGTAAATAGTCCTGTCAAATAAAGGTCATGAGATAATAAGAGAATAAGCATTCAGTATTACGACAATGTGACAACAATAGCAAGGCTGAAAGACAAAACGCATCAAAGCCTCGCTCAGAAAATGATACTTTCTCATGCCACGATTCATTTTTCAGTTCAAAATGTTAACTAAAAGTAAGAGCTGCATACGAAGAAAGGAAGCACTGCGAGAGCTGCTGTGCTTCTCTCAGTCAGTACAAGACAATCTTGACCTTCATGCCATAATATTAAGCCAAAGTTCTTGAAAGGAGGCATTGTTTCAAAAGCCAGCTGCTTTTTGAAGGGTAAGAAATGCCTGCTAAGGACAGGGTTGAAACCCTGGAGGTCACGTTATGTTTGACATGTGACATCTAAACTTCTTTATCTAAAAGGGGAATTTTAGAAACCTTTCACTCCTCTGTGCTACTTCGCTGTGCTTTGAACGGAATCCAGCCTAAGTGCATACTTAGGGAAAGTCCATGGGAAAGCTTTAGATGATATCCTTGCAATTTATCCAAATATTTATCTTGTGATGTGTGAGTACACCTGCCTCTCTATTTAGGGTTTGCAGAACGCTGTTTGCGTCTTGGGTAGGCATGGAACTAAATATGCAGTAGAGAAAGTACCTTCAGCCCCAACCCCCTCCATCCAAAGCGACACCGGAGGAAACAGCTACCAGAGAAGGAACATGCTGTCATTCATCACTCAGCACTGTGATTCCAGTAAGAGCCCACCTACAGATGCACAGAGGGTTTACCTCTTTCGCGGTGCAGAGCTTAACAATCCAGTGCTGGTACCTTTAACTGATAGCCATGCTAGTGACAACCTGACATTAGTGTCACTGACAACGGGTGAAATTTGGGAAGCACTGCTTGGACAGGCATGCACAGCAGTAAACATTTATCTAAGATATATATATTTTAGAGGGTCTGACTTCTCAAACCCCTTGAGCTTGTGTTAATTTCTCAGTGCAAGCTCATTCGGGGTATGGGGGTGGGGAGGTTGTGGGGTGGGAATGCCATAGCAAAGGGCAGATATTAGCAGCACAGGTAAATGGCAGCACCGTGCCCTGCACCCTCGACGCCGACTTCTCCAACCATCCCTCTGGTGATGGGGTCCTGCAGCTCCACCTGCTGGTGCCGGTTCCCGCAGCAGCCCGCGGGGCGCCGGCGGCGGGGCAAGGCGCCCGGGCTCACCGCGCAGCGGGCGGGCGGAGCGCCGAGCTTAACGCGGGTCTCCCTGGGAAGCTGCTGCAAGCTCGGACGGTGCCCTGCGGAGTGGCAATAGCGCCTGGTCACGGTGTGCGACCCTCTGACCACCGGAGCGTCCACTTACCCGGCACGATGGGCCTGCAACGCATGGGAGACCTGGGCAGGGACACGTGGAAGGCTTGTTCGAAAGAGACTCGGGTAGATATCCAGAGGGGAGAAGGAGCGTTTTGTCTTTACTTGGCTGTGGGAAGTCTCGAGTAACTTCAAACAAGCTTGGAAAATCGCCAAGATTCCACAGTAGCTTCCAAGCCATGTGGTACATGAGGACACCGCAAAAAGCACGAGGAGGTTGGGCTTAGGTAACTCAGTCACACCCGTATCATCATCAGATTCTCACAGGTGACCCTTTTTACTAGTGTGCAGCACGGGATATCCTAACACCAGCGTCCCCAGGATGGTTACCAGGGAGTACAAAAGCCCCACCAGGAGGCAACTTCTCTTGGCCCAATTTTCTTTTTTTTCTTTTCTTTTTCTGGAGTGTCTCTGATCAGTTCCTTCTTTTGACTGCAGAAACATGCCCATTTCCAAGTCAGCACACCAGCAGAACCTGGCTGTGCCCAGCCCTCCACCAAGGAGCTCACCAGCTTAGTCTGGGGGAGAACCAGGTGACGTACCAGTAAGGCCTACTTGTGTGTCTTCTCACTGAGACTGCAGCTCACAGCTACTTACAAAGGTCTTTTCATACCCACCAGCCTTGATGCAACTGCAGATACTACTAAGGACCAGCGCTTAGTTATTGCTAGTGCCTATTTATATGGCCACAGCTTTATTAGAAATGGGGCTGTGGCCTAATCACTGCGTGAGGGGTACCGAGCCTTCTGGAACACTCCGCTGTTGTGACACCACTCATGTACAAGTAAAGCTGCCCTAACAAACAGCTTTGGCTCGGTTTTCTCCTGCATTTGAATGTAAGCATTTCTTTCTAGAAAGAAAATAAAGAGGGAAATTAATTCTCCCATCTCCCCATAACGCTGGACTGAGCGCTGCAGGAGGCAGGTGCAAGCGCTGACTGTTTCCACTGTATACTTAAGGGACACACATGGGCATAATTATGGTTTTACGGAGGCCCTACCTAAAGTGCTGATACTCATCTGACACGCTCCAGTTCTGTTCTCGGTGATAACACCAAATACCGGTCTTTGTAAGTCTCTGTAACCATGTTAAGCTCGGGGGAGCACGCAGCTGCCTCACGGGGACAGAAACCCGCCCAGACCAGAAGGCAGGATGATACCGGACCTCCGGGAGCAGGAGGGGGCGGGGCCCATCGCTTAAAACAGGTGAAGCCGAGCTGCAAATCAGCAGAGGGAGCCAGCTCCCTTGGTTTACAAATCGCAGCTCCGCTCATACCTGCGTGCCAGCCCGGCGCCGGCCGGGAGCAGGATGCTCGTTTGGTCGAGAGGGAATACTGGGAAAACCGGAGTTTCCCTGCACCATTAAAGTTTACTGACCCTCCCTGGCTGTGCCACCACCTCCGGAAGAGGCCAGGATCTCAGTGGTTTTGAGGAACCTGGGAGAGGTCATACTTGTGGGACTTCAAAGGGGTCTTACAGGAAAGTGGGAGAGGGACTGAGTGTAGTGGTAGGACAGGGGAGTGGCTTCAAGCTGGAAGAGGGTAGGTTTAGGTTAGATGTTAGGAAGAAATTCTTTACTGTGAGGGTGGTGAGGCACTGGAACAGGCTGCTCAGAGAAGCTGTGGAAGCTCCATCCCTGGAGGCATTCAAGGTCAGGTTGGATGAGGCCTTGGGCAACCTGGCCTAGTGAAGGGTGCCTCTGCCCATGGCAGGGGGCGGGGGGTAGGAAAGGGTGGAGCTAGATGATCTTTGAAGTGCCTTACCAACCCAAACCACCCTGTTGTTCTATGAAAATACCCCTTTGGTTGCAAAAGCTAACTGGGAGAGAAATTTTAAAAGTTGCCTTCATCTCTCCCCACTCCATCGCTACTGTGTAAGCATTTGGGATTTGGGTAAGCACGTTGTCTCTTTGTACAAGCTGCAGAAGCAGTCTTGCTCAAACCCATGGGGACAGCTGTACACAGAACTTCTCTGGCAAAACCAGCCATTAACACCACCGCAGTGCCACCCCCGTAGAATCGCCTGCCTGTGCTTACCTTTAATTCCTTGGATGGAATTCTCCTCTTGTTCCCTTGTGAGAGGACAGCACAGAACCGAGGAGAAATCGGGTAATTATATACCATGATGCATTTCAAAATCTGAACTGCAGTTTGAGCAGGTAAAGTAATATGGGCACCAAAGTCTGTGTGTGATTTTTGGGTCTCTACTTCCAAAATCTTTCTTGCCAGGGAATTACAAGAAAACAGGTACAAGATTAAAAGACATAGCCCTCCTGTCCCCAGCTCAGAGGGCCTTTTCCTCACAAGAGCTGTTCCTCTCCTTTTCTCATCCTTCAGAACAGTGAGTTTGGAGGCTAAGCTGTCTCTGAATGACCTGTTAAATCAGTCAGTCTTCAATGCAGTCACACTGGTGCTCTTGAGGGAACAATCTGATTAGCTAATCATTTAATTACAAACTGCTGAATTAATAATGCAGTAGAACTTAACTCAAAATGAGAAGGGCATTACAGGACTGACAGCTGGGAAGAGGTGAGGCAACTGATGTAAATTTATTTCTAAAGTGAGCATACGTTATTTGAAAGCAGTAATACCTGATGAGTGCAGAATCAAATCACTTCTGCAGGTACCTTCCCTTCTCTAGCAGAAGAGCAGAAAGCTGACTTCTGTGGCTATAAATATAGTCAGATACTTAAGATATTTCCTAATTAGGACCAGTGAAAGAAAGGAAATTACATTCTACCTCCATTAAATATCCTTCTGCTGCACAACTCCTCCATCTAGCAGACGAAGGGTGTGCTGGAGCAATGCTTTTCCCAGCTCAGGGGCTGGATGTCTCCAGGGTGCTCCCATCTCTCCAGCACGTGTCCACAGCAGGCTGCTTCCCCCTGTCCAGGGGATTGCAGGCCTCAGGTCGAAAGGCTTGGGCTGGCATGATGCAACACCACAGCACAGCACAGTGCTGGAGGTCTGGGAAGAGCTTTGAACATGATGCAAGCGCTACAACCCAGCGGTGAGACACACACCTCTAAAGATCCTTGTGATGATTTCATTGCCCAGCAGGCTCACAACAATTAATAGTGCTGGCACTGCAGTGGTTTCTGTGGTATTTAAAACACCAGAAATAAAGATGAAGACTCATTTTTCTCAAATGGTACAGAGTACTGCTTTGGGGGAGCCTTTATGAGGTTCATTCACTGTAGAAAATCCACCCTTTTTGTAATATCTCTGAGATAACCTCACCCAGCCAGAGATCATGGTTATTGCCCAGGGCATTGCCCAGGCCACTGCAGTGGCTCCTATGCTGTAAGGCGATGGTAGGTTTGCAGTGGTGGGCTGAGCATTGCCCGGTTCCCCTTCAGTGGATACATCTTCTCTCTAGGTAAAAGGTTTGTGTGGTTCCCAGCACCACTCCAGAATGGGAGATGCTGACCTCAGGCCCCCTTTGCATCACACTGCCAGAGCCAAATCCCCCTCCATAAGGACCAGTGGTTTCAGCTGTGCATCCCAAACCTGAGATGTCTCACAGTACTTTCATTTAACTGCTAGGTGATAATCCTGCAACCAGGACCAAGGGCTATATCCAGTTTCCATCTCTGCTGTTCACTTGTTCAAGTAGCTTATATGCTGGTTTTCAGTTAGAGATGGGAAATATCTGTAAGTGCATCTTAAACTTGGATGAGAGCCAGTTTGCCAATGTTTCTAAAGCCCTCGGAGACCATGGGAAACAAGAAACAGAGGAATGTCCAACTTTTGCCTAAAGCTCTCAATTTTGTGTTGTTATTTCTCATCAACTGAAGCCCACCTGTATGTGTTGATGTACAGCACCGCAGATGCCAAAGTGTTTACAGTTACATGTGAGATGCAGCACCCAGTTTGGGTATGCTGTAAGGATGAATTCTGAATGGATTTTCACCTTATCTGAGCTCCGTGTTGTTTATTTATACCATGGAATAAAATATCCTATAAGGTTTTTTGTTTCATTTCTGTGATTTACAGAATGCTTTTGCATATTCTGATGGTCATATAGTTATCATCCCACTCTCCTAATATTTGCATTACTAGAGATTAAGGGTGTTTTCCATTTGCTGTTCGGCTACAGGAGAGAACTGCTGAACTTGGCCCAGCCATCTGCACGTTCAGAAGTGTTGCACTGTGCACCACAGGCTATGCAACATGGTATAGCCATTTCCTTGCCTTAAATTTAGGACTGTTTTAATGCTGTTCTAGGAAACATTAGAAGTGTGGTAAATAGCAAAAATGTGATTATTTATAGAACGAACACAGTGGCTTGTACATTACCGTACGACCCCAAAATGACTACATAAATTACCCTGCTGCTCCAATAGCCCAACTTTCCTCTTACAGCTGTTTATCTGGTTTATTTTCAATGACTGAAGGTAGCACTGTTCCACTGCTTTTTCATCATCGCTCTATGCTGACATTTGCTGGGCCAGATATAAAACCAGCTTAAATTCTCTAAGTTTCCATGGGCATAACTCAACATCTGAAACACTGTTAGGGCCCTGTGTTTCTTCATTCAGCCAGGAGAGACATTTAGCCTGGTGCTGGCAGTCAGCACAAGACCTGGCAACCAGCAAGGTCTGTAATAGCTATTCACAGGAGCAAATCCCACCCTTTCAGAGATACAATCCAAACATTAGCTCTGATTTGAGTATTTCACAATATTTTCACTGTAAATTTCCCACCAGGCATCTCATGACTTCCCTGTTTGTCCCATACCCACACCACACTGAGAAAACAGAGGAAGTGTACTGTAAAAAATGAAATAGCACCAACACATTTTCCTAGAGCAGGGTATCATGAAATAATGAGCAAGCACCGAATTTACAAGAGATGTAAGAACCATTCCTGCTCTTACTGACATCATCAGAAGCCAGAGTTGGCTCATACACAAATAAGAAAAAATACTCAAGTATGTTTCATTTCCTGTCCAAACGTCAGTGTATAAAAATAGATTATTATTTTTTTAAATCCAAAGTGAACTCACACCTATTAACGAGACACACGCTGCCAAAAAGTCACTCTAGTGTGGCAAGCAATCAGGAACATCAGGTAAGGGAGGAGGTGTTGGAATAAAGGGCAGCTTCATCCTCTCAGCACAGACCATTGAGGAACACAGCATCTATATTGTTCCTAAGATAACTGACAACTCTGTCATCTGTACTGGAAAGCTGGATTCCCTCACTGGCTTTCACAACAGATTTAATAAGCATTGCCTCAGTATCTGACTGCCTCTGGACCCTTCCGTACTGACGTCATTGTCCTAGGTGCTACAGTCAAGATCAAGAATAGTAACTTACAAACATCCACAGCACAACCATAAATCAGTGCTGCTACTTCCATAAAATCGGTAACCATCTCTAACACTCCCCAAAAGCAGTAAAACACTAATTGACCTTCAAACACCACCCTATTTGCTCTGGAAAGCACTGGGATGTCTCATCTCCTTAACCTACAAAGGACTTTTCTACAGCTAAAATATACCATGAGATGCAATTTACAGGGAATGTTACAAATTACATCCCATGCAGGAAGAAGTTATCTGAAAAGTATCTTTAAAGATCCCCTTTTCAGGCACTTGGGATGAAACCGGGGCAAGCAGAACCAGATACTTGACAGCAGATTTGGACGTTGCAACCTCTCATCTCTATGGGAAGCATTCCCACAACAGCAAACACTTTTCACAACAAAGCCGTCCAAATACCATGTTCCTGCTGTTACACATCCTCATATAAACTTCTATAGCAGCCTTCTTATTAGGTGAAATACTACCCATCTCCTCAACGCTCTCACGAAAGCACACATAACTATGCACTAAAATGGACTTTCATACACGTTTACTACAGGACAGGAACAGACAGGGGGGTAATGTTTCTCAAAAACTATCACTTCATTGCTCACTTCTTGTTCCTGATCCACAGAGACAGCTTCAAAAGATGTGCATCCTCCTTAACCCATGCCTTCCACCTATCCATATTCCCGCTCAGGTTCTCTCGGTGATACCTAATTAAAGCCAGAGGAACTCAGCCGGAGGCCTACAGCCTGCGTTTCACATCTGAAGCAATTGCATGCCCATAAGTTTTTCTACATTCTCCTCTTTATACAATTAAAAGAAACAAAACAAAACAAGAACCCCAAAGCCCTCTATCTACAAATTCTCTCGTAACTATGCTGGAAGAGCAGCACAGCTGTAACCCCGAAAGACAGATGCCTTACCCCTCAAGCCAGAAGGCCTCCAGGTCAGCAAGATGCTGCTGATAGTTTTATACTCCCACATAAACCAAACTGAGAGGAGCCAACACCGACAGAAAAAACACTCACAGCCTCTGCTTAACTTTTTACCAATCGAGTGGTTTTGTTCTATTTTTAATAAACTATTCCATAATTCAATTTCTAGCATTTTTAAGGTAGAATATCTTTTCTAATTCCGATTAAATACACAATAGGTTTTCATCTCAGTAGCAGGTGGTATGTCCCTTGGCACTTTAATGTATACATACATTTAAACTACAAATATATTTTTCTACTTGTTCACAGCATGTTTGGTTCTCACTAAGCAACACCGATCAAAAAGCAAAAAGGCAAGATATCTTCTTGGCATTGGAAATTCCAGCCCAAATAGAAGTTGATCTCCTACGTCAGCATAGCTACTTTTGTAACCATTCTTCTTTGACGCCAGTTGTAAGCAACAACTTAGCTAATAAGTGCTAAATTATATTATATAATCCAGATATTAGTTGAAAGCAGATGTACTCAGAGCAAAAATTTCAGATTGATGTGTAAAAATACATTTCACTTATTTTATTGTTCAGCAAAGCACGTTACACACATAAACATGCAGTCATTTGATAAGCTGAATTGTTAAACACCCGTTCATAGGGACTCTAATACCAGAAGTGAGTCTTTGAAATTGTCTGTAGGGGAATGAAAGTCAAGTTTGCAGCTGCCATTTCTTCTTCAACAGACCTATCACTGAAGTGTAATTAATCTCTTTCCCAACTGCTTAAGCACAAAGAGGATTTTTCAATTCTACATGCACCCCGTTACTAAACACAAAAGGAAAAATTTTGCCCCCAGTTGTGTTTGCAGAAGCCCAGTGCATTCACTGGGGTTTCCTGCTGTGCTCACTTCCAGTGGAAAGCCCCGGGCCTTCCGCCTCACTTCCTTTCGTACACGTTCTGGATTGTGAAATAGGCTGTGTGATACAAGAGCTACATAACTACATAACCTATCGCTTCTCTTCTGGGCCATGTGGGCTGGTCAATTTGAGAAGAGAGACCCTTTCACACCTGTCGGTGCTGTTACCTGCGTGCAGTGGGTCTTAACAGAGTAAAAGCCCCAAGAACTTGCAGGCCCTGGTTGCACAGTGTCTGGCAGAAGGAACATCACAAGCCAGCTATTTTAAGGCAACATCCAAGACAGGTAATATTGTTCTTATGACATGCAATGCATTGTGAATTTGCTGACCCTTAGATTTGTGCTTGAAAGTATGTGAAGTCATAGGTACGAGTTCAGTTTTTGTTCTGCTTACCGACTTGACACAAAGTTTACGAGTGTGGATTTTCAGTGGTTACTAATGTCTTAGAGAAGTAATCACAGACAAAGGTCGCATTAAGAGTGCTCGGGCCATAGACTCCTGCCAGCATACATCCAAAGGGTATCTCATCCATGACAACCACCTGGTACACTTTATTTTTCATAAAGGTACAATACCCTAGATAAAGTTTATTAAAGCAGATGTTCTCCAAAATTAACGGTACAGTTAAGCTTACAGCCTTTAAGAAATAGAAGCAGCTTCTTGTTGACTCTGCTCTTCCAGGAAAAGAGGAAGACACCATATCATGTTTGTGCTGTTAATGGTAAGAGACAGGTCTTTCGTTGAGGAATTAGTCACCAACTGAGAAAAGGTGGTACCTGTAGCACAGATAGAGTGATTCATACAGTTACAAACCCATGTGAATTTCCCTGTGCCAAGAGGCTTGGTCTCTTGTGAGAACAGGAATTTGACAGAAAGCAAACACATAGGAATTCACATCCAGAAAATGTAAAGGCTGTCCCTTCATCTCACAGTTTTCCAGTCAGCTTATAATATCTAGATTTTCATTTCTTCAAACATTATCTCACTACCAAGTTATTGGCAAACTGTAAGTCACATCGGTAATAGAATGTAACATTCACATCTTATTTTTTTATATATAAACCTTTACTTTAAAGTGTTATCTAAAATAACATACATGGTTACCAGACCAAATAGCCCATATAAACTATGCTGAAAATATCATCTTTATTTACAGGAACCTAATTAAAATGAACTTTAACTGTGTTTGAGATCTGCAATGACCCTCCTCTCTCAAACCAGACCACAGCCCAGCTTTACACTGCTGGGCAGAGCTCTAAAGAGGAAGATGCCCCTCAGACACGTGAAGAAAGTATTGGCCACAAAAAGCTCTGGCCCACTTACTTCTGGAAGAGGGGGGAAGCAGCTTGCAAACCATCACTCTCTGATCAGGCTTCATGTCTTGTAACCTATACCACCCTTCAGTCTTTACAATATATATATGCTACCTTTTGTTTAAGTGAAGTCTAAAATTGCTCCTCCAGCCCTTGGTGGTGTTCTGCCAACACATTGCGGAATTTAAAGAAAAAAACAAAATGAAACAACTGAGACTTCCTTTCATTCTGTTTGAGCTTCTACCTATACACACTATCATCATCATCTTCTAGCACTGTTGGTAATCACAACTACAAGAAATAAGCAAAGAGAAAAATCAGGAACATACAACGTTATTTTATAGGCACTTCTATAACCATGTAACTTGCTTCATAGTTAATTTACTGAATTCCAGTATCTGCTTTGAAGAAAAACAACTGGCATGTGTACTGTATAAAAATGCTACTTTTGAGGCCCAAGAAATCCCACACTGCTTTACTGAGCATGAATTAGATCCTGAAGAATCATTCTTTGCAAACAGAGCATCCAGTATGCACTTCAAAACAGCTCACACAAAGCCCTAGTATTAGCACTATTAGCACTTGTTCTTTTGTGATTTAATGAAAATGTTCTGCTTCAAAAGAAACAGCTAATCACATAATCACATTAGACAGTATCTCGTAGGCCTTGAGCAGCCAAGCTCCCAGAAAAACCATTGAATAAGAAAACAGGATTACTGCTTTTAGGGCTACACATTGCATGGTCAACATTCACACTTAAGTTGCAAGATTACTACACAGTTACCTGTGCTCTATAAAATAGAGATGTCACGTTGAACAGATTATAAAACAGTACTGCAGCAGTAGATATTATTAGCATGTCACTTTTATTATTAACCATTGTTATCTATCACCAAAACATTAGTACATCAGCATAAACACTGCAAAACGTACATATGATTTAACAGCTTGAGTACTGACAGATTCAAACGCTTTGGATCTGTTATCTATCCACGAGATCTAGAAATAAGGCATATGGTCAGCAGATTAGGAGAGTTTAAACAAACAGCCCAAGTGCTTTGCTTTCCTCCCACACGCCTTAACTTTGTCAGCTCTGCTGCTGGATTCCTCATAGCAAATCTCATATCTTGAGGAGGTCATACCTAAGGAAGACTGTTGGCTGTCTTGAAACATCATTCTTTTAGCTTTGCCACTTCCCTGCGCACAAAGGAAACAAACAGCAAAGCCAGAGGACTTAGGCTTTTTTAAGATTTTGACAGTTTTCTGCTAGGAAGATAACCATGTGGCCTGAGAGACTTCATTTGTTCACTCACACATTTATACACAACTGACACTTTATTCCACTCAGAGGATCTTGATGTAAAATTGCAGAAGTGATCACATCTCTGTGTTAGAAGCTTGACAGTTTTCCTGTAAAACCCTGTCAAAACTTCCCATCAGTAGCTGTAAACAGAATTAGCAGGGTGGCCACTTCGCAACCAAATGCTTTTGCTTTTGCAACCGTACAGCATGGCGCCGCCTCCTTTTAGGCTGAATGCACTCCTGTCCATACGATGGCCACTGAAAATCCTGGGGTGGGATTTTGCTATTCTGACTCTCCCCTTCTTCAGCATCAGAGTCTTCTTGCTGCATTGAAGGAAAATGCCTATCTGGATAAATCTCCTTCAGTTTGCTCTCAAAGAATACATCTAAGCATCGTCCAGCCTCAGCAACCTCTGAATCTGGCTGTAAGAGAATAAATAGCCATTCGGTGTTACCGCACACAGAAATCATCAAGGATCAAAACCACATGACTACTCAACCCCAACATCTTGCCTTAGTACTGTCTGCTACATATCCACTTGTCTCCTGCACACATTCTACAGCCCATTAGTTCCTGTGCATTTACAGTGTAAGTAAAAACCAGATGCTGCTATTAAGGAACATGCTTCTGCACCTCTAAGAAAAAAAAGATGTGCAGTGAACTAGAGAGAATAGCAGTCATCACTGGTTAGGGATTTCTACACACCTGAATTTTCCCTAGCTATTCTGCTGGCTACGACCGACTTCTCACAACAAACTCAGCATCGTTCCAAAAAAGCTGCCTGCCAAGATGTCCCTCTTTAATTTTAGATCCATATGTGTCTCAAGTTCTCAGATCCATTTCTGTCATTGCAAAAAGGTATACCATTTCCAAAGACTAAAACTGATTAACACTTCCACTTATCCCAATCCCAAACCTGATGTCACTGGAACCAATAGTTACACCAGCATGACAGCCTGAAAGAGCAACCCTCTGGTTTGTATCCCCCCACCTATGATATTAGAAACCTACATAATTGAACTTTGCACAGTTCCAAAACATGAGACGCACGTCAGTCACGAGTTCCTCCGGTGCAGAATAGTGAGACTTGTCTTTTTTTTGCAGCTTTTTTCGTATGATTGACAAATCCATTGGTCGTTTAATGATCTGATAATAATGCCGAGCCTGCAATAAGAATAAAATGCAGGTATGTAATCTCTGCAATGAAAACATTTTCTCTCCAATGACTTCCATCCCAGTTTGGACAGGGAGGATTCCTTGCATCAGGGAAGACAGCTCTAGGTTTGGTGCCTACACTTGCCCATCATCTTCCAGGCTGCTCTTTGGTTTGATTAAAACCAAATGCTAGCAAGATTGATCTTGAAAATAGCACACTTCAGTGACTACTCTGCTATTTGCACTTTCTGAAGTTTATCCCCAGATACAAGTGCTGTCATTTTACCATAATCAATAGTATATGTAACATTAAAAATTAGCTAACATTCCCCCAAGCAGTCACAGAAATCATGTGCTGAGACAGTGGCAGCAGATACTGTGGGAAATAATCTGCCAAGAGTGACTAAAAAGGTGCTCCTATGCACTCTTTTTCAAGTTCAACAAGAGCTTTTTTCAATGGACACCAGCTACCAGGATATCCCACTCCTTAAATCTTTCTGGGTCAAAACCTGCTTGTTCTGTAATGTGTTCCATAAGTTCATTGCAAGCTGAATTAGGTGGAATGGTTTTTATATTGCTATTTGGACTACTCCACAAAACCTTTTTTATTTTTTCTCCTATTTTCCTCCTCCCACTTGTTTCACATTGTTACAATAGCATGAATCTACATCTTCCTTAAAATAGCGAGTTGATATCACAAACGTTGAGTACATGGATTGAATAGTCTCTGTGTCTTCCCCTCAACACAGTCACATTACCAGCTTTGTGCAAAACACCAGAAAAGAGGGATTCCAGGGTTATTTCTAAAGCAAACCTCTCCTACAGCAGTGCAACATTATCCATGTGTGCAGCAAGTCAACTTTCTGAATCACTGGAACCCCTCATTTACCTTTAGTATTCTACTGGCATCTTAAATTGCACCCAAGCCTGGCCTGCAAACACTGCTAGCATTTACCTGCCTCTGACCTGGCACTTTCAAAGCACATGCACAGGGGAAACACCTACACTTCCCTAGGAAGCAATGCTGTTCAGAAAAAAAAAAAGCTAATAAATATCTTTCAAGAGGACAAACAAGAAACTCACAAGGCGTGCTGAGTGCTCTTTGGGTTCCCTCTGACCCACGCGTGTGCAGTACTTACCAGGGGGCTGACAGGTTCATGGAACGGGAGGCTCATACTACTGCAGAACAGGGAAAGCACCAGCTTTTCACACTTCTGTAGAAGCCAAATTTGAAATACATTTTAATTCAAAGGAAGTGAGTTTCTTGCCCCTAGTTAATCAGACTTCTTAAAAACAAGGGGAGTGTTCATGTAGTCTGTCCATTTCTGAGGAGAAACAGCACTCTTCACTCCAACCTGGGGGGCCTCGTAGCAGAAATGCCTCATAGCATTTCTGTAGTTTTGAAAGTGAGAATAGCCAAGAAATACAAGAAAAGAAACATCATGTAAAATTCTTTCTATGCACATATCCTTCCAGGAAACTCTTGGGAATTCATCACTATCACTATTTCCTTCCAGCACTCCAGATCTCTTCCTTGGCTCTTGACTAGAAGAACAGCAGCAACAGTGTGGTAACAGTTAAATGGAAAATGTTTCACACTGCTCATATTCATTCATACAAATGGATGAAGTTATATAGTACTGTATGAAAACAGTTCTATTTAATCTTCATTAACTTGGAAAATACACTAGTCTTCATTTTTTTCACTGATGAAAAAAAAATGGCAGCTCTACAAAAACATTATAAGCCATATTTGCTCACAAACAACAGGATTTCTAATCAACTTCATTTTCTAAATAGAACCTCACTAATCAAGACCCAGATCCCAACTATTTCTGGCCAGGTGTACCCAACCAGGGATCACGTCAATGTTCAGAAGTTATGTCCAGTTATGTACAGAGTAGCTGAGGTCTAGAAACAGCACAGATGAATTTGGGCAGTGCTGTGGCTGTGCCATGGGCCTGGCCACAGGATCCCAGTGCTCTATGTTCTTATGTGTGGTGCCCAAACTAGCCCAGTTCCTTAGTCTAGGCTTCACAGTGTCATTGCAGCTGGCCTGAGTAGATGCCTGAGAAGGTACCAAGACTTAAAAGGAAAAAGACTGACAGAAAGCCAGGAAAAGTTCGCTCAGGGAAGCTTGCTCTGCTGCTGAGTGTGACTTCCCTGTTCAAAGGAAAAAGGAAGTACAGATCTGCCTGTTTCATCTTTCTATGATGTGTCATTCATTTTAAAATTTAACAGCAGTGTCTAGACAGAAGAGAATGATATAACTGAATACTACCAATGCTTTTGTTGTATTTACTACTCTCTGAAATATTTGAGTAGCAACCAAGTCAAAACAATCCTCTTTCTGATGAAGAGGCAAAGCCTCACACTGAGATCATGTGTCCTCTCCTAAATAGTACAACACATAGTTACTCCCACCTTCTGGTCGCAGTCATCAAGGCCATATTGTGCATTATAGCTGTGGCTGTAGCGTGTGTTCTCACAGTCATATTCTACCTCTGGCTTCCCTGGGTTACGGCAAAGCGTGCACACCCATTCTCCCCTGCAAAACGAGATCCCAAAAACTCCTGTGAAATTTTGCCAGCAACCCTGTCAAATAACAAACCCCAGGAATCACTGCATTTGGAAACAAGTCTCATCCTTAGCTAGTATTGCAATAGCTGGCTACCTGAAGCCCATTGACCTAGCTTTAAGTTCTTTAAGAGATTTGCATCTAATCAGAAGTGTAATATTCTAGATTCTACTCATTGCACTTTTTCTGTAACAGAGAAAAAAAATACCACAAAACCAAAAACAAATAGTGTTTGAAATCATGTGCCAGCAGTGTTTTCAGCTGCACTGATCCAAGTACTGTTAAAAAAAAAAATTAAGGACAAGTAACCAACAGCTGGATCATAAAACCAAACCAGACCCATTTGATAATCGATATATTTATTTTTATTTGATTTTAAATACTTATCTAAGAAATCAAAATTATTAGACAAGGCCATGATTTGTGCTAGTTCACAGATTCCCAAAACAGACAAAATTCTACTTGGGCATAAGTGTCCTTCCTAGTAGATCCATTTTCAGAAACCTCTTGAAGAATTTAATGAAGGCTGTCATGCAACTTCTGTAACATCAGGGCCTGAATAATGGCAGATGAAGGTATATTAAAGAACTATGAATACAGAATTTAAGGGAATTAATTCCCTTTATTAGAATTTAACTTTGCCTAGGATGTTTATTTTAAGAGGAAAACTTAATTTCACATTGTTTTGGAATCAGAGGTTTAATGATGACTTAGCTATTACAAAAAAGAGATGGAAATTTCTGCTTTTTGAACAGAAAGAACAAACCAGAATCTCCAAGCTACTGTCTCACAATGTATTTTTTCCAGCTGAGACAGTTTTTGGGGCTTGGCACAAACGAAGTAGCCTCCAGTCCCATCTAGTAATGATTTGTAACAGAGCCCAGAATTATACACCACCAGTAACGTGCATTATTCAGCCTCACTTTTTAAGTTTGGTACAGGTGTACATCACTCTGGCTCTTTGTTGCATACAATTCATCTGTGCCAAGCTGCTAGGGAATGTATGTCTTAGGGAAACTGAGGTCCTAAACATTTCCTCAAAAGCCCCCATAATCCTGTTTTTAGAAATTCCATAAAGCTGTCTATAAAACTGAGTAGGAACTCAACTGCTTACCCTTCCCTTCTGCTAGTCACTGTTCCTGCAAAGAAGAGCTGACTTCTACACCACAGATGTTACATGAGAGTCAGGATTTTATTTTTTCTTCAATAAGAATGTTTTTAAAGCTCAGGTCTGGCACCTCCATTGCACTAGCCAGCTAACTTCAGAAAGGGTGCACATAGCTGGAAACAGTTCCTGTTAACTATTCACCCAGTTCCTAGTGACTGAGAAAATTCTTCCCTTTGCAAGAAAAGTAACAAAAAAAGCAAGCAAGAGATACAGAACCTTGTTCTTGTATAAGGTTGACACATACATCCCTGAGGATATATTCTGCCCCAAGGCAGCGAGCAGCAACTGAGCATATCAGCAAAATGTCATGCATACTCACACTGGAAAGCTGAGCAGGGCTGGAACATGGCAGGAGAGATGGAAGACCTTGGGGCAGTGATCACAGCACAACAGTTCTCCTCCATTAAGACACACAGCACAGAAATCCTCATTTTCAATTGGATTGACTTCCTGACTAACTGGAGATTTTTTCATGATGGAGATGCCATTGCTGAGCTTCTGAACAACAGACGGAGTATCTACAGGAGGAGATTGTGTCTGTCCTGCAGCCTGAGATATGACAAATTTTCTGTCCTCTGGGTTCTCCTCTTTGGATTTCGGTTCTTCGGGTGAACTATCTTTATTTGTCTTGAAGGAAGAAAAATCTGGGATCACACAACCATCATTTTCATATATAAACATGTAACAGCAGTGGTTATCAGCTGGAAAATGGTTTCCCTTCAGTGAGCTCTACTGGAGAACGCCCTGGGATTTCAAAGGACCATGCTCAGCTCAACATCTGCCCCTGGCTGGCCAGGTAACCTTGGGCAAGCCATTTCCTCCACATACCACAATACAATAACACTGTGAGAGAGCTGTACAGATTTCATATCATAGATGATAGAAACAGGATACTTTACAATCTTATTTGCAAATTTTACAGTAAACAGCTAAAAAAAGGGGGGGGGGGGGAAGTATAAGAAAAGAGTACATTTTTTTGTTTCCACCAGAAATTTTCATTTTCTTCTGTGGAAAGAAGTTTAAACTCAAGACTCCAATGAAGCTATACAATACGAAGGGTTTTTTTTAAAATATATCAATTACATTTTGTTTTCTGGAATCGTTTTCTATCACTCAAGTATGCATTTGGGTCAGTTTTAAGCTATTTTATCCTATATTTGCAACTAAGCAAATGACCCAAGTTTTCTGCCAGAATACAAAAACACTACCACTCTCCAATCCCAGAGACACACTTCTCAGAAACAGAAGTATCAGGAGCTACACAGTAAACTAAAAACTCCGTTCCCTATTACTTCAATTCATCACAGAAGCGTCCAAGGGTGAAATGAATTAACAGATGTGTTTAGTGTATAAGAACTTTCAGAAACTCTGGGTGTAAGCCAGTGGGATAAAGGAGAGAAAGCAGGTAAAGCCTCAAGGAAATTCCACTCACCTTTATAGACATACGTGAAGACTGGGTCCCACACTCAATTATCAAGAGGAAATTGCCCTCATGCTCATCGTCCTGGGGCTGGAGCTTAAACACTGGGAGCTCCCCCACTTCTGATGTACATATCTTTAGACGTTCCAGTCGCACATAGGGGATCTTCTGCTCCTTAGGGCTGGCTCTACAGTCAAAATGACCCATGGTTAAATTCAGTCATATTCCACAAAATTCTCCTTCCTGCTGATTTTCGGTGTTTGTCACACGCTGTTGTTTGTGCTCCTTTTCCTCTGTGACTGTGACTCTGCTGGCTAAACCTGAAAATCTGGACGTCTTTCACATGCTGATTCTTTAAGAAACATGAATGCCATCACTTTAAATTAATCATATGTGTAAACACATCATTAACTTCTCTGCTAAATCTTTACCCTGCTCTGTATATTTTTGTTTTAATTATTCCAATTCAGGTCACATGTGATACTTTTTAGTGTGGGTGGCTTCAAGCAGGATCACAGCACATCACCAAATTTACTATAAAATAGTATCACAACAGTAGCTGAAAAAATATTGAAATAATGTCAATCCTGTTCCCATTATATTTTTTAGGTTTAATTTGGGCTAAACTGTTTCTAATTGTTCGAGTGAGATAAGTTAGCAAATATTTGTTCATTCTGGAAAACTACACAGAGTTACAGAAATACATGAACTCACGACTTCTTTTAAATCATTTCCAAGTTTAAGAGAATAGTTTACAACTTTCAGAATTATTATCTATAAGAAACCTCACATTCTTTTTAAGTTCTCCATCATCATTAAGTATGACAAATTTTCTAAATACATGCATAAAATTTCATGGCCAGCGCTTTTGTATAAAAACCGACTCTGTTACCTGACATTCTGATTGCTTTTCATATCCATTTCAAAATGTTCCTTTTCACAGTTATTGGAATCTGGAACAGAAGATAAGAAAATGAATAAAATATTTATAATATCAGAGTCAGATTAGGGTATAAAGTACTTCAATATTCATGTACTTTCTGACTGGTATTTAATATGAAATCATATGTGAATTATGGAATAATTTCATCTATATGTACAGAAATGTGTATACTATTCTCTATTCTGGGATACAGGCTTTATCTTTCTCTTTGCTTTTAACCACAGCTTCTGTACCAAATATCAGGAGCCTTTCCAAAACATTTTTATCTAAATGGTTATGTTCCTGGGGAATTATACATGTTCACAGCTGTGCCGCATTCATCCATACACATGGAATAACATAAGTAATCCTCTTTGCTATACAGCCTTCACTTGAGAAAAACAGACCTACTGAGGTCTCAACCCCCAAGGCTCGGAAGTCTCTGCAGTCCTGCCTCCATTCTAAGAAGCTTCTGGATAATTCTAGTCAGCTGAAAACGGGAATGAAATTGTGTCGCCCATCTGTACTTTTAGATGAAAGCTCCACTGTATGGTTCCTTTCTATCCTCCAAAGCATGTAACAAAAACCTACACTCAAAACTATCCATTATGTAAGCATGCAAATAACTGTAGCTCTTGACTGATTCTAGACACAAGAGTAACAAAACATGTTTGAAGAGCCTGGATGAGGAAGACATGAATGCTCCAGTGGATGACCTAGTCAATACCAATCCACTGACAAATTTCACAGTAAATCCTTCTTTCCTTAGGAATTAGTTTGATATAGCCTATACTAAAAAGAAAGCAAAGCAAATATCGTGGCTATCTGGAGATACGTGACTGCCAGGAAAACACCCTTTTTTTTAAAGAAAGAAAATCTAGCTCAGGTCAATGGTACTTAACCCATGGCTTGAAAGCAGCGTGCCTCTAAGATCCTCTACTGTTGCCAGCCACAGGAAATGCAATACAATCAAGCCTGACAAGGAAATGTGCCTTTCATGTCACTCCTCAAGTGTTATTCACTCAAGATTTTTCCTTAGGAGAAGAGTGGTAGTCATGGCTCTGGACAGAATTACTAGAGGGTGACTACATGCTGAGCTGAAGGAGCACCTCTTGTCCCACGCTGCCAAACCAGAGGATGTTGCAGTGGTGCTCAGTTCCTAATGTTAATCAACATTTCCATCAGCAACGTGGCTGGTGAAAAATTAGTACCTATAAAATTTGCGGAAAACACCAAACTAGAAGGGTTGCAAACACTGCAGAGAATGTGTACAGCTAAAAGAGGGATCTTGCTACATTAGAGAAAGAAAATCTCCTAAATCAGTGAGATTGAATTGAGATAACTGTAAGCATTAAGCTCATGAAGGATCCAATTAATGTAACCACAAAGGAAATAACTGATTAGGGAACTGTTCTGAGGCAGGAACTAAGGGTTAATCTGGACCACTCACTGCATGTGAGTCAACCACAAAATGCTGCTGCTGCCGCAAAAAAGGCGAATGCCATTCTGCAGTGTCTTACCAGCAGCGAGGTGTGTGAAACACAAGAAGCTGATACCCTGGCTCTGCACAGCACCTCAGAGGCCTCAGGGGCAGCACTGCGTTTGGCTGTGAGTGGCACTCCTTAATAGCTGGGAAACCAAGAATAGCACAGCAGGAATGAGGTGGTTTTTAAAAAAAAACTCCCGACCCCGACCCATGAGGAGAGACTGAAGCCATCAGATTTGTTTAGTCTAGGAAAGAAAAGGGGAGGGAAGGGTGTTTATGCAAGCCGTGATAAGAAGAAAAGTGGCTGTAAGAGGGAAAGTGATGAAATTACATACATTTTTACCACATCCCCTGGGGCTAGGATAAGAAGTATTTTGTTGTAAAATTAACCTGAAACATTTAGATTTTATATTAGAAAAGGATGAGCTATTAGAGCTATATACCAGAAGCAGTAGCGTTTGGCAGCACAGCACTGCTGAAGCCAGTGAGTCCTACTGAGAGCCACTAGCAAAGATAACGCTGCCTTGGGGACAGAGTTAATCTCTCTGACTGGTGCACACCACACATGGTACCTCCTCAGGTCTCCCCTCACTGCATGCCTTTAAACGGTGAGAGCAGGATGGGAATTGCTCACTCCTGAACCTTCCTTGTGAAAAGTCCTCACATCCTCTTGTACAACAGGACCCATGCTCTGCACAGAGTAAATCTGCAGCATCTGTTATAGATAGTGAGGTTCTGTATGTTGGGGCTGCTTTCCGTGTGGAGCATCACACGACCCAAATCAAATACTACAAAGCTGCTCTTCTCGTAAGCCTGACTGAGGTACAGCTTTTTTAGGGGGTCTGCTTGATTCTTACAGCTCACATAAATGATTGTGGCATAATTGCTGCAATTTGGCATAGAACATATAAGAGAAGACAAATACATTTCCTTGGCTCACTGAACTAGGCCTTCTTTGTACTAATTAGAATTCTCTGAATAAAAATACAGCAGAGAGAGAGAAATATTAATTCATCTTTTACAGAGAAAAGCAGCCAAATACTGGCGTAAGTCACAGGATAACAGCTTGATCCTGCAATCCCTTGCTTGCACGAATAGTCCCATTGACTTTTAGAGTTTGCAGGAATGAGGTTTTACAGCATAGCACAAGGATACTGGCAATATGCCCATGAAAAGAGTTAAGTAAGGTCTAATTCTCCATTAAGGCTGAAGAAATAGGCCTTGGCTGAAGGGAATGTTCCACAGCAGACAGAGCCAAGCAAAAGCACATACTGTGCAATATATTAACCTAACAAAAATTTGCAATGCTACTGGTAGGAAGGACTTAGCAGAAGGCACATTACCTTTGGGAAGTTTTGTAGGGTTTTTTAACTGAATTTGGACTCTTTAGACCAGCTCTTCAATAGTCATAACTGCAGGTCTCTCTAGCAGGAGTGCTTCTAAGAGAACTAATACTCCAGGAACTTCACACAGACACACTCATTACAAAATCAAGGCATATGACATCCATGTTTTTTCTCCACAAATGAGATCGAACACCCTTTTCCTTTGGATTAAGTACACTGATAACATTTGAAACTTGCTCAGAAAGCATATATATGTGTAAACACATTGATAATCATACTGTTTTGCAATGCTTGCAATGCACAGTGCTAAGAAAGACTGATCAAAAAACTAAATGAAATAATGAAAAGCCTGGTACCTTCTTTACTTCCAAGTTGTCCCATTCCGACATTCTCTGGCAGGAAAGAAGTGTTGCTGAGCAGTTCAGAAGAAGTGGAATGTTGAGATTTTTTGATTGAAAGGTTAATAGGTTCTTCCAGCACTTTTTGCATAGAAAGAGTTAATTCATTAACCACATCTTGCCCAGCAGTAGCCAAGCTGTTTTCTAAAGGATTATCTACAGTATTGAAGTCTTCATTTTCCAGCTTCAGAGGGGAAAAAAAAATAAAAATCAGGTTTTATTATTAGTTTTCTTCTTTTCCAACTTAAGAAAATAATTTGTAACTTGTAACTGGTCCTCAAATACCAGATAGGGAATAGCTGCTTTTGCCTGACTAACTGTAACATGTGCTATCAACCAAAGTGGATTCCCTTTCAGTAGAGGAGTTTAAGCAATTCCTACCTTACACTTCATGCCATGCTGGAGTGCATCACCTGGAGGAAGGCATGAGGCAGCCCCAGGGCTGAGGTCACTTGGAGCTCTGCCCAATGCCAGGCTGTAGCTGGGCACCGACTCTGGTGGAGAATCACAGTCACACAGGGTGTTTGGGGACGGGCCAAGTGTTACAGCAGCTGCACCTTGCATCTGAGGATCAGCCAAGCTAGATAACCTTGTTGAAGGTAATTCCATGTCTAAACTGTTTGAAAAGCCCACAATGCTTAAGGATGTCGAACGCTGGGGAAGAGGAAAATAAAAACCCAATAGGTTAACAACTTTTTCAGCAGCAAAATGCTACTGTTCTTTGTATAATAGATGAGATGCTCTGTTTTGGCTCTACATAATCAACCAGCTTTATCATGGGGCTTGAAAGAATCTGATGTAGCCGTATACCATTTTCAAAAGCTTTAGAGTTTCCACCATTAAAACTGAAAAAAGGGAAAGGAGGTTCCTAGGTTTACTTGTCTATCATTTACAAAAAATGCCTTTCTTTGATCAGCCCAAGGAATCCTGACTTTCAACTCCCAACAACAAATGGGAAATCAAAGCATATAGAATATTGTACCAAATCAATCCTTCATATAAACCCTGTTAACTTCCATTAAGTTATTCCAGAAGAAAGAAGTCTCAGATCAGAAATTTTACTATTTTATTAAAAAAATCATCAGATCACTTTCAACAGATCACCTTCAGAAAGAAGGTTCAGAAGAAAAAAAAGATTCAGATCTGACACAAGTGGATTGTTACTGTTAATGATGCTGAAAACTTTATGCTAGTTACTGAGTCCATCCCATTAAAACCTACGGCACTCACCCTTTAAATATCATCATGCAAATCCACAAGCATCCTACATTTACTAATCAGGAAAGGGTGCACATGTCTAGTTTCTACAGAAAGGCAATATTTATCAAAGTCTCTGAAATAGTTTTAGCAACATGCATTTTCTACTGACTCGTGATCTGTCAGAACTACAGAAATACTGTTATGCAAAACAAAGCAAATCCACTCATCTAGGTGAATTCCTTAAGCTGCCTTACAGCCAGGAATGTGTAACTGTACATAAATCAGGGCTCTTCTACCATCCATATGAAGGAAATATAAGTCTTAAGAAGTATGCAGATCTGTGTCATTGGAATATGTAATTTTCCATTTATTTCATCATAGTTCATTGGTGCTTCACCCTTGATAACTAAATCCTTTTCACTTGACTACAATACAGGATGTAGCACTCATTGTAATATAAAACAAGACAAAAGAAATGTGTTGATTGCACTTAAATTAGTTTCATTTCATTGCTGTGCTTATTTTCCAGCTAGGTACCTGTGACTTCTAGCTGAATCTGAGACAGGACCCATCTGCTAGATTTAGTTAGTATTTGTGGCAACCATCACTCCATTTTGGCTTTGGATACCTTTGTCCATCTTAATCCAACAGTGGCAAAGACAGTGGCCTAGATTGAGCTGTCAGCTGTGCCTGTGTAAATCCCACATAATGCCAAAGCCGTCAGTCTGAAACTCCTCTGCTTGCTAAGAGAACACTCTGCCCACAGATGTTAATTTCCACCTAAGGATGTAATTTAATTTCTTTTTTCTCAATTTGCAATAGATACTACAACAGGGGCTTTGCCTCAAGAGCGACCACTTGTAAGTCACTTGTGAGACAAAATAGCCTGCATTAGAAACAGAAAGAGGTCAGCTCTTCTGCAGTGCTGGGGAAAGTTGTAGCATTCTACCACACAGTGTTCCAGTAAGCCTGTTTTAGACGTATAGAAGACACCCCAGAGAGTACTGGATCCCTGCAGCCAGGGCACTGGCCGTTTTCCTCCTCTCAAGGCAAACGAATGACCCTGAATCTAAGCTGTCCAAGCTATAACTTTTTGGAACCAGCTAGAACTAGTCAAACATCTTCTTCCTAACTTTACGTACGAGCTGAAAAATAGAACACAGCAAATGAGGAAACACATTGGTGGAAGTAAATTTTCCATGTATATTGTCTGATGGAGCATTCCTGGGAATGCTCAGGTTTCAAGCCAAAGGAATATATATGTAGGTCAGAAATGAACCTAGCTTTCATGGTCACACATCTTAAAGAAGTCCACACAGATCAAAACTGTTCATTTGCTGTGACAATTTGCTTGTGACAAGTTTGTGTACATACAGTGACAAAATGTGACCCATTGAGTACACATTTTCCTCTTTGTTCCATCACTCTCTATCACAAGCCTTTTTTCAGATGACAAAATAAACATGTGAATTGCTCTCATATCACTTATAGAAAATGAAACAAATCAGGAGAATTTATGCTTTAACTGAACAGACAGACAGTAATCAGCCTTGCCTTTTCCCTTTATTGCAGTGTCCATTGTGACCATTAGTTAAGTCCTTGTGAGGTGGTTAAATATTTATTTAGCCAGATTCTCAAAAGCACGAAGCACACAAATTCTTGTCTGAGTCAGAGGGAGCTCCCAAATGCTGTGCTCCACTGGAAATGGGCATGCCAAGCCAAAAAAGTGGTAGGCACACCACCCAAAGTTGCATAGCAAGTTAGCTGGAGACCTTGTGGCTACTCACATCTTCCTGTACTTATGTTACGGGAGCGTGCCATCAGCTGTTAGGTAATTGAGACCCGACCCTGCAGAGACCCGTCCATGTGCAGCTGTATACGCTGCAGGCAAAGAGTTAGTTCTACCAAGACAAGGTAGGATTACTCCTGGCTTCAGTGGCACAAGGTTACTAACTGGGAGCAGTCACTGGGACGACTCCTACTCCAGGAAAACAAAAAAAAAAAGAAGAAATCGATACACACATAAGACTTTGTTGTAACTAAAATTTTCAGAAAGGTGAAATTCTATTGCATTATGTGGCTGTATCTTTTTTACTCTTCTACCTAGCATCAGTTCCTTCAGAGATCTTTTCAGATTATATAAGCCAATATAAAACCTTACTCTTGTTAAAAAGAGAAAAGAATAATGAGGCCATCAAACTGCCATCTGTCTTTCCCTTGGGGCAAAAGTTAATTTTGTGGTTATTTTAATGATGAAGCAACATTATGATCTTTCAGTGCAAAATATTAAAACTCACAGTTAAGAACAGACACATTCCATCCTGATCCATGGAGCTGCTGTCAAGTGTGAAGTGAACAATGCACTGGGAACAAGGCTCATTAATAGCCTATTAATTCACTCCCTAAAATAATCATTTCTTTTGCCATTAGCAAAAATTTCTCTTTTCCCCTGACAGTTCAGCTAGTTTTTGCAAATGGGATGCCTTTAAAGAATTGATCTCTTTTTTATAAAAGCTCTATTGCTGTTACATTGCACCCTTTGAACAACAACAAGCATTAATTATGCTCTTGGGTAGAGGGTGGCTTCAGCTGTAGGTTAATTTTGAAACTTTTGACATTTTAATGTACAGCCTGGCACATCGAACTACATCTGTGTCATTATAAATGGAATTCTCATTGTCTCGTAATTGATTTTGGTCTGATGATCCTTATAATATAATGGCAGCAGCATCACCACCCCAAAATGCCTTCTACCATGAATTTCATAGCTATGGTAGTGCAAGGTAAGAAGAAAGAACATGCAAAGTGCCTTCAGAGAACAAAAAAATAAACATATTGTTCAGTTCAAATATTTCTTTGATCACTGGTGCATTTTAAAAGGTCCAGTGTAAACATGCAGCACTAATACAGAAGAATTCTGAGAAGCAAATACTTACCTTGAAACACTGGGATTAGGATTTGTTAGGATTGTTTTGGCAAAGTCTCAAGGCTGTTGACATTAAGTGTCATAGATAAAGAAAGCTAAAACTAGGAACCGCCAATTCTCTTTGCTATAAGAGAAATAACACGCTGCAAATGGTTGCAGAGTAATGAACGGCTGCTATTAAGTGGAGCAATCCCCCTGGCAGCTCATTATGCTAGGAGGTTAAACAAATGTACTACTCCAATTCAGTTGTTTAACTCACCGCACACAGCAGCATGGATAACACAGTCAACACTTGCTTCCTGTTCGTATTTCCCGATTTCAGAACAGAATCCAAAGGATTTCCTTTCTGGTTTTATGAGAAAAAGAATCCAAATCTTCCTTAACATTTTGTCTGAACAAACTGGAGCTGGCTTAAAGCGGAAGGAGGAAGAGATTGTATGGAGCAAGCAGCATCATGTTTTATTTATCCTTTTTTCCAGGTCAAAGGAAAAGGTTTTGTTAAATTAACATTCTGGGAAACGTACTTAATTGCATTAAGCATGGATGCATTTGTGCTGTAAGCGCCTCAGTTCTTTAAAGTTAAAAAATACTCTGACACTTTAGGAATTCACAAGACTCTGAATTCCAGGCTGCTATCATTATTTCCTTCACCTCTATTCCCCCTAAAATTAATAGTAACTGGGGAAAAAAAAAAGTCAATAACAAACCCAGCCAGTCTCATGCTCAGATTTGAAGTCCTGGGGTTGGCTATTAAATTATCATTACTTTCAGTCACTAAGTAATCACAACATACTCACTGCAATAGTAATAACAATAAAACCTGTACTGTGCCCCCCAGCCCCTTTCCCATAAACTTCACATGCTTTTAAAGAAAAAAAAAAAAAAAAACCCCATTAGTTAAGCACTCGTCACCAAGATGGAACAGTTGTCATTAATACAGCTTAGGACAGATGCACTGGGGCAAAAATACCCAAGAATGCCACCTACAGCAGACTGAGGCCAACTGTTCTCTCTGCTGATCCTGTCGTAACAGCAGCACTTGCATGTCAGAGCCTAGAAGTTCATATGCATCAAGTCCCAGCAGAGGCTGAGAGGTTCCACCATGAACTGTCACTAGGTTAGTCTTGCATGAAATGCCACCATTGCATATAACTGGAAATAAATAGAGGACTCTCTCAGAATGCTCTCAAGAGTGCTCCTTAGGTGGCATGGAATATTTTCTAGGATTTCCCCTTTTCAGGTACTTTTTGGTGCTTGAGAAAAACAGAGGTCTTGAACTAAGAAGCTGTGACTTCTTGCCAATCAAAAGAACAATACCAAAATGACACCTTGATTACTATTTCTGGTCAGCCTCTCTCCATAAGAATTTATTAAAACTACAAAATATAGGGAAAATGTCCAAAGATATAAAAGGACAAAAGTATAGAATCACTTCCATGAAGAATCCAAGCACCGCCACCCCCATCCCCCCAATACAAAATCCCACTGGAGAGACCAGCAGCTTTCCAGCTTCAAAAAGAAATGTTAGAGAGGAAATTTGATATAGACCCACAAAAAACAGAAGTTATGAAGGTGGTGAATACAGAATGATTATTTACTGGTTTTCCTAACACAAGAGAGCATCCTACTGAATTATCAGGCGCCATACAAAGTAAGGAGAGGAATTTCTCATTCAATGCAGAACTCAGTTGTCACAGAATGCTGAGGAGACCCACTGTCTTAAAATGGACTGCAAAAATGGATTAGAAAAGCTCAAGGTAGGCATCCATGAAGAACTACAAACCACAATTGACTGGGTACAAGCTTCAGTTAGGGAAGTCCCCAAAGTCCTGGCTTTCAGAAGGGGGATAGTGCATCATCGGTGGATCACTTTATCTGTTTCTTATACCCTCTCCTAAGCTATACAGTTGTTCAGTAATCACTTAGTAATACAGTGCATCACATATTTTGAGATTTATTTTAAGCAGAAAGTGAAATAATAAGCCAAGGGGAGAAACCCTCAAAGGTTGCTGAGGAACATAACCAAATGTGAGTTTGACAGATGCCGTACAACTGATCAGTGTCCCAGAAGGCAGAATCATGAGTGCCCAAGCCAGTTAGTTTTTTTTAGGATGAGTGAGGATGGTAGAGTGTTCCATTGCCCAGGACCCAACCCAACAGCTGGACAAGACAAGGGAACCACCCTCCCAGAAGTAAAGGCCCTGCTCCTAACTAAAGAAAGGGGTGCACTCATGGAGTCTGAGGACGAGAGATGTTTGGCTGGCTCTGAAACAGCACCAATGTCTGTTGCAGCAGTACCTGAGGCTCAAACTACAAATTTGTGCTATCAATGTACAGTAATTATGACATTTCTTCAAATACTAGGTACAGCCTCTGGACCTCTTGCTCATCACAGCCACAAATGACAATTAGGTACATGTAAGCAAAACAGAGATTGTATGCCCTTTATTACTCCCGAAAACACAATTAGGCCAAAAATACCTTATTATCCTTGCCTTTGCTCCAGAATAGATGACCTCCCCAGTCCTGTGCACAAATTAATAACTCAATATCATACTATGTAAAAGCAACAGGAGGATCAAATCATTGCAGAGGGTTGGTAACCCTTTCCACAAAATTGTTCATCTAATGGAGTACTCATTCCTTCACACTGCAACTTAGCAATTCAATTACTTGTATAAAAATCTGTTTGCCAGGGCTTAGCATGATTTCCCAGAACAAAAGTGCAGGTATCAGAAAAGTAATTCTGAGATTTTTCTTCTGTCTTGCTGGCATTCTCATGGGAGAGGTCTGAGTATTTGACAGGCATGGAGATGGAACAACTCCACAATACAAACCAGAAGTACCAGCCATGTGAGCGAAGTATAGTGACAGGGGAGCATGAAGAGAAAATTTAGCCATTCTGCACACTGGCAGAAAACTTCCATTTCTAGTGCTGCATTCTTAAAAGGTGCTAGTCAAACCCAAAGTTGTGCTAAATGCAGCACTTAATATCAAACAATCAATTGTCTAAGTATAGAAACATTTATTCTGCACAAACAAAAAAAAAATCAATTAACAGAGAAAGAATAGTTAGGTGAATACACAAGAAGACTGAAAGGCTGACAAAATGTCACCATTAATGTTCAAAAAAACAGTGAAACAAATGAAAATGAGCTCATACAACTGAAGTTACATGATTAGAGCCTATACTATACACGTGCATACAGAGCAGGTGAGCACAGACAGGAATTACTCCAAACTCCAAGACAGCAGTAGTTGCCAACAATGTCTCCGATCAACACCAGCTAGCAAGCCCTACTTTAGATGACTGGAAAGCTAAAATTCTGTCTGCTCAGTGAAGCTAGATTTGATTTGTCCTGATAGACAGTGAAACGTAACACACGGGGACATTTTACAAGTGTGTGAAGTGTTTCATCTTTGCTTCTCTGCTTCTGCTTATCAATAGCTAGCTTTAAATGTGAGGGATGGAATTATTCATCAGAATGATTTGAATGGGTGCTCTTTGAACTCCAAGGCGCTCACATGGCATACGAGCACCGCACGCCGCGGTGTAACGGCTGCACTAGCACTTGCCTGGGATGATCTGAGTAACGTACTTGTGGTTTCCCCGACTATGAGTAATGCTGTGATCCCAAGCTATTAATAGCATCTGCTCTATATTGCTTCACACATAAATATGATCCCATAATGCAGACAATTCATCTAGTTATCATTCAATAGCATCAAATGCATACCATAAACATGCTTCAAGATTTATGCAAATGTTTAATTACATGAGCAAGGAAACCACTGGGCTAATGGAAGCTTTTATTTTTTGACAGAACTTGGCAAACATATCACCAAACAGTTAATTCTGAGTTTTACTACATCCTGGCTCACACTGCTTTCTGTTTAATGAAAGAATCTCAGCAGCTGGAGAATTGCCTACTCCGCTAGGAATGCTGCACACACCGAAGGCTGTCAGAGTTCAGCAGAACTGCGACACAAAACCAAGAAGTCCAATATGAATAATTCTCCAAAAGGCAGAACACAGCTCTGGCCATTTTCTCTAACATATTTTCCAAGTGTGGTATTTTAGACTTCTCCACATTCACTTTTTCCGTGTCCTCCAAGAACTTGGGAGAGATGAAAAGTTCTGAATACAGGCCACATGAAAGGAAATGGACAAACACCTACACAGGAATTTTGGTCTGGAGATGACTATGAAAAAATTTAGTCAGGCAAAACAGATGAAAATGAATAGAGACATTCCCTTGTTCTTAAATAGGACAAAATCTCCCATTTAAACCTAGATTTAATCTAATTGTCAGCAAAAACAGTCAGATATCTTTAAAGAGCATTCAGGAAGAATAGATTTCAAGGGTTTCCTTACTGTGCTGTTTCCCTTCATCATTTCTAATTAGCCATTGCCAGAGCCACTGTCAGTACATTATGGCTTCATCCCAAACAACTCATTAGAAGGGATGAGTAGAAGCAAAGATATGATACTGTATCTGTTGAAAGTCCTCGTTTCTTGCAGAAGTACCGGGAGGCTAATAAAAAAAAAAAGACACACTTGTGCTTTCTGCACAAGAGCACACACTTCTCAGCACCAGGAGAAAAATTTCATTTTTTCTAGGAGTATCCTCCTCTTTCTGCCTTCTCAACTTGTACAGAAACATATGAGCCCTTCTTCCTTGTTTTCTCCTCCTTTTCCCATCAGACTACACTAGTCTCTCTGCTGTACATCTGCTTCCATTTTTCTTTCCTCTTTCTGACTTTTCTGGTTTAAACTGTTTGGAATAACCTTCCTTTACAGGTCCAGAAGACAAAAGGACAGCTTCTTCCTCAACATGCATGTAGAAAAAGCCCCTGAAAGCTAGCTGGTTAGCAACATCATTCATTTTCAAAAGTAAGTTTGAGGGTATGTCTGCATTTCATGAAAACTATGTGCTTGGGTTCATGGTCTTGCTCAGGCCTTAAGCACACATTTTCAATTTTCACAGTTATATCCTAAAGTAAAGGTAGGCCTATCCTAGAAAATTTGCATGGCTTTCCTCAGTCCTGGTCAGAGCCAAAGAGCATCGTCTTAGAATGTTGCAATTCCATTACTTGATCCAGAAATTCCATCACATCTACAGGATTAAGTTAGCAATTGCAGATTTCTTTGCAGCTTCCAAATCAGATTTGCGTGCTGCTTCCAGACCCTCAGTAATCATTACCTTTCCATGTCTACAATTCCCAAAAGGAGCTCCAGCAATTCCCTGAATGGGTATTGCATCATAAACGTATTGGGTCAACAAAGCTACATACTAAAGCATAAAATAGTTTCCTTTTCTGAGGAAATAAGGAAAGCTAATTGCTTTTCCACACAAAAATTCCAAGAAAAAACAGCCATGATAGACTTCCACATGGCACAAAACACAAGTCATGCACAGAAGTACTAGACAGAATTGAGCAACCAGACTATGAAGTGCTGTTTGGAATGTTTTAAACTGTACGGAGATGTAAAATGCAGCTCTTCTGCCTCAAATGCACAGGTGACATCCAGAGTCAGCAAGGATCTACTGATACAGATGAGCCCTCCTGGTTTTGTTTATATGCTGCTTCTTCAATTGTTAGGGACTCTTCGTAGGTGGAAGGATCAAAGCATGGCTATATTATGTGCTGAAATATTCTAAAGATAGAGAAATCTATGATTTTTTTAATTTTTTTTTTGCTTATGAAAAAGGGAAAGGAATAGAACAGAATTCTACCCCTTTCAGACACCACATCTTCAGTAATAATTATAATAATTAGCGTTGTTATTTCCAGGGCAACTATTTCAAAGGATGCTTCTAAAGCCTGATTTCATCAGAATCTCTGAGTCCTCTTCTTCCCCCTCCCCCCCTTCAAATTAACTGCTGCTAGTGTGGTAGTTGTCAAGTCATGATAGTTAAATCCCTAGAGATAGGGCCTGGACAGAATTTACTCAGTGGAGAAATAGACTGCCTTTTTATTTACCGGATCATGCTTAACAATCATGCCAGCTAGATCTAAGCACTACCAGCTTACAGAACAGTTGCTGATCCTGGCTGCAGCACAGTGTGCAAGCATCTTACTGGGAGATGCACACTAGCTTAGGCTGTGACTGTCTTCTGAGATTTACAAGCCCTTTTGTCAACTTTTTACTGTCTTAATTTTTTTCAGATTGACTGCAAATCCCAATGCCATATTATTTTCAATATTATCAAATTATATTTTTCCTTTAAAGCTTTTTTTTTTTTTTTTATAAAAGTTTCTTTATACCTTTCTCACTGGATGGAAAGCTGATTGTTGCAATGTGCTCTCAGGGGAGTGACTGCTGACACTGGCTTCTTCATCTAGAGACTGTGGCAGGGACGGACTATCACTTTTGTCAAGAGGAATTATAGGCTTGTGGGCATCAAGTTCAGTTGAACTCTCACAGACCTAAAAGTGAAAATTAAGAATATATGTTTTCAAAATCTCAGAAAGAAAAGTGGTAACAAATTTTCACCAACTCACAGCATATACATTATGACAAGACTGGAAAGACCCTGAAACAACAAAGATGTTCACAGTAATCCTAAGTAGAGAGATAAATGAATAGAGAAAGATTTCTCTCAAACTATAATAAAAAAAAAAATTTAAAAATTAACCAAGCTGCTGAAATGTAGAGCTACACTAAAAGCCTGCAGTCTGACCCTACATGTAAGCCACTTTGAGACCTATTCAAGGTGAGAACTCCACAGGTTTATACAGTCCCAGCCACCTTTCTGCTGCAACCCACACTGTTTAGAATGAGTTTCAAAGCCACCTTACTGTGCACCTTATACACCTTGTAATTTGGATGCTCACCACCAAGCACCGTCCCTTTTCCAAAAGCAGGACCTTTCCAGCAGAGCAAAAGAGGAGAAATTAGCCAAGCTGACAGAACTGTAGCAGAACAGCGTGTATAAATACTGATGAAAATCTTACAGGACATGATGCAGTAGCAAGAGCAGTTACTAGTAGAATGGGACATATTTCTCAGTAAATAGGTGTTCTTCACTCTCTTTTCATTAATCATTCAGATTCAAAATGGAATCTTTTTCAAGGACTTGGGGCTTAAAGTTTCCAGTAAAAAGGGGTTGAATTGGAGATTGACACTACTGCAGTCCTCCTGTTACCTATTCACAAAGGAGGAATGATGATACTTTTATTCTCCCAGCTGCTGCTCACCCTGTCTATTTAGAGAACCAGATCTTTGGGGTGTAGGTTGTTCATGCAGCTCTTTACAGAAAATTTTGGCCCAACCTGCATAAGGCATGAAGCATCTGCTGAATACATAGAAAACAACAAAAAGTTCAACCAAGTACATGAAATCCCAATGGTGTCTCCCATTTCTGAGCTTACACTGACTAAAGGCAACAGGAAAGAACTTTTAGAGAACCTACTTGTACTTCATCTTGGATTTGTTGCTGAACTGGGGCTGGCTGCCTCACTATATAGTTGATTTGACCAACTATGGTTTGTTGAACATGCTGAGGTGGCTTGGCTTGGTTCAGTTGCAAGCTGGACTGTCCTTGGGCCTGCAGAAGAAGCTCCAGATCTTTCTTCATCTCCTCCAGTTCAAACTGGTGGTGCATTATGTCCAGGCTCTGCTGGATGACTTGTTTGTGGGTGTTGTCGTTCTGACCTGATGGTGGTGATGCTGGTGGCACCTGCTGCTGCTGCGGTGGTGGCTGCTGCAAGTGGTTAGATTTCATCTTCTGGAGATGACCAAGTTGCACTTGCACAGTTGATGTCTGCAGAGAAGCCTGTGTGCGGAACGGCTGTGGGTGGCTTGTGTGAACTTGCTGAGCTTCGTGCGATACAAGAGCATAACCCAGGGGTGCAGTTTGATGAAGCTGCTGGGAAGGCAAATGCTTCCCCATCCTCATGGACACATTCTCTGGCTCTGACCTCAACTGCTGTTCCACCCCAGACTGCGTTACCTTTGTAGGCTGGGGGACACCCCTTTGCTCTTTGTCATGTTGCTGCATGCTGTACTGCAGAGGGAAGTGCTGCTGATGCAGATCAGGAGGTTGTCGAAAATTATGATGGCGGTTTATATCTTGGTAAGAAGGCTGAGCTTTATTTGAGTGAGGTAGGCTGAGGCAGTGAGAGCAACAGGCAGGCGTGGGACACTGAACTGCAGGTGGGAACTGATGTGGTTGGCTATTCATAGGCTCCAGCTGTGAAGCTGATGAACGGTGCCCATGATACAGAGAGGTGTGTAATCCTTGCACATTTCCACAGAGCAGCACATCTGAGTGAGAACTGTGTTCACCTTCCACAGTGAAACCTCCTGGAAAAAAACAGAAATTTACTCCCTCCTATGATCTTGACAAATCTACACAATAAAGACATGTGAATGACAGCCATTTCCTTGTCTTCATTTCAAATGTAAAAGATATTAAAATGTCCTATCCAGGCAGTCCTTCAACATACCTTCAAGACAAATTTTTCAAGATTTTTCAGTGATTTAAAATCCCAGCAAACTTGTGATGATGTCAGTGGAACTCCCAGTCAAATTACCAGCACATGCTTTGAAAAACTGACCTCCATTTATTTTAACTGATGGATATAGCTTATACTTTCATTTTTTACTAAAGTGTGAGCACTTCTTTTTATCCATAAGCACAGGTACAAAAGCCTGCTTCCAGGTTGAAAGTGGCAAAAATAAAAGAGATTGATGTTATGTAGGCGAGGGTTGTAAAAGCTAGAAATAGAAGTGACCTATGAACTGATCTTGCCCATGCTTTTAGTCAAGAGAAGATTATTCCCTGTAATACTTTTGATAGTGTTTTGCTCTATCTAGTTTTAAATATCTTGAAATGGGAAGAGAACCAAACTTTTAGACCACTGATTGGCTCACCAAACTGAATTTACTGTAAAAACCCACTGCAGTTGAGAAATTTATAGCTGGTGGGAAACAAAGTCACAGTATGCACATTCATAATATAAATACACTGCAGTTATTATACAGTCTGTGTCTTAAGGACATCTTTGTGCCTGTTAATCGTGTCTCAAGTCCCACTGCAGATACCCCATTTCACCCAGGGTACTCCTTACACAACTGCCAGAGTCGGTGCTGTACAGAGCTGCAGCTTGCAGGGACAGAACTGAACAGTGGTCCAAGTCACAGAATCACAGAATCATAGGGGTTGGAAGGGACCTCGAGAGATCATCGGGTCCAACCCCCAAGTCAAGGCTGTTTGATAGCCAGTGATGAGACATTTTAAGTCATTTCAGTTAAAAGTTCTTTGTTTAGCTCTGCACAGTGTTTCCACTAAAGTAATAGTTGCTTTCCTACATTGTGAATTTCTAAGACCATTTCTAAGATGATACTTAAAAAGTGTATTTCTAAATAACGTTTATAAGAAAATATTTATATATAACAATGTCTTTTAATAGGTGAATTGATATAACTGGAGGGAAAACCAAGAAAGTTCAACCATACTAGCCCTTTTTCAGAACATAACAAAATGTACAAAGCTGGAAGAAGTCAAAACAAAAAAAGGAGACCTCTTTCCCTAAAGCACTGTATGTGTCTGTATCTCTCTTGTCAAGCTTTGGGCACTTGACTAGTAAACAACAATGTATTTTTCTTACCCAAATTGGCCAGTTGTTTGGTCCAGTAGGAGGAATCCCAAGTAAATTTGATCTTCAGAGGAGGGCCTATGTCTGTGTTACAATTTGTCTCTAACAAACGCTGGATCTGAAACACAATCTGGTAACAAATCAAAGGGTGATGATTTTATTCACGATTATAAGATGATGAAAATCATTAAATCCTTAAAACAGTTCTTATATCTACTGAACAATTTCAATTTCCTGAGAAAATAAGTATTGCTCCTACCAGTTCTTTACTGAAGAGAAAAGGGATGCTGTTTTTACTGCACACTGCCCAGCTGATGAAGTTCTGCACATGCTCTACCTGTCTGCTTAAAACCACAACACCTTGCAGTTGTTGCTCCAACTTCTGCTTCCTTTCACTGGTGATTTTCTGTTAATAATGTGAAGCAGTAGAAGATAGCTGTCATTCTTCAGACACACATAATGCACACAATTATTTATACCACATTAGGCCTTATTTCCAGGGACACCTATTTAGAATCTCTTTAAACCACCAATAATAAAAAGAAAGCAAATCCTATTCAACAGGTATGTCCTAATTCAGGAAGGACAATGACTTCCCCAGGAGCAACCAACCTACATCATTCTGGTCTTTAACAGAATAATGTAACCCAAGAAAGCTGTAAATGTTAGATGAAGTTTGCGCTGGGACTACTTCATTATCTCTTAGGATACACAACAGAAGAGATCCAAGGAAAATATAAAAAGAGAGGAAGCATGCAGCATTTCCTCAGAACAATCTTCCAGTCTCAAACAATTAATGATTTAGGGAACAAAAAAGCACAGGCTACGTTACCACCCTCGGTGCATTTATCTATTAATTAGAATTACTTTTGAACCCATGCACAATATTTTTCAGCAAGGAGTTACAGACTTATTTACCATCTCTGTGAAGAACTACCTGCACTTGTTTGATTTGAACCTGGCACCTCCTGATTTCATTTGATGCCCCCTACATGCACTTCAACAGACCACTGTGCATATACTCCAAGTGTATGCACAGTTCAGTTGTGGTTGTCAATAATTCAAACACCAAAACATTGTCAAAACACACGAAACTGAATTTACTTAATGCTTAATAATACTGAAACAAAAACATACTTTCCCCCTTTTCTGTAAAGGTACTGATTAACCATATTTGGATCAAACATGTCATTTCAAAGGTAGCCAGCAAATGCCGAGAGCCTTCTTTTTCCAATACTTGCTAAAATTACCCAAGAATAACTGTGAAGCAGAAATTCTGATCAGATCTGATAGCAATTTTAGTGCCTAGCACATTTCAAAATAAAACCATATATTCTTCCACTGGACATGCAAAAACTGAAGAGTGAAAAACTGCAGGCTCTGTTACAGAAAGTAGACCAGAGGATCATTTTCAAAACAGGATATTAAGTGTGCTGCTAGTGGTCTTCTACAAATTAAACATTAAAACCAGAAGCTGGTGTGTTTTGTTAGTACTCAAAAGGTGCACACACATTCTCTCTAACCTCACAAGAAACACGGTTAACTCACAATAAGCAAACATTTTGCCACTTCATCTTGAATCTTTGTCAGCCATTGATTCCACATAAAATTTTGCAGAAAAACAAAATAAGCATTTAAAAACATAACCAAAGGGCCAATAACTCTCACAATCTATATTTTTTCCATTGGCACTGGGATTAAATTTAATTTAGTTTAATTTCCCAAGGTATTAAGGAAACTAGCCTTACTTACTTCAAGTTGTTCAAGAAGGATGTTTGTTCGTTTATTGATTTCATTCATCAGAACCATCTTGGCCATTTTTATTTGATTTTCCACCTTTTTGTATAAGTGTTTTACTTCAAGTAACCTGTGGGTGAGATAGACCATGTCCCTGGATGAGCCAACCATTATGACACTTATTCAGGGCTTAGTAGTTATTTGTTACAAAACCCGATCTAACTATTGACAGAGAACTCCAATGAAAGCTGTGCCATTTCCCACAAGTTATCCTACACTTCTCTTCAAACAGTGTTTGGGTTGGCAGGGACCCTTTAAGGTCCTCTATTTCCTACCCCCATGCAACAAGCAGGGACACCTTCAACCCAATCAGGTTGCTCAGAGCCCTAGTCCAACCTGACCTTGAATGTTTCCAGCAGTGGGGCACCTACCACCTCTCTGTGCAACCTGTTCCACTGTTTCACCTACATCTTTTCTTCCTTATATCTAGTTTGAATCTACCCACTTGTAGTTTAAAAGCTTTAGTCCTTGTCCTATTGCAACAGGCCCTTCTAAAATGTTTGGTCCCATCTTTTTTATAAGCCCCCTTTAAGTATTGAATAAGGTGTCCTCAGACCCTCGTCTTCTTCATGCCAAACAGCTCCAACTCTTCCAGCCTGTCATCAGAGTAAAGGAGCACCTCCCTCAATCTGCTGGCCACACTTCTTTTGATGTGGCCCAACATACACTTGGCTTTCTGGGCTGTGACTTGCACATTGCTGCCTTATGTCCATTTTTTTGTCCACCAGTCTCCACAGGTCTTTCTCCTCAGGGTTGCTCTCAATCCCCTCATCCCCCAGCCTGTTTTGGTATCAGGCACAGGACCCTTCACTTGGCCACATTGACTCTCACAAGGTTCACATGGATCCACTTGTTGAGCTTGTCCAGATCCTGCTACATGGCAACCCCTCGCTCAGGCATGTCAGCTACACCACACAGCTTGGTGTGATCTGCAAACACGCGAGGGGTGCACTCAATACACTATGTCATCGATGAGAATATTAAGCAGCGCTGGTCCCAGTACAGACCACTGAGGGACACCACTCATCACTGATCTCCACCTGGACACTGAGCTGTTGACCACTACTCTCTGGATGTGACGTGCTAATGTTGATTGACTCTCTGCTGTGGTTTTGTCCCAGCTGAGAGCCAAGCACCACGAAGCCGATTGTTCTTTAAAAGGGAGTGTGGGGGGCGGGAAGTTGGGGTGAAGGGGGGTGCGGTGAAGAGGGCAGGGAAAGGGAAAAAACCAAAGCCAAGGAACTGAAACCTCACAGTTGGGGATAAGGATAGTTTACTGGAATAGCAGAAAGATAGATATAACAACGATAAAGGACTTTATAGCAAAATATATGAAACTGGTGATACACAATGCAGTTTCTCACCGAACTGCACAACTCAGGCCGTGCAGCCCAGAGCAGCCCCAAAAAAACCAGACCATCCCCAAAACCGAGAGTCCTGGAGCTGCCTGCTCCTCCTCCCACCAGCCCCCCTTTTATGTGGAGCATGACATAATTGGCATGGAATACCCGCTTTGGCCAGTTCGGGTCACCTGTCCTGGCTGCATCCCCTCCTTTCTCATTAGTAGGGAAATATGAAAAACTGAAAAGTCCTTGATTACTTGCCAACAACTAGACACATCAAGGTGATGTCAGCACTGCTCTCATCCTAACTCCCAAACACGGCATTCCATCCGCTATTAGGAAAGAAATTAACTCCATCCTAGCCGAAACCAGGACACTCTCTCAAACACCATGCCAAGAACAATCTTAAGCTCTTGATCAACATACATAGAAGCCATATCAAAAACACTTTTCACTTTACACTTGTACTCTTTCAAGGTGTTTGAAATGGTTGTATTAATGCAGAAGAGATCCAACAGCTAACAATTACATAAACAGTAGCCACAATCTAGTTAATGTAACAAAACCTTTTCATTTTTTTACTAGTCTTGACTGAAATCACAGCTTATTTTGAGGCTTCTTGAAGAAATAAGGCATTTTTAAAATAGTCTTTATTTCTAATCTGTTTAAATTCTAGTTCAGAAACAGATTATACAAAGAAATCTTAACTCAGATGTCACAGGCCTTATAAGGACTATAAAATCATGTATTACAATGCCATGACTTGTCAGTACCACTTAAATATGAAATTCTTATTTTTAATCTTCCCATTATTCCCTACCCTCAAAAATAAAAAAGCATCTGCATTTACTTCTGTTAATCTACATTTTGTGAAAGTAATATATTTACTCATCACCCAATTTCACGGAGAGAGGAAAACAAAAAGTATAGCCATTACCTGTCTTCAATCTGTTTAGCTGAAACCTGAATCCCATTTTTTTTCTCTTCCACTTTAGTTATGACATTTTCCAGGATAACTCTCTGGTTTTGCAAAGCTTCATCAAGATGTCTGAACCTGTGAAAGAAGGGGAAATTCTCACACCATCTTTTTTTGGTGGATAAATAATCAACTTTTGTCAGCTGACAAACGTAGGGGACCAGGTGTCTTAATACCTGTCTGGACATAGTCCCCTACTTCTTTCCTACTGCAAATGTTCTCCACAACAACTAAACCTATCACCCCTCATAGAGGCAGGCTCACCTCACAAAAACTGTCCCTGTGTATAGACAGTTCCCCACATGGCTCACACACTTCCTCAGGCAAGCAGCACGCTTAAGTATTGGCAACTCCAGTCTCGTATAGTTGTGATGTCTTCATTGAAGACAAACAAAAGTATTTGAACCTTGTTAAGTACTGAGTCCAACTTGTGCCTTTGAGCACAGTCACAAGGAATTATACACTTGCATACATAATATCTGGGCAGGCAATACAGTTGGGAAAGTACACACCGATGGGAGCACTGATTGATTCTGTGAGGACAATAAACCATATGTTATACCGCTTGGGCACTGGAACAGGCTGCCTAGAGAGGTTGTGGAGTCTCCTTCTCTGGAGAGATTCAAAACCCACCTGGACATGTTCCTGTGTGACCTAATCTAGGTGATCTTGCTCTTGCAGGGAGGTTGGACTAGATAATCTTTCAAGGTCCTTTCCAGCCCCTAACATTCTGTGATAAGACAATTGATCTAAGATAGCTGTGGCTATTAATTTTGGATTAGCCTGCAGCTTCAATTCACAGGAATTGCAGATGAATAGTGTTAAATTAGCTAGCACGTTAGACAGGGTTGTGATTAAGCAATCAGTGTGTGGTACCTGTGTTCCTTATGCTCTGTCAAAAGGCAGTTGCGGCACATAAGTGTATCGCAGGTCTCACAAAACAGCTTGAGTGGCTCTGGAGTGTGCACTGGACAAAATAAGGAAAAACCTCTTGCTTCATCTTCAGTCGCTGAAGAATATAAAGCAATGCACTCATTGACAAGAATTACTATTATCTTGAAGAAAAAGAGTTGCCAAAACTCTGGCAATTTTATTAAAAGTCTTGATGTTATTTTTAAGAGATCCAGATTCTGGAAATACCTGATTGCATGAAGTAGGGTTTGTTTATATTTCCTGGTCTTATGCATCCTACAAACTGAGCACACCAAAGGGGTTCAGAAAGAAGTCATCAAACCGAATTCACATTGTCTTCTAAACTCTTATGGGTTTTAAATATCTCTTATGGTTTTGGGCAGCTGCCTTGCTATTTTGCATGCCTTGGACTAGCGAGTCAGTCAATAAAACTGTATTGTATAAAGTAGAAAAGTAAATATACTATAAGTCAAAGCAGAATACTTTGTTCTTAAACAGTCACATGGGAAACTGCTTTTCAAACTTGTATTTGTTGTAAATGCAGCACATAAACACCAGCAGCTCAGGGATTTTGATATTAGGTACTAAAACCTGATGCTGAGGAGAGTGGTTTTTTCTGGTTTTCTAAGAGTAATGTGATGCAAGTAAGAATGGACAGTGGATGTGTGGAGTGTTGCTCCTGTGCAAACAATTTTTGCTTTCTTTCCTGGATATGATAAGATCATTTCAGAAAGAGGGAACACTGTCAATGAAAGAATAGAAAAAACCCTGCTAAACCAAAACCCCTTCCACTAGAGTTAGACATTCACAAGTACCTGCACATTAATACCTAAGGAAGGGAAGGCAAACCTCTTTTCTTGGATACAAGAAAATGCAGTCTCCAGAGCCTTCTTTTATTAACCAGTGTAAGGACCAGCCATCATTATTACCAGTGAAAAATAGTGTTTTGTCAAAGTCATCAAAAAACACAAGCAAAGCTAAGGTATAGTGAGAGATTTATGCAGGTCAGTGTTCAAATCTTCTGTCCACAGTACCATCAACATTATCAGCATACGGGGACAACAAGAAAAGCACGACTGCATCTTTATAATATTCCTACAAAGACACTCTCCCATTACTCTTTAACAACACTTTAAAACATTGTTAGATAACACTTGTTGATACAAACTTTAAATAAAACAAAAAATGTTACTTATTTACATATAATTATTTGCTCATGTAAGATGAGAAAAAATGTTTCCATTTTCCCACACCAAACCTCCCATGCTTATCAAAACATTAAAAATATAGCAACTTGTGGCAGGTCCATGCTCTCATCCTGTAGCAAAATGGGGCCTTGGAGAACCTAGTTCAATTGGCTCCCTCCTCCACCCTCTCAACATAATGTGCAAGACAAGTTGTGACAGATCAGGCCAAGATTTTTATGTAACCGCATTATATAGTTTATACTGTTATGAATTATTTACTACAGCATCATGTTTTATTCTTCAGGGAAATTTACACTTTTACTTTATTATTGAACCAAATGCTTATAGATAACATCATTAAAAAGATGAAATTGGATCAGAGGGTTTTTTTAGCCCACTCCAATATTTTTTTTCTATCAAGGTACAAGCAACTCACCTGAACAGCAAGTTTTTTCTGACTGTACTACAAATATACTTTTACATTAAAACCTGCAGCTGACAATGCAAATAATGTAGCCAAGTTTTTATATATTGGTTACACAACCTAAGATGGATGTTGAAGATCATCTTATCTTCCTGTATGGGGTCAGATATTATATCTTAAAGAAAAATAAAATGTCCATAACAACTATCTCAGTTTTTATGAGTTGGTTGTTCAGCAGCTGCAGGGAACGCAAGCTCTTTCTCTGAAAATTCAGGATCAAATTATCCATATTAAACTCTGACCTGTAATGAGATGCAGTCTTCAAGGTCCAAGTATAAGGAAGTCTAGTAACAATCTTACATAATTATTTCTCCATTTTTCTCTCTCTGATGGGTTTTTCACCCTTTGGGTGATTGCAATCATCCCAGGAAAATTGGTGGGGTTTTTAGTATTGGGTCAGGTTTAAGAGACAAGCAGATTTCAAATGCAGACTAAAGATAAAAATCAATTTTATCTAATTACAATACAGACTCACAGTGTCTGCCACTAGTTATTCCCTGATTCAACAGACATGTAAGTGAGAACTGACACTGAGCTACGGTATCCTCAGCCCACTTTAAACTCAGCTCAGAGCTACACTCTTCAGTTTTAAAATAAGTTTCTTACAAATCAGACACTAAACAAGGTCACGAGCCTGTCTTTGTAGGGTCAGACACTTTGACCGCAACTGTCCCTGTTGACTTCTTCAAAAGAACCTTACTTAAGAACAGGAAAAGTTCAGTTGCCCTAAATTCTCAATTAACATAATATAAGTCACCATTTTTCTACAGTCTATATTTTTCTTTCTCTCAGGTGGATCTCTTGAAGAATTAACAGAAAGTTAATATATATTCCTCTGATCAGTTGGTGTCAACTTCAGAAAAGCAAGGTGCAAAATCAGTGGGATAGAGAGTCCCTTAATGGTTACAGGGGCCTACAAAGAAGGTGGCTGTTGTTCTGAAGTACCACACAGACTGAAGGCAGCTGCTGAATATGAAAAAACAGAGGATGCTTTATTTCCAGAAAGAAAAGAAAAGAAAAAATATCAGCCTGAGTTCTAGTATATCCTAGTTTTTGCTTTCTTTGAAATATCCTGAGGGTATTTCTATGTCCTAAATAAATATGTACATAAACAATAAGAATAATTTTAAAAGCACAGATTATATCCCAATTTTTATTCTTTTTAGATTAATTAGCTTATATATACACTATCAAACTCCTTGCACAGGAGCAACACTTCCACTTTACATATGTCCACTCTTACTCTCATCACATACTCATCAAACTTTTCTTTTTTTTAGTACACAGAATTTAGGATTAAAAATATGAGAAAGTTTTTTAGTTTACATGTTTGCATATTTTATTCATGTAGCACACAAAACCACAACTAAACCACAGGTATATTTTCTTACAGCTATTTGTCAACAATATGAGCTGGTAATCTTACTCAAAGTGAAATGAAATTATAAACAATTGGAGTCTCAAAACCACAGTCCTTATCTCACCATCGGCTTAAGAAGAAAAACATATCATCCGTCCAATCAAGACACTTGAGGGGGGACTGAGGGGACTTCAGTTTATATTACTCTCTAAAAAACCCAGAAAACATGTGTCATCTGTGGTTTTTTATTATTACTATTCTTACAGATTATTCTTTTTTGTTTGTTTACACTATATTTTGCAATGGTGTATTGTGTGTCAATGATCATCCAGGACTTAAAGAACTCCATCTTTGGCAAGCATAAAGTCTAGGCTCCTATAAGCAAAATCTTGAAGAAAAACATATAATATAAAAAGTATAATGTGGGCTACACGTATGTTTACTCCTTGTTTTTTTCCTTCATCTTTCTTACAAAGAACAACAGTGCAGCATAAACTCTAGCACAAACTTCTTATGTGAGTAAAATGTAAACATATATCATCACATGAAACTGCATTTTGGATTACACGTTGCTTACATAAGTTTTCTGGTATATAAATACAGAAAATAATGAGCAGTAATAGGAGAGGATAATGTTTTCTGTGCATCATCACTATATAGGGGTGAGACAAATTTGCCAATGGGCTTCATTTGTGCTTGCCAACAGCAATATAGTGATTACACTCAGGAAACACATTTTTCACTTCAGGCTTAGGAAAGGAACATCCTGTAGTGATCACAGCTTCTTGCTGTCCATGACTCGCCCTCCCACAATGTGCCAACGAGCATGGGAATTGCTTTACAGTATTTTCCTGAAGGAAGTTATGTAAAAGAGGACAGAAATACTGAAAGGGTAAGGCTTGTTGCTGTTGTAGCCTACCAAACCCTAGCCCATCACTCTGCATAGGGAAAAGATCGTCTTTGTGAAATGCAAATAGCCAAAATTTTTCAAATACTGTGGAATGCCAATTGTGGCAATGGACCTAAAGTGACAGAAAAATCACACAGTCTCTCATTGACATATACATGTCATTCTAAGTCACACACATGGAGCACGGTGTCTGTGGCACAGAGCCTGCAACTGCTTCTTTACAACTGAGTAACTCATATGTGAAGAAAAAAACATATGTCAAAGTGCCTCTTGGGTACCTGTGCAGCCCTTCATGGATATAGGGAGGAAGAGGTCTCCAGTTTCCTTGCCGTGTCTGTGCTCCTCTGTGCATGAGCTGCACAACCACTTATTGCAGCTTGTACAGAGACTGTGAGCAGGTCTCTTCTCTTTACACGTGGAGCAGCTCTAGGAACAAAAAGTGCAATTACACACACAGATAACAAATTAGCTGCACAAACCATTTCCTTTAATAGATTATGATTCAGATGGGCAAGCCTAATATTTTTCTTCCACACACTGATGCAATTCAAGTGATTCTAAGAGTTTTTTAGGGTTGGGTTAAAATTTACTTTTGAAAATGAGTATAATTCCTTCCTGTTAGTGTTGTACTACTTATTGATGGCTTTAACACATGAAGCAAGGATACACCTTACAATTATATATATATATTTAGATAGATGGACATTTTCTACAGGAAAAAAAGTCTAGGTTGCCAAGTAAATATGTGAAATGTTAAAGTCTCAAACATAGCCCATAAAAAAGTTTTTTACTATACCTTTTTTTTCTAATCACAACATTATGCAGAAGCATTTTTCCATATCATTTCCACGTCATTTATTAATTTCTGTCTGTTACTAATTACTTGTTAACTAACTAAAAAAATTCATAGGCTAGGATCCAATTCTGCTTTCATGTAAATGAACGTAAATAGCAGCCACTTCAGCAGATCTACTCTAAATCTAGATTACTTTAAATAAAGTTAGAGCTTTCTCAATTTGCTTTAGCATTGTATGAACTGTTCTAATCCAGCATAACTGTCAGAAAAATACATAAACCACATCAATGGTAAGGCAACTTAGAAAACAATATAGGGGCACCCACATATTGCTAATGAAAAACTTAGTTCCTATTCCTTAAAGAGCTGATCAGAAGTGAGCTCAATTTATATATTGGTATCACAGATGGCAAACTGGAAACTTAAGACACAGGAATGTGAGAAGAACCAGAAACCTTAATTGATGATCATCTCTATTGACTCAAGAAGTCAGGAAGCGCCCTTTGTTATACAGGCCCTGATGTCTGGAAGTGCCACTAATGCATGGAAATGAAGTGGGAGATTTGAGCTTTGGTATCCAGAATGAACTCAAGAATGAACTCAATACTTCTTCTAAAAAAGGATTTGCATTAAACATAAAATAACTTGTTTGAAAACTCTTAATATTAGTGGTTTTGACTTGCCATAGCCACAAATAGGTACTAATGGGCAGAATGAAGATGCCGATGTAATTTTACCATCATCAAAGCATAAAAGCTTTGCCACCAGTTTATCAAACTCAAACATTTCCTCCAAGGTTACAATATATCTACTGTACTTATGTACTGAATATTGCTGCTACACAGGCAACTAATAACAGATGGCAAAATTACTTCCTATATTGTCCTTTCCATTGGGCATCAGCTTATCTTCAGCTGACTTACAATTGCATCCTAACGATTCTGATGGGAAACAGGAATAGGACATGCCAGCACACACTCAGCATATAAACCCTGATGCAAGCCTTGATGAATTTAATAGAAGAGTTTCTCTTCATGGCATCTTGAGATAGACTGAAGGAAGAACAATCACAGTTCTTTGCTGGTCACCTTAATGTAAAGCCATGATTTAAAACTAAGTGGAACTTCTATGTTCACCTAAACTCTGAGACGTGAGTCAACTTCTGATTTACTTCAGCACAAGCAAAAAATGGTTTGTTCTGCTGAAACATATTTAAGTTTTATCATTCTCTCAGTGGAGCTGGACTCTCATGACAGGTCTCACATCAATTTATTGTTCAAGTGTTTCTAAGTATTCCAAATATTTCTCAAAGAGAGTGGCCACTTCTTGAAAATAAGACAGCAAAGTAAAGATTTACATGTGCTTGTTTGTCTGGGTAGGGAAGTATTTGTGTAAGCTATTCTGCTATTTTAGCCATTTATTTATCAACAATGTTTTCCAAAAGGTACATGTGATAATTTAAACCAAAAAGCCTATTAGAAGTTATATAATCAACGTGCAAAGGTATTTATTCTGGGAAGCAAAGCTTGTTATATAAAACAGAAGCATCTAATTTAAAATGTACCCATGAAGGGCCAGCTTAGGGAACAGGTGAGGGATGATCTGCCTTCTCTGCAATAACCAAAACTGCTTAATCACAGGTTTGTCTGTAACTGTTCAGCTGTCAGTCCAACTAGAATTTATATTAACACTATACTGCGTTAACATTATTTTTAAGTTGCAGAGCACTTAAAGAGTGTTCCCAGAGTTACATTTTTTATGATGTGGAAATAGGCTTTTGGGCAAGATATTCCAAATTGCACGCTTTTGAAACTCCTGCTGCTGGTACACAGTACATTTTATCATTTATGCTTCACTATCTCACACACTGAGAAACATCTTGTTTCCAAACACCTTGTTAGAAGCCTTGACAGATTCCCATTTGAACATATTAGTTGAATTAAGAAAATTATGGTAGTTCAGCTGTGGGTGAACTGGTGCTTTTCCTTTTGTTATCACTGATGGTGAAACTGTAGCTTTAGTTGAGGGCAAAGGGGTGGATAAAAGACGGTAATCAAGCTTCAGTGGTACATGACTTGACTGCTAATACAAAAGGAAGTTAAAACCTATGAAGAACGTTTGCAAGTCCCTCTAGGGTACTCCTATGCTCCAGTGAGAAATCCGATTTACCAAACTGCTCTTAGGACTCCTAAGGGATTACACAAAAGAAAAACCTTCTTTCAAAGAAGGTTTGAAAAAATAATCTAGTGCTTTTGAAGACATTAGGTATTCTCATTTGATTTCCTTTCTACACAAATTCTCATTGAAAGGTAAATGATGTGAGTTATGGTAATTAAGAAATCCCAGTAGAATAGGTGCATTCAAAACATTCAGCAATATCTTAGGAATCTTCTTTTTCTCTTTGAAGAGTGCATGTGAACAAACCTCTTCCTGTTTTAGATAAAGTTATTGTGGTGGGTTGGCCTTGATTGGACACCAAGTGCTCACCAAGCTGCTCTATTGCTCCTCTCCTCAGCAGGACAGGTGGGGAGAAAATGAGATGGGAAAAACCCTCATGGGTCAATATAAAGTCAGTTTAATAAAGCAAAAGCAGGGTCTTGCATGGAAGTAAAGGAGAAACAAACGATTTATTCTCTATTTCTCATCAGCAGACAATGTCTAGCTACTTCTGGAAAGCATGGCTTTGGTAGGTGTGGTAGTTGCTCCAGAAGACAAACACCGTAAATTATGAACGGCCCCCTTTTCTCCCCTGTTCCCTCAGCTGTCACTGCCTAGAAGATGTCATATGCTACGGAATATCCCTTTGGTCAGTTTGGGTCAGTTGTCCTGGCCAACTTCCAAGGTGTTGTCCCCATCAGCCTGCTGGTGAGTGGGAAAATGGAGACTCAACCTTGATGCTGTGGCAGCCCTATTCAGCAGTAGCCAGAGCCCTGGTGTGTTACCAACTAGCTCATAGCTACCAATACACAGCACAGCGCTGTGAGGGCTCCTACAGGGAAAATTAACTCCATCTCAGCCAGACTAAAGTGAGTCAACTCTTCAAGCACCTTACACCTGAAGATGTCAACACACTTTGCTTGCATTAATTTTTTAATTTCCCCAGAACACACCGTAGACTAGATTACACATTCTTTTCTTTTTAACAATGGAGAAATACAACACAGAAGCAACTGAAAGGGAAGTATATCCCCACTATACCTTTTTTGCACTGATATCACAGTATCAAGCCTTCTGCATAGGGCAGAACTGACCTGCAAACCATTGCTGTCCCTATAGAATTTGAGGAGTGGAAAGATATAAACTCTGCCCTATATTTTGACAGTAGTGTTCCACTTCACCCAAAGGCCCTGAAACTGAATATCCAAGGTGGTGTGGCTATCCAGTTTACTCAGGAATCACGAGTGCATAGGAGACAGGTTGAGGTCCCAGAGCTAGTTTGGAAGGTGAAGTTCAGTATCCCTGCTTCTGTGTCAGTTTTCCCTTGCTTTTGGATAAAGCAGTCAGCAGATCACAGAACAGTTTTCACAAGTTTTCACCTGTTTCAACTCCCAGCTAGAGGCAATACTACCACATTCTGAAATAAACCCTATTCGTGCAAATAATGGAATACTGTTTTATAACAGCAGGCAGAGATACACACCTTTCTCTGTCCCTCCTTGTGACCCAAAGTAGTAGCAACTAAAAAACTATGACAATAGTCCTGCCTACTAACTGGGTATTTAATATCTATATACAGTATCAGTAGAAGGCCAAGGTAGTAATCCTATGCCTGCCAATTACTTCTTGCATCCATTTCCCAATGGGAAACTGAAATATGTTTTGGCTTTTTATCATTAAAATAGGCAATCAGAAAACAGTAATTGCCCACAGGATATAATGAGTAGTCTTGATGTAACCATTTAGCCCATAGTCTGCTCTGTTTACTTTGTGTTGCGAGCAGAAAGGGGACAGTGAGGAATCCAAGAGATTTGGTGTCTTCCTATTACATTGTCACAGACCCAGTCCTGTACCACTAGTAACGATTTTTTAACGAACTATTTTAAGAATATACAATCACCAAATGCTTTGGGTTGGAAGGGACTTTAAAGATCATCTAGCTCCAAATCCCTGGCCATGGGCAGGCACACCATCACTCGACCAGGTTGCCCAAAGCCCCATCCAACCTGGCCTTGAACACTGCCAGGGAAGGGGCAGCCACATCCTCTCTCAGCAGCTTGTGCCAGGGCCTCACCACACTCATAGTAAAGAATTTCTTCCTAACATATAACCTAAACCTACCATCTTCCAGCTTGAGGCCACTGCCTCTTGTCCTATCGCTACACTCCCTGGTGAACAATCAAACTCATTCTTCAAATAAGGTTAAAGAAACATTATGAAGGCACGATGTCCCTCTGTAGGAATGAAGTAAATACAGTGCTGCATAAGCAAACCATAAGAGTCTGTTGTTCAATACAAACTTTGCTGTTTCCAAACTGTTGATCTGGTTGTGTTTCACACTCTCAACGTAGCCGTTTTCACTTACCTTTGCCATAGCTGAGCGACCAGTTGGCAAATCCTTGAGAAAGAAATTTTCAACTACATCCCTTGCAAAGCAGGTCTGTTTGCACACAGGGCAGATGAGGATACCTGAATTGAAAAAACAAAACAAAAACAAAACAAAACCACCACAAATAAAGCAATCCACACCAGCCATGTGAACCAGGAAGTTATATAAACCACAGTTCAGCATTGTTGACTTTTTTACACCACACAGACACACTTAGTTCCAGGAAACTAAGACGTTCTTCAAGCCGTAAATTACTTGTGGTTAGACCTAGTTTAAAACATAGGAAAGAAAAATAAAGCAACAAAATCCCTAGAAACACACTATGGTTCAGTTGACTCATCTCAGGATTTATCAAGGATATCCATATGTCCAAATTCCTATGACTTCATTAGGGCTTACAGCTTTGAAAAAAACTGAGCTGCACTTTGAACGGTATTCCTTTGTTACAGATATGCTTTCTGACACTTGTTACAGTACTTCTTGCATTATCAAAGGTATACAAAGCATAAAACACACATTGCCTAATACTAGTTTTACAGGGCAGCACGCTATCCAAGTGAAGTAAAATAGGAGTAACATGCAGAAGCAACAAGTCAGAATAAAGGTAAAGGATTAAAAAAAGTTTTATAAATAGAAGTCAGAATAGCAAACCATCTATTACAACAAATCCACAGGTGGCAAAAATGTGATCACACCCAAAGCAAAGCAAGCAGCCTGAGCTGCAAAACCTGTCTCCACCTTCATTAGCTGCTGAGCTCAACTGGGCCGAGTCTTAGTGTTTGCCTGGGCTCAGAAAAAACAGTTCACAAAGGCATCCATAACTGTACATTTCCACCTCCGCTATTTCATCCCTAGACATCTTGGGCTAGAACTTAGTTTTTCAAGCAAGGCTAGTGCATTGGGGGGGTGGGGAGGTGGCTGAAGTTTTTCTTGGTTTTTTTAAAGGGGTGTGCATATTTCTGACCACATTTCTGTAAACTACTGTAGATGTGAATCCAGTCCTTTAGAGATGGTGGTGGCATGACAGTCTATTTATACCTTATCTTATCAATCTTTTATTTATCTGTTTTTCCATTCTGTTAAGAACAGAATTTCAGTGCTGTGCTCACCTTGCCAAGTGATGTTTATAACTAACAGCAGTATTTTCCATGACTAAATGATGCAAACTCACTTAAAGCAAGATGGAAACTCATTTAAAACAAGGTCAATGGCAACTTTCTTCTGGATTGCCAGAATCAGTTCAGTGTGCTCTTTTCCCTAACTAAAATTATTTTTGAATAAGGAGGGTGGTCTGTAGAGTAATTAAAGTTTAAGATGTGTATTAGTTTTTTGCATTAGACAGTTATCAGAGACTCTCATGTTTTCCAGGTGCATAGCACTACCTGCCCTTGGGACATGGCTCCTGCAGTCCCTGGCCAAGCGCACAGTTCAAGCTCTGGATGTCTCCCATTTTCAGAACTAGGCCACTGTTATTTTAACAGCAGCACTTCACATTGACAGAGACACACAAACCCCAAACCTTTCCTACATTACCACTTCTGACAAAAAATACACCATGCAGTCAGGTGTCTGAATACATTTGCTTTCATTCATAAATGTTTTGAAGAAACTTTGAGTTCTGTTACACCTCCTTTGAAGAGGAAATCTTAGTAAGAACCACTTTCATGAGATTTAGGGCTTTTTTTTTAGCCCAAAGTTTGTTATAAAAGCAAAAGCATTATTGTTTTCTCTTTTCCAAGGTTGGAGGCCTAAGGGGCAGACTATGGTCCCACTCACATTTGTTTAAGTGTGGATTTCATACAACACTGAGCATTTGCACAGACGTGAGAAGGAACAGGCAGTATCCACAGGTGTTTGTTCTACTCTGCTACAAGCCACCCCAGAGGAAAGGGCAATGCAAGCAATTCCCAAAGCTCATCTTCTTTGCATGTAACTCAAGTCTTGTTTAAATGTGTTCTGGTGACAGGGTTTACAAAGAGGCTAAAAAATTATCTAATAGAGATGCTTATGATGGCAGAAAGCTGTAGAAGTCTTTTAAACTATGCCTCTACTTTGCATCCCTTATATTAAGGAGCAGAGCTGAAAGGTATCTTACTCTATTTGTAGCGAATGACCTTCATATGTTACACTCTAGGACAAGAGAACGTTTTTATATTAATCACACTGAAACCTTTCCACACTTCCCCAAATTATGGTTCTGTGTGTGTTAGATATCAGTTAACAGCTCAATTCTCTAGAGAAACGTAAGAGCAGTAGGAGCTGTACCTAAGGCAAGATGTGTGATGCAGACAGTGCCCTCCTAACTCCTTATAAATGGTGCTTACCACAAGCACCAGTGAATTCTAGTGCTAACTCCTAGAAGGTGAAACAGTTTTCAAGTTTTCCTGTGAGCACCTTACAGAGTTACAACAGCAGCAGAAATAAGAAGACAGATGCATTATGACTGATAAGCTAGGAAGCAAAATGCCTACTTTGCAAGCAGCTTCTCAAATAAGTCTCACAGGACATGCTCTAATTCTCTGCACAGTCGATCGGAAACCATTCACTCACCGACTTTACAAGGAATCGCCTCTAGCCCTTTGAGGCAGTGATCCAGTTTCTCTCTCCTATAACAGCATTGCCTAAGCAACACCAGATCTTGATCTGGCTAATGCAGAGAGAAAACCTCTGTACTGAGACTACGTAATATGCTGCAAAATGACCTAAGGAGATATTATCAGTGGGTTACTTTCTGAATGAAGACATGCACGACTCTCACAGTTATTCCTTCAGCTACACACCATATGGGTGGTCACGCATGCAGTGTTATGCAAAACATTTCTGGGACCAGCTGCTTACTGGGAAACAAAAGCTGTGCTCAGGACCTTCCATAGTGCAGATAACTTTGGTCTACACACCACATAAATTAAAAAAAAAAAGTTAATATTGAAATTACTATTTTATTACATTCCAACACTATCCAGTTAGTGCAGAATGTTAAATCCAATTATACCAGCTGAATGATACTTAATGGAATGCTCACGGCCTCGGGCACCTTTATGTGAACTTTAAATTCTGCTAATTTGTTACAAACCAGGGAAGCATGAAATACATTGTATAAAGAAGGTATCAATTTGACAAAGGCAAGACCATCTTTTTAGTGCTTTAAGCTATCTTTAAAGAAAATGTCAATAAATTTCACCCTAAGCAAACATACATTATGCATGGATTCCAGTTCTGTACAAAAGCCTCCTTTTATATATATATGTATATATTGAGAAATGTAGTGTTATTAAGATGGAACAGCCGTGATTCTGGACACAGACATTACAGCTGATTAATATCAGGGGATATCTACAAAGTGATGTCCTGGATGCCACGGGACAACTTTTTTCCCAGGTTTTAGTTCCGAGTTATGCTACAGAAATCAGTGTTGTTCCACAGATACACATGGACTGAGTCACACACACACAGGAGTCAGAACTTTGTATTAAACTCTCTACCACAGACCATCAAATACAGCTTTCACTGTGTGTCAAAGTGTGCCTTAAATATCCAAGTAACGGTCGATTATGATTTCAAACCTAAAAATCCCTTGAGACAAACACAAGACAAGTCTAGCCCTCAGCTTAATAAAAAAAAAATAAAGAATATACTAACAGAGAGCATAACAGGTAACGGGAAATATAACAGAGACACAATGGCAATAGTGTATTGAAAGTAGTCTCCTACTCATAGGAGGACTAATCCATAAGGACCTTCTTGCCTGCCCTAATACCGAAATCTGTATTTAAAGCTTTATCAAGCCTTAAGGCATGGGAGATGGATTTATATCTTCAGCTCATTGGGCTTCTTGTTTGACTTTTTTCCATTTAATAAAACCCTGTGCTCCCTGGAAATGTGCATCCTTTTTCAATATAAATTCCCAAAAGAATCTAATGATAGCTTGGCATATAAATACACTACAGTATGATTTTTGAAGCAAGTACCTAAAATTAAGCAAACTTTATGTAGGTATCTACAAATAGCCACAAGCAGCAGCTACTTCAGCAGTACAAAGGGACCACACTATGCTGTGCTCACGCTCCAAGCACACATCACCAGTAAAGTAGGATTCCTAGAAACCCCTTACCTGTCCTCTGGATAAACAGTCACTTAGAGAGCTACACACAAAGTCACCTCTGTCGGGGAGCGGGTGGTTATTAAGCAGAACGGCACACACAGCGCTCTCCTTCGAATCAGTCTTTTCTGTACCGCAGACTGAAGTCGCTAGACCTCCCACAGAATACCTGGGGCTGCTCCCCCTTCTTCAGTCAGAAATGCTGACAAATCAGCTGAGCAGAAAGATGTACTGGGCCACTACAAGGTGCATATTTTTTTTTCCTCTGGCCTCCTTTCTTGCCCTGGCAAGAAAGATTCGTTCAGGCCTCTGTCAAACTCGCCTTGGTTGTAATTTTCCTGTAGTGGTGGAACAAAAATCCCATAGTGAGAAGGAATAGCAGCATCCTACTTCCTTTCTTTCCTGGGTCTTCTCTCAGTCCTCAGAGTAGCCTGGAACAAGTGCGCAGAAAGATAAATAAGAGCTTTTCCAGATCCAGGTAGCAGCAGGTCTTACAACATCATTCACTTCCACGGCACATTTTGCAGACCATTCCCTAAATATTACTTTTGCCTTCCTTCCTCACCACTACCTCTAAACAACACTGTTAATTTGTTTTAAGAACCTGTTCTTTGCAGACAGCTTATTTAAATATATCATTATTACAGCACTGTGGGTGAAGGGAAGAATAGTCAGAAGCCCTAGAGACTCACTGTTTGTACATGTGAGAATGATGCAATTTCTGGATCTTCATAGCAATTCAACATGGAATTACAGGATTCAAACAACAGTTTACATATTAAGAGATCAGGAGCCAAATTCAGCTATGGTGCAACCATGATACCCAAATTAAGTCCACTATCATCACCAAAACCTCTAGAAGTATCAAAAAGCTAAGAGAGTGGTTGACATGCTTTAGTTTTGTATGGAAATTATATTGTAGGAAGGAGGTAGGAATGTTTGCATAAATTATTTTTAGGAGTTCGTTACCTCCTGCTGTTTATCATTTGAAATCATTATTTATGACATCGCCTTTCACTGAATGAATTTAGAAAGGCTAGCGAGGACCCTAATGTCAGATTTAAGGCCCCATCATTGTGACATGCAGAACAAAACCCTATTTCAGAAGTGCAGGATAAGCCACATATAAGGTATTCTCAGCATATTTGAGTTATCAGTCACCAAAGACCACATTGTATTAAACAGACTCCAGCACGTGAGGGGTGTGGAGGAATATTTCTATACCTACATCCTTGCAGGGCTCCACTACTCTTTTAGCTACCATTCATAGCAGGCTAACGCACCTGAACACCACCACAAAAACACACCAGCACTAGAGAGCAACATGCATACAGACATACAGATATGTATGCCTCTTATGCTTATATACACACACCTCAGCCCTGAAAAGCTTCAGCAGCACACGTTTACTTAGCTGAATTGGCTTACAGACTCTTTTTTAAGCCACATGTTTGTTTCCACTCTCACGCTCCCATCAGCAATAGTAATTAGACTGTGGGTTGCAGAAAATGGAAACAAAAAGGCAGTGGATCCAGTGGTCAGGTACCAGTATCCAGTCTGGACACTCCAACTCCACACCTGGGATATCTAAAATTGGCTTTGAGGAAAACAACCAGGTTCCAACATTTACTGTGCAAGCCCTAGTTCCCCACAGGTCAGATCTCTCTCATCCCACAGCACCTTCATTCCTGTTTATGAGACCTGCCACACTGTATTGGACACAGGGATTAGTAGGCTGACATCAAGGTAGCAACCCTCACAGCAGCTGTTCCTTTGCTGAAGCACAAAGAACAAACTGAAATTTCTGAATGTTCACAAGTCTTTTCTCCACCTGTATTGTAGCAATCTAATTTGTAAGTGACAGAGCTGTGGATAATCTGCAGAAATAACCTCTGAAAGTGCAAACTGTAACCTCTCCACCACATATGGAAACTGAGTACAAAGACCTTTTGAACATCAAAAGCCACAGCTCACAGTTTTGTTTCAAGGTCCTCCAGTCTGATGAGGTTTATATAGAAAGAACCCTCAAGCTGGTTGCCTCAGAAATAAATCAATACAGATAATTAACCTATTATTATCATGAGAATTGATTAGCATAAAGAAATAAACAGTGGAGTTATCATACACACCACATGTATACTTGCTGCCCACATGTTGCACCTATTCCTCCACTCTTTTTCCTCCAACAATCATCAGAATAATTATTCTCAGAGAGCATTAGCTACAGCTCAAGCTGCAGGCATAATTTACACTTCCTTGGAGACCCAATTATAGGTTACAGGAAACAGTTCTGAAGACAACCTCCCACTCTACTGCTTCATATTTATATAACTAACCACCCCCCACCCCCCCATTGTTTCACTTGCATTTTGGATCTAGCAGCTGAACAATAGTGAGAAAGGCTGAGTAACTTTAAATCTGTTTGAAGATGACTATATACATATACATTATGAACAGTTTCCCTCTTCAGAATTACCTTTCAGCTTCCCTTTTCAGAAATAAAACACACATTTGGTGTTAAGTGGATCTAATTAAAGCAAATGGGTATTCTCCTTCAGAATTAATAGATGTGACGCATTGCATCACTTGCCTTACATGATTGCATCAAAGCAAGGTTATTTGGGTCCTGGAGATACAACAGCTGTAACACCAAGGCAGCCAAACTGTACTCTGCTGTAAGCCCAAATATGGCTACATGGTTTTAAAGAACTCTGTAGTTGCAGTTGTAGTTTTTTTTAAACACATACAGACTTAGTACAAGATAAGGCACCGTGTGTTGACACCTGGAGTCTCCTTTAGTCAGTACACCCTACTTCTTATTCCAAGACATCATACTGAAAATGAGCCTAGAGCCAGAAGAGTCCTAGAGCTCAATCTTTTTCTTGAAATAAGCCCACTTGAAGATACCTCTGAACACATTAAATTCAAGTGTGACCAATGCTTGGCTGAGTTTTGGATGTGCCTCGTTAACAAGCTTTCACAATTAGAGATCCATGGTTACATATTGCACCTACATTACAAGCTAAAGAAAACAGTATGTTTTCATCTGGAAAAAATAAAATGCAGCAAGCAAATGTCTGTCGACAGCTGAAGTCACATGTTCTCTTTAATAGTCTGGTTTCTCTTAGTTTTATCTGATCAGTTTGCACTTGACTAACGCATAAACCTGTTCTATTTCTTGGCATTCAAGTGGGGATCTCTTGTATATTGAGGCTAACATGACACAAGCGGGGACAGTTTTTGAAACGCACAGAATGTGGACAGAAATTATGCAGTCATTTTCCATTATTTTTGCTATCCAGCCTAAAGAAACACAAAAAGCCACAGCACACTTTTAAAATAGAATTTCAGAGAAAATAGCTCAACACACATGTTCAATAGAGAAACATGATACAATTAAATCTATTGCTTCCCAAAGCAATTTACAAAGCTGGGCATCTACTAATCAGGTTTTACATAAACTGTACTTGCAGGATAGACAAGTTACCCAATCCAGTCACAAAGTGTAAATAATACCACGGTTTGGTATCAGTTAGCAGAAATCTGCAAGGTGGTGCAGTATATCTTTCCTGATCTGCCTAAACAGGTTTAAACTGTGATTGAGTAGTGATGACTTGTGATGCGTTTTTAAAAGAAAAACAAAAACACAACAAACCCCAACCCCCCAGCTGAGACAGTCTTGCAAAAACATGAACTTCTCACAACAGTGCACCTCCGCTAGTCCCCATTTAGCTACTCTTGAAATGAGTATGTTGGTAATATTTCAAGTGCTAAAACAATATTAAGCACTGAGCATCCTACGGAGAGGAAGATTTGCAGATAAGAGAAATTTGTTTTGGCATCCTCTTCCAATTCAGAAATGAGCAATAAGCACAGAAACCTGGATGAAGCTGGGTTTGAATGTATTCAGAACTCGGTGAGAAAGAGTGAGACCCAAAAAACCAAAGCAACACACAAGAACCAGTTCTGTTCATGTTCACATTGCACTGGGAGCAGCAGTTCACACAGGTAGGAGCTGAGGGAAACCTTCATCTGCAACATTTCCTTCACAGGAGCTGGGGAGTTTTCTCTTTTTCTTACCCAATCCCTGTCTTTAAACTTCCTATGCACTAAACCGACTGGAAACACACAGCATGCAGATCTGCAGAGAATGGGGGTTCTCTGTTACATGAAGGAAGGGGGTAAAAATAAGGAAAGTGACGGTGGCTTGCAGTAAGAAAGACTGAGCATCTTTAAGTCCTCTTCATACAAAAACCTTATGTAGGAACCAAACTTGGAAAGATAATTTTTACTTCCCTCCTAAGTTACTTCCAAACACTGAGTTCTCACAGCTTTGAAGGAACCCTGAGGTATATGCACCTTTTCCACAAGAGCTCTGGCTCTCTCATAGCTTTCTTTCAGAAGCCGTCTCAAACACATACAATATAAAGATAAGTTTCCAACATCAACTCCCATCAAATATCAGGACCTCCTACTTCCATCTTCTCAGCAATCTTAATACTTGCAACAATAAACTAGAAGTGAGCTTTATGTTAGTATAGTGCTATTTATAGTAAAGCATGCCAAAACCCACAAATTCCAGTAGGCTTTTGTAGCAAGTGTCAGATTGACTTCACTTAGAAATGTATTCACTTCTTCCATTCACAGACATTGCGTAAAGAATTCATAGCAAGTAAAGAACATGTTTTTCTTACAGGCAACGTTTCACATTTACTTCGCTAAAATGGTTTAGCACTTCCATTTAAGATTACCATTAGCACTTACTTACACTCATACTTAAAGAAAACACTGAAAATTGAGGTGATATTATGCTACCCCTGACTCACCAATGGGCATAGATAAGATAAGCAACATTTGGCATCACACCATCAGAGGATTTCACAAATTTATTGAGGCTGACCTATGGTGGTTGCAGTTTCAGTCATTGACTTAAATAAGAGACACAGATGTTTTGGTTTTGCTGCTCCCCTTGCTCATATATTAACTGAGTGTCTGCACCTGCTGTCTCAGTTTATTGGGTCATCAATATTATCTCTTTTCTCTAATGTTGCTCTTTCCCATAAAAGTTCCCTATCTACAAGAGAAGGAGGAAGTAAACAGGGAAGCTTGAAAAATACACAGAAATAACCTAATATTTATTCTGATTTCCTACAGAAAAGTAATTCCTAGTCTGCTCAGGAGCTTGAAGAAGATATCTAATCTTTTAACAACTCACGAGAACCTCTAACTGTACATCATCTAAGATCACCAAGTGATATGAATTCACTTTTCCACTCAGCAAACAGAAAAAAGGAGGGGAGTGGCTTAGGTGTCAAATGAGGATATGTAAAGAGTAATAGAGGGGTTATTTTCAACAGCACTTTACTATAAAGTAAGTCCTTCAGACTTTAAGCCCACTATGATTGGGCATTAAAAATTTTGAGGAGACATTTACTTGAAATGACTGCTTTGCTCTCTGTTGTCTTCTCCTACCTTTATATCCTTTTCTCTCTGTACCCTATGCATGGATATCCTTCCTCCTTTACTCATTTTCCTTTATATTTTGTGTTTTGCTAGCCTTTCAGCAGTGATCTCCTCGCTGTTTCCATTTGTTCTCAAACCTGAACTTGTCTAGTTTATGTTACCTTGTCAATTCAGATTACTGTCACCTCAGAAAAGGTACATTATCTTCCTATGTGTTTCTCAAATCTGCTACAGAAGGGATAATAAATTATACCACTTATTCATCTAGAGTTCAAAGCCTGTGAAAATATGAGTAATCCACATGCCTTTGCTCTTATAAATTAGCAATGAGTCCGGAATGCTTCCCCATGGCAATTAAGGCTCACTCAGTTAAAATTACTGTATCCTGCAATCTAAGTTCTGTCTTATTCAAAGAAATGGGTTTTATTTACTATTAACATCACTACTAAAAACTACACAAATAACGTCAGGATTTCAAAAGCCACAGAAAATGGCTTCAGGATTTCAAAAGCCACAGAAAGACAAGAAAATGCTTCTTGTCTTCACTGGTTTACTCAGCTTGTTAGGGTGAGTTAAAGTATATCCTGCAGCCAGAAGGGTTCAGAGAAGGAGAAACCACAGTTATGACGAGAGAGAAGGAAGAGTTTCAGTGCACAATACACATATTCCAATAACAATTATTATGTCCTCTGCTAGGAACAAAGAATGGGACTGGGGGGGTCGGGCAGAGGAGTGTGGAAGGAGGAAAGAAGGAAGAATAAATCTATCACCACAACTGGTACCATAAAAGGGTCCAACACGTCCAAAAGATTGGATAAAGATGTAGCCCAGAAACTGCTTTGTAGCATTTATTCAGTTATTAAGCTAAGGAAATAAAATATTCATAATGTCACACTTGTTAACTGAAACTTAGTTCATTCTGGAAAAAGTTAAACATTGCCTGACTCTGTCATTTCTCTTCAAAACATTGCTGTTGCATGTGAAACATCACGAAGGAGGCTTGTCCCCAATCCACCTCTGCTCATACAAATCTGGAGTCTGTTAGTTGGTTCTTTCAAAGTAGTACTGCAAAGGAATAGGCTACACAAAGTACATCTGTTTCTATAGTACTGTAATACAAAGAGCACGAGCCAGAGATTCTTAAATATTACCTTCATACAGAACTTCATACTCGGTGGGAATACAGCTATAGCCTTGAATCAAATCCGGAAGACAGTCCTTACAGAAGGAATGCAGGCAAGGCAGCATTCTGGGGTCCCTCCTCCGCAGGTCCCATTTGCACACCAAACAATTCCTCAACAGATCCAGGGTCTCCATTTGTGCTGGCTGAAGTTTAACATCGAAAAAGCGAAGAGTCACAAAATGGCTCATCACAACCCCTTCACTGAACAAAACACTTGATCACTCAAGCGCAAACTAGAAGGCGACAGCGGGATGCACGTTCTCAGAAACAACATTTATTTGGTCCTTGTGAAGAAAGAGGAAGTTCCTTGCAGCTGAAAATCACGAACCTGCTTTACAAAAAAGAATATCTTTGCAGATTGCTGTGCAGGAAAGTGTGGTTTAAGGTTTACAAACCATGATCCCACTATCTCTCTATAGTATTTGCAACTTCTGTAAAAACTGAAGTAATCTGTTCTAATGATCTACTTACAAAGCTGTTACCAGGCTGAATTGTCACACGCTGTACATTTCCTGCTAGAAGCACTGAAACTGTGCAGTAAAAATGATATGTTCCAACTGCTTTTACAACTTCACCTTAATATTTTACAGTTTTAATGTAAAGCAAATAATAAGCATATCTGACCATACGTCCATCATTTCAGGGAGGTACGTTAGACCTGCCTTGATAAATGTACAGCATCTTCTGCCAATCTTCTTTATAGAAATTTAATAAAATGCACTTTTCAGTAATCAAATTTCAGCTGTCAAAATGACCACAGATTAAATTATAGACCAAACCTGAGCTTCCCACAAGCAGGACAGTGTTCCTCCTGCCTAGGTAAGCTCAGTTTTGCCATTCACATTCCCTCCTGATCCTGAGATTTTGAGAGATGTTGATTAGATGCAGCCTGCAAAGGGAAACTTGCAAGTTGCATCAGAGGCAAAAAATTAAAATACACTCTCGTCCCCTCTGGAATCACCCCTTCAGCTGCCTGAATCTCCTGGGGCCAGACCCTGGGGAGCTGCCCATTATCTTGGCATAGTAGCCCTGCTACCAGCAGTACATAACTTGCAGCCATAACCAGCCATGTATTCTAATCTTACAGCTGTCTATTCTCTTGAGGGATTCTGTCTGGGGTCAGATTCCAGTAGAAATGGTTAGTAAGTGGGTTGGTTTTTTTTTCTTTGATAAAAAAAATTAATATCTCAGATATTTACAACCATTAATTTTTTAAGTGTTGCACCCTGAACTCCTTGCTATTTAAAATATAGAAAAAAGGGACCATCTGTGAAAGTCTGCATCAGATTCCCTGTTTTAGGACCTGTTCTAGGATCAAGTCCACCAACTTCACTGAATTCACTTAGACAAATTCAAACCTTCCTCCAAAAGTTACAGTTGTCATTTCAAAACTAGAAATCCCTTTAGAAATGAGCTGTGGTAGCTGCACCTGTGGTTTAACTACTAAACACTGTATCAGTGCTTGTTATAGCAGCTCACTTTATATAGTGCATCTTCATCAAGCTTCTTTCAGAGGAATCATCATTAGAGCAGCACAGGTTCACGGCTCACTCCATCTCTATTGTATCTTGCAACAACTGTTGCTAAGAAGACAAACCAGCACCTACAAAAACATGTAATTTCTGCAGTAGGAAGTTGAGGTCTTAGACTACCACATTGTTTAGACAGAGAAACCACAGCCTAGGGCCAGAGCATCCATGCAGAGAGAATCAGTGCAAGCAAAGCCCAACACTGGAAAATGCTGTATCACCATAGAGGCCAAACCTGTGCAGGATTGAGGAGCAGGTTACCATACATTTTAATTTATGCATTTTTGCATAACATGTAAAACTACATACAAGTCTTTTGGTAGGAGGAGGACAGATGAGGGTGATAAAAAGTGTTTATATTCCTGTTGAGACAGGTATGCAAAACAGCACTCAGGAAGCTACGCTACCAGCGACTACACGGATGGGAAACACCAAGTCTAGCAGCAGCGATTACAAAGAAAACAATTTCATCTGGAGATGTGCAATGAGGGTGAGGCGACAGGACACAGGGCAGAAACGGGTGAAGGCGGGCAGAGCTGGGGAGGCAATCTGCAGCCTGAGCCACACCTGCAACGGGAAGAAAAGTTGAAGCTCCGGGCAACCTGGTCTAGTGGAGGTGTCCCTGCCCATGGCAGGGGGTTGGAACCAGATGATCTTTAAGGTCCCTTCCAACCCAAACCATGCTGTGATTCTATGAAAAGTGCTGGGCTTTCTGTGTGTGAGTGCAGGCTAAGGAAAGGCATTGTGCTGGGGGTTGCCTCAGGACCCACAGGCCGGCCCTGGTCTGGGGAAGGCAACAGCCACCCCAACACAAACGGCAGTGCAGCATCCAGGTACCGCAGGGGGAAGGTCCGGTAAGGCATTACACGTTTCATATGAGAGAAGTCTGCAATAGTGCAACTCTTGGAACTTTATAATTTCAGTATTTTAGGGGTAAACTCTATGCAATTTTTTCAGTTTCCTGTATTCCTTGTTCCCTCAGATTTATTTATCTTCTTCCCTCCATTAAATGTGGATGTTGCTACAGGAGGCTCATTACAGCATTTTACAGCATTGCAACATCAACTTTTATGGTTTTGCCTATAATTGCTTTGTTAGCAGTATTGTAAGTTGCCAAGAATTTGGAAAACACAGACTAAAAATAAAAATATCCCCATCTACCCAAGCACAATGTTTATGTTTTGAAAAAAACAAAACCAAAAACCCCAAACAAACAAAAAGGAAGAGGTTTTACATTTTAAAAGTTAGTTGGTCTTTATTTAGCTTAATTTGTCCTGTTTTTATACAGGAAAATCCCCTGTTTTTATACAGGAAAATCCCTTATTTGGGCATGATGGACAGCCGCCCTCGGGGTTTGCCATCAGCCCTCACAGGAGCTTCTTAAGCCGATAAACGCAGCTTGCGTGTGATTACTCCTCCCTCCTACACCTCGGAAATACTCCCCGCCAGTATTTTGCCCCGCGAACCGGGAGGTGGCCAGCGGGCAGCAGAGCCTGCCCGGGTCCCTCAAAGTCCCTCCGGCGTGAAGCGCTGAGCCTCAGGCAGCCCCGGAGCGCTGCCGCCGCCGCCTGTGAGCGGAGGGGAAGGCAGGGCAGAGCACGCGCTCAACCGCCGCCACGGGCGCCGCCACGGCAAATGGCGCCCCCACGCGCCCAACGGCCGCCTCGCCCAGCCGTGAGTGACTGGAGGGGGCGGGACTGAGGCGGGACCCACCGGCCCGACTCCTAGCTGGGCCGCCCTACGTCAGCGGAAGCGGCCTCCCCGAGGTGGCGCCGGACGCCGTTGCCATGGCGAGGGGCGCGGTTTGTGCCGCCACCCCCGCAAGCGGCCTGGCGAGTGTTGCTTACCGGCAGGGCGGCCGTTTCGGCACGGTACGGCCCGCACGGTGCTGCTTCGTTCCGCGACGCCACAGCAGCGGCCCTCCGCGGGCAGGTCCACCCGCAAGCACCGAGCGTACAAAAGCTCCCGCGAGAGGACAGCCGGCCCCGGTCACAGCCCACCGCAAGGGCCACACGAACCCATCCTGCCACCCAGAGAGACCGAACCAGGCAGCGCTGGTACAGGGCAACGGGAGCCTGAGCTGGGCGACAGCAAGAAACCCACCACTCCTCAGAAAGGGCCAGAAATAACAGAGCAGACAACGCTCAAGCACAACCGGTGCCAGGATGAGTGGGGAAAAACCCCAGGAAGCTCAGTAAACCAGCACATTCTTACACTGTCTTTATTCAAACGTTTTGAATAAACCCAAGGCCTTCATGCCACAAGCACACAGGCACCACCAACTTCTTTGATCTTCTCCTCAGCTCTTCTACTGAAGAACTTTGCTTTCACAATTACAGGCTGCTTGGGCAGCTTCCCCTTGCCCAGGACTTTGTAGTAGCCCTAGAAGGAGTGAAAAAAAAAAAGGTTAAGTGTTTGTGCTCAGACCCGTACTTTAGCAGACACTGGTTAAAACCATGACCTCATTCAGTGCCTGCCTCTGACGTAAAATTGGCACAAATGAAAGCAAGGTACCCTGCGTTACCTACTGGAGCTGCATTTGTTCAGAGAAAAGGTAGAAACTGTAAACTGAACTTTTCTGTCATTTAGGGGGGTGTTTTTCACCCATTCTCCATATACAGAAACCACTGTGAAATCCCAGTCACCAGCTTGTCCCCACCATTCCAAAGGAAGCACAGTTGGCCACACTTCTGGCTACCCAACGAGTTCTGGCTGGTGCTCTTCACCTGCAGGGCGTCATGGTACTTCTAACTGAGCAGAGGGCTCTTCTGCTCATCTCTGCCACAGAAGCTGCTGTAAGCCTTGCAGCAACAGCTGCTCTCTACCACTGGAATCCTCTCTTTTCATTCCCAACCTTTACATTTAAAGCACAATCATGGCACAAGGTCTCTTAATAACACAGTTGCTGAAGTCACCACTTGCTAGAAGTGGCATAACCTGCCAACACAAGCATCTTAAGACTGGATCGTGTCTCTGATTCGGTGGCTGGCCGAGACATGGGACATCGCAGCCAGTGAATAGGGATCAGATGTTAATGTCCGAGAACTATAGCACACCAAGACAATCAAACATGTTAAGATGTGACTCTAGTCTCGATATCAGAGAAATGAGTTCACATAAATGAGACTACTTCTGCCATGTGTTTACACACACCTGCGGTAACATTTTAAACAAGCCATCTTTCACCACCTTCCAACGTCAGGCAAGTTCTTACAGGAAAAACAGTAACAGAGTACCTGCATTACTACTTATATGCCAAGATACATGTCTTGGTAAGCTTACAGATATTCAGGCACTGCAGTGTATTTGCAGTTCACCATCTTCCTATTTGGATACACAAAACTAGGTTACACGTGAAGGACCGGGAGCTGCAGCCTTGAATATGAGCAGAAACTTACCGAGCGCACAACATCAATGACTGGGGCCAGTCCTGCCTCGTTCTTTGCGTAATTGAGCCTTGTCTGTTCACTGACAAGCGTCCATAGTTTATCCAAATTGACAGTAGGACAGAACTTCTGGTTCCTCTTCAAGTGATAGTGTCTCATGCCTACTTTTCCAAAGTAGCCAGGGTGACTGAAAGAAACACATTCCTTGTCAGATCATGTTTTAATTCATCCTGAGTAGGCAGGACCACGAATTAACACCAACACAAGTACCTTGCTTGATTAAAAAAATAAGAATGTTACATTATACTTTTATTTGTATTAACACAGTCGTTTAGTGTAAAGAACACCAGTAACCAAACCAAAGGTAACTTATTTTCTCTTGAAGCATTTGCTTTCCCTTGAACCCACAACTCGACCCCCGTCACCCGCAAGGCTGGGCCAGCCCTGTATTTCCGGGACAAGCCCAAGCCCATGGAACCAGGGAGGGTTGCACTGCCTCCAGGGCTCCTGTCACTAACCTGGTGACTGACTGAGTCAAGAACGGTGACAGCCAGTGAATATAGATTAGTGGTTACTGTCCGAGTACTCCAGCACACCGGGACAACAGGCAGTGTCCAGGCGTGACTCTAGTCTCGGCGTCTGGCAGGACACCATCCCCAGCCTTCACCGCACGCAGCTCAGTCGGGTGCAGCCTGGGCTTAGTGTGACATTTTGAATGTACATAACATTCTGTGTGTGCGTCATTTAGCAGGGAAACGGGCAAATTTGGTCAGCTCTACCCAATGCTGCAATGAACTCTTGAAGACACCTAGCTTAAGTGAAAAGGACTTTGGTTTTAGGGTAAATGGGGAGATGAGTTGACTGTAGCTATAAGGCCACACTCAACATTAGAGGAAAAAATACTAGGATGGTAGGGAATTTTATTCAAATATAAAAGTTAGTTGTTTCTACTTCAAGAACATACATTTTGCCTGAATGTATTAAAAAATCAGCTTACTATTTATCAAAGTTAATCCTGTGATGGTGCATACCACCAGCATTACCACGCCCTCCAGGATGTTTCCTGTGTTTGCCTGAAAAGAAAAATTAAGCTTGTTACACCAATAATATTATATAATATACTTGAGCTTAAGAGATGCGTTTAATGTCAGTTTAAGCTAACTTTTCTGATTAATAACCGCTTCTATCAGTACCAGTACAGGCTGGGGGATGACCTGTTGGAGAGGTGCTCTGTGGAGAAGGACCTGGGGGTCCCAGTGGATGACCGGTTGGCCATGAGCCAGCAGTGTGCCCTGGTGGCTAAGAGGGCCAAAGGGATCCTGGGGTGCATCAAAAGGAGCGTGGCCAGCAGGTGAAAGCAGGTGATCTTCCCTCTCTACTGTGCCCTGGTCAGGCCCCCCTTGAGTACTGTGTCCAGTTCTGGGCTTCCAGAGAGTCCAGTGGAGGGCTATGAAATGATTAAGGGCCTGGAGCATCTTTCCTACAAAGAAAGGCTGAATGAACTGGGGCTGTTCAGCCTTGAGAAAAAAATACTGAGGGGATGTTATTAATGCTTATAAATCTCTTAAGTGTGGGGGACAGGGAGAAATGGCCAGCCTCTTTTCAGCAGTCTGTGGAAACAGGACAAGGGGCAATGGCTTCAAGTTGGAGCACAGGAAGTTCCACACCAACATGCAGAAGAGCTTTTTCACAGTGAGGGTGACAGAGCACTGGAACAGGCTGCCCATGGGGGTTCTGGAATCTCCTTCTCTGGAGATATTTAAGACCTGTCTGGACACCTATCTGTGAAATCGGTCCTAAGGAACCTGCTTTGGCAGGGAGGTTGGACTAAATGATCTCTTGAGGTCCCTTCCAACCCCTACAATTTTGTGATTCTATCCCCTCTTCTGCATTCAACAAGATAAGTGCACAAGAAGAATAAAAATAACCACAGCCTACTTCTGGCTAGCTTGCCAGAGTGCAAGACACCAGTGCCACCACAAACAGGACGACAAGAACAGGCAGGAACGGCCAGGATGAGACATAGCGTGCGCTGTCCCATAAGCTTACGATGTCACACAACTGGCACCTAATGCCTAAGCACTACTTAAATTACCAATTCATCTAAGTCTAAAACAACACGCGAGGCTTCAGACCAGCCCATCAACGTGGCATCTGTCCCCCACAGTCCCATTTTACTGCGATCCGGGAAAATGGGCAGCCTCTCCTCCGCCCCGGGAAAGTACCGACGAGCACGCACTCCCTGCGGGGCCGCAAGCCCCAGCGCCCGCCCCGCCACTCACCAACGCGGCCGTGCCCGTGGCTAACGTGTCCTCTCAGCTTCCGGGTCTTCCTTAGTCTGGAAGGCTGCGAGAGAGAGCGGCTGTGAGCACGCCGGCCAGCAAGAGGCAGGGCTACCTCCCCGAACCCGCAGTCCCCTCGGCAGCCGCGCAGCCAGGCGCCATGGCGGCCCGGGCCCGCCCGGGAAAGGGCCGAGCGGCCTCACCGCACCCCGAGCGGACCGCGGGTTCAGAGAAACGTCTCCCCTCCACGCCCCGCCACCCCCTAAGCCACGACCCGTCGCGGGAGCGAGTGGCCGCGGGCCCCCAGCCCAGCGCGGCGCGGCCCCGGCGGCGGCACCCACCATCTTGTCGGCGTGCGCGAAGGGAAGAGAAAGAGCGCGGCGCTCGCGAGAGCGGGGCAAGGCGCGGCGTGGGGCGGGGCCAAGCTCTCGCCACGCTTCGCTGCGGCTCCCGTAGCGGGGCAGTGAGTCTCGCGAGATCTGCGCGCGGCGCGGCGGCCCGCACGGGCTGAGGTGCGGGTGCGGGGGGCCGGGACCCGGGCTCGGGCGGCAGCCAGCCAGGGTGGGCTGACTTGCGTGTCGGCGGGGTTTCAGGCGGTTTCCGAAGCCTAAACAGCCCGGGACCGCGGCGCGCCGCCCAGCCCTGCCATCGCTTCACCGGCAGCGCCGGCGCAGCTCGCCGCTCACCCGCGACCGCAGGGGGCACACAGCGGCCCCTGGGCCGCAGCCACCGCCCCCCCCGCCAGCTGCGGCTCACTGCCGGGCCTTCCCGGGGCCCGCTGCCTTGGCAACAGAGCGGGAGCATCTCTGAGGAGCTGCCCGTCCCAGGGGTTAACCTCAGTGGGCAGCCAGCGCCAGGTGCTGCCCCAGCTTAGTTCTCGTCAGAGCTCGCCTCCTTTTCCCGCTGCGAGCTGTAGCACAAGCAGGACTGTATGCAGAGTTCAAGCCTGAGCACTTTATTAAACCTGGGTAACAACAGGAAAATAAATTCCATGTACTTGAACACAGCTTTGTGCCTGGCATGCTGGAGTGATGATGCCTGGAGGGTGTTACTGTTCCCTCAAGCTTGGCTTCTCGTGCATTTTGTACCAGGACACTGTAGACAAATCTTTTACCAGTTTGAAATGTGGTTCATCGCTACCAGCTTTGTTTTCCTTCAGGATTTCCTTCTCAGTTAAGTGGGGTACCCAGAACAGTCGATGCTCAGGAACACCATTTAGCACCTGATACAGAAGGCAAAACACACACTCCCTATTTTTGGTTCATCTGGCCTTCAAACACAGACTGCTGGGTAACAGGATTGTTTCATGCAGCCATAGTTTGAGTACCAGTCAGGCAACTACAGGTTGTGGGTATTTTTTTTTTAAAAAGTGACCTCACCACCTCTGGTACTCAGTCCTCCGAGTCACATTATGAAAACTGGAACATATTGATGGGTAATATAATGTTTTAAAGCTTTCTAATTAAGATTTTTGAAGTGCAGGTGGAAGAAACCAGCTTTTACATGGGAGATGGGTTTTACAGCACCACATTCTTGTATGTCAGCATTCCCTGGCTCGCTCTTGCCTTTGTCACAACCCCTCTCTGCAGCTTCAACAAATGATGATGTTTTATCCATGATTTTAAGTGCAATATATATTTCCTCATATATTTACTAGCAGTTGTTATTTATAAAACAGCCAGATTCCAGTGGTACATGTGAAGTTACTCCTTCCACTTTGAAGGACATCTTTGAGTCATTCTGGAACTTATTAGAGGTTATTATGGAGGGAAACTTGACGGAAATTAATATCTGTGATTACATTTCTGCTGAATCAAAAGCACTTGGTATTTTACCAACATTTAATGTACACATAACAAATTCTATAGGTACACAAGTGTGAGGGAGGTGAGCAAAAAGGAAACTACTTCACCTTTTTTTGTGAATAATCCCTCGATTTTGTTCTACGAGGCTGATAGCAAACCAGAACCACTGTCAGGTTAGGAACTGCGCAAGCCTCAGAGCCATTCTACCTAAGGGAATCACGCCGCAAATTAAGAAAAATACAGTGTTTGGCTTGAGTTTTTAAAAGTAGGAAGCTTTAGCTAATTTTAATTATCTCTCAGATTTGCAAATACACTCAAATACATTTTCTTTATATTTTCTTCTTCAGGCTAAAGAAAAGCTTACCTTCTTCATACCTCCAAAAGTGTTTCTCTCGGCCAGAGCAGCATTCAACGCAAAACATGCCAAACATCCAGCAATAGCTCCCAAACCAAAGGAGCCAGGACTGAAAGACATACCTGGTCTGAAACCTCCCCAGTGAGTCCACAAGCAGCACCTTTCATCCTGGGGCTCAGGCCTTTCCTTTGCCAGGGAACCCTCTTCATACCTCCAAAATTGTTTTCCTCAGCCAGAGCAGCATTCAGCCAGCCCCAGCTGGCTTGGGTCCTCCTTCTTGCCCTTTTTAAAGACCAGAGTGACACTGGCCATCCTCCAGTCTTCAGGCATTTCTCCTGTTCTCCAAGATCTGTTGAAGATGATAGAGAGCAGCTCAGCAATCTCTTCTGCCAGCTCCCTCAGCATGCGTGGATGCATCCCATCTGGGCTCATGGATTTATGTGCACTGATCCCTTTGAGACATTCCAGGACCACTCCCACCTCAACCAGAGGGAAGCTTTTCATTTCCCAAACTCTTACTTTCTTCCAGTGTCCGTGGGTACCGAGGGGCCTTTGAAGTGAAGACCAAAGCAAAGAAGACATTCAGTATCTCCACCTTCTCAGCATCCTCTGTAACCAGGACACCTGCCTTGTTCAGCAAGGGACCCACACTATGCCTGGCCATCCTCTTACTATTCACATATCTAAAAAAACCCTTTTTATTATCCTTTATGTCCCTTGCCAGTTTAATCTCCAAGTGGGTTTTAGCCTTCCTAGTCGCATCCCTACAGGCCCTGACTACATTCCTATACTCTTCCCAGGTGCTCAAACCCTTTTTCCACAATTCAGATTTCTGCTTCCCTTTGAGTTTACTCATTAGCTCCCTGCTCATCCACACAGGTCTTCTACCTCTCTTTCCCAATTTCTTGCTCAAAGGGATGCACCTATCCTGTGCTTGGAAGAAGTGCTGTTTAAATGCTAGCCAGCTCTCACAGGCTCCCTTTCCTTCTAACAGCATAGCCCACAGGATAGCTCCTAATAGGTTGCTGAAGAGATCAAAGTTAGCTCTTCCAAAATTCAGGGTAGCTATCCTGCTTTTTGTCTTGCTTCTTCCACTCAGGATCTTGAGCTCTATCATTTCGTGGTCGCTTTGTCCTAAGCTGCCCCTGACCTTCACTTCCCTAACGAGCCCATCCTTGTTGGTTAAAACAAGGTCCAGTACCCACCCTCTCCTTGTAGGTTCCTGCACCATCTGCAGCAGGAAATTGTCCTCTACACATTGCAGAAATTGTCTGGACTGGGTATGACTGGCCCTGTAGCTTGCCCAGCAAATATCTGGGTAATTGAAGTACCCCATAAGGGCCAGTGCCTGGGATCTTGAGGCTACTTCTAGCTGCTTGAAGAACGCACTATCAACTCGGTCCTCCTGATCAGGGGGCCTGTAGTACACACCCACAACAGTGTCACTCACATTAGTCTGCCCCTTGATTCTTACCCACAAGCTCTCAACTGATGGATCATCCTTCCCCAGATGGAGTTCAATACATTCAAGCTGCTCTCTCACATAAAGAGCAACTCCTCCACCTCGCCTCCCTAGCCTGTCTTTCCTAAAACGCACATAGCCATCCATGACAGCGTGCCAGTCATCCAGGCTGTCCCACCACGTCTCTGTGATCGCAATGAGATCGTGGCCCTGCGACCGCACAAAGATTTCTAACTCTTCCTGTTTATTACCCATGCTACGTGCATTTGTATATAGGCACTTTAGGGAAGCAGCAAATGCAGGTATCCTCAATAGGTCACAGGAAGAATTCCAACAGGGGATGGGCAATGGTGGCTCCACTGAGGAGTCCTCAGGGCAATCCATAGAATTTTCCCTACTACCACATGAAGCAGCATTCCCAAGTCTGTCCCTGTGCCGTTGGCCTTTAGCTTCTTCCACCATCAACTCTCATCATGTCACCTGAAGCGCTTGCATGACCCCAGCAGCCTTCATGATATCCCCTTCCCCCTTCCTAACTAGTTTAAAGCTCATTCAATGAGCCCTGCCATCTCCTGGGCAAGGATCCGCTTTCCCCTTGGGGACAGGTGAGCCCCGTCAACTGTCATCATGCCAGGAGCTGAGTACACCATCCCCAGTCAAAAAACCCAAAGTTCCTATGCCGGCACCAGCCTTTCAGCCACTTGTTCAGCTCCTGGGTTCTCCTAACCTGTTCCGAACCCCTCATCCCACCGGTGGGGATAGAGGAAAATACTATTTGAGTCCCCCCTCCCTCAACAAAGCACCCTAGGTCCTGGAAATCCCTTTTGATAGCTCGCAGGCTACACTTTGTAACTGCATCACTACCTGCAAGAACTATCAATAATGGGTAATAATCAGAGGATCTCACCAGCCCTGGGAGCCTTCTCGTGATATCTCTGACCCGGGCTCCAGGGAGGCAGCACACCTCCCTGCGTGTAGGGTCAGGTCTGCATATGGGGCCCTCTGTCCCCCTGAGGAGGGAATCTCCTACCACAACCACCCTTCTCTCTTTCCTAACAGGGGCAGTCTCAAGGTGAGTGGTTGATTGCCTCACTCTAGGCACCCACTTCCTCTGAGGCATAGGGGCTGCCTTTGTCTCTTCACTTACCTCCTCCTCCTCAAGGGCCCCAAACCTATTGCTTAGGGGAACCTGGGAGAGCGGGGTAGGTAGACAGGGGGAGTGCCTACGACGGCAAGCCGGGACTGTCTTCCAGCCCACCTCAGGGTTCAGGTCACTCCCTTCTGCCTGACCAGGACAGGGCAGGGGGACCGTCACCAGTTGCAGGGTGACTTCCTGGCACACTTCCCTCTCAGGCGCCAGGGAGCTACTCCTCCAGTCAAGCTCCCGCTCGCAGTCCCTGATAGTCCTCAGTCTCCCGACCTCTTCTTTTAGTTCAGCCACCATACTGAGTAGATTGTCCACCTGCTCACACCTCACACCGGTGAGGTATTTGCCTCTTTTCCCTGGCAGCAGCAGACTCAGGCATTCCCTGCAGCCAGAGACCTGAACCGCGGCATCCCTAGGCAGGTCCACTTTCGGGGTTGCCACATTTTTGTAAGGGGAACCTCTCCGCCCTGTGGAGACCATGGTTTAACTGTCTGGGCACACAGCAGACAGGAACACCCTTGGCTCGCCCTGCGTACTCCGTGAGCAGAAGCCATCCACTCAATTTACCCTCTGAGCTACGAGGGTGGTCTCGCCTTGCCTGCTGCCCTGCCTGCGCAAACTGCCGCGCCGCGCTCCGGGCTGCTAGCGCTCCCAGGGGCCCCTCTTGTATCGAGAGGGATTACTCCTGCCGCCCTCAGCTCCGCCCTCGATGAGTCACCGCGCCGTGCAGGCCCGGCACGGGGTAATGGCTGCCGGAGGGAGCGTCGCTTGCTCTCTCCTTTTTGCCCTCGCGGGTCTATTCCCGTGCTTCTACCTTTCAGGAAGAGTCCCTCGGCGCAATCTCCTCCTTCAGAGCCCTTCTCCTCAGCGACTGATCTGGGGTGGCAGTCACGCTGGCTTTTATATGGCCGCTGTCACCCCTTAGCTCCGCCCCCGATGAGTCACTGTGCCGTGCAGTCCCGCACGGGGCAATGGCGGCCGGTGGGAATCGCGGTCGCTCTCTCCGGTTTGCCCCCGCGGGTCTATTCCCCGGCTTGTACCTTGCAGGAAGGGTCGCCCGACGCAGTCTCCTGCCCCAGAGCCCTTCTCCTCAGCGACTGAGGAGCAGAATTCAATGCAAAACATGCCAAACATCCAGCAATAGCTCCCAAACCAAAGGAGCCAGCACTGAAAGACATACCTGGCCTGAAACCTCCCCAGGGAGCACACAAGCAGCACCTTTCATCCTGGGGATCAGGCCTTTCCTTTGCCCAGGAACCCTCTTCATACCTCCAAAAGTGTTTTTCTCAGCCGGAGCAGCATTCAACATGTGGAAAATGCTGAGAAATGTTGCTTTTGCAAAATAAAAAGGATTAGTGTATTTTGTGGAGGACTAAGGCTGCCTCATTGGAAGTCCTTTGTAGGGAAGTTAGAATGTAACAAATAGCACATAAGATAAAGGGGAGGGAAACTTTTACTTTACCTGTTATTAGTCACTGGTGTAGCAACTTTCTCCCCCTTTTCCCGCGTTTGTCTAATAGATTTATATAGAGAAACTCCTGATTAATTCAACAAAACTAAACTTTATTAGTGTGCACAGCCATATCGACAAAGGTAAGCAGTCACAACCATGAGGAAAACCACAATAGTAACAACTCATATCAGTACATAAAATCCTATCCTCAGGCGTTGTTCATACATCGCCACATCATCTGCCACCCTGCGAGGAGAAGCATGGGTCGCCTGCCTAGAAATAAAGCAATAACAGAAAAGGAAAACCTTGATCCTTTCTAAACCAACTATCTAAGTTTGAAGAGACCTCTCAGTCTCAATAACACCCACCTCGCTGGTTGCTCGTGGGGGCGAAAAAGGACTTGTCTGGTAGGCAATGATGGCCTGAGAATCTAATGGTAAAGGAACAATATACCACTATAGCCATAGCAAGGACATTGTCCCTACTGCCTGGCTTAGTGCTGCAGAGGGGAGGCCTTACCTCCTGGGGAGTCGTGGGTGCACTGCGACATTCAGGGAGGGGATCTGGGGTCCCTTCTTCACCCACGCCAGCCATTTTCTGCTGCTCAGGTGCTTGTTCCCCTAACTGTGTGTTTTTGGAAATGCACATGCGCAGTTTTCCCCCAACGTCCCCACAGAAAGTACTAGAAAAGGAAGCTCACGCATGCGTGAATCCAATGAAGGCAAAAGCTAGAATCAGACAAATAGTTTGAAAAGTTAGACAATCATTATATTAGGATTAAGGTGCAGTAAGAGAATTTACTAATTTTATTGAAAAGGGGGGATTGATACAGGGCTTTCTAACAAGATGCTTACAAAGGGTTAAAGGGTGCTTGCTAATAAAATGCTTGGTAAGGGGGGCTTACTAACAGTTTGTGTCAGAAATGACCTTGCATAAACAATGCCTACTATGAGCTCTGAAAATAAAATTATTTCATTGATGAGTTCTAGTCCCCCCCATTGGTCTAACGAACTCCTTATCTGTTCAGGAATTTCTTGCTTGTCTCATAATTGGTCATAAATTCAGAGAAAGTATTTCACTGTAGCTAGTTCGAGTTTTCCCTTGTCTTTGAAAGTATACAAAATCTGCTGAAACCAAACTTGTCGTTTGGATCAGAGTCAAGGGGTAACTGAGTCTGCGCAAAACAGAAGGTTACTTGTGATGAAGAGGAGCGATCCAACTTCATCCCCACGACCCTCAACAACCACCACCAAACAGCAGTGCGCAGGCGCAGTTGGGAGGAGTGTATGGAAATGACTTCTTGGAATTCATTTTAATACAAAGCAGGACAGGTTACGAATATGTATAGGTGTATGATGTAATCTAATCATTTCGGATGGGAATATGGTATAAAAATCCTACCAAATCTGACCAAAAGTGTACCTACTTTGTTAGGTCACCCGCTCTTGCAAGAACGTATAATAAATTACTGCTTCACTAATGTGTCTACCTCGAGTCTTTCTTAGGACCACTGATATTTCTGACAAACGCAAAACATGCCAAACATCCAGCAATAGCTCCCAAACCAAAGGAGCCAGGACTGAAAGACATACCTGGCCTGAAACCTACTCAGATAGCCCACAAGCAGTCTCTCTCACCCTGGGGCTCAAGGCTTTCCCTTCTCTTTGACCTTCTCTTCTGTTTGACCTTCCCTTCTCTTTGATTCTTTTGCAGTGTTTAGGAGGCATCAGAGGGACTTCCCTAAGAATCTGGGCACCCTCGATGCATCCCAATCTAGTGACGGTGTCATGGAGTGGAGTGCCACGAGAAGGTGGGTCGGTGGGTGGCGTCAGCTGCACTAGGTGGTTTGCGGCTCTGTGAATACTTCAGGATTTGCTGTGTCTCTTTGAAGGTGCAATTCAAGGAGGAGAGCAGCTATTTCTGAGGGAGATGACTCAGGCCAGGTGAGCTGTTCCTAGGCATCCCGAGTGGCGTTGCAGAGTCAGTTACGGGCCTCCCTTGTTTGGGCTGTCTAGGCCAGGACCGAGCCTCAGCGTGGCCACCCGTGTGCGACGGAGGCAAGGTGAGCAATTGGTCAAGGTAAGGGAATGGAGGCTGGGAATGGGCTTTGGCTTTTTCTTTTGCAGTCTGTGCAGGCAGCGTTGGCAGGACACTGTGACCTTTGTGAGTGCACGGAGAAGTTGAAGCAATTGTCTCTGTATCGGGCTTGCCATGTGTCACGTGACTGGGTTTTTGGGTGGTGTAATGGATAGCCTGCCTCTGTATCGTGTTTGTCTCATGTCACATGCCTGGCTTTTCAGGAGGTGTAATGGATAGTGTCCCTCTGTATCAGGCTTCTCTCATGTCACGAGCATGGGTGTTTGGGAGGCGTAATGGATAGAGCCTTGCCTTGCGCCATGTGCCCCTGTATCCGGCTTGCCGTGCGCCCCTGTTTCAAGGTGACTTGTCACTGTTGTGACTGTCTGCGAGGTGACTGTTGTCACTGATCTTTCTCTTTGACCTTCTGCCTCCTCTTTGACCGTCTGCCTGCCTGCCTGCCCTCCCCTCTTTGACCCTCTGCCTGCCTCTCTCTCTCTCTCCCCTCTTTGACCCTCTGCCTCTCCCTGTCTTTCTCTCCTTTTTGACCGTCTGCCTCTCTCTCTCTCTCCCTCCTCTTTGACCGTCTGCCTCTCTCTCTTGCTCTCACTCTCTCTCTCTCCTTTTTGAGGGTCTCTCTCTCTCTCTCTCTCCTCTTTGACCGTCTGTCTCTGTCTTTAGTAACCAATGGAACTTTTCCAATAGTGGCATAATTCGTATTCCAGCACTACCAACTAATGTTGAGGATCAGGGTTTTCCATAGACAGTGAAATGGCTTCTTTTTTTATCAATTTTAGGTACTACAACAACACACTGTCCTAAATAGTTTATGCCAAGCAATTCCTAGAAAACCAAACTCACTAGCAATGAAGGTTTGTCCTGACCTGAAACCTGCTCATGTAGCCCACAAGCAGCCCCACAAACAGTGATTCTCAGCCCTACTCACATCCAGGAAAACAGATTACTTTCCATCACTTTCAGGCACTACAACCGTCCACTGTCCAAAATGCTAAACATCCAACAATAGCTCCCAGCTTCCTCCATCATCCCATGCATACAGTAATGTGGCACAGTTACCCACCTGTTGCCAGCCCCCACCTGAGCAGCCCCTGGTATCCCTATACCTGTTGGTGACAGCTGGTGCTGAGCAGTATGGCCCCAGAAGTGAGTAGCAGGATGAGGAGAAAGCCTCCCTTTTTCATCTTGCTGACTCTGACACAGCCTCACAGAGAGGTGTGAGATAGTGTCATGTGTTTTATAATGACTGTTATAAACAGCAATGACAAATTGTTCACTTGGTCTAAATAGAATTTATTTGAGCAAGCAATAAGCAGGCAAACAGCGCTGGGCAGCCGGGGAGTCTCCTGCTCCACCAACGGCGCACACCTCACTCCCCCCCAGCGTCCCTTTTTATAGTTCAGGAGGCCCAGGTTTACGTGGCACATTCTGGTATCTTTCTGCGGCTGCGCGTACTGTTGCTAGGGGGTCGTCCTAGTCTCTCTGGTGGTCGTAAAGATGAAGGCCATAGTCTTCCTCAGGTTGAACTTTTCAACTCCTTCCCCTGGCACGTGCGTAGTTGTGATCGTTCCAGATGGGCACAATTATCCTTGGGATGTTTCTTTCTTATCTGTCCCAGGCACCACCTTTCTAGGGATGCTTCCTCCTTATCAGTCCTGGGTCCACTTTAAATTATTCCAAGGACACTAATCACTCAGGACTAACTAGAGTTGTTCAAGTGAGACATTGTTTATGTGAGGTCGCCTCTGACATAACCACTATGGCACTTCAAACTATCTTGTTAGTAAGCCTCCCCCTTAACCCTTTGTAAGCATCTTGTTAGTAAGTAAAAGTGTGTGCACAATAGTTCAATAGCTACAATCAAAACATCCAAACAATTAACAATTGGGGAATCTTACCCCCTTCACCCTTATCTGCCGGTTTGAGAACAAATTCCTTATGGATTTTTATTTATTACAATGACCATGCTGCAAGGTCATAACCCTGTGAGTAGGGACACCTCAGTGAGCACACCAGTGCTCACTCCTTCTGTGGGCACCAGCAGTGCAGTCTCCCATCCCCATGAGATGGTCAGGGATCCTATTCCCAGAATCACAGAATGGCTGAGATTGGCAAGGAGCTCTAGCTCTCCCTGCTCAAGATGGGCCACCTGGATCCCAAGACCACATCCAATTGGCTTTTGAATATCGCTAAGAAGCAAACCCCAACAGGCTCCATAAGCTTGTACCAGGACTCGGCAGCCTCGAAGTGGAGAAGGGTGTTTTGTTGCTCAGACAGACTCCTGCATTCCGGTCTCTGACGCCTGAGACATTTGATTTTCCCCGAGCGTGAATTTGATCTCAGGCAGGACAGGGTGCCCCTGCCAGGTGCTCCTCCATCTAGGCTCACACCAGTATCACTCAGGCTCTCCAGGCTGGCTGAGGTTCAGCTCCATCATTAATCTACATACAAAAGAAAATACAGGCTATTTCAGCTTCTATCAGGGAGCAGCAGCAAAGATCAGCTGCTCCCCAGAGGGTGGGGATGGTTAGTGCGCAGCCTGGCCCTGGCAGCACCCTCCCTGGTAGGGTGCAGGCCCATGAGACTCTAGCACAGCAGGCAGAGCCAGGGCTGGTAATGGGTGTCATCAGCAGCCTGAGCAAGCAATGAGCTGGGTCCGTCAGGGACACAAGATTAAGGGTAAATTACAATACACACAGGGGGCCTATGCAGGAGTGGAGCTGCCTACAGCACAGGCCCAGGGCATCCATCCAGGAGATAAGGCTGCAGGCCAGCACAGCAGGACAGAGGGCTCAGGGCTGAGCACAACTGGGACTCCCAAACCCATAGGTCTGGGGCCAGGTGAGGCTGCTCAGGGAAATTAAAGCCTCTTAATGCCCGCCAGGACCTGACAACTTTAAAATAAGTCTAAAAGTCAGTTTACATTGGGTAAGCTTGTTTATTGCTCCCTTTCAATAGAGGAAGTGAGCCCACAGAAACCATGCCGTTCCACCCACTCTGGAGCTAGATGGCTGAAGTTAGGTTCAGATGCTGAGCAAGCCCAGCCTTGTGGGGTTGGAATCACCCAGCAATTCCTGCCTAGTTTCACTTTAATTTTTGTCCAAAGCAGGGAAAGCCCCAGTAAAGCCAGGTGAGCAGTGCTTGTAGGAACAGTCACAGCCAGTAAAGCCAGGTGAGCAATGCTTGTAGGAGGAGTCACAGCCAGTACCTTTTCATGAAACATTCTCCAAAAGAACATGCTGGAGATCTCTGCACTTGTCATTCACCACCAATGCCTCCAGCAGCCCCATCACCCCAAGGAGAGGTTGATGGAGCTGTTATAGGGCCCATTAAATGGTGGCACTCACCTACAGTTAGACTCCCTGGGATATGTTCCTCACAAAGGAGATAATTAGCACATCTTGAGTGTGCTAGACACTCAAGAAGAAGACAATCTGTACATGTTTCAAGACTGTTTTCTACACCTTCCTTGCCAGAAGTTTCATGAGCAACGTGGGATAGAAAGAGAGAAAAAAAAAAAAAAAAAGAAAAAACCCACCAAACCCCCCCTCCTGTGGTTTTAAACTGTGTTAATTTAAGAGCAGCTTAAAGCACTGGTCTGCATCAGGTGGGGCAGGGAAGAGAAGCAGCTCTGGGTGAGTTAGCTTTGGGTACATAGAGGTCAGGTGAGACGTACTCACTACTCCCACCTGGCCTTGCCATTCCCCAGTGTGTGTTGGCCACTGGTCCCAGCGGTATGGTGAAACTGTTCCAAGGGGCTTCCTCAGCTCCTCACTGCTTTTGCAGCTCTCTCCTGGGGAGTGACTTCACCCTGTTGAGATAGTTGACAGAGACCAAAAATTTTCAGATCACTTGTAGAAAAAACAGGTTGTAGCTGACTCTGGGGAGAAAGTTTGGGTCTCTCTCAGAGGCCAGTCTTTACACTAGATCAAATTGCCATCTGTCCTGGTTTCAGCTGGGACAGGGTTAATTTTCTTCCTAGCAGCTGGGGTAGCTCTGTGTTTGGGATTTAGGATGCAAAGACTGTTGATAATACACTGGTGTTTTTAGTTGTTGCCAAGCAGCCAAAGACTTTTCAGCTTCCTGTACTGACCTGCCAATGAGAACATCGGGTGCCCAATAAGCTGGGATGGGACAGCTGACCCAAACTGGCCAAAGGGATATTCCATACTGTATGACATCATGCTCAGCATATAACAGGGTGGGCTGGGAGGCAGTTTGGCTTGAGAACTAGCTGAGTATTAGCTTCAATAGGTGAGCAATTGTGCTGTGCAACACTCCCTTTTTTATATCCTTAATTGTTTTTCCTTCTATTGTTGTTACTGTTGTCTACTTTTTCTGTCCTTTTAAACTTCTTCTCAACCTCCAAGTTTTACTTCTTTTTTTTTTTTCCTCTCTTTTTTTTTGCTTCTCTGTTCTCTCCCCCATCCCACGAAGCTGGGGGGAGTGAGCCAACAGCTGTGTCGTCCTTCTAGCTGCTGGCTGGGTTAAACCATGACACCATCTTAATGCAGTAAGCAACAAACAAGAATCACACACACAACCACTCAAGTCATACCTGCATCCGCACATTCCAAGTTCCTTCTTTGTGTCTTTCTCTCACCAGCACGTGCTGAGCACAGAGCTTGCAAAATTGCTCATTCCTGCTTTCTCCACAGAAATCCACGAACTGGGCCACATCCTCTACCAACTGCTAACAGTCACAGCCAGGAAAGGGAAGAAAACTGAAAAAACCCACATGGTTCATTTTGATGGCTTTTGAACTCACATCTCTCTGCTTCTGATTGCTTGATCTGCTTCTGAAAGCTTTGCTTAAAAATAAAACATCAGTGAGGACAGAAGGGGTTGTTCCTTGTAAAAGCATCCCCCTTCCCTTTCAGGTTTCTGCATAGCCAAGAGAAGCTTCAGTACATCCCTGCATGCATATGCCCATATTGACTCTTTGTTTCCTGACATGAGATACACACATCTTTTCATTAACCTTGAGCAATTCCCATGCTCTGATGCTGAGCAGCAAACCAAGCCAGCACCCCTCAGCTGACCCAAGTGCTGTTGGCTGCAGGACACCTCACACCTTTCCAGTTTAAAGCCAGCCTCAGGTGATCCCAGTCAGCGCTCAGGCTGGGATTGCCAAGTGGTTATCATTTGTGGCTTTTCTGTTCAACTGAATAACAATCTCCAACTCCTCCCACCAGGAACTTACAGTGGTAAATTTATTAGTAGCTCTTGGGTATTTTACTAAGGCCCCCACTTTTTACACTGCTGCCTTCCCAGACTAATTTATTCTCGACTTCCCAGTGCCAGAAACAAGCAGCAGGATGAGACTACACAAGGCACCACTGCAGCCAAACCCAGCTCATGGGAATCCCCAGCATGATGATGTATGAGCCTGAGGGGTCGTGTCCTTGGAGCTGGGAGCCAGGTTGCCAGGGGTCCTCACCAGACCCAGCAATGGGCCCAGAAGTCAGACCTGATGCCCAGAAGCGGCACCGAAAAGAGTTTTCTACTGCCTCCATCCATCCCAGGCCCTGCAGAGTTGGGTTACATGAATGCTATGGCTTGCCGTGAGCGGCACGCTCCAGTCCCAAGCATTTCATGGCTCTGCTATGTTCAAGGGAAGGGCCAAACTACATTTCCCCCCACCTGCAGCTCTGCTGGTGGCCCTCCTCCCTCTCTTCCCCTTCCCCTTCCCCACCCTCTGGACTGCAGCAGCAGCCCTGCCCAGGGCTCTGCCTTCCCTCCCAGGACCCAGCAACTGGTGAGCATGGCTTGCTCTCTCTTTTTGGCATTTGCTCATTCCCCATGGTGGTCAGGAAGGCATTTGTTTTTTCTTGTAAATGCCCTATCTGGGTGCAGTGGACAGGTTTTGCCTTGCTTTGCCACATCTCGGTCACCACAGGATGGGACAGCTCCTGGCAGCAGACACAGGAAGGAGAAGCCCTGTTTTCTGTTTGGGAGCTGCTCCTGCATGGTGGAGAGGCAAGGCAGACCCCACAGGTCTCCTCTCCCTCCTCCGATCCCAGGGGGCACAGCCATCACCAGCCACCGCTCTGTGCTGAGAGGGGGGGCACTGCTTAGGCTGGAAAGCTGGGTGACAGTGAAACTCACAGCTAGATTTTTAGGTGAGGCGATCTCATGGTACTGCCAATGAGTCCAGGTTGGTGTGGGAGCCTCTAGCGATGTGCCCTCCCACACGAGGGTTTTCCAGCAGCACTCTGGGGCCCAAGCCACACACTGGGGCCAGCAAGGCCATCCCTGACAGCATATCCATTCCCCCCTGCTCCCACTGTTATCCCAGTAAAAGCATACAGCCATCTATGGTGTCCCTCCTCCATCAGAGCTCTCACTTCAGCCTTGTCCCATGCCAGAACAGTCCTGGGAAGAGGAACTAGCCAGCAAAAATATGGGAAGTGAGCCTGTCCACATGGGCACAGTCACAGCTTTCACAGCAGAAGCGGCTTTGTTTATTCCTTAAAACATGCAGCAGCTGCCCTGTGCCACTGAATCCAGGGTCCAGCATCCCTGGAAAGCGACAGCTCAGTATCACTGGGACCAGCTTCCTGTGGCTCAGCATTCCTAAGGAGGAGGTGATTTTCCCAGCTGGGAGCACTGCAGACCTTAGGAGAAGGACAGGGATGGTGCAGAGGAGGCTGCAGAGGGCCCTACTGTAGGTGTTGGTATGGGGGGTACACACACCCTCCCCCAAGGATGGAACCTCCAAACCCAAGAGTCTCAGGCAGCCTTCAGCCCCCAAGAGAGAAGGGAGACAAGCATTGCACCATGGCCCATGCTGGAAACACACTGCACCACCTCCCCACTTCCTCTCCTCGCCTCTGCCATGGAGGAAAGCTTTGAAGTCAGCAGCAAAGCCCATGTGACTAGGGCCAGATGTCACCTCATCATGTGAGCAGGACCGCAAGGCTGTCTGGCTGGGAACAGGTCCCTTGCACGCACAAAGGAGCCAGGGCCACCCATGGGCAGGGGGATTCATCTGGAGAAGTCACCCAAGCACTGTCCATGGTGGGATTTGCACAGCGAAATTCCCTGGGCACAATGAAGAGCCAGAGGCACAATTTCTCCTTGTCCCATCCCCAGCAGAGCAGCTTTCATGTAGAGAAGGATCTTGCACAACAGGGCAGCAATGACGTCTGGGCACCTTTACTTTCTGCTCCCCACTCTCCTCTCAGCTCCACTCAGAAATTTGTCATATTGATAAATTCTCACTTCTCCTTTCCCTTCTGTTAAACCAACCCCCAAAAGAAGGAACCACCCAGCAGCTGCATCCCCAGCCAGCTCATTTCCCCAGCTCCTGCCTCACTGTTCAGACGTCTGGTGAGGACCCTGCACCGATTCAGCCATGAGCTGGGTGCTGTGGGGGGTCCTGCTCTCCTGGATGTTGGTGGCTTGGGTGAGAGGGGCTGAGCGGTCCCAGGAGCTGTCCTCCTCTGCAGTGTTTCCAGAGTGCAAGAGCACCCTGAAGCTCCCAAGTCTGGAAGTCCTGCCGGGGGGCGGCTGGGATAACCTCAGGAATTTGGATATGGGCAGAGTTATCAGCCTGAGCTACTCATTGTGCAAGACCACAGAAGATGGATCTTATATCATCCCAGATGAGATCTTCACTATCCCTCGCAAGCAAAGCAACCTAGACATCAACTCTGAGATCATTGAGTCTTGGAAAGATTACCAAAGCATCACCTCTGCCTCCATCAACCTGGAGCTGTCCCTCTTCTCCTCCATCAACGGCAAGTTCTCCTATGACTTCCACCGGACCAAGACCCACCAGGTGAGAGACCATGCCATCACCACCCGAGTGCAAGTCAGGAACCTGGTTTACACTGCCAAGATCTACCCAGGGGCAGTCCTGGACAAGGGCTTCAAAAAGCAGCTGCTCACAATCGCCAGCCACCTGGAGAACAACCAGACACGAATGGCCGATTTTCTGGCTGAGGTGCTGGTGCTTAACTATGGCACCCACACCATCACCTCCATTGATGCTGGAGCCAGCTTGGTGCAGGAGGATCAGATAAAGGCAACTTTCCTGAAGGATAGTGAGGCCACACGGAGCTCTATCACTGCCTCAGCCGGCATGGCCTTCCACAGCATCATCAACGTAAAAGACAAAGGGTCCCTGGACATCACATCTGGCTTCACCAAGCAGTATCTGGAGAACCGCACCAACTCCAGGGTAGAGAGCATCGGTGGGACCCCCTTTTACCCAGGCATCACCCTCAAGACATGGCAGGAGGGGATCAGGAATCAGCTGGTGGCTCTCGACCGCTCGGGGCTGCCCCTGTACTTCTTCATCAACCCCAGCACCCTGCCAGAGCTTCCCACCCCCACAGTGAAGAAGCTGGCTCGGCGAGTGGAGATGGCTATCCGCCGGTACTACGCTTTCAACACGTACCCCGGCTGCACCGATGTCACCTCGCCCAACTTCAACTTCCACGCCAATGCTGATGATGGCTCCTGCAAGGGTGCCATGACCAACTTCACCTTTGGGGGAGTCTTCCAGGAGTGCACCGGCCTGTCCGGCCCTGATACCAATGCACTCTGCCAGGGGCTGGAGCAGAGGAACCCGCTCACCGGGGCTTTCTCTTGCCCAACCCCCTACACCCCTGTGCTGCTGGGCATGCAGGAGCGGGAGGAAGGCCACAGCCACCTGGAGTGCCACAACAAGTGCAGCCTGGGCATCTTCTGCCACCGTGAGTGCCGGGACACCTTTTGGCTCTCCCGGGTGCAATTCAGGGCCTACTGGTGCGTTATGAATGGGCCGCTGGCCCCGGGCTCGGGATACCTCTTTGGGGGGTTGTTCAGTGCCCACAGCGCCAACCATATCACCGGTGCCCAGTCCTGCCCCTCGGGGTACTTTCCACTGAAGCTCTTTGATGAGCTCAGGGTGTGCGTGAGCCAGGATTATGAGGGGGGCAGCCAGTACATGGTGCCCTTTGGGGGCTTCTTCAGCTGCCAGGCGGGGAACCCCTTGGTGGGGCAGCACCAAGGCACTGCCGAGGACCCCCACGCCAAGAGCTGCCCCCCAGGCTTTAGCCAGCACTTGGCACTCATCAGCGATAGCTGCCAGGTGGAGTACTGCATCCAGGCCGGCCTCTTCACAGGGGGCTCGCTGCCACCCGCCCGCCTGCCACCCTTCACCCAGCCCCCCACCAACCTGCCGGCCATCAACACCGTGCTGGTGAGCAGCGGGGACGGGGATGGCACCTGGGTCAGGGACGGGCAGAGCCACATGTGGCGGCTGGCCCAGCCAGAAGAGATCCGGCATGTGGCAGAGGCGGTGAGGGGCCGGGGCCTGACAGGCGGCGAGGTGGCCGGCATCAGTGCAGCAGTGCTGGCGGGGCTGGCCACCGTCCTGGGGACAGCCTGCTACAGCCGCTGGCGGTACAGGGTGAGGGGGTACCATGCAATGGGCAAAGGGGACAGCATGGCCACGATGAGGCCTGAGGAGAGCACGGTGCTGAGTGTGGGCGAGGGGTATCAGCAACAGCCAGAGGAGCTGGCAGCGTAAGCACCCCCTCCCCACAGTTGCAAAGCCCACGGCCTCCCCCCAACATTGCTTTCCAAGGGGAAAGCTGTGCAGCACCACCAGCCCCCCACTGCCAAGGATCCCTGTCCCCACGCAGGTCCCAGGTTCACCCCTCTGTCACACACCCTTTCCTTGCCTTCTGCCAAATTCACAAGCTCCAGCCCTGAGCTCCTGGGAGGCTCCACAGCTCTTGAGACATCCTTCCCTGGCTGTCCTCAGAGGCCAACTCCCACAGTCAACCCATCCTTGGGACCCCCTGCAATACCCCTCTACCAGCCCCTGCAGCATCACAGCTCCTTCTTCCCCCTTCAGCCGCCCCCTGGGGGGCATCTCCCTTCCCCGGCAAGCCATGCCCCCCACCCCAAACCCAAAAAAGGGGACTCAGGAGAAGGAAACCCAGAGCACAGCCATCTTCTCACACGCCCACAGCAGAGACTTGATACTTGTATAAACAGTGGATGAGGATGCATGCTGGGGCCCAACTCCTGGGAAAAGACACCCACCCACACACACACCCACACACACCCCCCAACTACTGCAGCCACCCAGAGCCAGCACAGACAGCATTAGCAACGCTTTGCCTTGCAGGAAAGGAAGGAGCAGAGGGTCGCCATGGAGTTAGCTACCAATTTCTGCCTGCTGCAACTGGAGGGCAACCCCTGTCTCCATGTATATCTATGGGGATAGATATACACACGCATGCAGAGAGGCACGGATGTTTTATTTCAGCCAGCAACTAATTGCATAGGCAACACAGCATTAAAAAAGAAAAAAAAAATAAAGAGGAAAAAAAAAAGTCATGTGAAAAGAATGTGTCACTTTAAAAGCCATCAGGCTGGCACCTGGGGAGGGTGGGGGACCCCCTTCGTTCCCCAGATCACAGGAGGCATTTGCATAGCTCCAGCAAAGGGGTTTTTTTTCAGCAGTGGGGCAAGTCCAGGGCTCAGGTGGATGAGAAATCACACCACTGCAGCAGCCCTGGGTGCAGACCTGCCTAAAAAGGTTGGGTTTGCTTGGGTTTTTTTTTCCTGGGGAAAGATGTTTTTGTCCCCTGAGGTAGAAAACAACATCCTGTGCTAAGGATGGCTGGGGACAGACCAGTGCAGAAGAGTGGGAGGCAGAGGAGGGGTGCCTGGTCCTCTCCCCCCAGTGCCCCCTCGCTCACCTGGCCACACAGATGATGGACAGAAGACAACAGAGAGGCCAGGCCGTGCAGGGACAGTGAGTGTCCCCTGCCATCCGCTTTATTGACAACCCCACCACCACAGGCCAGCCCGCTGAGGACACCACAACCCCAGGCTGGGAAGAGATAAAAACAGCAATGACAACAGAACAATGCACAGCAGGACGGGTCTCCCTCCTGCACCACTGTCCCCTGGGACAGAGGCTGAGGTGACACACACACCCACACACACATGCCCAGAACACCAGAAGAATGCAACGAAAGGGGGTAGGAAGCCCCCACCCCTTAGGGAGCAACCTGGACAGTACAGATGCTGTCCCCCACTCCACTCCCCGGGTCCAGGGGTCCCATCAGCACAGCCAGTCTCCAGCAATGAGGAGAATGCCCCCAGGGCAGCCCCAAAGCTGCAGCAATGTTCCCTGGTACCCTATCACAGGTGTCTCTGAGGCCCTATAAATTCCCCCGGGGGCTGCCGGAGTCCACAAGATGTCATGCAACCCTTCCCCCAACCCCAACCCTCTTGTCCCAGCCCAAAACTGCCCATGCCAACCCACTGCCAGTCAGCTGCCTCCCCCTCCCACCCCCACAGCGTCCTCTGGGGACAGTGCCTGGCCCCAGGAGGAAGGGGACAGGTCCCATCCACACGTGTGCCTGCCCCACGGGGCCCGCCAGCCCCAGCCTCAGACTGACCACAAGCATTGGATTCTCCCGGCCCGAGGCCGCCTCCCGAAACACCTCCACCTATATGTACCTATATATGACAAACCCCAGAACATGAGGTATATAAAAATTCAATGTGGGGATGCCCCCATACGAACAGTTCAAGGAACCCACTACATGGCGAGGGGGTGGGGAGACAGGCCAGGAAACGTGCCCCACCACCTCCCCTCAACCCAACAGGACCTCCCTGGCACAGCAATGAGGGGCAGCCCAGACAAGGGGGCCCCGCAGGGCACAGTTCAGACACAAAGAGGAGAAGGGGGCTGGGAGGCCATCCAAGGCAGACCAGGGCACCCCCCTCCCCCCAACTTCCGTGGACACAGACCAGTGGGTAGGTACTAGACAAGACAGACAGATGGCTGAGTGACGAGGCAGAGCGAGGCGGGGGACGCCCACAGCCCCCACTCCCACCCCAGGCCAGGCCCCAGTCCCAAGCGGGTTATCAGGGGCACTGGGCCAGGCTGGGACCTTCTGAGGGATGAGGAGGGACGGGGATGCCAGCCCCTCCCAAGCCTTCAGCACAGCAGCAGCAGGGGTAGGACACTGGTTGGATGGAACGGCCAGGCCATTGTGAAGCCCTGTGGCTCTGTGGTGGGGAGGTTACCTCCCTATGGGAGCTAAAGGGACGGCCAGAAGGGCCTTCTCCCACATTCCCAGCCAGGCTGCGGATGCTCCCACTGGGTGGGTGCTGCTGGGGGCTCCAAGTGCCCCTTACAAAGTCCCCAGGGAGGTTTCTCTAGCAGCTTTATCTTTGAGGGAGGTGAGGCAGGGTGGGGTTTGACACATGGGCACCCCTTCCCTTGCCTCCCTGCTGCGGTCTCAGTCCTTCTCCTGCACCAGGCTCTCCTCCGTGATACCCTGGGCTGCGAGCTCAGCCAGGACATTGTCCAGGTAATTGATGTCGGGGTAGCCATGGCCAGTGAGGTTGGAACCAAACTCGGTCTTGTGGTGGATCTCATTCCAGATCACCGTGTCGGACTCGCCGGTGGTGCTGGAGGTGCCAATGGCGAAGATCAGGCGCCGATCCCAGGCTACCAGCAGCAACTTCAGTACCTGCGGAGGGGAAGAGATCGGGCAGGCAGCAAGACAAACTGTGGAGCAGGGAAGCACCCACTCCTGCTCAGGGCATGCCTGATCACCCAGGTATGCCCCACCAATGCAGTCAACCCACATGCAAGTCTTCCCAAGGAGTTTGGGATCCAGCAAGGGATCCCACCCCCACTACAGCAATAGGACTTGGCTGCAAACCCCCTCCCACCCCTCCAGCACAGGGGACCTTCGCCAGGCTGTGGCAGGGCATGCTGGATGGGCTATGCGGATTTGCCCATCCAATCTAAACCCAGATTTGCCTACACAAGCCCTACCTGCTTTACCCCATGCTCCAAATAGCTGCTCACTCCCTGCCTCCCCAACTTGATAGACCCTTGAGCATGCCCCAGCCAGCTCAATTCGCCTGGGTAAGGCACTCACCTTTCTGCCCTTCTCACTGTCCGGCAGGTAGCAGTGCCGGGGGAAGCCACGGGCAGTGAAGCTCTTCCCAGGGTTTGGATGCTCCGGCCCCTGCAGCGTGTGGAGTGGGAGAGGAACAAAACATTCTTGGAGCTCAGAAGAACACTCTGGACACAAAGTAACCCCCCAACTCCAGTGGATGCAGAGCTGCTCTCTACTGCGCTAAGTGGTCACACTACAGCACAGTGACTCCAAAAGCTACTGTACCCCCAAAAGCAACTGTACCCCCCGTCACTAGGCAGAGCCAACACTTTCATGCAGATAGACCCACCTTCCCACATCCTTACAGACACACAGCTCCTGAGACACCACTGAAATCAAAGCCCCGAGTCAAGACATGAGCTGCAGCATGACCTGGGAGCAACACAGTGGTGACAAGGACCATCAGCCCCCGCAGGGGACCACCCATGTACCCCCACCCCCAGGCATAGGGCCAGGCCTCACCTGCACCCCGGGGGGAATGTTGTAGATGATGCGGATGGTCTTGCAGTCAGAATGGCCAGGCAGCGCGTGAGGGATGATGTGATACTCCATCTTCCCCGGGGGCTGTGTCCCTGTCTTCACCCCGTAGATGGTTTTGCAGGTGGGACACTGCAGGCTCCCATCCTGAGAGCAGGAAGAGAGGGGAACATAATGAAACTGGTGTCCCCCAGCACTGCAACGGAACAGGCACCTCACCCCCAAGCAGCACTGATCACCATTTCCATCATGAAAACGAGTCACGTCAAAAGCACCCAGGAAGCAGGGGCTAGGGCCTGGGAGAGCATCCTACACAACCCAACTTGAACCAAAAATCCTGCATTTCTTTTCCTCACCAGTTTTACAGTCCTCACTACTTTCCCTACTCCTGTTTCAGGGTTGTTGGTTGGGTTTTGTTGTTAGGGGTATTTTTAAGAGGGGAAAGATAATAAATATTTAAAAACTGCAAGCAATGTGAAAGCCATCTTCCTGGGCACATGGAGCATGAGGGCCACTTGCAGAGGGCTCAGGAAAGCCCATCTGTGTCTGGGAAAGCACTGCCCAGCACCAGACACTTGGTAGCCCCACTCAAATACACAGAGATCAAAGTTGTCTGCCAGGCAGAGAAGGACCTGGGGATGTTGGGTGACTGCAGGCTGAATATGAGCCAGCAGTGTGCCTGGGTGGCCAGGAAGGCCAATGGCATCTTGGCTTGTATCAGAAATAGTGTGGCCAGCAGGTCAGGGGAGGTGATTGTGCCCCTGGACTCGGCATTGGTGAGGCCACACCTCGAGTGCTGGGTCCAGTCCTGGGCTCCTCACCATAAGAAGGACATTGAGGTCCTGGAGCGAGTCCAGAGAAGGGCAGCCAGGCTGGGGAAGGAGCTGGAGGGCAAATCCTATGAGGAGCGGCTGAGGGAGCTGGGGCTGTTTAGCTTGGAGAAGAGGAGGCTGAGGGGAGACCTTCTCCACTCCTACACTGACCTGACAGGAGGGTGCAGAGAGGTGGGCGATGGTCTCTTCAGCCATGTGACAGGAGATGGGACAAGGGGAAATGGCCTCAAGCTGCGCCAGGGCAGGGTCAGATCAGATGTTAGGGAAAAGTTCTTCCCTGAAAAGAGTTGTTGGGGCCTGGAACAGGCTGCCCAGGGAGGGGGCTGAGTCACCATCCCTGGATGTGTTTAAAAAAAGGGTAGATGAGGTACTTAGGGATACGGGTTAGTATAGAACGGGAACAGTTGGACTCAGTGATCTTAAAGGTCTTTTCCAACCTTGTGATTCTGTGATTCTGTCCACTGACACTAACCCTGGGAAGGAACAACAGAACATAAAACTGAGCATAGCAGGGCCAGGGGGGACAGGGAAACCCCACGTAACCCTGGTTTATGATTCAGTGGTCCCAAAGTGCTTGCTGCTGAGAAAAATTAAACTGTCAGGGCGGGATGGTTGGAGCCCCACGGAGTGGCAGGACTCGAGCACCACCCCACTGAGGGCAGGTGGAACTCAGCACAGGTTTCCAAAGTGGGGGGCTTGGGCATCCCCCAGAGCTGCAGCCTTGCACCTTGTTGCCGTTGTTGTACATGGCAACCAGGCAGTGGAGGTGGAAGACGTGGCCGCATTTCACCAGCTTCCCCACCAGGTCGGGTTTGACAGCCGGCTGGGGTCCCTTGTAGCCGGAGGGTGCAGAGAGGCGCTCCATGCAGATGGTGCAGTCCTGTGTGGAAAGGGAGAGAGGGATCAGATGGATGGATGCAGCTGGAGCCTCGCTGAGGACACGGGGCTAAGATACCTTCCCCTTGCCCGGGGACCAGCACCCACCCCGGGTGCTGTGCCGCCGTGTGTATGTGGCACACAGCCCATCCCTGCCCCCTCGCCCCAAGAGAGAAGGGGACAGGGCAGAACCATGAAGGGCAGCAGCAGACCTCCCCCCAACAGTGCCTACCCATTCACTTCTCCCAGGGCAAAGCACCCCAGGCACACCCCGGCACGACACCCCCCTTGCTCCTCGCACCTCATCCGGCGGATGCCGCACCTTCTGCAGGTATTTTTTCAGTACTTCCTCTGGAGTTTTACCTGCAGGAGAGCCAGAGTCAGAGGGGCTGGAAGGCAGCAGGAGGGGACAGGAGACAAGAGAACCAGGTAGGGAAAGGGAGATGGGAACAGGGGCCAAGCGGCAAAGCGCCTCTCACCCTTCTTGGCCTGTTTCTTGGTGGTCTTGCGGCAGGTGTGGGAGATGCCAGGGATGGACTGGATCTCGCTTTTGCTGACAGGTGGGGGGTGCAGCACCAGCTTGGGGGGGCCGCGTCAGGCAGACGGGAAGTCCAGCAGCACTCATTAGGATCCCCGTGATCCCTAGGCAAGGGGTTTTGAAATGACACTGAGGAATCAGCATCACGCCCAAACCCCGGAAACTACCCTGCTGGGGCTGACTTCCCCCTGGGAAGGCACCAGGCACCCAACTGCGGCCCCATCCTCACCTGCCAGTGCTGGGTTGACGGGGCTGGAGCCAGTGAGATTCTTCACTGGGACGGTGGGGACCCTGCAAGGAGTCAGCAGAGACCACGTCACGGCCAGCAGTAGACACCCATGTCCCTCCAGCCCCTCTGGGGCCAGACAACAATTGCCTGAGCAACTGCATGGGGGCCCTGGAGGGAAACAGAGAATCCCCCCGACAGGGTGACATCTTCCCACACCCCGCCGCCTTTTCTCTTGCTCTTTAGAAACCCCGCTTACATCTCCATTTGCGGCCCCTTTTTGTCACTGCTTCTCTGGGCCAGCCTGTTGGGTTTTTTCCCTCTTTTCTCCTACAGCCACATTGCTGTCGCAGCCCCTTCCCCCCTACCTCCCCCTTGGGGCTCTCTTCCATGGGAAAGTTTCCCAGAGGCTCAGGAGCAGAGGGAAGGGGGAGGATGAAGAGGGAAAGGGGTGTGACAGAAGGCTGATGGCAGAGCCAGACAAAGGGGAGAAAGAGGCTCATTAAATGCCCACCCCCCTGAAAAAAAAAAAAATTCAGAGGGTGGGGGCCTGGAGGGACCCCTTCTCATGGGGCCTGAATTGGCTTTTCTTTGGGCCTTCACAGTCCCCCACCCATTCCCTGCCACCGAGAGAAAGAGCAGCCTCAGCCGCCTCATTAAGATGCAGGAGCCACCCCATCCCCACTCAGTCCCCAGGCACCTGCAGGGAACGCGAGGGGCCCAGCGCAGCCCCCTGCCAGCGGGAGGCTGTGGACCCCAGACGTCCATCTCCCACCAGGCTCAAGGGTGACAGCACCCCTGGAGCAGGGAGCCCCATAGTGGTGCAGACCCTCTGTGTCCTGGGGAGAGGGGAAAAAAACACCCCTAAAAACCTCCCAAAACAGCATCCTCCACCCCCCGCCACACACACCTTCCCTGCTCTCCCCACAACTACCTTCACACTTGTGCAGAGGGGACTCACCCAGAGGCAATGAGCACTCGGGACTGGGCAATAGCCAGGCGCTGGAGGTGGCTGCGGTTCAGGGTGCTGAGGCCGGGCCGGGACGCCTTGGCGCTGCCTGCGCCAGGGGGGCTGGTGGCGGAGCTGGCTGAGCTCAAGGCGGGTGTGCTGGTTGCCTGCTGCCGGCCCCCTTGGGCTGCCAGTGGCTTCAGCGAGCCACGCACCGTGGCCATACTGTCGGGCACCTTGGCCCCTGGGGCCAGCACTGGGGCTTTGGCAGCAGCAGGTGGCACAGGCGGGGCTTTGCGGGGCTGCAGGGTGGCAGTGCCAGGGCCAGCAGCTGACACAGTGGCTTTGACGCTCATGACCAGGAGGCACTGGGGACAGGCACAGGTGGGGACCGGGGGGGCCGCCGCTGCCCCAGGGCTGGCTGGCCAAGACTGTGACTTCGGCAGGGTGCCCGAGACGAGCGGATAGACCATGTCAAGGCGACGGCGGACACGGCGCTTGCGCTGGGTCTGCCGGTTGATCTGGCCCATGGTGGCAAAGTCAATGACGTAGCAGAAGCCAATAGCGCTCAGGTCCACCCAGGGGTGCTGCTTCTCATAGGCGCGTTGGATGGTGATGCCCACATCCATGTCATAGGGTGTCCACGACCCGCTGTCATTCTCCCACTCCCACACGACTCCCTTGCCTGGCGCCGATGACGGATCATAGTAGCTGCGCCGGACAGGGCGGATAGTGCCTGAGGGAGCGTGAGAGATGACATCAGACCCTGGCGCCAGCACCTGTCTGCAGGCAGGGAGCAAAACCACCCCAACCTGCCCCATCGCCGGTGGCACTCCACGGAGGGACAGGATGGCCTTCCAGCTCAGCCGCATTCCCGCCCTGCCAGGGGACAGACATGCCTCAGTTTCCCCAGGCTGCTGCCTACAAGCTCCTCTGCCACTGGTGCACCTCAAAGGTCAGGGAGTCCCTGGGCTCTGCAAGCATGGCACTGGGGCGCATGCACCCACCCGCATAAGCAGGGTGAGGGAAGGGCACATTTCACACCCCTCCCCCAGCTTCAGTGTGCAGCTGCTCAGCCCACATGCCTGCGCAGGGAAGTGGGCTTGCACCAGCCCCACCGCTTGCAGCTGCCAAACTGGCCCACGAAGGAAACCCAGCCTGTGGCACAAGGAAAATCCCCATTAGGCCTAGCAAAGGAGATCAAGTGGGGCCCCATGCCCAGCTCCTGCTCCCCATCAATGAGCATTAAGAGTGGGATGAGAGCACAAAGCACGAAGCCTTTGTGGCTTGCGTCCTTATTTGTGCTGGGCGTTTCCTTTCCCACTGCTCCAGTCGACCAGGACGCATTCAAAGCACGGATGTAGATTTTGAAACTCCTAAAATGAGGGAAAAGCCTTCCCCTTTGGGACGCTTCGTGGCACAGGAGGGCAGGCTGAACATGGCCAGGTTCAGCCGCACCCTCGGCAAGCCAAGCCACCCATCCCTGTCCAGCAATGGGGCACCGGGGAGGAGAGAGAAAAGCCGCCGGCGCTCACAGCACAAAGCAGGGTTGGCGGGGAGCGGGTTGGTGATTTACCCTAATCTGGCGCGAGGCAGGGAGGGCAGCGGCATGCAGCATCTGGCAGTCCCTGGGCGGCAGTGTGGGAACACCGTGTGTCCCCCCAGCCCAGCACAACCAGCCGGCCTCCCATTCAGCAGGGGAAGAAAAGGGACAATAGCTATTCAGGGCCTGCCAGGGTCGTGACCCCCCAAATCAGAGCTGTTTAATGACCCAAAATACCAACATCCCCAGCAACCCAGAGAGAGACAGAACAATCCTCCTTTCAGGCCTCCTCCTCGGGTGACAATAGTCCTCAGAGGCTGCTCCCCAGCCCCCGCTGCTGAGGTCTCTCATCCCCACACCCCCAGGCAGGGGAGGGTCCCCTGTGAGCCCCCAGGGCTCCTGGGGGAAGGAGGACAAAGGAGGCTGTCCAGTACCCTACTGTACCCAGTACCCCCTGTCACAGGCACAAGGGACATTGGCTGGACCCTTTCCCACGCCATCACAAGCGTGTTGGGGGGGACACAAATCCCCCATGCTAACCTCTCCCCCACGACTGCCTGTGCCCTACTTCCCAGCTACAGCCCATGAGGGTATCTGCCCCACCACCTTGGGAACTCCTCCACACCCCAACCACCCTAGGGACACCTCCCCTCCCATCACCAAACACCCCCCTTTCTCTGTCCAAGGCACTAAACTGGGGACATCCCCCCCACCTGCCTGTACCCTCCCAACCACTTGTGCCCCCATGGGCTGCTGTGACCCAGGGCAGGATTTGGCCCCCAGGCACCGCAGAGCCCCCCCCAGGCCTCTACAGTTGGTGATGGCTCAGAGGCAGCACAGAGAGGTGGGCACGGTGAGGAAGGGCCCTGGGAAGGGTTTGCAAGCATCGGCCCTCTGTACAAGAAGGAGCTGCAGGTCAGGAGAGTAAAAGGCTGTAGCATGCGAAAGGGCCCAGGGAGGAGGCCAGGCAGCACGACACTGCAAGGGACCAGAACCGTGCAGGCAGGGCCAGGCAGAATGGGATACAGTGAGCACTCAGGGACCAGGCAGGATGCTGTAACTCAAGCTGGCAGCGGGCAACCCTGGGCAGGGCTGGGTAGCAAGCAGCAGAGCTCTGCGATTCCAGGGCAGGCAGAACAGCATGGCAAATCGATGCGCCAAGGGGACCCGGCGATGCAATTCGGGACCGGACAGCGCAGGACCCAGCGGCACAGCACAGGGCAGCCGGCAACCCGATGGCAGAGCGGACGACAGGACTTAACGGAGGGTAAGTCAGCACAACGCAACACAGGGCTGGGAAAGGCACCAGCCTACAGCCCAGCTCCGGATCAGACAGTGCAATGCAGCCTGGGACCCAGCAGCACGGCATTGTGCAACGCCGTGCGATGCAATTCCAGGTCAGGCTGCGCTACGCGATACCGGACCCGGCAGCAAAGCGCTGCACGGCGACTCCACACCGATCACACAACGCAATGAGGCACCGAGAAATACCGAGCGGCTCCGGTCCGGAAAAGCGCCCGGCCGGGCAGGGCGAGCCCAGCGCGGTACCGCGGGGGCTCCGGACAGGGCAGCTGCGGGACGGCTCCGCGCGGTGCAACGCGGCCGCACCCGAGAGGGCATGGAGCCGGGCAGGGCTGCAAGCACAGCACGGTGCGGCGGCGGGCCGGGGAGCCTCGGGCAGCGGAGGCCGAGGCAAGTGCTGCGCGGCACCGAGCAACCCAAGGCTGGCCCGGGGAGCGCCCGGCACGACGCGCGGGTCAGCACGGCACCCGGAGGCGCAAAGCGGCGCGATCGCAGCCTGGCGCAGGGCCCGGCCGGGTCGGGCAGGGCAGGACACGGCGGGGCAGGGGTCGGCGGTGACTCACGCACTCACTCACCGGTGTCCTGGCGGAACTGGTGCATGGACTGCAGGTCGATGATGTAGGGCGCCAGGCGGCTGTCGGCCTGGCCCAACACCACGCTGCCGCCCGCCCGCGGCCCGGCTCGGGCCACCGCTTCGATGTGGTGACTGACGGCCGGGCTGTAGGGCCGCCACCGCCCGTGCTCGTTCAGCCATTCCCACACCACCACGGCCGAGGCCAGCAGCATGGCTCCGCCGGCCCGGCCCGCCGCCTTCCCCGGCTCCGCCCGGCCGCCGCAGACGCCCCGCGGCCGCTGCAGCCCGCCCCGCCAGCGCTCGCATGCTCGGCGCGGCGCAGGGCTCTGCCCGCCCCCGCCCCGGGGCTGGCCGCCGAGCGGAGGCGAGACCGCCCCTCAGCGCCGCGGCGGACCGCAGCGCCGCTCACCCGGCGGCGGCGGGAGGCGGGGAGTGGAGGGGCGGGGCCATCGCGCCCCTGACGTCACCGCGCCCCGGCCCGGCAGCACCGAGCATCCCACCGGCGGGGGGGTGGCCGGGCCTGCACACACCCCGTAGCCCGGCCCGCGCCCCCGGGGCGCCTCTCAGTCCCCGCCGTGCATCCACCCCCCAGCGCTGGGACCACCCCGCAGTGCTCCCCTCCCCTCGAGCCCCCTGTGTCGCTAAATATCCCCGCCCTGCAGGCTGGGGACCCCTCCCAGCGCTCCCCGGACTCCCACCCAGCTCCAGGACCCCCCAATAGCCCCCGCACCCCTCCCTGAGACACCCATCCAGGTGCTGCAGGGAGACTGGGGTGCGCGCTCACTCCCCTGCACCACCCTGCACCCACTGGCACTGGGAACCAGGATGTTGGGGGGTGACATGCCCGCCCCGAGGCTGGACATCAGGGACAGACACTGCTTCATGTGCTGTCACAGCGAAACGCAGTCCAAGAGCTCCGACCTTTCTGCACGCTGCAGCGCCTGCGGGAAGCAGCCCAGCGAGCGGCCCCTGGCTGTGGTCTGTGATGCACAAACAAGGGTTCAAACCCTGGAATCCCAGGCTGTGTTGGGCTGTCAGGGACCTTCAAAGCCATCCAACTCCACCCCTGCAGTGACCCCTGCTTGACCTAGAGCAGGGTGCTCAGAGCTTCATCCACCCAGACCCTGAATGTCTCCAGGATGGGGCCTCCCCCACCTCTCTGGGCAACATGTGCCAGTGTCTCACCACCCTCAGGGTGAAGAACATCTTCCTCGTGTCTCATCTAACCCTGCCCTGCTCTAGTTTAAACCATCGCTCCTTGTCCCATTGCTCCATGCCCTTACAAACAGCCCTGCCCAGCTTTCCTGTAGGTCCCTCAGGGACTGGAAGTGGCTGGGAGGTGTCCCCGGAGCCTTCCCTTCTCTAGGCTGAACCAGCCCAACTCTCAGCCTGTCTTTGCAGAAGAGGTGCTCCAGCCTTCAGATTATCCTCATGGCCTTCTCTGGACCTGCTCCAAGAGGTCCATGTCATTTCACCTTGTGCCTCAAGGAGCACCCAGGCCATAACTGGCTCAGGTAACCCAACTCTCTCAGCTGCCTGCCATATTTTAGTTTCCTTGTGAAGTGCTTTTTGGGGAGAATTTCATGCAGCTTCAGCCTGGTGTGAGACCAGGAATCCTTTCAGGATGCTCTTGGGACTTAACACACACCTTGGTGGCTTGGTGGTTTTGCTGTAAGTTGAAAACAGTGCAATCAAACCCCACGTGCTCCCGCTGGCAGTGCAACGTGGGCACCTTTGCTTTCCTGTGACTGCCTGGGACCAGAGCAGTCAGGGCTGGCCCTTCCCCACAGCCCAGAAACAAGTTCATCCCGAGCTTGCTCTTCTGCTGAGCCTCACGAGCAGCATCCCAGGGCAGCCCTGAACAGCAGGATGTCAGCCACCGGCAAGCGCTGGCATCAGGTCTCACCTCACTTAGTACTCTGGTGCTCAGACACAAAAAACCATAATTATCCCAGATATGAAACAGAAACATCCATCTTTGCCTGGTTCTGGGAAAACCAGACAAATGGCATACATGTCCAACTTACACGGGCTTCCCAATGATTCGGTGAAATGTAATCATGCTGAATAGATTGATATAGGTGTAGCTTAAGAGACAATTAATATAACTCTAATATAGGAATTTTCATGGTTTTAAGAATAGATTAGTTTAGGAGAAAGCTGTAACTGTGTAAGCTGCTTGTAAGAGCAGCTGCAAAACTTAACCATAACAGTGCAACAGCAACAGCCTTGAAACTCAAGGAAGTAGGAGATAGGGGGGTCATAAATAACAAGACTAACGACCAATTAAGAGACAGAGTATATCTTGTTTTCAGCAAAAAGGAATGTGTTTTGAGCTCAGGTAACCACGGAGAAGAAACGTAAAGAGCATGCACTGAGAGCGAGGAAGACATCCAGCCTTCATCCCTGAAGACCACTGAAAGACCCCCTGAGTGTCACTGAGCATGCTCTATCTGGGAGGAGTTAATGTAAATTACTTCCTGGAAATAATTTGCATAACCCTGCCTTTTCTTAGAAATTATAATGAGTATGTATAGTTAATCTGTATAAATATGAGAAATTTGGCTTTAATGGGCACACACTGGGAGGAGCGATCCCCTGTGTGCCCAGTGCTGCAGTAAAGGATACCTGCTTAATAGTCACCAAGGCTGGTGAGTTTTGATTCTGGCTTTCCGAGGCATCACCAGCACTAGCAACACACCCCACCCCCCCCCATTCCACCCCCCCCCCAATGCTCTGTGTCAGCTCAGCAGGTGACTCATCCCCAGAACACAGGCACCAGCAGTGTCCAAGCTCCGGGCAGACAGTGTGACTCCTCTCCAGACAAACCTGTTTCCCGGGTATTGCCCAGCCCTCCAGCATCCACCAGCAGCACTTCCAGTGAGAAACCATTAGGCAAGATCTAAATAGGAGAGGGGGCGGAGAGAGGGAAGAAACAGGTGGGGAGTAACTGCACTGATGCCAGCTGGTGGGCGCTTGTGGTGAAAGAGGAGGTGAACCACAGAAGTTCCAGCAGATCTCTCCTTCTCCCAGCTTGCCCGTGGAGACACACGGGGCCACACTTGAAGCATGTTTTCCTGGAGGAAAGCAGGGCTCCTGGCCCTTCCCTGCGTGGCAGCGGAGAGCTGTTCTTCTGAGTTTTCACCTGCTCCTTTGGGGCAGTCAAGTGCAGCCAACAGGGAAACCCGGGGAAAGCCTTTCCACTTACTCAGGCAGCAGGGAAAGGTTTTTCTGCTATTAAAAAGGAAAGTGTTGCTGTACATTCCTCCCCCACTCCAGCTCAGGATGGGAAAGGCAGCAGCAATGCTTCTATGGGATGGTGCAAAGGGAAGGGGCGGCTGGCGGGGCGCAGTGGCTGAATTTATTCTCGCCCAGTGCTGATGCCAGCACCACAGTATGGGCATGCCTGAGGTCAGGGAGCCACCTTGGTCAGCTTAAAACCTTGCCAACCCCACAAAGCATTCCCAACCCAATCACATGTTAAGCCCAAACATTTTTTATTTAATTAAAGACACCACGAGTTGGTTTCAGTGGCTTCTTCCCCGCTGCAATTCAAGAGCACAGCCCCTGCCTTCCTGGTTTCCACCAGCACTACAAATCCTTTCTCTCTTCCCAAAGCACCATCTTGCATGGCTTTTTGGTGAGCCTTTAGCTTGCAGGAAGTCATCTGAGGTCCTCAGTGGTGTTAGCCATGTGGATATGACTGTCCTCACCTCAAACTCTTCATTTTTGTCTCCAAAATCATCAGCTTTGGTCACCTCCAGCCACCCAGATCAACTTAACTTCTGCCTGTGGCAATGCAAGTCCAAAGGCCCTCCAGCAGCAAGGGAGCTCAGCTGTCAGATGCCCCTGTTCTCACCAAACCAGCTTACTAGTGATTCCCTTCAGAGCTGTGGCTGAAAAACAGCATTAAACCCCATTGGGGTCACCACCTGCCTAGGTAGGGGTTTGCTGGTGGGAAAGCTCAAGACCTGGAGCCTCTTGCTCAGCCTGAGTATGGAGGTTTGGGTTATGCTTTGCTTTTCACATTGTTTTCTGGTTATGGTGGCCATTTCAAAGCACTGCTGGTGATCTGCAAACACGGATGTGCCCAGCCCCGCTGGCAAGGTAGAAAGGAAGGAATAAGAAAAAATTGAAAAAGCTGCAGAGCTCAGCCCAGGGAAGCCCCTGGAGCAGCCAAAGTTCACCTTCAATCCCCATCGCTGCCTTGACTCCCAGAGCATGACAGCAGCGGCTGAGCTCAGCTGGCAGCACTGCCAGCAGCAGGATCGAGTTGCACCAAGGGGTGCCAGGGCTGGGACATGAAGGTCACTTCATACTCCAGGCTACATGTGGTGTTTGAGATCATAGAATCACAGAATGCAAGAAGTTTGAAGGGACCTTTAGAGGCCATCTAGTCCCACCCCTGCAGTGAGCCAGGACAACTCCACTAGAACAGATTGCTCAGAGCCCCATCAAGCCTGACTTTGAGTATCTCCAGGGATGGGGCCTCCACCACCCCTCTGGACAACCTGTGCCAGTGATCCATCACCCTCAGAGTGAAGAATGTTTTCCTAATACCCAACCTAAATCTCACCTTTTCTAGTTTAAACCCATCACCCCTCATCCTATCACTCCATGCCCTTGGGAACAGTTCTTCCCCAGCTTTCCTATAGGCCCCTTCAGGTACTGGAAGGTCCCCCCAGAGCCTTCTCTTCTCCAGGCTGAACCAGCCCAACTCTCTCAGCCTGTCTTCACAGAAGAGGTGCTCCAGCCCTTTGATCATTTTTGTGGCCCTCATCTGGATGCACTCCAAGAGGTCCATGTCCTTGTGCTGAGGGCTCCAGAGCTGGACCCAGCACTCCAGATGGGGTCTCACCAGAGCAGAGCAGAGGGGCAGAATCCCCTCTCTCGATCTGCTGGCCACACTTCTTTTGATACAGCCCAGGATGCATTTGGCCTTTGGGGCTGCAGATGCACATTGGTGACTTGATGATGTATGTGCCCACCTTTGGGAAGATGAGGGGCAAGGATATGAGCACCTAGCAACTGCTGAGCACGAGAGTGGCAAGGGTAGAAAAGCAAGACAGCTTCAAGCTCACAAAGCAGACAAGACTGGGAGGAGAAACACTTGCTGGGAAAGAGACTTGCTTGGACTAATCCTGAAAGAAATAAAGGCCAGAAATTGTTGTTCCCGAGTGCAGGGAAGCAGAAACATTTCAGATAATCTGTTCTGAGCTGCAAAGCTGAGGTCAGGCAGGAAGCAGCAATGAAAAAGGTGCGCATTCTTCTTCTTTGGCATCACCCACAAAAAACCCCCAAAAACGGGCACCACCACCAAACCCAGTGGGGTGGGCAGGATGGGTGCTGGGGGCCCTGCCTTGGCGTTGCCCTTTGTCCTCCCATGGTGCCCAGGGTCCCCCATGCCCATAAGGTGCTGCTGGCACTGGAGCAGGCACTGTGCTTGCTGCCACCACCACCACCTGCCGTGACAAAGCCACTTTGTGCAGGACCAGCTGGGCACTTCCCCATGCCCAGCTTGCTCCCACCTCGCACCCCCAGTGCCTCTCTGTGGTTCCTTCCCCCTTTCAGGTCAGAGAGGAAGGCAGGGCCACACCTGGACAGGGGACAACCTCAGTTACCTCACACACACACCCCCCCTCCACTCCTCCCCACCCCCTCCATCTCCATCTTCCCCATGACCTCCCTGTGGGTCCCATCCCCTCCAAACCTCCCACCCAACTGGGACCAACCCTTCCCTGGGGTGGGAACAGAGTAGGCAAGCTCTCCAGTGAGGTTAAGCCCCACTGCCCCATCTTCCCCAAGAAGCCACATCACCCTGGTGTATCTCCCAGACCTTTTATTTGTGCAGCAGCCATCACACACATTTGGCAAGAAAATCACATCCCAGGTAGCTGTGGAACCTCACGGTGTTCCCCTTCGCAGAGTGAACAACGTGGCTGGGGCTGTTTAACCCTTTGTGCTGTTTTCATTCCCAAAAATAACTGCTGGAGGCATAAACCTCCTTGCAGAGGATCTTGTGAATCAGTGAAAAGATCCGCTCCGTTACTTTGTCTGGGTGGTTAAGAAATCCCCTCCTGATCATACTGGCACACTCCCCCCAATTTGAAAAAGCCCCCAAGCAGTTAGAGCAGAAATTCAGCACACAGAAACCATGAGCCAGGTAGGGAGAAAAGAGTCCATGAGAAGCAGGCAAAGCCTTGTGTCTTGCAGCCAGGGAGCAGGTCCCCCCAAGACTCCTTTCAGTAGGCAATATTTTTCTGTCCCTTGGCTCTTGCCTTGCCTCTGCAAGAGCCCCAAGGCAGCTTCCATCTGTGTGAGGCATCATGTGGCCATGACAATCTGAGCAGTACGCAATATTCTGAGAAAAGGCCAACACCACCACAGCCTGCTGAGGGTCACAGCTTCCGGGCCCTAGGGTGAGCAGCAAAGCTGCTTGCTGGGGGTAATTCCAACCCCACTCCTCCCCCAACAGGCAGTGTCTGAACCCCCCCCCGCCCAAGGCTTGCCCTGCCTAGGGATCCCTGCTCCCTCTGGGGCAGAGTGTGGCCCATGCATTCATTTCCCCACAGGGAATGGTACCAAAAAGGGGGGGGAGGGTGGCAGTCCCCCCCGCCCACCCCCCTCCCCAAACAACCCCCTTCGCTATCAGCAGCCCTCTGCAGGGGTGGGCAAGAAGCTCCCTGCTATGCCCCCCGGCCCTGTGTCTGCTTTCAAGGGCTCCCAGCTGGGCTGGGGACCGAATTGCTGCCTGGGCTGGGCTTGGCGAGCTGCCGCAGATCCCGCGCAGACCTCACGGCCCACTGGGCCAGCTCCCGCAGCACCCCCAGGCCCCGCAACTTCCTCTCGAAGAGGCTGAGGTGAGGGGGTGGAGGGGTTCCATCCTCCTCCTTGCTGGGGGGCCCACGGCTCTCCAGCTGCAACAGCTCCTCGAGGTGGTAGGTGAAGGCCGAGACCTGGAGCAGAATGGCTGCCAGCGCCCGGCCCAGGGCAGTGTCAGCTTCACCCAGCTGCTCCTGCTGCTCCTCCAGCATCTGGGCCAGCAGGGCCCGGAAGGCCCGGTATGCTGCCAGGTTCTCCAGCAGCCGCTGGGTCCCCGTCTGCTCATCCCAGCGCTCTGCCGCTGCCGCTGGCACCCCCTCCATCACTGCCACGCTAGCTGAGGCATCCAAGCCCTGCCACTCCACCTGCAGGGGCAAGAACAGCCAGGGATCAGGGGTGGCAGGAGAGACGAGGGACCCCCCTGCACTGACCCTTGCCAGCACCAGCTCGAGAGGTCCCAGTTCAGCTTCGATGCTGGCCAGGAAGCAGTCAGGGCAGCGTGAGGCCCGGTGCTCAGGATGCACCCGCAGCTATTCATTCCCCCATCTCTGCAGCAGGCCAGAGCCCTCACGTCCCATACAGATGCCAGAAGCCCCCTGAACCCCATGGCAGCAGCTGACACCCCACCATTGCTCCCAGCCCCGCAGGCAGCCAGAGGAAGTAGGGCAAACTCACATAGGTGTCCAGGAGGTCAACAACGTCTGAGCGCATCTTCCCAGCCAGGCGGATGCCTCGGCTGCACAGGTCACTGCGCCGGAGGGCGGCTGAGGGGTTGTCTGCTGCCGCCATGGCCTGGGCAGCTGTTATGGGCACCAGGCTCACAGTACAGCGCCTGCCCAGCCCAGGGAGGACAATCCCTTGCTGAGCTGGTGCATTCCAGCCGGGAGTTCTGCTCACATGTCCGCTGGCCTGGCTCTCCCCCTCTTCTGTCCCCAGGCGTGGGACCTGGCACGACACTGTGAATTCCCGCCTCTGGGATCAACAGCAACAGATTATTTCCCTAAATCTCCCATACTTTGCCCCGAATGGTCTCGCACGGTGGTAACAGGCTCCTGTTCCTCCCTCCCCAGCCATACAGCGAGATTAGCAGTTTACTAATCCCCCACAGCTTGTGCCAGAGCACGGGAAAACGCTGCCCAGAAGAGGCGAGCAAAGCCCAGACATTGCTCAACCTCTCGGCCTGGGCAGCAGGCTGGGGCCTGAGCAGGGCAGAGCGCTATAGGTTTGCCTGCAAGGGACTGAGGGGAGCTCCTGGGCTGGAGATCCAGCACCAGCTGCAGACTGGGCTGCCATCCAAACCCTGACAGAAGGCTGTACAGGCCTGTTCCGGCTGCCTCCAGCCCTCTTACTCCCCCATGGCTCCACAGATGTAATAACCCCACACCCCCCTTTCTCAGAGGCAACCTGCCTCAAGGAGGGGCTGCAGCCAGACAAAGGCCAGATCAGAGGGGGGCTTTGGGCAACCTCACCTAGCAGAGGCCCCCATGGGAGGCGGTTGGAAGTACATGATCTTTGAGGAACCTTCTGACCCAAAGCAGTCAGTGTGATTCTACAGAGGTCCCAACTGCCTCAGGGCGACACCAGCCACCACCACCACCCCCCCCAGATGAGCTGCGTGCAGCAAGACAGAAACAGCCCTTTTTCGTTGGTTTGGTTTTTCCTCAGTTCGTTTATTTTGGTTACATATTACCCAGATTAAGGGGGGGGGGGAAGCCAACAAAAAACCCCCAACCAACAGAGGAGTTGAAAACCAATTTCCCTTCAGCATCACAGTACAGCCTACTAGCTAGGGGAGCGCCCCGGCCCCCACCCCGCCCAGCCTCCCAGGACCGGCGGCCAAAGCCAACGGCGTCGTTGCCACCTGGTGGCTACTGCGGAAAGCGCCGCCGAGCTCCGGGTACCCAAAAAACACCACAGACCCGCCCCCCAGCCTGCCACAGGCCCGGCCCAGGCCCCGGGGAAGGCCCCTGCCTACAGGCCGCTACCCATGCCAGGCAGAGCATCCCCAACTTCAGGGCGCTGGAAGCAGATGAAGGGCCGTGGGACTCTCTGTTCCCTCACCGTGAGGAGGGAAAAAATATAATAAATACAGGGAAAAAAATACAAAAAGTTTATTGCAAACTACTACAATAATTTATTGAAGCAAACTGCATGCGAGTGAAGGAGACAGCGAAGGGAGGAGGAGCTGCAAGTAGGCTGTCAGTTTTCGGGTTTCAAATGGGAGAAGGGAGGGAGCTACACCAGTCTCTCCTGCACCAGGGATTAGCAGGCTGTGGTTAGAGGACAGACAGGCAACTGGCTGAGGCCAGAGAAAGGAGAAAAAAAAAATAAAAAAGCAGAAAAAAAAGCGCTACAAGAGGTGTGCATGGGAGGGCAAGGCAGGGAGTGGCAAGGATCTCGGAGGTGTCTGGGCCAGGAAGCAAGTGAGCTGCTCAATTCCGCATTCCAGAAACACAGCTGAATGCAAACTCTTTGCTCCACTCAGCAGCTGGGGAGATGCACGACAAGGCAGCCTTGCCCACCTCCCAGCCAGGTGCCAAACATTGCATCACCCAAGGTGAGCAAGCCCTTGACCCAAAAGCATTTTAGTGCCATCCCTCAGGAAACAAACCCTCAAGCTCTCCACTTAGTGTTCTGTGCAAGGCTCTGCCTGCTCCACACCTCCCATGGGGTACAGGGCAGGACTCCAGCAGCTCGGTCTGTAGCAAGCATGTGGATGACGCAGCCAACCTGCACAAAATGAGCACCTCTGCTACCAGCTGGTGGGATCCAGGCCAGGAGACATGCCACCACACGATGCAGCTCAGCCAGCCCCAAGCCTCCCCAGATAGAAGACCCACACTGCTGTGGGGGATGAAACCATCAAGGCTGGATTTGAACACGTCTCATTGTGCTGCTTGCTCTTTAGTTTGCAAGGGGAGAGGACCAGCTGGCCACCCAGAAGCTTCCCACTGGAAATCACAGTAATTTGATCCAAACAAGAAACTGGATCATCCCAACTGAAGACACGCTTCAGTGTTCACTAAAGTGAACTTTAGTTCAACACCGCACCACTGCGGATCCGACGTGCACTGGCCCAGGAGACTAAGGAACACTGGGACCTCATCCTTATCTCCAGGAGACTCCCATGCCAGGTGCATCTCCTGCAGGCATCAGAGCAATCCTGCTGACATGGTGCAAGAACACAGGGGTGCCCACACCCAGGGCTTAAGATAACACAGTTGCAAACTGTTCAGTCACAACCACCTAAACACCCAAAAGCCTTTTGCCTTGCTCTGACACACGTTATCAGTGTAAGGGGAGGGAAGGGGCGAATCAGGACAAATGGCCCAGTAAAAGCTGTCAGGCTTGGGCCACAGCTAGATTTCCAGGCAGCACAGGGGACAGAGTGGGCGTTCAGAGTCAGTTTTCTGCAAAGTTTCCAATCCCACATTTTTATTGCCATTCTCCAGGCCCCAGGCACCTGACTTTGCCTGGCCGCTGTGTTACAGACCAACGTAGCTTATCTTACGCTCAGACAAGATACTTCAGCTCTACTCCCAATTGCCTATATCCAACTGAAAAAAACCAAGCAAAAACAAAAAGCCCAATTCCTCTTCACTTCTTTGAAAAACATTATGAATTCAAGGCCACTGAATCTCCACACAAAAAGTTTCAGTTAAGAGCGAAAAAATCCAAGTCTCCATATCAGGCACATGATATCCTACCTAAATTTTCCCAAGAGCTCAGAGCCATCCTAACTACACCATCAGCCAACACTTGGAACTGCCAGCCACACTTTGTGGAAAGCAGGGGTGTTTGCACAGAAGGAAGAAGCTTTCAGAACCTGGCTGCACAACACCCTCCCCCTAAAATGGGGTCAGGGAGAGAAGCTGACAGCCCCTTAAGTCCTGCATCAGTCTATTGCCTTGTATAAACAAACCTGAGACAACCGTATCCAGTCCCTGCTTCTGTATCTTTGTCTAGACCTGGACAGGAGAGGCAGAGTTGTACATGGACAACTTCATTCCCCAGCAACACAAAGCTCACAACTGTCCTAAATCCCAAGTTCCTGGCTACTAATGTTCTTCCCCAAGAGACTCGGGTGCAAGGGGGAGGCAAAAAGAGCATTTAATGCCAGGAGCTCACCCCAACCTGGGAGGGAGGCAACAGCAGGCTGTTCATCACTCACCTCATCCTCCTGCTAAGACAGTGCTGTAGAGAATCCCACTGCAAACAGGCTCTTCTCCAGGGTCTCTCCCTATACTCTGGAAAAGCTGTGAGAGAGATCTGACTCCAGAATGCTGCCTTCACCTCAGCTCGCCCAGCTGCTTGCTGTCAGATGGCATGACGTGCTCCCCACAGCTCGCCCATGCGAAAGAGCCTACCGGGAAGTAGCCTGAACCCTTTCCACCCCCATCCCCTAAGAACATAACTAAAAAATACCGACCCTTTTTTAATCAATAAATAAGGAATCTTGTTACCACAACACAAAAACTAAACATGTTCAAAGTGCAAATTACTGTCGTCAAACTGGGATGCTCCTCCTTGCCTCTCCCACGCAGGGCTCCCGTAGCCCCCGGGCCTCTCCGAGCAAACATGATCTATGAGCCAGGGCGTTCCCCTGACCTCCTGCCAGAGCCGGAGCAGAGGAGCACAGTGGGGAGAGGGACATGTGCTGTTTCACAGCTCACCCTGCTGAGGGGGCCTAAAGTGCCAAGCCAAACCCCCAGCCCCCAGGAGGAAGAGTGAGACTGCAAGGACCAGAGTGCAGCAATGCATAGAAGTTGGGACCAGGGGTGAGAGGGAGTCCTAAAAAACTTGTCCAGAGCACATCAAATGCTTTCTAGTTTGCAAGTGGGGCCACATCAAGGAGCCAGAAAGGCATCTGCTTTGGGGTAGAGCAAAAGGTTTCAGCAGTCCCTCTCCCTTGGAGAAATCCATCGCTCAATCCAACTTGCTCTAACAGCAGCATGTGCCCCTTTCTACAAAGGAGCATGGAGGGGGGAGAGAGACAGAGAGAGAGACAGAGAGACGTGGTCAGAAGAAAGAGGATGTGCTGTGATCCACGCTGCAGGGGAGCAGACCCTTCCGTTATTTACTAGTATTGTAAGTTTTGTTTAACTTTTCTCTCTTTCAGTAAGTGCTTTTTTTTTTTTTCCTTTTTTAAATACAGAGTCCAAACTGTCCCAGCACCCACATGCTCCCCCACCCACTAGGGTCCAGTGGAGTCTGAATCTTCGATGAGCACCTCCGTAGTGGCTCCCAGGATCTCTGTGTTCATGACCAGCCCCTCTGGGTTTGTACTGCTGCCACTGCCCACAAAGAGCTTGCCGTCGGCCACCAGGCTCACGCGCTCTGCCCCACCACAGTAAGTCTTCGGTATCCCATCAGGGTTCAGCAGCAGGCAATCTGCCGGAGGAGCACTTCCCAGCGGGTCTGGAAGAAGGGGGAGACCTTGGCCATCAGTGGGTGGTGCAATGGCCTCTGGATTAGTGCCCAGGATGTCGGTGCTGGTGATGAGGGCACCTGCATTGGCAGCCAGAGCTTCAGCAATAAGTACTTCAGGGTGACTCTTGGCTTTGTGGGCCACGACACTGTCCTTCTTCTCAAATTTCTTGCCACAAATGTTGCAGGAGAACTGGTAGAAGGAGTCCGCATCATGCTTCTTCATGTGCCAGTTAAGGGAAGCCTTCTGCCGGCAGGTGAAGCCACAGATCTCACACCTGGGAGGAGATAAGGAGGAGGTCACACAAGGGGGACATCCCCATACACTCACTGGGACAGCAGTAGCAAAGAGGCAGCCCAGAAACACAGCAGGGGCTTACAACAGGATGTCCCCACAAATCCAGCTCTTCCAGTTTTACTTGCAGAGGGCTTGCACCCCTCAGATCTCTACCGAGACACTGCCTTGCAGAGCAGATGAACCAAACGGCAGCTCAAACGCTCTTACGAGTGCGCGTTTAAAGAGGGCTGGGACACCAGGGACAGATTCCAGCCCTGACGTCAGAGCTAACCCTGCTCTCAGGGCAATCCAAGAATGGGTGTATCCAACAGTCTCTCAAAGTAGGGGAGCAAGAGACAGACAGAGGTACTCACTGCAAGGGCTTCTCGCCTGTATGGATCATTCGGTGCACCGCCAAGTTATGGGAACTCTTAAACGCCCGGGCACAGTACTCACAGATGTAGTCCCTCTGATCTAGAAAGCAACACCAGTCGGAGCATTACTCTCCCGCAGACCTGCTCCCTTTCCCACCTCCCACATGTTGCACAAAGCTGCCCAAGAAGCAGCAGAACTGGAAGTACTGGGAGGCCAGCAGGCATGGCAGAGGTGTCCCATAATATGCCACAGCAGCTGATCTGGAGAGTTACAGCATGAGTAAGACTCTCCTAAGAGCTGATTACCCATTCTGACCAATACTGAAGGATAAAGCTTGGCTTGTTTCACTCCTCTACAGAACCCCTAAGCAGTACTTGATGGGGTGAATTAAAAACTCTAAAGCCTATTTCATTAGTTTCCTTAAATCATGGTAATCCAGAAGGAAATAATACCCTGCTGCTGCAAGTCTGTGACACCTTCCTCAGCTTCACTCTCCCCAGAAGTCCACCCTGTTCTGGAACTGACCCAGAGAGGTTTGTACTGATTTCCACCCACGCTGTACCTGTGTGGTGTTTGGCATGCCGCAGGAGCTGCTTCTGGAGTCGGAAGAGCCGACCACAGGAGGGATGAGGACACACGTATTTTTTCTTCAGCAAGTGTTGGTACTTTATGTGATGCTGTGAAGGAAGAGCAGAAGGTCTTACACTCACTTTTTACAAGGCTGAGAGAACAGCTGAGACACATGGATCCCAGGTGGCCCCTCAGCAGGCCACCAGACTCCAGCCACTGACAAGACTTACACCATGAACGCAAAGGCTCTGGTCTCCTTTGCATTCATTTGGCTGTCTTCTCTCAGACATCTAGCAACAGGACAAACACATGTGGCCACAACTGATTATCTCTACCAAGAAGAGAGCATCAGAAAGGAGTGCTGCAGTGCCAGTGGAGGATTAGCTCTCTCTCCCAAATGGCCCTTCCCCTGCCTTCACACATGCCGCTTGGCAAGTGAAAAATCTCCACCAACCTGCAGGTAACGTGGATGAGCCAAGACCGTGCCACAGCCTTCCATCTCGCAGCGGACATACTGTATCGGAGGCTTCTTCCTGAGTCAGCAAGGAAACGGGCAGAGTTGTTAGCTGATGCATCAGAAGCTAAGGCAGCAGCAGCAAGGTAAGCGAGTGTGAGCACAGGCTGGTGACATGAGTGTAAAGGACTCCTGTTTGGGCTACACCGACAGAGGCTCTGTCCCAGAGTTCCCTCCACTTCCAGCACTACTTGAGGGCTCTCTCCAGAGCAGAGGAAACCCCAGGAAACAGCTTCCAGAACCTTATTGCCAGGCTACAGATCAACTCAAAAGAGGTTGGGGTGGAGGGCGCAGGGAAGGGGGTAGTTCAGTTGGAAGAAATCAAACATGTACCTACAGGGAGAAGGGGGAAAGGAAAGAAAGGAGGGAGGGAAGTCAAGGCATGCTGCTACTACTTCCCATGCCCACTCTTTGAGGCAGATTTCCACACCGTACAAGAGAGATGGTGTTGAGTCAACCAGCATCTCTGTGTAGGACAGAAGGGAAGCAGGTCTTCAGAACAGGACTGAGTAGAAGGGATCGCTTTACCTTCTCTTGGGCAGCCTTGGGCTCTTGTCATCCTTTCTCCTCCTTCCTCTCCTGTCACAGGGTTACAGAAACAGAATTGAAAGAAGCTTCTTTACATTGGTAGCAGGCAGAATTTCTGCAGCATAAGCTATAAAGCAGGAGCATGGTATAGGAAATACTCTTATAGTAAAACTGCACCTAGCAAGTCAGCTGCTCCAGCAAGTCAGCTACCTGCCCTGGATCAAAACATCTAAAGTTTCTAAGGAAACACTCTTGTAATAGATGGGCAGGATCTCTGAAGAAGTTTGGTAACTAGGCCTCCATGCAAATTGTCCCTGCAGCTTGCAGAACTGCCACATCACATGGAAGACTGTGCCCTGTGTGGCTGCTGTCCCTGCATTTCCAATACCTGGGTGATGCTTTTCTCTGTGGGACATTCCACAGTACGCAGACAACCTCAAGTCACCCTGCAGACACCTGACTACCTGCTAGGTCTAACATACTTTTGAGCACAGCTGTCTAGCTCCAATGTCTCTTAGCCCCCTATTCGCAACAAAAACAGGTATCAGACAGCTACAACCCAACAGGCTACAGTCAGAAATCACCAGCTCTGCCACCTCAAAGAAATAAGGATTATTTCCAGAACCGTGATAACCAGGCATCACACACTCTGCATTTTTTTTTCTTTCAAACTTGCAACCATCCAAGCAACTTGTGACCTTATAATTCAATTTGTCCCTTTCCAGGCTGCTCATCAGCACACCAGATCCTGCAGTAAGTTTCTGCTGCAGACAGTTAGCAAGCTATTGCCTCATGAACTGCAAGCTCTAGGAAAAAAAAAAAAAAACAAAACACCCACAACAAACCTCAGTCTGTCAAGTTGGAGGCAGATTCAGAGAAAGGCAACATTCCTGAGAAATAAATGCTTTGTGAGGTTTGCTCTCACAACTCCTCCATTTTCCTACTGCAGTGTTTATAAACATGTAGTTTATAAATGGTTATAAACACAGTCCAGAACTGATGCAGCACCCTACTTCCTCCACTCTATTGGGTAACGCTTCACACATGAAAAACACTGAGCTGCATGACTAGGCAGAACTGGATTAATGATCTGACAGCTATTTTACAGTCCCCTGAATTAACTACAGCAGTTTATACAGCTGTCAAGACACAAATCTGTGCTCCGTCTTCGCAGACATGTAAAACGTGCCCTCCCCAGTGGTGTCTCAGCCCAGAACATTGTGCCCACTTAATCGTATTACTGAAGAGACTCCTGGAACAGATTGATGGGAGTCTTTTTTCTAGACTGTACTGAGACATCTTTACTGATGGCAAGCCCATGCCAGTAACATGCTGAAGAGGCACTCAGCATTCAAGCCGAGCCTCAGAAGAGGCACAGGTTTTACTATGTACAAGATTAGTGTCTGATCCAAACAATGCAACTAGAAGCCCCAGAAAGCCATCTCTAACAGGAAAAAACTTCTCGAACTTGGGCAACCTAATATAGTGGAGTGTGTCCCTGCCCACGCAGAGGGTTTGGAGCAGGTGATCTCCCTTCCAACCCAAACCGTTCTGTGTTTTTATCAGCATCCTGACTCCTCTCCAGTGTAAATCGGCTCTCCAGTAGCTTGGAAACAGCGAGGGAAGTGAAGACTGAGTGTGCAGAGCCCCTGCCACAGCCCAGCAGAGGGAGCTCCATGTTACGACTGCTCACAGAAGTACAAAGACTGCTTCTTTACTCCCCCACCCCGCCCCACTATCTCAAAGGATGGCTTTGACACAGACACACAAATATAATCTACCACAGTTGCCAGAAGGAAAGGTTCAGTGACAGCACACTCAAAGGTTTTGGGTCTCCACCCAAAGTACTGGTGACTGACTAGGTAGCAAAAGTTTGTTTGACTGCTTAAAAACAAGGGAGAACACAACTGCTTTCCATAAGCTCTGGTGTGTTAGTTCTGAACGTACAAAGAGGTCACTTCCCACACGACACGTAAAAATATCCCTGCACCTGCCTCCGGACAGAAGAAATGTTGCCTTCTCAGACTGGCTTTCTATAATCCAACCCACTTCAGACATTGCACCAGAAACCATTTTTAAGAATAGTCTAAAATATTTCACGCTGTGTGGCCATATCCAGGTAGGCTGGCTCCAGAGCATGGAGAAAACAAAATATCCTCAACTAAACAAGAATAACAGCTCTTACTTTTCCTTGCCAAACATGTGCAAGATACTAGGAAGCAGGATTTCTATCAGAACAAAAGCTTCTGTCCTATTATCTTGCAGGCCTGGAGGAGGGGGAAAGCTGCCAACAACAACAGAACAGTTGTGCACTTGCAAAAATATGAAATCCGCACTACACACTACAGTTTTACTCACTTCCTTGGCGGCTCTTCATCTTCCTGAAACTCACTCTCTTCTTTTACTTCTACTTTAATCTCTTTCTGTTTCTCTTTTTCCTCCTTCCCCTTGCTAGCTTTTCTCCGTTGTTTTGGTGCTTCCCTAAGGAGACAGAAATACAACTTGTTACTTTTCTCACCATCTGCTTTTTTACAAAGATTTAAGCAAAAACTGAAGTTCAGGTCTATTTATCAATCCCACTTCTAAGCAGAAGCATGACCAAGGATTAAGGAAGAACCCAGCAGCAGGCAAGGCTCTAAAGGCTTTAGCCCCTGAGAGAACAGTCACAATAGTAGAAGGGGACATTCAGAAAACACGGTGCCCAACAGGAGCCATTCCACCTTAGCAGCCATCACAGGTTCTTTGGGCTGAATTAAACTCATTCAACTATTTTTTGGTGTGTCTACAAACAAACAGAGTACACAGTCCAATATACTTTTCTAGGTGGGGCTTGTAGGTTTCATCTCTTGGGTCATCTTTGAAGGGAACTTCTTCCTCACTGATGAGCATCTCCTCCTCGTCATCACTGCTGGGGAAAAGCGAGAACAGCTTAAGCGCTACTGCAAGAGTATTCATGCATCATCCCCCAGGAGGATGGGACACACTATTACACAGCACTTTCTTATCCAGCATGGCTAGGGAGAGCTACCAGCTTGGACTAAGGAGCACGATGGCAGCCAAAACAGACAGGTTAAACAGAGCAGTCCCCTCTGGCAAATCCACCTAACCACAGCAATCTGCTCCTGAAGGAATAAAGCTACTGGGTGAAATGCCCAGATCAAATCTCACTATCCATCTCTCCACACCACCTCCCAACATCTGCAGTCCACCCACAACCCAGACAGAGAATGCAGAGGTCTGGGATGGAATGAAAACAGAGCTGCTATCCACCCCACAGATCCCTTCACAGACGCATTTATTTGGAAAAACTCAGGCCCTTATTCTCCTGTCTTGAGACACTAAACAGGAAGAAATACGCCAAAATAAAAGTTTCCTTCCTACCTGATTCCAGCTGGAGACTGATGCTCTTCTGTGACCTCTGAAAGGAAAAGTCACCGTTAGGTTTCAATCTGTGTTCACAACAGTGAGCTCATCTGTCTCAAGATACCTGCACTGACATTCAGTGCGAGGAGTGCTGGCAGCAGAAGGTACTCATGACCCAGAAGCACCATGCCTGTACCAGCCACGGTCTGCATACATCCCTCGGAAGTTACACCCGCATCCAGCTCCCATCAAAGCCACCCAAGACCTGACTATCTCCACGCACTTTCATGCCAGGGCTTCCCACGTACCATACTCGAGCTGGTCTGTGTTTGGCTCTGACTTGCAGACGAGCTGCAGGGCACCAGTCTTGGATCTAGAGGCACGTGAATTCTCAGTGTCACGCTGGCGGCCTGTGGTGGCTGACCTGCTGCTGCGCCAGCTTCTGCTGGGCCTGGCTGTGCTGACAGGAGAGCCATGGCTGAGGACACTGGAAACTTCCTCCTCTTCCTTCTCTTCTTTGGGATCTGAAACACCCAGTGCAATCTTCTTAGTAGTAGTAGTAACCACCCCATCATTAATTCACACTGCTCTCTGTTTCACAACATAACTGACCCGTCTACCCTTGACAGGGAAAACACTACCTCTTACAGATTTGGAGCATAGTTCTGCCAAGCCAGACACAACACAGCCCTGGGGTCCTACCTCAGCAAGCCTTCATTTAAAACTCTCACCAAGTTTCCTACTGCCTCTAAGTAAAACACAAATATTTAAAACCAGCTTACATTTCCCTCTGATAAAGGCTTAAGATGATTTTTTTTTTTGCTGGCTCTGATCTCCCCTAAGCACTACAAGGTAGACACTCTCAGACCTCAGCAATTGCTTTATGAAAGACTAGCTTCAAAACTGGACAACATCAGAAGTTTTGTCTTGAGAATCCCCCAAACATGTATTCACTCAGAATTGTAGACCTGGTAATAACCCTGAGGTATCCATGCTGGGTGTTTCTGATCTTACACTAGAGCAAAAAGCATCACAAGCACTGTTGGTCTGAGGTCTCTGCACTCAATTTACATCTACAGGTGGTTTCGTTTTGGCCAATGGCTAATCTCCAGCCAGGTTTCAGCAAGATTAACAGAACCAGCCAAAAGGTCTATGTGAGCAAGTTCATCTCCTAAAAACTAAGAGTTCTCCTGATCTCACTGTTTAGTGTTTGCTGTAGCACTGAGCCTTAATGAACTCAAATAGCTGTTAAAGTTTCACAAATGATGCGCTGAAGAAGTTAACTCCAAGTAGCTGGCCATGGTCAGCACTCCAGGTCTGCCACTGCTTTAGGACATAAAGCCACCTGCAGTGGCTGAGATCTGACCCACTCCTTTTCACCCACACATTCACAGTGCTGTGTAGTTTCAGGCAGGGTTCTGCTGCCTAAGCACCAGCCAGCAGAACCACCACTGAGATGCCTGGGAGTTTATTGAGCATCTGCTGGCGAAGTCAGCTGATGGTCTTCTAAGGACTGGCAGAGGAGCTGCTCTGCTGTACTGGGAGTCCCAGTGAAAAGCAAACTGAGCCAGGAGCATGCCCTGGCAGCAAGGGAGGGCCACAGCATCCTGGATGCCATTCACAGTGAGGAAACAGGGATATGCTGTTAATCCCCTTTCCTCAGCACTCATCAGACCACACTTGGATCCCACCTCCAGCTTTTCAATTCCCACCACAGAACAGCTGTCAACACATTTGAGCAAGCCCAGAAGGGACCACGAAGACAGTCTGGGGCTAAAATACACAACCCGTGAGAAGAAGCTGAGGGAAACATACTTGTTCAGCCTGGAGGGACACAACAGCAGCCTTACAAGGTACAGGGAGGTTATCAAGCAGCCCAAACCTCCCTGATGAGGGCACATCAATCATCAGCTCTAACAGGGCAGTCTGACTGGAAACAGAAAAAGCATTTTTCCCCCCAAGAGGACAGTTGAGCAATAGAAGAGGGGCCCAGCAAGGCTGAGCAGCCTCCATAGAATGGTTTGGGTCAGAAGGCACTTTTAAAGGTCATCTAGTCCACCACCACTGCAGTAAGCAGGGACATCTTGAACTACATCAGGTTGCTCAGAGCTCAATCCAACCTGACCTTGAACTTTTCCAGGAATGGGGCACCTACCACCTCTCCAAGCAACCCATTCCAGTGTTTTACCACCCTCACAACAAAATTCTGCTTTGTATCTACTTTCAAATCTACCCTCTTTTAGTTTAAAACCACTGCCCCTCGTCCGACTGCTACAGGCCCTATGGGAAAGTCTGTTCCCATCCTTCTTACAAGCCCCTTTAAGTATTGAAAAGCTGCATTAAGGTTTTCCTGGAGCTTTCTCTTGGCCAGGCTGAACAAGCCCAACTCTCTCAGCCTGTCTCTGTAGCAGAGGTGCTCCAGCACTCTGATCATCTTTTTGGCCTCCCCTGGACCTGCTCCAACAGGTCCGGGTCTGTCTTGTCCTGATGACCCCAGAGCTGGACACAATGGGGTCTCACCAGAGTGGAATAAAGGGGGAGAATGGGCTCCCTTGACCTGCTGGTGATGCAGCCCAGGACACAGCAGCTTTCTGGGCTGTGAGTGCACATTGCCAGCTCACATTGGGCTTGTCAACCAACACCTCCAAGTCCTTCCTGGCAGGGCTGCTCTCAATCCTTTCAGATCCCAGCCTGTACCAATACCAGGGGCTGCCATGACTCATGTGCAGCCCCTTGCGCTTGGCCTCACAGCACTTCATGAGGTTCACATGGGCCCATTTCTCAAACCTGTCCAGACCTTGAGAAGAACTGAGCAACATGATGGGAACTCTAGTAAACCCAACAAGTAGGGCCAGAGATATCCTGAGGTCCCTCCCAACCTTAAGTCTCTAGTTTTGCATCAAAGCTTTTGAACCAATTGATCCTTTTACTTCTAGCGTAACAGTTTGCTTTGCATGACACATTCCCCAATCCTTGATTAACAGGGTGGGAATAATCAATATTTGACTGAAAATAGAAAATCTGTCTGGAATGCAGGATGCAGGGTATCATAATTTGGTTGTAAATGCAGCCATGTCTGATGTCTTGCATACAGAAAATCCACTTCAGCATCAGAGCATGAACTGTGATTTCTTTTTGCCTTCCTAGTGCAGATCTCAAGGTGAACTATGGCTGCTTTAACTTTTTCACCCGAATTTTGATCGCCCTCAGGTTTTCTGAATGCAATCCAAAGACATTTGAAACCAATCTCTAGAAATTTCCCACCTCAAACACAACCATGCTACCAGCACTAGCACATGCTGCTGCTCAAGAGAGGTTTTATTTCCTCAGAAGATCAAGCATTCAGCTCATTTCTCCTCAAGAGCTTGTGTTTGACAGATTAGACTTAGAGAGTTTAAACAGATCTCCCTTGGGTACATTTTTACATGCTGTAAGTACCTGCATACCTCAAAAATACCCCCACAGTGAGGGGAGGCATCAACTATTTACTTTGCAGCAGACTTCATAAAGCAATATAGAGCTGGGAGTTGAAAATCCACATCCTTCTAGACCCTCCCAAGAGGGGACATAGGTACCTATGCAAGGGCCAGATCTGTACTAGGAAGCTTGCATCTGCCACGTTTTCAACAGCACTAACTAGCAGCTCCAGTCAACGCTCACCATGACTTCGCACAAAATCTACCACTGCAGAAGTCCTAGAATTTTAGTAATTTTTTAAGCCTCTTTACATAAATTTCCTTTTCTCTTACAAAACCAGCTTTCCAATTAATCCAGCCTGCCTCTCAAACAAACAGAACTCATATCTTTTTTAATGCCAGGAATATAGCTGTCCTTGTCTCTCTGTATCACCAGTGGAAGGTGTTCAGAGATGCCTACCTGTCTCAATTGACAACCCAGGGATATTACAGTTACTTTCAGTCCAGTCTTGGGTACCACCTTTAGCCTGGTTAAATCCAGGCCCTGTGGATGAACACAGCATTATCCTTCTCCTCTCAAAGTCTCTAGACAGAAAGCCACACTCCGTTATAGCGGGATTTGGCTAACGGCACAGAGCAGCACATGAAACAACATACAGGGAATAAACATTGCTCCTGCAGATCATGAGGCTCTGAACTTCCAACAGTAAAAAAAAAAAATCATCTCTGGAAACTGAAACATAGGAAAATTTTAGATTTGAAAGGCTGCAGTCAATTCCCCATTTAAAACTGCATGAATTTGTCAACAACACTAGCTCTGGCTAGCCACAGTATCTCTGGAAGGTTCCTGTCCTCCCAGAAGGCGCACAGAAGATGGATTATAAGCCAGCATCCTGTTATCTCCTTAGAAGTATTAACAGCAGTGATGGACACTGGGTTATAAGAACTGACTCCAGGAAGATAACAGAACACAAGACACAATGGGTACCAACACACACCCAGCAAAGAAGCGGCACTGCCCATCTGCTTTTCAGACCAGCCACTGCAGAACAAATGACGTGCCTTCCTCTTCACACGCAACCTCAGACAAAGACCCAGTGCTGCTGTCCTTTGCCCAAATCACATTTCATCAAGAGGGAGCAACAGAAGGTACAACTTGGCAGCAATGAGCCTGACAAGAAACACCCCTGTGCTCACACTCCCCTGAGACGTCCAACACCCATGTGAATTATTATCCACCTCATCCTGTAGCTTCTGCAAAGCTGGCTTTGGGAACTGCATGGATGCACGCATCTTACAGGAAGTCATTCAAGAGAGATGGGGAAAATCCACTTCCACTTTTGCTTCCTGGGGTTCTTCCTACCTTGAGCTCTCCCTGAAGTCACCTGATGATAAGACAGATTTCATTTGGCCAGTTCTTCCCAAAGGCCTTTCAACTTAACAGCAACCAGGGCAGAAAACACGTATAGATTTGAATGACAGTACACAAGAGCCACCAAACATCCTTTAATCTTAAAACATGTGAAGAAAATGCCAGTCTCACTGGGAGAAGGAACAAAAAAAGGAAATCAGGGAGGAACCTAGCAAAATTGTAACTCTTAGAATGGTTTAGACTACCAAAAACCAAAGATTGTGGGCACAACAAGCCAACAAGGGCCTGAGCAGTAAATTCACACATCCCACTGCTCTCAACCTTCTTTTCAGGCCCCAAAGGAAAACAAAGTCCCCGGTACATAACAATTACGTGCTGCAAAACCTGGAAAGGGAAAGTCCAAACCAACAGTCTTCACCTTCTGAAGAAGCAGCAGTTCCTTCATCTCGGGATTTATCTGATCACGCTGCATCTGTCCCCCACTCTCCCTCAGTAACTTGTCGATGCAGCAGCTACATCGCTCCATGTTTTGGGAGAGGTAAGCCAAGTTGTGGGAGAACAGAGCACTGAATCTCTGTTACAGAGTAGCAATGCTAGCACAGATGCCACTTTGCAAAGCTGCCAGCTGGGCTGGAAGATGCTGCTATACTCACATTTCACTGGGGACGAAAGATGGAAACCCTCTGGAAGTGGAGCTTCTTGGCTTTGCTGCTCACAGCACAACTTGTGAACTTGGCATAAACCAGCCTCTTGGAACTGGTGTGCTGCTACACACCAGTCATGCTATACTGGCAGCTCTAAAACTCACCCAATTACTCTCAGAACTGGGGAGCTGCTTGAGACTCCAGATCTGCTTTTACCAGCCACACCTGTCCAGGCATCCAAGCTTCTATTTTCCAACCCACTCGGCCTGTGGCTCAACAGGACGCTCGCTGCAGTAACAGATTCCTCTTTTGTTACTGTTGTGATGTCAAAAAACACCCATGCCACTTTATCCCTGATGTACAGAAAAACAAAACTTTCAACTGCTGCAGACTGTTTGTTGATTACCAACTTCTACTAAACTTTGATTTACAAGGCACCTGAAAGCATCTTACTAGCCCTGCAAGGTCGGCACCTTCAGAAAATGCCCACATACAACCAAGTAAGAGGAAAACAAACTATGAATTAAGCTACAAAACATCTATTATGAAAATCAATGCACCGCAACATGTGTACACCTCAAAGGTAAGTTGCAGTCTAACACGGTAACCACACAACAAGGCACTGAACAGGGAAATCATGGCAGGGGGAAAAAAATCCTAGGGTAAACCTCTATCCAAATAGCTCCCTCCCCCCATCAAGAGCCATAAAATTGTGCATGTGGGACACAGGGAAAATCTTTGTAGGAGTCAAAAGTAGGTTTGGGCAGAGTTATTTAATTTCAGCACGTTTTTGTAAGTTTTAATTTTAAGTAATGGCATTTCTCTCTTAAAACACTAACAAAGTCTTAAGGGAAAGCAGTCGTTACCCAAGAAGCACAAAGCTGTAAGAATACAAGTAACTAGATAGAACGCACCATATTTGAGCTATAAACCCATTTGGTACAAGTGGAGTCTTCTATCTTTTCTTAATCTGTGGAACTTTACAGTTTTTCTAGCAGTTAGAAGTGGACTGCTACAAAGCAAGCTTGTCTTTGCTACTTCTTTCATTTCACAGTCCTCGAGGAAACAGCTCACTGACCTTCCCTCTCCCCTGAGCCTTCAAATCACAGCTACAAAGTCACTGTGGTGGGAGAACAGCCACAAAACCAGCCACCCACAAAGACCAAGGGGGAAAAAAATATGATTGAACTAAGTCACCAAGGCAAATATTCACACATGCAGAGACCCAACAAAGATATTCCACAGGCAACTCCATGTCTAACGCACGTTTCTGTACCTGCACGCTGAAGTACATAAGTACTGCTGGCATCGCCCTCTAGACCACACTGCACAAAACCCACGTTGCTTTGAGAATGCACTTCCAGGGAGGCATCTCCCCACACAGGGCATATCTCCTCTGATGACAGCTTTAAGCCCACAAAGGCTTCATGCAGCCCTGTTCTAACTCTCAAACTCTTCTTCCCACCTAGCACACACTTGCACTCAAGGAACCACGCCAGATCTTGTTCTTAACATTACAAAAAAAAGTATTGCTGCTTTTTTGATAAAAACAAGGTAAAGCTAAAAGACTAAATTTTTAAAAATATAAAAGTTAAGAAACAAAAGCACACAAGAAAAATAACTGTTGTAAACAGAGGTGCCCATCGAGTACATCTCAGCTGCACGACACAAGCAGAGCAACACCAAACGTGGAGATTTGGTAGCCTGAGTGTTCCTTTGCAGTACGGTATGATTGTACAGACGCTTCCAACTCTTTCTTCTTACTGCAGAAGTAGTAATCTTCTTGCAACCTGCAGTTTCTCCCCCTCTGCTCTGCCCTGGTGAGGCCTCAGCTAGAATACTGTGTGTGGTGCTGTGCTCCACAAGGTCAAGGAGGACAAGGACTCGAGACTGGAGAGGGGACAAAAAAGGGCTATGGAGATGGTGAGGGGGCTGGAACGTCTCCCTGACAAAGAGAGGCTGAGGAACTTGGGAATTTTTAGCCTAGAGAAGACAGAGAGGGGATCTTACCAATACTGATAAATACTTGAAGGGTGGGGGTCAGGAGGATGGGGTCAGTCTGTGTTCAGTGGTGCCCAGGGACAGGACAAGAGGCAATGAACATAAACCCAAATACAGGAGTTCCTCCTAACCATGAGGAGGAGCTTCTTTACAGGGAGAGTGGCAGAACCCTGGGACAGGCTGCCTAAAGAGGTTGAGGAGTCTCCATCTCTGGTGATGTTCAAACCCTGTGATCCTGGGCGCTGTCCTGTGCGGCCTGCTCGAGGTGATCCTGCTCTGGCAGGGGGTTGGACTCCAGAGGTCCCTTCCAAACCCCTATCATTCTGTGAAGACAAAGTACATCTGTTCTGGTAAGAAAGTAAAGCAGGGGCTCTACCACTAAGCACAAACCTGGCATCCTTGTGTTCAGCCAGTGCTCCCTCAGAACAGCTGGGCAGCCACCTTTTTGAACTGTGGCTGACAGAGCAGGTACTAAGCAGCAGAGGTAGCACCTTACAAAGAGGTGGAGAGCGAGAAACTGGTTTGGAGGTAAAATTAAATCAGAGAAACAGAATTTTGACTGACTGCTAGCTTGACTGCAAGAGCCCCAGTAAGCACTGATTTTTTAATTCATTAAATCCATATTCCACAAATTAAAACTGTTCAGGCCTAACTAAAAGGAAAGTTATTTCCACAAGAATATACAGTGTCATGGGAAGTCAAATGTGAATTATACTACACAGTCTGCACCCAACTACATAAAATCATTTATGACATTAAACATGCTACTTGTGTAACTAACATTAGGGAAATATTGCAATAAGCAGCCAAGACAGGAAATTGGTATGGCTGACTTTGCGACCGCCTTTGTGCACAATCGTAGGGTAACAGTCCCATACGGATTCTGATACGACGCACACCTTCGACTTTAACCTTCCTGTAATCTTCCCACCAGACGTGGGCAGTCAGACCTTTGTGCCTGTACTCCCAAGCCAATGAGCAGAAAAGGCCCCGGATCCCGCAGCACGGTACAGAAGAATGTAAGGCTTGGCAAGAAGCTTCCACCGTTAAAGCATCTCACTTCTAATCAACAGCACAAACTGAGCTGCGATTGCTCCCATCGCGACTAAGCTTTCTTCACCAACGCCGGTGATGTGACTTCAAAGTATCACCCTGAACGTAAGGCAACAAGGCTTACTGAACAAACTTGGGCGCAGCAAGTTTTTCGTTTGTCCAACTGACAGACAGGATGTGTGACCAGGTATATGGCCCTTCCACAGGCCATCTGCCCTGTGCATGGAGGCCAAGAGTTACAGCTGAGCTTATGCAAATTCAATATTCTAAACTAGATTTAAGTATGTTATAGTAAAGGATAACATCACGCAAGTTGCCACACAGAATTAAATTCCACATTGGGACTCACACCAGTAAACACCAGTGCTAAATTCAAAGCCTTCGCCAGAACCACTCAGCAGTTCTGAATTTCTTCCTCCATCCAGGGGCAAACTGACACATGGTGTTTTAGAGAGGAATCCAAGCGACCAGAAACCCCACTGTGCAAGGAAACCTGCAGTCTGCTTACACCTGATTAGGTGTCTTCAAACATTGTATGCTAAAGGCCAAAAAAAAAGCGAGCAGCAAGATGGAAGCTTCTCTCCTGCGCAACGTGTCTGAGGAAGACACTTCATTCGCTATGTTTCCATGTCTTCCCCAACAAGCACAAGTGTGTAGCAGTGAGGACTTCAGCCAGCACACAGCTGGGACACAGAAGTCCTCACTTCTGCATTTTTAAAAGGTTAAAAACCCAAACAAGCCACCACGGCAGATTTCCTTCAGACTGGACACAGTCATCACTTCTCAGTGTTGATTTCCACACAAACGTCCGTGCAAGTCTAATCATAACGAAGAACCCAAGAAATTTAATAAAGGCTTTTCCCCCCCGACCTCCCATTCAAGAGCAGCTGAACTTCTCACAGTCCAAAGTTCAAGTCCAAAATGTTCAGAGAGCAAAGAGCCACCCAGCTCAGGAAATTTCACGCTGACACTTGCCATTTCAAAGTACTTCCCAAGAAACCAAGTTACAAACAGGACTGTTCCACCCGGCTTCTACCACTACCACGTAAACATTTCTGCCTGAGTATCCAAAACGTGGTATGAAGTGACAACACTGTGCCACACTACACTTTTCAGCAAGCTTGCTTTGACCTAAAAAGGCTGAAGGTTTTACAAAGCTTTCCCCTTCACACAGCAAGGGGTAAGGGCACACAGGCATGGTGGTCTGTGCTGAACACACACAGGTTCATTCTGCTTTGGTCCATACAAATACACGCCTTGTCAGCTAGAACTGCAACAAATTTCAACATTCAAAGGGAATAAAGCTACAGATTTGTAGGAATAAAGTTAAATAGTTATCAAATTACAAGAATAAAGGCAGCCTTCAAGATACAAACACCGGCAAACAAGGCTCCAGCAGAAAGGTGAGCTCATTCACACAGGTATATGACCTTCTTTCTTCAATATTTCTCTCTGTGACACTTCTCTAACAGCAGATCAGAACAAATGTGACACAAAGCCTTTTACTTAGAAGTCAGCCCTGGGTAGGGGGCAAAGCCCTCAAATATGTTGGCTGGGTTTTGTTGTGGCTTGTTTGGTGGTTTTTTGGGGTTTTTTTTTTTTCTAAGCAGCTGTTAAATAGATGCAGAGTTCACGTAGTTTACACTGATGAACATAAGTTCTGCTCCTGGTTACAGCTCCTCAAAGCTGGGGTTTTCTTAAGCTACTCTTCCACCTTCAAAACTTCTCTTTCATAAACAAAAAAATTCTCCATCCACTTAAGCTCGAGAAGGACAAGTATGAAACCCTTAAATATTCTTGTTTCCTCATCTCTCACATGCCTCCTGAGGACCTGCATTTGGGACAGCGATGGAACAGACGTGAGCACAGGTTTTGCCAGCTACTTGGGACCACTGTGTAAGAAGAGCAGTCAGACCACAGTGCAGTGTGGTCTGAGCTTCAGACAGCAAAGTAAATAGCCTAGTGGTTATTTGGAAGAAAAGTTTTTGTATGTTGGGCACGTGTGAACATCAGTAGCTGCTTATTGCAGCTCCAGAATCTTGACAGACACCTTAGGGAAAAAAAACCACACGTCAGTCATCCATCACCAAAACCTTTTTAAAAAGAAAGGCCCAACTGATGCTTGGCTACCTTTGTGGGAAAGCCCTGACCACAGGCAGTAGTAGCAACTAATTCAGCTCTTACCTTTACCAGATGCTTTATCTGTGCACCTGAAAAAAAAAAAACAAAGACAAAAAACACAAGAGGCAAGTGTTAAGAGACAACTTCTCCGGTGTGGCAGCAGAAACAAGCTGAACGAGGAGGACAACGAGCCCTAATCCCAACCACAGGCAGGCCTGCTGCTTCACTCTTAAAACCGCCACTTTCAATCCCCCCAAAACCAACCAGACTGATTTATCTGGCAAAAGCTTAGATGAGCTGTGCTAACACATCAGCAGAAGCCCAGCCTTGCCCGTATCAATTACGCCCGAACCGGAGGGACTTTGTCCCTAGAACAAGGCAGGTTCGGCTTCATCCCCAAGGGCTCCCTGCGCACACATGGCGCAGCAGCTCCCCGCTCCGGGAATAAAGCGACAGCCGGGCGCGCTTACCTCCTCATGGGAAACCTAAGTCCTGCCACCTCAGTCACCGAGACTTTCACCATACGGAGAGCCAGCGCCAACAGCGGAACGAACACCGAGGAAGGAGGCAGCCATCCCCTAGCACGTCGTGCAGTACGGCGGCTCACAGAGGAGGCGTTTACGGTTTCGCTTACAACCGGAGGCACGCCTGCTGCGACAGGCAGGGCGGCCGGGGCCAGGCAGCGCTCGGGACGCCCGCTGCCTTTCCTGGGAAAGGACCTGGGGGCCGGCGGGCCGGCCCAGAACAAAGAGGCGGAGGCGCGGGGCACCCCGCGGCTGGAGGCGGGTCCCGGGGCCTAGGCGCCACTCGAGCGGGACAGGGGAAAGTTGGGCGGGGAGGGTGGCGGTGAAGGAGATGCTGCCCGTCCGGGGCCACCCGCCAGCCCCGACCCTCCAGCCCCGAACCCACGGCGGGCGCGGGCGGAACGCGGCGCCACAGGACACTCACCCGGCGCGGGGGGCCTTCTTAGCCGCGGGCGGCGTCTCGGCGGTCGGCTGCTCGGCGGCGGGCCGGGCCCCGGGGCTGCTCCGCCGGCGGCGGGGATACTCGGCCTTACGGCGGCGGGAAGCAGCAGCGGCGGCTCCCCCCACGGCCGAGGCGGCGGCTGCCGCGGCCCGACCCCGCTCCCGGCCGCCCCTTAGCACCCGGCTGCCGCCTGAGTCCTCTTCCTGCTCGGCTGCGGGCGGCGGCCGGCGGCGGCCCGAGGACGGCGGTCTCTCTGCTGCCGCCGGCGGGCCCTGGGCGGGCGGCTGCTCCTCGGCGCCCCCCGGCTGCTCAGTACCTGCCGGCATCGGGGCAGCGGAGCCGCGGCGGGTTCTCCTGCGCGCTCCGCCCGCCAAACCTTCCCCCGGCCGCCTCAGCCGCGCCCAATCACCGCCTGCCGCCCACCTTCACGCGGGGCCGCCAAGCGACCCGCCTCCTCCGCGCGCCCGCCAATCCGCGGGGGGGGCCGCGAGGGATAGCCCCGCCCCCGGCCCCGCCTCCCCCCGCCGCGGGGCTCCCACCTTCCCCCGCCGCTCGCGCGACGCCCGGCCAATGGGCGGGCCCGTCCGCGGCGGGCCCCGCCCGTCCGCTAAGGTGCGGCCAACCAGCGCCGCGCTCCGCGTGTGCCCGGGGCGTACGCCACGCCGCGCAGGCGCCGCCGGGGCCGCCGCGCTCGCTCTCCCGCTTCCCCCCCCCCCCTCCCCGGGCCGAGCCGGGCCGGGCCCCGCCGCGCCGTCCGCCCGAACGTGGCCCCTCCGACCGCCGCTCCGCCAGCCCGCCGCCCGGTTTCGCCCGTCCGCCGCGCAGCCGCCTCCCGAACCCCTCGGCACCGCCGGGCTCCCTACCGCCGGCGCCGCCTGCGCCCCTCCGGCTGCCCCCGAGTCCCCCTCGCCCTGCAGACGAGGCCTAGCCGGGGGGAACCGCGCGCGCGCGCTCCCCCGCCCGCCCCGCGCGGGCGCTCCCCGCTGCGGCGCCGGTGGCGGTGCCGGGAAGGCCGGACGGCGGGGCCGCTTTCGGCTGCCGCTGCTCCTTTAAGAAAAAAAAAAAACACCACAACCCCAGAACGCCCCGCCGGGCGGCGGGTGAAAGTCGGTGACAAAATGGCGGCCGGCGCAGCGGGGGCGGGGCTGGCGGCGGCGGCCTCGCCCACTTCCGCCTCGCCTCCGCGCATGCGCGCTGCCTGCCGGGAGCTGTAGTTCTGTCAGGCGGCGGGACAGGCGCGGCTCATCTGGGAATCGCCCTTCGGGGCGAGGGGGCTGGAGGGTGGGCGCTGGGTCTGGCGGTGAGGGGCTGCGGCGTTCTCCTCGCGGCCCCTCCGGGAGGCTCTGCCGCAGGCCGGGCCTCGGCCTGCCGGGTGGCCTCGAGGTGCCGCCGAGGCAGCGGCTCCGAGCGGCCTTTGGCGGGTGGGGGAGATTCTGCCGCGGGGCCGCCCAGGGGGGACTGGGGAGCTTTCCGCGCAGGCGGGAGAAGCTCCACCGGGAGCAGGTGGAGGCTGCTTGACCAGGAGCTGGAGAAAGACCGTGTGTGCTGCTGATGCCGTGACAAGCCAGAATCAAACCCCCCTGGGCTCCGTGGCTGTGAGGCAGGAATTCTTCATAGGCAGCTTGGGGGTTGTGCCCCGTAACGGGCCAGTGACACAGCGTTTATACAAGATATATGTGCACATTCACAATGGATTTGTAGGGTCTCCAAGGAATGGTTGACTATTCCATTAGGAGAGCTCATTCTCACCCACCCACCTACCCCACCCCAATAATCTCTTGGTGGCCATTGACTTCATTCACTCCTCTCCAGTACAGGCCCTTTCAGTGAGCTGTAGCTTTTGTCTTGCTACCAAAGCCACCACAGAGCTGGTTCTGCAGACTTGAGGAGCCCTCCTGTTCCTTCTCCCTCTTCCCCTTTATCGCTCCTTTCTCAGAGACCAGTTGTTTCCCCTGAGGTATCACCATGCGTGCCATGTGCTAACATCGAGGCCCTTCAGGCAGGACTTCACACATCCTTTACACAGTCTGTTGCTGACCAGCTAATATTTATCATGTTCCTCACTTCACCGCGCTTCCTGAGGCTGGCCCCCCGCAGCACAGCTGTGTGCTGAGAAGGGGAGAGTTCCTCCACATAAGCTAGCTATCACGTCCACAGTTTTGAGGGTGGGCAGAGCCCTCCTGAGAAGGTTGCCCCACCAGAGTAGCAGGAAGAAGCACTCTCCACCCCCTCTTGCCACACAGCAAAAATAAAAGGCAAATTCAAAGAGCCTGAGGCGTTTAGCCACTAATTCATGATTGCTGACCACCATCAGCAAGGTGACCCCGACTGCCTTTTATTTTCTTCAGCTTTTGAGTTCCAGGCCCTAACCTTTATTACATACGACTATAAAAAACAAAGTGCATCTAAACCTCCATTGCTCAGTCCCCGAGAGTGCTCTGTTAAGCCACCTGCATTGTGGAGAACAGCATACGGCTCGGTTCCTCTCTGCAAAGACACCAGGCTGCAGGGAATAGGAGTAGTACATCCTGACAGAAAAGTTAAGGAACCAGAACAACTGGAGATCCTTCCACAGGGATACTCTCCTCTCTCTCTCCTCACGAAGGAAAACTCAGCGGGAGTTTTAAGTAATGGCTGTGGCTGGGCGTGTTGGAAGTGGCTAAAATATTCTTCCTCCCCCAACTTGGCTAACTGGAAAACTGAAGGACGTCAGTTAACCCATACTCCCTGCCACCAAATGGCTTTGCAATTATTCTTAAATCCATTTTCTTTCAAACCAGAGACTCTCACAGTCCAAGGTTACTCTCCTGTGGCTGTTATGATTAATTTCTCCGTTGCAGGCAAGGCAGGGTGTTAGTTAATCCTTGCTTCCGTTGCATGGAAATGCAGCTCTGGTCAGGACGTGGCTCAGCCATTTACCTCCGTTGGGCTTGTGCTTACAATGAGAAATTTTATAACACAGTTTTGGCTCCAGCTACTTGCTTGCACTGGGGCTCGCGTTATCACTGGAGGCAGGGTGGGGGCTGTCAAGTAAAATCACTGAGAAGTATAAAAATAACCCAAAACTTTCCATAGGGAGGAAGGTTGTGTTATTTGCGGAAAGGGAAGCGTCTGATGCAACAGCCCTGCCTCAGAGCAGCTGTAAGGGAGCACTACAAGCAGCGTCTTGTCTTGTCTTTCAGGTAGCTGTCAGTATGTCTTGTCCTGAGACATGTGGGACGTGCAGTTTTGGCGTCCCACGTGGCTTTTCCTGAGACGGAGTCCTACCAGCCATCCCTGCTGCGAGCCCGCCATGGGAGCGCTGCTGCCAGTGCAAACCGTCAGTAATTAAGTGAACTGGGGGTGCTGGCTTGGTACAGAGGGGTTTCATTTGACCCTCTGAGGGTGCCGGTGGGGCCAGCAGTATGTGAGAACGGACGGCTGAGGCTGCGTTGGTGTGACATATTGCAGCCAGCACGCGCTCCTCGGCCGTGTGGGAGTTCGGTGGGCTTGGAAGGAGGGGGCTTGACCCAGCCCTCAGGTGCCTGTGGGGATGGTTATGGGTTGTGGCTGCAGCCCCGCTCCCGCGCACTGACGGACGGCTGCATCCCGCTGGGCTGCTGCCACAGAGCAGACCTGCTGCTTCTTTGGCCTGGAGATGAACCTCTCCTTCCCCAGAGCCCGTAGTATTTCTGAATCTTGGGTTTCTGGCTTCTGGGCTGGTTTGCGGCACATCACCTATCTGGAGGCAGTGCAGTGCTCAGCTGCAACCCCGCACGCTCTCCTGCTGAGGCATGCAGCTGCTGTGGGGAAACTGCACCTGGAACTGGGGTTCCTCTCGCCCGGCAGTGCTGGGGAAACAAACCAACCCTGGGGCTTGTCTGGTGTTACCTGGAACGGGATTTTTTTCCTGAACAAGCCTCTTCCCTGGGGATGAAATGGAGGGGTGGCGGGAGAGAGACAAAGCCAGAGAGTACAGGATGGCAGTGATAGCCATGGAGCAGGAGGCGTGGCAGAGCCGAGATGTGGCAAGAGGTGTTGCAGCTCTGCAGGAGGAACAGCGGGGAGCCACAAGCTCTGCAGTCACACTCTCTTCTCTCAGGTCTCCATAGCACCCCTGAACCCCCAGGTAGCCCAAACACAGAAGAAACCTAGCAAGAACACTGTGGTGAAGCTCGCAGGCTGCATGGGGCTGGTAGCCAAGGTGTCCGAGATGTTTTCCGTGCGCCCATGAGGTGATGCCTCCTTCCAAAACCCAAGGGAGAGCACTAAGGATATACCACACCCCGTGCAGTGTCCTCTGCACCCCCCATCTAGGGTTCAGCACCACACATGGCTCTAAGGGAAGCGACACAGGGGCACTGAGATGCAATGATAGACCAGCAAGGGGGGCGTGTACCCACAGCTGGTTGGAGGAGCAGCTGGGGGAGGAACGGGAGCCAGAGGGGTGTGATAGGACACCATGTCTGCACCAGGTTTTTGGTTGTGAGCATCACTGCATGGCCCGCTCCCACCCTTCCCCTGCCTTCTGGTGCAATGTATATGGCAGGTCTTTACCTCTCTCCACTGCAACAGCCTAGGCTCCTTCCCCTGCCCCAGGTCACTAACCAGGCCTGCGGAGCTGTTCCAATATGCAGCGACTGCTCTCAGTGGTGCCACAAGATCTCTCTGCTAAGAAGTCAAGCCCTAAGTACCCCTGGATCCCCCCCCAAAGGAGTCAGTGGAGTAATGACAAGACCTGTGGCTCTGTCTTCCCAAACGGTTCCACCTCACTCAAGTCACTCCTGCCTCCAGACACATGTTCAGGCACATGGGGTGCCCAGAGACTGAAGCAGTCTGGCTCCAGAGAAGCAGAAAAATCCCAACACTGGATAAATCCTTGGAATTACCAGCACAGATCAATACTCTGGTCCGCTGCTTGGTGGAGTTCCTGGCTGGCAGCCATGTGCCAAGCAGGTGTAGCCAAACGAGCGCCGCGTCAGGGCTGAGCTGTCCCTGGCAGCTGCACACATGGCACCTCTGGGAAACTTTTAAGTGGCCCAGAGTGTTAACACAGGGAGAGCACAGCCTGGCCACCAGCTTCAGCAGTGCTGCTGCATGGAGCTGAGTCCTTGCACTCGTGCTGGCTCCAAGTGACACAAAGGGAGTTGCTGTTACCTGGAAATCATTCCACTGAGAGAGATGAGGCTGTGTCAGAGCAGGCCCTGTGCCTGCCTCCACTGCACCATCATGAATGTGTTTCCACCTGGCACAGGGATGCTGTCCTTCATCGGATGCAGCTGGTGACTCCTCGAAGAGGCCTGAGGCTGCAGGACACGAGCACTCTGGCTCCCAGCTGAGAAGCCCAAGGAGCTCAGATGTCTCCATGAGTCAGGAAGTCCCCACACAACCTGCCACCCAGTTTCTTACCTCTCCAGCCCCAACACGGGGCTGCTCTCAACTTCCCTTGCCGCAGCTTCTGCCACGGCTTTCTACCCACTACCCATCACGTGTGGTGCACAGCATGCAAGGCACAAAGGAAACACCCGAGCCACAAACCCCAGCGCTGCGGGGGGAGGAGGTGAGGCTGGAGAGCGGAACTGAAAGCTGCGCAGCCCAGCCTGCCTCTTCACTGCCCGACCGTCGCCACCTCAGCCCCAGACCTCCAGCCACTGGGACCCCGTGCCAAGGCCAGATGGAGGATTTAGGTAAGCCAGCCCCCTCCAGAGCCAGGCCCACGGCCAGGCTTGGTGCAGGGTCAAGCCTTCAGCAGCTCTGGGGAGCCTTGTCCTTCCTCTCCCTCGGGGCCAGGTGGGGATGCTGTGGCAGGGCAGCAATGGCGTCTCACTCCTTCTCCGCTTCCCTCTGCCTCGGGCTGAGCGGGGCCCAGGCAGCCAAGCGCACACGTGGGCAGCCATGGAGAGTGCTCAATGGCAGGGAACGGGCAGGGGCAGCAATGCCATCTGGGCTGCACACAAAGGAGATGAGCAGCCTGAGGGGGTGATGCAACACCCAAGGGCGCTGGGAGTCATCTCTGGCCCTGGGCTGGGGGAGACAGGGTAAAGGAAGCAGGTGTGGGTGACACCGCCTGCTTCCTGATATGAGGGCAGCAAGATGCTGAGGGACAGCCAAGGCTGCAAGGTAGAAGCGGAAAGAGAAAGCGCTCTGTGTCCCCACAGGAAGCGCAGCTCTGGGTGCACAGAAAGCACGGAGGGTTGGTGTTCTGCACCAGGGTGCACTGAACAGCTGTTGGGTGTTTCTCTGTAAGGCAGAGACGGTGGGAGGAGGAAGCAGGACCCCTGCTCCAGCAGTCCCCCATGCTTCAGGGAGGCTGTGCAGCACAGTGGGCACATCCTGTGTTCAGGAGAGGGGTGCTAGGTGAGGGTGCTCAGGGAGTAAGAGGTATTGGCGGGGTGGGGAGAACGATGGGGGGAAACCAGGGATTGGGGTCCCTGACCCAGTTCTCTCCACGCAGATGCATTGCTGGCAGAACTGGAGCAGAGCTCTTGCCTGACCCCCAAGGACTCCAGGCTCCAGACACCGATCTCCTGCAAGCAGGATCCAGCCACAGCCAGGCCCCCAGACACCCGCGGCTGTGAGCCAGCTGCTTCAGTGGCCCTGAAGGTAACATGGCAGGACAGTGGGACAGGCAGCTCAGATCCTGCTCAGCTCATGACAGGGGTGGGGGGTGCGAGGCAGACAGTGAAGGGTGCCAGGGGAGGATCCTGGGGGCTCCACCGCAAGGGTTTGTCCTTCCAGATGCAGCTGCCACCTCAGGCTCAGCCTCCGGGAGAGGATTTGACAACAGTGTACAGGTAAAACATAGCCATGGCGGGGGCGGACAGAGCCATTGGGGCTGACCTTTCCATCACTTGGATGTGTCCTCTGGGGTCACTAGGCCTCCTGCTTGTTCCTAAAAAAAACAGGTCCTTCCATGAGCTGGGGCAGGGGGCATATCCTGCATCCCTGCTAGGCTGAGGGATGGGCTTCCAGCAGCCCCGCCCCATGATGCATGTGGCCCCCCTGTCCCCCGTTCTCCCAGGATGTCCCCAGGGAGGTCCCCTGTCCCCTGCTGTGTCCCATGGGGAAAGGGCAGCGTCTCACCTGCGGGTGGAGGGGACTCAGTCTCGGGGACCCTCCAGCTGCAAGTTGGAAGTTGTGGCATCCCCCAGTCTGCCCTTTCTAGCAGCCCCTTAGGGGTCCCACGGCCACTGCTCCCCTCAAAGCCGGCTACGGCAGCTGCCCAACAGCTAGACGAGCTCCTGGCTGACCTGGGCCACATGCAGAGCAAGGTGAGTCTTGTCCCTGGGGGGAAGGAGGTTTGAGGGCCCAGTGCTCACCCAGCCCTCACCCTCCTCCTTCCTGGCAGCTGGTGGCAGTAGGGAGGGGAGCCAGGGAGTCATCAGAGCCCAAGCCCTCACTGGACAACATGCTAGGCAGCCTCACGCGGGACCTGCAGGAGCTGGGCATCACAGCCACCCCCGCTGGCATCTGTGCAGCTTGCTGCAAGCCCATTGCCGCCAAGGTGAGCCCCTGCACTGCCACCCTCTTCCCTCGGCAGCCCTGGGAGCTGCTCTCACCAACCCCTCTTCTCCCACCCCCTCGCAGGCACTCACAGCCCTGGGTAAAACCTGGCACCCTGAGCACTTCACCTGTGCCCGCTGTGGGGATGAGCTGGGCAACAGGCCTTTCTTTGAGCGGGATGGGCAAGCCTACTGTGAGGAGGACTACCACCAGGCCTTCTCCCCCCGCTGCGCCTACTGTGCCAGCCCTATCCGGGAGGTGAGTAGCCCCTGTCCCACCCAGTGCTGCCCCCCCACCAGCCACCTCACCTTATCTCCTCCTCCAGAAAGTCCTCACGGCCCTGGACCAGACCTGGCACCCAGAGCACTTCTTCTGCACCCATTGTGGGAAGATGTTTGGAGATGATGGTACATCCCAGGAACATGTTGGGGGGGGGGGGTCCTGCCCCTGGGAACAAGTACCACCCCCTCCCCACCCCCCCAGCCTAGCCCTGGCATCCAATGCCCCATCAGACACCTCCACAGTTGTGCCCTTGCCCACCTATCTTGGGCACCCCCAGTCCACCCCCGCCCCAAGCACATACCGAGCCTGCCACACCTCGCTGCAGGTTTCCACGAGCGGAACGGGAAGCCGTACTGCCACCAGGACTTCCTGGCCATCTTTGCCCCAAAATGCCAGGGCTGCGAGCGCCCCGTGACAGACAATTACCTATCAGCCCTGCAAGGCGTCTGGCATGCTGAGTGCTTCGTGTGCACGGTGAGCAGGCAGCGGGGATACAGGTAAGCGCAGCCCCGAGGCGGTGCAAGCCTTCCCCCTCTCCTTCCCCCCGCCAGGAGTGTCTGAGCAGCTTCGAGGGGGGCTCCTTCTTCGAGCTGGATGGGCGGCCCTACTGCGAGCTGCACTTCCATCAGCGCCAGGGCAACATCTGCCACGGCTGCGGCCGCCCGGTAACCGGCCGCTGCATCACGGCTGCGGAGCGCAAGTACCACCCCGAGCACTTCATCTGCGCCTACTGCCTGGGCCAGCTGCAGAAAGGCACCTTCCGCGAGCACAGCAACAAGTTGTACTGCCAGGCCTGCCATGCCAAGCTCTTCCTCTGAGCCCAGCCTGCCCAGACACCCTGACGGGGGGCGGGGTCCCAGCATCATCCCTGCTGAGCCAGTCCCCATCCTCCCCCTCAGTGGTGCTGAGCCAAACAGCCCAGTGTTACCCCTGCCCTACAGCCATCCCTCTCCTCCCAAGTCTCCTCTAAGCCGCACATCCTAAGCATCATCCTCTGCCCTTGAAGCAATAAAACACCTGGCCCTGCCTCTGCTTCACATGCTGGTGGCTTTATTTCTCCTCCAAGCTTTTGCTAGGAAGATGAGGAACTGTCTCATGCCACAGAGGCAGCCATGCAAAACCCTGGCCCCAGAAGAGACACCTGGGCCCCCAACAGAGCTAGACTCAGGGAAGGCACATAAACACACTTTAAAAACTTTTATTTATATAAAAAAATCATTTTGTTTTAAAAGCGTTACAAGAGTGTGCACAGGAATCAGACAAGGAATGGCTTGATGCTCCCCGGTCCCCTCCTCCCCAGCAGGCCAGGGCAGGGGAGGGGAGAAGCTTTTCTCTTTTTTTTTTGGTTCATTTGGAATTATAAAAAAGGAATTAGTGTTTTACATATTTAAAGGAAAGAGAAGAGTTAGACCCAGACCAAAACCAAACTGAGCTGAGGCTCAGGAGGAGCTGGGAGGTGTGTGGGGTGGAAGAGTAGGCAGGAGCAAGGCACCAGCACTGCCTGCTGCAGCCTCCCTGCTCCCCCCAACTTCGGGGAGAGCCCCAGGCTGGGGAGGGCTCCCGCTCCGTTTTGCAGCCTAATGCAGAGGCTTCCAGTTGAACAGGGAGCCCAAGGGCTCCCCAAAAGATCACAGCACATCAATGTGCCCGCCACCACCACAGCAGAGAGAAGGTGGTGGTGGAGGTCCTAGCTCCCGTGGCGGTCCAGTCTCCCCAGGACAGGATGCACCCCAGCAGTGAGGGCAGAGGCGCTGGGATCCCCCCAGAAAGAGGCTTCTGGCCCCAGTGCAGCCAGTTATGCTGCCAGCAGGGAAGGGAGGCACTCAGCCCTGCAGTGAGCCCAGGAAACACCCCTTCCCAGGAAGGAAGCCAGACAGTACAGTTCAAAAGAGCTATTTCACAGTGGCAAAAGAAAGGCACATGTCAAGAGGAAGTCAGAGGGGCACTGCCACAGGGCTGAGGGGATCCTGGCTCTACCCACCCAGTGCCTGCCCCTCCCCAAAAACCCTCCCCCCTTCTCCTTCCACAGGGACTGACCCATCCCCTCCTATGTGGGGAGGCCCATCCCAAGCCATCCCACACAGACCATCTTCCCCACACAAGGATCTCTCCTCCCACAGTCACCAGGTGGGGAGCGGTGGCCACATTCAGAGCCTTCCACAGGATCCAGAGCCAGATTCCCCCTCCCTGTGTTGTGTCCCCCCCAAGCCTCATCTAGAGCAAAGCAAGAGAAGTTATTGCTGTCTTTCCTTCCCCTCACCCTACTGTGATCTCCAGCCCCCCTCACCCTGGTCCCACTGCCACCAGGGAGGAACGCTCCCCTTGTCCCCAATGGCCCCGGTTACAAACTGATCCCACACAAAAATATATCCTAAACAAACTGAACAAAAATAAGGCGGTGAGTAAGGTCCCAGTCTCTGGCGCAGGAGAGAAGGCAGTTCCTGGTCAAGGCAGAGATCCAGAGTCCTTTTGCAGCATCCACGCCGGTCAGTCCGGCAGAGTCAGGCAGGGGGTTTTACTCTCTGGAGGAAGGAGGTGGTGGAGGACTGGGAAGAGGAGTCAAAAGAGTCACGGTGTCCCCAGAGAGGGAGGTGCAGCAGTCAGGAGGCAAGAACGTGGTCTGGGCTGTCCCTGGGGGACCAGGGCCGCTCATTCAGCTGGCTAGTTGGCACAAACAGTCCAGCAAAAAAAAATCCAGAAGTAAGACAAGGTAAAAGTCGGTTTTTTCCATTCCACCATGAAGAGTTATATATATATTTATATATATAATATATTATCAACCCAAACTGAGGGGAGGCGGGGATGGCAGCTAGATCTTCTGCTGTGGAGAGAGAGGGAGAGATATTAGGAGGCCCAGAGAACGAGCAAGCAGTGGAGGAGGGATCAGAGGCCCGATGGATCAAGTAGTGATTGCAGGCAGCAGCGATCAGAGCAGAATTTGGCCAGCCAACGCACCCCTAACAGTGCAACACGACCTGTCACCGCTGTTCAGATTGGGCAGGGCACTGCGGGACATACCGAACCAGAGGAAAACACAGCAGCATCCTCCTCTGCCTCCTCTACCTCAGGCTGCGATTCCTGCCCCTCCTCCTGTTGCAGACACACATGGGTTAGTAGGGGCGATGGGACGGGGTGGGGTGTTAGTTGTGGGGGCCCAGTTCTCCCCTCCTCCTGACAGCCAGGCCAGCACCACACCATCTCCCACACCCCTGTCCCGGTCATTAGGAGGAGCTGCTCACCATCAATGGTGCTGCCTTCACCGGCTCTGTATCTCCAAGGTCACCAGACCGGTCCAGTGTCCTGCTGTGGTCCCGCTCGTTGAGCGTAGAGTAGTTGTCTGGAGCAGGAGAGGGGACAGTCAGTCATGCCACCTCCACAACCCTCAGCGCTACCCTCTCCCAGCATGCTGAGGAGGCAAGGTGCCTCCCCTCTGGTCCCTCTCCTACCTGGTCCCATGGTGCTCATCTGGATCTCCTCCCGGGAGGACTTCTTATCTACAAGCATGGGAGAGCAGCAGGTCAGACATGAGCAGCAGTGGGACCGCTGCCTGTGCTGGCCAGGAGCCCAGCTGCAGCACTGCTGACCCGGGATGCTGCAGGACCCAAGGTAACTTCCAGCCCTGAGAAGGCATCTGAAAGCCCAAACCCATGGCCTCACACAAACAGCTGCAGCAGGGCTGAAGAGTGGGGAGGGGACACGAAGGAGAGTTGTACAGCAGAGGGATGACCCCCAGGGGGATGGGTGCCAATGGGAAGGCACATACCTGTTTTTTGGTTCCTGTCGATGAGAGGCAAGGTGCTGTCATCAAAGGAGTTGCCCCCCTGGGTCCGAGAGGCATTGCTCAGGTTCACCTGGAGCATCAGACAGCGACAGCTCACACAACAGCCCAGATATTCCTTCCCCATCTGCACACCTCATCCACCCAGTCCCCAGCACCAGCACAGACCCAGGGAGCCTCCCCACAGCCCTTGAGCAACCAGAGCCCATGGCTGCACCCACACGAAGTGGTGGCCAGCGTGGACTGGGTCAGGGCAGCACCAAGCACTGAAGGACAGTCTCAGCTTTTGGGGAAGAAACTGAGCCCTGGAGAACACCGTTCCTTCAGCACCATCATGGTTGCTTTCAATACCACAAGCGTTCCTGCCCGTAGATCCGCATGCTCACACACAGGACACAGGGTTAAGCTTTAGGGAGTGGTGCTTCCTTAGCAAGAGCTGAAATCCAGCACTGCTGAGCTCCAGGAACACCCTTCTCCCTGCTGCAGGGCCCCCACCTACAGCTACAACTGAGCATCCCTGTACCTGGAAGTCTGACTTCTTCCAGCCTTCCTTCTCCAGGGGCTTCCGCAGCTCTTTATATCCCCAGACTGTCTGCAGGACAAGGGCAGCTGCTCGGACTTCTCTCTCTGAGCGGTTCCTAGAAAGAAGAGATGAGATGTTTGGAAATACCCAGCGCCTCAAGAAAGCCCCTGGAGAAGCCCCCCTCACTACCCTCTGAGCAGAACCTACCCAGACTTGTTAATCAGCACCAACTTCTCAATCCCCTGCGTTTCCCGCAGCTTCTTGGCAGCCTCGAGGTTGTCCACAATTACTTCATTGATGGTGTTTAGGATTGACACCACTGTGTCCTCGGGGAGGTTTTTGGCTGGGGTCTGCTGGCCTCCAGGCAGATTCTTCACTAGGTTGGGGATAGCATGTTTACCTGGGAAGGGGGGGAAGAGATGGACATGAGTAACAAGGAACAGGACTGCAAATTAAAGGGAAAAAAAATCACTGCAGAAGGCTCTGGGACAATTTTGATGTCCCTCTCAGTGGAGCTCAGCACACCTCTGGGAGAGGAGTGGCAGATGCTGGGCTGACACCCACACGCTTCCTTGGCTGGCAAGGCCAGGAGGCAGTTCCTGCCCTACCCAGACACACTCCCCCACAGCCCTCACCTATCAGCTCCTTGTTGCGCGAGTCAACAGCCAGGTTGCGCAGGGCTCCGGACGCCGCTTTCACCACCCGCTCGCTGTCGTGGGTCAGGAGGTCAGCGATGGCAGAGAGTCCCTTCTCCTGGCGCAGCGCCGAGCGGATGTACCGGCCGTACTGCGGGCGAGGGGCACAGCACCGCGCTGTAACCGGGCAGGCACGGGAGCCTTCCCCACCCACCCCTCGTCCCAGGAGCCAGGTGCCTGACACTGCCCACAGCAATCAGACTGCAAAGGTCCGATTCCTGCCCTAAAGCCCCAGAGCAGGTCAGGCAAGTGAGATTTCCCATCCCCTACAGCTCTGCTGGTACCCCAAGGGTGATGCTCCCCGCTCCCCAGAGCGGACGACCGAAGGGGGACACGGCCAGCTCCATGAGGTGCTCACCGTCCAGCTGCCAGCGCACAGGTTCTGGATGGCTCCGGCCGAAGCCTCCAGGATGGCTGGAGTCTTGCTTTCCTTGAGAAGGGAGATGTATATCCGGATCACTTCTGGCTGGAAGAGGAGCTCGTAGCCTGCCAGGAGAACACAGGTAGGGAGAACTTACTCAAGGGCTCTGCTACTATCTGACTCATCCAAAGGAGCACAGCTGGGGCAGGCAAGGTTGGGAGCTTCTCCCCCAGCTTGCTGTTCCCTCAGCCAATGGATCCTTGAGACTGAGGGAGCCAGGCTGGCCCACAGCACCAGCCCTGATCAAGGACACCATGGGTGCTGCCCACAGCTCCAGCACATTGCTGTGGCTCAGGAGAGGTCCAGTCTGGGCTGCAGCGCTGCAGAGGAGCTTGGAGACCTCCATTTCAGTATCACTCCTGGCTGAGAGGCACCCAACACAAGTGAGGGAACACAGTGGGACAGCAGAGCTGGCAGCACAGCACTGTGGTAGCCAAAGGCTCGGCCTGCATTTGCAGTAGGAGGAAGGGGAAACACTCTGAACAAGTGGCCACCAACCCCACACCAAAGCAGCTTGGGCTCATGCTCTGAAGGCACCAGGCCTCCAGCTCTCTGCTACCCCCACAAGCCAGCCGTGTTTCCCATGCAAGCACAGCCCCAGCAGTGGCCCTTAAGGCAACAGGGCTGCAAGGCCAGATTTTCCACTGCTCTTTGCCCAAAGCTGTGGTGAAGGATGTCCCCAGCCCCAAAGACAGAGCAGGTGGTTTCTCGGGCTTCCACCAGACAGGGGTGCTGACTCTTCCCACCACCCAGGTCAGTCTGAGGAGCCATCATCACACAGAATACATTAGGTTGGAAGGGACCCTCAGAGGCCATCTAGTCCCACCCCTGCAGTGACAGGGATTATCTCCACTAGAACAGGTTGCTCAGAGCCCCATCAAGCCTGACCCTCCGGGGATGGGGCCTCCACCACCTCCCTAGACAACCTGTGCCAGTGATTCACCAGCCCCATATTAACTAACTTTCCTAATATCCGACCTACATCTCCCCTTTTCTAGTTTAAAACCATCACCCCTCATCCTATCGCTCCATGCCCCCAGAAACAGTTCTTTCCCAGCTTTCCTCTAGGCATCTTTCAGGTACTGGAAAGCTACTACAAGGCTCCCCCAGAGCAGTTTCTTCTCCAAGGTGAACAAGCCCAACTCTCTCAGCCTGTCTTTACCACTCAGCTTGGTGTCATCAGTAAATTTGCTGAGGGTGCACTCAAGCCCACTGTCAGTATCATTAATAAAGATATTGAACAGCACTGGTCCCAGCACAGACCCTTAAGGAGCTCAGCTTGTCCCCATCTTCCATCTGCCACTGACCACTACCCTCCGGGGTGCAATCATCCAGCCAATTCCTTATCCACTGAACAGTCCACCCATCAAATCCATCTCTCTCCAACTTAGAGAGAAGTGGCCATGTTGTTTCCTCTCTTCCAGTCCCTAGGGACTACACCTGACCACCATGACTTAACTATCATGTAGAGTGGCCTGGCAGCTATATCAGCCAGTTCCTTCAAGACTCTAGGATGCATCTCATCAGGTCCCATGGATTCGTGTATGTTGTTCACATATCTGAGCTGTTCTCACAGGTCTATCCTAAGTTTCCTTAAGATCCTTCTAGCTTGGCTCCCTGTACCCCTGGTAGCACCAGGATCCTCCTGGGAACCACAGGGTGTTCTGGGGTAGGAGCAGCTCAACACAAGCCCACTGCTTGTCCAGCTACGATTTGCAGCCATCCAGGCAGACACTTACTGGTCTCCAGAGGCTTCTTGGAATGACTCATGCTCATGCTGGAGAACACTAAGTCACATTTTTTTGCTTTAAATCCCATCTACTCTTCACACCCAAGAGAGAAAAGGCAAGAGGGCAACTGTGCTGAGAAGTCCGAGACCACCAAAGCAGAGGAGCCTTCCTAGGGCCATGCTGTCCCTCAGTCCCCAGGGCATCAGTTTCCCCTGCAGCCCCAGGAAGACTGCCTTGAGACAAAGCTGACCTCCTCCCAGCACAGTAAGGATCCTCACAGCTGCCTGTGGCAGAGTGTTTTAGCAGCCACTCAGGAAACAGAACCATACCCTCTTCCACACCAAACCACTTGGGCAGCTCACTCCAATGGGAAGTCAATCCTGTGCACCCAAGCCCTGCACCAAGGAACATACCTTTGGCTGGAGTTGTTCTTTTGGGAAAATCCACTGTATCAGCACCAGCATCTTCTGGGAGCTTTTTACCTTCAAAGGGCAAGCAGAGGCATAAGACACATCTCCACACCCATCTCAGTCCAACAGTTCTTTGCCCCTTGCTACAAGAACAAGCCCGGAGGTCAGCTGAAGCAAAGCTACCAGCACATCCCAGGAGGGAACACCACAGGCATTAGCCAGACCACAGGCAGTTCGTGCCCAGCAGTGGGGGTAACAGAGAGCTAGAGAAAGCACCCAATCAAACCAGGGAAAAATTAAAACCAAGAGCACACTCACCTCTGGAGAACCATTCGTCTATTGGCGAAGCGGAGAGAAGGACAGGAGAGAGGGGAGGCAGGAGGAGAGAAGTGCCGACAGCATCATGGGGCAGATCATTTGGCAAGAAAGCAAAGGGAAAGGGAAGGGGCAACATGGGAGAAAAGGGAAGGGGTGGAGTTAGTGGACATCCATCCATCACCATCCCACCACCACAGAAACCCCTCATTAGCTTGGTGTCAAGCACCTTGGGTAGGCCAAGCGGCAGATCCCAAAGCCAGGGGAGGCACAGACCGCTGCACCTCCAGAGAAAGCTGCAGTTTAGCCTTCAAACGAGAGGTGCCAGAGGAGGAACATGGGGACCCCAGGCCACCCTCAAGCTCTACTGCAATGTAAGTGTCTTTATCCCACCTCCCACCATGCTGCTGCCACCCAACGAACCTTTGCCCTTCTTGGCACCAAAGCAGCTGGCAGCGTGGGGCCCGGCGCTGTTGGCAGGGGCCAGGGGCGTCTCCTGGTAGCGCTCAGCATGGGGGATCTCACGGTGCACTTGGTAGGACAGGTTTCTCAGCAGGCACACACAGTTCTCCACCAGCTGCAAAGAAAGCCAGGTAGGTTGACATGGAGCAGCCCACCCCACATCTCTGAGCAAGGGCCCCACCACTGCTTGCAACTCAGAGCCAGGCTGAGGGAGGCTGAACTGGGACTGGAGGCTACACAGCTGTCTCAGATGGAGGTGGAGCACAGCCCCATTCCAAAGCAGGCACGGCCAGCTCTGCTCAGATGAGTTCACTCTGCTGGGTCAGACCTCTGCCTTAAGCACAAAAGGTCCCAGAGAAGTCTCAAGGAAGATTCAAGCCAGACTGGGGAGCCCTGAGCCAGGGAGTACTGGTGTGGCAGTGAGGGGCACCTCAAGATGCCTCTTGTAGGGACAGCATTCCTAACGCAAACTGCAGGCTGAGTGCCTGACACTTTCTGCCTCAAAGGAACCCAGATCACATTCCATACAAGCTCTCATCCCCTTGGTGAAGACCTCCTTCATCCATCTTGGGATGAATCCAGCTTCAGCTACCAGAGCCTGTCTGTGGGGACAGGACAAGGGGCAATGGCCTCAAGCTGGAGCACAGGAAGTTCCGCACCAACATGCGGAAGAACTTCCCAGTGAGGGTGACAGAGCCCTGGGACAGGCTGTCCAGGGGGGTGTGGAGTCTCCTTCTCTGGAGATATTCAAGCCCTGTCTGGATGCTGACCTGTGTGACCTGTCTTAGGGACCCTGCTTTGGCAGGGGGTTGGACTCCATGAGCTCTGGAGGTCACTCACAACCCTTACGCTTCTGTGGAGCGACTAGAGCCGGCTGACAAGAGTGGAGCTCTACATGTGCCCCTGACAACACCCCTACTGCAGTACCTTGCTGTCTGAGTCCTTTTGGCCGATCTCAGATTGGACGATGTAGATCAGGGCATCCACCAGCCCGTCACATTCCCGCAGCTTCCGACGGGCCTCACTCCGCTCTGAGCTTACGTTCCTGGCAGGCAGAACACAGTCATGGGACAGATGGCTGAGGGCAGGCAAGGAACAGCCCACACCCAGCAGAGCTCAAACCAGAGACACTCCTAGAGTTTCCCCTCCACAGAGAGAAACACCTCAAAGACCAGCACCACCTGTAGCTGTCCTAGCAGAAGAGATCCCCTACAGACCTCCTCTGGCAGTCCCAGAAAGCTGGTGGGAGCAGCCAGGAAGGAGCATTCCAGCAGCCCTGATGCACACCAGCTCTCTGCCCCGTCCCGTACCTAAGGCAGCCAGCGGTGTTGGTGAGCACAGACTCCCACTCGATGTGGCGGGGTTTCGAGTCCTCGTTGGGTTCCCGCTCCCAGCCCGAGCGGGGAATGACAACCTCGTCAGTCAGGGCATGTAGTGCATGATCCACGATAGCCATCTTGATGGAGTCGTGCGAGGACAGGTTCCAGAGTGTTCCTGCAATGCCACAAGCGGGAGGCGACTGATCAGAACACGCAGGATTAGAAACCTACACTGTGCACCACTCACCCAAAGGCTCAGCCTGTCCTTGCCTCCCTGCAGCCGTTACCTGTGATGACTTCCGTGAGGTCCATGTCATGGGCCTTCCGCAGCAGGCGTACCAGAGCGGGCACCCCGTCGCAGTTCTTGATGGCAATCTTGTTGTCTTGGTCCTTGCCGAAGGAAATGTTCTTGAGGGCTCCGCAGGCACCATAGTGCACCTCTTTCTTGGGGTGGTCCAGCAGGCCCACCAGCACCGGAATGCCCTTCAGCTTGCGCACCTCTGTCTTCACCTTGTCGTTGCGGTAGCAGAGGTGCTGCAGGTAGGCAGCTGCGTTGGACTTGACGGCGTCCAGCCGGAAGTTCAGCATGGCTATCACCTCCGGCAGTTCCGGCTGCCGCCAGTTCCCTGGGACCGGGCCTCCCTTCCGCAGGCTGTCCAGACTGGCCAAGCTGCCCCGCTCGTGCTGAGCCAGGGGGGCCCAGTAGTACCGGTCAGGAGTCACTTCATCCACCAGCATGTCTTCGTAACTCCTAGGAGAGAAGACAGCAGGCATCAGCATGAGCCCTCCAGGGGGAGGGCAGGAAGCAGGCTCCCCGCAACGCGCCAGACAACAGGCTGAGGCGCAAACAGCACCACGACTCCTATCAAGGGCCAGGAGCCAGACAGCAGAGCAGTGCCAGGGCACCTTCCTACTCCCCATGTAAGGCCCCACCGGTGTCCCACCCACCTGTCCCAAAAAAGGAGCAATCCATGGCCACAGGAGCCCCCCATGCATCCCCAGGAAGCAGGCGGTTGTTCCCCAGGACAAAGCAGCCTCAACAGCTCTTCCATCCCTGCCCACCTGCGGGCTTTAGCTGCGGATCAGAGGCTGGGCGTGAGTCTGTGCGCAGCTGCGGCAGACACACAGACACCACCCGGCGCTGCAGCCACCAGAGGGCAAGTTCACATCACAGCAGATCCCTGGGAGTTCCCTCAGACCAAGGCATCAGCACCCAGAGCTGCTTCAGGCAGTTCCCCACTACCTGAGCTCTAGCCCGCATGCAACGCTGCGCCCCCATCACCCCAGACAAAACCAGGACACACGAGCTGCTGCCAGACCAACCCTCCCTCGTGATTTCAAAGCATCATGGCTAAATAAAGAGGTTTAACCCAGGATGGGGGTCAAACTCTTTTACTTGCAGATACCCAGCAACACATGCAAGTTGCAGTGCTGCCCAGGGGCAAGGCTTAGTCAAGCATCAAGACACCTGGGCTCCTGGGAGCAACATCACTGCTCCCAGCTCAGTCAGGGGAAGAGCTGCAGTCCCACCCCCTGCTCTGGCAAGGGCAGCTCACCCACAGACCTGGTGGCACTGGGAATGAGCCCCAACAAGCACACATAAGCTGCGAGGAAGTGCAACTAGCCCCCTATGTACCAAGGGGACATTTAACACCCTCAGAACACAGACCACACCAATTCCTGGACTCTGTTCTATTTTTGGAAGCCCTAGCAATAGAATCCTTCCCCTCCAGGCAGAGGAATTCGGATATTTCCAGCAGAAGGTGATGATGGGAGGGGACTTTCCACTTCAGTGGAAGGGCCTGACCACTGCTGTCACCCCCGCTGTGCCTGGCCACTGGGGAGAGAGCCAGGGCCCAGGATGGGGTAGCATCCTCTAGCTCACATCTACCCTGGCACCTTCTGAGATCCCAAGCCAGCTGCGGTCAGGGGAAACTGCAGTACAAGACAGCAGCAGGTTCTGCTCCCTACACTGCTGTGTCCCTTAAGGCCTCTTGTACAGGACTTGCTAAAACATCTGGTTTCAGAGGCAGACCCTTCACAGCCGCCTCCCCTCAGGTGCTACGGCACAGCACTACTGCAGATGGCATTCACCATGCCCCAACAGCAAAACGTGCTGCCCACCATATTGCCTAGCTACCAAGAGATGTGGAGGAGCCAGCCAGGTCAGGGAGTTGCTCCCCACCGTGGTGGGGCAGTGCTCAGCACACCACACCAGCCACCAGCACTGCCCCCACAGCAGGACAAGGCAAGATGCAGTCCAGGCCAGCACTGCAAACAAGCCACCCAATGCTTGTCAGTGCAGCCGGCGGCTGACCTCACTCCCATGCCAAGACTCACTCACCCCGAAAGGGGCTCCTCTGGCCCATCATGAGGGTCATGCAGTGCTGGGTACCCCCATCCCTCCAGAGGCTGTAAGGGAGGGGGAAGCACACCCCATGCCACCCACGAACCCCTTCCTTCTTCCCCTGCAGGGACTGAGCCCCAAGAAGGGCCACAGGAGAGGATGACCTGTGTGCTCTGTGGCGGGCGGCAGCCAGCATGAGCTGCATCTCTCTGCTTGATGCACTCCTCCACCCCCGGGTGCCTGGCAAGCTGCCTCCCCAAAAGAATTCATTAACAGCCCAGACCCTGCTCAAGACAAACATCTGAGGCAGGGGGGATGCTGATCCTGCCTGTTCCCATTCCCGCAAGCCAGGCGGCTGAGCACGGACGTAACTGAGAAGGAAGGGGATAAGCCAAGCTCAACAGCGCCTGGATTCCAGAGATTGCTGCGATCTTTATGGGTCGGTCTGGGGAGGGGAAGCCTGCTCCTCGGCCATGCCTGGAAGTGGGACCTTCTCCCTCTGTTGTGACCCAAGTACCACGGTGTCCCACCCACCTGTCCCACAAAAGCAGCACAGACACCATCTCACCCAAGCATAGAGCACCCCACTCCTCATCTCAAAGGCCAAGCAATTTGGACTGGGCCATCCAGGAGGGCTCCTGACCTCACACGCTGGGCAGGACATGAACCCAGAGAAGTCTGCAGGCCAGAGCCTTCTGTCTCAGCCAGCATCAGCACCTCCACAGCCCCAGGCTGGAGCAAAGCAGCCCCAGTCATGCATGCCTGTTTAACCCCTTCTGCCAAGCTGCTCACCAGGAGGCTAGCCATGACGTTGCTTGCAGGCAGCAGCCTTGCCCACTCTCCTCTAGCTGGCACAAGCCTCAGGAAACAAGGCAGGCTGGGGAAATCAATCTGGGTGAACAACCGCCCCAACTGGTTCAGCACAGAAGCGGAAAGAGAGACCGACCTGTGCTGGCACAAGCCAGAAGAACAAAGATCCTCCTTCCATCCCTTCAGCAGCCAGCAGCTACCATGGATTTATTTTATGTGCCTCAAGACAGGCAAATCACAGCTGCAGGGGCTGGCAAGGGTCTTCCTTCCCTCAGATGTCTCCATCCTGCCTCTGCTTCATGCTCTGGGAGCTCAAGCAGCCTATGCTCAGCCCTACCTGTCCCACCCCAGGACACTCAGGAGACGTGCATCTGTCCTAGTCTGCTGACACTGTCCCAGCCCCACCAGCCCCATCTCTGGGAGCCACGCTCAGGCCTTCGCTCCGCTCCCAGCTCAGCACTCTGAGCCCTCCTCCAGCACCCCCCAAACCCTGCTCAGCAGTCCAGGAGGTAAGTCGAGAGGCTTCAGCAGGCAGCAGCCATGTTTGTGCAGGAGATAGAGCTGGCACAAGACATCAGTTCCAGGTAGTCATGGCTCTGCTCTGGCCGCCCAAGGACAGTGGCTGCTCAGCAGTAAGGCTAGAGGGGCCACCGACCACCCACAAAGATGTTGAGAAGCTGCTACTGCTGAACAGGTTGAGCAGCTCCTCCCACCCTGCCCTGCAGGAACACTCCACTCCCCAGGGCACTGCGGGGCTGAGCCTCTTACCCCAGCACCGGGCTCTGCACCGCTCCCCAGGCTGCTCCAGGTTGGGACAGTCAGGAAGCAGCTGCTACTCTGGGTGCGGTACATGCCACGCACCCATGCCAGGCACAGCTCCCAGATAAGCCAGGCCAGGGCACTGACAAGCCTGCATCCCACTAGCTGAGCAGATGGCTCAAGAGAGAGAAGGGCCTGGAGCTACATCCAGCCGCCCAGTGGAACTCCTTGCTGCAGGATGACCAGCTCAATTAGCACTAAGTTTTAACCACCAATTAAGCAGACAATTAGAAGCAGATGCCAGTATTCTCCTGCATGAGTGACTCAGCTCATGGCATTTTCTCTGTGATCCTCCTTCCTCTGAAAGGGATGAACCTAAAGGGACCCCACAGCACCCTCCTCCCCAGCACCTACCTGAGCCGCCGCCGCGGATCAGATGGGGTCCCTGCCCGCCTGGCCGTGCCGTAGTCAGACATAAGCCCGTAGTCCACATCTTCAAAGCCCACGCTGCGCTGGTCATCCTCCAGGCCATACGGCTCAGGGTGGAAGTGGTTGAGGTCCATGTTACTGCCCCCAACACGCACTTGAGGCTGGGGGCCGTAGATGTCCTGACGGCTGGGGGCACGATAGGTGTCCATGGAGGGGCGATAGCGCTCGTCAATGCGGGTGACACGTGACAGGCTGCCGTAGCTGTGGTCGCTGCCTGGGTAGCCATCCTCGTAGGGGCGACCGTAGCCATCGGGGTAGTGGTAGTTACGAGGGAGGGTGGCTGTGCCTGGCTGGCTCAGGTAGCCCCCAGGGCCTCCGTTGCCATTCTTGCGGAAGTTCCTGTCCATGGTCTGGACGTAGTTGCTGGGGACAGGGGACGTTTCCAAGGGCAGCCCGTCCGGCCCCACTGGCACCTGCTGCACCGTGCGGGTGGTCACAGTCTTCACCACTTTCTTCACCTAGAGGAGCAGATGCAGGACACACTCCCATCAGGAAATCCACCGCACCCCTGCGTGCCCACATTCCCCTCCCAGCCCAGCACCTTACTGCAGGCAAACTTCACACCCCGTTTCTGCTCAAAGTGCTGGCACACATCATGGCTGTAGCACCCTGGCTGTCAGGGTCCCTGGCCAGAGCCCTGTCCCTCCCTGCTCTCCCCAGGCCCATACAGTGGTCTCTGTGCGCCGGGTCGTCCCATCATCCGATGTCTCCACAGAGACGACTGACATGGCCCCTTCTGGGTCCTCCTCCATAGTGTATGTCTCCTCCACAATCTGGCCTGGGTCCTGCATCCTGGGGATCGTGCTGTACAAGAGGTGGCTGTGGTCCTGAGAGGAGCAAGGGACAGGCAGTCAGCCTCTCACTGCCAACACAGGCCTCCCTACAGTCAGCCAGACAAGAGGTCTCACCTTTTGAGGACCTTCAATACCCTCTTGCATGGGTGGGGGTAACAACAGCCACCCACACAAAGCCCCTTTAAACACAAGCCCTCCTCTCCCAGCTCAGGTAGGGACACTGTAGCCCTGCCCCTGCACCGCCCGCCTGGCCAACAGGCTGCCCACAGCCAGAGGGCTACATTCCCCTTACCTGTGGCCCGTTGAGCTTCAGATCTGGGTACTTCTGCCTTTCGAGGTCAGCATCGCCTAAGAAACGGCCATTCTAAAACACACAACACCAGAGCAGACCTGTTACCAGACTGATCTCCCCCCGCTGGGAGCCTGTGTATCCACATCCCTGCCAGCCCTGAGTGGGCCATCTGCACCTGCCAAACACCCAATGCACACGCTGCATCCCTCCCAGGAGGGGGGCATGCTCCCCAGCGTCTGTGTGACATGCAGCAAGCCACCCCCATTGCAGTCTGGGAAAGAGCTGGAGGGCACACCCCTCTCAGGACATCCCAGCTCCTCTGTGACAGCCACACATTCCTGATTGAAAGGCCAAGACCCTTCCCTGCTCCCAGGCACAGCCCTGGGGACCTTCCACATCTTCTGACATAGGAGCCACAAGTGACATTGCAGAAGGCCCCCGGGACCACAAGGGAACAGCATGGATGCTCAGTGGCTGATTGCAGAGTTTAACTCCTGCTCTCCCCCTAACACCCAGCCCACCCTTCCCCAATCCAAATGTCTCTCCCAGCACCACCCTTCACAGCTGGAAAGGGATCCGTCTCTTGCACACCACCACACACCAGCCCTCCAAGCACCCCTGCCCAAAACAGAGCCTGGAAAAGTGATAACAGGAGACAGACCTCAAGCCAAGGCAGATGAAACCACACTTCCAGCCCGGTAGAGAAAATGGATCTCTCCCAGCCCTGGTCTGGCTGTTTGGGGGACAGGACCGGATTCCAGGGCCTTCCCATCATCACACAAAGAAGACACACACACACACTCCCCCCACAGCTAGACACCAAGCCCTGCATTCCAGCCACCTTCCAAGCAGCTGAGTGGGATGGGGAACAGAGATGCCCAGGTATGAATACAGCCAGCCTCCAACACTGACAACACCAAACCAGAGCTGATCTGGCAGCAAGACCCCCCCCCCAAACTGGCTCCTCCTCCCCAGAAGACCCAGACCGCTGAGGTAGGTTTGCACATCCCCACATCACCTCCAGCCCCAGCACACACACAGCACCATCAGTGTTACAAGGTCAGCCCAGCCCTCCTCCACCTCACATGCCCAAGGAGGGCCAAAGGAAGAGAGCAGGCCAGTGCTGCCCCACCAAGGCAGGACCCACACAGATGGGGGCTCTGGGAGCCTCCACACCCACCTCTGCTGAGGGGGGTTTTTTTACCTGGTGCCGCCGGGTGAGAGTGCCATTGGCCAAGCCCGGGCCAGCATCCTGTGGGGAGACCCGGACTCGTTCCAGTTGGGCTGAGACATGGCGCCGTTCCTCCTCGAGCGCCCGGGTCAGCTTCTCAAACTGTGCCTCCTGTTCCTTGACAGAGGCAAGGATGCTGGCGGTCGACTCCACTTCCGAGTCGTCCATGGGTGATGGGTACCCAGGACGGGCAGGGCAGGGGTGGAGGGCACAGGGAGGCACAAGCAGAGGCGGCTTGGTGTCAAGGTGAGGGGAAGAAAAGGGACCCAGAAGGGCAGGAGCCCCTCTCTTCACTGCATGTGATTCAGGGGAGGAAAGCAGAAGAGCGGTCAGAAGAGGCTGATTTTGTTAAGACAGGTTCTCAGAACAAGAAAAAAAAAAAAATCATCTTTTGGCACTAACACCCATTCCCACCCACCAGAAACAAGCTGGCAAGAGGGTCTCAGGGCAGCACAGCCCCAGGCGTGATTCAGACACTCCCTATCCCAGCACTAAGCATGGGGAAAGAGCACTTTGGGAGCAGAAGGTTCTCCCCCACCTGGCTGAACCAGGTTTGAAAGAGCTTCTGTGTGCTGAGGAGGTTCCCTCTTCCCACAGCAGCCTTCCCCAGGCTGCAGGAGAACACCCCCTAGACAAGGGAATGCTGGGGAGGGCACATCCCTGGTGCAGGATGGGGGACACTCTCCCACAGAGCAAGGAATAAGCTACACCCCCTAATTTCCTCCAGGGAAGGGCTATGGGAGAGGCCCATGTCACTTATCTCCATCCCAATGCAGTAAGGTGCTGGGGAGACAGCCCCAGCACCACAGTTCCTTCCCGCCCGAGAAAGGGGATGAAGTGGCACCGGATCCCCTTAAAGGGGACCCCATGAGCCCCTTTGCTGCCAAAGCTCACCACCCTCCAGATTCTCAACAGGGCTTTCAAGGCTGCAGCCACCTCAGGAGGTCCTTAGCCCACCCATCTGAGGACAGGCATTGCCTTTGACCCCTTCACCGACCCCTCCACCATTCCCCCCACCCCTCCCTGCCCCAGAACAGAGAAGCAGCACACCACAATCAACATATTTTGGTAGAGAAAGGCAATACTCTTCCATACAGACCTGTCAGAGGAAGAAGTTCGGGTTTGATTGGCAAAGGCACAGGACAGCCAGCTCTAGACGCAGAGAATCATGGGAGAAACAGCCCAGCCACCACAGTGAGGAAGCAGGAGGGAAGAGAGCTGCAGGGACAGCAGGAGAGGTCAAAAAACAAATCACACCAGTGAACTCAAAACAGAAGGTAGGGCAGGCAGCAGATCAGGGAAACAGGCTTCTTTCCCCCACTCCCTCTTCTGAGGGAAGGAGCAGTGTCTGGAGTGGGCCAGTGAGGTGGCAAACGCAGAGCAGCACCCCAGAGACACCCACATCTCTGACTGTCCCCCACCAACAGAGAGGTGCAGAGTGGCAAGAGCTCAGTCCTCCGCCCCCCCCGCCCTGCCAAGTCCCAGCAAGCCTGCCAGAGGTTTTCCCAAACCTGTGCACTCATGGCAGGCGTGTAGAGACTTGTCTGAGCCAGGCAGCCGGCACAAGAGCTGCTTTCCCACGGTCTCCAGCACCGGCTCTGCCCACTCCCCCAGTGCCACCACCCTGGTGTGGCTGTAACAGCCACCTGGGACCACAAGCAGTGCTGCCCCTCCGCAGAGCCCTGTTCCACAGCCCCCAACTCCCCGGCAGCCCTGCCCCTCCAGTCCCAGCCTGCAGCAAGCACTGGTTCACAGGAGCTCAGTGCAGGGCTTTTTTAGTTGCTATTTTTAATTCCCCACACTATCTCAAGTGTATCTTGATTAAACCCTCCCTGAAAGGCCTCCCCCAATGTCAGGAGCCCCGTACCTCTGCAACTCCCCCCCAACCCAAAAAAGTTTCCCTTGGACACAGGTAGCCCTGGCACTGACCAGACACCATGGCACCACCACAGCTCAGCCCAGCAGAGCACGGTGGATCCTTTCCAAGGGCTTTGGAGACTGCCTGCAGCTCATTTGAACATCTGGTCACTGCCACCCTGTAATCTGCCTTCATCAATAAAAATTCAGTTGTTCCCCTTGTGCTCACACAGTGCCAGGCAAGCAGGGAACCTGAGGCACACACACACTCCAGACCACTCCAGCTCCCAGCATCCTTCCCCAGATGAACGTGGGCTGGCATGCTTGCCAGCCAGTCTGCGCCCTGGGAGGAATGCAGCCCACTGCTCAGGAACCCAAGCAGGCTTTCGGAAGCTCCCAGGCATGACTCCTGGCTCATGAATGCAGCTTTCCACTCCTCCCACCTTGCAACACCTATGCCCTAAGGCTTTTCTCAACAGATTCATTCCCCAGTCCTTGTAGGGAAGATGAGATGGCTCTGACCTTTGTTGCTCCGAGGGCTCACCTGCCCCAGGGATTTGCAGGCTCTGAAGGAGAGGCTTGGTGCCATTCGGAACAGTGTGACGCACCTCTGCACTCACCCTTGTGTCAAACGCCCCCCATCTTTGGTAAGCACACAGCCCCTTCAAGCTGGGACACTGTCCCTCCACCTTCTGTGACTCACTGAAGGTCACTCTCAGTCCACGTGGATACAGAGCAGATCAGCCCTGTGTAGTGCCACCTACCACAGGGAGGCTGTCACAGCCAGACAGGCGCTGGAGAAGGGAGCCTGGACCATTGACCAGGCCCTTCTGGCCCAGCAAAGGGGGAGCATGTCCTTCCCACAGCCCAGACTTCTCCAGCAAGTCAGGGGATGGTCCTACCATCCAGACACCCCACACAACTGGAGCACCTACAATCCCAGCCAGAAGGCCCACTGGTTTGTCACACTTCATCTCACAGGCCCTTTCAAAGAGAGGAACAGCCCCCTGCAGAGAACGGATCCTCCATGACATGACCTGGCCCCAGTAGCCATGCCACTATGGAACAGCTCCTCAGCTTGCCCTCAGCCTCCTCTACACACAAGCAGCAGATTTCTGGGGTTGTAGAGAAGAGACAGCAAGCCCAGCAGACACCTCCAGCACTGCCTGGCTGGAGGCAGGCCCCACGCAGCCAGCAATGCCCCCCTAGCCCCACATCCCCACCTCTGCACGGCCCCTGGGAACGCTGCCGGAGACATGGAAGCTAACAATGAAACTTGCAGGGCCATTCCACACCCCAGATAAGGGGCCAGAGCAGCTGCAAGGCTGTTTCCTTCCCGTCCCTTCCGCAGGGAGCAAGCACAACAGCAGGGGGAAGGAACAAGTCAGGTCCCTCGCCAGCCAGCTCTCCTTGGCCCCTTGCACTCAAGTGCCCTGCCAGCCCAGGCAGAAGGAGGTGTGGGGACATGCACAGGACCCCCAGGACAGAGCAGAAAGGCTCAGGGAGAGGAGGCAGCCAAGGGGCTTCCAGGGAGCCTGTCACATCAGGGCAGCCAGAGGAGGGGATGGGCTACGGGCCCAGGCTGGATGAAGCCCACAGCTCCGCATACCCATCAGCGCTGACTGGTTGATGGTCAAGAGTGGCCACCTGAGGGCCTTCTCCACAGGATAAGGCCATGTTAAGCAGCAGGGTAGCAATTCTGAGTGTCTGGAGCCCACATGGCTGTCACTTCTGCCCTGAAGAGCAGTCATGGCTCCAGCACAATCAAAGAGGTGCCAGGAAAACAGGACACCCACTGGGTTCCTTCCAGCTCTGCTGGGGGCACCACTGCCAGGACACACCACCTCCCTCTGCTCTCATTCCAGCCACCAGGTCTTCACTGATGCAGGACTAAAGCCATAATTTACCACAAGAGAGGCCAGAGAGGCTTGCAAGCCCTGTCCCCAGCTCCCCCTGCAGACCACATGCCAGCACCACCCCAGGCTGGAGCACAGCCCTGCCATTACAGCTGGCCAACGCAAACCCCAGCCCTGTGCCCTCCCAACTGTGGTCAACATGCCTCAAAACCCTCTGGCAGCACCTCACACACCAGTATTTCCGTGACAGGAGCTTCAGGGCACACAGCACAGCCCCTCACTGTCTCTAGATGCCAGCTTGGGGCATGGGCCATCTTCAAAGCAACCCAGGGAGGGAAGGGAAGAGTAAGGAGAACCTGAGTTATGCAGCCTGACGCTGCCAGCCAGTGAGCGAGCTGCTCGTGACAGCTCAAAGCCAAGCACACTGGGTTCTGCAAGGGTGAAATTCCAGGGATCGCTTTGCACCCATTTCCCCCCCCCCCTCTTCCCCAGCCTCTGAAGATACAACTACAGAGCATTTTTCCAAAGCCAGACCCTGACCATCTTTGAGGACGGCTGCATGAAAGCCTTTTCATCATGAGGCGCTCGCTGACACACCCGTTACTTAAAAACCCCACCAAGCCAAAAATATTTCAGCTGGCTGGGTTCAGGGCAAAACAAAAAGCTGAAAGGCAAAACACACCCCAGGCAGAAGCACCAGAGCACGTTCCCCAGGGCTGTCAGCAAAAGGGAACTCTGGGTATCAACACAGCTACCCAGAAATCCTTACACCCAAACCCCTCCAGCCTTACCTCATCCCCCAACTTCCAGACACCTTGTGTTGTGCCCAGAGGTCCTGAAGCCAGAGGAGGTCCACCAGACAGCCAACACACAATGCCTCCAGAGCAGAGCTCCCTTGCCAGCAGGGAGGCAGCTACAAGCCAATTTGCATGGAGAGAACTTCCCTCCACAGGTACCCACCGTGATCTTCCTGGTCAGACTGAAGGCTTGGCAGTAGTCAGGAAGACACCCTAAACACCGACCAAGCCCTCCAGAGCCCTTCCACTGGGGGCTTTGACAGGGCATGCTTTACCAAAAGCCCTTGCTCTCCTGGCTTCTCAGGGGGATTGCCCTTCTTTTGCCTGGAAAAATAATTTCCAGGCCCAAACCACAGCTATACCTGAAGTTCACCCACATGCTCCTCTGCCAGGGGACAGAGTTCAAGCCTTGAACATTCCCGTCAGGAGTGCTTCCCTGTCTGCCATGGAACCCTAGGGCCTGGCCAAGCTGGCAGGTGGGGAATCGTACACCACAGGCCAGGGAGAAGGGACAAGATCCAGATCAGACACAAGCAGCACCTGTTGCAGCACAGGGGATCCAGCACGCAACCCTCCGGATCTTTCCAACCTGCTCCACGCCCTCAAGGCTCAGAGCTCTCACCCAACAGTGCCAGGATCACTGAAGCTCAGGTCCCTCCCTTGGCAGGGAGGGTTTGGGGCAAAGTTCAACCCAAGGACCTTGCAAAGCCAGAAACACATCAGCCCTGCCCCAGCTACCCGCTATGGGACACACCAGGTGTTCACTCCCAACAGCCTTCCACCCCTACAGAGCAGGGGACAGAGTCACACTGTCACATCCTGGCCCCTCTGGCAGTTTTACTGTTCATGTCCTCCGAGCACCCATTAAGCCAGCGGCAAGGTCTGTCACTGTGGCCAAATGCCCTTTGTAGCCCCCACATCCCCACTGCTGCAAGGCATGAACAAAGCAGCCCTCCTTCCCTTCCTCATCATCACCAGCCATGGCCACAGCCCAAGGAGAGCCAGCCCCTCGCCCAGGCTGGCTGAGCTCCACAGGGACAGCAGGAGCTCTGAGCTCCCAGGCCATACCCACCCATCAGACTGACAAGGGACGCCCTGCCCGAGGAACTTGCTCCTGCTCCAGCACAGTCCCCAGCACCAACTAGGCAAGAAAAACAGCCACATCACTCAATTCACCTTGCCCTGTCAATTTGAGGGACTCTGAGGAGAGCCAGCTGGCTACCTGCCCTTCTAGAGTGAACAATCACCAGCTCTCAGCACCAGCCCCCCAACCTCAAGAAAGAGAGAGAAGTAACAAATTCTCCTGTTCCAGTTGCCTATCAGGATGCACTTAGGATAACAGAAGCTCCATCAATAATTCAAGCCTGCAATCGTCCAGGCACTTGCAGTGCATTACACTTGCTTGCTCTGCACAGGTTCACAGCCTTGTTAATTCACCACAGGCTTCTGGTCAGCCTCAATTAGCTAAAAAATAAATGAGCCAACATCTTTGGCATCCTTCCACTCCCTGAGTGCAGGGTCCAGGCACACACACCAGTCCTTCAGCTGCAGCCCGCCCAAGGTGCCAGGCACTGGAGCTAGCTGAGTGCAACAAACTGGCAGGGTACTGGGCAGGGAGCCCACAGGCCCGAGCTCATCCCATCTTTGCTGCTGTGTTCAGCCTGGGAGAGCACAACAGTCCTCAGGGGAAGCAGGACAGGTGATGATGGGCAGCAGATCCCACATCCCTGCGTGGGCAATGGAGAGTTCTGGCTGTGGCAGGAACATGCCCATAGCCTGTGCTGCCAGCTTCCACCACAGAGCAGCACACCAGGGAGGGACCCATCTGTCTGGGCAGACACATCCTTGCTTCCAGGGTGTGCACGCCACCTTGCTCCCACTCCCCAGCCCTGCCAGACCCCCTCTAGGGAACAGGCTCTCCCATCTCCTGCCAAAGGTTTCAGCCACCTCCTTGTCCCTGCCCCCACCCCCCAGGTAAGTTACTGGGTACAACAGACTCTGGACAGGCAGACCTGGGGCAGCCAGACCCCTCCCCAGGCAGGAAGGGACTGCTGAGGCAGGGGGGTCAGGCACCACCTCAGGCCCCTACCTGCCCTGACACAGCTCTGCCTTTCTTGGGAGGGGGAACCATGCCTCGGGCACGCAGCCCCTTGGGCACCCAGCCCTGGCAAGAAGAGCAGCTGCCCAGGGTAGCAGTGGGAAGGGAGCTGCTCACCTCCACCCATTACGCCCAACTGGTTGGACTGGCAGCGGGATCGCCACCTGCCCTGCCTTGCCTGCCGCCCCCAGTGCCAGGGACAAAGGCCATGTAGCAAAGGCCACGTAGCTCTGTTGGGAAAGCTGGAGGGAGTAACTCTGTGGGGAGTTACCTGTGGAGATGCAAGCAGGGACACAGCACCACGCCTTATAAGGGAGCAGGCAAGCAGCCAGCGGAGGACGATAAGGGATAGAGATACAGGGCAGGGTGGGGCCACACGGCAGGGCAGGAAGCAGGCTGTGTCATACCCCCACCTCAGCAAGGGTGGTGGGCTCCTGAATCCATCTTCAGACACCGTGGTCTGAAGGAAGGCTCTGGGCACAGCCCAGGGCTGCAAAGCACAGTGGGCAATCCCCTGGGGAAGGGATTGGTCCCTGGGCTGGCTGAGGTCACCAGGACAAGTGCTGCTCCCCTCCCCACCCCCAGCAGGATGGGGAGGGAAAAGCAGCCTAGCAGGGCCAGGGGACCATCAGACACAGAGCGCTAGGCTTGTTCTGCTGGTATGCCAGCAATTCAGCGGTGGGGCAGCTGTCCACCCAGGGACAGAGGGGCCACTTGTCCCCCTCCCGAGCACAGCCAGGACACAGCATGGGAGGAGCTCCTTCCCTCCCACCAGGCTGGAACAAGGCCTCCAGGCAGGCTTCCCTTGGCACTTTTGGGGAGGAGAGATAGCATCCCTCCCAGCATGAGGGCAGCCAAGCCACCAGGCTCCAGGAAGGCACCATCCACCCACAATCCCCGAGTGGGATGGCCAGGGACAAGAGCCTTCCTGCCAGCAACATCCCAGTCCATCCAGCCACCTCAGGACACCCAAACAGCCCGGGTCCCGCTGGGCACCACTGCATGGGTCTCTCCACCTCGGGGACAGCAGCAAGGCAGGGGTCCCTTTGCCACCCCCTCCACACCAAACAGGCACCAGCCCCAGTTCGCACCCCAGCCGTGAGCCCAGGAGATTCCCGTGTTGGGAGCCCTTCAGCAGCACAAAGGCGGCTCTCTCTCCTCTGTGGGAATGTGCAGCTGAGCGCTCAGCGGGGACAAAGGGATTTCACATGCACATCCCCACTCCGCCGGCCCGCCCCCACTCCCCCCGGCGTTCCCGCTTCCTGTCACAGTAGCGCCAGACCTCGGAGCGCAGCAGCAAACAAACACCCAGCGCCGGATTCTGGGAACGGGGCCAGAGCATTCCCGGGGCAGGCCGCGCTCCGGCGGCCAGCGGGCTCCTGTTTCACCCCGGCAGCTCCTGGGCCCCGCGGGGGGAAAGGAGCAGCCCCCGGGCCGCGGAGCGGCAGGTGAGCCGGCCAGACCGCAGGGCAGCTCCTGGGCTCCTCGCCGTGCGGAATGAAGGGCAGGAGAGAATGAGGGGTCGGGGGGGACGGGACGGACGGACACACGGGACACGACAGATGACACACGAGGTGCCCTGATGCCCACAGGGTTCGGCCAGCACCCCGTGACGTGCCGAGGATTCAGCGCTGAGCCCAGGCTCCAGTCACGCCAGTCCCTGCTCTTCATCCCGTCTCTCCCCCCACCCACGGCCATTCAGCTGCCTCTCTCCCAGAGGGAAAACAAACACCAGCCTGGCTCTGCCGAGATAAGGGCTGTGCTAGCAGAGCCCAGGGAGCAAAGTCCCCCTCGATTAACTCTGAGGCTGCGGCTCCACGGGAGCTGCCTCTCCTCCCCCCACAGCCTGGGTGAAGGGACAAGAGGCAAGGCAGATGGGGTGAAGCTGCTGAGGCACCCCATCCCAGGGCAGACTGAGTTCCTTGCAGGCTCGCATCTGCTGCCAGCTGGCCCCAAGCACAAGAGCAGCAGCCTTGGGGTCAGCATTCCCAGCAGGATTAAGGAATGGGTGTCAGGCCATGGGTGCTAGCTCCAGCAGCTCCAGCTCTGCTCCAAATAGCACAAAGGACTGGAAGCACTGTGGGAACCACAGCACCCATCCAGAGAGTACCCAGCCCAGGAGGCCAGCCTGGGTCATTCACCTTCCCTGCAAGGAGCAAAGTCACCAAGGAACCATGTACAGGAAGGGAAGAAAGGCAGGAGCTCAGGGTCCCCACCCATCACAGCAATCCCACACAGGGTCTCCCTGCCTCCCCAGGCAGACAGGGCAGCCTTCCCCTCCCAACCAAGCCACACACCTCTCCCCTCCCCAGGCTGAGCAAACAGGCAGGTGATGAAGTCATGTTCAGCACAAGATCAGCAAGGAGGGAACTGCTGAGATTAAGTCAAGCTGCCCTTGTAGGGGTGGCCTGAGGCAGCTGCCCAGGAGAAGAGAGACCCTCTGCACTCCTCCAGCCCCAGCCTTCCCAGACTCCAGAGCAGGCTGGGTGGACAGCAGGCTGAGTCACAGCGCAAATCACCCAGGGTCAGGCTGAAAAACCCCAGCTCCATTTGGCATGACTTCATCAGGTGCCCTGCTCTCTAACTGCATGTGTGCATCTGAGCTCAGAGACAGCTCAGAGGGCCCTGCCAAGAGAAGTAATGAATGGGTGAAGGAAAGCCACCAGCAAAGCATCAGGCAAGCATCAGGGACTGAATCACAGAGCTGGGGGCAGGGAACGAGGCTGCTGCCCTGCTGATGGGCTATGGCAGGGTAGCAGCAGGTCCCTCACTGTGCTCAGTCCCTTCAGTGCCCATGGCCAGGCAAGGCACACACACGGGATGGCACCGGCCAGTGCTTGTACATGACAGCAAGGGACAAGCATGACAGCAGGACTTCACCCTGACACAGCACCCCTGCCCAAATCACAGTGCCACATCTGGCTACTGCTCCCACAATCCACTTGCTGAGAAGTGGCTTTGCAGGCTCCTGTGCAAGCCAAAGGGAAGGAAACCTGCGTTTCCTGGTCAGACAGGAGATGACATCGTGACTTCCCTTTCCCGTAAGCTTCTAAACACGACGTCCTGCCAAGGGCCGCTCCCCACCGCACCCGGCCTACATGCAGACACCCTGGAACCAGGCAGGGAATGCCACGCATAGGCATCATCACCCGCACAGCCTCAGACACCTGCACCAGCCAGGAAGTTGGCACAGTCCAACCAGGAGACCAGCCACCTTGCTGGCAGCACCCTGTCTCTGGAGAACACATACAAGGGCTCCTCGTCTGTGGTGGTAGATGCAGCAGGTGGAATGTGTTTGCCAACCCACAGGTGGCTGTGCCCACCATGCTACGAGAGGAGCTTGTTATCCACAGAGCCGAGGGGGCACAAACACCATAACCCTAGCACAGCTCCTGCTCATGAGCATGCACTGCAGCGCTCCAGCCTCTCCTCACACACCTTGTCCTCACCCACACAGCTCCCCCAGCCAACAGGCACACACCAGTGGGGACACCCAACATTTTCTGGTGTTCCCAAGGCTCCTGAGGGCAGGCTGGGAGCATCTCTGGGAAGCCAAGCCACAAAATCCCCTTGTGGCACAGGACTGCAGACACAGCTTCACTCTCCACAGCCACTGACCTGCCCAGGACAGCTCCTCTTACTACCGAAGGAAGGAGAACAGCAAAGGGAAATGGTTTTCCACCCAAGCCAGATGCTGGAGACAGACACTGGGCAGAGATCAAGGGAGAGCTGGTTTCCCAGTTTGCTGTACCAGTGGGCTCTGGCAGGGGGTGGAACTGCAGGGGCCCAGAAGCTCTCTCCTGCAGGGACAGGGAAAGAAGCAGACAGAAAGGTGGGCTACAAAGCCTGCTTGCAGCAGGCAACCTGCCTGTGTCAGAGAGGATTTCTCCCAGAATGACCCCCAGGCTGTTCCCCTCTCCTCCCACCCCCATCAGACCCTGGTAAGCACAAGGCAGGATAACATCGCTCCCCCCGCCCCCCACCGTCAAGCGAGTCAGCCTGCCCACAGCCAGAGTCAAGCATGGCAAGTAGTGCTACGTGCAGCAACATGCTCACAAGAATGCGTTACTCCACTGGGCAAGGGGCCTGCCAGCAGCATGCAAACACGACCGGTGACCCACCCTTACAGGTCGGAAAAACTTGTCTTTGCAGTCTGACACACTCCATCCCACCCACGGCAGCTACCCACACACCCAAGCTGCCCAGTACCACCAGCTCCCCTCTTCTACTGGGCAAGGAGAGGAGCCAGCAGCACCACAGCCAAAGTAGCCAAGAGATCTGGGAGCCCTTCACAGAAAAGGCCAGCCCGAGCACTGTGTGAGATGGGGGCAAGAGGAAAACACGGCAGCTCAGGACAGCAAAACGCCTTCCTCCTCCTGGCCAGGATGGGAATCAGTTCTCCATATTCATCTACTCTGAGGCTATCCAACTCCCACACTGGGCCACCTCACCCCAGGGAATCGCTCTCCTACCCAGAAGGTGCTATTGCACTTGCAAGTCCCTTCTGAGACAAGATACCTGCTCTTTTTGCCTGCTCTCCCCCACATCCCAGCTGCCTTCCACTCCTCTCCCCCTCCACCCCCCAGCACAGCACAGGCAGCCCTCCATGCTGTCAGCTCTCCCAAGCACAGGTAAAGCTTGTGCTGCTCCCAGGCCCCCCTCGCCCATGAGGGCCCAGCAGCAGGAGGACGCTGAACTTTGAGCAGCGTTCAGTGTAATCGGGGCCAACGCCCAGAGAACAGGAGCCGCCGGGGCTGGCGTGGAGGCACAGTAACAGCTCCTGCCCTCGCACGCACCACTGCGCTCTGCCACCAAAGCCAGCCCACCCAGGGCTGCTCCAAAAAGGGATGCCCTCATACCAACCAGGGAGCTGCAGATGCTTAAGCAGCGCTCCCAGGGCTGCGCCACCACGCCAGCCAGGCTATAGGGCTCAGATCCCTATGGAGCCGACTCACCCAGACCCTTCCCCACATGTGCTAGGAAGCCCGTCTCTCCCCCAGATAAGCACCCCACCAACTGCTGTGCCAAGCACCATAGCCAGCCAGGATGCCTGCATGCCTACCAACATCCCAGCAGCACTCCTTCTTCAAGTCAGAGCCACCCCCACCTTCTGCCACAACAAGAGGTCAGGGCTGTGGTTTCGCAAAAGAAATCCTGCTCCCCCATCAGCACAAACATCTGGGCAATGAACTGTTTTAAGATTCAACTTGAGAGGGGGAAGTGCTCGGCCTGGATCAGGCCCATGCTCAGCACAAGATTTCTGCAGCAGGCAAAAGCTCCACAGCACAAAGTCACCACGGACCTGCAGCGTAAGGTTAGGGACAAGCTTGTGGACATGAGGACAATCTCCTGGGCATCCAGTGCTCCTGTCACTACCCCCGTGCAGGGGAGCTTATCTCCCTGAGGGCAGAGGAAGCTGCCACAGAGGCTGGCTGCAGGGTAGCCAAGACTGTTCGTTCCCACCTCAGTCCAAGGTCCATGCATGCTAGGCATCCCACTGCCAACCTCCAGCTGCTCTAGACTGAAAAGCAGCTGTAAGCAGGGGTGACAGGCCACCTGGTTAAGGGTTCACATCCTGGCATCATGCCTGGCAGCTTGTGCTCCTTAGTCACCAGTTTGCCCCCGCACCCAGCAGCCACTTCATCCCCCCCTCCACGCCATGCGGTTTCCACACCCTGCCAACGAGGAAGTTCCCTCGTAGGGAACGCTCTTGCTTCCTCCGCAGGGACAAGGAGCAGCACAGGACCACACAGCACCCACTGCCACCCCGAGGAGCACAGCAGGCTGATGTCACACAGAAACATGTCAGAGCAAACTAATCCACGGGTCAGCCCATGTGTGCAGCAGGCACTGGACAGGGCAAGCACAGGGAGAGGCACGCCTCTGCCGAGCCATGGCAGCAACAGGCAGCACCACGCCAGCAGCCTTCCTGGGGGGAAGGAAGACAAGATTAGCAACAAGCACAAGACAGACAGGAGCCCGATGGAGTCACTGGCCTGCTGCTGGGGGTTTCCAGTACAAGAACCAGCCTTAAGAAACGCTTCAGCCCCCACACAGCCTTCCCAGACACTAAGAAGCAAGAAGGTGGTTGTGGCCACCTTGGGGAACTCAAGGACTTTGGTTGAGAGCCCATAAATCCAGCCCTTTCCAACAGCCTCGTGCCAAGATGCATTCCTGCACTCTGTGCCAGAGGACAACCTCCTCTGTCAGGCAAGCTCTGCGTCACGCATGGAGGAGCCACCTGAATCACCCAACAGGTTTGGGTCTTGTCACTGCATCCAGGCAACACCTGTTGCCTTTTATGGACCCAAACCAGCTCTGCAGTTCTGCTTCTCACTGTCAGAGAGACAGGAGCAGATGAAATCCACCACACACACTGCAGTAACCTGGGGTTTCAGAGTCAGAAGGAGAGCTCTGTGCTTCCCTGAAGACAGGGCCACTGCAGCCCTGGGACAGGGCTCTGTCCTTGCCAGCAGTAAAAGAGAGACAGTTATGAGGGGTTGTTGGGAAAAGAAACAAAGAGGTTTAACCAGCACTCTCCCCTAAGGTCACAGACATTGGTAAGCTATTTTGGGAAGCCAACAGCCTTCCAGGCATTGCCCAAGCCGTGCTATTATTTTCTGGGTGTCCTAAAGCCACCCCCCAGCACAGATACAATGGACCAAGGCCTTATCTCCTTGCCAGCGGCTAGGAGAGGGAAGAGATGAGAGGCAATCCAGGGACAGTGACGCCAGCTGCACAGTCTGGGCCTCACCATCCCTCTGACTCCCAGCCCATCTTTAGGGAAGGGATGGCCTCAAGGGCTCCTCAGCCACAAAGATCAGGGCCTGACCTCTGAGTAGGAAGGGAGGAGGCTCACCCCTCCACAACAGCCCAGCATGCTCCACTAAGCAAGCACTTTCATCTTCCCACCCCTTCCAGGAAGGCTCCGTGCAAGATTCCAGCAAGCTGCACATCGCAAAGGACAATCATTCGCACGCAACAGAGTCCTGGCCAAGTTCAGTCAAGTGGAAGGAGAACAGTTCTTTAAAAAACTCTTTGGTTTGGGGGTTTTGTCTTTAAAATGCACAAATAGACATTGACAGGTAAGAGAACCCGCCCTCAGAAAGTGTTGGGAGCAGGCGAGTAACCATGGGGACTAAGGATTCCTCTGCTTGGGCTCTTCCCAGCACACAGCTGCCCACCGACTGGAGGATGCCACCCTACCCCTCCAGCAGGCTCTGCAGATCCATCACACATGCTGGGGACATCAGAAACAGAAGTCTGCAAGTCAGCAGCCAGCTGCTCACCCCCACCTCACCACATCTAGGACAGCCTCTCCAAGGAGGAAGGGCAGGGCAAAAAACAGAGCCTTCAAGTGCAAGCCTGGGTCCTGGAGGTACTGAACTTTCCCTGCTCCCCACAAAGCTGAGGACAAGCCTCTTCTCTTCCACACCAAGGACAGGGCAGCAATCCAAAGATACCTGCACAGCACAGAGGGACATCAGGTGAACTGCAGGCAGCTGAGGTCAGATACCACTAGTCCCTCCACATGCCCAGGAAATCCTACACCCATACCGATGCTCCACTCTGGCTACTCAGCAGAAGCCAGCACAAGGCTGGGTGCCACAGCCCAGGAGCCTTCAGTCCTGCCACTGGTTCTCCATTGAAAGCACAACTCAGACCTCCCCAATAACACCTTGTTACCACCATCATCACATCACCGGCTCCATGGAAGAGCCTGGGCACCACGCCCTTGCCCAGGAGGGAGGCACCTCCAAGAGGTCCACCCTGTCCAACAGTAAGAGGAAGCTTTGTTGTCCAGGCTCCCTCACCCGAACTATAGAGCCATAACGGAGGAGCCCTGCAGGCAAGCTCGCCTGTACCTCACAGATGCCAGAAGTCCTCGTGACACAGAGCTACCCAAACTGTCATGCATCTACCCCAGGCAAAGTCCCTTCTCCACAACACTCTGAGGAGGAAAGAAAGCGTCCATGTTACTGGAAAACAAGGTTCCAGGTATCATCCCCGATGCAAGAGAAGGCAGTGCTGCAGGTGACCCATTCCTCACACGAAAGGTGCTGGGCAGCAGGGCGAGCAGCTGAGCTGCTGCCACATTGCAGCACAGCCACGGGGACCCGAGGGAAAAGCAGCCAGCTGAGCCCAAACCCCGAGCCCGATCGAGCAGGGTCGTGCCACTGCCCAGAAGCGTTTCGGTGTCACTTGTTACCTTCGGCTCAGCCGGACGGGTCTGTCGGGATGTTTCCAAGCTCGGAGTTACTCCGCCACAGGAACCTGCCGCGGGAGGGGGGGCTGCTTGCTCCACCCGCACACTTGACCCTCCCCGGGCACACCGGCCCTTCCCCGCCAGAACAAAGGCGCCGGCAAATTACACACCGGAGGATAAGCCCGTCAGCCGGGCAGAGGCGAGCCCAGGTGGCCGAGGCAAAGCCGGAGACCCGGGCCGTATCCCGGCAGACACCCCCACGGAGGGGCCGAAAACTAGTCCGCCTCCCCGCACAAAGGGAGCCGGGGGGCGGGGGGGGCTGCCGGTGCCGGCCGCGGGAAGCTGGCACACGGGCTGTCTTTGTTCCGGGCAGCGAGAGCGGCGGAGGCGGCGGGCCGGCACCGGGCGGGGAGCGGTGCGGCCGCCCGTCCCAGCCGCCTTTGTGTCGCTCCCCGAAGGCTCCCGGCGGATCAGGCTCCTCCAGCGCCCCCGCCAGGGCCGGGCACAGCCGTCCCGGTCGGTCCCGCGGGGCGCGGCCCCGCCTGGCACTCGGCTCCCGGGCAGCAACGGACCCGGAGAGGTCCGGAACCAACCGGCCACGGCAGGAGAGCACGGCTGAGCCCCGGCCCCGCCGGGAGGGCGACGGGGAAGCCGAGGGCCGGCCCGCTCCACCCCCCACCCCGCCGCGGGGGCGTGCGGCGCCCAGCAGGCGCCAGCCCGAACGGGCTCCCTCCCCGGCAGGCAGCGACGCCGAGAGCCGGACTTACCGTGGCCGTGCTCCTCGGCGGCGGGCGGGAGAGAAGAGGGGGTGCGGTGCGGTCCCGCCCCGCGGCGGCGCAGCCGCCCGGCCCGCTCGGCGGGGCCCAGCCGCGGCGGCGAAGCGAGGGAAGTCGCCCGAAAAATAGGCGGCAGCTACGCGCGGCGGCCCAGGTCCCGGTGGGCCGAGCCGTGCCGGTGCGGCCGGTAGCGGAGCGGTCCGTGAGTCAGGCCCGGCCGCGCCGTACGCCACGCACCGCTCCCGCACCTAAAATGGAAGTTGCTCCGGCGGGGCGAGAGCTCCGCCCCTGGCGTCACCGCGTCCCGCGCCGGGGCGGGCGGAGCTCGGCGCGCCCGGCCCGCCAGTGCCGCCCGGCGCTGTAGCGGGGGCGGGGCCTGGGCCGGTGGGGACTGTGACCCGCGGGGTCTGTCCCGGTGGGGTCTGTGACCCGTGGGTCTGCACCGGTGGAGCCTGTCCCGGTGGGACCTGGCCACCGTGGGGGTCTGGTCCGGTGATATCTGCTCCCGGTGGATCTGTCCAGGGAGGGATCTGCCCGGGGGGTGCCCGTTCCCCCAGCGGGGCCGTACCCTCGGGGCGGGATCCTCCTCCAGGGAGAGGATTTGCCCCGGGACAACCCGTAGAGGATGAGCTGCTCTGCAGGGTGCGGGGCCTGCTGCTGGGGGCGGTGGGATGAGGGGGTGCTGGGGACAGCACAGCCCCTCCGGCACAGAGCCCCCTGCCTGGCCTGGTCTGCCAGTGACCCGGTCTAGGCTGAGATATTTGCCCAGCAGCACGACTCGGGGTGGGGGGGGGGGGCACGGGCTGCAAGCCCCTCACCCCTCTGGCTGTGGGAAGCCAACGCTCATCCTGGAGGAGCACCACAAGCCCCAGCCGGCCTCTGAAGCTGGGAGCTCATCCCGGGTGGATTCTGTCCCCACCATGTCCCATGGGCCCCACCATGTCCCCACCATGTCCCATGGGCAGACACAGCCAGCAGCTGGGGCCATGCACACTGCCCATCAGGCTAGCTGGGGGGTCCTGAAGGCCCCTGTTGGGGGGGAGCGTGCCTGATTTTGGAAGGTTCCTTGTGTGACCCAGGCTGCAGCCGCGGGCAGCCACAGGGGTGCAAACACAGGGGAGGGCCAGCATGAGCCGTGGGAAAGCAGAGAGAAACTAAGCTGGGGGAGGCATGGGGGCTCAGCGCTGCATTGTGGCAGGGAAGGAAACATCAGAGAATCCATCCTGCTCTGCCCAACTTCCATGGCACCGAGGGAGGCCAAGCAGAGTGCACCCCTTCCCGCATCCCCTGCAGCTCACCTGGGAGAAGTTGGGATCCTGGTCCCTGGAGGTGACAGTTTTCTGGCAGGATTCAGGCGCTGGGGAGGATCCTGCCGGCTCCTGGCTGCCAAACTGTTAGTAAGATAAGAACAAGAGGAAAGGGGTCAGGAAGGTTTTGGGTGGGACCCGGTGATTCTTGGGGTAAAGAGGCGCGGGGGAGGCGGAGGAGATGTGATAGCAGCCTGTGAATGTTTGAAGAAGGCAATCCCTGGCCGGGGGTGGGGTTTGCTACAAGGTGTAAAGGGGAGAAGGGACTGAATGTGGATGTGCAGAGCACCTTTAGGGAGATTGTCAGGGCGTGGGACCCTCAAGCCCTCCCTGATGTTTGATTTGTGAAATGGACCATCCCCATCCCACCTGGAGGCTGTGAAGAGCCACCTCTGCCCTTCCCGGGGCGGAGGTTTGTCCAGACCACAGCCACCTTCTCTCACCCAAAATGAGCCAGTTGGGGCCCTCTGCTTAGAGTGAGATCTGCTCCCAGGTCACAACTAATGCTCATCCACCCTCCCCTCCTCTTGGCCCACACAAGGAGCAAGGTGAGTGCATTCCCTGGGTCTTGGGGACAAGGAGGGAGAAGAGGTGGTCTCCCAATTCATTCTGGGAGGAGAGGTCCTTGCCTACCTGTCCCAGGGACTCCTGTGACCTCCAAAAGGACAGCTGTCCTTCAGGGATAAAGCATGAGGGACACCGTGCTCCTCCACCCCAGCACTGGCTGCCACCACACACCCCCAAGGCCCCCCCATCCCGGGTAGCTTGCTGTCAAGGCACAAAACCTCCAGCTCTGCTAAGGGGCAATCAACAGATGGGGCCGTTCCACATCGTCTCACAAATTATTCCAGCCTATTAGTGGATTCCAAGTGTGGCCTCCTCCATTGCCCCACCTCACCCTCCCCTTTCACCGCCCGAACTACCTGCCGCCTCCCATCCCACCCTGAGGAAGATGGGTGGCCAAGAACAGGGTGCACAAGTTGTGTTAAGGCTTCACCTCATGTCAAAGCATGGGAAGACACAGGCTGCATGCCCCAATGCACGGCAGGGGAGAGCGTGTGGCAGAGGGCTGCCCAACATGAACAACCTAAGTGTCCACCAGCGCAGAAAGCCTGGGGCAGCCTTCTGCCATGCCCAGTACATGGTCACATCGTTGCTATGTCAATCAGCCCAGAAATTTAACAGCTTTAAAGTCTTTGTTTTCCTCAAAGATTAAACGCAACGCGGTGCTACGAACACGCCTCTGCTGCCTTGGAGCCAGATCTCTTTGATGCTGGGTGAGAGCCTCTTGTCCCACAGGCTACAGGATGAAGCTGGACAGGGTCTATCAGTGCATGGTCAACTCCATCTCCTGATCCAGCCGTGCCCTGGTGATACACGCTCACCTTTGAAGGCAGGCTGAACCCTGATCCTCTGGCTTTGGCTCACCCAGCAGCAGATCGTGCTCTTTGAGTCTAACTGCTGTGGTGGCAGAGTCCATCTCACTGCTTTTCCCAGGGAGAAGAGATGTGTTACCAGCATGGGAAAACTCGCCCTCTTCTGCAGTAATTATGTGTAATAACATCTCACACATCCCCTTTCATCCCACGATGTCTTATCCAGATGAGACACCCAGAAAACGCAGCTACCACCGGAACACAGCAAGACGACTTGTTTACAAGACAGATCAGTGCACCTCATCGGTGGACAGCAGGAGGAAGGGGAGGCTGCTTTCTCAGGGACCAGCTCAGGCAGTTCAGAGAGATGGCCTGCATTGTTCTAAACCAGGATAACAAGGCACTTCCGCAGCCCCCTTCCTATGGGAATCCCGACACGTTGTTGTCTTCCCCCTGCATGAGGGGAAGCGCAGCACCAGGAGGATGTTGGATGCCAGCATTACAGGGGAGAAGGGAAGCTGGGGCTGCCTGAGCTCTTAAGCCCTAATTTGGAGACACCAGCCAATAAAGCAAGCCCGCAGTCCACCCCAATGCCTTCCCAGAGCACATCGGGCAGCTCCACACGCCCGGCATGGCACTGAGTCAGAGGCAAGCACCGTGCCTGCTTCCGCTGCACCCAGGTTCTCCCATGACTGCACACCGGCCCCTGTTAACCTGCCATGTCTGACCCGGCTCCAGCCCACCGTGCTCTTGGACTGCCAAATTCCCGGTGTGTCTTCTGCTCGAATGTGCAAACCACTGAAGCACGCACAGAAACCTCCTTCCCTCCCAGCCCTGCAATGATCTATCGCTACTGGTAGTCTCCTCTTCCTCCTGCCTTCACCTCCAGCACTTTTCTTAGCCACAGGCCCCTGCCTTCATCCTTCCCTTCTATGGCAACGTATGAGGTACCTCCCGAGCATGGGGAAACGGGAGGCAGCTCCTGCACTGCAGCGTAGCAGCAAAAGCAAAAGAGGATGTTGCTGGAAAACAATCACAGCTGTGAGAGCCAAGATGAGAATTTCTTAAATTCTTAAATCTCTTAAAGAAACCAGATCAGAATCTGCTGAATTGAGGGTTTGAGGAAGAGATGGCTTGTCTGGTGGGGAGGCCTCTCTTCCTACCAACCACAGAGGGAGCTTGGATAGCCAGAGCACATTTAGGCTACCTCCAGGCCTAGCTACCTTCCCCTCCCCAGTAAATCCCACCAGGAGATCAAACCCTAACATTCCTGAAGCACTGAGTCACCCCAGGGCGGTGCCCAGCCACCGGCCAAGGAGACACTGAGCCAGCAGAGCGATGGCTGTGCCTCAGGTAACCAGGTTCTGAATGAACATCTCAGGTTCGCCCTCTTAACACTTCACTGGCATGGTGGCCAGAGCCACAGGGGCATCGTTTTAGCCAGCAGATTGCAGCAGCAAACACAGATGTCGCTGTGTGAAGAGAGGGGTCAACGGGACAATAGGATGTCACTGCTTTTTCCAGCATAGATTATTTGGCTTTGGGTACTAGTAGCAGTTACACTCATAAAAAGGCTTCTTTTGTGTATCCTCAGTGGGAGTGTTTGCCGTATTGCCAGACCATATATCAATAAATTTTCAGGGCGGCCAAGGCTGTTGGTGAGGAGTCAGAGAGGCAGCCTGGCAGCTGCTGGGGGTGCAGCAGAGGAGCAGGCTGTGCGTGGCGGGGATCAGCGCTGTCGCCTTCATGGAATATGAAAGCCGCCTCAAAGCAAAGGGTCTGTTGCCTACGCCAGGCCCGGGGTGCTGTTGCCCAAAAGCAGCTCTGAGAGCCCACTAGCACAGAGCGCCTTCCGGGAGTGCTAAGCCTGACTCAAAGGCAGCCCACGCTGCTGGCATGGGCCTTTTCACCACCCTGAGCTCACCATGTGCTCTGCCCTGGTCGCAGGAAACGGGACTGCCACCCTTTCCCACAGCCACCTCCAGTGCCACTTGCTGTCACCGGGCACACCAGGCTGTCTGTGGGATGCCTCGGGCCAGGCTGTAGGGCCACCTTTGCAGGACACGGAGATCCCACTGCCACGGTGGGCCCAGGAGGCAGAGGAGTATCTGTGCCTTGTTCCATCTGGGAAAACACTTTCTGTAGTCCATGGAGGCTCGGGCAGCAAGGACAGACTCTGCCCTTTCATGGGAGGACACTGGCTTGCACAATGTGAGTGTAACCAATACCTCTGGAGCCAAAGGACTTTGTCCCTGCTGTCACCTGCCAGCTCAAGAGCCCATGGAGCCTCCAAAGCCACCCTGCTCTCTGCCAGGGGTGCTGGGGGGGGTGTTCAACCCTCATCCAAAGAAGTGGCTGCAGCAACCAGCTCTCTGCTCCTTCTGCAGACAGGAGACGCTGGTAGCCCTGAGGACAGGGACAGACACAGGCCACTCACCCTTGTATCACCCCTGCCTCCAGGATGGCCTCAGGCGTGGAAACAGGGACACAAAGAGGACAGATAAGCCTTGGCATCCTCCCTGGGGTGGACAAGAAAATGCGGCCACTTCCTACACAGCCAGAGCAAGGTGGCCAGGTAAGCACCAGGGCTTCTGCTCCCAGCCTGGGAGGGGATTTCTCAAGCCCCATGAAAGGGCGGAGAGGAGACAGTGGGGCATTTCTCCCCTCCTGGTGTCTGGCGTTTTTGGTGAAGCAGGCAAAGCGAGGGTGGCCTTTCCATCTCCCTTTGCAACAGGGCTGTACAGGCACTGGGCGAGCCTGGACGAGGGGAGCAAGTCCTGTCCCTGAGCCAGCACCAAAGATTTGGGCTTCTCCAGTACTTGGGACATAACCTCACCTGCTGATTGCAAGGGGAAGCCCTCTGACACCAGCACCTTGACTTCTGTAACTTTGCTTCACCCTGGCTCTGCCTCTCCCATGACATCTCTGTCCCGGTTGGCTCACCCAGCTGCAAAGTGATTCCCACTGCTGATGTCCCCCAACTTGCAGGCTCCCTGTCAGAGCATTCGCTTGCTCTCAGCCTTGGCTGGAGAAGAAGGGGTTTTCCTCTCAGCTTCGCTTCTCACTCCCACTCAGTAAACCCCCTCTCTCCCTGCTGTGCCAGTTCAGCGAGGCTGGGGCACAGCACAAAATGCTGCACAGTCCAGGCAGCTTGCCAGGTCCTAGGGCCAGTCACATCTGACTGCAGAGGTCTCCTCTGAAGCTGAAGATCCCTGAAGTTTTCCAGGGATGGGACCAAGGGTGCAGGGCCAACATGGCCTCACAGGCAGATCACCAGGCTGGGGGTGGATTTAAAAACATGACCCTCTGACATCGGCAGACAGGCCCCTCAATCAGTACCTGAATACATTTGCTCCTGGTGAATCGGAGCTTTCTGAGCAACAGCCCTGATTGTTCTAATTCCCAAAGATTGCAAGGGGTGGGGGAGGAAACGTCTCCTGAATTTTCCTTCTATTTTTATGACCATATGATAGCACTTCAATACAAAATTATGTGTTATGCTGTATCCCTTGGTATTTAAGGCCATGCTCCAAGCCACCCGAGGTTGGTGGAAAGACTGTCACTAATCTCCACAGCCGCAGGCCCAGACCCGTCAGCAGGCACTTTCTTCCTTGGTTTGCATCCATTTTGCACACAGCAAAAAAATGGAGGCAAAAAAACCCCAAACCTCAACCCACCCTCACATGTCAAACCAGATCAAACTCCCATCTGCAAAGCCATAGAAAACATCAGGGGATGATACCGCATCTGAAAACTCTGGAGGTTTAAAATCCGCAACGTCTTTCAGACTCCTATTCTTCTGCAGCTCCTGAAATTTCCACCCACTTTGGTTGTTTGCAAGAACAGCTAATATCTCGGGGCAATCGGGCTGGGATGATTATAATTGTTGTCCATGTGTGTGGAGTGACTGACGCAGATGTTTTTACAATGGATGCTTTATAAAACGACAAAATACTTTCAAACCAAGTAGGCAGCATCGTTTGCATGAAAGACAGCTTCCAAAATACCCACCATCAATCTTCCTCTTTCTGCCCGCTCCTCCCAAGAGGCAACAGCAAGCCATGAAAACACCATTTCTTACAGGCAAGGCCACAAGAGGCTTTAAAAATCCCAAACAAGACCCAGCACTGGGCTCTGAACTAAAGAACCCCAGTGCCACCCTGCCAGGGAAACCCACCCCCGCAGGCAGTACTCTCCCCGGCTATTTATCTCCTGTGCTTCGGTGCCGAGCAGCACGGAGATCTCCTCAAATGGCTTCTCTACAGCAGCAAGGGCAAAGGCCAGGCTTGTCCCCCTGCTGACCTCCTCACACCTCTGCCCTGCGGGGCGGAGGCCGAGAGGGCACAGCCCGGACCGCAGCACGGGATGGCACCCGCAGCCTGAGGCCGCCTCCGCGCTCCAAAGCGCAGGGGCTGCATTTAGCAATCCCCCACCGGCAACGCCATTTTGTATTAAGCCACAGCCCCACCACAGCCACGGTCACACCAGGAAGGCCACGGTAGCGTAGGCACTTACTCCGGCCCCGCAAAGAGCCCTCCCCCCCGCGGCAGCCAGGCCGGTCCCCCCGCCGCGGTGCCGCTGGGGTAAGCGCCGCCCCCCCTCAGCCAGCGGCCCTGCCCTCGCGCCCTTCGCGCCACAGCCCCTGCCGCGCCACCATTGGCTGACGGCGTGCGAGCGCCTGGCAGGATGAGCCAATGGCAGGGCTGTCGCCGGGCGGGGCGAGCCGCCGGAGCCACGAGGCGGCGGGCCGAGGCGCGTGTGCGGGGAGGACGGAGCGCGTGGACGCGTCTCCCGGTCCCGCCCTCGGGTCCCCCCGAGCTCCCGGCAGCCTCCAGCCTCCGCCGGCAGGTACCCTGGGCGGGGGGGCGGCGAGGGCCGGGCTCAGGGCCCCGCGGCAGCGCCACACACCGGAGGCAGGAGGAGGGGCGTACCCGGGCTCCGAACCCGCCTGTTTCCCCTCAGAATCGCCGCGGCGGCGCCCGCTGGTGGCCGAGCGGAGTCCCGGGGCCTGGCGGGGACTGCACAGCCCGGCGGGGCTCTGTGTGTCCGCCACACCGGCTTTGCATGGCCCTATGGGCCTTGCACCTGCACTGGGTGATGTGCAGCCTGATCCACTGGCGTGCAGGGCTTTGCCCAGCTGTGTGGGCCGTTGCACGGGCACCGGATGGCTTACAGCCCACCCCACTGGCATGCAGGGCTTTGCCCAGCTGTGTAGGCCATTGCACAGGCACTGGATGGCATACAGCCCACCCCACTGGCATGCAGGGCTTTGCCCAGCCGTGTAGGCCATTGCACAGGCACTGGATGGCTTACAGCCCACCCTACTGGTGTGCAGGGCTTTGCCCAGCTGTGTAGGCTGTTGCACAGGCACTGGATGGCTTACAGCCCACCCCACTGGTGTGCAGGGCTTTGCCCAGCTGTGTAGGCTGTTGCACAGGCACTGGATGGCATACAGCCCACCCCACTGGCATGCAGGGCTTTGCCCAGCTGTGTGGGCCATTGCACGGGCACCGGATGGCATACAGCCCACCCCACTGGCGTGCAGGGCTTTGCCCAGCCGTGTAGGCTGTTGCACAGGCACTGGATGGCATACAGCCCACCCCACTGGCGTGCAGGGCTTTGCCCAGCCGTGTAGGCTGTTGCACAGGCACTGGATGGCATACAGCCCACCCCACTGGCGTGCAGGGCTTTGCCCAGCTGTTGCACAGCCACAAGGGCCGCTGCACGGGCACACGAGTGACACAGAACATTCTTGCAATCATGCAGGCCCTGCTCCGTGCCAGTCCCAAATGACTCGGGCCAGTCTGAAGCAGGGCAGACGGGTGCAGTTCCCCAGGACCCCAGCACTGTGCTCTCTCCGCAGGATGCCCATGAGCTCTCCCTTGACCACCCAGATGCTGCTTTACCGCAGCACCCGCCTGCTCCGCACCACCTTCCAGCACCTCTACCAGCAGCAGCAGCGAGCGGATGTCTTCTGTGATGTGGTCCTGCGAGCAGACGGTGAGTCCCCAGTACGGACCATGGAAGTGCCAGCACCCTTGGGGACCCGCAGACAGGGTCCCTGCAGCCCCCCCTCTCTGCCAGGAAGAGCAGGGGGCGGGGGGGCTGCAGGGCAGTGAGAGCTGCTGTCTGTTGCATTGCAGGCAAGGCAGTGGTGGCCCACTGCTGCGTCCTCTCTGTCGGCAGCCCCTTCTTCATGGAGCAGCTGGGCCGGGAGCTGCCCCTCCAGGGTCACAGGGTGGTGCTGGAGCTGGGGGGGTTAAAGATCAGGACGCTGCGCAAGCTGGTGCACTTCCTCTATACTGCTGAGCTGAAGGTCAGGCAGGAAGAGGTGCAGGAGGTGCTGGCAGCTGCCCGACACCTCCGTGTCACCGAGCTCGAGTCACTGCAGCTCCGGGGCGGGAGTCTGGTGAGGATGAGACCCCAGCAGCAGCTCAAACACTCCTGCCCGTGCCCTCCCCGGTATGACCCCCCCCCAGCAGTGGGTGGCAGGGCTGAGCCCAGCACTGCCAACAGCAACCCTGGGAGCACTGGTGTCACCCCACAGGGGCAGCCCTGCTCTCTGGCAACAACATGCTCCAGCCCTGGCCCCGTGGAGCGGGTGAAGCTGCGGAAAGTGGAGACCAACGGGTGCTGGGAGGTGGTGCAGGAGAAGCAGCCCCACACCATTCCTGGCGTTGTGGCAGGAGGTGATGGGGGGGTGCCAGACCCACAGCCCCCACTGGATGTGGGTGCACTGGAGCAAGCAGGCAGGCACTCTGCTCCCTGGCAACCGTCCCAGGCAGCCTGGAGGAAGCAGGGACAGGCACCCCCCCCACCCCAGCAGTGCTCCAGGCAGGTGGTGCTGCTAGGGGGGAACCCAGATGACCCTGAGGAGGAGGAAGTGGATGTGGGGACGGTGGAGCCATGCCTGCCCCCTGGCACCATCTGTGTCTGGCCCTGTCCCTCGTCTGAGTCGGATGAGGAAGTGGATGTCCTTACCTAGGGGATGCCAGCTCTGCCCCCCAGCAGCTGCTTGCACCCAGGGTGCTGCAGGCAGGGCTCCCCTCATCCCAGGCAAAGAGGCTACACGAGCCCCAGGCACAAAAATAAAGGGTCGGAGCAGGGAGAGCTGTGTCATGGCATGTGAAACTTTATTGGGGAGGAGTGGGGGTGGAAAGGGGGGAGCCAGGGGTTTGGGGGTGGCTGCCTGTGGCAGAGCTGCAGCATCAGAAACAGGACTGGGGTGGGTGCCCCCCTATTTGTCTCGCCTCTTCATGGATGCTCACGCCACAGGTGCAGGTGCCGGTCCCAGCCTGGCTGTGGTGAGAGGACTGTTGGTTTGTGGTCCCAGTCCCCACCGCTGTCCCTGACCTTGCCCCTGCTCACCTGGCCATCGCCTCTACGCCATGCTGCTCTTCAGGGCTTCCACCACGGCCTCTGGCTGGGGGAACTTCAGCTTGCGGGGTGGGCCCTTCTTAATGCCGCTCCACAGCTCCACGGCTGGGGAGGACAAGGGGAAGGGGGTCAGGCTTGCCAGGGAGTCCCACCCCACCCCTAACCACCCTGGCCCCGCCACTCACTGCTGCCGTCCTCCTTCACCAGGGACACCTCGAAACTGTTCCTGCGTGGCCGCTGGGGGTTGATCTCCACGGGGAGGTGGGCCAAGGCCCCGCGCAGGGCCTCACGCACCGCCGCCGCGTTGCGCCCGAACACCCGTCAGCTCTTGCTGGGGGAAAACGCGGGAAGGGGGAGAAGGGGTCAGCACCCCGGGGGCACCCCAAGGCCACGCACTTCCCCCGAGCGGTGCTAACTTGCAGGCCGGCTCACCAGTGCTCGATGACGACGCGGGGGCCGGTGCCCCCCGGGTTGCCCTCGTCCTGGGCCCGCCCCCGCTTCTGCGGGGCATCTGCCTGCTCCGGTGCCTCGGCCGGCGGCGGGGCCCTGCGCTTCCTGCCGCGGGAAGCCATCCTGGGGAGAGGCGACGGAGCTACAGCAGCGTCCCACCCCGGGACGGGGTCGGGAACGGGGCTCGGGGACCCAAACGGGGGGTGAGAAGCGGGGTGCCCGCCAGGGAGTGGGAAGGGGCGGGGGGAGTCCCCGGGGTGGCGCCGCGCGGCGAGGGCCGGGGCCCGCCCGGGGGACGGGGCGGCCGCGCTGCCTCCTACCTGCCGCGTGCTGCGCTCGCAGCGCGCCGCGCCGGCCTCCCCCACTCGGGGGGATTGCGGGGGGAGGGAAACGGTGGGAAAGCGGGTCTGAACGGTCCTGCGGAGCCCGCGGGACAGGGAATGGGGCGGCCTCTCCTCCGCTCGCCTCTGTGGGACCCCTTGGCCTTCCCAGTCAGCGACGGCGTGGCGGTCCGGTAACGTACAAACACCCCCCGGCGGGCTCCGTGGTTCCGCCCGCGCACCCGCCCCTGGCCCTCCCCGCCCCGCGGCGCGCGCCGTGGCACCGCCCAATCAGAGCGCGGTCCCTTCCGCGCGACTCCGCCCCCGCAGCAAAGCACGCGCTGCGCGACCCCGCGCGGACACGGACCCGGGACCCGGGACACGGGACATGGAACACGGACCCTTTATTGTCAGCGATGAGGATGAGCGTTAACAGGGGGCGGGCGCCGTCCTACCGCCCTGCCCGCCCAGGGCTCTGCCGGGACCTCTCCATCCCCCCTTTGCCCCCGGTGGGACCCAGGAGGCCGGCAGAGCCCACGGGGCCGGGGCGCCACCGGGGTGACGGTGCCACCGGAGTGACAGTGCCACCGGAGTGACGGTGCTGTGGTGATGCGTGACTGCACGGAGCAGCTTCTACTTGTCCTTCTTGGTCTCCCCGTTGGGGGGCCCGGCTGCCCCCTGCACTGCGGGGGGTTCCTCGGGCCCCTCCTCCCGAGGCTTCGAATGCTTCTTGGCCTTCTGGTAGAGCTCGTTGAGGTTGAACTCCCGGATCACGTTCTCCTGCCGGGGAGGGGAAGTGTGGGCACCAGCTGCCTCCTCCCCAGGCTGCAGCCCGGCTGCCAGCCCCAGCGTGCCCCGGGGGCAGGGGGCTGGAACGTTCCACCCACCTCAGAAAAGGTCCAGGACACAGCCCGGCCCTTCTTGTCAATCTGGGGCCGGCGCATGGTCTCTGTCCCACCCTGGAAGAGGATGAGGGTGGGCAGCTGCTTGGTGAGCGGGGAAGTGCTGACCTTGTACCTGTGAGAGGAGAGCTCTGTGGTAACCCCCAGGCAGCTGGGGGAAGGGGGTGCAGGGGGCTCCCAGGAACCCTGCCCAGCCCAGGCCATCTCCCCCTGCCCTGCCCCCCAGACCTGGTGCTGACGTCCGTGTACCGGCCAACGTCCACCTTGCCGAAGTGCAGCCCCGAGCAGTTGTACCTGGGGAGGAGAGGGCCACATGCCTTGAGCGCTGCAGGTGACTGCAGGGCCAGGGCCAGCCCCAGCCCCACAGCTCACCTAGCACCACTCACTTGAGAGAGAGGTCAGCAAAGATGGGGGCGAAGGACTGGCACTCGCTGGACCAGTTGGCAAAGAACTCAACAATCCAGGTCACCCGCTTGTCCCGCTCCAGCTCCTCCTGCCGCAGGAGCGTAGGGATCAGCAGGGGGGAGCAGGCCGAGCCCCCTGCCCCAGGCACCCCCAAGGGATGGGATACTCACATCTATGGTCTTGTCACTGAAATACTTGATGTACTCAGGGCCCATGTATAGGGGCGGCTTGCAGGTCATCAGGAACACTGCAACAACATCCCCCTGAGCCCCTCCCCAGCACCTGGAAGGCTCAGGCTGGGTTTGGGGCGAGGCTTTTACTTCCCCACAGCTGTCTGGGGGAACGACAGCAGAGCAAGCAAGCCCTGGGGCAGGGAGACTTTCCCCACCTCCCAAGACCCCTGGAGCCCATAGAGACTGTACACCCACAGCCTCCTCCAGCAAGGACGGGCACGGGCCAGAGGGTGGCATGGAGGAGAGACAGGGGCAGTGGGAGTTGAGGGCAGACCACGAAGTGCGAAGAGGGCGCTGGTGCTACTGCCAGTGCTGTGAGTTCCCCATCCCACCCACCCCCTCCCCCCAGCAGGACTCGCCTATGCAGAGCGTGAGGTAGAGCAGGCCCATGCGAATGTCAAGGCGGAAGAAGAGGATGGCATTTGCCACTTTGCTGAACATGAAGATGTTCCCAATGTGCTGCTCCACAGTGACTAGGGAAGGAAGAAAGGGATAGAAGACAAGGCCAGACCCCCCCCAGAAAACCGAGGGGGGTCCCTGAGGGAGGGCAGGATCTAGTCCTCCAGATCCAAACACCCCATAAACAGCCCCACAGTACCCCATGCCCACCCCATGGGCCCCCAACTCACTGGAGCGCCTGTTCTTCATCATCACGATGGCGCTGAGGAACATGAGGATCTCCACCTCCCGCTGGGACAGGACAGCCGGTGTGAGCAGGAGGCACCCGCGGGACCCTGCAGCTCCCCTGACTTCCCCCCACCCCGGCACTGCTGGGATGCAAAGCCCAGGAGGAGCCACCGGTGCCACCCACACCACCCTCCCACAGCCAACCTGCTCCTGGCCCAGCCTGGCACAGGAACGGGCTGTGCCAGGCCCTGTCGGGTCCCCGCCTCCTCCCGGGGCTCCCTTTGCCTCCCAAACGCTGAGGGGGGAGACGCCGAGAAGGGGCCGCCCCTGCAACGGCGGGCACAGCCTCCCACGGCAAGGGGACGGCACTGGCGAAGCGACAGCAGCAGCGACCGGGCGTACCCGCCCCACACACCCCCGCCCACCCTCCCTCCGCAGGGCCGGGGGTCGCGGGCGCAGAGAAGGGCCGGGCGCGGGGGGCGGCAGGCCGGGGCCGGGCCCGAGCAGGCCCGAGCCGCCTCACCCAGTCAAAGTCACAGGGGTTGCCATCCTCCCGCTGCGAGGGCAGCCCCTGGCAGAGCGGCGGGACCTTGCGGACGAGCAGGAAGGCGGTGGCGAGCAGCGCGGACAGCGGGTAGTAGGGCCGGACCAGCCAGCGGCACAGCCCCGGCACCGAGTACAGCAGCGCCAGCAGCGGGGCCAGCACCGCCATCTTCGCCTGCGGCCCAAAGCCGGCCCGCTCCCATTGGCCCGCCCCCTCCGCTCCTATTGGTCCATCCCGCTCTCATTTGCACCCCCTCCTCTCCCATTGGTCCATCCCGCTCCCATTGGACCATCCCGCTCCCACTGACCGGCCCCCCGCTCCCATTGGCCCATCCCCCTCCCACCGACCCGCCCCCCGCTCCCATTGGTCCGCTCCGCTCCCACTGACCCGTCTCCCCGCTCCCATTGGTCCCCCGCTCCCACTGGCCCGCCCGCGCGGCCGAGGGAGGCGAAGCTCCCTGCGCGCTGGCCAACGGCGAGCAGCGGCTGTCGAGCACGTCCCCCCACCCCGGCGGGCCAATGACGGGGAGAGAAACGCGGCCAATCGGAAGGCTGGGTCGAGTCTCCCGTAGCGACGAAGAGCGGCGGGCGGGGCCTGGGCCGTGCCCGGCCAATCAGAGCGCGGCGCGGCGGCGGGCCGGCCCCGCGCGGGGCACACCGGGAAGATGGAGAACTTCTCCGCGCTGTTCGGCGGGGCTGAGCCGCCGCCCGCAGCCGCCGCCGCCGCCGCCGCCCTGGGCTTCGGGCCCGCCAAGGCGCCGGGCGCCGGAGCCGCGCCGCCCCCCGCCACCACCGCGCCTCCGCCGGGCGAGGACGCGGCCCGCAAGGCCGCCGCCGGCCCCTTCTATTTGCTGCGGGAGTTGCCAGGTGCGGGACGGGACCGCGAGGTGGGGGCGGGCACCGTGCTAGACCAATCGGCGCGGCGCTCTGGGGCCGCGGCGGTAACTGGCGTCGCGACCGGCCAATGAGGGATGAGGGCGGGGGCGGGGGGCGCGAAGTGACAGCGCTGCCGGCCAATGAGCCTGTGGGGGGCGGGGACAGGGGTGTCGCTGACGGGAGAAGGGGGGAAGTGGGGCCTTGGGCGCCCGGGCCGGGCGGGGGGCGTCGCCGGGCTGAGGGATCCCGGTGCCGGGCTGGGGAATGGGACCGGGGGAATGGGGAGGGGATCTCCAGGGCGGGGAGCACGGGCGGGGGAGGAAGGCTGCGGGCCCGGGTGGGCGGAAGCAGCACCACATCCCTGCGGCCGGTGGCTGGCGCAGGCACCACGGAGCTGACGGGCAGCACCAACCTGATCACCCACTACAACCTGGAGCACGCCTACAACAAGTTCTGCGGCAAGAAGGTGAAGGAGAAACTCAGCAACTTCCTCCCTGACCTGCCCGGCATGATCGACCTGCCCGGCTCCCACGACAACAGCAGCCTGCGCTCCCTCATCGAGAAGCCCCCCATCTGCGGCAGCTCCTTCACCCCCCTTACCGGCACCATGCTGACGGGCTTCCGCCTCCACGCTGGCCCGGTGAGCCCCAGGGTTGGTAACTTGGGATGGGGCGGGGGGAGCGGCCGCATGGGCCGGAGGCGTTTTCGGTGCCTGGCACAGCCTGACCAGCCCCTTCTCCTCTCCCCAGCTGCCTGAGCAGTGTCGGCTGATGCACATCCAGCCCCCCAAGAAGAAGAACAAACACAAGCACAAGCAGAGCCGCACCCAGGATCCTGTCCCCCCAGGTAAGGGCCTGTCCTTTGCTGTCACAGCTGCACACTCGACCGAACGGCTCCATGGGGTGCCCAGCTCACCCAGCACTCTTGTCCTTCAGAAACCCCCTCAGACTCAGACCACAAGAAGAAAAAGAAGAAAAAAGAGGAGGATCCAGAAAGAAAGAGGAAGAAGAAAGAGAAGAAGAAAAAGAAGGTGGGTGGGGAGAGCCGGTGTCCGATTCCCAGCCTGTGCCCACCGTAGGGGCCGTCCAGCAGCGAGCTTGGCCCGGGCAGCAGCAGGGATCCAGTGAGCGGCAGGGATCCAGTGAGCGGCCGCTCCCTCGGGATTCTGCTACTGAGCAGGAGGTCTCACAGGATACGTGTCTGTCCTTCCTCTGCAGAACCGGCACAGCCCAGAGCACCCGGGGGTGGGCAGCTCCCAGGCCAGCAGCAGCAGCAGCTTGCGGTGAGCCCCAGGGATCCCCCAGCCGACAGGAACGGCCCTGGCTGACCTGGGAGGGACCCGTCCCTCCTGCAGCGCTCAGCAGGGGGGCTTGGGCTGGCCTGTCCCCCCTTCCCCTGGCAGAAAGGACACCCCCCAACACACACCTCCCCCCACACACCCCGGCTTGCGTTGTGCAGCCAGCCAGGACCAGGGGCAGCGAACTTTGCTGGGGTGGCCAACCTCAGCTTTTTAAACCAAAACAACCCGGCACAGCAGGGCTGGCTTTTAGTCACCTTTTAATTGAAGTCTCTGCTTTGAGGAGGGGCTGGTGGCAGTGGCTGCTGCGAGTTGAAGCCAGGGGAGTCATCCACAGGGCTCGCAGGATGGGCATTACCCTGGCATGCTGCAGCCTGGGACAGAGGATCACAGCCGAGCGCCTGCCCCCAGCTCTGGGCTTGGCTCCTGACCAAGCAGGGGGGAGCTGGGCACATACATTAGCTGGGTTGAGGGGCCTCGTGCTCTTCCCCTCCCAGGCCTGGCAAGGAGGGGAGCAACCCCGAAGAGGCACGATGTCCCGGCAGAGTGCCTGGGCGCTGCTCTCGTGGGCAGCAGCACCTCCGGCAGCAGAACCTCCAGCAGCAGCCACAGCGTGATGCCAACGTCACCCTTTGGTCCCAGCATCTTGCATGGGAGCCCAAACCTTCACTGGCTCTGGTGACACCTTCCCCAGAAAAGCTTTCCTCACAGCCTGGAAAAAAACCAACTTACCTTCCACAGGAGCAGAGTTTGCCCAAAACTCCCTGCGGACGTGCCTCCCCACTGAGCGGGGCCGCTGGGATGGGGTCGGCTTTCCCCAGGCTCCCCCGTTCCTTCTCCCCTCCGCAAGAGGAGAGGGAAGGAAGGCTGAGACCCTGAAGGACAGGAGCCCTGTGGGGTTCTTCCGTCCCTGGACGCTAAACAAAGCACACGCATGCCTGGAGGGGTGGCTCATTAAATATCCTTTTATTCCTCGTTTTTAAAATGGCTAATAATAATAATAATAAAAAAAAAAAACCAACAAAAAACCGATGGCGTGGCTCTGCGGAAGCCACGGGAGAGATATTGCCTTAGAGAAAGAGTCAAGTAGTGCCTGAAGTTTTGTGGGCCCCCACAAGGGAGGAGGGGAGCAGGGAGGAGAGGGGGTTTGCCTGGGCTGGAGGGTGGGGACAGGACGACCGTGAGTGCTGAGCTCCTTGGCTGCATTTTTCTTGGGGCTGTTGGGGGGGTTTTTTGGCATTGGATGAGGAAAAAAAAATACGGCTTTATGGGGATATGCTCTGCTGGCCTTCCTCTTCCCTCAGCAGGAATAAAACCCACCATGTGACAGTGAGGAAACTCTATGAGACCCATTAAAAACCCCCAAAAAGCAATAAACCCACCCCCACCCACCCCCAATATGAATTCCAGGGAAACAAAAAGAAGAGGGGCAAAACCCACAGCTGGGGGGAGGCTGGAGCCCACAGCTTCCTCCATGTCAGCCACCCCACGCCAGCTCCATTGGGGTCTGGGGAAGCGTGTGAGGATGGGGACAGGAGACAGGGGGGCTGCCCCTCAGTCCTTCCTCCTCCCTGGGCCACAGCAGCCCCCGCAGCAAAGGCTGGGGGCTCTGCAAGCAAACAACGGGGGAGAAGCGTCCCGGGATCAAAAGCACCTCAGCCTCCGACGGGGCTCAGCCCCGGGACAAGGCACCCAACAGCCCCGCCGCCCCACTTCAGGTGGAGGAACGACAGTGGGCACCTGTCCCAGCCCCACATCCCTCCTTCAGGGATGGCGACAAGGTGGGGGCCCAGGGCCAGGTAGTTCCTCCTCTCTCTGGGTAAGATATATAACTTCTGCCTTTTTTTTTTTGTGTTTTTGTGGTTTTTTTCAATATTTATATTTATATATATAGATATTTATATATACACACACCTGGTAACTCAGAAAAAAAAATAGAATCCATAACAATAATAATAAAAAAAAGTATTCTGGTTTAAAAACAATCCGTTCCTACCACACTAGGCGAGCGAGCGATTGCACAAGGCCCACGAGTGGCTGGCCCAGAAGAGACGGTGCCAGGCTGCAGCCCCCCCAGCTCCCCTCTCCACCCACCCCCAAGCCCCCACACGTCTGGCTGGGGCAGCTGCTGGCAGCAGTCCTGGGTGGGCAGAGGAAGAGCAGCACTGCTCGGGTGTGTGTCAGCCCCCTGCATCCCGGGGACAGGGGGGTAAAGAGAAAAGCAGTGTGTGGGGTGGGGGGGGTCCCTGGCCCGTCTTGTCCCCCACCCCGGGTCTGGCTTCTCCCTGGAGTCCGCAGAGCATCTAGAACGTCCCTCCGGGGCTGCTGGGTGCCAGCCAGGGAGGGGAAGAGGGGGGCGAGCGGCTCTGCCCCTCATACAGAGATCTCGTAGGTGGTCCCCCCAACGCCAGAGACCTTCTTGACTCCTCCACGGGTGGGGCTGCTGAGGGGCACCTGCCCCGGGCCCGGGGGGGCCGAGCTCAGGCTCTTGGGCTGCCCATTGGACTTGCTGTAGGCTGTTCTCACCTGCACCTCGTCCCTGGGGAGGGAAGGAAGGATGGACACAGGGTGTAAGGAGGGAGTGGGGCACCATAGGAAGGGTTTGGGCTGGGGCCAGGGGAGAATAGGGGGCAGGGGGAGACAGGACCCTCCCCCGCCCCCCAAGGAAAGATTCCAGCATCCAGCATGGTTGCATCCCTGCCCTCCCCAAGGACCTGCCGACCCCACACCCCCCTCCAGATCCCTGAGGGGTGCCCCGTGGAGGTGGCAGGAGGGGGATTTCCCTCGCCCTTCAGTGGGTGGGCAGCACTGCTCCCCGGCCGGGGTGGCTTTGCCACCCAGGGTGCTGGTGCAGAGGAGGGAGCGCTGGAGGAGAGGCATGCCAGGCAGGGACAAGAGGGGGCAGGTCATGGCAGGCGCACTGGGCCCCAAACTGCCTCCAGAGCATCCCAGCAACACCCTGGGGCAAGATCCCCCCTCCGCGGGGCCACAGCCCCCCCTGCACATCGGGTGGCTGTTGCGGATACTTACTTTGGCGCCAGCAAGGGCTGCAAGGCCACCTCCTCTGCCTCGAGGACGCTGGCCGGGGATGCTGTTTTTTGGCTGCTGTAAGACACGGATTTGCCCAGGTGGGGGGCGGCGGGTTGGTCGGGGGAGCCAAGGGAGCGCACCCGCAGCGCGTGGGGGGGCTCAGGCTTGCCAAAGCGGGGCGGGGCTGGGCGGGTGAGCAGGTTCTTGCCCAGGGGCGAGCGCTTCGAATCGTCCGAGGAAGAGCTGGTGCGGGGGGCGTTGCTGGAGCCAGGCGTCGACTGGATGCCAGAGTCTGCCAGCCCCGCGTCCTCCTCCCTGCCCGGGGCTGGCGGCGGCTGCTGCAGCAGCTTCTCCCGCTCCTGGATGGAAGCCACGATGTGGCGGGAGAGATTGTCATAGCGCACGGGCGAGGGCTCGCGGGGCGGCGCGTGCTTGGGGGAGACGGCGCTGGCAAAGCGGCCGTGTAGGTCGGTCTCTCTCTGCTGGGCGATGCGGGCCGACAGGAAGGGTGAGGTGTACCCCACCGGCGGGTCAGGCTCCGGGCCCGCCTGCACCGACTCGAAATCGGGGCTGTCGGAGGGCGTGAGGAGGCTGTCGTATGACAAGCTGCCGTTACGTGTCTGGTTCACCAGGCTCTTGTAGGAGGTGGAGGTGGTGCCCTCGGAGCGGATGGACTGGAGGTGGCCCATCTCGAAGCCCGTGCCCTGGGCCGACTTGAGGCTGGAGGAGCGCGAGCCGCTGGAGAGCGGATCGAAGTGAAAGCTCTTGCCGAAGGTGGGCGAGCGGAAGCTCTCGGGCTCCAGGCTTGGCTCCGAGCGGTAGCTGGGCTTGTGGCTGCTCTCACAGATGGAGTTGGGCTCCTTCAGGCTGTTCACTCGGCTCAGCTGAGGGGCAGAGGCACAGCAGTCACCCCCAGAAAGATGGGGGTTGGGGGGTGAAGGGCCTGCAAAGCTTCCAGCACCCACCCTGAACTCTTCCCCCCATCCGGGAATGCGGTGGCATCCCCTCAAGGCCGGGGACTCCCTGGCCAGGCTCAGGAAGGCAGTGGGGAGGCAGAGCCTTACCTTGGCACTGGTGGAGTGGGGCAAGGCTGCCGAGCTGCTGCTGCTGCTGTAGCCGGGCCGGTACTTGTACATGGTGGGGGTCGGGGGGCTGTCCTTGCCTAACAAGCTGCTGTCTGGGGTGGGGGGAAGAGAAAAAGATGCTCAGACACATGCTGGCTCCGTGGGGCTGCACAGGGGAAGGAATGCTGTGAGGAGCCCTGCCCTCCCTTCCCGAGAACCGGCTCTGAGCCTGGGGCGAACAGACCAGGGAGGCAGAGGGAGGGACGGGCTCGAGGAGAGGTGCAATGGGGGCAGATGAGACGGAGCAGGATGGAAACATGCCCATGGCAGCGTCGCTGAGGCTGGTGCTTCCATGCCCCAGCTGCGTGACACCCCCGGGGAGAGGGGGTGTGCACTGCATGGAGGTGTCGGGAGGTGCCTCCAGCGCCGCATCCCGACGGGACAGGGAGAGCTGCGGAGGCCTCCAGCCCGCTGCAGGAAGCGGCTGCTCCCAAGCTCTGCCCTTCACAGCCCACCTCTGTCACCAAGCCCGCAGAGGCAGCTCCGGAAGTGGGGAAAGCAAGTCACGCAGGCTGCTGCAGCCATACTCCCTGCCGTAAGGCCAGGCCTGCCACTCTCCTTCATCCAGGCGATGCTCCTGCGCCTGCCTGTCACAGGCCGCCACAGCTCACAGCGGCTCTGGAGCTGCTCTGCACTGGCTAGGCTCGGCCTCCTGCCCCTCTCCGATGGAGCAGAGCTGGCTGTAAGCATTCCAACAAGGCTTCTCTGGGTGCAGGAGGCTGCATGAACCAGCCTGGAAACAAGGGCGTGGTCCTGGCCCACGGTGCGGCAGTGCCGATGTGCTTCAGGTCTGCCCCCGCAGACTGTTGCGCCTACGGCCCCAGCTCCTGGGCTGCGTGGTGACACCCTGGGCTGCCCTCCCAGGGGCTGCTGGGAACCCTGCATGCCTTCCTTACCCTCGTTGGTGGCCAAGGTTAAGTGTGTCCTCAGGCCCGTGTAGCGGCTGAGGTCTGGCTTAGGTGGGGGTGGCGGTTCAGCGTCAGCGGACTGGCTCTCCGTCACCTCCAGGCTTCCTTTGGACTGCAGAGACAAAGCGCAGATGGAGGGTCAGGGGCTGCCACGGGCTCAGCCCTCCCCTCGGCAGGCACGGAGCAGGCAGCGGCACGGCGTGGGCTCTCACCGCCTCCCGGGCCATCCAGCAGACTGAGCGCTTTGAAGGCGGGACATGCTGGGAGGTGTGAGGGACGGGGACCTCCACGGGGAAGGACGGGAGGGGGAAGGTGATGGAGGGCGCAAAGCCTCATGTGGCTGCAGCCGCATGGGAGGGATGTGGTTTTGATCCCGTGGAGACATGGAGCAAGGCAACACAGAGAGGGGTGGGGAACGTGACCAGGCTCACTCGGTTCTTTACTCACGGATGCAGGCTTGCACCCCTGGGCTCCACGGAGGGCCCCAACGCAGGGACCACTAATCCCCACCTTCCTCACCTTTGTCCTCTTCAGCTCTGTCTGGATACCGTTGTCCATGATCTTGACAGTGATCTGACCATCTGAGACATCAGGCCGCAAGAAGGGGGGTCTCACCAGCACCGTCTGCTCCGCCTTCGGGCGCCCGAGGTACCTAGGGAGAGCAGCAGGAGGAAGGTCAAGGCCCAGACCTTGGGATGGGTCAGTTTGCTGGGGCATTGTGGGGCTGGGGGGGGCACCACTGTGCTGTGCCCCACTCACCTGGGGGCTGGGGAGCTGCAGAGGACCCGGCTGACATTCTTACAGCAACCGTTGGTGAAGGGGTTGACACCACCACGGAACTTGCCGGTGACCTGTGGGACGAGGAGCATCGCAGCATACCACGGTGGGCAGGGACCTCGGGAGGCTTCGGCCAGGTCAGGGTGCCCAGTGTCTGGCCAGTGCACTCACCCCAATCTCCAGGGATGGAGAATCCCACCCTCTTCCAAGTCCCTGCTCCAGTGCTGAACTTCCCAAGGGGAAGAAGTCTCTCCCTGATGCCTAACTGCCTTGTTTCAAGTGACACCTGATGCCTCCCACCCTCCCTAGAAGAGGAGGGCCTGCCTGGCCCCATCCTCCCCACAGCCACCCTAACAGCAGCAGCGGAGCTTCCCCATCTCCAGGCTGCAGGGATGTCTCACGCCCTGTCCCCAGCCAGCTCGGTGGCCTTCCTTGCCTCAACCCAGCCTGCCTGGGGCCGTCTTGTCCCGGGGAGCCCAAAAACTGACCCCAGATGTGGCAGGCAGGGCCCAGCAGCCCTGCACCAGCACCGCAGGCATATACCTGTTCATTGGTGGTACGGCCCCTCGCCACGAGCACCACGTGGAACCCCGTAAGGCCAGCGACAGGAATGAAGAACAATCCAGCCACACACATCACCACCATACTGTCAGCAGCCAGTTAAGGAAGAGCCGCAGTCCTGCTCTGCAGCACGCCGTCCCCAGCCCCACCGACGTGCTTCCAAACCCCCACCCCACCTCAGCCCCACTCCCGGAGTCTCCCAGAGGATACGTGACAGCCATGCGGACACCAGAAAGCTCCTCCACCTGGTAGAGGACGTAGAGGAGGCCAAAGCCAAACACCCCCATGATGTGCGTGGTGAGCGAGAGCAAGAAGAGGAAGAAGTAACGGTAATTGCGCCGCCCGATGCAGTTGTTGACCCAGGGGCAGTGATGGTCGAACTCCTGTTGGGAAGAAGACGTGGGGAAGGGCTCAGCTGCTGGGGCTTCCTGCCCATTAAGCTGCACACGAGGCGGCAGCAGGACGCAGCGGCTCCTCACCTCCACGCAGTTGTCGCAGACGCTGCAGTGGGAGCAGCGCGGCGGCCGGTAGAAGCGGCAGGTCGCACACCACTTCATGCGCACCTGGATGCCCTTGATCTCCACTGTCTTGTAGAGCGGAGCTCGGAAGTCATCCTCCTTGTCCTCGTCCTCCTCGGCTGAGGGAAACCCCAATGCAGCCACACGTAAGAGCAGAGGGAGGTGGGGCGGGGAGGGGCAGGGGGGAGAAGGCGATGCCAGGGCCCGGCCTCCTCCTCCCCCCAGTGCCCGGCATCGCCCTCCTCTGTCACCCAGCGCAGGAACCCCCCCAAGAAGATGGGGCGGGGGGCTCTCCCAAATGCCCCGAAACTGGAACACCCAGTGCAGGGTGCCAGGATTTACACTGCTTACACCACCCCGACCTCCAGGCCGGATGATGAACCCAGGGCCCCCCATCCCTGCAGTGCATGCCACTACCCAATCCCACCCACACAGGGCAAGGAAGGCTTTCCCTTCCTCAGGCTTTCAGGGACCACATAACCCTCCCCACTGTGGAGGAAGGAGGCCGTCCCGGGCCAGACACTTCCCAGGCAGAGCCAGACTCACCTCGCGGGAATATGCCGGGGTCCATGAAGGTGGCCATGCTGAAGTTGGCCAGCACAAAGAGGAAGATGACGGCATTGTAGACAGGAATGATCGGGGAGACGCTCAGACTGAGCCCAGGGCACCTGCAGGCACAACAGCAGTGAGCCCTGACGCTTCCCACCACCCCCTGCATCCCCCCCTCCTGCAGAGGGGTCACCCAGCCCCCACGGTGCTCCCAGCCCCTAAGCTGCCTCTATAAACCCCACAGCCCCCCCATTAGCCACCCCTGCCAGACAGGGAAGCCCATGTTCCCTGTCCTTGGCTCTGCCCAGAGAGATGGCTGCGGAGGGTCCCCACCATCACCTCTCACTCTCAAGCAGTGCCCACTGCCCCCAAGTCGGAGCTGTACCCAGCTCACCTCAGGTGTGTGTGGGCACCCTCCACAGAGCAGCCTGAGCCCCAGCCCAGGGGGGCTGGTGTGGAAGCGCTCCAGTAATACACTGCTCGCCCCATGCCCCACTGCTGACAGTGAGAACAGGGCAATCCAGGCCAGAGGTGCAGGGAACACCCAGGAGGGACCTGGGCACAAGGCATCCAAGTGTCACCCTCCGTGCATCACACCAGTGAGCATGGGGGGGAAATGAGGCCAAGCAGCGGCTCCAGTGCCTCCAGAGCCATGTCTGCTCCTCATGCCAGAGTGGGAGCCCAGCCCAGACACAGCTCTGGGGACACACAGGGACCCATCACCACACAGCCAGCCCACAGCTCCTCTGTGGGCCTGGCTGAGGGACCACAGGAGCTCGGCAAGGGAACCACCACCACCCACCCTGCTCCAGGAGGGCACAGGCTCAGGATAACGGGCTTCCCCCTCAGAGGCGCCAGCATAATACCCTAATCTGCTTTGCTGCTGGGAGTTTAATCCAGAGATCTAGGACAGCATCTGTCCCTCTCTTCCCCCCGCAGTGATAAGCGCAGGAGGATTTAGGCAGCAGGAGCAGCGAGGGGCAGAGCGCAGGGCTTGGCGGGCAGGGCGACATATGGTGCCAGCACTGTAATCCCCCGCAGTGCCCGAGCAGGTAGAGGTGAAGGGGCAGGCACTGGCCCTGGCCCCTCCTCCTCTGCCACTTGCTGCAACTCAGCTGGGGGATGAGGCAGCCCCCATCCTCATCAGGGCCACCCCGGGTGAGGCTCCAGCTGAGAAGGAGCCCTGGGTGCAGGGCTCTGCCGCCGGCTCAGCCCTCAGAGGGCAGAGGGGCACCCTCCCGTGCGGGGCGGTGAGCGAGGGGACAGGGGACAGTGCCAGGCTGAGGGCAGGCAGGAGATAAGACAGGTTGGGCCGAGGAGCGGGCACACCTGCCCGGCAGCCCCGGCAGCAGGGGAGGGAGAGACAGGCACAGCACACCCAGGCACGGGCACAGCCCCATGTCCCAGCCCTTCCTGGCACCCAGGCAGGGTGGGACGCAGCAGCAGGACCTGCCCATGCTGGCCAAGGACAAGGTAGTCCCCAACCAGGCACAGGGATGAGGGTGGGAGGGCAAAGCCTCTCCACAAGACCCCCAGCTAGCCCCACCATGGGGGGCAAGCCCTGCTCTGCCCCCCCCCCAGTACACTCCTCCTGGCAGCTCCGGGCCCTGGCCCACACACCCACCTGTGCCTGCAAACCCTCTTCCCCAAACCCCCTTCCACAGGCTCTCCATCCCCCCATGCCACTTAGGAGCCCCTGGAGCAGGACCCTCACCCTCTGGGGCAGTACCTCCCCAAGCCCAGTATCTGAGGCAGCCTTTCCCCGGGGCGGGGAGCGGCTCCTTCCCAACCCACAGCCACCAGCCGTGCCGGCGCTGCTCCCCAGACAGCCGTCCCTGCAGCCTCTGGCCGGCCGGCCCTGCTGCCCCGCTGGCAGCCGGCCAGGCGGGGCTCAGCAGCGCCAGCAGCGCACAGGAACAACACGCTCGGCGCGTCGAGCCCAGCTCACCCGGTACAACCGGCAGCCCCAGGAGCTGCCCCAGGACTGGAAGCCACACCAGGAGCAAGGGGCTCACACCCAGACCAGCCTCCCCTTCCCCTCCCATGGGCCCAGGGAAGGGGCTCATCCCACCCAGCAACAGGGCATGCCAGAAGGCAGGGAGCCGGCAGCCCAACGAGAGCTGGGCGAGGGGCACCACCTTGCTGGCAGCGTGGGTTCGAGATGGGTGGCTTTGTTAGCCCCCAGCCCTCCTCACTGCCGCTGTGCCCTGGTCTTGGAGGGAGCCAAGGGGGCTGCCCTGTGCCCCCATGGCATGGCAGCCCCAGTGGAGGGGTGTCTGTCCCTTCTCCAGCACCAGAGCGCCAAGGGGAAGGTACTTTGCCCCAAGGAAGGACAGAGTAGAGTGCCTCGATTGGAGAGGAGCCTCCTCAGCTCAGCTCTGTGCCCAGCTGTGGAGGTGGGAGTGGTGGAGGAGTGACAGCCACAGGAAGAGGGGCAGGAGGGCTCAACTGAGCCCTGAAGGAAGGAAAAGCTCTTGCAGAAACCCTGAGCAAGGAGCTCCTCTCTTTAGAAAGGCAAAGCCCAGCCCAAATCTGCTTGGAAGGGATGGAGGGGAGCCAGGGAGCCCCACCACAGCCACCCCCACAGCCAGGCTGGGCCAAGCCTGCAGCCCAGACCCTCAGAAGCCAGACCCCAGCAAGGCAGGGTGGGAAGGACTGGCCCTCGGTGGGGAAGGGAACATTGCTCCCATCATCTCCCACATTGGCTGGGCACGGAGCCGCTCCCAGGGGAGAAGGGGCAGGTCCCGAGGCAGGAGGGACAGTGAGCCTTGAGCTGAGGGAGCACCAGCAGACTTCGACTGCTGTGGCCCTGAGGACGCAGCTTCACAAGGCTGACCAGCACTGTCAGAGGTGGCCTGTGCAGGGACACGACCTCCCCCTTGCCTGTCAGGCTCCACTCCGGGGGCTGCGCTGGGCTGCTGCAGCGCATCCTTCAGACCCAGCCTGCAATCTCCATTCCAGAGAGTCACCCGCCAGACCCAGCAGGTGGATGAAAGGCTCTGGAAGGCAGAACCGAGCTAGGAGATGTGTGGTGCCTCAGGCCACCTCGCCACCCCTCTTCCTTATCAGGTCGTGCCAGTGAACTTTACACCCTGAACAACCATTCTGGGATGCAAAGCCACCCTGGGGTGGGACTTCTCAGGCCCAGGCAAGCAGGACCCCCTCCCCAGGACCTGCAGAAGCATGCCTGGGCCGAAGCAGGATTGCCGGAGCCTCCTGCCCGGTGGTCCCAAGCTCCGCAGCCCACCACACGGCAGGAGGGAAGCGGGAATCTTCACCGTACCAAAGTGCCTGCCAGCACCCACGCCCACGGGGGAGTCACCTCCCTGACACCCATCCCCACCCGGCAGCATGGGGAGCAAAGGTGGCTGCCAATCCCCAAGGGGACTATCAGGAGCCCGATGTGTTCCTGCCTTTCATCCCTGCAGGATGCCTGTGCTCCCAGTCTGCAGGCGAGGAAGATGGAAGCTGCCCGCCATCATGGGGCCACGCAGGTCCCGGAGAACTCGGTGAGTTCCCCTCTCAAGGTTGGGATGCAGAGCACGCCCTTCGCCAAGGGAGCAGCTGGGACTTGTCTCTGGCAGCACATGAGAGAAACCAGAGAACCTCAGGCAACCTGAGTCACACCTCCATTGGAGACAGGCGTTTTGCCACCAGCCATGCCAGCAGGAGCTTGGCCTCGCCTCCCTTCCTCAGGCTCAGAACCATCCTGCCCCCTCTTAGCCCCACCCTGCCAGCACCCCGGACTCCAGGCTGGTGCTGTGCCAGCATCAGGATCACCTCGCAGCAGGGGTGGACCAGAGGGTGGCCACTCCACCCCTGCTCACCACGACGCTCCAGCAGGTGTGGGTCCAGCGAGGAGTGTGTGTGCTGCAGGCACTGCTGGCTCCGGGGACTGCCGCGTCCTACACCAGCACCCTTGTCCTCCTGCCGCTCCTTTCTCACTCCTCCATCAGTGCCAGAAAAGGGGAGAGCTCCTCTCCCAGACAGACACGGTTCCCTCGCGGCCTTCCCAGCAGCAGCAACAGGAAGAGAAGTCAGGGTCTGAGGTTTTAGACAGATTCTCCTAGCTGCATGGAACAGCTTGGGCTCTGCAGGGCTTTGTATGGCCCCCAAGGCCCTGCTGCGCCGCAGCAAAGAGGAGGAGGCTGAGCAGCAGCAGACTATGCAGAGAGCCCCCCCACCAACGGTGTATGGAGGGGTACCTGCCCCAGACAGGAAGGAGGGCAGGGACCACCGGCTGGGGGGATCCAGGAACAGACAAACTGACCCAAGGGAGGGCTGTGATCCCGGGGCAGCAGCATGGCAGAGATCCCCTCCCCAGGCCTGCTCCTGCCAGAGGAAGGATGGGAACATCCCCTCTCTCTGCTGCCTGCTCACTCCGCCACAAGCAGCCTCAGCTCACAGCAACTGCCATGTGTTCTGCAGCATCTCCTAATTACATTAATCAATTAAATAGAGTCCTTGGCCCAGAGGTACATATCCTGGGCCAGGGCGGATGGACCAGGAAGACTCTGGCAGACAGGCCAGGGGAACACAGTTGGAGTCCTTCAGGAGAGCTGTGCCAAGCCCACACCTGCCACTCTTCCCCCCCAGCATGGGGTGGTGTTCCAGAGGCCCCCCCCACCTCAGCACTTCCCCTTCCACTTCCCCAAGCATGAGCTTTAGGTCTGACACCAGCAGCATAACCCAGCTGAGGAGGTCTGCAGCAAGCACACCAGCCATGGGCAATGGCCACTTCCACCTCAGAGGTGGGGTGCAGCCACACCACCCCTCTCTCAGCAGGTGGGAAAGAGGGGTACCAGGATCTGCAGGAAGCCGATCCCACAGCTCCTTCATGGGATGCAACCCTGGCTGCCTGTCCCTCCCATCCTGCTCCAGCAGCCTGACAGAAACAGCAAGGGCTGGTAACGCTAGGGAGGAGCGCGATTCCCTCCCCACCAAAAAACCCATGTGAAAGTGCGCTGCGCCGCCTGAGATTAATTTGCTGGTTTAAAAGTAGGTTAAATAACATCCACTGACCTACAATTAAAGCCACCCTGCCCTTGTTCTGAACAAACCTGCTCCGCAGCACCGGCACCTGCTCCCAGTTATGCCTTGCACCGCGCCGCTCCCTGATAAGCAGCTGCTCAAGCCAGGGACCACGGGCTTGGCCCCAGCAGCAAAGACCAGGCTGAGGTAGGTGAGGGGGGAAGTGCACCCCTCAAAGCACAGCAAGCAGCCTGCCACGACAACGCAGAGACCCGGCCATCATCCCCACGCCACACTGCACCCCACAGAGCTGTCTGGAGGACATCTCCCACACCCTCCTGCTCTTCTCCATCCCCCCAGCAACTCCCTGCACGCGTTCGACAGCCCGAAGCAGCAAAGTCCCCGGCAACACCAGCCTGACAAATGCCCAGCATCCCAGGGGGGCTGTGGCACATGGATGAGGGACACCGCCAGCTGCCCCAGTCACCGGGAGAAGTCAATCACCCCGGCTCTGTCCTGCAGTCATCAAGTTACTCTTTTATTGCCTAGTTGTTGCCAGGCATTCAAGCCACAGTGACCTTCCAACCACCGACAGCTCCATCCCGGGGATCCCAGCAGCCAGCACACTGCTCCTTCAGCTCCGGCTGGCCCCACAGCATCCCTCAGCCAGCACAGCTCTTTCCAGAGCACAACATAGGGTGCCATGCCAGCAGCCAGCACATCCCCAGTGTGCCCTAAGAGTCACAAACCCTTCGTGTGGAGCTATCATGGAGCCCTCGGAGGCACAGGCACAAACACTCACCCTGCATACAGCTCTTGGCAGTTTCCCACAGCCCCTCACAGCCCAGGACTGCTGCAGGATCCAGCAGCCAGCCCCAGTCACCACGCTCCAGCATTCCTGTCCAGCACACGCGTGTGTCTCTGCACCAGCCTCGTTGCAACCGCTCAAGCAAGGAGTGCAGGCAGCTACCCGGCCTCAGCACCCCAGGGCTCTGCCACCCACCTGCAACTGGTCCAGAGCTGGTTCAGCTTGGCCCTGAGTGTGTGCTAGCCACGTGCCACCCAGGGAGGGAAAACATTAACATGAGCGGCAGCACTGCCCCTCTCCCAGCCCAGGGAGATCCCTACACTACACTCCGGCTCTCTCTGTTCTATACACTGGCTTTTCCACACCCAGCTCCAAGTTGTCTGCCTGAAGTTTCAGTGACCAGCCAGCAGGCCACCTCCCTGGGGTCCTCTCCCCAGACACCAAACCTTCACCTCAACAGCAGCGAGAGATGCACGCAGGGGGCAGAGTGCTTCTCCTTGAACTTAGTGGCTCACAAATCAGTGAAGAGCCTCTAAAAATAACCCAGAGCCCAAGCCAATCCCCCAAACCGCTTCACTTTGCTCCGGAGCAGAGAACTACCCAGGGCGCTTTGCACATACGGGTCACAAACGGCTTCTCGATGCAGCTAACTCGTCTGAGAGCTGCCAGTGAGATGAGCAGGGTGTGCAAACACCAAGAGACAGGAGAGGAGTCGGGAGCTGGAACCAAACATCGGCAAGATGCCTTGTTGGGAACCGAGCACACAGGAACACAGCGTGAAGCAATCCAGCCAAGGCTGAACTGCTCCCACGGACCACAGGGCTGCTCCGTTGTCCATCCCTCAGCACCCAAAGCACAAGATCCCCACTTCAGCCAAGCAAGGAGTTACGGCTCCTCTCCCAGACAACCCTTGTGTGGATCCCAGCCCTCCCCACACCCCCGCTCCAGCCTCACACACGGAAGGGGCCAAGTCCCCAACTCTCCCTTCACCCCCCTTCCCCCTCACCCTTCGGCTGAGTAGTGGGGACTCACGTGAAGGCAAAGAAGAGGGTGGTGGCTCCCACTAGGAAGATGGCAGCAGCTGAGACCGGGACGTATTTGCTGGGTTTGAATCTCTTTCCGGATGCTGCTGGCATGTTGGAGCTGTGGTGGGGGATCCGCCCTGCAGCATAGCCCAGGCCCAGCGGGAGTCAGAGCCAGGCGAGAAGGGGAGGGGAGAGGGACAGGGGTAAACCACTTCCCAGCCTCCGCTCTTGCTCCCAGGGCGAGCTCTGACCCGAGCGGGCAGGCTGGAGAAGTCCACGGTGGTCTCTGCAGATGAGTCCACGCTACGCTCTGCCCCGCAGGAACTCGCAGGCACAGGGAGGGAGGTTTAAAAACATTAAAAATTCAGAACGGAGACCTGGGTTTGAATTTAAAACTGCCACTGGGGCAGGAACGCCACGAGCCCCAAGGAGCTTCCTGCAGAAGCACAGGCTCCCCCCGCGGCTGACTGAACCACCGGGCTCCGAAGGGAAGGGAAGCCTTCCCGGCTGGGACACGGCGAGGCTGGCCAGCACGATGCCAGGAGCTGGGCACACCTTCCAACCCAGCAAGCACCTTGGGAAGGGGCGAGGTATCAGTAAACGTCTTGCAAAAAAGCCACTCCGGGGACTCTCAAGGAAGCCACTTCTCCTTTTTAATCTGCCCTCTGCTACGCTGCAGCCCCCTCTGCTCACAGCACAGGAGGAGCTGGTTGTCTCGTAAGCAATCTGCCCAGCTTCCTTCACAGCACTGTGCCGCTGCCTCCTCCTCCTCTCCCTCGCTGGAGTGGGTCACAGAAACACTCTCCCTGATTTCTCCAGGATCTGGGACCGGCTGGCTAGTGGTGGCCGTTTAATTTTATTTATTTCTCTCTTGACTGTTAAAGCCGAGGAACAGCTGGCGCAAGGTTGAGCTGTAAATCCTTTCTTTGCGAGGGGGGCAGCAGGGGAAGGTCCAGCAGATTGCGTGTTCTCGTCCTCTTCCGACTTGTTCCTTTCTCCTGACAACTCCCCCCTCACTCCAAAGGCCTTTCCACGGGCTTAGGATCCACTTGGTGCTCAGGAACTGACAGGAATTCTGTTAAATCTTTTCTGTTGCAACCATTTCCAAGCAACGCAGGTTAACAGAGAGATCTGGAGGGGAGCTCTCGGGGAACGCCTTTACCACCCCAAATGACAACTGATGGGGAGCAGGGTGCTGAATGGCTCTGTCTCACCCATGGCCCAAATGGTGTGGGGGAAGATTTTAGTTTGTTCCAAATTGCTCCATTTTTTCCCCTCCCCTTCCTTCAGGAAAGTTCTTCTTCATTCGTCCATTTGTCTTTTAAAAAAACCCTACATAAAACTGTTAAAACTTGACATCTGGTACGCCACACCTCACCTGGGGGGGGAACAACAACAAAATAAATTAGCAAGGCAAGAAAAGAGGCAGAGTCATGTAAAAACCCCGACTGACACAACACCAAGCTCCCTGGGACACTGAGCAGGCATTTGGCGGAAGCCATAACCCCGATGGCAAGTCCCTGTCAGCCAGGCACCGATCTCCAAGCGCAGACTGACGCCCTGGCCTCAGGCCCGCCGCCTCGCAGCGGCATCCATCCCTGTGCCACAGTAATGACCACCCCGCGGGGGCTGTGATTACGTGGGGGAGCCCGGGCCACAGCCCACCATCTCAGTCCCATCCCAAGGCCCCCGGGCATTCGCAGCAGAGAAAGCTGAGCCTGCTGCCCCATCTGAGACATCCCCCCCCAGGAAATCCAGCACCGAGTGAGAGGAGGAACTACCCCCCTCCAGCTTCTTGCCCAGCTCAAGAAGGCCCATCCCTCGAGGTGAAGAGGCTGGGCGGGGGGCTCAGATTGCGGGAGGGAGCAGCACGGACATCACAGAATGCCAAACCCGTCTGGAAAGGGCAGTGGGAGCACAGCCAGAGCGCCCATCGCAGCCTGGGGACACCCTAGACACCAATGATGTGGTGGTGGTATTACTGCTGTGGCAGCTGCTCCTTGGGGTGACACCCATTCGGCGCTTCGGCACGGGGCGTCCCTTGGACGGCAGGTCCAAGTACAGCACCTGGCAACCCCTTCACTTTCTCCTTCCACATCCCTCCTCTCCCGCCTCTCCAGGCAGCCAGGAAAACACCCAGTGCTGACTAAACGCTCATGGAGGTTGCAAGAACCACAGCACAAAATTCAAGGCGCATCTAATGACAAGAATATACTGCAGTAAGATCGGTTGGGCCGTGAAATGAGACATCAGTCACCTGGGCTGACTGACGAAGAGCCCGCTCCTGCCACGGAGCGGAAACGCAGCCCGGCTGCTGGAACCCGAGGGCTCTCTGGGACCAGAGCAACCCCGGCACAACGCTGGGCTGCCAGCTGGGGAAAGTCCCAATTCAGTGCAGTAGTGTTAAGAGCTGTGCCAGGGAACAGTCGAGTGGCAGCTCCCTGGTCTCACTCCACCACGCGAACACGGAGCTCAGCGTGAGCGAGCACAAGCTCCGAGACGTGGGATTTGGGGGAAACAGCCTGACACCCCGTGGGGATGAGCCCTGCCATGCCACCGCTCAGGAGACACGCTTCTCACCCGAGCTCGCTGCGACACGGACGGACAGCGATTGTAGGGATAGGTTAGTGGGAAGTTTGAAGATGACATCACCGCTAATTACTTTAACAGAAGCAATCTGCTAACAAGACTCGTCTCCCCAGCCCTTTGTAAGGCTCCGCCATGAGAATGCAGCCACACCTGGAGCTCAAACAGATACTGAGAAGTCTTCTCCGCCCCCTTTCCTCGCTCAGCATGGTGTGCTCCCCAGCAAAAGCCCCAAATGCTGCCCCTCGAGTCCAAGCAACAACCCCCCCAGCCCCTTCCACCGAGCAACTCCTGCTCCTCGGATAGAGGCATGATGTTGAGCCCTCCAACCCCTTCACCAGCATGACCCGGAGTGCCCTGCCTTCTGGAGGTTCAGCTTGGTGCAGAAATGAACCACCTCTGCCACTCCCAGCCCAGCAACTCCTCCTTCACAGCTTCCCTGGACCTGTCCTCACCTACTCCTTCTTCTTCCAGCAACTCCACTTCCCCTTCCTCAGGAATTCCACCCACTTTTTCTAATCCCAGTAGCCTCTTCTTTAAGGGTATTTTCCCTCGGCTCCGCTGGGCTCACCCACTTCTAGAGCTGCTTCTTCCCCAGGCTAGAGCCCTGCACTCACATGCAGGGCTGCTTCTGCCTCCCCTCACCTCCACCTCTACCTCCAGGGACTCCCTTCTGTTTTCAATTCCTTCCCCCAGGACGCTCCCAAGCATGACCACCGCTCCTTCCAACTTCCTTCAGCCCAAGTCTCCTTTCCTTCAGTGCAGGCCCACTCTGATTCCCTCTTCTTCCAGCACTTGCTCCCTAAAGTCCCCCGTCGCTCCTTCCCTTCCCTCCACAAGCCTTCCTCTCACCGGCTTCTCCAGCAATCCACCCAGATGTAGCCCAAGGAGCTCGGTGCTCTGCAGCTCAACCTTTCCAGGACACAAAAACACGCTTCACCAGGCTCTCCCCGCCTGTGCTGGGTCAGGGAAAACACGCGTAACCGGCTCATGACATTCCCTTCCCTAGTTCACTGGCCGTCTATAACCACCGCGGCTCTCCCACGTGCTCCCATCCCTGGGAAGGAGGAAAGGCACACACCATCATTACCAGCTTCCCTTAAGCACGCCGCCTCCCAGCGCTGCTCGGGGAAAGGAGAGCGTTCACTTTCAGTCACGGTGTTCCTACACACGCGTCACTTCACCGCGAGCCGTATGTACCTACCCCAAACCGGCCGGGCTTCTGTGGCGCGGGCCGAACAAACAGTTCCTTCCACACCAGGCAACTCCCAACCAGGGCAGATCCAGGATGGCACAAAAGACGGGACTGCGGTCTACCTGTTCCCACTCTGGTTTTGGTAACAATGCCCAGGAGCCACACGGAGAAGCCCGTTTCAGAGCTCATGGCCATCCTCAGATGCAGCACCCTAACCTCCCACGGCTGAGCCCGAGATCAAGGACCCCCTCTTCTCCCTCTGCGGGGGCTCTCTGCTGATTTTGATGTTGCACAACCAGTTCTCACCCATCACACTGAGATTTAAGACTCTCAAAACCAGCAGGGAGAGGAAAAACATTCCAAAACCTACTGGCCAGCAACACAACTGAACCAGGCACAGGGTCTCGCGCTGCAGACCCCCAAGTGCCAGAGCATCACTTGTCTCTAACACCCCTCCATCTTCCAGGGCAGAGACTGAAAACAAGACTCAGGCCAGCTCCCTCTGCCGCAGAACTCGGACAGCGGGAAGTCAAAGCAGGATTCTTTCTCCCAGCCCTGACACCTGGACACTCAGCACCGAAAGCCAAAAGGCAAAGCCATGGGCATCAGGTTGGCTGGCTGGCCCGGGGAGGGGGGAAGGCGAGTGTTGAGACTCCCATGACATGAAGCTACAGCGTCCCCCCTTGTCACCTGCAGCATGGCAATACAGACCTGAGCCCAGCACTGTGCAGGAACGGGAGTCCCTGCCTCAGAGGGGCAATTCGGTGACGCTCTCCTGCTGTTAATTTGGGAGGAGAATGCACAGCAACGCCTACTGGATGCTTTCACTCTGTGGGGAAATTAGGGAACCTGGCCAGAATCAGGTTCCCACCGCTGTCCTCCTGACTTCAGGCATGACAGCCCACACCTCACATCACCACATTTCCCCATGGTGAGACGTACCGGGTTTTTTTTTAAGATGACTAAGGTACAGAAAAGGGACAGAAATTTTATTGCAGAGAAGGGCTAGAAGGCTGGTGGCCACTCAGCGCTTATCTCCTGACCTGGCTTACACAGCTCCCACCCTCCTTCCTCTGCTTTACATGGGATTAGCCCCATTTTACGGACAAAGCAGGGAAGAATGCCATCTCACCCATCACAGCTGCATCCGAGGGACAAATCCATCCTCTTGCCACTGGGTTACGAGACCCAACAGCCAGTGAGGGAAACAAGGGGCCCAGCAACAGATGTGAATGGCCCCAAAGAGGCTTCTGAAACAGGAGCCGGAGGTCTCTTGTCACACCCTGGCAGCCCCACCCAACTAACCGCTTTGCAGTCTCCCATCAGGGCTTGTACTTCAGAAACAGAGAAGAAAACGCTGCTGAAGAAGAGGTGCTGCCTCAACCTGAGGTAGTGAAGGGGACAATTAGGTTAAGCCCAATAAGGCGATCTGAGATAACTCCTCATCTCAATGTGCACAAGGCCCCAGTTGTATTTTATAACCGCACACATATCCCCCCCCCAAAAAAAAGCCAGCAACACCTAGGATTGAAAACCCTGCTTCCCTAAACACCCAAATTCGGGGCCGTGCAGATCTAGGGGAAGCTGCTTCCTAGGGAGTTGCCAGGAAGGCAGCACGCCAAGTGCAAGAGAAGCCAACCATCGAAGTCCCAAACCAGCAAGACGGAGGGGGGCAGGAGGAAGGCTGGGGCTTTCATCCCATCTCAGGGAGACGCCACCAAACACACAGACAGAACAACCTGGGGTTCACACACCTCGTGTTTACGATTCGGGACTGCTGAGGAGAAGCCAGGTTGAACACCTGCCAACGCAACCCAGTCCACTGCCAAAACCGGGGAGCACAGTGCGGAAACACGCTTGGAGGAGAGGAGGAGTTACGCTTCTCACGCATGGGACAGGACTCTGTGGCCGGAGAGCTGGGTCTTAATTTCTGGTCCTCAGCCAGCCACAGGAGCCAAAGTGCGAAAGCCAAAGGTCACAAAGACCCAAGGCGTTAAGACCTTCTGTAGGGGCAGCGAGGCCAGTCCTGGGTGCAGCCCACACGCAACTTCCCAGCCGCAGCCCACAGGTGTTCCTCCGGGCAGGAGGGAACCATGCGCTGCCCGCTCAGGGAGCCGGCCCGCAGGCAGGCAGAGGCGCCGGGAAGCGAGGGCGACGTGCACCGAGGCCCAAGGAGCACAGTCACCATCGGCGCCTGCCTACCGGAGTGCACTGGAAGCAGAGCCCCGTTTGGGTGCGCTTACGCCCCACTCGCACGCACGGGCAGCCATTATCCCCGGGGCTCTCTTCCCACCGTTGCTCCCTGCTGCCCAGACACTCACCCAAGGTCGCTCTCGGCTTCCCCGGGCCTGGGGAAACGTCCGGCCCTCCCGGGAGAGGAAGGGCAGGGCGCGGGGAAGAGGGATCCGGGCAGGGAGACGGGGCCGCCGCTCGGCCCGGCGGAAGGCAGGGAGGGAGGTAGACAGACGCGGCGGCCGGGACCCGGAGGAAGCACAGCTCCCCGTCCCGGAGGCGCCTCGGGCCATGAGACAGGGACGGGTTACGGGAGGCGCCGGGCAGGGACCGGCAGAGGCGGCCGGTGCGGAACAGCACTGCGGGGGCGTGGGGACCGTCACCGGGACCGCCCGAGAGGGCCGGCCGAGGGGAAGAGGCCAGCGGGAGTGCTCGGGGGCCGAACCGGGACGAGCCGGGCGGGGGCCGGTCCCCTGCGGAGGGGGGCCGAGCAGGACGCTCGCCGCCGGGGAGCCCGGGCGAGCAGAGCGCAGGGCAAAGCGGGGCACGGCCCGCGCCGCGCCGAGACGGGCGGCGGCACGGGGAAAGGAGCCGCGGAGGCACGCCCGGGCCGGCAGAGGCGACCGGCAACCTGGCCCCGGGGAAGGGCGAGGGAAGCCGGCCCGCTGAGGAGGGGGCGGCCGGGCCTGCGAGGCGGGGCCGGTGCCCGCGGGAGGAGCGGGAGGGGGGCGCGCGGCGGGCCAGGCGCGGGGCGCGAGGCGGGCCCGCTGGCCACGTGACTCACCGGCGGCGGGCGGGAGGCCGCGAGCGCGCGCCCAACACTCCGGGCAACGAACCGTCGCCGCGCTCAGCGGCCGGGCACGACGTCACGGCCCCGCGCCTGCGCGCCGCCCGCCACCCCCGCGCACCCCCCGCCGCCGCTCCTCATTGGCCACCGCGCCGCGAACGGCCGGGAAGGGGGCAGTGCGCATGCGCGCGGGGAGGCGGCGGGGAGAGGGCGAGCCCGGGGGCGCGCATGCGTCACGGGATGGGGCGGTGCCGGGTGCACAGGCGGCTCCGCGGCAGGGAAGGGCGCGTGCGCGGAGCGTACCACGCCGGAGGGGGGGGAGCGCGAGGCCGGCACCCCGCCGAGCCGCCCCGGAGCCGGGACCTCCGCGACCCCCCGGCAGAGCCCGGGCCCGGGGCCGAGCTCCTCTCCCGGTGCCTGCTTTCCACCCCGCTCTCCGGCAGGCGCCCGCCCAGCCTCAGCATCTCTGCGGGGCACCGCCTCATGCTGCCCAGCCCCCTCGGGCCCCAGCCCCCCCGGGCCCCAGCCCCCCCGGGCCCAGCCCCCTCCGGGCCCAGCCCCCTCCGGGCCCAGCCCCCTCCGGGCCCCAGCCCCCTCCGGGCCCCAGCCCCCTCCGGGCCGAGCCAGAGCCACGAGCAAAAGGCTTCATGGTTTAATTTAAAAAGTTAGAAAAGGGCTTAAAAATGGTGGGCAGAGGCAGAGGAGCTACTTCAGGTCCATGAAGCGGATGTCCATGATGAGGAGGAAGTTCTTGGGCAGGGGCCGCGGGGCAGGGGACAGCACGGTGAAGACCTGCCGCTCCAGGTCAACGCCGGTGACAACGATGAAACCGGCCACACTGGTCTCGGAGATGTTGTCGTCGGGGCTGTCGGCAGTGCTGACGCTCAGGAGGTGATGTACCATGTCCCGCCCCGGCGTCACTGGCACCAGCTTCAGCTGGTTGTCCTCCTGCGACATGCCCAGGGGGAGGCAGGAGTCTGGGATGGTTGGAGCCCCCACCTTGTAGATCTTGACATCGGAGAACTTGACGTCAAAGGCGTGAGGGTAGAAGCAACCCCGGAAGCCATAGAAATACTCCCGGATGCGGTCGTCCCGGCACTCCCGCCGGAAGTCCTTGGAACGTTCCACCACCCCGCCGGACTTGGGGAGCAGGACAGTGCGGACAAAGTGGGGCAGGTCCCTCTTCAGCTCATTGTAGAGCCGCTCCTGGTCCAGCACCACCACCACGTCCACCTCGAAGGCGGAGGCAGCGTGCACCAGCGCCTGGTACCCTGAGCCCTTCACCCAGCCGCAGGTGTTGATGACACAGCCACTCACTGAGGCGCGGCGGTTCACCTCGCAGCGCTGGTTGAAGACGTCAGCCAGGCGGGATGTGATCTGCAGAGGGGAAACAGGGAGGAGGTATCAGAGCAGAGACACCTTTATGGGGCACCTGCGTACACCAGACCTCAGCCAGCTCTCTCTGACACCATCCCAATAGCTGCAAAGGGGCGATTTGCTGTGCAGGAGGCTGAAGCCATCCCTAAAAACCACTGTGAGTAGTGCTGCTTTTCTGTCCCCAGGGCTGCTGGGGGAGCTGCAGTGCCCAGAAGCAGGCACAGCGCATGGGGATGGCTGCCCAGAAGCAGGCGCAGTGCATGGGGATGGTTGCGATGGGGCAAAGTGGATGGACCCAGTGGTGAAGGCGACAGGACAATCCCAGCTAGGCAGGGAGCTCTGGAACCTGGCTCTGAAACGGGCCTGTCCCCTCACGGGGCAGAATTTCTCCCCCCCCTCCCCAGGCTCCCCACACTCACCTTGTTGTAGAGTTTGATGTTGGTGCCGGGTGTGGTGGAGCCAAAGTGGTAGACGAGCGGGGCCTGGAGTGAGAAGCCCTCCTCCACGTCAGCTGGCCGCTCGATGTAGAGGGCGCCCATGGTGCCAGGGATGGAGACGGAGCCCTGTCCCACGTCCAGCTCCACGAAGGTAGGCCGGCGCCCCAGGCGCACGGCATAGTTCAGCAGCAGGCGGCACACAGTTGACTTCCCCACATCAGTGGGTCCCACCACCATGACGCGGGGTCCCCGCTCATCTTCCCTCTCCGCCTGGCGCCGCATCTGCTCCAGGGCCGTGTGGGTGTTGAGGTAGAGCAGCATGGGGGTGTCCTTGGAGACGTAGGCCACCTCGGTGCGGCCGCTGAGCTGGACGGTGCAGCCATGCCAGGTGAAGACAGCCACCTTGGCGCCAGCATCGAAGGTGAACTTCTTGTTGCGGGTGAGCTCGGTGCCGAAGACCTCGGCCATGCCGGTGAGCAGCTCCAGCAGCACCGTCTGCGAGGCCTCCACCTCGAAGCGCAGCTCCGTCTCTCGCTCCAGCTCGAACTTGGCCACCTGCTTCTTCTCCTCGCCGCCGTCGTCTGCCATCACGCGCCCCCGGGACCCGCCCGCCCGCTGCGGAGAGGGGCGGCGGGGCGCCCGGCCTGTCCTGTGCCCCCGCCCCGATGTGGGGGTCCCGGCCCGCCCTCAGGCCGCTGCCATGGACCCACCGGGGCCGCCCGATTGCGCCTCCCGCCTGCCTCCGGGATCCGCCCCTCTGCGCCGGAAGTGAGGTCAGAGAGACGCGCCCGCACGCCTCAGGCTCGTTGGGCGGAGGGGCTGCGGCGAGGGTTGCCATGGCAGCAGCGCGGGGCCGCGGGCGCGTCGTGATGACGCAGGGGAGGGGGCGGTGTCCCTCCGAGAGGCGGAGTCCGGGCGCTTTACATCCATCTGCATGGCGCCCGGGGCTCGTTTGTGCCTCATTAGGCTGCCGTGTCCGTGTCCCCCCGCCCCGCCCCGCCCCGCCGCACACGGGTCCCGGGCTCGCTGGCGTCTCGTTTGCAGCCATTTGCAAGCGGCCGCCTCCCCCCGTCCGATTCACATCGCATTTGCACATGCCGAGGGGTGACTCCCGGGGCGGGGAGGGCTGGGGGCACGGGGGGACCGGGGGGGGGCGGGACACCAGGGCTGCCGAGGGGCGCCGTCGCCCGCAGCGGCGGGGCTGACGTCGGAGGTGCCGGGCGGTGACGTCACGGAGGCCGGGTGCAGGCGGTGACGTCGCGGCGGCGGAGGATGAGTCACCGTGCCGTGATGCAGCCCCCGAGCACGCAGCCCCCCCCGCTCCCGCCCCCGCCCCCCCCCCCCGCTGCCGCCCGGTGCCCGCGCCCGACACCCGCCCCGGGGACAGTGGCAGCGGCGGCAGCGGGGACAGCAGCAGGCGGTGAGCGGCTCCCGGCCTCCCCCGGCCCCCCAGCATCTCCACCCACCCTCCCCGGCACCCCTAACATCCTGCCTCACCGGGACCCCCAATCCTCCAGTCCCAGGGCCCCCAGTGACCCCTCACGGGATCCCCCGTCATGTCCCCAGGACTCCTACGGTCCCGTCCTGAGACCTCCATCGTGTCGTGTCGTGTCGTGTCGTGTCGTGTCGTGTCGTGTCGTGTGTGTGTGTTCCGGCGCCCCGGGCCCCCCATCATCCCGTCCCGGGACCCCCGATATCCCCACCCCACACCGCCCCCCGCCCGGTTCTCTCCTCCGGGACTCCCTTCCCACCCCAACCCCCGCCCCCCCTTTCTCTTATGGCTCCCCCGGGGACCGGAGGGACGGGGCGGTGGCGCCCCGCGCTGCCCCTCACTCCTGCGATGAGCTGGCCCAGCCTCAGCCGGCACGGGGCGGGGCGGGGGTGGAGGCGGGCTGAGAGCCGGCTGTACCGCGGGCAGGGGGGCGGGGTGTTTGTGCCCGGGAAGTGCCGCCCCCCTCCTCACAATCCCCTTTTAACCCTTTGCAGGCCACCCCCCTTTTCCGCCTGCGTCTCACCTGGGTGGGGGGGGCCCGGGGCGGCGGTGCCCCCCCGACCTCGGCGCGGGAGGAACGACGGCTCTCGGCGCTCTGTTGCGCTGCTTCCCCTGCGAGCGGCTCTGCGGGGGGTGCACGGTGCCCCCCGCTCCCCCGCGCCCTCCCGGGGCCCTGCCGCCCGCCATGCCGCCCCCCCGCCACCGCCTGCCCCCCGCCTCCCGCCTGCCCCCCCGGACCTTCCACAGCTACCTGCCTCGCTCCCACCGCACCTACAGCTGCGTCCACTGCAGGGCGCACCTGGCCCGGCATGAGGAGCTCATCTCCAAGGTGCCCCCCCGGCTACCCGCCCCGGCCGCCCCCACCCGGGTCAGGGAGCGTACTCCACCGGCGTCCGCAGGGCAGGGACCTCCATCCCGCGGGGCCCCGGGCAGCGAGCATCTGCCCTTCCCCCGCTGACCGGGTGTGAGCCTCTTCCGCGGTGGCGTGGGGACACACAGCAACCCCCCATTCACACCCCCACCCCCCCACACACACACACCCCCGGCGCTCCTGGCGCGGCAAGTGACCCCCACGGTGTCCCCGGTGGGAGGGACGCAACCCCTTCCGCAGCCCCCATGGTGGTGAGCATTGGCCCAGGGGCCCCAGGGCAGTGAGTGTGTGTGTGTCCCCTGCGCTGTCCTGGGGTGCGGGTGTCCCCTCTGAGGTGACCGTCCCCCTGCGGTGTCCCCAGGCTGCTGAGTGAGTGTCCCCCCACGCCACGCCGGACCAGGGGTCTGGGTACCCCGGGGTGCAAGGGCCCAGGGGTGTGGGTGCTGCAGGATGCAGGTACCCCAGCTGTGCGGGGGCCCAGGGGTGCAGGGGCCTAGGTCCTCACAGCCCAGCTGGTGATGGTGCCGTGTCCCCACAGTCCTTCCAGGGCAGCCACGGCCGGGCCTACCTGTTCAACTCCGTGTGAGTACCACCCGCACTCTGGCACGGTGGCTGTGAGCAGCAGGGACAGCAGGAGGGAGGGGGGGCTGTGGGCACCAGTGGGTCACCCAGGGCAGCTGAACAGCAGTGCCAGACCATGCTGTGCCACGCTGTGCTATGCCAGGCTGTGCCATGCCACTGCCTGTGCCATGCTGTTGGCTATGCTGTGCCAGGCTGTGCCATGCCAGGCTATGTCATGCCAGGCTGTGCCATGCTGTTGGCTATGCTGTGCCAGGCTGTGCTGTACCAGGCTATGCCATGCCAGGCTGTGCCACACTGTTGGCTGTGCCATACCAGGTTGTGCCATGTCGTTGGCTGACCCCTGTCTCCTGGTGCAGGGTGAACGTGGGCTGTGGGCCAGTGGAGCAGCGGCTGCTGCTGACGGGGCTGCACTCAGTGGCCGACATCTTCTGCCAGAGCTGCAAGACCACCCTGGGCTGGAAATACGTGAGTGCCCCTGCACCCAGCACCCCCACCCCGCTGCGGGCTCTGCCACTGGCACCCGCATCCCCATTACCACGGGCAGCACCCAGGGCATCCTGAGCCCAGCCTGTGGGCAGCGCCCCTGGCACCCCACACCCCTGGGCTGGGCACCCCAAACCCGTGTCCCCCAGGAGCAGGCCTTCGAGACCAGCCAGAAGTACAAGGAGGGGAAGTTCATCATCGAGATGTTGCACATGGTGAAGGAGAACGGCTGGGACTGAGCGCATGGCGGCACTCTGTGGGCACCCCCTGCTCTCCCCAATGTCCCCTGGGTGCCCAGTGCCAGCCAGTGCCCTCTGGGAGGTGCAGTGCCTGTCACCAGCACGTTGGGGCTGCGGGGGCTTTTCTAGGGCAATAAAGGCTTTCTTTTTTCCTAGGAGGGTTCTGAGTGTCACCAGCCCCCAATGCTGCCACACCACCCCCCACTGGCTCAGCCCTGGCACACAACCAGGACCCCCAACTCCCCCCACGGGCACCCCGGCTGTCCCTCCCCCTCCCTACAGGCAGGAGCGGTGCTGGACTCAGTGCGTTTATTGGGGCCTCAGCCCCCCCACAAAGAAACTGAGGCACAGGGGGCAGGGACCCCATAGTGCCCTGTGGGAGGGAGGGGAGATGTGGAGAGATGGGGGGGTTGGAGATAGGGAGGGAGGGGAGGGAGAGGTGGGGCGATGGATGGGAAGGGGGGAGGGAAGGGGATATGGGGGTCAGGGAAGGAGGGAAAAGAGGGATGGATGGGGGCTGGAGGGTGGTGGGAAGGAAAGGGGGAGGGAGAGTGGGAAGGGGGAGGGCTGGAGTGAGAGGAGGGCTGGAGGGAGAGGATGAGGGCCGGAGGGGGAGGAGGGACAAGGGGAGGAGGGAGGGAGAGAGAGGGAAGAGAGGAGGAGGTGGGAAGAGGGGGAGGCGAGGGGTGGGGGGTGTCAGGGCTGGGGGTCACTGAGGCGGCCCATGAATAACGGAACGGCGCCGGCGTCGTGCCAGAGAACGAAGAGGAAGGGGCGCAGGGCCTCCAGCATCAGGGCCGTGCGCGCCACCGAGGTGGCCATGGCTCCCGCCGCCTCCACGCCGGCCTCGTCCAGCGCCAGCACCGCCCGGTGCCGCGCCGCGTCCACCGCCGCCGGGCCCCGCGCCATCCCGCACAGCTCCGCATCCAGGAACAGCCCGTAGTCTGCGGGAGCCGTCCTCAGCGCCACGGGCACCGCGGGCACCATGGGCCGGGGGTGGGGAGACGGGGGATATTGGGAACACCAGAGACAGCAGGGAAATTGGGGGTCGCGGGAGACGCAGCAGGCACCAGGGCGCACTGGGGCACGGGAGACACCCGGGACACCGGTACTGGGGGACATCGGGGACAGACAGGGCGGGGACCCAAGAGGGGGCAGGGACATCCCACAGGGCATGACATCACTGCGCATCCCCTCCTGCACAGCAAGCGACGTCACGCCTAGCCCACCCAGCACGAGCAGCAATGTTGCAGGCAGGCCCCGGGCTGTGGGGTCAGTGGCCTTACCCATGTCGTGGACCAGGGCCACCACGTCCAGGGCGAGGTCAAGGCGCATGCGGGGCAGGGCCAGCGCGGTGGCACGCAGCGGGGTCTGGGATGCCCGCCGCAGCAGCCCCAGGAAGGTTGGGGGGGTCAGCGCCTGCTCCAGTGTCTGCAGCGGCCCCAGGGGCCCAAGTGGCACCAGCACCACGAGGCTCAGCCCCCCGCTCAGCTCCAGCCGCCCCACCTGCAGGACAGACCCCGGCCCTCAGCGCCTCTACAGTGACCTCACAGCCTGGCATCCCTCCTGGCGCCACTGTGGTGATGCCACAGCCTGGCATCCCTCTGGCACCACTGCAGTGATGCCACAGTCTGGCACCCCTCCAAGTCCCAGGAGAATGAGGTCACAGCCCGCACCCACCCCTCAGTGCCAGGGGAGTGACAACATAGCCTGGCACCCTCCCCGAGGATGCCACAGGAACGATGTCACCCGCCTGCCCACTCCCAGTGCCAGAAAAGTGATGTCACACCCTGTTACCCTCTCCGCTCCAGTGCCAGGCAGTGAGGCCCCAGTACCTGGACCTGCAGGTGGGTGTCAGCAAAGGAGCCCACCGGGTACTTCTTGCTGGTCATGGTGGGCACCAGGCGGGGGGGTGCCCCAGGGCGCAGGAAGGGCAGCAGCATCGTCTGCTTGGCCTTCAGCGGCGTGCGCCAGGTGGCTACGGGGATACAGCACCAGGGTTGCAAGAGGGACCGGGGGGTGGAGCCGGAGGGGCCACGCAAGGTGGTGGCCTCGGCCCCACGCTGGGTGCCAGGGAGGTCCCAGGGCAGATCCCAGGGTAGATCCTAGTTCAGGTCTATCCCTGGGGCCATACCCCGGAGGTGGACAGCGCTGAGCAGCAGCAGACGGGGCTGGGGGGGCAGTGCAGACAGGAGCCCGGGCAGGAGCCCCCGGCTCGCCTCGCGCACCCACTCGTTGATGTGCAGCAGGTCCAGGGTCTCGTTGCCGCTCAGTGCGCGCGGGCGGGCGCCGTAGAAGAGCCAGGACTCGTTGAGGAAGCGTGACCGAAGGTGCAGCTCTGTCCAGTGGCACAGCTGGCATCACCCTGTGCCTGCCTAGCACCGGGCATCCTGCCACTGCCCACCCATCCACCCACCTCACCTGGGTGGTGGAAGATCTCAGCAGCAGAGAAGAGGCCGGGCGCGCTGGCGAGCTGCTTCAGGGCACTGTGCACGCAGCCCAGCTCCGGTGGGTAGGCCAGGATGGCACCCAGACGCTCCTGGGTCTCTCCACGGGCACCTGCAGGCACAGAGGGAGCTAAGCAGGGAACAAGCTGGCACTCCTGCTGCTCCGCAGCTGATGGACTGTGCCCACAGCAGCACGACAGCGGAGCCCACAGCAAAGCGTGCAGCGATGCCCGTGGCAGATCCCACAGTGCCCACGGCAGAGCCCACGCAGTGCCAGTGCCCGCGGGCAGCTCCTCACCCAACAGGATGTGCGAAAGCCCCATGGCCACGTTGATGGGGGAGAAGAGCAGGTTGGCATCGGGCTGGGCAGCCTCTGCCATGTGCTGGTAGAAGCGGAGGGCGAACGTGCCCAGCGCTTCGGCCACGGCCACCCGCTGCTCCTCTGTGGGCACCCCACAGGCCTCAGCCGGCTCCTCGTCCCCAGGGCATGGGGGAGCAGTGGTCCCCAGGGTGTCCGGGAGGCCACAGGTGGTGTTAGGGGTGGGTGCCACCGTGCTCCCATTGGCCATGGTGCCCAGCTCCTCGGGGCTCGGTGCTGCCACACTCCCGTTGGCCATGGTGCCCAGCTCTTCGGGGCTCGGTGCTGCCACACTCCCGTTGGCCATGGTGCCCAGCTCCTCAGGGCTTGGTGCTGCCACGCTCCTGTTGGCCATGGTGCCCAGCTCTTCAGGGCTTGGTGCTGCCACACTCCTGTTGGCCATGGTGCCCAGCTCCTCGGGGCTCGGTGCTGCCACACTCCCGTTGGCCATCATGCCCAGCTCCTCAGGGCTCGGTGCTGCCACACTCCCATTGGACATGGTGCCCAGCTCCTCGAGGCTGGGGAGTTCTATGGCCTTGAGGGGGGCATCTGAAATGGGTAGCTCCTCAGGGTGGGCACAGTGGGTGGGCATGGGCAGGACAGATGCCCCCACGTCCCCCGGTGGGCCTGGGGCAGGATGGGGGGGCACCATCATCATTCGGGGCTCTGTGCGCAGCTCCAGCTTGGTGGGAGAGGTCTCCAGCACCTGGGCACAGGGAATGCAGTGAGGGGGGCAGGGGCACCTGAGGGGGGGGAACATGCATGAGGCTGGGCACAGGGGCAGCTGGGTGCAGGACAGCCATGTCCCCAGGCCACACTTACCGGGGTGACGGTGGCTGTGGCCACCAGCAGCATCAGGGGCAGCCAAAGTGTCATGGTGGGCATCCTGGAGGGCAAGCATGGGTCAAGGCCTTTGATGGGCACCCCCCCAGCTCCTGGCACCCCACCTTGACACCCAACACCCTCCCAGCCCAGTGCCCTGCTCCCCGTTCCCAGCGGCGCTGGTATCCCCACCCTGTGACCCCCCTACCCAGGGCTGCCCAATGTTCCAACACCCCCCAGGGAGCTGGTGTGGGGGGCAGAAGGAGGCAGCACCCCAGGCCCACCTGGGTGCCCAGCGGGTCAGGTCCCTGCGTGTCTGGCTGAGTGCGGCGGGGATCTGGCCGGATTTGGCCCTGCCTGGTTAAAGATTAAGGAGGGTGGCAGGCAGCAGCCGAGACTTCCCGTAAATCAGGCGGGCCAGCGCTGGGGGGGTGCCTGGAGCAGACCAGAGGGGCGGGCTGGGCTTAATTAAGTGCGTGTTGCAGGATGTGGCCCTCCCTCCAGCCCGACGTCCCGCTCTGCTCCAGGCACTGGAGGACCGAGCCCCTTGGGGACACCACGGCAGGCGGGGGGAGGAGGTGTTCTGCCTCCTTCCCCAACTCCCGTGGTGATGAGGGGCGGTCTGCCCACTCAGGCCCCAGCTCCAGCTGGGGTCCTCATCTCTCTGATCCCCGCAGTGATTTGGGGGGAGATCCAGGTGGTCTGAACCCTCCTTCTCCAGTGTGTCCCCCCCCATGCCTCTGCTGCCTGGGGTGAGGCAAGGGCGATCTTGCCCCTCTGCCCTCCAACCCTCGGTACACCCTGCCCAGACAGCAGGGGATGATCAGGGAGCCTGCCTAACCCACGTCTCTCCAGCGCCTGGAGCTGCCCCAGGAGCGTCTGGCCACTCCTACACCAACCCTAGGACCTCCTCTGCCTGTGCCAGGCTTGGGACTTGGAGGGGTGGAGCCCCCAAAGAGCCCTCCCGACCCCACTGAAAGACCCAACCTACTGCCTCTGGGCAGCCAGGGCACCGTGGGGCAGGCTGCCCTCACCCCACGTCCCAGCAGGCACTGAGGCAGGGACCCCTCTGGTAGCCCACCCTGCCAGACCTGCCATGCCCACGACTGCATGGGGCAGGTCCAGCCCCTCACTGCCAACTTCTGCGGCCCTGGGGCACCCAGAGGCTGGCTGAACCCTCATTCCGCCCATCTCTGTGGTCCAGGGACACCTGTCTGGCCCCTCATCCCGCCCATCACCGTGGCCCCAGGCCCCCCTGCCCCACAGCGCGTGCTAGGGGCGGTGCTGGAGCAGCCGGACCCGCCTCCCCCGGGCCGGGACCTGACGGAGCCCCGCCCAGCGGCACCGGGCACCGGTACCATGGCCGGGAGGATCGCCAAGGTGCGAAGGGGGAACCGGGGGTACAGGGGACACGGGGCCGTGGAGGTACCAGGGGGTTGTGGGGGGTCGCAGTGTCCGTCCTGCGCGGTACTGACTCCCGGGTGCGGGGCGGCCGCGGGCTACCGACCTCGGGGTGCGGCGGGGTCGGGCGGGTATTGGGGTGCCGGGGTAGGGGCGGACGTGCCAGTGCCGCTGCGGCAGTGCCGGGGTGCTGGTGTCAGGGCTGTGCCGGTGCCGAGGCGGGGTACCGGGGGTTTCCAAGCCCCCACGGGGCGCGCCGCGGTCCGGTTTCGTTTTCCCGGAGAGGACCGATGGGGGGGGGGGACGACGGGGGGGGCGGAGCGGCACCGGCGCGCCCCGCCCAGGGCGTGTCCCGGGCCCTGTCCCGCCACGGGGGCGTGTCCCATGACTGACCCCCGCCCACAGGAGCTGGACCAGGCCCGGCGCTGGGACGGAGCCTGGGACGTGCGGCCGCTGGATGGGAACATTCTGCGCTGGGGGGGGCTGCTGCTGCCCGTGCGTGGGGCTCGGGGGACATGCAGCGTGTGTGGGGCTGGGGAAACACACACACACTATATGTGGGGCTGGGGGCGGGGGCACACATTCGATGTGGGGCTGGGGGACACACACCATGTGTGGGGCTGGGGTAGGGAATTCCCTGAGCAGAGGGTTGGGAGACCTGGTGGCAAAGGGGAGGGGTCCCGATCTCCTGGGGGCGTGGAGGACTTGAGGGGACTACGGGGACATGTGGGGCCTGGGCAGGGGGGGAGGTGGGGAGAGTTTACCCTGTAGACATGGGGTGTCTCCTGGGGGGCACCTAAGGGGGTGTCCCTACCAAAGCAGTGTGAGGGAGGGACATCCTGGGGTCGCAGACTGGGAGCACTGGGGGGTGGTTCCCCTCCTGGGGGGCTTGGGCTGGGGGTAGTTGTCTCCCCAGGGTGGCACTGGGCAGGGACAGGGGTCCACCCGATGGCCTCTGCAACAAGAGGAGCTGAGGTGCCCCTCCTTTGCCATGCCAGAACAACCCCCCATACAATGCAGGCGCCTTCCGCTTCGAGCTGACCTTCTCCCCCCACCACCCGCTGACACCCCCCAGCATCACCCTCCGCACCAGCATCTACCACCCCGGCGTAGACCCTGACGGCCATGTCTGCCAGCCCCTTACCTCTGTCCAGAACTGGGTGCCCAGCACCCGTGCCATCCAAGGTGGGCACCTCAGGGATGGGGGTGGGCATGGCAGGAGGCGGTGCCTGTCCTGATGCCCCCCCTCCCCCTGGTGCCTGTAGTGCTGCAGGACCTGCTGCTGATGCTGGACAACCCAGACCCCCAGCGAGCTCTGCGTCACGATCTGGCCCGTGAACTACAGGACCAGCCTGAGGTTTTCTGGCGCCGGGCAGAGGAACACACCCACCTCCATGCCGAGCCGCGCCCCAGCCCCTGAACCCCATACCTGGGGGCATTCAGGGGCACCCGTGTCTCACCCCCCTCTCCGTGCTGGCCAGGGTTGACCCTGGCATCGCCTCCATCATGGCGCTGGAGCCTGGGCATGGTGGCAGCCTGGCCACACTGGGGAGTACTGGCACACTGCTTAATGTAAGTTAATAAATGTGCTCCTGTTCCTGCTTTGGCACCATGATGCCTCACTGGGATGGGGATGGGGACAGCGAGGTGCTGCTCACCATGCACCCACCCCAGGGGGAATACCGCCCCAGCTCCCTGACTCCTCTGTGGTGGCAGCGGCGCCAGCTTATGCCAATCCCCAACACCCCTCTCGGCACCAGCATCCCTGCACCCGCACCCCCCCGCAAGAGACAAGGCTGCTGCTGCACAGCACCATGAGCCTTTACTGCTGGGGTATGGGGCCGGGAACGAAGCAGGGGGGCTGACACGTGTGTGGGGGTGCTGCAGGGGACCCCTCTGGTCAGCGCTGCTTGGTCCTGACCAGCCCCTTGGCCACTAGGCAGCGGTACAGCTCCTGCAGGTACGTGTACACACACTTGGCGTCGGGCACCGGCAGCCGCACCATGTCCTCCACCTCCAGCAGTGGGGCGCAGCCTGCCCGCTCCCTGTGGCGACACAGCTGTCACCTAGGGCCACCCACAGGGATGGGGAAGGTTCGGGGGGTGCTGGTGTGCGTGTGCGGGAGGGGGGAGGGGGTGTGTTTCACACTCTCACTCGGCAGTGGTGAAGGCCAGGGCAAAGTTGTGCCGTCGGGCGCCGGGCTCCAGGCCGCCATAGTCGAAGGCATCGGGGAAGAAGCTGTGGAGGAGGGCGCAGAAGGCCAGGCCGCTGCCCCAGCTCCCAGAGAAGTTCTGCACATCGACGTGCTGCAGCGGAGGGGTGGGACGGGACAGGGGACGACATGGGGTGGGACATGGGTGGGGAGACATGGGATGGGACGGGACAGGACACAGGACAGGTCGGGACACAGGTGGGGGACACGGGACAGGATGGGATGGGCCACGGGCCACGGGCAGGGGGACATGATGGGGGGAGTCAGGCCGCCCCACCCGCGGCCACCCCACGTGCGGCCGCCCCGTCCCGGTTCGCACCTGGTAGCCGCGGGTCCTGGCGCGGCACCACTCCAGCAGCATGGCCTTCACGGCGGCGGTGCCCCCCGTCCGCCGCAGGTGCGGGGCCGGCCCCTTGGCTGCCCTGCGAGCGGCGCCGGGCGCGGTGGGGCGCGGGGGGGAGCGGGGTCCTTCCCCCCCTCGGCCCGAGCCTCCCGCCCGCGCCTCATTGGTTGCTGCCCTCCCCGTCCGGACCCCCAATTGGCCGGACCCTACCCCATGGGGCATCCCCATTGGTCCACCTCTGCCCTCCCTCTCCAAGGCGGCCTTCTCATTGGTTGATCCATGCCCCACTGTTACCCGTTGGCCCATTTCCCCCGCGGCGTCCGCCACTGGGGCTCCCCATTGGCTAGCGGCCCTGACCGACCCCCTCCCCGAGTACCAATAGCCCACTCATGGCCCCCTCACATGGCCCCGAGCTCCCCCATAGCACGCCGTGCCCTCCCATACCCCCATGCTCCACACCCCCCCGGTGATCCTCGTGTCCCCCAGCCCGCCAGTCCCCCCGTGCCCCCTATACCCCCATGATCCACACACCTCCGTGACCACCGTGGACCCCCGCGGCTCCCCACGCCCCCCAGCCCGCCAGTCCGCCGTGACCCCCCCAATACTCCGCATACACCCCACGCCCCCGTGCCTCCCATGGCTCAGTGCCCCCCCCCCCCGCCCCCTCTCACCCCCCGAACTTCTCCAGGATGGCGCTCCGCCCTTGTGCCCGGGCACTCGCCCGCGGCCGCCCCCCGGCGCCCTCTGGCCTCGGCCTCGCTGTCCCGGGGAGCGTCCGGCCGCCCGCCCCTGCCGCCGGCACAGCCCTGTGGGCACACGGGTGGGCTCGTGGGCGGAGGACACACACCCCCCAAACACCCCCCGTGGGGCCGTGCCCCCGCCCCCCCTGCCCCCACTCACGTCTTGCCGCGCCCTGAGCCGTCGACGGCAGCTGCAAGGAAGAGAGGGGAGGGCAGCGGGGGAGACACACGGCGGGGAGGCACCCCATCCCCGAGGTGCGCCTCACCCCCGCCCTCCCGTGCTCCTCCAGGGATCCCGCCAGTGCCCGGGGGAGGACGGGGGAACGGTGTGCGGAGCGGCAGTGACCCCCGGGCGGCCCTTACCTGTGGGGGACACAGGGGACACGGGGGACGTGGGGGACACGGGGGACGTGGGGCTGGTGCCCCCCCCCGGGGACGAGCAGGGGGGAAATTCGGGCCACAGCTCGTCCTCCTCGTCCTGCAGCCAGGCGGGGTCCTGCAGACACAGCCGGGCGGTGCTCGGCCTGGGGGGTGGCACCCCCAACCCCACCCCACGCCTGTCCCCCAGTGTCCCCTCTCACCTGCCGGCCCCGGGCGCCGCCCGCCGCCGCCTGCTCCTCCGCAGCGCGTCCCCCGGCACCCCCTGCCCCGGAACCCCCTTCAGAACCCCCTGCCACGGCACCCCCTGCCTCGGCATCCCCCTCGGAACCCCCTGTCCCGGCTCCCTCTGCCCCTGCACTCCCCTCCGCACCGCTCGCCCCGGCACCGTCTGCCCCGGCACCCCCCTCGGAATCCCCTGCCGCGGCAACCCCTGTCTCGGCCCCCTTCGCAGCCTCTCCCTTGGTGTGCCCCCCGCCATTCCCCCCTGCCTGGCCATCGTCCCCCACATCCCGTGCCGCCTTGCTGCCAACCCCCGCGCCCCCCGTGTCCTCACCCCCCATGTCCCCCACTGCCCTGGCATCGCCCTCCGTGTCCGCCGTGTCCCCCACGGCGCCTGTATCCCTGTCCTCACTCCCCACGGCCCCCGTGTCCCCGTCCCCACCCCCCACATCCCCTTCTCCCTGGGGTTCGCCCCCACTGGCCCCCGCCGCCCCTTCCCCTTGGCCGTCACTCCCGTCGCCCCCCCCCTGCCCGGGGGTCCCTCCCGTCATGCTGGGCTGCCGCTTCCCCGTTGCCCTTCTCCGCCCCCACATCCCCCGGGTCCGCGGGGGGCTGAGGAGGGGTGTCCGGGGTGGGGGTGTCCGGGGTGGGGGTGCCAGGTGTGTCGGGTTCTCTCAGGGGCTCCATGCTGCTGTGGTCACTGCTGCAGGGGCACAAGGCTGTCACTGGGAAGCCCCCGGTACCCCCCCGTCCCCTGTCCCCTTGGTCCCCTCCAGCCCACACACCCCCATTTCCCCACCCTGGGTACCCTGTGCACCTGCCCAGCCCCCATTAACCACCCAGTTCCCCCCAGCCACCCGACACCCCTGTATCCTTCCTAAGCCCGCCTTGCCCCCACCCCAGGACCATTCATTTACCCCTTCCGACCCCCCATGTCCAATCCCAGCACCTCCAGTTCCCCCTCCCGACACCCCCAGTCCCCTTTCGACCCCCCCATGTCCCATCCCCGCCCCCCATTCCCTTTCCTGACCCCTCCGGTCTCCTCCCGACCCCCAAGGCTTATCCGGGCCCCCCAAATCCGCCCCCCCTTCCCCATTCGCCCCTGGTCTCCCGAGACCCCCGTACCCTCCCGGTCCCGCTCCCGCCCCGGCCGCTCTCTCCGGCCCCGCCCGCCCCGGCGCTATTTTTACCCGGCGGGGGCAGGTGCCGCTTTCACTCACCGCCCACCCGCGGGGCCCGGGCACGCGTGGGGCCAGGGCGGGGGGAGACGGGGACACACGTGGGGACGGGACGGACACACGGACACGGCCGGGGCGGGGGGACGCGCCGACGCTCCCGTCCGGACACCGGGGACACCCGGGGGGTACGGGGGGGGGACAGGTGTGACCCCGGGGGAGGGAACCAGGGTACATGGGTACCCCAGAGAGGGACGCGGGGGTCGCAGGTACGGGGGGACACGGGGGGGACACAACCAGGGCACAAGCCCGAGCGACGCTCTCGCCCAGGCGGCCCCCTCCCCGGGCGCTGGGCCCCGTCTCCCCGGCGCTGGCCCCTCCCTCGGGCGCTGACCCCCGTCCCCCGGCGCTGGCTCCGCCCCCGGGCGCTGGGCCCCGCCCCGGGCGCTGGGCCCCGTCCCCCCGGCGCTGGCCCCGCCCCCGGGCGCTGACCCCCGTCCCCCGGCGCTGGCCCCGCCTCTTGCAGGGCGAAGGGCTGGCAAAGGGCTGGCAAAGCGCAAGGGGGCCCCCCCCTCGCCCCTCCCTGCGTGCCGGCGCCGCCGCGCCCCCCCCCCCCGCGGGGCCCTATCAGCGTTGGGGCCGCTGCCCCGTTCCCCCGCCCGCCTGGCTTTTATTGGATGGGGCCGGCGGCGGGGCGGGGCTGCCTCGGCGGGCGGGCGGAAGCGCGGCACTCACGTGGTTCCTGCCGGCGGCCGCCGAACCGGGCCGGGCCGGGCGCCATGGACCCGCTGCGGGCCCAGCAGCTGGCGGCCGAGCTGGAGGTTGACATGATGGCCGACATGTACAACCGGTGCGTCCCGCCGGGGGAGCGGCGGGGGGCTTTGGGGAGGCGCTTGGACCTGGGGTGCTGTGGGCAGCGGGGCGGTGCTGGCCCGTGGGGATGAGGAGCTGGGGGGCACTGGGGGGTGTTCGGGCTGGGGGGGGAACTGGGGGTACTGGAAGCTCTGGGGGGTGTCCGGGCCGAGGGGAGGGGGTGCACTGGGGGTGCTGGAGGCTCTGGGGGGTGTCTGGGGCGAGTGGGGACACTGAGGGGGGGTCGGGATGGGGGGGGTATCGGGGGAGTGGGTGCGGGGGGCTCTGGGGGGCGTCGGGGGGGTGCGGGTCTCTGGGGGTTGTCTGGGGTCGGGGGGACGACGTTGGGGGTGCTGGAGGCTCTGGGGGGTGTCTGGGGCGGGGGAGGAGGGAATGAGGATGAGGCACTTGGGGGTACCCGGGTGTGTTGAGGAGTGGCTGGGGTTGGGGGCACCGGAAGTATCAGAGGTGCTGGGGGACCCTGGGGTGCTGTGGGGAGGCTCTGGGGATGGCAGAGGACAGGGGATATGGGGGGGTGCCTGGGGATGGTTGTGGGGGGACAGGAGGAGTTGGGGTGCTGGGCTCGGGGCTGAGGGTGCTGGTGCTGTGCAGGATGACCCAGGCGTGCCACCGAAAGTGCGTCCCCCCCCACTACAAGGATGCGGAGCTGTCGAAGGGGGAAAGCGTGTGCCTGGACCGCTGCGTGGCCAAGTACCTGGAGGTCCACGAGAGGATGGGCAAGAAGCTGACAGAGCTGTCGCTGCAGGATGAGGAGCTCATCAAGCGCATGCAGCAGGGCAGCGGCACTGCCTGAGCCCCCCTGGCCCCCTGCTCCCCATCTCCCCAATAAACTGGAACCTTTGGGAGAGCTGGGTTGCTTCTCTTGCCCCCACAAATGCACCCCATGATGATGTGGTGGGGTCAATGCTGACCCAGTGGTGCTATGGGGTGTTTCTGGGCTCCCCCTCCCCCAGCCTCACTGTTCCCAGCTACCACACGCCATGTCCTTGAGGGGGGCACCCCTGGGTGTATCCTCTCCCCATCCCGGCCCAGCCCTTGTAATCCCTGGGATTAGGCAGAGCCGGGCTGAGCCCCTGGTAATCCCCTGTGGGGTGGAGATGGGGCTCTGCCCCTCCCTGTCTGACCCCCAGAAGGGACCCCACCCAGGGACACAGCCCTGGGGCAGCCACAGAGGGGCCGGCATGTGGGGGCACCTGCACAGGGACACCCTGCCCCCCATTAAGGATACCTATGGGGGGGGGGTGACACCCACCCACGGGTGGGCAGTGTCTGTGTGTCCGCCTGTCACATGTGCTGGGTGCCTTGGTGCTCACTGGGAAGCGGGTCAGGCCGTGCAGGGGGTGGGAGGTGGCATGGCGGCCCTGCAGCTCCCATTACCCCTGCTATCCACCCGCAGTGCCACTGGACCTGCCGGTGACGGGTGCTGCATGGCAGCGGGCGCTTGCTGCACAGCACCGTGGGGGTGTCTGTCCATCCCCCCATCTGTCCCTGCAGCAAGCCGTGCGCACCTCGCCGCCCTCCAGCTGCAGCAGTGCTGCCATCAATATTTCAGGAGGAGCAGGCGGTGACCTGGAAAGGCAGCGCCCCCCCCATCCCCGCACACCCCCAGCAGCCAGGCCCTGCTCTCCCAAAATAAGACCATTTTTAATAAATAGTTTCTCGCCTTTCAGTTCCTGTTGAGGAGGAGGGGGGTCCCACTCAAGATGGAGGGGACCCCCCTGCACCCTGTGCCTCCCCTCCCCCCGCAGTTCTAAGGGCTCCCCCCGGGGACAAGGCGGGGGGGGCACAGGCACCCTGAGGAGCCAGGACCCCCATGGGGTGCTGAGGAGAGGCTCAGAGCCGGGGCAGGAGCAGACCCAGGAGGGGCAGGAGGATGTGGGGCTGGTGGGGAGGGGCAGCAGCCATGGGGGCACAGGGTGCCCGGGGGCAGTGGGCATCACCAGGGGGGCCACGGGAGTCGCGAGAAGGAGGGGGCGGCCGGGGCTGGGGGCCCCGCAGATCATGGGGCGGCAGGCCATCGCGGTAGAAGGCGGAGGGCGGCGCGGCCGGGAGGGTGCCGGGGCGACCCAGCGCACGCCCAGGGGTGCCCATCACTGCCACCCCCGCCGCCGCCATCTTCCTCTTCCTTGTCCTCCTCCTTGTTGCCGTCCTCCTCCTCTTCTTCAGGACAGGCGTCAAAGTCGCGTGGGCGGAGGTGGCGCAGGTCGGTGCCACGGCGGTGTGGGGGGCTGGCGCAGGGTACCGGCGAGCTGGAGACGCGGGTACGCCGGAACCAGGCCCAAAGTGGGCGAGCACGGCAGTCGCAGGCCCAGGGGTTGGCGTTGAGGCGCAGAAACTGCAGTGCGGGCAGCGCGGCCAATGGGTCCCCGGGCAGAGCTGACAGGCTGTTGTTGAACAGGTAGAGGATGGTGAGGCGTGCCAGGCCCCGGAAGGCGCGGCGGTGGATGGTGACCAGGCGGTTGGCGTGCAGCAGCAGGCGGTCCAGGCTGGGCAGCCCTCGGAAAACACCCTCTGACAGCACCCGCACCCGGTTCCCATGGAGGAAGAGGTGGCTCAGGTTGGCCAGGTCGGCGAAGAGATCATCCTGCCGGGGGCGGGGAGCAAAGCAGAGTGGGTATGGGGTGCACAGCCCTCAGTGGAGAGTCCCCAGCCCTGCTCCATGTCCTGCGGGCATCACCCACTGCCCTTTCCCCTGACCTTGCTCCAAAGGCGTTGCCTATCGCCCCTTCCCAGCTCCACAGTTATCACCCACTGCCCTGTCCCCATGGGCATCGCCCATCTCCCTGTCTTCCTGCTCCATGGGCATCACCCATTGCCCCATCTCATGTCTCGGCTCTGTGGGCTTCACTCATTGCCCCATCCCATATCCCAGCCTCATGGGCATCACCCACCACCCCGTCCCACGACCCCCTTCCCACACGCCCAATCCTGCTGGTGTCTCCAGTCGTGCTGACCTACGGGCGTCACTCTACCCATGTCATGGCTGTCTGCACCACCACCTTGCCCTGTCCCCCAGAGCCTGGTCCTGTGCCCTGATGGCATCTTCCCCACCACCCCACCCGCACCCTCTCTCCCTAGAGCCCTGCCCCACGTTTGTGCCAGGTTGGGGGGCAGCCCCAGGGCCAGGTCGGACCTGGAGGTAGAGCAACCCGTTCTCCTGCAGGTAGAGGTACTGGAGGCTGCGGAGGCCACGGAAGATGGTGCTGGGCAGGCTGGCCAGCTGGCACCTGTAGAGGTGCAGGGCCTGGAGGCGCCGGAGCCCATGGAAGGTGTCTGGGGCCAGGACGCGGAGGTGGGGGTTGTCACCCAGGTCAAGCTCCTCCAGGGCGGGCAGGTGGCGGAAGGTGCCCGGCTGGATGGAGGAGATGTTGTTGGAGTAGAGCCAGAGGGTGACGGTGCTGGGCCCGAAGGTGCCCGCCCGCAGCGCCCCGATGACGTTGTTCTGCAGGAAGAGGCGGCGGGCGCCGGGCGGGAGCCCCGCGGGCACCGAGGAGAAGTTGTTGGCCTGGCAGCTGACGGTGGGCGGCGAGACGTAGCAGGTGCAGAGCGCAGGGCAGGCGGGCATCCCGCCGGGCACCCACGCCAGCGCTGCCAGCAGCAGGGCCGCCAGGCGCCCGCCTGCGGGCACAGCGGGGCGTCAGCGTGGGGCGTCGACTGGGGCACGTGCCCCAACCCGGCCCGGCACACCCACCGCCCCAGCAGCATCCTCACAGGGGGTCCCCTGTGGCACAGGGCACCCTGGGAACTGTGCCCAGAGGAGCTCCCCCCGGGACCGTACCCCCACCTGCCCCAAGGCCGAGGTCCCGCTAGGAAAAACCCCAAAGCTGTGACCTCCCCTTAGGGTGGGCACCCACAGGAGCCCCCCGACCCACGGCAGCCCCCCCAGGGCCGTGCTCCCCCCAGATCTCCCCCCAGGGCCATGCTCCCCACAGCACCCTGCACGCCCCTCAGGGCCGGGTCCCCCAAAATGTAAGCACAGCACTTGACTGGGTTCCACCGGGACCCCCAGTGCTGTGGCAGTCCCTCTGGGGCCAAAGTGTCCCCCCTCCCCCCCCCGGGCCCTGGCCACTCTCCCGCAGGACCGTGCCCACCCCACGGGGCCATGGTCCCCTGGGATGCTCCACGTGTCCACCACGCAACCCCCTGAACCCCAACCCCCACCCCCCGCGAACTCGGGGATTGGGGGGGGGGGGGTTCCACCCCCCAACCCCCCGGTGACAACGGGGCGGCGCCACGTGCGCGCGTGCCGCGGCCACGTGCGGGGCGGGGCACGCGTGGGCGCGGGCTGACGCTCTCGCCGGTGACACGCGCCGCCGCCGCTCCGGGTGTTCAGCGCCGCCGCTTCTCCCCCTTCCAACCCCCCACACCTCCCCGCCGCCCGGCTCCGTGTCCATCTCCCCGCTCCCTCCCCACCCCTCCCAGCGGATGCAACCCGAGAGCTTCATCCATAATTCAGCCCGGCGGCGGCCTGGCCCCACGCCCGGGGATGCGTGGATGCTCCAAGCCGCCGGTACCGGGGGAGGGTAGAGGGGTGCAGTGGCCATCCCCACGGTGCACCGGTTGGGGGGGGGGGGGGCCCCCACAACCCCCCCTTCCCCTCCCCTGGTGCGCCACGGGAAGGGGAGGGGGGCACACACGACACACCCCCACCCACCCACGGAGGCGTCCGGCGCAGCTGCTGAGCGCCGCCCCCCTCCCCCGGCGCCCCGTGCCGGCGTGCGCCCCCCACCCGCGTCCCATCTGTCACTCCCCCTCGCCGCGGGCTGACTCAGTTGGGAGCTGAAGTCACCGATTCCCGGGCATCGTTTTTTTCTCTGTGCCAGCTCCCCCCCCTCCGTCCCTCCTCTCCCCCCCCCCTCCGCTCCGAGTCCTGGTACGGAACCGTCGGTTCCCCCCTGGAGCCCGCGGCACCCACCCGCGAAGTGACCCGGGCACTCTCTGCACCCACACGGTGCACCGGGTGTGTGGCTTGGGGCAGCCCCCTCCCCCACCGCGCAGGGTTGTGCACCCCAGGGTGGCGCCGGGCACCCCGAGGGTCCCGGGGCACCCCGCGGCGGGTGGTGAGTCCTGGGTGGTACCGGGCAACCCCGTGGGCAGCCCCGACCCGGGTTGTGCACCCCAGGGTGGTACCGGGCACCCCGTGGGTCCCGGGGTACCCCCGCACCGGACCGAGCGTCCCGGAGCCGCACCGGGCAGCCCCGTGGGTCGCGGGGAGTGGACCTTGGGGTGCGCATCCCAGGCTGCACCCCCACACCGGGCTGCACGTCCTGGGGCGGCACCGGGGACCCAACGCAACCCGGGGCTCCCCGGGAGCGCCCCGAGGGCGGCACCTCGGGGGGCGTCCCGTGCCCCGTCCCCCCCCTCCACGCCCCGGGTTCGCTCGGAACCTGTGCCGCCCCTCCCAGCCCGTCCCCACGCCTACCTTGGGGCAGGTCCCGAGCCGTGGGGGGCCGCATGGCGGGGCCGCCGCTCAGGCGCTGCCCGCTGCCCGGGGGCTCATGGCCGGTGCCGGGGGGGCTGCTGACCCCCTTCCACCCCCGCCGCGCCGCCGGGAGCGGGAGCAGCAGCAGCAGCCGCCGCCGCCCCGGGGCATGGCACGGGTGGGCTGAGCGGGCACGGGTGGGCTGAGCGGACACGGGTGGGCTCGGGCTCGGCACGGCTCTGCCCGCGGCGCCGGTGGGGCTGAGCCCTGCCCCGCGCCGCGCCTTATCCCGGGGCGGCCGCGCTCCGCCCCCCGCCGCCGGCCCCGCCGCTTAACCCTTCCCGGGCCGGCCCGGCCCGCTCCACGCGGGATGGGGACGGGGGTGGGTGTCTACAGGGGAATCCCCCCATACACCGCCGGCGGGTCGGCAGGGAGAGCGGCACGCGTTGCAGGACATCCCTCCCATCCCTCACCCCCTCCCGAGGGGACCTTCACCTGGGGACGCGGTGGCGGGTGCCCCCCCGCTGGGGACGCAGGGCGTCCCCCCACCTCGGGGTGTCGGGATCCGCTCCGGGCCGTGCCGCCCCCAGCGGGGGCGGCCCAGGGGCGGATGTCGCGGGGCCGGGAGCCCGGTACCCCGGGCACCGCCGGGAGGGCGCTGGGCGGGGGGTCGCGGCGCTCGGCCGCTCCCACGCGGGACCGTGGCGCTGTCCGTGGTTCCGCCGCCGTCTGCGCTGTCCATGGTACCGAGCGCGCTGCTCCCACCCAGGACGCAACCGGAACACAACCGTGGGGCCGCGCAGGCGGGGCGGTGGGGAGGGGGGTGTGTTGGGAGGGTGCGGTGCGTGCGCCTTGCCGCGACCCCCACGCAGGTTCCCACGTGGGGAGGGGCTGGGGAGGGGGGCAGGCATGGCCGTGCCAGGCTGCGGCGGCACAAGCTGGCACCGGCGATGTGTTTGCGGCGCCGTCTCCGGCGCAGCTCCCGGCGAGCGAAATACCACAAGCTGGTGCGGCAGGCGCGGCGGGCACCCGTGGGTGGGGGTGTGGGCGGCGCGGGGCTGACTCAGGGGCTGCAATCCTCTCCTTGCCCCGATGGTGCCCCCAGCATCCCCAGCACGGGCCCACAGCCTCCCCAGCAGGGGCACCCTAGTACAGGTGAGCCCCACCATGTAGGGGGTCCTGGGGGCACCCACCAGTGGGTGTCTGTGCCCACCCACCAGTGGGGAGCATAGGGAAGGGGATGATGATGCTGCCAACCCAGCTCAGGGAGGGTAGAGATGGGTGGTGGTGGTCCACGAGGGGATGTGTGGAGGACAGACAGGCAGCCGGAGAGACGGTTGGGTGGAGGGAAGGGAGGGGGATGTACAGACGATGGGTGGTGGGATGGATGGATGGTGGGACAGGAGGACGGTGGGACAGGCCTGAGGATGCTGGAGGTGTGGTTGGATAGGGACAGATGGGTGGGCAGCAGGCAGACGGATGGGTGATGGACAGACGGATGGGTGATGGACAGATGGATGGGTGATGGACAGACGGGTGGATGGGTGACGGGCAGATGGGTGGGTGACGGACAGACAGATGGGTGGCTGGCTGAGCAGATGAACGGCTGGAGAGGGGGAATCAGGACGGGTGGCCACAAGTGCTGGTGGATGGTTAGATGGACAGATAGACAGAGGAGTGGATGTGACGTGGGGAGCCAAGGGGAGGATGATGGGAAGGACAGGGGAGGTGGGGGCAAAGGGCCAGGCAGGCTGTGGGGTGGGTGCCAGGGATGGGCAGGTGACAATGTGCCCAGGGTGGGGATGGCAGCGGGCTGAGACACAGGCAGAGCCTGGCAGAACACAGGCAGGATGGCATGCCAGGGGTGGCATGGAGGGGGCCTGGCCAGGGGGTGTCCTGAGGTGGCACAGCAGTGCGTGGCACAAGGGTGGCCCAAGTTTCAACTGAGGGTGGCCAAGGTTGACCCAGGAGTGGCCCAGGTGTGTCCTGAGGGTGGCACAAAGGTGGCCAAAGGTGGCCCAAGTGTCACTCAAGAGTGGCCCAAGATCAAGCCAACATTGACCCAAGGTTGACCCAAGGTTGATCGAAGGGTGTCATTCAAGGGTGGCTGAGGGTGGCCTGAGGATGGCCAAAGATTGATGCTATGTTGACCCAATGTTGACCTAAGGGTGGCCCAAAGAAGGACCAAGGATGGACAAAGGGTGACCCAAGTGTCATCCAGGGGTGGCCCAAGTGTCAGCCAAAGATGGACTGAGGGTGGCTGCAGCTGGAAAACGTCTGCAGGACCCCAGGTAAGAAGGGACAGCTGGAGATGGGGGGGCACACACAGGCGGGGATGGGTTGTGGAGGGGTCATACTCCCGCGGGTGGCACCGGGGAGCGCGGGGAAGGCAGAGGGGGGGAGAGCCCTCGGCCGGGCCAGCCCCTCCGGGAGGGACCCACGGGCTGAGCCCCGCGGCCGCTCCTCCGGGGCCGCCTCCCGCGTCCCCCCCGCGCCGCGATCGGTAAGGGGGGGGGTGGGGGGGGAAGAGGCCGGACGCTCCGCCCCTCCCGCCCCGCCCCGCCGGGGAGGGGCGAGAAGCCCCGGGACCCTCCGGCAGCATCGGGACCCTCCGGCAGCACCGGGCCGGGCCGGGGAGCAGTGTCGGCCCCTCCCCGCCGCGCCGGGCCGTGGGACGCGGGGTGAGCAGCGCCCGGGGCAGCGGGAGGGGCCGGCGAGGCCCGGATGGTCGCGGCGTTGTCCCGCCTTGGAGGGGGCCGGGGGCCGCGGACGCGCGGAGCCGCCACGGAGGTGACCGGGGTGGTGGGAGGGGAAGGGGGGGGACAGTGGGAGGGGCCGGGCGGCCCCGGGGCTGTGGGGGCAGGGCTGTGCCGTGGGGGGCGTCCCCGCGCCCCCCCCTCGGGTCCTGACGCCATGTGCTCGGCACCCCCCAACCCCCCCCGAGCCCCACGGCTGCCCCCCCCCCAGGGGCACGCGTGTGTCCCGTCCTCCCTCCCCACGTGTGTGTCCCCCCCACCCACGTGCATGGGCAAAGTCCCCACGGCTGGGGCCGACACCTCCCCTCCCCCTGCACAATGGGGCACGGGGACACCCCACATCCCGGGAGGGGGGCAGTTCCATTGGGATGGAACCAGCCTTGTTACAATTAATTATTAAATCCAGTGTGGCTGCGGGAGCTGGAGCGTGGCCTGAGCCAGGCCCTGTCCCACGGGAAGCTGCTGGGGGGCTGGGGTCATCCCCATCCCCCCTCACTCCACCCTGGTCACGGCTTGGGATGACTGGTACGGCTGGGTGGCCATTGGCCCCCACAGGGATGTCAGAGTGGGTGAGGGGGGGGGGTCTCGGTGATGGGGGTGTCCCTGGAACTGCTCACTGCAGCAGCAACCCCAACAGTGACGCCCCCCCAGTGGGGTGGCTAAAAATAGCATGGTCCCCCTGGCCTGGTGAGATCAAGCACAACCTGGCCCCGGTGCCCAGTTAATCTTTAGCTGCTCAGATGCTGTAATGAGGCCTCATTAACGGTCATTACACCTGGCTGGAGCGTGCACGGACCTTGTGACGCTGACACGCTGACATGGTGACATGGTGGTGGGGCTCAGGCAGGTGCAGCATGTGTGCGGGGGAGTGGGATGGGAGGGACACAGGACACAGCAATGGGGGGAGGAACTGGGCTTGGCGCCTGTGGCGCCCCACGTGGGTCATGCTGGTGACCCTGAGGACCAGGAGGTGCCAGCTGCTCTGGGATAGACAGATGGACTGACAGGGTGCCCAGCTGTCCCCAGGGTGTGGCCACCTCCCCGGCATAGTGGCGAGGTCTGCAGGGGTGACAGTGTCCCCGAGGGATGTGTCACGGTTTCCATCTCGATGGGGGTCCTGGGGGCAGGATGGGGTCCCTGAGGGGATGGGGTGCAGGGTCCTGAGGACATCACCGCATCCCCTTGGGCCGTGCCAGAGGTGCCAGCCTGCCCATGTGCCAGGCTCCTGGTGCCTGTGCCAGCTCCCTGGCAGTGCCGGTGTTGGGGGGTGCAGGTACAAAGGCCCTGGCAGCGTGCCAGCACCCCTGAGGAGGTGCTGGGTCCCTGGGATGAGCTGGCACACAGAGATAAGGAGGCTGTGGGGGGGTTCTGGTGTGGTGGGGCACCCGGGTGCTATCAGGGACCGGCAGCCCCAGAGGCCAGGAGTGCTCCCAGGAGATTGGTGCAGGGGGGCTGTGCCGGTGTGGGGGAATGTGTGGCCCAACTGTCCCCTCACAGTGTCCAAACTCCGTAGCAATAGACGTGGCAGCGACGGCGACGCCGGGAGGACCTGGCCTCGTGCAGGTGTGTGGGGGTATGGCGGGGCGTATGCGTGCACACAAGTGTGTGTGTGCGAGGCCCCATCTGCGCTTAGGGCCCTTGTGGGTGCCCCAGCATGGGGAACAGGTGCCAGGCACCGGTGGAAGGGGACAAGGGGCAGAGGCAGCACCATGGTGGCCTTTGCCCAAGTGGCCACGTGCTCCCACATGCGCCCAAACCCCCAGCTCTGGGTTCTGAGGGTGTCACTGCACAGGTTCCCGGTGCTTTGACATGCTGCCCCAGGGGGGGTGTGTGTGTGTGTGTGTTTGTATCACCCCCAGGTGCAGCAGGGACACCCCAGGCCGGTGACATGGCGGGAGGGGGCGCAGGGCTGGCCAAGCGCCTTGGGACCCTCCTCTCAGGGCTGCTGGAGTGCGGTGCCTTCTGCGGCATCATCTTTGGCTGGGCGTCCCTCGTCTTCGTGCTCAAGGACCTGGGCTACTTCAGGGACCTGTGTCAGACCACCCCCACACCTGGCCCCAACCAGACCCAGCTGTTGGGTAGGGTCCTGGCCCCCATCCCCCATCCCCCATCCCCCATCCCCATCCCTGTGGTGGCCCTGTCCCACATGCTGCTGGTTGCATGCATGCCCCTGTTTCCCATGCCCCGTGTGCTCGTGTCCTGGAGTGACAGTGGTGGCCCATGTCCACATGCTGCTGGTTTCTGAGGTGCCACATGTCCCCACTGCCCGGTGGTGTCCCAGGTTCCCACAGCCCCATCTGTGTCCCCACATCCCCACTGTCCCTGTGTCCCCATGTCCCTGTGTCCTCAATGTCCCAGTTGGTCCCATGTCCCCTCTATCCCTACTGTCCCCACATCTCCTCTGTCCCCACACCCCCCTCTCCCTGTGTCCCTGTGTCCCCACTGTCCCCATGTCCCTGCGCCCCCGGTGACGGTGTCCCCCCCAGACTGCAGCCAGCAGGATGGACAGTTCTCCCTGGTCTTCACCATCGGCTCCTTCATGAACAACTTCATGACCTTCCCCATGGGCTTCATCTTCGACCACTTCGGCACCACTGTCGCCCGCCTCATCGCCATGTGAGGGGGGGAGGGGGGGCAGGGGCGAGGGGGCAGCGGCAGCAGGGCTGGGGTGCCCATGGGTGCTGGGGCAGGCAAGGGCTTGCATGGGGGCTGGTGGTAGGGCTGGGGCTGGAGGGGCTGCCAAGAGCAGGGTGGTTATCAAGGCAGCCAGGCAGGGTGGGGCTGGAAGGGCCCATCCTGGCACCTGCCCCACCAGTATATCCCCCCCAGTCCCAGCAGCCCCCGTTGCCTCCCAGTACCCCCCCACCTCGGGTGTCCCTGGTGTCCTCAGGGCCCCCCCGTCTCACCCCATTCCTGGGGTGCCTGACGGCAGCGGGACATCTGTGAGATACCAGGGTGCCGGGTGCTGAAGTGACGGTGGTGCCGGGGCACGGGGGTGCCAGCTGCCCCCCATGACCATGTCCCCACATCTCAGCTCCCTCTACACTGGTGGGACCCTGCTCGTCGCCTTCTCCACCCCAGGTGAGACCCCATGGGCATCGCATGCCCCAGGTGGAGGGTCCGGCAAGGACCCCACCCCCTCAGTCTCCGCTGACCCCTGTGTCCCCAGAGCTGGCGGTGCTGCTCTTCCCAGCCATGTCCATGCTGTCGGTGGGTGGCATCCTCCTCATCCTCACCAACATGCAGGTGAGTTTTCGCAGCGCCCCGACCCCCCACCCTGCAGCCAGGGGACCCCACTTGGTACCAGGGGGTCCTGATGGCGCAGGGTGGGTGGGGTGTCTCCATGCCAGGTGGGTAACCTCTTTGGGAAGTACCGCTCCATCATCATCACTCTCTACAATGGGGCCTTCGACTCCTCGTCTGCCATCTTCCTCATCATCAAGGTGTGTGTGGGGTGGGGTGACAGCAGTGGTGATGGGGAGTGCCGGAGGGGGGGGTTGGTGCTGGGTGACCCCAGGGGCCCTCCCCCAGCAGAGGCACCCGGTGTGCCCTCCCGCATCCCCCTCTGTCCCCAGGTGCTGTATGAGCGCGGGCTGTCCTTGCGCACCATGTTCCTCTTCATGGCGGCCTGCAGTGCCTGGCACCTCCTGCGCACCCTCTTCCTCATGCCCCGCACCCGCATCCCCTACCCGCTGCCCCCAGCCTACAACTATGGGTAGGGGGTCCTTCCTGCCGCCCGGGGGTGCTGCCCAGCCCGGGGGTGGTGGTGGTGCTGGTACCTGTCCTGTGGGATGGCTGGTGGTGCCCGTGCTGTGGGTGCTTGGTCCCATGGCTGGTGGCAATGCTTGTTCCATAGGTGGTTGGTAGTGCCCATGCCAGGGTGGTGGGGGGTCCCATCCCGTCCCAGGGTGTGTGTGGGGGTCCCATCCCATGCCAGGGTGGTGGGGGGTCCCATGCCATGGGTAAGGGGGGTCCCATGACATGCCACAGGAGGTGGGTCCTGTCCCAGGGTGGTGGTGGGTCCTGTGGGTGGGAGGTCATATCCTAGGGTAGTGGGGGGCTCCATCCCATTCCAGGGTGTTGGTGGGTCCCATCCTGTGCGTTGTGATCACATCCTGGGGTGGTGGGGGGTCCCATCCCAAGGGCGGGGGCTTCCCATGTCATGGCACAGGTGGTGGGTCCCGTCCTAGGATGGTGGGGGGGTCCCATCCCATGCCAGGGTGGTGGGGGGGTCCCATCCTGTGGTGGGGGTGTCACATCCTGGGGTGGTGGGGGGTCCCACCCCGTCCCAGGGTGGTGGGGATCACATGCCATGGGTGGGGGGTCCCATCCCATGCCATGCTGCAGAAGGTGGGTCCCGCCCCGGGGTGGTGGGGTCCCGCTCCGGGGAGGCGGGGTCCCGCCCCGGGGTGGTGGGGTGATGGGGCGGGCGCTGCCGCAGGCTGCGGTGCCCGGGGCGGTCCCAGTCGTACCGCACGTACGAGGAGAAGAACCCGCCGGAGGAGGCGGGTCCCGAGGAGACCCCGCTGGAGCCCAGCGCCCCCAGAGGTGCGGGGCGGGGCGTGTCCGGGGGCCGAGCGGTGGGCGGGCATTGGCGGGGGCGGGGGCGCGGCCGGATGGGGCGCGGTTCTGCGGATGGCGGGCGGGTGGGAGTGCCCGGGACAATGGTGGGCGTGGGCACAGGGGCGCGGGCGGGGCCTGGGGCAGGACGTGTATGAGTGGGTGGGGCCTGGTGGGACGGGAGCCCACGCTGCCCCCCCGCCCTGCCCCGCAGGCGGCCGTGCCCCGCCCGGGGTGTCCTTCGGGGCCTGCGTGTGCTCGGGGCTCTTCGCCTGGCACGTGGTCTGGCTGTCGGTCCTGCAGCTGCGCCACTACCTGTTCATCGGCACCCTCAACCCCCTGCTCGTCCACCTGGCCCACGGGGATGCCAGCCTGGGTATGGGCACGGGCACGGGCACGGGGAGGGGTGTGGGGGGAGGCAAGAACGAGCGGGGACCCCCCCATCCCACCCCCCACCCTCCCCGGGGGGTCCGGCCCCGCCTGACGCCGTCTGCCCCGCAGTGAGCACTTACACCAACGCATTCGCCTTCGCCCAGCTCTGCGGGGTGCTCTGCGCCCCATGGAACGGCCTCATCCTCGACCGACACAAGCACGGCAAGGCTCCTCGCCCCGAGGGTAAACTGTCCCTGGGTCAAGGACATCCCACCCAGGGTGCTGATGGCTCCCCCCTGCTCCATACCCTTGCTGGGGCTCGGGGGTGGGTGCCATCAGTGCCACCCCCTGAGGCCACCGTGTTTTGGTGGGGAGATACATCCCGTCAGCCTGACCCCGCTGTCCCGCAGGGGCCCTGGGCGCGCTGGCTGACCTGCGCGCCTCCGTGCTGTCACTGGCGGTGACGGTGGCGCAGTGCGTGCTCTTCTCGGTGTGCGCGGCCGTGCCCGTGCTGCCCGTCCAGTTCGCCACCTTCGCGCTGCAGGTGCTCAGCCGCTCCTTCCTCTATGGCGGCAACGCCGCCTTCCTGGCCATCGCGTGAGTTCTGCGCCCACCGCGGCAGGGCACAGGCCCTGGGTGCCGGGGGGCACATCAGGGGACAGGGTGGTGGTGGTGGCAGGATCAGAGGGTGGTGGGATCAGGGGGTCACGGCGGGAAGGTGAAGGGTGGTGGCGGGATTGGGAGGGTGGCGGGATTTCGGGGGGTGGTGGAGTGCGCTGGCAGGATTTGGGGTGGTGGGGGACAGGGTGGCAGTGGCAGGGGGTGGTGGGATGGCAGGGGATGGCGGCACAATCAAGAGGTGGTGGGGGACAGGGTGGCTGTGGCAGGGGGTGGCAGGATCGGGGGTGGTGGGGGTCGGGGCAGCAGGGGTGCGGGTACATCCGTGACGGGGCTGGTGGGCGGCAGGTTCCCTCCGCAGCACTTCGGGAAGCTGTACGGGCTGGCCATGGCCCTGTCGGCGCTGGTGGCCCTGCTGCAGTACCCCTGTGTCATGCTGGTGCGTGGGCCGCTCCGTGGGGACCCCTTCTACGTGAGTGTCTGCCCCATGGCTGGGCCATGACGGGTGGGGGTCCTGCTCCATGGGGGAATGGGGTCCTGCCCCACGGTGGGCTGGGGTTGCTGTCCCTTGGGGCACAGGGAAACCTTGGAGGTGCTGTGGGGCTGGCCCCATACCCCCTCTGGCTGGGGTTACCCTCCTCCAACCCAACGTTTTCCCCCCAGGTGAATGTGGGGCTCATCGCCATCGTGCTGGTGGCCTTTGTCAGTCCCATGGTGGTGGCCCGTGAGTGCCGGAGGCGAGCCAAGGAGCTGGAGGCTGCTGGCACCCCCCTCACAGCCCCCCCAGGCGCCGAGACCCCCGCTGAGATGCCCCATTGAACCCCACACCTGCCATGGGCCGGCCCCGCCCCTCCAGTTGCCCCCCCAATTTGCTCTTTGCCTTGGGGGGTGCTGTGCCGGTGGGATGGAGCATGTCTGGGAGGGGGGGAATAAATACTTGCGACTACTCTCCTTGCTGTCCTGCTCCCTTCCACTCCCAGGCTGCTCAATGTCTGCCCCAGGGCTGGGTACCCCGCAGCCCCCCACCCTGGGGGACGCAGACCCCACCCTATGGACCCTGGCGTGTGCAGAGGCATGGCCCCACGGCCCCAGAGCCCCACTGCTGCACTGGGCCGGGGCTACCGTGGGTCCCCAGGGACAGGGGGGCCACAGTATCACCCCCGGGTTCTTGTGCTACCAGAGTGGAGGGGGCACAGATGGAAGCAGAACTTGCTTCCCTAGAGACTGTGTGGGGCAGCGCCATGGGGCAGCCCCCCATGCTCCCTTCCAGTGGCCCCAGTGCCCTGTGCCTTCTCCCAGTGTCCCCTGCCCTGCCCACCCCCCTGCCCCTCCCAGTGCCCCTCATCACCCTCACGGCCCCATGCTAGCCCCACTGTGGGACCCACACACCAACTGCTGGGGACGCCTCGGGGGGCACCCTGGGGGTCCTGTTTGCACCCCTGCCCCACGTAGGGCACCCACTGGCACCTGGGGGCTGGGGGCTGTGAGGGTCTGGGCTGCACAAAGCAAAGGGGGTGGGGGGTCCAGGGGTGGGTCCCAGAGGCCAGGGGTGCTGTGGAGTGTGGGCATTTGGGGTGCTGCAGGGGGTTGGGGTGCTGATACCATCTCCCGCTCGCAGCACTTGCCCGAGAGATGTTTCCTCCCCAACGGCCCAGCCAAACGTAGACCCACAGCCCCCCGGCCTGTCCCCCCTGCTCAGCACCCCTAGCCCTGCAACCCCTCCCCTGGGCACCTCACACCCCCCATCCCCATGCCCTGTGCACCCTCACCCCAGCATCCCCCTCCCTGGGACCACATGAACCCCAGATCCCAGTAACTCTCACCCCCTGCCGCCCAAACCGTGCAGACCCCACCCCATACCTCCTGCACCCCAAACCCTGCAGCCCCCACCCTATGTCCCTCAGACTCCACAGCCCCCACCCCATGCCTCCTGCACCCCAAACCCTGCAGCCCCCACCTCATGCCCTCTGTACCCCAAACCCTGCAGCCCCCACCCCATGCCCCCTGCACTCCAAACCCTGCAGCCTCCATCCTGTGTCCCCCAAACCCCACAGCCCCCACGCCATTCCTCTTGTACCCCAAACCCTGCAGCCCCCACCTCATGCCCTCTGTACCCAAAACCCCAGAGCCCCGACAGCCTCCACCCTGTGCCCCCTGCACCCTACATCTGTGCACCCCCTGCCCGAGTAGCCACTTCCCCTGGACCAAATGCACCCTGCACGCCCGCCAGGCAGGGTGCAGGCAGGGTGCAGGCAGGGCCCCCCTGGGTGACCTTCTCCCCCTGTGCCCAGCGGTTGGGAGGCCGAAGCAGGGCCGGTGTGGCGCAAGGCTGCGGTTGGGGACATGTGTCCCGGTCGCTGCTATAAGGGGGTGCAGTGGGCAGAGCCCCCCAGCCTGCAGCGGGTTGAGCCCCCAGAGTCCCAGGTGAGGAGTGGGGGCAGCGGGTGCGGGTGGGCTCAGCACCCCCCGGGACTGGGCACTGGGGTGGGTGTCGCTGTCATGGGTGGCCCTGAGGTGCTGGGGGAGATTGGGGAGACAGAGTGGGGACCCGGGGACATGGGGGAAGCAGGAGGCTGTGGAGTGAGGGACAGGGGAGCGAGCTGGAGTGGCACGGGGGACAAGGAGAGGGGGGTCAGGTGGTGACTAGGACATGGAGGGGCAGGGGGTGACATGGGCCACAGCCTCCCCAGGGTCTGCTGTCCTCTTCCGTGCCATGCAGCTCTGCCTGCTCCTTGCCCTGGCCCTGCTGGGCTCGGCTGCCGCCAGCCACCTCGGTGAGTACCCCCACGCTGCACCCCCAAACCCTGGGGACACCTCCAAACCTGGGGACACCCCACTTGCCACTCTGCACCCCCACACCCCAGGGACTCCCTGCTCCCCATGCTGCATCCCCACACCCCGGGGGACACCCCCAAGCCCTGGGGACACCCCATTCCCCACGCTGCATCCCCACACCCCAGGGGACACCCCCAAGCCCTGGGGACACCCCATTCCCCACGCTGCACTCCCAAACCCCGGGGACTCCCTACTCACCATGTTGCACCCCCACACCCCTGGGACTCCCTGCTCCCCATGCTGCACCCCCCAAACCCTGGGGCATCCCCAGGGGGCCATCCCCAAACCTTGGGGACACCCTGCTCACCACGCTGCACCCCAACACCCTGAGGAATCCCTCCTCCCCATGCTGAACTCCCAAACCCCAGGGGGCACCCCCAAACCCTGGGGACACCTTGCTCCCCACACTGCACCCCCACACCCTGGGGACACCCCACTTGCCACTCTGCACCCCCACACCCCAGGGACTCCCTGCTCCCCATGCTGCATCCCCACACCCCAGGGGACACCCCCAAGCCCTGGGGACACCCCATTCCCCACACTGCATCCCCACACCCCAGGGGACACCCCCAAGCCCTGGGGACACCCCATTCCCCACGCTGCACTCCCAAACCCCGGGGACTCCCTACTCACCATGTTGCACCCCCACACCCCCGGGGACTCCCTGCTCCACATGCCGCACCCCCAAACCCTGGGGCATCCCCAGGGGGGCATCCCCAAACCTTGGGGACACCCTGCTCACCACGCTGCACCCCAACACCCTGAGGAATCCCTCCTCCCCATGCTGAACTCCCAAACCCTGGGGACACCTTGCTCCCCACACTGCACCCCCACACCCTGGGGACACCTCTCTTGCTGAGCCCCGTGCCCCCAGGCCCGGCCAGCCCCGAGACCGAGGAGGCGTCGCTGGAGGCGCCGGAGTGGGAGGAGGAGGAGGACGCGGGTGCCGTGCAGTGCCCGCGGGAGAGCGAGACGCACGCGGTCAGCATCCCCGGCACCACCGGTGCCACCACCTTCCGCTATGTCATTGTCACCCGCTGCCAGACCTTCCACAAGGCCCAGGTGGGCAGGGGAGGGGTGGAGGGTAGGGGATGGCCCCATGTGCCGGGGCGTCCCCCCCAACCAGCGTGTGTCCCTCCCCGCAGCGCGTCTGCTCCCGGTGCTACCGCGGGCGCCTGGCCTCCATCCACAGCCCGCGCACCAACGCCTGCCTGCAGCAGCAGGCGCGGCTCCGCACCAACCGCGGCCAGGTCTGGATTGGGGCCATCACCCTCCCTGTGGTAAGGACCCCCCGGCATCCTGGCCACCCTGCGCCCACCAGCCCTGTCCCCTGTGCCTGTTTCCGCAGTGTCCCCAGTGCTCCCAGTGTCCCCAGTGACCCCAGTGCCTGGCCCTAGGTGTCCCAGTCCTGTCCCCATGTCCCCAGTGGCCCCTCAGGGTACTCCAGCGCTGCCCCCCTGTCCCTATGCTCATCCCCGGGTACCCTACCCTGTCCCCAGTGTCCCCAGTACCCATCCTCAGGGTACCCTGTCCCAGTGTTCCCAGTGTCCCTAATGCCTGTCCCTCTGTGCCTCAGCCCCATCCCCCTGTCCTAGTGGGAGGGTACCCCAACCCCTATCCTCATGTCTCCAGTGTCCCCAGTCAGGGTGCCCTCGCCCTGATCCACCCATCCCTATGCCCATCCCTGGGTGTCCCAGCCCTGTGCCCCTGTCCTAGTGGGAAGGTACCCCCACCCCTGTCCCAGTGTCCCCAGTGTCCACTTAGGGTGTCCCAGTCCTGCCCCCACCCATGCCTGTCCTGGCCATGTCCCAGTGTCCCCAGTGCCCACCCAGTGTCCCCCAACCCTGCCCCCCTTGTCCCCATGCCCATCCCTGGGTGTCCTAACCCTGTCCCCCTGTTCTAGTGGGAGGGTACCCCAACCCCTGTCCCAGTGTCCCCAGGGTGCCACAGTCCTTCCCCCCCCACACCCTTCCCATGCCTGTCCCAGTGTGTCCCAGCCTGTCCCAGCATCCCCAGTGCCCATGCCTGGGTGTCCCAGCCCACCCCCTACCCTGCCATCCCCCGGGTCCCCCTGCCCGATGCCGGGGTGGGGGGTTCCCCTCATGCCCTCGCCCCCGCTGCACAGGGCAGGTCAGTGAAGTGCTGGTGGTCGGACCGGAGCGCCTGGAACTACTCGCACTGGCGGCGGGGGTACCCGCTGCTCTCCCGGCGCTTCTGCACCTCGCTCTGCACCAACAGTGAGTGGAGCGCGGGGGGCGCACCGGCGCCGGGGGGCTCCCCTGGGCGAGCGGGAGGATGCTGGGGGGACCTTGGGATGGAAGGTGCTGCCTGGGGGTTGGTGGGAGGTATAGAGCAGTTGGGGGAGGGGGAATTGGCACAGAGGGGGTTAAGGTGGGGTCCCTGGGGAGTGGTGGTGGTGGTCTCTGGGGCTGGGGGTGCCTCTGGGTGCCAGGCTGACCCCCACCCTTCTCTCTACAGATGGGCGCTGGAGGAGCCTGAGATGCCGGGTAAAGCTGCCCTTCATCTGCGAGTACTGAGCGGCTGGGCCCCCCTGGGGTGCTCCCCAGCCCTGCATCCCCCCTGGGCACGCCCCCTGCTGCTGTGCCTTCCCCATGGCCACAGCAGGGGACTGCACCCCCACCCCTCATCTCAATAAAGTATCAGCTGTCAGCACCCATTTCTGTGTCGGGGTCCTGGGCAGGGGAGGGTGGGGGTTCCTGGGGGCACATGGGCTGTAATGGGGTGAGGGAGACCACCCTGGGGTGTGCAGTGGGGGGAGGTCCGGGGACAGGGGTGTCCCTTGTATCCAGCGCAACCCTTGCATGAGTACCGGGGGGCACAGAGCCCCCCCCAGCCCTTCCCAGGTTGGTGGCATCCCCTTGACCCCCACCTCGCTCTGCCCCCACACCCCAACCCATCAGACCCCCCAAGAACCGCCCCCCACCCCGCTGCAAACGCTGGAGATGCCTAAGTGCTGCAAGCCAAAGGTTTATTGGGGTGGGGGGTGCAGCCCTGCCAGCATGGGGCCAGCTGAGAGCAGGGAGCTGCCAGGGCGGTGAGGGGTGCAGAGGTGGGGGCACCCGGGGAGCTGAGCCGAGCCCCTCAGTACCAGCAGGCTAAGGGCAGCCACCCCCAGCACCAGTCTGGGGGAGTTAGGGGGGGTAACCCCTGTCACCCAGCAGCACCCACTGCCCCAGAGAGCAGCACCCAGCCCCCCCAGCTGGAGAGGTGGGAGCTGGGGGCACCTGGGGGTGTGGGGTGGGACCTGTGGCTGGGGGCACTGGCTGAGGGGAGCACCGGACACTTTGGGGGGTGACACATGACAACACAAGGGGACTGTGGCACCCTGGGGACAGGGCTGGGACACTGGGGACCCTGGGACCCCCCCAGGATGGGCACTGGGGACAATGGGCACAGGGAGGTCATGGGGTCTGTGGGTCAGCAGGGTGGCCTGCCTCCCCCTGCCACTGGGGCCGCCCCAGGTCCCTCACCCCCACCCTGTCCCCCTCATTCACCCCCATCCCCCCACCACATCCAGTGTCACCCCATGCCTCTGCTGCCACCCTGGCCCTCCCTGCTCCAGGGCACTGGTGTTACCCCCACAGCCCCAAATGTCCTTCATGCCCTGTCCCACTGATGGTGTGGGGAAAAGGGTGCCAGTGTGGGGATGGGGGGGCGGGGGAGCCCTGGCCGGTGCAGGCGGGGGTGTCCCCCCAGTGAGGAGCAGGCGGGGGGCTGCCCCACGGTGCACAGGGCTAGAGGCCGAGGGAGAAGGTGCCCGAGTCAGCGGACTGTTTATCTCGGCTGCAGCCCCCCAGTGCTCTGAGGGGACACGCCGTGGGGCTGGGGGGGGGCACGGCCACGCCAGCCTCTGGCACCTACGGGGCAGGCACTGTGTGAGTCCCTGCCCCACAGCCAGGGCACCCGGGGGGCAGGGGCACTGCCTGTGCCTGTCCCCCCCAGCCCCACACAGCCCCCAGTGTGGCCTGATCCAGCCTCACCGGAGGTGACCCCAGCCCCACAGCAGCCCCAGCCCCATGGCTGACCTCCTCGAACTTGCGGGCCTTGTAGTGCTCAGCACCCTTCAGGAAGTTGAGCAGGATGATATCGCACAGCACCGTGCCCTGGGGGTGGATGTGTTGGGGGGAGGCTGGTTGGGGCACGCTACGACCCCTGCCCAGCACCTGTGGGGTGCACAGGGCCTCTCCCAAGTTCCACCACCCTTGTCCCCCCGCATGGTCCCCCTACCACCCCCAGGGAGATGCTGCCACACAGAGGCTGAGAACGGCCACAACTCACCACACCGATGGAGGTGAAAGCTGCCACCGTGTTGATGAGGGTGGGGACAATGCCAAACTTCCCAGCCTGGGGGCACAGAGTCCTCCCATAGGTGGGGGGCCCCAAGCCCCACAGCCTGTGTGGGGGTCTCCAAGGGGTCCCCAAGCCTCACACATACGTTGCCGTACACCAGGACATCGAAGCGGATGCCGAAGGCCTTGGTGAGGGTGCGGTGCTCGGTGCCATCCTGCCAGCGGTAGTACCGGGCGTGCCTGCACAGGGACGTGGGGACAGCGGGCCGGGGGCCGTGCCGTGGGCACAGGTGTGACACGCGTGTCCCGTGGGGTCGTGGGGGCCGTACCTGAAGTTGTAGCCGGGGGCGGGGGCGCGGGCCAGCCCGTCCAGTCGGGTGAAGGAGTAGCGGGGCAGGCAGTGCTCCCAGGCATGGTCCAGGTCGCACACCCACCCAATCTTGATGCCCAGCACCCCACCCTGCCCCACCGCCGGGTCAGACCCACACCGAGTCCCCATGTCCCCACGTCCCACATCCCCAGCGTGTCCCCTGCATCCCGTGTCCCCATGTCCTGCATCCCACGGCCCCTTATCCCCCCATCCCTGTGTCCCACTATCCCCGTGCTCCACAGCCCGTGTTCCCGCATCCCACCTCCCATGTCCCCAAGACCCACATCCTCCTGCCTCCAGCACCCTATGTCCCATGCCCCCGTGCCTGTGCATCGCACACCCCCCCACATCCCAAACCCCGTGCCCCCATCCACATCCCTCTGTCCCCACATACCCGAGTCCCACATCACTGCATCCCCAAGTCCCGTGTCCCACAGCCAGTGTCCCCACATCCCATTCCCTACATCCCACCTCCATGTCCCCACATCCCACATCCCCATGACCCATGTTCCACCCTCTGTGTCCCTATGCCCCCCCGTCCCACCCCCATGTCCCCATGTGTCCCTGTGTCTCCCCGTGTCCCCCCATCGTGCACCCGTTTCCCCGTGTCCCCGCTCACGGTGGCAGCCAGCGTGGGGAAGTCCTGCCCGGCCAGGCGCACCACGTCCCCCAGCCGCAGGATGGGGCAGAGTGGCTGCTGCTCCGGGTGGAACCGGCAGCGCCCCAACTGCCCCCCACTGCCAGGGGGTGGCAAGTTGGCCCTGGGGGGGGGCACATAGTTGGGGGGGACATACCGTTAGCTGGCCAGGAGGGGAGCTGAGATGGGGTGGGATGGATGAGACAGGGATGGGGGTGGGGTGGGATGGAGGTTGGGGGAGTGATAGTGTGGGGGGGCTCCCCGTGCCCCCCGTGCCACCCACTTCTCAAAGCCGAAGAGTGGGAAGCGGATGCTGTTCTTGATGAAGAGGGTGAAGTTTTCGGCCTCCAGCATGACAGGCCTGTAGTGGCGGGGGGCAAGAGGGTGTCCCTGGGTGCAGGGGGGCAGACCCTCACCACCCCATCCCCGCTGTGCCCCCCGGCCCCGTGACACTCACACATCGATGGTGTCCACTTCCGTTGGGCACCAGCCGCGGATCTCGCAGGTGCGCAGGGTCCGGTTGTAGGGCACGCAGCGCCCCGTCAGCACCCCTGCACAGCCCCGTCAGCACGCACCGGCCCCCCGCCTCGGTCCCGCACCCCCCCAGCCCCGGGGTGGGGGTCCCCCCTCACCGCTGCCCGTGGTGGGGCTCTTCCCCCAGCAGTCGCGGTCGGCCGTGCACTGGTACTCGGCTTCGCTCTGCAAGGGACAGCTGTAAGCTGGGGCAGGGGGCCGTGGGGGGGGGAACAAGCACCCCCCTCCGAACCACCACCGCCCCCAGTGCCATACCTCCGGGCAGACGCCCTGTGACTGGTTCTCCGTCAGGATCTGCTTGGTGACCACCACAAACACTGAGGTGCCCTGGGGGGGGGGTGTCACCGTCACCCCACTGTCCCCCTGTGCCACATGCTCCCCCCCAGCCCTGAGGGGGGAAACTGAGCCAGGGGAGGCCCTCAGCACCCACCTGGTGGGGGGTGACGTAGTCAGCCGTGTCCAGCACGCGCCCCGCATAGCGCCCGATGCCCTTCACCTTGGTGACCACCGAGGACTCGATGACAGTGTCCCGTACCTGGTAGGCCTTCTCATGGAGGAACACCCACCTGGGACCACAGCACCGGGGGGGACATGGGGGATGGTGGACACAGCCACCCCTGACACCTCCCCCCCCGCCAAGATGCCAGACCCAGTGGTGGCTGGTTCCCCCACGGGCATGTGTCACCCACTGCTGCCGTCAAGCCCTGGGAAGCAGAGACCCCCTGCCCCCAACACCCACTTGGCCGGGATACTTCTCCCACCACCCTGTCACCCGCCCCATGCTGTCCCCTGTGCCACCTGCACCCTGATATTCCCGGCACTGACACGCTTGTGGCCCCCCGACCCTGTCCCTCCCACCCCCCAACACCTCCCATCATCTGCTCGTAGCGCCCAGGAACAGGGGGGAGGGGGCCGGGGGAGAGGAAGGGGATGGCGCGGGGGAGTCCCTCTTTGGGTGGGGAGGTGGGGGTGTGTCTCCCCGGGGAGGAGGGGGTGTGTCTCACCCGATGAAGTAAGCGAGGATGAGGAGCTGCACGCCGCGGTTGACGGCGCCCACCACCCAGCTCTTCACCACCACCGATTTGGCGGTCTCGTAGGAGAAGAACTCGGTGACCCAGCGGGGGGGCATGGGCGGGGGGCCGGTGGGGGTGCGGGAGGGCTGCGGGACGGACAGGCAGGGGAACGGGCAGGGCGACAGGCAGGGGACAGGCGGCGGGGGGACAGGCAGGGCGGGCAGCAGGAGGCAGGGTGACAGGCAGGGTGACGGCAGGAGACAGGCAGGGTGGGCAGCAGGAGGCAGGGTGACAGGCAGGGTGACGGCAGGAGACAGGCAGGGTGACGGCTGGGTGCGGGACGGGACTGGCAGGGTGACGGCAGGGCGGGCAGCATCAGGCAGGGCGCGGGCAGCGAAGGCTGCTGCGGGCGGGGCAGGGGCGGGGCGGGCAGCGAGGGGCGGTGCGGGAAGCGAAGGGCAGGGTGCGGGGCAGCGAGGGGCGGTGCGGGCAGCGAGGGGCAGGGTGCGGGCAGAGCGGGGTCGGTGCGGGGCAGGGTGCGGGCAGCGAGGGGCGGTGCGGACAGCGAGGGGCAGGGTGCGGGCAGCGAGGGGCGGTGCGGGAAGCGAAGGGCAGGGTGCGGGCAGCGAGGGGCGGTGCGGGGCAGGGTGCGGGCAGAGCGGGGGGCGGTGCGGGAAGCGAAGGGCGGTGCGGGGCAGGGTGCGGGCAGCGAGGGGCGGTGCGGGAAGCGAAGGGCGGTGCGGGGCAGGGTGCGGGCAGGGCGGGGGGCGGAGGCGCGGGGAGGGGAGGGGTCATCCCCTGCTCCCGGCCGTGCGCTCCGTGCCCCGGGGCTGCCGCCCCCCTCCCCCCAGGTGCCCCATTCCGGGGTGTCCCCTTTCGGAGTGGCCTCCCCACCCCGACCCTAGCGGTGACGTCACGGGGACCCCCCCGCCGACCAGTGGGGGTCCGGAGCTCTCCCGCCGCTACCCGGCCCGGCGGAGGGGCCGCTCTGAGCCCGTCACACCCGCGTGTGTGTGTCTCCCCCCCCTCCGCCGGGAGCCCCTCCAACATCGCTACGGCGGGGCGAGCCCGGGGCGCCGCGTCGTCTCTAGCCGGAGTCCTCCGGGCGCTCGGTGGTACCGGCCGCTCCACTGCTGCGCGGTCCTCCCGCGGCGGCGCCCAGAGCGGCCCCTCTCTATGGCGGAAGCGGGGGCGGGTTCCGGCGGCGGTGGCGGCGGGGCGGGGAGGCTCCGCGCGAGGTTCGTGTTGCGCAGGCGGGAAAAGTGGCGGCGGTGCGGGGGGGCGAGCGGGCGGGGGGCGCTGGGGTCCCGGGGAGGGGGGGCTCTGTGCCTCGGGGGGGGATGGTGGGGCCGGGCCCGGGAGCGGCGCGGGGGGACCTGGCGGGGTTGAGGGAAGCGGGAGCGCACCGGGGGTGGGAAAGGCCCTGGGGCCGCAGCACATCTGAGGAAGGGGGCAGGAGCCCCGGGGGGTGCGGGCCGCCCCCCGCCCGTCGGTCGGTGCCGGGCCGGGAGGCAGTGTTCCGGGGCCGTGGGGGGAGAGGCCGGGTGCAGGGGTTTGGGGGGGGATGGCGGCGTGGCCGTGCTCGCAGAGCTCCCCGCGCTTCCCCCCTCCCGCGGCGGGGCCAGCAGCCATCTTCGCGGGGGCCGCCCCTCTCACCCTCCTCTCTCCCCGCAGCTGCTCTTTCCCCGTCCCCGGGGAATGCCGCGCTGTGGGGGGAACTGAACCGCCTGCCACGGTCGGCTTGCTTCCCCTCCTGAAGCCCAGGTGCCGCCGCCTCCCCCAGCCACCATGGCCGACACGCTGGAGTTCAACGAGATCTACCAGGAGGTGAAGGGATCCATGGTGAGTGAGCTGGAACAGGGTGGCACAGACACACACGGTCCCTGGGGGGACCCTCTCAGGCCGTGTGTGGCCTGAAGACCTGCTCTGCCAGCTGAAACGTGGCAGGGCGCTTCCCCCACCCCGGTGTCTTGTGTGGCAGAGTGCATTTTGCTGATCTTGCCTGGAAGTGGGGAGCGGACGCACCTTGTTTCCGGGGCTGGAGTGTTTAGGAGCATCAACGGGGTCTTTTAGTGCCAGCCCGTTTGCGTCTGGGAACGCTTCCAGGGGGAGGGAGAGGGATGCCAGCTCTGTGCAGCCACCTTCCTGTGCCGCAGGAGGGCTGGGTGTGCGTCGGCCATCAGGCAGTGCCAGGGAGTGGGCAGGGTGGTGTGGAGTGTTTCTGGGTCACCCTTAACCCTCTGGCTGTTGGGTGCTTGTCCCCAAAGCCTGATGGAGCTATGACCCTGTGACAGCACTCATGGGTGCTGGCAGCTGTCTTGTAGCTGGCCGAATCCCAAATTAGGGTGCTAAGGAGTGTGCGAGGCCTGAAGCCGTTTGGGGAAGCTGCCTCGTTTCACTCTGAGAAGTTGTGCAGCCGCCTGTGGCACCCGAAGGGCGGGGGTTGCCCGCCCACGAGCCTGTCAGTGTGGTCAGGCTGTTCCCCTGCGTGTGTGGGACGAGCCGCCCCCACCTCATGCCTGCCTCTCCTGCCAGAACGACGGGCGGCTGCGGCTCAGCCGCCAAGGTGTCATCTTCAAGAACAGCAAGACAGGGAAGGTGGACAACATCCAGGCCTCAGAGCTGGCTGAGGGCATCTGGCGGCGTGTGGCACTCGGTCACGGCCTCAAGCTGCTCACCAAGAACGGCCACGTCTACAAGTACGATGGCTTCCGGGAATCGGTGAGTGCCCTGACCCATCCTCATCCCAGGCTGCCGTCTCTTCTCTTGCCAGCTCACACTCAGGCTGTATGGAGTCGTGCTCCCTGCAAGCACTGATCCCCCCCCAAGAACAGTGCCGACCCCCATTGTGCCGGGGGAGATGGGGGCGGGGGGGCCGTGTCCCAGCCATGGGCTCTGGGCAGCACCTGCCTGTATGTGGTGGTTCCTCATGAGCATTTCTAACGAGTGTTCCCTCCTCTCCTGCCCCAGGAGTTTGACAAGCTCTCAGATTTCTTCAAGGCTCACTATCGCCTGGAGCTGGCAGAGAAGGACCTGTGCGTGAAGGGTTGGAACTGGGGGACGGTGAGGTTTGGAGGTGCGTTGAGGTGACACCATTACTGGGGGTGAGGAAGCTCCGTGCCTGGCGCAGCCCGAAGTGGTGGGCTTTGGGCACCTCGTCCCTGCCCTGCTGGGCTTTGGGCACCTCGTCCCTGCCCCGCGTTGCGGTAGTCCCCACACTGTGACAGGCTGCATCCGCCCTCCCACCCGCAGGGCAGCTGCTCTCCTTCGACATCGGGGAGCAGCCGGTGTTCGAGATCCCCCTCAGCAATGTCTCCCAGTGCACGACGGGTAAGAACGAGGTGACGCTGGAGTTCCACCAGAACGATGATGCTGAGGTCTCGCTCATGGAGGTTCGCTTCTACGTGCCGCCGACCCAGGAGGACGGCGTGGACCCTGTGGAGGTGAGTGGGGGGGCCGTGGGGACAGCAGGTCAGGCTGGGAGGAGGGTGCAACCGGGCACCTTCATCCCACCATAACTCCCTTCCTGTGCAGGCCTTCGCTCAGAATGTCCTCTCCAAGGCGGATGTGATCCAGGCCACCGGAGATGCCATCTGCATCTTCAGGGAGCTGCAGTGTCTGACGCCTCGTGGGCGTTACGACATCCGGATCTACCCCACCTTCCTGCACCTCCACGGCAAGACCTTCGACTACAAGATCCCCTACACGACTGTGCTGCGCCTCTTCCTGCTCCCGCACAAGGACCAGCGGCAGATGTTCTTCGTGGTGAGGAGGGGTGGAGGGCTCCTCACTCGTCCAGGAAGCGCGGCGGGTGATGGGTTCAGGGCATTTCGGGTCCTCGTCTCTTCGTCTCTTTTCAGATCAGCCTGGACCCCCCGATAAAGCAGGGCCAGACCCGCTACCACTTTCTTATCCTGCTCTTCTCCAAGGATGAGGACATCTCCCTGACCCTCAACATGAATGAGTGAGTTTCTTGACCCCCTCCCTTGGTCTGGGGCTGCGGGGAGCTGGGTGGGAGGGCACAGACCCCTTGGGTTCCTCCGCTCACCGTTGCCTTCTCTTTTGGCCGCGCAGGGAGGAGGTGGAGAAGCGCTTCGAGGGGCGGCTCACCAAGAACATGTCGGGCTCCCTCTACGAGATGGTCAGCCGCGTCATGAAGGCACTGGTGAATCGCAAGATCACCGTGCCTGGCAACTTCCAGGGGTGAGGCATGCTGCTGCTGCCGCGGAGTGGGACGTGGGACCACCCCGCCACAGGGAGGGGTGCGATGGGGGGGAACAGAGGGAGCTGCTGCTCTGGCAGTATGAACCAGCTGCTTGAGATCCTCCCCGAAGGGAGCAGGGTCAGCCCCTAACCTCTCATTAAGGAGAAGGGGCTTCGCGAGGTTCAAGCCCTGTGCTGGGGGAGGGATCCTCTGCGCCCCACAGGTGTAGGACACCCGCCTGGTCCCTTGCAGACACTCGGGGGCGCAGTGCATCACCTGCTCCTACAAGGCCAGCTCCGGGCTGCTCTACCCGCTGGAGCGCGGCTTCATCTACGTGCACAAGCCACCCGTGCACATCCGCTTCGACGAGATCTCCTTCGTCAACTTTGCTCGCGGCACCACCACCACCCGCTCCTTCGACTTCGAGATCGAGACCAAGCAGGGCACGCAGTACACCTTCAGCAGCATTGAGAGGTGGGCGCGGGGGCGACACGGGGTGCTTGCCGCTCCCCCTGGCACCCCAACCGGCACCCGTCCCTGACCTCCCCACCTGTCCCGCAGGGAGGAGTACGGGAAACTCTTTGACTTTGTCAACGCCAAGAAGCTGAACATCAAGAACCGTGGCCTGAAGGAGGTATACCCGCTGAGTGGGGCAGCTTCCCCACTGGGACTGCTGCCTGCCGCCTGGGGGGCTGGAGGCTGTCTGCTCTCCAGAATTTTGTCGCTTTTCCCTCTTTTGGGTTTTTTTTTTTCCTTTTTCCTTTTTTTTTCACCTCCTCTCTCTTCTCTCCTTGCCCTTGTAGAGGAAAAAGGTCCGTGCGATATCCCTTCCTCTTTCTCCTCTTCCTCCTCCTGGTGCAGGTTTCCTCTGCATGGCTGTGGTGGTCCCTGACTAACCCCAGTAACTCCGGCGTGATTTGCGAGGGGCGCCCCCCTAACTGATAACTTTTCTGCCCCTTAAAAGTGCATGTTCCTGTCCCCCCCCGCCCCATGCATGGGTCTGGGGCCATGACCCCCCATCAGCGTGCCAGGAGCTCCAGTTTCCAGAAGGGTTTTGTGTGTGTGTGTGTGTGTGTGCGCATGGGGGGGAGCATGGGGAGCAGCTCTCACTCGCGCTGTCTCTTCTGCAGGGCATGAAGCAGAGCTATGACGAATACGCTGACTCTGATGAGGACCAGCACGACGCCTACTTGGAGAGGATGAAGGAGGAGGGCAAGATCCGGGAGGAGAACGCCAACGACAGCAGTGATGGCTCTGGGGAGGAGACAGGTGAGGTGTGGGGGGGCTGCTGGGGAGTGCTGCCTGCTGTGTTCAGACTCCTTCCTAACCCAGTGAAGTCCTGTCTGTCCTTGCCTCACTGTAAGCCAATCCCTGTGCTTTCTCTTTCCAGATGAGTCCTTCAACCCCGGAGAAGAGGATGACGATGTGGCTGAAGAGTGAGTGGCAGCTGGGCAGGGCTCACTTGGGGGATTGGGGAAAGCTCCAGGTATGGCTGGCAGCACTTTATAAACCCCCGGACCTCAGAGCTGTGAGAAGCGGGTGCGATTCCAGGGTCATTGTGCTGGTGCCAGTAACGTGACCTCAGAGGCTCCAGGAAGGGCAGTGGGTTCCAGGTTGCTCCAGGGTGAGATCCTGAAATCCCGAGCCAGGGGAATCACAGTCTGTGCCCTTGTGTGTGCTGGCGGGAGCTGTGCTCAGTCCCACGGGAGCAGATGGTTGTGGTGGTGCCGAGCCTAAAACGTACAGAGGGCTGAGCCGTGTTCGTGGCAGGGAAAGCCCCTCTCCCCGAGCTGTAAAGCACCAACATGGTGGCACCAGCTCAGGGAGTCTCTGGATTAGGGGCTCCTGGGGCCGGGAACCGTCCAGGGGACAGGGCTCGTTGCTGTTTCATCTCTCCCACCTCGTGCTTCATCTCTTTGGGGTGCGTGGGGGCCTTGAGCTGCTGCTGATGCCGAGCGCCTCCGTGCAGGTTTGACAGCAACGCCTCGGCCAGCTCCTCCAGCGGTGACGGCGACAGCGACCGGGACGAGAAGAAGCCGGCCAAGAAGGCCAAGATCGTCAAAGACCGCAAGCCGCGCAAGAAGCAGCCGGAGGTGAGGGGCTGCTGCTGGCGGGGTCAGGCTGAGCAGCCAAAGGCTGCCTGCTGCTGTCAGCTCCGGCACTGTCACCATGCCATGAGCGGGTCATCCAAGCCTGATGGGCTGCACGAAGCCCAGGCTGAGTGTCACAGAGGGCATTTGTGCTTGTGCTCAGCCCTTCGGGTGTTGGGGGATGTGTCTGCAGCAACCTTTCAGTGTGGTCTGTCTGCCTGTTGTGTAGCTGAATTGCTGGGGGGGGTCATGTAGGAGACAGTGGTGCCATTCAAGGTGTCCATCCTCTTCCACCTCCTCATGTCTGCTTCCTCCCTCCCAGAGCAAGAAGGGGAAAGATCCCAATGCTCCCAAGCGGCCGATGTCGGCGTACATGCTCTGGCTGAATGCCAACCGTGAGAAGATCAAGTCAGACCATCCCGGCATCAGCATCACTGACTTGTCCAAGAAGGCTGGGGAGCAATGGAAAGCCATGTCCAAGGAGAAGAAAGAGGTGAGGGACGGGGCAGAGCGGGGTCATGGGATGGTGGGGGGGGCAATGTGGTGTGAGTGGGCATGGGAGGTGGCGAGGTGGCACCAGTAACTCCCCCTGGCCTGTTCTTGCTGCAGGAATGGGATCGCAAGGCAGAGGATGCCAGGAGGGACTATGAGAAGGCCATGAAGGAGTACAGCGTGGGCAGCAAGTCCGAGAGCTCCAAGGCGTGAGTGTGCTGAGTTGGGGGGCTGCTGTGGTGATGAAGGGGTTGCCGGGGCTTTCCTGCTCCAAAGTGGGGCTGCTCTGGGGTGTGAGGAGCAACCTTGTGGGATTGGTTGGTTGACAGCAGGGTGACGCTTCTCTCCTACCGCCCCCAGGGAGAGGTCTAGAAAGAAGAAGAAGAAGCAGGAGAAGCAGATGAAGGGCAAGGCAGAGAAGAAAGGTGCCACCTCCAAATCGTCCTCCCTCAAGTCCTCTGCCAAGAGCATGAGCGAGAGCTTCAAGAGCAAAGAGTTCGTCTCCAGCGATGAGAGCTCCTCTGCAGAGAGCAAGAAGGAGGTGGGTTGGCTGGGGTGGGTGTGGGTCTCCTCATGCCTCCGCCGTGGGGTGCAGCAGGGGAACAGGAGCTGCCCTGCCTGCTGCAGCGCCTGACCTCGTGTCCCTCCCACAGGACTCTGAAGAGGAGGGAGGTGCCAGCCCGGCCCCCAGCACCGAGGAATCAGCGTCCGGCTCGGATTAGCCCCCAGCCGGCTCCAGGCCCGTTCCCACATCAGCCAAAGGACTGGGGCCATGTGGCCCCTGGCGCAGGGCCCAGGCTTTTGACTTCCGGCCGGTTTCTGGCACCTCTTCGTCATTGCCGCGGTGAGGACACGGTAGCAGACCCCCTGCCCTCGGTGCCTGGCTGGGGCAGCGGGCCCCCGTGGAGGCCCGAGGGGGGCAGGGGCGGGGGGCAGGCACGGGAGGTGCCTCAGTTCCCCCTCATTCCTCTTTGGCAGCAATTTATTTTTTTTAAATACTCGGGTTTGGTTCCGGCTCCTTTTCCCCTGGGCCGGCCTCTTGTTCGGCTTTGTACCAGGGCCCGTTTGCGTGGTGACCCGCCTTGAATAAAGAGACGAACCCTCGCGCCGGCCGGAGTGTGGGTGCGGGGCGGTTTCCCTCTTCCCTCCCCTCCCCTCCCCTCCCTCCCCTTCCCTCCCTCCCCTTCCCCACCCCTCCGCGGTGGGAGCGGCGTGCTGCCGCCCTCCTTCCCGCAGCCCCTTGAACGCGGGCCAGCCCTGAGCTCCCTCTGCCCGCCTCCATTCCCGGCCCCAGCGCCATTAATGGAGGCCCCTGGATCGATCCTGATGCGATTCGGGGCTTCCTGCGGCTCCCCGTCGGGCCGGGGGCTGGGAACCGGCCCCGATCTGATTAGCATCGCTTCCCGGCGCGGCTGCGGGGAACCGGCCCCACGGGGACCGGGCGAGGCGCGCCGCCTGCCCGCTCTGCTCACCGCCTCGTTTCCCAGCACCGGCGGCCGGGCGGGGCCGTGCGCCGCCGGGCCCCGGGGGTGCGGGGCAGAGCGCGGGGGCGGGTAGGCCTCAACCGCCGCCCGGTCCCGTTCCCTCCCCGGGGGGAGGCAGCGGCGGGAGCCCCTCTAGCGCCGTCTCTATGGTAAAGGCAGCGGCGGGGGGGCGGGTGGGGCGCCACTCTAGCCCCTCCCCTCCGTGTTCCCACCCCGGCCACGCGGCGCCGAGGCCGCTCTGCCCCGCGGTTCTCGCTGGCCGCGGGGGGCGTGGCGGGAGGCGGGCAGGGGCGGGGGGGGGCGCTCATGAATATGCAGCAGCCAACGGCGGCGGCAGCGGGTGAGTGGGAGGTCGCTCTGCTGGCCCGCGGGGAACCGGGATTATTGCTAGCCCCGGGGCCGTTGTGCCTGTCCGTGGCCTCGGTTTCCCCCTCCTGCGTCGGGGCACAGCGGGGCCGCTACCTTTCCCCGCCCCAGCCTTCCCCCAAAATCGAGCGGGGGGCTGCGTTGCCATGGCGACGGGCCTAGGCCCGCTGGCTGCGGCCTACCCGCCTGCTCCGGCGGGGGCTCCGTGCTGGCGGTACCGGGGGTAGGCCCCGCCGGGGCCGGGCTCGCGGGAGGGGACACGCGTACGCGCGCGGGGGCCGGAGCCCTATCGCGGCCGGGGCCTCGTCACCGTCCCGGGGCTGCCAGGGGGCCGGGAAGCGGGCCCGATGGTTTCCAGATGCGAGTTGGGGCGGCCGTGACGCTGGGTTCCCCATGGGGGGAGGTGGGTGGAGGTGTGTGTGGGGGTCTGTGTGTGTGCGGGGGGAGGGTGGGGTGGACCCCGGCGGGGCAGGAGGGAGTGAGGCGGGGAGGGGAGGGGAGGGGAGGGCAGGGCAGGGCCGGGCCGGGAGGAGGCACCGAGCGGGTTTTTCCTGTCCCCGCAGCCCCGGTGAGTCACGGGAGCGGCGGCGGCGGCGTGAGACCCGTGGGGACGGTAACCCCCTCCTCCCCGCCCCTCTTCCCTGCGGCTCCCCCCTCCCCCAACCGTGTCCCCGACCCGCTCCGGCCATGAGGTTGCCGTGGGGAAGGTGAGCGGGCACTCCATGGCCCCTGTGCCGGGGCGGGCGGTCGGGGGGTGCGCCTGGCCCCCATGAGGGTTTTGGGGGGGGAGATTGGTACCCCCTGCGTGGGGCTGGGGGTGGTGGGTGAGGGGCTAGCGGGCCGCGGTGTTTACTGGGGTGAACTAGGGACTGGCCCGGTGTTTCGTGGGGGTTGGCACAGGTCGGGAGGGATGACGTGTGCGTGTTGGGGTGCTGGGCCGGGGTAATGCAGGGGTGGTACAGGCAAACGAACCACGCCGTACTGGGGGCTTGCGGCATGCGGGAGCCGATCCAGGGTACAGGATGATCACTGACGGGTGTGAGGGGGTGCGGGCAGAGGGGGGTTGATACGGTGTCTGGGGTTGGTGTGGGCGAGTCGGGGACAGTATACAAAGGGTAGTACCGGCTGCAAGAGGGTTGGCGGAGCGATAGCGGTTTGGCACGCTGTCCGGATGCCGGCACAGGTGGACATGAGGGTTTGGCACAGGGCCGGGAGGTTGGTACTGCGGCACAGCGTGGCCAGAGGAACCGGCTGCCTGCCGCTGGGTTCCTTCGGTCTTCAAGGCATGTTCTCTAAAACGCTTTCCCCTCCTCCTTCTCTCCCTAGGGGCTGACCCTGCGCTGCGTCCGCTGAGCCACGGCCCCACTTTCACCATGGCCTCCCAGCCGCAGCCCCTATGCCCTGCCTTGCCCTGCGCCTCCAGCGCCAGGGGGGCTGGGCTGGCAGCCAGCAGCCCTGAGAAAGGTCTGTCTCCTCACGGTGGGGGTGGGAGAAATCGGTTGAGGCGTTGGCTGGTCTGGTCAGCACTGGGAAAGGCGCCCCGGGGATGCCGGGCTGGTGCCTGAGGTCTGTTCTTGGCCCGATGTGCATGGCTGACCTTCCCTGGGGAGCCTAGTGTGGCCACGGTGTTCCTCCATTGTGATGTTTCTCCTCTCTTCTCTTGCAGGCACTGCTCGCCCCAAGCCACCCGTCCGCCCCAAACCCCGGGTGCTGCCCAAGCCGGCCCTGCCCGCCAAGCCCTCCCTGCCACACACCCCACCAGGGCTGCGGCACCCTCGCCCAGAGCTGCCCTCCGCTGAGAAGATGAACCGCCTGGCAGGGCCGCAGCCCTATGTTGCGGGCAGCTCTGGGGGGCCCCTCAGGCGTCCCTCCTTCACCCTCAAGTCAGCCGAGACCCCCAATGGGAAGGGGCTCCCATCCCCTCCCATTGCAGCCACTGAGAATCCCAGTTCGACCCCCATCGAGGAGGTGCCCCCCACGCCGCCAACCCCATCTCGCAAAGGCCCAGCTCCCTTCAAAGTGACGCCAGTGCCAGTTGCAACCAAACCGGAGCGATTTCCAGGCACCACTGTGGAGGAGATCCTGGCCAAGATGGACAGCAGGGAGGGTCCGCGGAGCCCAGACCGATCCCAGCTCTCATCCTTTTGCCCTGATCCTCCCTCTCGCTTCAGCTCAAAGACGTTTTCTGCTTTCCGGAGGTGCCCCAGCGGGGATGCGGATGGAACCCCCCCCAGCGAAGCCCGCCAGACACCCCAACCCACGGCGGGCGAGCTGGGGACAGGGGATGACAGACACCCAGTTGCCAAGATGAGGTGAAGGCTTGGGGACTGACCCTGGGGTGGGATGAGGGGCTGCGGGGACAGGAGATGTTGCTCTGAGCTGTCCCAGAGAGGGGAATAATGGAGCTGAGGTCTGGTTGCCAGCAGGAGACTAGTGTTCCTCCGAAGTAGGTGATGCCTTGAGCTGCCTTCATGGGAAGGCCGAGGTGGCCACTGCAGCACCAGGCCATTTGTTCAGACCACAGGAATGGGCTGTCCTCTGCGCCTGCAGCCCTGAGGGCTGGGAAGCCGGCCAGCTGGCTGTCCCCCTGCCCAGCAGTGGCCATCCCCAGGGCGGGAATAACGGGGAGGGGTCGCTCCCCTGGGGAAACGTTCCTTTTTCCCCACCCTTACTGCTTTGCTTCCTGCCGGGCTGTGCCGGGCAGGGGGAAGCAGGCAGCTTCGTGGGACTCCAGGCTGCAGGGTGTGCTGGGCAAGAGCCAGCGCTTGGCCATACTCCCAAAAGCCGGGTACCTCAGGGAGAGCGAGATGGGGGCTATTTTAAACTGGAGTGTGAGAAACTCACTCTCCGAAGGGCTGAAAACTTTCCGGAAGGGGGATTGTGGCTGCTTTGCCACCCTTCCCTCTACAGTAAAAAAACCTGGCCGATAACTCGGTGCTGGGTGTGGGTATGGCTTGTTGTGGTTGAAGGGCCGCTTGTGGTTATCCCAACTCTATCCTCCTGTGGCCAGAGCTGGTGGTTTGGGGCCAGCAGGCTCCTTGGCGGGTGGTGGGAGAGGGGAGCAGAGGTGCACGGAAGGAATTCACCCTCCTTTCCCATTTCTCTTTGGCAGCGGCTCCCCCCCAGCTGGCCCGAGCTATGCCGGGGATCCCCATGGATGCCGGAGGCCGCCTTCCCCCCCTGACGTGAGTTCTCGCCTCGCCCTCCCGTGCTGCGGCGGCTCCGCTCCTGGGCTCTATCCTTCGGGGCTCTCCTGTCTCCTCCGGGGCTCCCTCTCTGCGGGGTGCGTCTCTCTCCTTTCTCCTTGGGTTGCTGACTGCCCCTTCCTCCCGGGAAGTTGGGTGCCCCCCTCTCTGGGTGTCCAGGCACGAGGCTGGGCTTTTGGAGTGGGTGGTGTGTGTGCCAGCACCGCTGCTGAGGCGTGGGCAGGGAGCAGCCATGAGTCACCAGCCAGGGTTTGGTGACCCAGCAGGTATGTGGCAGGGCAGGCCCCTCTGGGCTCCCTGCCAACCCCCCTGCACAGTGACCGGGACACCCACCGGGTCGTGGGGACACCAGGGGTGGCAGCCCAGGGATCACCCTGGTGTGGGGTGCTGACCCCGGCGGTGCTGGCTGGTGGGAGGGGTGTGATGAGTCCCACTATGGGGTGAGGGATCCAGGCTGGGGGGTGTTTTTGCTTCCTCCTGCTTCATTTCTTCTTCACCATCTGTCTCTGCACTGCCAGAGGGTGGGCACTCGTAGGGGGCAGCGGTGGGGGGTGCGGGGCTGTGCCATGCCCTGCCCGGGGGCGGTGGGGGGGGAGGCTGGAGGCCGCCGGGAGCCGCCCGGGCTGAGTCACGCAGGAAGCAGCCTGGCGCTGGCAGGAAGCGTGGGCACCTCCTGCCTTGGGTTTGGGGAGGGAGGGGTTGCTGGCAGGCAGGACCCCTGCCAGAGGGGGAGGAATGAGATTTGGGGGGCAGGGGATGCCTGGGAGGTTCCCCTAGGATGATGTGAGACCACCCCCCACCCCGGCTCTTTTCACAGCTCTCCTCTCTCCAGCCGGGCGCCCTTGAACCCCCTGGCTCCCCAAGGCCCCCTGCCTGCCTGGCCTCTGGAGCTCCCTTCCAGCCTACCGAGCCCTCCGCCTCAGCCCCCGGATCTCCTGATGCCCCCCCAGAGCTCCCAGCCCCTGGCTCCCCCACGCTGGCCCCCGGCTCCCCTGAATCCCCTGCTCGGCCCGTGGCCAAGGTCTCGGCCGCCTCCATCCAGGCCCCGGGTGCTCCCTCCTCTGCAGCCGAAGCCCGGCTCGGTGTCTCCCGCTCCCCTGGCTCCCCCAACACTCCCGGAGAGGGATCCCCCGATACTGTTAGCCCCCCTGGCACTCCTGAACTGCCCCCCAGAGCCACCTGCCCCCCCGGCTCCCCTGAGGCTGCCGCTGAATACCCATCCTCCCCCAGCCCACCCCCTGAACCCCCTGCTAAAGCCTCCTGTCCCCCTGGCTCCCCAGAGGGACCTGATGACTCCCTGGTGTCCCCATGGTCCTCTGAGAGTCCCAATTACAGTCTCCCTCCCCCTTCCAGGGACTCAGGGCTCCGTCGTGCTTCAGAGGGGGTGTTGCGGCCCATGGCCACAGGGCAGGGCATGGGGGAGGTGGGGGGCTCGCTGAGTGCCCTGCCCCGTCCTGGGGACGTGCTGCTGGAGCAATCCCTGGGCAGCGAGTCTGGCTGGAGCCTTTCCCAGTCCTTTGAGTGGACATTCCCCTCGCGGGGAGCACGGTGGCTGGCATCCCCCCCCAAGTCCCCCATCCGGGAGGTGGCCGACTCAGGGCTCTCCGGGGAGGGTGAGTCAGATGGGGAGGGTCCGTCCCCTTGCCCCCCGCACTCCCGGGGTGACAGTGGCTCCGAAGGGCCTGGCCCCACAGTGGATGGCAGCCGGGGAGTCGAGGGGGCTCCATGTCCAGGGGGACCTGTGGCACAGCAAGAGGCTGAGGGCTCGGAGGAGGAAACAGAGGCAGAGCAGAGTCCCACAGTGCCCCGCTCCCCTCTCTGCGTGATGGAGCCCGAGACCCCTGCCCAGCCTGCCCTCCTCACCGATGCCACCCCATCAGATCTGGCTGACTCGGCCTGGGCATTGGTGGGCGACCACCCGGTGAGCCTGCAGGGCCCTGGGGGGCCAGGCCAGGCCGAGGGATCCTCGAGGGACCCCAATCCCCATGCCGACCCAGGCTGGCTGACAGAGCTGCTGGCGTCACCTGGGGCCCATGCCGTGGGGCACGGCTCTCCAGATGCCGAGGGAACGCAGGTAAGGAGGCATGGGTAGGGGTGTGGTGGCAAGGGTTCACTGGTGCCAGGCCACGGGCTGGGGAGCCACGTTTTGGAGCATGGCCATCCTCTGGTGGCTGCTGGCTGTCTGGGAACCACAGGATGAGCTGGGCTGGAGCGGGCCCTGACCTGCTCTGGCTATGCTGGGGCAGCCAGAAATGGGGGTCCTGTGGGGTGGGGAGGGCAGGTGATGAGATCTGCACCCCCCATCTCGGGACAGGACCCTGCTTGGGTTCCCCTAGGCATCTGAGGGTATTTTCTCCCCTCTTTCCCTCACTTCTCTGGCTTGAGCCAGGGCTGCGGCCCCCTTTAATCCCCTTCTTGCCCTCTGCCCCCAGGACCTGCTTGGCTGGTCACGTAAGGACCTGTGCAGTGAATTCGGCATTGGCAGAGCTCAGCAGGCTGGTTCCTTCAGCTGGACGCAGAAGGCTGTGACCAGGGAGAGAGACTGGCCTGGTGAAACGGAGGGGGACCGGGAATTCGGGACCAAATCAAGCTGGGACAGCACCCGCAGCATCGGGGATGGGGACCGGCATGATGGGCCCTTCAGTGCTACCACGAAGGATTGGGGCAGCGATTACAAAGGGACGGAGCCAATGGGGGAGATGAGACTGAGCTGCAGTGACTGGTCCAAATCCCACGGCGTGGGGGAAAGCTGCCTGCAGGATCGAGACTTTGGTGCCGGCAAACCCAGCTGGGGTGTGGGCTATGGCTTGGACAGCGTGGGCAGCAGGGAGGAACCGGGCCCTGGGAAGGCTGACTGGAGCAGTGACTGCGGCGCAGGACACGGCCAGCAGCGGGATGAACAGCCCAACTCCAGGCGGACCAGCTGGGTTAGTGGGTACAGCTCCAGGGACCTGGAGAGCCGGGACCAGGAGGTCGCACCTGCATGGACTGGTGGATACAGCACCGGTGAGGCGGAGATGAAGGACAGGGAGCTCACTCTGGACTGGGCCAGTAAATACAGCAACAGGGACGCTGAGACCAAGGACAAGGATTTTACACTGGGCTGGGCTGGCAGATCCAGCACTGGGGACGCTGGGACCCCAGAGAAGTTCAGCAGGCCAGCCTGGGACAGCAAGTACAGCACCCAGGACATGGAGAGCCAGGACCGTGAGTTCAGCCCCAGCAGACCAGCCTGGGATGGTGAACGCAGCACCCAGGACATGGAGAGCCAGGACCAAGAGTTCAGCCCCAGCAGACTGGCCTGGGATGGTGGATACAGTGCCAGGGATGTGGACAGCCAGGACCAGGAGTTCAGCTCCAGCAAACCAGCCTGGGATGATGGATACAGCAGCAGGGATGTGGAGAGCTGGGACCAGGAGTTCAGCAGCTCCAACAGGCCGGCTGAGGTTCCTGAATACATCACCAGGGATGTGGAGAGCCAGGACAGAGAATTCAGCCCCAGCAGACCAGCTTGGGATGGCAGAGATGGTGGACACACCAGCAAGGATGTGGAGAGCCAGGACCGGGAGTTCAGCCCCAGCCGACCAGCCTGGACTGGCAAGTGCAGCACCCGAGACATAGAGAGTCAGGACAGAGAATTCAGCCCCAGCAGACCGGCCTGGGCCAGCGAGTGCAGCAGCAGTGCCATGGAGTCCCAGGACGGCAGGTTCAGCCCCAGCAGACCTGCCTGGCAAGACGAGTGCCATGCCAGGGACGTAGAGAGCCAGGACCGGGAGTTCAGCCCCAGCAGACCGGCCTGGGCCAGCAAGTGCAGCTCTGCGAACACTGAAAAGGAAGGAGGAGAGTTTAGCCCTGTCCGGCTGAGCTGGGCTGGCGAGTGCAGCGTTGGCCAAACGGAGCTGGTTGATGCTTTTGGCGTCAGGAAAGATGACTTGCCTGGCTCCCGTGGTCCCGATTCCTTGGCCCGGGAACCTGCCTGGGGCAGCTCCGACCAGCAGGAGCGTGGTACCACTGAGAGCAGGGACTGGGCTGAAGAGCTTGGAGGAACTGAGTGCCACAACCAATTTGGTATCATTGGGACAGAGCGGGTGCCGGATTCCTTCAGCACTGGAGCATCGTCAGATGGCTCAATGTCCTGGGCCAGCAGGTCGAGTCCCGGGGACCCGCAGAAGCCCCTGTCAGGCTGGCGTGGGGACTTCTCCTTCAGCAGCCTGGCTGCTGCCAGCCACCCGGGTGCTGGTGATGCGGGCAGGGTTGGGCTGCACCAGACGGCGTGGGGTCAGGGCCTGGGCACCCTGCCTGCCCCAGCGCCTGGCCTGGAAGAGCCAGGCTGGAGCCGGGACCCCAGCACAGCTGGCTGGAGCGCGGAGCAGTGCAACGCCGAGGCCAAGCGCCAGGAGTGGGCTAGCGCATTTGGTGCCCGTTGCGCGGCCCGGAGCCGGGACTTCGGCACTGGAGAGCAGAGCCCAGGAGGTGACACTGGATCAGTGGACAGGTGAGCAGGGAGGCAGCAGTGGCAGCACAGTCCTGGGGAGTGATCTAGCCCCCTCAGGGGCCCGTGCTGTCCTGTGGTGGTTTCTTGCCACCGCATGGGGCTCCTGCTGGCGTCCTGCCATGTCTTGCTTGTAGCTGGGGATGTGTTGCCTCTATTTCCATGCTGCCAGCACTCCTCTTCCCCAGCCGCCACCTTTCCCTGCAGAGCCTCCAGCCCTGCAGTGGTGGCAGGAACTTTTCGAGGGTCTGGGTTTCAATCTGACCTGGTAGGACCTACTGTCTCGAGGTGATCCAGGAGGGCAAATGCCATTGGGACTCCTTGTTCTGCTCTCCCTCTGATGTCGGGACCTGCATGCCAAGTTGGGGGGGGGGTGGTGTTCCCTCACCCTGCCCAAAAAGCCGCAGAGTTAGCCCTGTGCCCTTCTTGCTTCGCTTGGGTGTCAGAACCCTGATTGCAGCCAAACCTTTGGAGCTTGGTGAATGATGAATTCCCTTAATGCTACCTGAAAATCAGGATGCTGAGAGGAGGGAAGCGGAAGCCCCACAGGCCTTGGGAAGGGCTGGTGACCCTTGGGGGGTGGGACTGACCCCTTCCTCTGCTACCAGAGTTGGCCTGAATCTCCCATGAGTCTGGCAGCCTCCTTGCTCTCCCCAGATCCCAGGTTCTGCCACAGCCTTTGGGCAGGAACCTTGAGGGAACTTCCCAGAGGCTCCACCACATTGGTGTGACATCCTGGGAGATGGGGGCAGAGTGCTGAACACCTGGGTCTTGTCCCAGTGTTGTGAGAGCAGCATTTGGCCGTCCCTGTGCCTCAGTTTCCCCTGAAGGTTGATGGAGACAGTGGTCGGGGCAGGGGAAATGCTCGGGATAGCTGGACCTGGAGGAACTGTGGGGTCTTGCCTTGTTTCCCTGAGCAGAAGTGTCTGTCCCTCGGACCCCAGCCCACTGGTGGGCGATGCGCCAGCTGACCCCCTCACTGCGGAGCCCCCCCGGAGTGAGCTGTCTGGCCCCATGGAGGAGGAGAGGGACATCTCCGGGCTGGCTGCTGCCCCACGGAGCCCCAGAGCCTCCCCTCTGCTGACGGAGGCTTCCTGTGAGACCCCGTCAGACTTGGAGAGCGAAGAACCCCCCTCGGACCACCCGGATGGGAAGAGACCCCCGAGCTGGGAAGAGAAACAGCTCTCCCTGGGCACTCCTCAAGCCGAGGGATCCACAGAGCATGCTGGGCAGGAGTTTTCCTTCCTGGAGGTGAGGGAGGATGGGGCAGCTTCCAGCCCCCTCGTACAGCCTGGGGGTGCCTGGCTGTTACCAAGGTGCCTGTGTGGGGGCCCTATTCCTGACCTTTGGGGATGTTCCTCCCCCGAGTAACAGCCTCTGGATTCAGGGTTATGGTGGGGCTCCGTGGGCTGGCTGGGTGGGTGCAGCGTGGGTCCTGGTGCTGGGCACTGAGCTGTCCCTGTGGCTCTGCAGGACACAGAGATCCTGGACAGCAGCGTGTACCGCAGCAAGGCCAACCTGGGCCGCAAGCGCAGGCACCGGGTGCCAGCTCTTCGCCCTGGAGCCACCTCGGAAGGGGACAGCTGGATCTTCCGGGACTCCACAGGTGAGAGCCCGTGGGGCAGCCGCAGCAGGAGAAGGAGGGACGGTGGGGGCTGTCTGTCCTCGGCAGAGCTGTCTGATGGGACACCATGCCCCGTGTCCTTCCTGCAGAGCCCCGTCCAGCTCGCCCCGCAGCGTCCTCCGATGAGGAGGCGGTGGAAGAGCCCAAGAGCCGGCGGGTGCGAGCGTCCACATCGGGCAAGGGTGTGAAGGTGCCGCTCTTCCCTGGCCTCAACACCTCTGCCCTCAAGGTGGGTGATGGAGGGGTGATGCCTCTGGGCCTGGAGGAGAAACTGAGGCAGGCTGAGGCTGGGGATGCAGGCAGCGCAGGGGGGACAACAGGGAGGAGGCAGTGGGAGGACAGAGGAGGGGGCAGAGCCCCGGGCCAGCCTGACTTCACTCCTCCGCACCCAGGCCAAGCTGAGGGGCCGAAACCGCTCAGCTGAGGAGGGGGCAGTACCGGGGGACAGCAAGGCGGCCCCCCCCAAGGATGCCCACGTGCAGCGCTCCAAGTCCTGCAAGATCCCTGGCCTGAGTGGGAAACCCCTGACGCTGCCCCCCAAGCCAGAGAAGTCCTCAGGGTGAGTTGGGGGTGTGGGACCCTCTTGGGGAAGCGAGGGCTGCGCTGGGGAGGGATGGCAGTGGGAATGGGGCCTGGGGGTGCGTGCAGGCTTGGGGACACGGGGCCAGTGCTGAGGATGCCAAATGGGGAGGTGTTGGGGGCTATTACCTGTTTCGCTGGGAGCACTGTTTCCAGAGGCACAGGGGTTTTGGGGTGCTTTAGGGGTGGGAAGGGTGTGAGTATGGCTGGGGCTCCCCGGGTGGGCACCTCAAGTGGTGGGGGGGCCAGGCACTGGCCTGGCTGGGACCGGGCTCCTGCCCTGCCACACCCCCCAGGCAGCAGACATCAGCCGGGAACCCTCTTGGCTGTGCCCCAGGAGTCGGTCTGTGTCCCTGGGGTGTTTTGGGCAGGGGCATGTGCCAATGCTGTGCTACCACCTCCCAGGTCTGAGGGCTCCCCGCCACACTGGCTGCAGGCCCTGAAGCTGAAAAAGAAGAAACCTTGAGTGGGGTGAGTGTGGGAGCTTGGGGGCTGCTGGGGCGTCCTGCATCCCCCTCGGGGGGGCTGGAGAGGGACCTGCAGGCAGAGGTAGCCCAGGCGGGGACGTGTCCCCATGGCCCTGGGCTTTGTGCTCCCCAGAGGGAGCCAACTCTCCACCCTCCACCCCACCCCACCCCAGTCTCTTCCAGGCTCGCTCCTGCCCGCGTGTCCCCGAGGCCGATGGCTGCTACCCCCAGGATCCGAGCTGCCCCTCCTGGGGGTGCTCACACACATCTATGCACTTTGTACAACGCTCGCAGGGTCCCCAACCCCCTCCCCCTCCCTTCCTCCCCCATCCTGTGCCCACGGGCCTCCTCTGTGCTCCCAACCCCTTGGTACCTGTGTCCCCAGGGGCTGTCAGGGGACAGCAACCCCCCTGCCTTTCCCCTCACCCCCTGCTCTTGTATCACCCTCAGACAGAGAGCAACTGCTCTGGATCGCGGTGCCGCTGGGACAGGACAATAAATCTTCTTCGGTTGGTTTTTGGGGGGGCCCTGGCTCTTCTCTGAACCTTTGGGCACGGTGGGGGGGGGGGACTGCCACCAGGAGGAGCTCTCAGCCCGCGGCTCTGCCTGAGGCTGCGGCCGTGGGGGCACCCGGGGGCAGGACCGAGCCCCAACCCCACCCCGGGCACAGCCCCATGCCGTGGCCGCCAGCACAGGGCCAGTGTGTGCGGCTGGGCACGCACCCGGGTGTGGCTGTCACCCGAGAAAGCGGTGGGGACAGAGCCCCCCAACCCCAAGCTTCGCGGCAGGCCCAGTTACCCCAGCCCCTGGGCCCTGTGAAGGGCGGCGAGCCCCGAGCCGTGGCAGTGGGGGAACGGGGATCCCCGTCCCTGCGGCCGGATGCCACTCACACCGCGGGGGGAGAAGCAGGGCGCTGCCAGGGAGCGCCACAGGCACCCCTTGCGCCTTGGGCTTCTGGCCGCACGGGTGAGCCAGGCGGCCACCGCAACGGCTCGTGGGGCACATGGCCTGGCCCTGTCCCCACCATGGGGACCCCGAGGTGGATGGAGGGAGAGAGGCCGAGGGGACATAGCCAAGGAGCTGCCGTTTCCCAAGTGGAATGTGGGTAACTCCAGCCGGCTGCCGTGGAAGCTGCTACATCCCACCACTGCCCTTCCTGGCAGGTGGTGCCAGCAGTGCCGGAGGCTCAGCCCCACATCCTGACCCCCGGTAGGGGCTCTCCAGGGGCACCAGGGGACATGGGGGACAGTTACTCCCCTGGGGGGTGGGCTTTGTGCCAGGCCTGCCAAGCAGCCCACGGCTCCAAGCTGAGGAACGCTCGATGGCTCAACTTGTCCCTTGCAAAGCTTCACGTCGTGAGCTGGTGTTGGGGCTCCGGCTCACCCCCAGACCTCGGCTCTGTCCTGCAGCTGCAGAGAGCTCAGACCCCTGTACTCTGGGGCGCTGTCCCCGGTTGGGGGGGTTGGGGTGGTCGAGGGTCTGGCTCTGCGCTGCTGTCCTGGTGGAGCTGCTGGCTGCCAGATTGATTCCCCAGGGATGCGGGGTGTGGGGTGCGGGTGCCTGAGTGTCTCACTGCTGCTGGGGATGGGGTTATGGGTGGTCCCTGCAGCGCCCCTTGCTGCCAGGCTCCGCACCCCCAACCACCTCCCCCAGCCACATTCCCGCTGCCCACCCACGGCACAGATAACGGTGTTGGTTATCAGCCCTGCCACCCCCACCGCTGATAACACCCTGCAGCTTCAGGACCCTTCATCCAGCCCTGGCCGTCATCCCACCCCCCATGGCTATGGCAAACACCCCCAGGGGGCTCGGGGGCCACAGGACGAGGCTGCACTTCTTGGGGGGGCCTGGAGCTGGGCACCATGCTGGGACCCCAGCATGGCACCTAGTACCCCGGGGCAGTGGGGAGGGCACCAGGGACCCTTCAGCCCCCCCTGGCATCGCCTTGGCAGGGCTGCAAAGGGTTACCTGTTCTGTGCTTCCCACAGGAGACGGAAATAGCCGAGATCGTTATTAATAGTGATCTTCGTTACCTGGCTGGAACATCTCCCTTTGTAGCGGTTTCTGGCGCTGCCACGGGTCTAATTAACATTTCCTTTCATTTCCCTGCTTTATTCTGTTTATTACCTCATGGGCTTAGGTAACGTCTCCGTCAGGCACGCTTTGTGCACGGCTCAGCCTCCCCCTCCCCGTTACACAAACTTGGGGGTTTTGCCCCAAACCGGTAGCCCCCACATTCGGGTGTCACTTCCAGCAGCTTTCCCGTTCAGCCTGCAGCCTGGCTGGCACCTTGCCACGGGACTGCTGTGGTATCCGCTGTCCCGCTGCACCCCGGTTCCTTCTCTCAGGGTGATGACCTCCCACCCTACATCCCCATTTCCCAGCTTCTCGCTCCCCCTTCTAATTTCGGAGACACCTTTGAGCTGCTCCCCCTCAACTCCTCCCTATCAGCCACTGTATTATGCTGCCATCCTTTTGCTTTCCCACCACTTTGCTGGGAAAAGGGACCTGCTGTGCTGGAGGAAGGGGGTCAGGGGGTGTTGGGGAGGGGGGGTCCCTCTCCATATGGTTCCCCTCCCCCTCGGGGTTTTAACCCTGCCGCTTTCGCAGCCCTCTCATGATTTACCTTTCCCAATGGCAAAAGGCACCTCAGCTCCTCTGGCTCCTGGCCCAGCCTGAGCCCCCCCTGCAGTTTCTGGCCCCCCAGCTTTTCAGACTTTTTGCTCAGTCCATCTCGGCTTCTCCAGTGCTTTTCCCCAAAGCTGTAACTGGGAGCTCAGCGCTGGCGGGACAGCCCTGTCCCACAGCTCTGCTGTGCCCCAGGAGCTCCTTACCCTCCCCCCACTCCCTCTGATAGTTTATTTTTGGGGTGGGGTACGATTTTTCTTCTTTCCTGGCTGGGCTGAAGGCGTTGCTGCGTTCAGCTCCTTTACATGGCAGCAGAGCCCGCCGAGGACCAGGATGCAGTAAGGGTTCCCTGTCCCCATCCTGTCCTTTGGCACACGATACCTTAAAGTGATGGGATGGGGGGGGCCATCCTGGGGCTCCCCCTCCCTAGGTTTTTGGTAAGTGCATATTGCTCTCCCCAGCACGTCCTGCTCGAAACAGAGCCCAGCGATTTGGAACCCTCCTGGTGCTGCAACTGTCAGCAAAATGCAAAATCCCGAATGCTAAAGGCGACGTCCAACGTCACACACCGCCCCCCCCCGCCCAAATGCAACACCCTGACACCAAATGCCCAACACCCCACACCAAACGCTGAACCCAATGTGCAGACCCTCCTCCCCCCAATGCCAAACGCTGGCTGCAGCACCCCAAGGCTGAAACCCCAAAGGCAAATTTTGGGGTGCTGTGCCTACGCTCTCCCTGCCCCACCATGGCTGCTTCCCCTGGCTGTGGCACTGGACCTGGGCGCCACAAGGTGACAGAGACCTCCAGGGAGGCAGCTGCCTTGCGGGGGGCCAGGGGTTCTCATTGGGAGGGGGGGGGTTGGTGCTTTGACACACAGGTGAGAGCACAGTGAAACCCCCCAGGGAGGAGCCAGATGGAGGGTGGAGGGCAAGGGGGGGAGCTGTGAAATTTCCCACGGGGGCTCTGTCCATCCATCCTGTCCTGTCCCATCAAGGAGGAGGAGGGCAGGGGAGGAGGAGGAGGAAGGGGAGGTAACGCAGTGGGATTTGTTGGGCCGGGCTCAGAGGGCCAGAAGAGCTCGCTGAGCTCGGGATGAGCTGAGCTGAGCTGAGCTGAGCCCAGCGGCTGGCGGCATGGAGGAGACGACAGACGCCTACGCCTACGGGGACAATGAGACAGAGTGCGAGTACGCGGAGTGGGCCCCCTCGCTGGCCCTGCTGCCTGCCATCTACCTGCTGGTCTTCCTGCTGGGCACGGCGGGCAATGGGCTGGTCCTCTGGACCGTCTTCAAGGGTGGCCGGGACCGCCGGCGCTCAGCTGACACCTTCATCGCCAACCTGGCTGCCGCTGACCTCACCTTCGTGGCCACCCTGCCGCTGTGGGCTGCCTACGCCTGGCTGGGCTACCACTGGCCCTTTGGCACGGCTGCCTGCAAGGTCAGCAGCTACCTGGTCTTTGTCAATATGTATGCCAGCGTCTTCTGCCTGACGGGGCTGAGCTTTGATCGCTACCTGGCCATCGTCCGGCCCCTGGCCACAGCCAAGCTGCGCTCACGGGTCAGTGGGCTGGTGGCCACAGTGGCCCTGTGGGCACTGGCGGCTCTGCTGGCTCTGCCGGCCCTGGTGCTGCGGCGGGCGGCTGTGCTGGGAGGGGACACCAAGATCACCTGCTACATGGACTACGGGGGCCTGGCCGCCCCGGGGACGGAGACTGCCTGGGAGGTGGGGCTGGGGCTCTCCTCCACTGCCCTGGGCTTCGTAGCCCCCTTTGCTGTCATGCTGACCTGCTACTTCTTCATTGCCCGCACCGTGGCCAGCCACTTCCACCGGGAGCGGGCCGAGGGGCCCCGCAAGCGCAAACGACTCCTCACCATCATCACGGTGCTGGTGGCTGCCTTTGGGGGCTGCTGGCTGCCCTTCCACCTGGTAAAGACCCTCTATGTCCTGATGGACCTGGAGGTGCTGCCGTGGTCCTGTGGCCTCCATGCCTTCCTCAACAACCTCCATCCCTACTGCACCGGCATCGCCTACATCAACAGCTGCCTCAACCCCTTCCTCTACGCCTTCTTTGACCCCCGCTTCCGCCATGCCTGCGCTGCCCTCCTCTGCTGCCGGACCCCCAGCGCCGGGACCGACCGCTCCGCCAGCTACTCCTCGGGGCACAGCCACCCCCCCGGCGGCAAGGGGACAGCCATCCCAGGGGGCAAGCTGGACCCCACCACCCAGGAGACACTCTTTCGTGCCTAACCCACCCCCCCCCGAACCCTGAAACCTACCCCCCCATCTGTGCCCCCCGAGCTGGTCTCCTTGGGGGGGACCCCACCACCCCCTGCTTGCCCCAGAGCCTGGCTTGCTTTGGGGACCTCCCCACTGGAAAGCCCTGCTCATAGGAAGGGGAAACTGAGGCAGGGGCTGGGCAGACCCTGGGAGGAGCCCCTGGGGGGCTCGGGCAGGGGTGGCTCCCCCTGGCACCCACAGGGCTTTGTTTTTTGTGACAAATAAACGAATTTTGTTTAAAAAAGGAGCAGGGTGTGTGCAGTTCCCTCTGGGGGGATGAGGAGGGTGTGGGGTTGGGGGGGGGACACAGTGTGGGGTGGCACGGGTCAGGGAGGGGTATTGCTGGGTTTTAGTGTGTGCATGAGTGGGGGTTGGGGGTATGTGTGCACACTGGGCTGTCCCTGCACGCTGTGGCCCCTCCTGGATACCCCTACCCGGGGGGCTTGAGCCCAGTGCAAACTCTCCCTGGGCTTTTCCCCAGCCTGTGCTTTGGGAAAAATGCACAAATTCCTGCCCAGCACATCCCAGCATTGCAGCCTGCTGAGCTGGGGCAGGGCATTTACGGCCAAAAAACCAGCGCAGCTCCCTGCTCCGAGTGTCCCACCGCAGGGTGGGTGCTTGCCCACCCCACCCCAGCAGCTGTGATTGCATCAGGCAGCCGTCCTGTCCCACCAAATCCTGCTTTCAGGCTTTTCTCCTCCTTATCTGAGGCCAGAGCCAGCCCCAGGCGACTCACGCCCCCACTCCCCGCGGTGCGAAAACAGGCTGCTGATGCTATTCAACACCCCGAAATGGGGATGACATGATGGACGAGGCACTGCTTGGGTCTGGACGGGGAGTTGGGGCACAGTGTTTGAGGACAATGGCCCTCACCGATTCCTGATGAGCCACCGAATGGCTCCTCTCCCACTTCCCTCCCCGGCCCCCAACGCTTCCTGAGGCTTCCTCCACTCTAAATAAATCTTCCCCCTATTTGTTATTTACATCCTTCAATTACTCGTGATGAACTATCCTGTCTCCTTGGCCTTTGTTCCCACTTGGAAAGGATGCAGGATCATTACTGGGTTACTTGGGAAGCTTCCCGTTGGGGGTGGGGGGGCAGCTTGACACCACCTTATTTTGGGAGCAGTCCCAGGCAGAGTCACCCCTCCTTGGGGGACAGTCCTTTGTCTTCTCGAAGGAAGCAGAGGAGGTGGTGGGTGGGGGCTGTGCCTGAGTGAACTGCCTGGCACGGGGGTGATGGAGGTTGGGAGCCTGCTGTGGCTCTTTTCACCCCAGCCAGGGATTTTTGGGGGGGTTTCCATATGATTCTGTTTCAGGGTGGCGGGGGGTGGGGAATATGTTGCATTTGGGGCCATAGCCCAGCGGGAAATTTGGGGGAGAGAAGCATGTTTGGATTCCAGGCTCATTTGCCCTGGAGAGACCCTGATACTGCTCATCCGTCTGTCCATCGATGCATCTGTCCATGCAGCAATCTGTCTGTCCCTCCCTCCCTCTTTTTGTCTACCTCTCTCTCCCATCTACTCCTCCATTCCTTCCTCCATCCCACCACCAGCCCCAGATAACCCATCACTAAAGGGGGTGATGGGCGCCCCGTTTTTCGGCAGGGAGCCGGTGAGGGTGGTTTCCTCCCCAGCGCGGTGTCCGGGCACGGAAATGCCAACAGAGCTGGGAGCCGTCGACTTTCTATCTCTTGGAGATTTCCCTTTCCCTTCCAGGAGGGAAATGTTTAGCTGAGGAGTCTCTGGGGGGAAATGCAGGGGCACTTCAGAAAAAAACCACGGCTGGAGCCGGGGGAGGGGGAAGGGGCAGCGGGGGCCCGGACCACCCGTCGGAAGGAGATAAGGAAGGTGTTGCCTTCCTGCGGCAGCGCGGCAGAGGAAAGATGAGGAGGGAAGATAGAGGGGGAACCGCTGAGGACTGCAGGACGGGGGGATGGGGAGCAGGACTGCTGAAGCTGGCAGCACCCTTGGAAATCGCTGGGAAGGCCGGGGAGCCAAGGGTGTGCTTCTCCGGGGTGAATGTGGGACCCTCAGTCCCAAAGGAGCGATGTTTTGGTTACTGCAGCCCGCTGCGGGTTTGGGCTTTGCTGGGTCTGTGGCGCATGGCTCATGTGGCACAGGGACATGGTGCTGAGCATGTGGCCGTGGGGACGTGGCAGAGGGACGTGGTGCTGGAAGGAAGGAGGTTGTTTCACACAGGAACCCAGTGTGTGTGGGCTCCATGGGCAGACACAGGGTGAGGGGTGAACCAGCACGGGCAGTGGAGATGGGGACTGGGACAAGGAGGGGATGGGGATAGGGACAGGGATGGGGACAAGGAGGGGATGGGGATGGGGATGGGGAATGGGATGAGGATGGGGTCAGGAACCATCTCCCCCACACCCCAGGGAGCCTCCCAGGTCCAAGCTGCTTTTTCAAGCTACCAAACGGCCAGGCAGGAGGTTGACACTCCCCTGCCCTCCCCATCCCGCCCCGGAGTGCTGAAATAATTTGGCCTTGTGCTGAGCCAGCCGGTGTCCTCTTTGAAGTGACCTCCTGGTTTACAGCCTGGCTCTGGGCATCCTTCACACCTCCCACCCCAAAGCAAATGGACGGGGGATGCTGCATCCCCACGCTGTTGTGGCGGGGGAGGGGGGCGAGGGGGGCAGCTCCCATTTGTGCCAGGAAAATGTGGATTTGGGCAAGCTGGGTTTCCTCACCACGCAGGGGAGTTTTCCACAGAGACGGCTACGGGGTGTGAGCTGTCGGCTTTTGGAAGCGGCAATGGAGGGGGGGGTCCCTGTCCCCCGTGTCCCCACCATGCCATGCCACGAGTGACCCCCACAAAATTTGGCCCTGATGCCCCATGGGAGATGATTGTCCCTGTGTTGGGGGAAGAAACAAACTGGGGGTCTGTGGCAAGTGCTGGGGGCTTTGGGCAGCAGAGCCAGGGGGTGCGGGCGAGGGGCGCTGGGTTGGTGAGGAGGACACAGAGTCGGGGTTCTCGCTCTCGTGGTTCCAGAGGCTGAAGTCCCTCCAGCTGGACAGGGTGAGGGGCTGGGGGAGATGGATCCTGAGGGTCCCTGAGGGGGAGTGAGACAGGGAAAGAGGGTGCAAAGGGGGAACAGGGAAAATTTGGGTGGCTGGGAGAGGTTTGGGGAGGAGATGAGAAAAGACTATGTGGAAGGGTGGGTGGGTGGGTGGGTGGGTGGATGGATGGATGGATGGATGGATATTGGGAGGAACATTGCACATATAGGGGGATGAAGGGATGGGTGGAAGGACACACGGACAGACAGACAGCTGGGTGGGCACTGGGACAGCAGGGTGACGTGTGTGTTGTGCCACAGGATGCAGCAGTGCCAAGGCCAATGGAAGTGCTGGGGTGCGCCGGGCACCCCACGGCTGCAGCAGTGGCAGCTGCTGGCACCCAGCTCAGTGCTGAGCGGGCTCAGCCTCTGCTGCATGGCTGGGGGGTGGGCAACGGGGGCCACCACTATCTGCAGCCCCCCCCAGCCCCGCTCCCCAGGGCCATAGGTGCCAGACAGACACAGTGCAGCCGCTGCCTGACCCACACAGCGTAGCCGCTGCCTGACCCTTCAGCTCTGGCGAACCAGAATCTCACCCACAGCCCCCTTGCCTGAGCAGCCCTGGGACGGTGGGGGGGTCCCGGGGAGTGGGGTGACACAGAGTTGACCTGGCTGCCGGCAGCTGGGCCCCGCGGCGGCCCGGAGATGTTGCTGGAGGAATAACAGGAAGCGCCGTGAGGAGACAAACAGGGCTGATGCCTTCTGCAGGTTGTGGGCCAGCGCCGTCCCCAGCCCGCACACGCGTGTCCCCGCCACACCGCGCGTCCCCACGCTGCGCTGATGCTCTTTATTGTTAGAGGTTTGGCTCTGAAAAAGTGGTCGCCGTTTTACAAAAGTCCGCGGTTATAAAATGTGCTCCATACAAAGACCGGGGGGGGCCGGGTTGTGGCTTTTCCTCCTCTGCCTTCCCCCCCACTCCCCCCCCCCCCCCCCCCCCCCCGCCCTGGGCTGGGGGCAGTGTGGGGAGAGGGGGAAAGGGGGGAGGGAATGGGAGGGAATGGGGTGGGAGAGGGGGAAGGGCAGGAAAGGAGGGGAGGGGAGAGGAGAGGAGAGGAGAGGAGAGGAGAGGAGAGGAGAGGAGAGGAGAAAGGGGGAGAAAAGGAAGGAAAGGGGAGGAAATGAAAGGGGAGGAAAGGGGGGAGGAAAGGAAAGGGGAGGAAAGGGGGGAGGAAAGGAAAGGGGAGGAAAGGAAAGGGGAGGAAAGGAAAGGAAAGGAAAGGAAAGGAAAGGAAAGGAAAGGAAAGGAAAGGAAAGGAAAGGGGAAATTAAAAGAGAAACAATAAAAAGACACAGTGAAAAGACAAAGAAAAAAGAGAGAAAGGGGAAAAGCAAGAGCAGAAGAGAGGAAAGGAAGACGACTATGAGGATGGGGCGGAGGGAGGGAGCCCAGAGGAAGGCAGGGCAGCCGCCCCCATGCCCAGGCACTCCGGGCTCACTGCAGGACCGGGGTGGCCATGCCAGGGGGACACCCATGGCCGGGCACCAGTGCTGGCAGAGTCCGACAGCCAAAGGGGGTGCCTTCCCCCTGCAGCGGGACGGAGCGAAACGCGAGGGCCAGGCCATTTTTTGCTTGCGAAAGAGAGAAAATGGGTCTGGCTGAGAGCTGGGCCAGGGGGTGCTGGGCGAGGGGTGCTTGCTCTTCCTCCACTGTCCCCACAGAAAGAGGCCAGGACCTGCCGGCGGGGAGATGGGGTGGTCCTCCCTCTCCAGGGGGTGTTGGGCTGCCGCAGACTCGCCAAAAGGGAAGGATGGGGGGATAAAAGAAGAGGAAAAAGAAAAGACAGACAGAAGAGCCCAAGTGTCCCTGTCCAGGCTGGGGGCTGCAGGCCTCCTGTGGGTGCAGGGCTTGGGGGTGCAGCTTTGCCGGGGTGAGAGGTCTCTGTGGTCCCACAACACCCACCCCAGGACACCCCCCCAGCCAGCAGCTGGGAGCTCGAGCGAGGCCAGGTCCCTGTGGGGTCTCTCCAGCAGCACAGCAATGGGGGGGACGCTGAGCAGTGGCCCCAGCCTCCTTTCTCCACACTGCTCTGGGGGTCCTGGGCGGGGATGCTCGGTAACGGGTGTGGTATCACCTCCCCTGGTTTCCCAATTCTGCCCTGTTGGTTTGGCTTTAAACTGCACCCCAGCAGTTTGGCTTTAAACTGTACCCCGAACACTGGCGTTGGGGGGTACAGTTGGAAAACAGACCAGTTCCTGGCCAGACCCTTCTTGGGATGTGCCGAGCCCCCTGAGCCCCACTCCCATGCCTGACTCATGACCGGCTGTGGAGACACTGAAAACCACGCACACGGGATGGTGGCCCCTGCAGCTGGACAGAGGGGGTGCAGCGTTTCCCCCTCCCCTCCCCCCTTATTCTTTTTTTCTTTTTTATCTTTTTTTCCTGGCATTGCTTTTGTCTGCCCACATTGGCCTGGGGGGACAAGGCGATGGGGTCCCCTGCTGCGGGTGATGCTCAGCGCTCAGTTGGGCCCGAATGCCACGCAAGGCTTTGGCAGAGAAAAGCCAGGCCCGGCATGTGGCCAGGACGGCACGGAGCTTGGCCTGCTGCCGGGCACAATGGCCCCGACGCTGTCCTGGCATGCCTTGGTGTCACTGGTGAGATGTGGGCATCCACCAGGTGCCTCCGACGGGAGTGGTGGTGCTGAGCTGGATGTGGGTACTGGGTCCCCCTGCTTTTTGGGGAGGCTGGAGAGTGTGGGCAGGATTCAGAGGGGGCTCCACTTGTGGGCTGACAGCTGGGGTTTCCTTAGTTTTCACCCATGGACACTTTTGGGGTCTCTTTTCTAAGCAGGGGGGCTGCTCCCCAGCCGCAGTCCCTGGCCCCCACCGACCAGCACAGTGCAAGATCTCCCATGGGACCCCCAGGGACCCTCTGTTGCTGCCTCCACTGGCCCTGGGGAGTGGATATGGTGCAGGAGGGGTCCAAGCTCACGGTGCTGGGGGTGGGGGAGGCAATCCTGGACAGTGCCTGCTGGGGCAAGAGGTCCCTGTTTTGGAGCAAAAGGAAGAGGATCCGTGCCTTGGTCGGCCCCACCATCGCTGGGCTGGTGTCTTGGGGACCGCCCTGGCACGGGGCGGGTGGGGGAGCGGTAGGGAGGGAACGAGGACAAGGCACGGTTAGGCATCTACACCAGGGCGCCTGGTGTGGGGGGCCATCATTGTTGGTACCTAAACGTCCTCGTCCTCGCTGGCCTTGCTCCAGCGGTGACAGCAGTTGGCAGTGATGCCCAGCAGGAAGTTGGTGGCCACCGAAGCAATGGAGACGACGAAGCCAACGAAGGCGATGAAGAGATAGTCGTCCAGCGTCAGGGTGAGGTGGCAGGCCTGGAAGCTCTCCTCTGTCAGGGAGAGCAGGGGGGCTCCTGCCACCTCGGGGGGTGCCCGGCACTCAGCCATCTGCGAATCTGTCATGGAGATGGGAGAGTGGCATCAGGGTGGCTGCCGGTGCCATCTGCCTCAGCTGCGAGGGGGTTTTGGGGACACATGAGAACACACACACACACACATACCCGACGCACAGCGCTGGATGCGTCCTCGCAGCCACTTGAGGAAGGGCTCCATGGCGCAGCCACACACCCAGGGGTTGCCCCCCAGGCGCAGGCCCACCAGCCCCGGCAGCCCCTCCAGCGCATCCAGGCTGATGGCCGACAGCCCCCCATAGCTGAGGTCCAGCTCCCGCAGCTGCGCCAGCCCGCGGAAGGCCTGGGGGTGCACGCGCCGCAGCCCCGGGTTGTGGCTCAGGTCGAGCCGCAGCAGCCCCCCGGCTTCCAGGAACATGTCGGCCGGCACCAGGCTGAAGTTGTTGTAACTGAGGTCGAGGTGTGCCAGGCGGCGGGCGCCCACAAAGAGCCCGGCCGGCAGCGCCGCCAGCGAGTTGTTGCGCAGGTCAAGGGCCCGCAGCTGGCCGTAGCAGGCCAGGTAGCCGGGCGGGATGCTGGCGATGCGGTTGTGGGCCAGGCTGAGGTTGCCGGTGTCCAGTGGCAGCTCGGGAGGCACCGAGAAGAGCCGCTGCCCGCTGCAGTCCACCACCTGCCCTCGGCATGTGCACAGCGCCGGGCAGCCCTCCACGGTGCCCATCGCAACCACCGCCACCGCCGCTGCCGCTGCCACCAGACGGGGGCCCAGCAGCATGGCGGGGCGGTGGCGAACCCCCACCTGGCGGGTGCTGGTGGGGACCCCCGGACCCTCACGGGGTGACGGGGGCCATCCCACTGCTGGGAAAGGGCCGCCCGCCCACTCACACCAAGGGCTGCAGACGGTGGCAGTTAGGGCCAGGCTCCGAGCTGGTGTGGTGATGCTCCGGCTGTCCCGGCGGCATTCGGGGGGCACACTAACTCTCCCCCAGGGGTACAGTGGTCTGCAAGCCCTGGGGCGCTGTGAGGGCCAGCGTAGGGCCGTTCTCGACTGCCTGCAGGGAAGAGGGGCAGGAGAAGGCCATGATGGCCCCCCACACCAGGGATGCCCCACTCTTCTGAGCTTGACCCCTCCCCACACCCTGAATTTTGGCCCCCCAGATGTACTGACCTTGGTCAGCTCTTTCTGACCAACAATGGGCAGGACTGAGGGTGCCCATGCCCAGCCCCCCAGTTGGACCCTGCTACCACCAGCTCAGCCCCGTGCCGGGGACACCCTCCCTGTGCAGCTTCTGCGGGAACACCCCCTCCCCGGCACCCACCTGGGTCCCCCCTCCCCCTGGCAAGGCATCCCCACATGCGGCCTTGCTCTCATCCCCGCCGCTGAGCCATCCTTACGTCTCCATCCTCCCCCTGCTGCCCCAGCCCTCCCTGTCTCCATCCTCCCCCTGCTGCCCCAGCCACCTCCCCCCCTTCCCCGCAGGCCCCCATCCCTCTGGCACTGCTGGGGGCAGGGGGCGTCCCCGGTTTACTCACGCCTGCCAGGGGATGTGCGGGGCTCAGCTCCCCTTGGTCTCCAGGCCTGGGTGGTGAGATGGGGGTCCCTGGGTGGCCGCCCACGCCTCTGAGCCGCCAAGTTGGGCGATCAGCTCCTGCTGCCACGACCAAGGCTGCTGCCGAGCCTGGCAATGGGAGCAGGTCTTTCCCCACCTCCTTCCTCCCCTCCTCCTCCTCGTCCTCCCTTGTCTCTCTCTTTCTCTGTCTCTCTTTTTTTTTTTTCTCTTTTTTTTTTCCTTGAGGGCCAGATACTGACGTTTTGGTGTCTCTTAGCAACTGCCTCCACATCTCTGAGCAACAGGAGAGCGGGATGCAGAGCCGCCAGAGCGATGGAGACGGCGGAGGGTAGAAATGCCCCCGCCCCGGGGACACCCTGGCCAGGGGACACACACCAGATGGCCCAGGCATCCAAGCAGGATGGAATGGGAAAGCTGGGGGGGAATGTCATCCTGCGCCCCCACCCCGCCACAGGCTCAGCCGGTCCCCAGCCCTCCCCGCGGCCCCCGGCCCTGGGAAGGATCCCCCGTGGGATGGGGTGAATCAGGGTTTCCTGGGCTCTGAAAACAGAAACACATTACGTATTGGCAGAGGGGGAAAATAAGGCAGCTGTGATCCAAGTGGGAGCGACGTTACTGGTGGGTTTCACCCCGATGCACCCCCAGGCAGGGTCCCACTGGTGAGGGGCTGTGGCAGTGGGGGACTGCAGCAGGGGTGCCTATATTTCCATTTAAAAACCTCCCTAACCTGGCACATGACCCCCCTCCTGCCTGTGAGACACCGAAATGCGGCTGGGTTGGGCTTTTTTTTTTTTCCTCTTTGCTTTTTTTTCCTGCTCACAGACCTGGAAAATGCCTCAGATTGACATGGATTGTTTTGCTCCACGCTGGCCGAAAAATTCTGTTTCCCTTCTCCTCAGGGGCAAGGAGGGGAGGAAGAGGATCGAGCAGGCTGCCCTACTCCCCACAGCCAGCTTTTCCCATGAACACGACCCCTTTAGATTCGTGGGGATGCCTGTGATTTGCTCAGCAAAACGTTGCAACACCATGGCCGTGGCAGTTTTGGAAAGGAGGCGCTTTCAAACCCCAGCCTGCCTGCATTCGGGGAGGAATTTCCTCCCCCTCCCCACCCCCTGTTTTCTCAGGGTTGCTTCTTTTCCCAGCTGAAACCTCCATCCCGATGGTGGCATCGCCCTGGGGGGCCGCTCGCTCCCCCACGTCCCGCGGGGACGGCTCTTCTCGCCGTGGCGGCTGGCAAAGCAGACGGCGTGCAGCCGCCTCTCCCCATGGTGGGTATTAATTGGCGCTGCTCGTAGCCCTGGCTCCCAGCAGGCTGCGAGGGAAACTCTGGGCGCTGAGTACACCCAGACATCCCAGGAGCCAGCTGCAGCTCAGGCAGACACACAATTAGAGATAAGACCCAAGCCTGGCTGCAGATCTCTTCCCAGCATCTATTAGCGCCGAGGTATTTTTCCACACACATCTCCCCGCCGCCCGCCCCGGGCAGCATTTCGGGTACGTTGGCAGCAAGTGAATTAGCAAATGATCCCAGCTGGGGTTTGTTCACGATGGCCCTTGGGGCCTCGGCTGGCAGCCCCCCTCGCCAGAGACCCTGCGATCGCAGCACGGGGACGCCGCTGCGGCAGGGCAGCATCCCTGGGGAGGCGGGCACCTGCTCTGCCCAGGCCAGGGCACGGATGCTTACCCCCAGGGGCCAAGCCCAACACTAGTCTGAAGCCCTGTGAGAGCCCAGCCCCATTGAAACACCATTTCTGGGACAAGACCACAGTGGGAAGAGTGCTGGCCCTTCAGGTTGTTGCTCTGAGATTGCTTCTGGTCACCCCCTGGTCCATTTTTGCACCTTTTGAGGGAGGCAGCCCCTCTCCCATGGCTCCTTTCCCCAGAGGGTGGTGGTCAACATTTTGATGTCCAGGTGGAGAGGGGTGACACATAGCGTCCCTCAGGGATCTGTACTGGGACCAGTGCTGTTTAAGATCTTCATCAATGACATAGTGGGATGGAGTGCACCCTCAGCAAGTCTGCAGGTGACACCAAGCTAAGTGGTGGGTCAACATGCCAGAGGGACAGGATGTCATCCAGAGGGACAGGATGTCATCCAGAGGGATGGGATTTCATCCAGAGGAACAGGATGTCATCCAGAGGGACCTGGACCAGCTAGAGAGGTGGGCCCTTGCAAACCTCGTCAAACACGTGCAAGGTCCTGCCCTTGGGTTGGGACAATCCTGGCTGCCAACACAGGCTGGGGGTGATGTGATGAGAGCAGCCTTGTGGAAAAGGACTTGGGAGTACTGATGGATGCAAGGCTGGACAGGAGCCACCAATGGGCACTCGCAGCCCAGAAGGCCAATGGCATCCTGGGCTGCATAACAAGAAGTGTGGCCAGCAGACCAAGAGAGGGGATTGTCCCCTCTGCTCTGCTCTGCTCTGCTCTGGGGAGACCTCACCTGGAGTGCTGTGTCCAGCTCTGGAGCCCTCAGCACAAGAAGGACATGGACCTCTTGGAGCAGGTCCAGAGGAGGCCACAGGGATGATCCGAGGGCTGGAGCATCTCTTCTGCAAAGACAGGCTGAGAGTTGGGCTGGTTCAGCCTAGAGAAGGGAAGGCTCCGGGGAGACCTCCCAGCCCCTTCCAGTCCCTGAGGGACCTACAGGGAAGCTGGGCAGGGCTGTTTGTAAGGGCATGGAGCGATGGGACAAGGAGCGATGGTTTAAACTAGAGCAGGGCAGGGTTAGATGAGACACGAGGAAGATGTTTTTCCCTCTGAGGGTGGTGAGACGCTGGCACATGTTGCCCAGAGAGGTGGGGGAGGCCCCATCCCTGGAGACATTCAGGGTTTGGGTGGGTAAAGCTCTGAGCACCCTGCTCTAGGTCAGGGTGTCCCTGCTCACTGCAGGGGTGGGACTGGATGGCTTTGAAGGTCCCTGCCAACCCTATGCAGCCTGGGATTTGGTGGCACGAGGCTGTGGGTGATGCCAGTGGCGGTACATCCTCTGCGCCAGTGAGCAATGGGGAGAGCCCGAGGAGGAGGGTTTGGGCACATCCCAAGTTCTCTCCAGCCCTGCACTGCCAAACTTGCCCATGAGTTTCACCAGCCATTGACTTCTGGAAGGCCGAGGCTGGCTGGAAGCATGGTGTGGGGCTGGTTTTGCATTAAGCTGCTGGCAGGGCCCCATGCTGCTGTGAGCAGCACCTGCCAAACCGGAGCCCTGAGTTTGTGCCGTGGGGCAGGCAGGTCACAGGAAGGGCAGACAGCGAGGGCTGCGCCTGTGGCTGCGCCGAGAGCTGGTGCTTGCTCTTTGTGGCACTGGGGCCAAGATGTGGTGCCAGGGGCTGAACCCCTTGCAGGCACTGCCGGGCTGACCACAAAGTGCAGAGACTACCCATTCACCCCATGAAACCTCATCACACCCATGATGCATCCAGTTTCTCTGCCACCAGCAGTTGAGCAATAAAACTGTGCCAAGCAGGACTGGCTTGGACTCTCCCCAGCATCACTCTCAGTACATCAGACCAGTTACCAGTGTTCTTGGCTTTTTGAATTGCTCAACGACTGTTGAGTTGTTGCTGATTTAACCCAACCTGTGTGTCGTGGCTGCGGGACTGGTAACGCTCAGGAAAACAGGAGCGTGCCGGGATCCTGGCAGCAAGAGGGCTTGGATGGCGACACCCAAACTGCTGCTTCTTTGGCTGACACTACGCAATTGCAGATGGTGGCTGCGATTCCAGACCCGAAGCCGCGTCCAGGATTGACTGCCATGCGTCCGTGCCAAGGTGGGGTAGTGCAGCCTCGAAGCCCTTGGTGGTTGGCCACACGGGTTTGGCTCTCAAGGGCAGCTGGGGAACAGCTGCACTCCAGTTCATCTTCACGACCTCGGCTTTGGCACAGGCAGGAGCCCAGCACCCACTCGCCGGTTCCCTTTCGCACTCGGCGCTGCTGCTGCCTCCTGCTGAGTCACTTTTCGCATTTTTGGTCTCAGAAAGCGCCAGGTTTGTTTGCACTGTGCCTGCCCCTCGCCCAGGGATGCAGAAGTGTTGCCAGGGGGAGGGGGAGGTCCTGCAGCCCACCCCGCCGTGCCCGCCCCGCAGTGCCAGACGTGTTTGCACTCTGACCCTCGGACTGGTGCGTGTTGACAAAGCCGCATGCGGCTGTTTGCTTAAGGCCGTTTCTGTTGGCAGGGGCTGGCAAATAGTTGTGGGGCGGGTTGCAGCCTGAATTTCACCTTCAAGGCAGCCCCTCAGCCCTGACAGCAGCTCCAGCCTCACCTCTGTGCCTGGGAAGATCATGGAACAGATCCTCCTGAATGACATGTTGGAGCACATGAGGGAAGAGCATGTGATCTGGGACAGCCAGCACGGCTTCACCAAGGGAAGGTCGTGCCTTACCAATCTGGTGACCTTCAATGATGGAGTGACAGTGTCGGGCGATAAAGGGAAGGCGACCGATGTCATCTACCTGGACTTGTGCCTTTGACACACCACATCCTTATCTCTAAATATGGTCCCCCACCACATCCTTATCTCTAAATTGGAGAGATGTGGATTTGATGGGTGGGACCATTCATTGGATAAGAAACTGGTTGACAGAACGTAGACAAAGGGTGGTGGTCAATGGGTCTATGTCCAGGTGGAGGCCGGTGACAAGCGGTGTCCCCCAGGGGTCTGTCTTGGGACCGGTGCTCTTTAACATCTTTATCAGTGACATGGATGATGGAATTGAGTGCACCCTCAGCAAGTTCACGGATGACACCAAGCTGAGTGGTGTGGTCAACACCCTAGAAGGAAAGGAAGCCATCCAGAGGGACCCTGACAGGCTGGAGAGATGGGCCTGGGTGAACCTAATGAGGTTCAACACTGCAAAGTGTCAGGTGTTGCACTTGGGCCAGAGGAATCCCAGACATAGATACAGACTGGGAGAAGAGCTTCTTGAGAGTAGCCCTGCTGAGAAGGACTTGGGGATTCTGGTGGATGAGAAGCTTAACATGAGCCAGCAGTGTGCTCTTGCAGCTCGCAAGGCCAATGGTATCCTGGGCTCCATTAGAAGAGGGGTGGCCAGCAGGGACAGGGAGGTGATTGTCCCTCTCTACTCTGTCCTTGTGAGGCCCCATCTGGAGTCCTGTGTCCAGATCTGGGGCCCCCAATACAAGAAGGATGTGGAACTGTTGGAGAGGGTTCAGAGGAGGGCCACAAAGATGATTAGAGGGCTGGAGCACCTGCCCTACGAAGAGAGGCTGAGGGAGCTGGGCTTGTTCAGTCTGGAGAAGAGAAGGCTGAGGGGGGACCTCATTGCAGCCTTCCAGTACCTGAAGGGAGCTTATAAGCAGGAGGGGATTCAACTTTTTAAAAGGATAGACAGTGACAGGACAAGGGGGAATGGATTAAAACTAAAGGAAGGAAGGTTTAGATTAGATATTAGGGGGAAGTTTTTTACAGAAAGAGTGGTGAGGTGTTGGAACAGGCTGCCCAGAGGGGTGGTGGATGCCCCATCCCTGGAAGTGTTCAAGGCCAGGTTGGATGGGGCCCTGGGCAACCTAGTGTAGATCCAGGCCTGAGGTTGGTGGCCCTGCCTGTGGCAGGGGGGTTGGAGCTCTGTGATCCTTGGGGTCCCTTCCAACTCATACCATTCTATGATTCTATGATTCTACTGGATCTTCTGTGTGGTTCTCATGTGGTGGCAGCCCAAGTTTTTAAGCTTTCTGCTTGACCAATGTGCCCGTGCCATGAGCCATTCCCGCTGCCTGGTAGGGCCACCTCCACCTTTGAGCCAAGTTGATGGTGGGCCAGTTGACCAGATGCTGCCTTGGCTATGGGACACCAGAGCCAACGTTTAGCTCCGTGGCAGGGTGAAGTTCAAGGAAATGTGGCTAAAGCCACCCACTGTAACCCCAGCCTAGCCCAGCCTTGGACATTTTAGGTCACTGGCATGTCCCGAGCTGAGCAGGACTTGATGGCAGCTGAGCCAATGCAGCTGTGTGCCAAGGTCTCCATACCTTCAGCATGGCCCTCCTCTGCGGTGTGAGAGGGAAGGAGATGACACTAAGAAGAACAGACAAGAAGAGGTGAAGAGTGAAGCGCACAAATGTGCATTGTGAGAACTGATCTGGGAGGGAAGTGAAACTGCTGCGCAGGAAACAGCAAGTGCCTTTGCATCCCACCGGGTTAGTCCTGCACAGCTGGTTATAAAGTCTCCACCTTCCCACACAGTTGACAGGCGCAGTGGCACCACAGCGGGGACACAGATACCCTTGTGAGGCGCTGCTCCGCAGGAAGGGACCCTGCTCTGCCTGGGAGGTATGGCGGTACTGGTGAGGGTATGGCTGTCCTGGTGAGGCTACGGCTGTGCTGATGAGGTACAGCTGTGCTGGTGTGGTATAGCAGTACTGGTGAGGGTCTGGTTGTCCTGGTGGGATATGGCTGCGCTGGTGAGGGTATGGGCTGTGTTGGTGAGAACAGGCTGCCCAGAGAGGTTGAGGAGTCTCCATCTCTGGAGACATTCAAACTCTGTGATCCTGGGTGCTGTCCTGTGCAGCCTGCTGGAGGTGATCCTGCTCTGGCAGGGGATGGACTGGATGTCTCCAAAGATCCCTGCCAAGCCTGACTGTTCAGTGATTCTGTGAGGTATGAATGTGCAGGTCAGGTAAGGCTATCCCAGTGAATGGCTGTCCCGGGGGGATATGGCTGTGCCTGTAGGATATGGCTGTGCCAGGGGGATATAGCTGTGCTGGGGGATATTTCTGTGCCTGTTGGATATGGCTGTCCCAGGGGGATATGGCTATGCCAGGGGGATATGTCTATGCCAGGGGGATATGGCTGTGCCTGTGGGATATGGCTGTGCTGGGGGTATATGGCTGTGCCAGGAGGATATGGCTGTGCTGGGGGATATGGCTGTGCTGGGGGTATATGGCTGTGCTGGGGGTATATGGCTGTGCCAGGGGGGATATGGCTGTGCCTGGGGGATATGGCTGTGCTGGGGGGATATGGCTGTGCCAGGAGGATATGGCTGTGCTGGTGGGGACATTTCTCTCCTGGTGGGCCACAGCTCTCCTAGAGGGACCAATCTCTCCCGGTGAGGACACTGCTCACGTGGTGGGACATGTAGCAAGTAAGCGCCTGGCCCCTTCTCCTTGTGCTCCTGTCAGCAGGGATGGTTTGCTGGGGGAAGCAGGCAGGGGGACAGCAGTCAGCCCCCATGGCCCCCAGGCAGCACAGTGGGGAGGATGAGGCTGGCGGCTGGGGGGGCTACATCTCTGCTAGGACAGAGAGAGCATGAGTGAGAGGAGACTGGGCTAAGGGCCCAGGGAGGGTCCCTGAGGTATGACTCCCTCAAACCTTGTCCCCCATCACAGGCACGGGGCTGTGTGTTAGCCGGGTGTTGGGGGTCTCACCACAGGGGCCCGTGGCAGCCGGCACAGTGCCCTGAGAGGACAGACCACCCACAGCACTGCCAGGGAGCTGCTGCTCCGCACCCTGGAAGATCTCTCCGAGGTGGATTTTAAAAGGTTCTGGGATATGCTGGCACACGGAGACCTGGGGAACTGGAGATGCATTCCCTGGATGCGGCTGGAGAAGGCTGACCTGCTGGATACGAAGAACCTCATGACGGATTTCTATGGTCTGGAGGTTGCCCTGGACATGGCGTGTCCTTGAGTGCATCCATCTCTGCAACGCTGCTGACCTGCTCCGGGAAAGCAGAGTGAAAGGTGGGGAGGCTGAGTGGCTCCCCAGTGAGTGTCTCATCTGGTGGGGTCCTGGGCACCATGTCCTGGGGATTGTGTCTGCCACAGCCTGTGTGTGGGGCTGAGGGGACGCTACAGATAGGGAGGTGGGGTGGGGGTCCCCGTGGCAGGGTGAGGGGAGGCTCTTCCAGGGAGGATGAGATGGAGGAGGACGTGGGGATGTCAGGGGCTCAGCAATGCTGCCTGCTAACACACCTTTCTCTTCCAGCCCTGAGCTCTGCTGCTCTGCTGAGTTCATCGCCACCAGGTAGGTGCTGGTGGGAGGAAGAGTGGGGGGTCCACCGCTGCTCACCCTGTGGTCTGCAGACACGTGAGGTGGCCTCCCACCCTTCCAGATTACCGGAGGAGCTACAAAAAAGCCATCCACCAGGCGTACAGCCACATAAAGGACCAGCACACCCAGGCAGGCGATAGCGTGAGCCTGAACGCCAGGTATTCAAAGTTGGTGATCGGCAACAAGCACCTTGACAAGGAGGAACAGGAGCACAAGGTCATGGGCATGGGACAGACATACGTGGAGGTCATGAAGGAGCAAGCCAACTCCTCCATCGCTGTCAGCGACCTCTTCAAGCCCAGCCCCGAAGGGTGGTTGTGCTCCTGGGAGCTGTGGGTGTGGGCAAGACCATGATGGCCATGAAGGTCATGTTGGACTGGGTGTCTGATGTGCTGTTTGTGGAGTTTGACTGTCTTCTACATCCACTGCCGGGAGGGCAACCTCCTCAGCAGCCAGGCCAGCATGGCTGACCTCATCCCCCAGTGCTGCCCTGGGAGCTCTCCACTGCTCATCCAGATGCTGGGGCAGCCGGAGTATCTCCTGTTTGTGATCAATGGCTTTGACGAGCTCTGTTTTTCCTTTGACTGTCCCCAGGACGAGCTGTGCTCCCAGCCCTGGGAGAAGAGGCCGCTGGAAATCATCCTGAGCAGCCTCTTCTGCAGGAGGCTGCTGCCCGAGAGCTCCCTGCTCATCACCACGAGGCCGGCCGCCCTCCAGAAGCTGGGCAGCTGCCTGCAGTGCGAGCACTATGTGGAAATCCTGGGGTTCTCAGAGGCAGAGAGGAAGGATATACTTCTACAGGTTTTTTGAAAGCACAGAACAGGCAGCTGCTGCCTTCCAGTTCATCAGAGCTGACGAGACTCTCTTCACCATGTGCCTGGTACCCATCATGTGCTGAACTGTCTGCACCATCGTGAAGCAGCAGCTCGGCCGCAGAAGGGGTCTCACCCAAAGCCCAAAGACAACGATGGGGATCTACATCTCTACCTCTCCGTCCTGCTCCGGTCTCTGAGCAGCTGGCTGAAGCAAGGCATGCCCAGGGCGCTCAGGAGTCTGTGCTGCTTGGCAGCCCATGGCGTCTGGAAGCAGGTGGTCCTCTTCGAGGAGAAGGAGGTGCAGAAGTACACCCTGCACCAGCGAGAAGCCCTCCCACTCCTCCTCAACGAGCACTTCTTCCAGAGGGACATTTCTTCTGTCAGCACCTACAGCTTCATCCACCTCAGCTTCCAGGAGTTTTTTGCCGTGCTCTTCTACCTGCTGGAAGGCGAAGGGGAGGCGTGATACCCCCCTGACGGTCCCACCAGGGATGTGAAGGAGCTGCTGGAGAGCTACAACAACTCCAGGGACTATTTCATGCTAACAGTGCGGTTCCTCTTTGGGTTCTTCAACAAGGAATGCAGGAGGGAGCTGGAGGAGGAGATGGGGTGTAGAATCACATCCAGGATCATGCAGGAATTACTGGCTTGGCTGCAAAACAGGCAGAAAACAGCCCTAGCTCTTCTGTTGCCGAGACAGCTGTGATCTGTGAGCTGGAGGTCTGCCACTGCTGGTATGAGCTCCAGGACAAGCAGTTTGTGGTGACTGCCCTGCATCCTTCCACAGGGCTGTGTCTACGAGGGCTCAACCTTCACCGCTTCGATCAGATGGTCCTTTCCTTCAGTGTGAAGAACTTCTCCACACTGGAGTTGCTTGATCTGGGGCACTGCTGCTTGTTGTGGGACGAGCCTGAGGACTGTGAGGGCCCGCAGAAGGCCAAGCGTCTGCGCCGGTGTGTAAGGTCCCCAGCTGCAAAGCAGCGAATTCCATGGAGTGGGGGGCCCAAAGAGGAGCCCGTGGCAGGGCTGGCCCTCCTACCGTGATGGGCATGTTGGCAAGGGGTACAGGTGGAACCCAGGGGCGCAGCTGGTGGCCAAGGAGCAAGGTAGACAAGGACAAGGGTAGGGACAGGGAACAGGGATAGGGATAGGGACAAGGACAGGGACAGGGATGGGGACAGGGACAGGGATGGGGATAGGATGGAATATGATAGGTATAGGGATGTGAATAGGATAAGAGTAGGAATAGATTAGGATAGGAATAGATCAGCAGTAAGAATAGGGACAGGAATGGGAACAGACATAGGAATAGTAATTGCAATAGCAACAGGATGCCTCTCTCCTTTGTTTTCAGGGAACAACAGCAAGGGGAGGGGAAGCAGTCACCCACCCACCAGCTTTGTGAAGCCTTGGAAAAGTCAGGTTGTAAACTAAAGAGGTTAAGGTAGGCTGCTCCCCTCTGACAGGTGGAATGGGACACCAAGCCAAGCCTGGGGACAAGAGTGCCCAAGGCTCTGCGCAGAGCCATCGAGAGCCCATTGCTGTGGGGACCATGGGCACTGGCTTGGTGGGTGCCAGCCTGGCCACGTCCATCACTACCTGGGGAGGATGACAACGCGTCACCGTGGCTCGCTACGTGGCATGACAGGGACCAGCCCTGTTTGTGAACATCACCAGCAGTGGCTGTCTCAGCAAGGGCTTGGCTGCAGAGTCCACACAGCTGGGCAGCTGTGCTGAGCCCTGCGGCTCCTCTCCACTTCTCGCTCACAGGTTTGCCCAGTGCCAGCTCACTGTTGCCTGCTGCCGGGCTCTGGCCCCCATCCTCAGCGTAAACCCCACCCTGATGGAGCTGGGCCTGGCTGGGAATGAAGACCTGCAGGACGGTGGAGAGAAGCTGCTCTGCGAGGGGCTGAGGCGTGGCCAATGCCAACTGCAGATGCCGCGGCAGGGGATGTCACCGGCGCCGGGAGGCTGCGGGGATGCTTGTCCAGGAGTGCCTGGGAGAGGGAAGGGAAAAGGCTCTTTGGTGGTGCTGCTGTCACTGACGACAGTGTGAGGCATTGCAGACCTGCTTGTCATGGCAGCCTGAACCTTCTTATTGCCTTTTCCATCAAGTTAATTTAGTTCCACATCTTTAAATGAATGAGCCTCTGCTAAGATGCCGTAGAAAAGTAGGAGATTTTCCAGTGCTTTAGGCGCCGAGGCCAGATGGAGAAGCAGAAGGAGAGGTCTGTGCTGTGGTCCCTGCTGCCTGCATGTCTGTGGGTGTCCCTGGCACCCTGGGCACATTCTCCCTGGGAACTCACCCTGGAGCTGTCGGTGGTTTTGGGTCCCTGAAGCCGCTTCTGGGCATCTGGAGGACCTGTATGTGCATGGCCAGCCCTGCCCTGCTTGGGCATGTAGGGACCCTTTGCAGCCCAGTGGGGCTCCTCCAGCACCTCAGTCCAGCCAGTTTCACATCCTCCAAAGCTGCCTCACGGCTTTTGCTGACTGCCTGCCCAGGCTGGAGAGGCTCTGACAGTGGCTGTGGTTCCAGCAGGGCCCCTCCTGGGAGCTTCCCGATTGACAAGCTTGCAGTGTGATGGGTGCTGGTTGCCCCAGCACAGGGCTGAACCAAACCCCGCTCAGCCCCGAGCACGATGCTGACTGATGGCTCCCTTCCCTCCTGCCAGCAGACCTCGACCCCCCCAGCAGCTGGGCACCTCTGGCCAGCTCCTGCTGCGAGCCTGACCCCACGGCTCCATCCTCTGCCCCGGTCAGGAAATCATCTCCTCCCTGGTGAGGCCTGACGAGGTAATTTGAGGATTGTGGAGAGGGACAGGAGCCAGCTGGCAGGAGCAGCCAGTCTCCGTGCTCAGGGCCCGAGGCAGCCCTGGGAAGTGGGCAGCACAAGAGCATCCCTGGGCAGTCGCAGAGGTTAAACAAGCCCAGAGGTGCCACAGCCCCCTGAAAGCACCCAAGAAAGCCACTAGTGAGAGAGGTGAGCCTGGGAGAACTTGGAGGAACAGGGAAACCCCTCTGGGGAGGTGCTAAGTGGTGCTAAGGGAGGCCCAGAGGACCTGGGAAGCTGAGGTGGATCCAAGAGATCCAGAGGGCTGAGCAAGGGCTCCTGAGGGAGCAGGGGGAACCTGGGAGAGAGAGAGGCCAAAAACCCAGCACATCCAGGACAAAGTGAGGGAGTTGTGACATGGACAGAACTCAGCTGTGCAGCAGCTGGAAGGATGGGGTACAGCTGGGATGGGGGCAGCAGGGAGCAGGAGGGCTGGAAACATGCCAAGAGGGGAGAGGCTGCAAGACCTCAGGGACACTGAAATCCTGGCAGGACCCCAGAGAGCTCAAGAGACACTGAGATAACCCCAGAGAGCCCAGGAGGACCCAGCCTGAAGATCAAGAGCCACCAAGAGCCCCACAGATGTCCAGTGGGACCATGAGGGAGCCCGAGAGGAACAGAAAAGCTGGGGGGGTGCCCAGGGGCAATATAGCAGCAGGATGGAGCTCCTGGAGAGCAGCTCTAAGCAACTGGAGCTGGGAGGAGCTCTGCTCATATGCCTCTGCAAAGCTCACCTGCTGCCACCACCTCCATCAGAAGCTCTAAGAGACTGCAAGACACTTCCACCAAGACAGTTCCAAACTCTCCCAAGCTCCTTGAACCACTCCAAGCCCATGATAAAGCTCTCCAGAACGACTCTGACCAGCTTGAAACCTCCCCTGCACAGAGGCAAGTAGCCCTAGGCAGCTCTGAATGTGTCCAATCACAGAAGCACAGAATCACAAGGTTGAAAAAGACCTTTGAAGATCATCAAGTTCAACCATTCTCATCCTAAACTAAACCATACCCCTAAGTACCTCATCTACCCTTTTTTTGAACACATCCAGGGAAGGTGACTCAACCACCTCCCTGGGCAGCCTGTTCCAGGCCCTGACAACTCTTTCAGTAAAAAATTTTTTCCTAACATCCTATCTGCCCCTGCCCTGGCACAGCTTCATGCCATTCCCCCTTGTCCTATCTCCTGTCACCTGGCTGAAGAGACCATTGCCCACCTCTCTACAACCTCCCTTCAGGTAGTCATAGGTGGTGCCAGCCTGCTGCAGGGCTGTCCTGGCTTCCAGGACAAGCACCCTTGGGCACCCACACAGTGCTGGGGCCAGGGACCCCATCACCCTCCCATCTCTGAGGGGGGAGAAGCACTCAGCTGTGGTCATGGTCATGCTGAAGAGGGAACTGATGAAAGAAGGAAAGGTTATTATGGCAAGTGTGGGACACAGCTGCAGCTTAGGGACTTTCCCTTTTCATCTGACAATCTTCTTCACAGCTCCTGGCAGCAGGGGGAGCCTGCCCAAGGACCCGCAGCAGGGTGGCAGGGGCAGCTGGCCCAGGCAGCCCTGCAGAGCCTCAGACCCCTCTGCAGCCACTCCAAGCTGCTGGGGCTGCCAGGAGCTGTGTGGTGCCACCATGCAGAGCCCTGGAGCACGAGGCTGCACTCAGAAGGTGAGGCAAACCACCCAACTCAAACCATGCTGCCCCTTCCCAAACCACAGAATCCACATAAATCCACCCCCTGCCCATGCACAACCTTAGGCTAAAGGCTTCTAGGAAAAGAACACCGATGACTGAGCCCAGGCTTCAATATTCCGTTAGAAAACAAACAAACAGTTACAAGACCTTGAGATGCTGCTTAAACTGTCCAAGGAGAATTTTCTCTAGCTGCAAGAGAATGATTCTGGCTTCAGTGTGCCAAAGGGGCACAAGAATTCACAGGGTGACACCCCTTTGAGAGCAGCACTGGTAAATGCATTAATCAGGACTCAGGAGGTTATAGAAACCCTATGCCCCTGGGGTGCTTAAGAAACTTGTTCTTCCCTACAGGAATTGCACAGCTTCCCAGTGTAAGAGAGATTCTACAAGCAGGGAGGGGGGGAAGAGGTGATGGTGCAACATCCCATCTTCCAGTATCTGCATTTCCACTTGCAGAAACCACAGCTGGTGGTTGCACATCAGCTCCAGAGATGCATCATCCCCCCACAGTTAGGAAAGGATAGTCAAAGGGCAACAAGTTTTATTTAATATTTTAATTTTTTATTAAATAAAAGCTTAAAATTATAAATCTGCTGCATGCTATGAAAACAAACTGACACACTAGACTGCCCTGAGTCAGTTCCTTGCAGCCTCAACTTTTGAAGCTGTAAGAGGAGCTGCAGGTAGATTTGGTGCCAGGTGGGGAATGCCAAACCGCTGAGCTTGTGCGCTTGAAGTAGCGAGGTTTGCTCTTGCCAAAGATATCCTCCAGCTTCGGGCTGGGAATCAGCCCAAAGAGCTGGTCAGTGTTCACTGGGTGATGGTACTGGTGTAAAATGGCCTGATTGAGTGGCGACCCTGCAGGAACAAGCAGAGCAGAGAGGTAGATTCATTACAGAGGAGTTTTCAGTGCCCAGCTTTAGGTGCCCTGTTACCTGCAGGACAGTTACTCCCCTTCCACACCCAGAAGCTGGAACTTGCTGAGTGAGGTGTTGTTGCCAAGCTTTGAGCCCTGCTCCCAGCCCCACTCCCAGTGCTGGCAGCGCCTGTTCAAAGTCACTCAGCATCCCAGGCACCCTCAACACCTTGGTGTCCCACAGGACTGGGGGGAGGGGGCTGTCTGGTCACCCATCAGCACCCCCAGTTCTTTCCACACCCCCCAAGGTCTCTGGTTTAACTTCAGCACATGCAAGAGCCGCTCCAGCACTGCTGAAGTCTCACACTGCACCAAGCAAGTCTGTGAAGCTCCAGCTTCCCAGGAAGGAAGAGAGGAAACAGAACCAAACCCAGCACCTACCATCAGCCCAGGCAGGGATGGGCTTCCGAGGTTCATTCTCGTCATCGGTGGAGTCGTCGCTGTTCAGATCCAGCCCATAATTATTTTCATTTGCCTTGAGGGATGTGGATTCCATCATGCCCTTGGGGGGCTCCAAGCAGGACATGGAGATAGATTTCTGGAACCAGAGACAGCAGGAGGGGAGCAGGAAGCTGAGCTTCCAGCTTGCCTGGCTGGCTCTGAGCCATGCAGCCTGACCCCTGGCAGCACCTCCAAGCTCTTGCACCATCAGGGTGAAGAGGCTGTGCACAAACACTGACACCACACTCAACATGGGAACTACTTAGAGCCCTTTCTCCCCTCCTGCAAGAAGCAGGAAAGCCTCAGGACACACAGCACACAGCTAAGCACTCTGCTCCAGCTCACAGAGCCTCAACCCTTTCACAGTTCATGGCTTTCATTCTCCAGAGCACCAATGCCAGTCACCACATGGAGAAGTGGAGTGGGGAGAAGGGCAGGAGGGATCCCCAGCACAGGCAGGGATCTGCACATGAGCAGTCTTTTCTCCACCCCCCAGTTATGGGCTTTGGCTCCAATGGGCCTCGGGGCAGCCCACAGTCAGAGTGGGTTCTGTGGAGCACTGAGCTGACCCTCCCAGCCCACTGCCATCCATCCTATTGCCATTTCCAGCACTTTTCCCAAGAGAAAACACTTGTTTCTCCTTCAGGCTCCCACCATGCTCTCAGGACAGACACCCCCACCAACCGCACAGTCCCAGCAGCCTGTGCTTGAGGATTCTGTTTCCTGCTCCAGCTCCGACAGAGGATAGACCCACAGGCTGGCTCTGAACCACAGGAGCCAGCAGGACACCACAGACTCATTTCCTTTAAGGGCTATGCTGGAAGCAGGACTCACCTTCATGGTTTTGCTCAGCCCCATACCAGAGGCTGCAGTCAACACTTTGGGTTGCCCAATTTTCTTCTCTTCTCCCCACTGGCACTGGGGCTCCCTCAGACCATCTTCTTCCTGCCAAGGCACCAGAATTAAGAGACTCTCATCTCTGCTCAGACCAAGAACAAGGTCTCTAGAGCCCACACTCACCTTTACTGCTTTGAGCCCAGCATTAGAAGCTGCAGCAATGGGTTCTGGTTGCTTGGCTCTCTTCTCCTGCCCAGGCTGCTCGTTCAGCAGTTTCCGGCTCTCTTCTTCCTAATAAAGAGGAGAAATTTGCACTCATTAAACCCTGTTTGAATCCAGGAGTTTACTCCTCCTGTACCACTCAGCAGGGAAGAGCTAACAGGAAGCCAAGAGCTGCAGGCACCCTGAATTATATCCATCTTCTCTCTCATCTGCAGGATCATTGCCATGGCTCCCCCCAGGCCAGGTGCTGGCACCATAGGAAGAATTTAGACCTTCATTAAAATTACATAGCACAAATAGGTGTTTGAATGTCATGGGCACAGTAAGAGCAGTCAGAGCAAATGCAGGAGGAGGAATTTATCCTTAAGAGGAATAGCATTTGAGGGGCAGGGGAGTGTGTGGTGTGATTTCTTTTACTAACAAAGCAGGTAGAAGAGGGATGTTAATACAAAGAGGGTAGAAAGAAAAGAGAATGGTGATATTTTGTAACAAAGCCTTGACTTAAGCCACAACAGTCTCTGTGTAAGGGCAAAGGAAGGTACATGAAGCCATATGATACCCAAAGTTTATGGGGATCACTACCTCCAAAAGTACTGGGTGAATGCAGTAGGGGAAAACAATCTCTCCCTAATTGCCCTGTTCACATAAGTATCACTGAATGCTATTTGGAGGTGTCCTTCAAGTGCTACTGCACATCATTGGCCTTGCGACGTGGCTGAGAAGGCTCACTTAGCAAGGGCACAGCCAACCCAAACTTCACCCAGATTCAGCCTGTCCTTGCACAAAGCCCAGCTCCTCACAGCAACGTGGTTGGCTTGTCACCTGTGTCACTGCGTTTGCTCCCCTGAACAACATAAGATCAAGTGCCAGAGCCTTAGGGCCAGCACTCAGAAGACAAGTCTGATCTCAGAGTAAGTCCACGGCATCCTCTGCCTCCCTAGTTTACAGCAGAGATGTTGTTCCCGGACGACTCTGGCTCCCAACCTTTCGGTTTTTCCCAGTAAACATGGCTGATTCCAGCTGTGGTTGGGGGCCCTTCTCCTTCCCTCGCTGTTTGTGATCCCTGGGGAAAAAAAAACACACAACAGTTTAGAGGAAAGCGTGTCTGCCCTGCTCTGAGCATACTTACAGCCTCTTGCTTTAGCACCCAAACCTTTGGGACAGCCTGTTGCTCTCACATCTCCCAGTTCCAGCAAACCCCTTTTTACAGCTCCACCACACCTACTCCCAAGCCCCCTTCCCCCGGGAGGGAAGCAAGAAAGTACCTCTCCTTTGCTTGTTCCAACTGCTGCTGCTCCACAAGATTTTTCAGTTCCAAGACTTTCTTTCCTTTTTCATTCACTTCCAACTGTCTCCTCCTCTGCAGAGGTTCTTGCTGCTCAAATTCATCTTCCTCCTGAAGAGGAACAAAGAAAACCCTTGTAAGCCTCCAGCAGGCTAAGGCAGGAGGAGAGGAAGCAAATGCTCTGAGACAACCCGTGCTACCTGTTTCTCATCCCTGCCTTCTGCAGCCTTCCTGTGTGGTCTCTCCCTCCTGTCCCCACAGTACCATGGTGTTCAAACCCAACAGCAACTCTCTAGACAGAAGCCTTGTTGGCACAGACTTTAAATTCAGGATCTCCCATTCCCCTGGACAGACCAGTGCCCGGTTTCCCAGTTACCCCTCTCCTTTCCTGCACACAGAGCTGCTCTTACCACCCTCGGTGCTTTCTGCTTCCGTGCATCGGCCTCCCCGTGCTTCTTGGGCAGCTTTCCCCTGCTCCGCTCCTCTGCTGCTTTCTCGTCCCGCGCTTGCAAGAGGCGCACCTGAGAAAGGCACACACATCACCCTGCCACCCCAAGGGCACCTTGTCCGGAGGGAGGATGGGGACAGCTTCTGATACCCCATGTCCTAACTAGGCCGAGGACCCAACACCCAGCAAGAGGCATGGTGTGCACTGGATTTAGCACCAGCCTTGTGCAGCAAGTCCGCTGCTCACCACAGGCCACGTGAAGAGACACCTATTGCTTGGAGCGATGGGAGAAGGGAGCAGAGACACCACAACATGACCCCAGAATACACATCTCCATCCTGTGAGTGCTTCTCTGCAGAACAAGGGGCTCCAGTGCCCAGGCCCCGCTCTGCTGGCAGTGCTGCGGCTCACATGGGGATCTGAAAGCCAACTGAGCCCCACAGGCACAGTTCCTTCACCCCCTGCTGCCTGTCCAGCAGTAGCTCTGGTGCATCCACAGCAGTGGACTAGCCAGGGCTGGGTGTACATTTTTGGCCAAAACTCAGGTTTTGGAAAAAGCAGAGCACAAAGGAATTGTGCTCCTTTCAAAGGCTGACCCTTTCCAAAGGTTGCCTTAGTCCACCCCCAAAAAAAGCCACCATCCCCCTGCAACAGGCAGCTGCCAGGAGGAAGCAGGCAGAGCATCCACAGAACCCACATGGCCATATGAGAACAGCACAGAGCCATCAATGGCCATCTGAGCACACTCTTCATCTCCCACCTGTCCTCAAGAGAGGGCCGGGCAAGGCTTTAAAGAGCCATCATGGCACAGAGACACGTGGCCCAGTCTGCTAGCCACACACATCCCTTGGGGTGCTCAGTAGCTGCTCTTCCCCAGCACTCCTCTGCAACCCCCTGCAAGCACCACAGTGTCACTGTCTGGGATGTTCTGTGCCAGCAGCTCACTGAGGGGACAGTAAGCTGAGTGCAGCTGTCTCCTCTGCAGGGCCCGCTCACAGGACAGTTGAGCGCCATAAGCACGGCAAGTCAGAATAGGAGGGTTCAGAACCACCGCAGAGGTGTGGAGAACAAAAGCCTCCTCTTGTTAGGCAGAGAATTTCAGTGTCTGACGCAGACTTACCCACCACTGGATTACTCACCATCAGCTGCGGTCCTGTGCTTGCACGCATCATGCTGGTGGCCTGTTTGCACCTGTGTGGTCTCACAGCTCACCAAGACAAGATCACAGTGCCAAGCAGTGCAAAGCTCGGTCACGTTTCTTACCTTCTCATCACTCTGTAAAATCTTCTGCTCCATCCGCTTTTTCTTCTCTTCTTCCATTTGCTCCAACCGCTCCTGAGTCTGCAGTGCCTTCCTCATGCGCTCTTCCCTCTTCCTGGGCAGCACACAGGCAAGAAGGGGTTGTTAGCCTTGTCTGCTCAAGCAGAGAGGATGACAGGAACGGGGACTTGCCACGGGGGAAAGCTTTGGCTGAGCTTAGCCTCAAGCTCACTTCTGGACTGAGCTCAGACTTCAGCAGGAGCTTTGCACCAACGCAGTTGCTACCCCACGAGCCGTAAGAGCGGCATGCAGGCAGCACCACAAAGGGCTCTGTCCCTGCAGGAGGCACAAGGCAGGGCACAGCAGTGCCACCCGCCTGACAAGGAAGGAGCAGGAGGTGAGTGACACAACTCACTGCTTCATTTCTGCCTGCCGCCGCATCTTTTCCTCCTCCACTTTCTTCCTCCTCTGCTCCTCAGCCTCCTGCTTCTTCCTGAGGCTTTCCAGCCTCTGCCGCTCCTTCTCCTGAAGGGAGAGGAGTTCAGACTACACCAACTGCCATGACGGGAAGTGAATCAGAGGGAAGGGACAGCACAGGTTTGGCAGCAATGCTTATCCAAGCAACAAGAGCAGAGGAGTCATGGTGGGGGGGAAGACACCTCTGTCCTTCAGCTGTGGGACTAAGTTTGGGCAAGGGACTGCACACTCCTGTGCCAGGCAGCCGCCTGTAGGAAATGCTTCACGCTGGGGACAGTGTTACCCACATCAGCAGCTGGGAGAATGAGGGAGAAGGGGCACAGTGCTTGGAGGCCAGAAGGTTTTCCTAGCAGTTCCCAGCCCCAGCAGAACACACCAGCAAAGAGATCTCACCACCTCACCGCTGGAATGGCCACTTCATGTGTTGGGAAAGAGGTGCTTGGATGCAGTGTGAGGGGAAGAGCTGCGAGTTATAATGTTCCAGCCCCTCCAAGTAAGGGTGTTGCTACTTACAACAAAGTCTCCCTGTAGAAGAGAGACAAAGAAATGATTAGGGGTTTGGAATTAACATTTGAAGCCCTTTTCACAGCACCCACACCCCATTCTGGGCTCTTCACCAGCATGCAGCAGGGAACCCACTGCCTGACCCCATGCCACCTGCACCTTGCAGCCCCACGGCTGTTACTGACACAAGGACAGAGTCCCACTGCCAAGAAAAGCTTCCCACTGTCCTGTGGTTCAACAGCCCTGGAGCATGAAATGGGTCTGCTGGCCAGAGACAGAGCAGCTGAGTTTCCTCTGCATCCGAGGAAGAGGGTCAGTGGTAAAACCCCCAGCCAGTACCAGTGTGCACAGACAGACTATGCCGGGCAGCACCTCCAGTTTCCCTCCCCTGTGGGGGCCGAAGCAGGATTGTGAGGCCAGTTTGCTATGAGGGTTTATGCTTTTCTAAGCAAACAGTCCCTCCTGTCACTGCCCCAAACTTGATCCCCTCCTCCAGCCCTGCGAGGGAAGGCAGGACAGACTCTTACACACCTTCAGATCAGGTCGGGTGGGAGTACTGCGTTTGATGAAGTTCTTCCCAACACCCCCCCGTCCTGCGGGCCCCGGGCTTGCGAGCAGCTGGTTTCGCTGCACAGCCTGTAGGAAGTTTTTCCATGGTCTAACAACCTAAGAGGAGAAAATAGAGGCAAGTCAGTACCTGCCAGGGAAACGGAGACAAAGAAGGGCCATGGCACCCCCTCACCTTGCTAGCTGGAGAGCAGGGTGGCGGCGTGCGGTTTGCTGAGTTCTTGTGCTTGTCATCTGAAGGCAGGTTGTGCCCTTTCCCCAGCTGCTGCCTGTTCCACAGAACACCCATCGCTTGTTTGCAGCTTCTTGTCCTGATGGCATTAGCAAGAGGGACATTAAGTGACCATTATGCTCCCCAGCCATGCCCAAAGCATTTCCTTGTGCTGCTTGCTTCCCTCTGCTCACTGCCAGCAGAGGACATGGCCACCGCTGAGCCTGGCCAGCCCTGGGGCACCATCCAGCTGTGAATGAGGGTAGGGCAGCCCATGCCAGCTTGCAGAGGAACACCCTGGAGCAAGAAGCCTGGACAGGACAGTGACAACCCCTGTGTCTGCAACCAGCCCGTTTGGCTCACCTCACCAGTGGCATTTCACATGCTTTGTGGAGACTGGGGGTGCTTAGATTTACCTGTGTCAGAGTGACTTCACTTACACCCCTAATTCCAGGGGAACACAGGGGGATAGTGTCATTGCACCATCAGGGCCCAATCCAGCAGCAGCCCCAGGGAGGCTGCAGATCCTGACCCATCACGTGGTGCTAAGCATCCTTGTGAGAGCAGAGGTAGCTGTTGCTCCCTTTCCCAGTCGCTACCCACAATAAATTCATGCCAGCAAAACCAGGACGGGAGGCTGGGAGCAAAGCTAAAAGCAGCCAACACCTCACATGACAGAGCAGTGAGATGAACGGTGAGGAAACAAGCCAGGTATTCCAGACACCAGCACAAGATAAAAATAAATAGATCAGTCACCTACTCGTGTTGCCTTCTGAAACTACTCTGGGACCACCCCTTTATGAGCCAGAGTCACATCTAAGCTGCAAGTTAACTGCGCTAATCTTAGTCACCTTTGGTTTGTCTATGAGCTCATGTGTCCACTCCCCAAGCCAGACCCAGTTCCCAGACCCAAACAAGGCTCAGATCTGGCCCAAGGAGGTCTCAGATCTCCACTGGAAGAGGGAAGGAAGGCAGGGAAACAAACACCCAAGGCTTTTAAACCAAATTGCTAAGACAGCCAGGCCCAAGTCGTTCCAGAGCATTGTCTCACTCCTCCTCCTTGCAAATGTCTCATACCAGATGCACGAGGGATTTCCCTGGGCCTTGGCACAGCAGGGTTGTTCCTGGTTCTCGCTTCGGGGCTCGCTGCTCGGATTTACAGAGCTTCCTGGGAAGAAAGCTGTAGTTAGGACCCCATGCAAGGCTCTGTTTCTGTCTCTGGCTCAGAGCCCCATAGCATGTAAGCAACCTGAGAAACCAGAAGCCTGGATGGCCACCTGGAGTATCAGTGTTGTATACTGCACTGTGAAGCATACTCTAGTACTCATCCTGTACAGACCCTTCTCAATGGGCACAACCTGTCTCACCAAAAGTCCTCCAGGTACTCTTCCCACCCCTCCAGATGCTTATCAGACCCAAACAGGAAGCCTGACTCTCTCCACCTCTTCAACTTCAGGCAGAGTCAGCAAACAGGACCAGTAAATCCTCAGTTAACTGAACCCAGAGGAAAGGGATGTTGAGGTGCTTTAACAAGACGTCACACTGCGGGAAGATTCCAAGGTGAGGAGCCATTTCTTTTCAGTGTGCCTGCTTACTCACTGTGCAGTCCAAAGCTGGGTAGGCCAGCATTAGTCTTGAGGCTTGGATGCATTTAAAAGATGGCCTTGCTTATCTACTTGTCTCCCTCACCTCTTCAGGAGACCAAAAGTCTCCCTGAAGTGTTACCACCTGGTCAGAGGCAGTTTTGTTTCAATACAAGCCCCACGAACCCTCATGCTGACTCCCTGGTCTGCTCCAGTGTGTCTTTGGGGCTTCATGCAAGAAGAGGGAGACCAACTCAAAGTTACCTTCGCTCTTCCCAGGCTGCTGTTCAGGAGGCAGCAAGTGCCGTGCAGGAGGGCTGGCAGCTTGTGTGCTTTCACTTGGGATGAGGATGTCTTTGGGAGTCTGTAGGAAAGGAAACAAACATTCTCTTAGCACAGCTGCTCCAAAAAACACAGCTACCATGGCCCTGCTGCCCTGAAAGAGCCCATCACTTCCAAATGCCATCCAGCCTGCTCCCTTCTCAGCCAGAGCTGTGCTGTACAGATGCTGAGCAGCTCATTTCACTAACATGGAGTGAGGGGAGGGGTTTGTTTGTCCTGCTAGCACTGCAGGCTTACAACAGCCTGTTCCAGCCAAGGAAAGAACATTGGCTTGAACTGCCCTCCTGATTTTTGCAGCTCAAACCAGGCAGGCAGCAGAGCCGGGCTGAGAACGCACTATTACCATGCACAGCCCATGGGCAAAAGCCTGCTGACTCCTGGGAACCTGGCCAAGCACCTCCAAAAGCTCCATCCTGAAGAGGTCTTAGCAGGGCACAAATGCTTCTTCCTCCCAGGAGCCAGAGGAAGAAACAGCTTTACTAGCTGCTCAAGCATTAGAAGGGCAGCACTGCCCAACTCTGCCTTTACTGAGCTTGAAGGGATGGGACAGAACAATCCCTTGGCCACATTTCCCACTTCCATGGGCAACACACAGTTGGAGCTATCGACTCAGGCAAGAAGATGTCCAGAGTCTGTAGGTTGTTCCTCAGATCTTACCTTGGCACTTGGGGGATCCTGTTGCAGTCCAGGTCTGTAAAAGAACTATTTTAATTACTTCAACTTTACCAGCAACAAAAGCATGCTGGAGCCAGCATACAGGAGCCCAGGGAAAGCCCAGGGAAATCCAAGGGCACTCAGCCAGGCCACAGAGGCAGAGCTGTGGCTGCTCTGTTGTGGGACCAACATCACACAGACGATCTTTGTCCCATTCTGCAGAACTTCCAGGAAGCTCTCACCCTGAGTCTTGCCTCTGGGTCCGAGCACAGCTGACTGATCCCCAGCATCACTGGCTGTTTGGAGGCCAGTTACAGTCCGGAATCCCAGGATATAATTCTGGGATTACATCCTCTCAGACTTTGCGGCAGGACCCACCTTGATACAGCTCTCCATGCTCTGAGTGCACTTCTGAAAAGGAAGGGCTGTGCCTGAAGAGCCCACACTGAAATGCCACCCAGCCCCAGGTGCCACCACCACCCATACAGGCTGTTACAAACATCTGTGATATCAGTGACCCGTGTCGCTTCCTCATGGGGCTGTGTGGTTTCTACCCGCCTGCTTTTTATGTGGCAGCCTCACCTCATGCTGCTGGTCACATCATCTTCCTCAGAAACCTCTGAGGAGCTCTGACCTGGAGAAGAAAGACACAAGCTAGCTCAGGGATTTCATTGCGAGGCTTCTTGAGAGCCGAGGTCTCTGTGCAGGCTTTCCTCCCCAGGAATGTGCCAATTGCTCATCTCAGCTTTCCCCACCAGTACTTCCACCTCCCTCAAGTGTCTCTGACAAACTGGTGTGGGCTGGGAAGGCAGAGGTCTGAAGCAGCAGCTCCTCTGCCTGCAGACTGCTCCAGCTGCGCAAACATGCTCTCGCCTGTGTCAGCGACAGCATTTCCCAGTCAATCGACTTTGGCACCTCCACAGTTCTGTGCAGAGATCATGTGGATTTAGGCTGATTTCACCCCCACCCCCCGTAACAGCACTTCACTGAAGTGTTCTAACAAATGCCTGGAGACTGCATGACTCAAAGCTGACAGAACTAAATACCAAAGGCCTTGGTGTGCTATTGGAAGCCAACCTGACTTCAGAAGCAACAACACAAGGAAGCCCAAATAGCAAAGCCTTCCCAGGAGCAGTGGGAACAGAAGGAGTGAGGAGTTTGGCGCTGCTGGGAACAGCCTGGATTTCTGAACCTTGCTCCCTCGATGACTGTGCTATATTTGGTTTTCAGTTTATCCACTCACCCAAAGAGCACTTAAGTTCCCCTGAAGATTTTAGCTAAATCCAGTTCCTATAGATCTTTGAGAGAGTTGGCGGAAGACAAAGAAATTAAAGCTCCTCCCCAGGGAATGCAGCAGCCTCTTCTGACTGACCACATGGCATGCATGGCTAGAACCAGACCACAGTTTCCCTCTCCCTCTTCCCTACACCAGCCAACCTCTGATCCCTGTGCCTACACCTCAGCAGATGCTTCCTTCACCTGCTATAGCAAAACATGGCCCAAGGCTCAGTCTGACAGCAGATGAGGACCTGAAGATTGCACCTCAAGGAAACTATGAGGAGCCAGAACCAGAGTTAATAGGTGCGAGCGGCTCCAGAGCTGCTTACCCCTCACACTAAAGCAGAGAAGCTGGTTTAGCCAAATGAAAGCACCCAACAACTGAGAGAAACTTACAGCTCACACTGCTGGAAGCTGAGGATGATTCTCCTGCTGCTGCCTTCTTTGAAGCAGCCCTGCTGAGAGACCTCCGGATCCTGCTCCCTCTTTTACTGGTGTATTTTTTTGCCAGGGAAGCCCTGCAGCTCTTGGGGGGGCCACCAACAATGCTTCGGCGCCCAGAGCAACGGTGCGTTTTGGATTGCGCTGCATTTGTTTTGCTGTCAGAGTCCTGGAAGAGCACCTTTCCGAGGCCTTGAGAAGACCAATCCTGGAGCACATCAGGATCTCCATTTCTAGCAGCCTTGGGAGCAGAGCTGCTCACTTTTGTCTTGGGGGTCTCCTCCCTGTCCCCAGCTGTCTGGCCACCAGGCAGCACGGTGACAGAAGAGACATCCTGTAGCTCAGCGCCCACATCCCCCTTGGGCAACAGCTCCCCCGTGCCAGCCTCGCAAGCTGCATCGCCACTACCGGCATCCCAAGTGTCCATCTTTGCCACAGGAGCTTCTGCCAGCTGTGTCCCAGCCAGCACCGGGAGCTCGGCTGTAACAGCGCCGGGCACAGACACCTCTTGCCCCTGACGGCTTGGCTGCTGGGCTTGTTCTCTGCTGAGGCGCCTCTGGGAACTTGCCTTGGAAGATACCAGCCTGACGCTGCTTCTCCTTCTGGACAACCTTAAATAAAAACAATTTTTAAATGAAGGGATGAATGAGTCTCCTGTTCCCAAATGACTTTTGAGGGGAAAAAAAAAAACCCAAAACAGAGGCAGATAAGAAGTTTCCTCCTTCCCTCATTCCCCTCCGCAGCCCATCCCTTATCACTGGTGAAGTGCAGGAGCTGAACCTCCCAGATGTGCTCTGCCCAATTTATCTGGAACAATTTAGGAATTGCTGTTGGCCACAGGCTGGTTTTGCTGCACAATGCCACTTACACCTAGGCAGGAAAGCAGGGCACACACCCTCACGGCAGCTATCCCAGCTGACTCACAACCATACATCGTGTCACATGGACACAAACTGTTTGCCCTGCACGATGGTAACCCACAGCCCCGAGTGGAGCTGACACCAGGGGACAGCAAAGTCACATCGGTACAACCAACTCCACTCTGCCCTAAGCAAAGCACAGGCATCCACAGCAGGGAGGGATGTGGGATCACAGACATCACTGGCTCCCATCACCGGCTCCCATCACCAACCCCAGGAAGTCTCTGCTGAGGAGAGCTACAAAATCCCACTAGAAAGAAAAGGCTCTGCTGCTCCCCAGCAGGCTGCTCACGTAAGACACACCATGAGCACCCCCAGCTCCAAGTGCGGAGCTTGTGAACCTGCTGGGAAACACAGCGATGCCACCAAAGGCGCAGTACCTGACAGCACAACACTGAGGAAGGCAGCAAAAGAATACCTGTACAGTTGGGACTCAAAAATTCTATGGGTTACTGTTATTTAAGAGGAAAAAAAAAGTTATCAGGCACAGTAACCACCTCAAGCTCTTGCTGCTTCAGTGAAACCTGAGCAACTGCACAGAGCCTCGAGGAACCAGCAGCAAAATCCTCTTTGCTCTGTCAGGTAACTTGCCACAGGAGGATGGAGCCATGCCCTTGACCAGCAAGGCACAGAGGTCAGGCAGGCAAATCCCAAAACTGAAGGACAGCTTTGGTTGCCCAGAGAAAGGCAAATTGACCCAGAGGTAGGCAGGTGAAGGGGGGAGGTTGGAGACAAAGATGGAGTGGGGAGCTAACGTGGAAGTACACAGCAGCTGGAAAAGGCAGCTAAGAAAACCCACCATGGTCTAAGAACATGGTTCTACAGCCACTGGTGCTGGAGCAGGAGCAAACAGAGGATGCCCTGCTGCCAGGGAGCTAGGCTGACACCCTCTGGCCTCTTAATTTCCTGCTAGCAAGAGAAGGGACTTTTCTCTACAATTAGCAAGGGTCTGTTAACTGGGAAGCATGTAACTAACAGCACACTGAGACACAGGCTTAAAAACACACCCTAGGAAAAAGGGAGTGAGGAAAACAACCACGGCCTGACAGTGCGGGATGGAGCACAAGGTGCTCAACAGCAGCATGAGCTTCCTGCTGACGAATGATCACCCACCTGGGCAGTTTTCTGCATCAGCAGGTCTTTCTCAAAACAAAGTTTAAATGAGGAAAAACAGACACAAGCCTTGCCTTCAGGGGAGCGATCCAGCTGCTACCTGAGAACTAACTGGATGTCTGAAGAGCTCTCCCTGCTTAAATTGGCAACATTTTCTTCTCCTGCCCTCCTTCACCACACACACCTGAACTTCCCATGCTCCCTTACTATTCTTGCTGTTCTCTCCATCCTCCATGTCTGGTTTCTGACAATCATTTAGTTCTAACTCTTCCTGTCCAGTTCCTGTGGGCTTTTCACTGTGGTTACCAAAATTTATGTGCCTCAACACACCACCAGTTCACTGTGGCACACCCAGTGACAAGGTTAGTGCAACTGCCCCGCTGACAACCACAGGACAAGAGCAGTTACCAAGCAGTGGCACGGAGGAAGTTAATCAGCACCACAGCCATCCCTGACAGCACCTGCAATTACATCACACCCTATGCCATCCCACCTGGGCATCCGTTTGCAGGTGACTGTGCTCTACTCCAGGCTAGTTTTAAAATTCTCAGGTATGTAATTCCTCACTTGGAAATTCACCCCACTTTCACCACTAATCCCACAGAGCCTTTCCACCCTCCAGTGCAAATGATGATCATCAACATGCTGCTTCTGTGGGTTGTCTGACACCAGCAGAAAGGTTTAGGGACTGAACACCACTAGCACCCTCAACTCAAAAAAACGTGCTGAAACAAAATCAAACTGAACAGAAAACAAATCCAAACAGACAAGGAAATAAGATCATTTATTATTATTGCTTCTAACCAGAAAGAAAAAAAAAAGTGAAGGAAGCCAGCCACTTCTATCTTGCACTGTCACCAGAATCAAAACACTGGTCAATCTTGACACAGTCTCAGGGAATTAGATAGCTGTTTCATGTTTTTGTGTACATAGAAACAGTTACTATTTTGCTTCAGCCTTAAATGGTCTGCGGCAGAGCCAGAGCAAACTGACTCACCTACCTCCTCCTGTTTGGCTCCTTGTTTTCATCTCTTAGGCAGGAAGACTGCCTTTTCCTGGGACGTCTCCTTTGCGATGGTGTTTTACGCATTAGTTTGGGTTCAGCTCCAAAGCTGCTGTAGGGTAGACAAAGGCAGAGGACAAGAGGTTCCCTCCCTGTACTGCCCAAGGCAACACCAGCCTTAAAAAAGGGTCACTCATCCAGAGCTGGCTGAGAAACAAGCCGAGGAGATGCACCAGCGAGCTCAGTAGTGAAAGCTGAGGCCTGCTAGGCCTTCCCCCGGGGCTGGCCCAGCCACCGGCCAGCTCCCTGTGGGGGGAGCGAGGGCGGGGAGGTGCCCCGCGGGTAGCCCCTACCTATCCAGCATCCTCATGCCCTGCTCCTCGGCCTCCCGCAGCCAGGCCAAGTGCTTGTGCTCGGCATCGCAGAGGAACCGGGAGAGCCTCTGCCCGCACACCTCCAGCAGCCGCGTGGGACCGTCGGCCTCTGCCATGGCTCTGCCTGGAACACAGGCAGGAGAGGCAAAGGCTTGCTGGCGCCCGGGGACGCACCGCCAGGCCCACTTCGTGCCTCGGAGGGGATGTGAGAGCAGGTCAGCCCTCGACGCTGCACCTCGGCCTGGCCCCTCTACGCCCCAGGGAAGGCCTAGCCCGCTCTGCACCCCCTCTCTCCCCCCGCCCCGCCACAACAGGCCGCGGGACCTCGGCCGACTGCGCCACCGCCCGGTCAGAGCAGCCGCAGCGCCCCAAGACCGTCCTTATCCCCACCAATCACAGCGCGCTCCTCCCCCCCAAGACGGGGCCTTTTACTGGCCGCTGCCCACGTCCATCGCGCCTCCGCCGTTAAAGCCCCACAGCCTCTTTGCCTGCTCCCTCCAGCCCCGCCTTCCAAGGGAGGCCTCCCTGGCCGCAAGAGGCTGTGGAAGCGGAAGGCAGCCGATTTTGAGCGCGCCCGTGTCGGCCGGCAGCCAATGGGAAAGGCGGGCCGTGGGGCGGCGCGGCGGCGATAGGCTGGCGCGACCGTGACGTCGGCGGGGCGGAAGGCGGGAGCTAGGTTTGAATTCCAGGCGGGAGGCGGGGCCGGGGGCGCGCGCGGGCGGTTGGCTGGGCCCGGGGCAGCTGCAGCGATGATGGCGGTGGCGGACCTGGCGCAGCTGCCGGCGGTGTGTAACCGCCGGCTGGCCGAGTTCCTGCGGCAGGTGGACGACACCGACCTGGTGTGGCTGCAGGAGATCCGCGAGGAGGCGGCCAGGATGTTCAGCAGGTACCGTTCCGCCCCCCCTCCCCGCCCGCAGCGGGCCGTGGCCGACCGTTCCCCGCGCTGATACACCGCACCCCCCGCCTCTCCCCGTCCCCTCGTAGCCATTACAGGGACGAGCCGGAGCTGATGCCAAAGACGCCGTCGCAGAAGAACCGGCAGCGGAGGAAACGTCTGTCCGCCCTGCAGGAGGATAGCCGGGAGCTGGGCAGGAGGAGGTAGGCCCGCGGGGCGCTCCCGTGAAAGGGCCCGGGCAGCCCCGCCTGGGATGGGGCGGGACGGGTCGGCCTGGGGGGAGTACCGAGGCGTCGGTACCCGTACCGAGACAGGGAATCGGGGCGCGGAGAAAATCCTCGATCGTTCCCTTCTTCCCCCTGTCGTGAAAGCTCCGCCGGGGCCGTTGCCGCTTACAGCGTTTTCGGCCGGGGACCCGCACACGGGCAGTTCCGGTAGCGGTTCTGGGCCGTTCCCGAGCCCTGGGCCAGGTTAACTCACGGTTCCGATTGTTAGGTTATCTAGGAGGAGGAATAGTGGTCTCAAGCTGGTGTCCTCCGTGCGGTGCTCTCCACGAATCCAAAATAAAGAAAACCTGGAACCCTATGGGGCTGGGGCCAAACAAGTCTCTCCGCCTCAACGTGTGACAAGATCCCAGACGAGATCCCAGACTGCCGCATCTGCTAAAAGCTCTGAGCCCCTTCCCGACCCCCTTCCCGCCCAGCAACCAGAAAGGAATGTTCTCTCAGTGGTGCTCAATGTCTGCAATCCCATCAGCACTGAGCTATCCCTCCAGAAGAGTGCAGATCAACTGGTGGAGAAGCCCTCTGTGACCACCGTCTTGAGCTCAGGTGATGGCTCTCCCAAGGAAAGCAAGGCTGCCAAACAGTCACCTGTGCCTGCATCCTCCAAGCTGCTGGTCCTTGGTACTCCCGAGGCAAACGAGGTGGGAGGAGAAGAAAACGAGGCTTCGCCTGAGCTGAAGACAGCAAGGGCAGCTAATGCTACCATCGTTTTAAGTGAAGAGCCCAGGCTGGAGGAGGTAGATGACTCCCCTCAGGTACAAGAGGGGTCTGATAAGCCTTCCCTGCGAGTACGGAATACCCCAGGGACTCCCACAGGCTCTAGGCTGAGCCGTCGCTCCGTGCGCAGGAGTCTGATGGGTAAAACTCCCGTAATACGCAGAACCTCCTTGGCAGAGAAGTACTCGCTAGCTGGCAAGAGGGAAAGCATGATCCGGAAATCTGTCACCAGGACAGCAACCAAGAGGAAGGCAGCTCGCAAATCGGCTTTGTCCTCCAGTTGCATGGATGGTAAGTTGGAATGTCGCTGCCTGAGTTTGCTTTGCGCCTTCATGGCTCGTCTGGTTGGTCTGCTGCTTTTTGCTGCTGAAGGGGATCGCTGTTTGGGGGTTAGCTCTTAGCCACTCTTCCTAGACTTAGACAAGCTGTGGGTGAGCAGGGATGTGCTGACTGCCTTTCTAGAGACCTTGGTGAGTGGAGAAACCCAGGTGACAGAGCTACCTGGCAGTTTGTGCCTTACAGATTCAGCTGGGGCAACAGCCTTAATATCTTAAAACCAGGGAGGTGATCATTCATTCCCCCTGTACTCGGCTCTGATGAGGCCACACCTTGAGTACTGCATTCAAGAAAGACATCAAGGCCCTGGAGCACATCCAGAGAAGGGTGATGAGGTTGGTGAAGGTTCAGGAACACAAGTCTGATAAGGAGCACCTGAGGGACCTGGGACTGTTTAGTATGGAGAAGAGGTTGAGGGGAAACCTTGCTCTCTTCAGCTCCCTGAAAGGAGGTTGTGGTAAGCTGGGGCTCAGTCTCTTCTCACAGATAAGTAGGGATAGGACAAAAGGCAATGGCTGCAAGCTGCTCCAGGGGAGGTTCAGGTTAGAAATCAGCAGAAATTTCTTCTCAGAGTGGTTGAGCATCAGAACAGGTTGCCCAGGGAGGTGGTGGAGTCACGGTCCCTTGTGGTGTTCAATGAAAGGTTGGATGAGGTACTTAAGGACGTGGTTTAGTGAGTGATACAGGTGGTAGGGGGACAGCTGGACTAGATGGTTTTGGAGGTCTTTTCCAACCTCAATGATTCTATGATCTTCCAAATTTCTGGAGTTGCAGCTTGCAAAGCTGAGAAGGAAGCTGCCGAACAGGGTTTGTTGCTGCTTTGAGGGAATTATGGGCGTTCAGACTTGTGTGTTTACGAGAAACGAGGTAACTGTCACTAGCTCACTGCTTGTTACACAGAATCTGGCTGCTAGTGGTAGCGCCTCTCTCGAGGAGGGAATTTTGAAGCTCAGCTCTGTAAATTTAAGTCTTCCAAGGCTTTGTAGTTCACAAGAAAGGCATGTTTTGGGAAAGAACAAAATGATTTGAATGTTCTTCTGTGCTACCAGAATGCAGATGTTGAATTTGGCGCAGGAGAACGCAGTGATGGGCAGTAACCTCACTATGTTTTCAAGCTGAGGGGAAGAAGCAGCCAGTAAACAGTATGCTAATAAATGGCTCCTGAAATGCAGGGAGACACAAGAAGAACCTCTTCTTCCCCATGATTTGACGTTGAGGAGAGGTTGGCTCTTCCACGCAGCGTGCTTGTGCGTTTGACAGGAGAACTAGTACAGTGAAAGTAACACTACTGCAAGAGCGCTTCTCTGCAGCATTCTAGCTGTGTGGGATTTGTGCTGTGTAAAACTGGCTTTTCTTGAGTTATCTTCCTATTTTTGCTACAGAAGGATATTCTTGGACAAGCACTGTAGTTTTGGGGTTTTTTTTTCCTGTATCGGTTTCTCTGTTATAGTTGAATGTTTTTCCAGAACCAGAGCACTGTGATCCTCAGTACGGTGTTTGCAGATGCTGGTTACAGGGTGTAGCATGGAGCACTCTGTCAGTTTAAGCACAGTGTTGAGGGTTAAAAAATGAGAGTATAGGAGGTCGTCTCACCTGTAACTCTGAAGAGGCACCGAAGTAGCTTTACCCAGTTTCAGTGGTCGGTCTGTATTCTCTGGATCAGCGGGCAGGTTTGAGGAATGATTTATTTCTTCCCTCTGGGCTACTTGACTGTTCTTCTGCCTAGTCCAAATTTCTGGGTGTAAGGAGAGGAACCGAGGGGTTTCAGGCAGCTGTAGTTGAGTTTGTTAATGCCTGGAAGCCCAAAGCACGTTAACTGCCTGCAGATCATACGTCTGTTGTGCATGCAAAGTCTGCCCTTGTGTACTCCGCTTGGGCTGAAGCTGCAGTGTCTTTTTAATAATTAACAGCAGTTTCTGGCTGTGCTGGTGCTTAAGAGCCATGAAGCCAGCCAGAATGCGTAGCAGACACAGCGTTCAGGCTGTAAATAATTCTGCCTTTGACTACCGCTGATACCTGGATGTGGCCCCGTGAAACGAGCCTGAGCCCGGACCCAGCCCCTCTTAATGTACACGCATCGAGTAGCACTTTGAGCTCATCTATAATTGAAAGTGTCTGTTTTCCTCTATGAAAATTGCAGGGAGCATTTTCTCGGGGCTGTTTGGGTACGCCCAGCCGCCCTGACTTGTGGCAGCATGCCTTGGGATCGCAGGCAGTGACCCAAGCCCACGAAGTCGTGACCTGCACCAGCACGTTACAGCTCTGCAATGTTGTTTCTTTCCCTGCAGTCTCCAGCTCTGGAGAGGCGCCGGAGGATGAAGAAACAGTTGTCAAATCTGGGTGAGACTGCTTTAAGATATTTATGCTGAATATCCTGTTTGGAGGATGTTTTTATAGTGCATTCTTGGTATAAAATGCCCAGCTTGCAGAGAACAACGTTCCTTGATGTTACTAAACACTACTGTCCTTTTTTCTTCCTTTTTTTTTTTCTCTAGACCTGCTCCTGGACCTTGTACCCCCTCCAAGCTGGTAAGAATTGAGCAGGGATTAAAATGATTTCTATTTGTGTGGGCTTGTGAGCTAAATACGTCAAACACACCTCTCATTTGTTAGTGGGGACTTGGGGAGCTCTGGCCACCATTTGCCAGCCTTGGCTGTCCTGCTGCAGAGCAACTAGGGTGGCATCAAGTGCTCAGCTTGCCTATGAGCATGAGCCCATCCATAGCCTTGCTCCCGTACGCAGGCTAGATAGAATCTGGAATCATCAAGCCTGTTTTAGTCACGATGTTCCAAACTCAGCAAAACAAAACCCAGTCAGGTTTGATTTGGAAAATGAGAACATGTGACCCAAGGCTTATTTTGGACACAAGGAGTGATGTTCTGTCAGTCTGGTTTTACAATCTCAGACGCTTTCAAAGCCAAGGCTGGCTTTGAGTAGAAAGCAGCACTTGCTCTGTCACTTTGCATAAAGATACTTGAAGGTAAATGGGGCGGTGACATGCACTGGCATGGGGTGCTGACTTTGGGATCGTGAGCAGAGTCCTGCTTCCCAGCTTCTCCTGCTGGAAATCACTTGTATGGAAATTCAGTCCTGATTCTGTGCAGGTAAAAAAACCTTTGTATAATTCAGGGGAGGTTTTTTCAGCTGGCCAGAGTTTGTACGCTGTTACTGTTTCTGTATTTTTAAAGCTGCTTTTGACCTTTCCCTTAGTCCTGCAGATGTTTCAGAGCTTGTCAGTTTGTCTTAAGACAACTGTAGAAATTTGTAAATATCGTTCAAGTCAAAATGTATCCCTCCCTGCTGCTCGCTGCCCTCCTGGGGAAGAAACCCCAGGATTCATGTCCAGAATAATTTTCAATAAGCAAAGACTGAATTAATGGCACAGAGCTCTGTGGCCTTAAGCGCTCTGTAAGCAAGAACAGGCTTTTACTGCTGTGCTTGTTGGTGGCTCTGCAGAAGGTCACATACACTCAGGGTTTTGGTTCACATGAATTTCAGTTGTAGGAAAGCTTTGAGGGGAAAATGAGGAGAAGAGGAAAATGGACAATCTGCTTTGCAGATCTGTGACTGGAGGACTTGTAGCTTTCGTTTCTGTGCCCCAATGAATTTATAAATCCAGTCTGGTCTGTGTAGTGCGTTTGCTCCATCCTTGATCCCCTGCTTTTATCTCTGTACCACTGCTGGGAGTAGGGCCTTGCAGCCTGTCCCATTCTTACCCTGTGTCACCAGGTTACTGTACCCCATCTGTCTGTCTGTCTAGCGGCAGTTTTGTTGGCAAACCAACTGTGGTTTGGTTTCTGCAGGAGGCAGGGCTGTGAGCAGCGTGACAGTGCGGTGACTCAGCAGCCTCCTCAAACCAGAAAACACCTTTGTGTGTAGGAGCCTACAAAGTCAGTACCTGTATGCGTGCTGCTACTTAAAGGGCAGATTCCTCTCAGGCCTGTGCTCGGATTAATTAGATCCATGTCCTTATGATCTGGTACAAGGTGTTTCCTTCACCTGCCCTTAGGAGAAGACTCTACAGAAGCATTTGGAGAGGATAAAGTCCCCATACTTCTTTCTTCTGCTCTTCCCCAGCCTTTTGTGTCCGCCAGCCTACACGGTTTGGGGAGTGGCGCTGGCAAGCAAGCCGTTCTCAGGGCAGAGTTTTGCAGCAGTGTGGCAAACAGTGATGCAAACCACATTCATAACAGATACATCAAGGAAATGAGCTATTTGTCTTCGCTGTCTCCATGTTTGTCCAGTCATCACTGCTAAAGCAAACAAGCACTGCCTGACTCTGCCAGAGGTCTGGCAAGCGGAAACAGATTTCAAACCTGAAATGCTTTTCTGCTTAATAGTTCATGAGTTTGTTCAGCTGAAGTGGTCGATCCCTCCCTGCAGATGCCAGTGTTTTGTTAAGGTCCGTGCTTCTAGTGATGACACGACTTCAAAGAATTTATCAAGCTGGTGTCCAAGGTATTTTTCACAGCTGGAGGTTAGGTCTTCACTCTGGGTCCTCACACCCATGCTTGACACTCTCCGTGGGGTTTTGTGTGCTCTGGTAATATTGCAGGCAGTGTGCTTGTCAGAATGATGTCACCACTTGAACTGGTACTTGGCTGTTTCTGTGTGACAGTTGTGCTGACACCTGTTTGCTTTTCCTACAGAATCCCCAAAGTCCCCGCATGTCGCTTCGCTCTCGAACCATCAACAGAAAAGAGCAGCCACAGGAGACGAGCGCCAACGGTAGCTTCCAGAGTGTTTTTGTGTCAGCCCTGTTGTCACCCTGTTGTTGGGAGGCCGACTGGAAGTTCAAAAGATCAGCCAGTTAATTTGAGAGCTCAGTTTGAAAGACAAATCCTCGCTCAACAAAGATGAGATTAGTTTTGGGAGATTAGCTGTTAGGAAATTGTGTACTGGAGTTGTTTTCTACCCTGGGAGGACCATGGATGGGAAGATGAAGGGCTTTGTGTTTGCCAGGAGGCCCAGCTGAGCCCCAGTTTTGGAAAGGAGCAGTGGCTCTGTATCTGCAGGACACAGTATCAGCACTCATGATGTACCACAGATTGCTTTATTTTGTGTTGCTGGGTTTGAATGGCAGTTGCTTGCTGAAAGCAAGGACAGTCCTGCCATAAGTAATTCATGGTGGGATTTGGTTTTTTTTTGCTATTTGATGGGCTGCTAAATCTGTCATCTGCTTTCAAAGCTGTGTTGGGGGGGGATTTTTTTCTGCTAGATTTTTTTTCTGCTAGAACTAACTGTAACTTTGTTTTCTTTCAGAACACAACTTAAATAGGACGTGTGAGGCCCAGGAACCTCCACAGAGTGCCAGGTATCCTTTGGGTTGGAAGGTGTCTCTGAGATCCAACACTGAAACACTGTTAAATGGCTTCAATATTTTCTGACTATGAAACTTTTGCAAGAAGTTTTCTCTCTCTACTCTGCCCTGGTCAGGCTGCACCTGGAGTATTGTGTCCAGTTCTGGGCTCCTTGGTATAAAAAAGACAGGGCTTCTTCTGGAAAGAGTCCAGTGGAGGACTATGAAGATGATTAAGGGCCTGGAGCATCTCCCCTAGGAGGAAATGCTGAGTGACCTGGGGCTGTTCAGCCTTGAGAAAAGAAGACTGAGAGGGGATCTGATCAATGTTTATCAATATCTCAAGTGTGGGACACAGGAGGAAATGGCCAGCCTCTTCTCAGTGGTCTGTGGGGACAGGACAAGGGGCAATGGCCTCAAGTTGGAGCACAGGAGGTTCCACACCAATATGCAGAAGAGCTTCTTCCCAGTGAGGGTGACAGAGCCCTGGGACAGGCTGCCCAGGGGGGTGTGGAGTCTCCTTCTCTGGAGATACTCCAGCCCTGTCTGGACGCCGACCTATGCGACCTGTCCTAGGGACCCTGCTTTGTCAGGGGGTTGGACTCCATGATCTCTGGAGGTCCCTTCCAACCCCAGCAATTCTGTGATTCTCTGCTTCTTTGAAAAGAGGGTTTAATTTCTATCTTCTATTACATTAGACATTTTTTACTGTGTATCTGTTTGTATATCCACAACAGAACACCTAAGCTGGGATAGTCTTCCGACCTTTTTTAAACCTGACTTTGATTCAGTCAGGAGGATTTGCCATCTATGTTGGGCTGTATTTTTCTCACAGGAGAAAGCCAAGTTACAAAAGAGCTGTGGATGAGCGCTATGACCATCAGCAAGCAGAAGATGGAGGGCTTTCTCCTCCAAGAAGAAAAACCCCGTCCCCGACCTTTCCAGCCAGCAAAGTAAGATCCTCTTAACCCCAATGCACTTCACCAAGACCTGTTCCTTACTCAGGCTCCTGAGGGTTGGCTTTGTCATTCCTCTTACAGGTTGTACGTCCATTCAAAACATTTTTGCACACTGTGCAGAAGAACCAGCTCCTCATGACACCAAGCTCTGTGGGGAGAAATGGAGTAATAAAATCTTTCATCAGGTACAACACTCCTCTCCGGTCTGATCCCAAGGTAAGGTGAGCCTGTATGTGATTGTCTGATTAGTGTTGAAGTTAAAATGCAGATGTGAAAAACTTTTCAAGCTGTGTGGAACTAAGAAGTAACGCTAAGCTGTCTGCTTACACTGTCCCAAACTGCATAAAAATCTGTCAGTCGGCTTCCTGGAGAGCTCCAGTTTGGAGTCTTAAGCTCTGTTCCTGCAGCATTCTCCTGTGGTGTGAGCAAGTAACTGTTGGGAAGGAAAACTGGGAAAGGAAAATTAAGGGGATTTTGAAAACCTCAGGGAATGGCGTGAAGCTGCACCAAGAAGGTTTAGGCTGGGTGTCAGGAAGAGGTTCTGTACTGAGGGAGGAGTCAGGCACTGGCACAGGCTCCTGTGGGTCACACCCCCGAGCTGGGCTGAGGGCAAGAAGTGTCTGGACGATGCCCTCAGTGCCATGCTTTGATTGGGCTGGTCATGTGTAGCGCCAGCAGTTGGACTTGATGATCCTTACAGGTCCCTGCCAGGTCAGGAGATTCTGGGATTTTATGACACTTGAGTTGAGGTGTATAGGTAACTGAAGCCTGCGCAGCCAAAGTCTCTTCCCTAGGACTTTTCTAAGGAGTGAGATCTGAGCAAATGCCTCTTAAATACAAACTTCTGATGCTGGGAGGTTTTTCCAGACTCCCTTTGGAGCAGGGAGTGACACGCAGCTGTCCTGAGTAGGAGACCGCTGGGTGCGCGAGGCAGGCGTGCCGGCGTCCAAATCTACCAGGCGTCAATATCAATGGAGCATCGCTGTTGCAACCAGCACAGACAAAGAGCACACCTTTGCTGGTTGCAATATCTCAGTGAGATTTACAGCATGGCAGGGGAAGCTCCTGTACCCTCAGCAGAGCAGTTGTTTAGGTGGATGGGATTTGAAAAGATCCAGTTGTAGATTTCCAAAGGGTTTTTCCCTGTTCAGCTTACACAGGAAAGACAGTTTGGTCACTAATCATGACCATTTAATTACAATTTAATTATGTGGGCTGCCCTTCCAGCAGGAATGCTACCTGCTTAACTGATGGGCAGCCGTTACTCTTCCCTGATCCTCGTGTTCCTGTGAGACAGGGAAGTTACTCATGCTGAAAGGTTTTTGGTAATCATATTCTCAAAACATGGTGGCCTTGAAGACAGGGGTATGGACTAAACCAAGCAGGAGTTGTGGGAAGGTATTTGGGAGTAAGTGAGCATGTCACGAACCATCCATAATAAATGGTCAAAACAGTAGGTGTGCGGATAGTTTTAGACATCAAAGGTAAACTAACAATGTTTAGCTATAAGATATGCTTATCAGAACCCGTTATAATTTCTAACCCATCAGTGTGGTGTGAACAGTGTGTATAACCAATTAGCAGTTTTCTAGCTTGCCATGTTTGCAGTAACAAATGTATATAATCTGTATGATTTCGCTCAATAAATGGCTTCACCTTAATTCATATTGAATTGCGTGTTGCCCATCGCCGATCTCAGCACTGGAATAGGCTCTGACGGCGTCAGGCAAGGACAAGGGTGCAGCTTCATGGATGCACCTCAATGGCGAGCGGAGTACTTAGTACCCATCAACTTTTCTGCAAAATAAGATAGTTCTAGGGCTTGTTTTCAGTTGTGGAAGAGCTGAGGAGGGCGTTCTACCCAAGAAACTGGTTTTCCTGCCTCTGGCTTTTGCCTGGCAACCCTGTGTCAGTATTGCTTACACTGTCAGGGTGGAGCTGTGCAGAGCCGTGCTGTACTCCAGCAGATGGAGCGAGGGATTTGAGCTCAGTCTCGCTGGTGTTCCTGCAGACGTTACTCTCTGTGTGGGCAGAGGAGGTGACTGGGTGAGAGGAGGCCTCTGGCCAGCGTGTCCTTTGCTGCTCCCAGTTCACAGAACATCACACTTTAGGTTTCGTTCCAGTGCGGGCAACTTCCCCTCGGGGCTTTTTCCATGTGGGACCTGAATGTAATTAAATAGCACTAGAGCAAAGAAGGTATAATCATTAGTTTTAAATTAGCTAGCTTAGGTACTAATGATGCCTTGGCATCACTAACAACACCAACCATTACCTTACACTAGGCTCCACACTGTGAATCACATGACTATTTCACCGTGCTTACCAATGGGTTTGTATGAAGACTAGGCCTGTCATAATTAGGTGCCTGCAGTATCAAACCTGGAATTAATCTATTTTAATCTGTTTGCCATGGCTGGATCCCTCTTGTAATTGACAACACGCTGAGGTGGAGTTAGCTGCACTGTTGAGAACAAAATGGGAAAAATGCCCCATGTTTCTGTCTGGGTGACATATGGGGCTGAGCGTGCGCGTGAAACAAGCTGCAAGCACGCTGTCTAAATGGTGCTGGTTTACCAGGAGATAGAGAAAGCTTTGTGGGAAGCAAAGGCGCCAGTGGGAGCTCTGAGTGGAAGCAAGCAAGGTGTTTCCTAGAGCACCATCTGTCCCCCACACTCGCTGCGGGAAGTCAGTATCGTTGCCAAGCTTTTCCACTGCTGCTTTGGCAGTTCTTAACTGGCACAGATCACAGCAGTGTCTGTCTGCTCTCTCTGCGGAAGCTGCCTGGACTGCAGGAGCTGGTGCTTCTGTTTCAACTTCCCAGCTTCTTCTCTTCCTTCTCTAAGATTGCCACCAGTGCCTTGTTTTCCATCATGTCTGTTCCCAAACATCCGTGACCACATCACAGGCTACCCGAGCTCTGTTTCAGGGTTGTTACCCTCCCTTTGTTCCGGCTGTGGTTCCTTAGTGTTACCTCTGGGCCCTTAACCTGAGCAAGCTGATGTGGAAAGAAGCCCTGGCAGGTGGGTATAACTGCCTTTCAATCTGCTTCAGGAGAAGGAGAGACAGAAGCTAGAGATGCTGAGGAAAAAGCAAGAAGCTGAGCAGCTGAGGAAACAAAAACTGGAGGAAGAAAAGAGGCGGCGACGAGAAGAGGGGAAGCTGTGAGTATACGCTTTCTGCCTTCTCTGCACCTGTGGGTCCCCATATTTAGGTCTCTTCTCTTGTTGGGTCTGTACACGCAGCAGAAGTTCTCACTGGCTTGCTCTGGCACCGCACGCGGTAGTTGTTCTCATAGTATCTCTAGCGTGCACGTAAAAAGTTAACTATCCCAGCTGACTGCTGCTTCAGCTTCTCGGCACAAGTCTGTCTCAGAGGGAGCTTAAACATACCTCCAGTGTTTGAGTGAGCAGTGTGTTGGTTTGTGAGATTTCTGTGCTGCCCTAGAGCTGTTTTTCTTGTGTCGGAGTTGCAAGGAGCTCCTCTGGCTGGACTGCAATGATGGAGTTGTCCTGTGTCCTGTAGGAAGCACGAGGAGCGCCTGCGCAAAGCGCTGCAAGCTCGGGAGCGCGCAGAGCAACTGGAGGAGGAGAGGAAAAGGCGTATTGAGCAGAAGATTGCTCTGCTCGATGAGAAGACAGAGAAGGTGAGGCCCAGGGCACCTACAGAGTTTATTTGGGTGGGTAAATAACCGATTGAGGTAGATGATGCCACGTAAGTGTGCCTTCCAAGAAGGGAGGAACTGAGCCTGCTCGAAATCTAGAGAGTGAACAGGATAACGGTTGAATAAAGAACTTTCCAGAAACTCAGTGATTCTGAGCGACTGCCTTTTCTTGGTTACAGCAAATGGCAGATGAAGCCTCTTCCAGAACTACAAATCTAAATGGGCTTTATTAAGGCTCTGTTAGGCAGAGAAGAACCTCATGTAGACAGAGCCAGCCCAATGGCCCTGAGGCTCAATTTTACTTGGAAGTTCTTCTCCCATCTGACTTAATAGATGAAGAGGTGAAAATAAACTTACTTCCTCCAGCCCCTGTCTTGTGTCTGAGACTTGCAGGCGATTTGTGCACACAGCCACAGCAGTCATTTGCCTGCTTCAGTTATCTCCATCTGCTTTTCTGATTTCATGGTTCTGTGAATATATTCGGATGGCTTCCATGGCATTAGGCATGTAAACACCAGAATAGAATCTGACTTTCCTGTGGAGATGTAAAAGAAGGTCACTTCCCTAAATATTGCCCTTTAAAAATAAAGTGTGTGTGGCACAAAAGGAAGGGGGTGGGAGTGGTGCGGAGAGAACTGTCCCATCTGAGGCTGGGGTGTTCAGCTAGCTCTGTGTGTCTCGTAGGTGCGGGAAGAAAGGTTGGCAGAAGAGAAGATGAAAAGGAAAGCAGCTGCCAAGAAAATGGAAGAAGCACAGGCCCGACGCAGGCAAGAAGAAGAGGCCAGAAAACAGAGAGTGCTGCAGCAGGTCTGTGCTGGAGCCCATCCTGTCACCCCATGTGTGGTTAGAATGTCTGCAATCTGCCATGGCCTTTGTCAGCAGGGAATCCAGCAGGAGAACCGGCAAAGCAAGCGAGTGAAAGTTAGCGTGGTGGAGAGAGAGGCTTTGTCCTTAGAGCTCACCACATCGCGGTCCTTCCTCTCGCAGTATGCTGCGAGCTGAGAGTGGTGGTTGTGACCATGTTTCCGCCGCAGTTCCAGGCAGATCCTTACGAACCACCTTAAAAAATCTCTCAGTTAAACCTGTCTCTCAGCGATCCAGGGCATGGTGGCTGTTAGGCTCTTTGGGGTATGTGAGGTGGGGAAAGGGCATCTCCCAAACTGTTGGAGAGATGAAGCACCAGGACTTTAGCCCTGAGTTGTTTCCCTGCTGTGCCAGGAAAAGTTACTAGAGGCTTGGGTCAAGTAAGGTGTTCCTGCTCCTTTTCTCTGGAGCTGGTTCTCGTACAAGGTAAGGTAATTGCCTCGTTGGGATTTTTCAGGAGGAGGAGGAACGTCGGCACAGAGAGCTAATGAAGAAAAAGAAGGAAGAAGAGCAGGAACGTGCCAGGAAGATTGCTGAGCAGAGACAGGCAGAAAAGGAGAGAGAGAAACAGCTGGCTGCTGAGAGAGAGAAACAGCTGGCTGCTGAGAGAGAGAAACAGCTGGCTGCTGAGAGAGAGAAACAGCTGGCTGCTGAGAGAGAGAAACAGCTGGCTGCTGAGAGAGAGCTGGAAAGGAAGAAGGAAGAGGAGAGGATCCAGGTGGAGAAGTAAGATAATACCCATTTATGTACTAAATTCTGTGGTGGGACTTTGGAAAGGAACGGGAGCAGAAGGCACTAGTGAAGGGCGCAGGTGGTGAAGAGCTACTTTCTGCTGTCAGCACAACTCTGGACCATCACAAGCGCTGTGCTGCAGAGAAGAAGTTCTGGGCTCAATGTGGGAAGAACGGTGGGGCGTGCCTTGAAAAGCTGTGAGGAAAAGGGCTGTGCAGTGGGGACTGGAAAGGAGGGAACCCCTGGGTAGAGAGTAGCCCCAGTTTGAGAGTTGTGGTCTGTGGCTTTGGTTCTCAGGCTGCATGAAGAGCGGGAGAGGGCTGCTCGCCTGCAGAAGGAAGCGTTGGCTGCTAAAGAACAGCTCCAGAAGGAGATGGAGAAGAAAGAAGTAAGTACTCTATTTTGTTGGTGGGTCGAGCTGTGTGGTTCTGACTCCAGTAGCTGTTGCTGTTGGGAGCAGCTGGGCTGTGATGCTGGGAGCCTTGATGAGGAAGTTGAGCCACCCAGGGGTGCTTGTACTGTGTCCTGTCTGTCTTGGAAGGTATACCTGCTCTCTTGAGATGGCAGCAGGGCAGGAAGAAAGGACAGTTTGCCAACCATGTCCTGGGCTACATCCCACCCAGCACAGCCAGCTGGTCCAGGGAGGGGATTGTCCCACTCTGCCCGGTGCTGGGGTGGCATCACCTCGAGTCCTGGGGCCAGTTTTGGGTGCCACAGGACAAGAGGGACACAAAACTACTGAAGACTGTCCACAGGAAAGCAGTGAGGATGGGGAAGGGTCTGAAGGGGAAAGGCTTATGAGGAGAGGCTGAAGTGCCTGGGTTTGCTCAGCCTGAAGATGAGGAGGCTGAGGGGGAGACCTCATGGCCGGTCCGATCTCTCTCCTCTCTTTGGGGACCAGGGATAGACCCTGAGGGAATGGCACAAAGCTGCACCAGGGGAGGTTTAGGCTGGATGTTAGGAAGAGGTTCCATGCTGATAGGGGGGTTGGGTGCTGGCACAGGCTCCCCAGGGAAGGCGTCACAGCCCCGAGCTGGGTTGAAGACACAAAGCATCTGGACGATGCCCTCAGTGCCATGCTCTGACTGGGCTGGGCTGTGTGGAGCCAGGGGTTGGACTCAATAGGCCTTACGGGTTCCTGCCAGCTCAGGAGATTCTGGGATTCCATGACAGGTAATGCACACCCCAAATTGAAGTGAGGTTTTCAGCTTTTCTCCCTGTCATCTCTACCTCTCTTGAGATCAGATAAGCACTAATCCCAGGCTTTTCAGAAGGAACATCTCAATTACGTGTGTGCCGCCTTCAGCAGAACCACAAGAACAAGCTGTCCAACTCCATCAGGTTATTCTCTGCAGCCTCACGCCAGCGCAGGTGTTGAGGAGGGAACTCTTGATGCCTTGGCAGTTAATTTTATTTGACTAAAGCAGCTGGGGTTGGTGTGGGATGGTTCCTGTACAGTGGGATGACTTGGCCTACAAAGTAGGCTGTTTATCAGTCTGAAGAGAGGCAAAGAGCGGTAGCATGGGCTTTTCCACCTGCAGATGGTCACCTGGCTTCTGATGTTTATATCCTAAAGAGAAAGTCAGTGGGTTTTTCAAAGTGTGAGGTCACTGCAAGAAGGGCAGTTTGTTTGTGGTGCTTTGTGGGGAAATCTCAAGCTGTGGTGTTGTGTTTGCCTGCTGTCTGCACTGTGCTCAGAGTGCTCCTCGGCATCGCGAGCGACAAGGCACTCGGGATTAGGTGCTTAGATATTGTTTTTACATACTGAGGAGATGGATCCCTGGAGTAACAGCATTGCTTAGTTCGTAAAATTAATTAGGCTGTGATGTGGGTTTGCCAGCAGGAGCAGAGGCTGGCAGAGGTGAAGAGGCAGAAGGAAGAACCGAAGGCACTGCTGAGAGAACAAGAAGCTAACGATACAGCCCAAACACTGCACCTGGGAAAGAAACAGGTAATTCTGCACTGCCCCAGGAAGCGTCCTTAAGGGATGTGGTCGGGGACCTTCGGCTCCAGTTGCAGCAGGTGCTTTTACCCTTCTGCTGTGTTATTCCCTGTCAGCACTGAAGGCATTCTCTAAACTTTTTTTTTCCTGGCTACCTGCGAGTGACTTCTGGTGGCCTCAAGGATTTAAGTGACTTTTGGGGAGTGATGAGGAGGGACAGAAAGCAGCGTATGCTTGTCAGGGTTTTCTTCTTGGGGTGAGGCAGTGGCGGTTAAAGTTGCCTTGACCTTTCTAAGCTCCTCTCTTAGCTCCACCGAGCCTGGCAGGCCCCAGAGGTGGGGAAACAGTGTTACTTAAATTCCAAGTTGGAAGCAGCAACGGGATGGCAGCACAGCCTGTGGAACAGCACGGCTTTTGGGTCTGGCTGCAGGTCACTGTGCCTCTTTGACGTGGAAAACAGAGGAAGCCGTGTGCCGTTAGGGACAAGCCAGTGCGGTACGGGTTACCGTTCATGGACACGGAGCCGTGATGGCAGCCCCTTACAGGGACAAAGAACTCACTCCGCTTCTAGAAATGTTTCATGGGTGATGACATCAGCGGTTTTAAGTTTCTTTTGCGTTTCTTAGGCACGCTGTTCCTGTGAGCAGCACAGTAGAGCTTGTCCTGAGCTAAGCTGTGTGTTCTCCATGCAGTGGTAATCGGTTTCTTATTGCTAAGCCCAGAAGTTTGGCTGCAGAGTACTCAAAGCAGGTTCCTTGGCTTTGAGGACGCAACCACTCCCTTTAAGCCTTGCTTGAATTGAATGGAACTGCCTGGATTTAATGCATGCAGTGCTGGCTTCTTCGTGTCAGATGCAGCCAATTAAGCAGCCTAATTAAACAGGAAAAGGCAAAACAGACATAACTGGGTCAACATTTGAGAGCTTGAGTCAAGATCTTGCATCAAAGCTTCAGAACTGCCCAAGTTTAGGGTTTGCAGTAGAGCGGGAGGTGGGACGTTGAGGTGGTGTAGCCAAAAAGCGTCTCTGCATCTAACCCCTGTGGAATATCTTTTCTAGAATTCACCCCCCTGCAACTCGTACCAGATGACTCCACAGGCCCCAAAAGATCTAAAGCCCCCCACAGTAAATCCAAACAACTATGGCCTGGATCTGAACAGTGATGACTCCACCGATGATGAAAGCCAGCCTCGCAAGCCTGTCCCTGCCTGGGCCACTGGTATGTGTCAGCAGGCTGGTTTCTGTCCTGAGGCCCTGCTCCCCAGTGAGCCCCACTTTGCTCCACCAAGTAGTAAGATTTTGCCCAGTTCCTCCTGCTTGTACGCTGTAGTTAAAAGTACTCATCTTTAGCAGCATGGCTGGAGTGCCAAGTCCAGGACTTTTCTGCCCCTTGGGGATTTTCTTGAGGCCTTGTGGGGGAAGGAATGCTTGTTTTTAAACTGTGTTTTGCTGATGTAAAGGGAATAATGACGAGCTAGTGCTCTTGCCTGGAGCCTGCTTGACATGGATCTGGCTTAAAATCAGAGGGATGCCAAATGTTGCAGTCCAGGTTCAGACTGTTGTGGGTCTGAAATGCTCGGTTCCATTTCTACCTACCCCGGAGGAGCTAAGCAAAACTGCTGGGACACTTCCCAGCTTTGCCTCTTAAAAACGTGTTCGGGTTCCTGGGCAGAGCCCAGCGCACGTGATACTCACCCTCTGAGGGCTCCGTGGTGTACTCCTGGCTGACACAGGGTGCTTTAAGCCATGAAAATACCACACAATTTCTCCCCTTTGTGATCTCAATGTGATTAGAAATGAGGAGATCGGGGACATGTTGCTGACACGGGAGTTTTGATTTTAAAAACCGAGTTAATGAAAATCTCCATTTATTCTTTCTCCAGGGAACCAGCTTAGCCAAGCTGTAATCCACCAGTACTACAACCCCCCCAATGTCGACCAGCTCTTTGGGGCGATCGCCAGCCCCAAGCTGGAGGACATCTTCTACAAAAGCAAACCCCGGTACTTCAAGCGCACAAGCTCTGCAGTGTGGAACTCCCCGCCAGCTCCGGGCACCAAACCGGTCCTGGGGCTGCCATATAGCCTGAACAAGTGCTGAGGTGGGCAGTGGGTAGGGATGTCTGTCTCTAGGCAAGAAAAGAGTTACTATTTGCTGTCTGTACATATTTAGATATTAGCACTGAATAAACGTCAGCCTTTACTGGGCCTCTTGCATTTTCTGTTTTCAGCGCTGCTTTTCTCACTGCCAGGTGAAACAGCAGGCTCTTGAGAGACACAGCCTTGGAAAGACGCAGCTCCTTTTACCCTTAGCTTCAGGGATGCACCTCCTTTTCCCATAGCTTCAAGCTGGCAAAGATTTGGACCTTTAAGTGCATCACCTGCAGCTATACCATCCTCCCCTCTTCAGCCAGACAGAGGTTGCTGGTAGCTGCCAGCAGCAGATGAAAGCTGTTTGTCTGTCCTGTCCCTGCCCACCTTGCAACTAAGGACTGCTGTGCACAGCTCTGGGCAAATCCCAAGCTGAGCGCTGGCCAGGATGCGAGCAGGTGCAGTGTTCATCATCTCCTGCAAATTGCAGAATGATTTCATTGTTGTAATTTTTCATACTTTATGCCAAGCACGATTATGGGCTTTAAGCTACATCGACACTGATGTTACTTCAGCTCGGGCTGAAATGCCCTGAGGTTTTAATTCAGTCACGTCCTTCAGAGTGATGCTGTCTCCAGGAACGCCTGGAGTAGCGTAAGGAGGCTTCCTTGTCCTGGTCTTCGTCAGGAGGCATTGTACATAGGTTCCAGTAGAGCATTCCTGCGTATGTACAACTTGGTCCTTTCAAACTGCCGCTGTATGGAGAGTACACAGCGTGTGAGGAGACTCCTGCTTTCCCTTGGGCGTGCTGTTAATGAGCTGTTTGCAAGCAAATGCCTTCCAAGCCACATGGGGGTTTATATTTAAATACCTGGACTGCTATTGATCTGTGTCTGTATCTGCAAGATGATTGTACTTTGATAGTTGCTCTGTAGGTGAGTGGTGTATCTCGGGAGGAACGTAACCTTTTTGTAAGAGGCCTTGCTGAAATGGCCAAAATTACTAAAGCAAGTGTTTGAATGTCTGACATTTCAATAAAAATGAGTAAAATAATTTGCTCTGGGCTTCTCTGGCCTTGTCAGGGCTTTTCACCAGACAAACCTACGGTGCGGTGCAATCTCTCCCTTTGGGGTGCCCTTTGCCCCATTCCCTTATGATATGGATGTGCTCTCTAGGAAGAACTCTGTAACTCTGGCTGCAGTGGAAGGTGTTTGTGCTTTGGTCGCCCTGGAACCTGCTAATTAACCTCACTGCTTTTGTTTCTGGAGGAAGAAAGAGGGATGGCTTGGCATGACTACATTCCCAGAAATCTTTCCTAAGGAATCAGTGACTCAAATTCACCTTGAAGTGACCCATGTCCCTGTAATCTAGGGCTTGTGTCACTCCAGAAAGTGTTATGGATTGCTCTCACTGGATGGAGCAGGAACTTCAGTCCCAGGATGCAATCAGAGCACTGGTATTTACAAACCCACAAACAAAACACAAGTGGAAAGAAAAAAAAAACCCACCCTAAAATCTTGAGGTTGCAATTTCCTGTTTAAGAAAGATGTTTTCAGTCTTGATTTCAGGTGTTTCTCTTCATTTTCATCTGTATTAATCTGAGCCAACCTGGGATTCTGTGCTACTTTGTCATTTCTAGAGCCAACACGGTTTCCCTGGAGTCAGAGAAAACTCATGAGCCAAACAAACACAGGACCTGCAGCCCTTGGTAAACCTGAAGTCTCAAGTAAAAACAACACTGTCTCTGGTGAGGGTGTTGCAGGGCGCGTCCTGCCTGTCTTTGCCTCTCCTGCACCCTGCCAGCCATGTGCAGGGACCCCCTTGTTCTCAGAGGTGCCCTGGGGCAGTGGTGGTGCTGGCTGGCAGTGCACAGGCTGGGGTACAGCCAAGCTGTGGAGCTCTGAGCACATCCAGGGCCTCTGAGGCTGCATCCCAGCAAATCCACCAGACTCTGTCTGGCTTTAGGATGCTGGTCTGGGGTGGAGGGTGGGGGGTTGTGGTGCAGAGAGCTGCATGGAAAGTGGTATGGTGGGGTGATTGTACCCACCTGCACAACTGAGGGGTGGCTCAAGGTGAGCACCAGGCACCCTGTTGTGGTGTTTTAGCCCTGGTTGGAGGCCAGATGCCCCCCAAAGCCACTCTCTCACTCCCCTTTTCAGCTGGACAGGGGAGAAAACAGATACTGAGAGGCTCAGGAGTGGAGATAAGGACAGGGAGAGGTCATTCTGCAGTCAGCATCATGGGCAGAACAGGCTCAACACAGAATAAAGGAAAGAAAACTAATTTATTACACTACAGTACACCCCCAGTGACACCAGAGTCGGGTGATAAGAAAGAAGTGTGGCCAGATCTTAAAGCACCTCCCCTGCCCCTCCATTCTTAGCAGACTGCACTTCAGTCAGGATTTCGCTCCCTTCTTCCCTGCACTGTGGCAGGGGGAGGGGCAGGGGCTCGGGGAATGGGGGGTTCAGTCAGTTCCTCACAAGTTGGTTTCTACCTTAGCCTGGGGGGGGCGCAGGGGGCATTCCTCACCCCCTTCCCCTGCTGCACCATGTGGTCCCACCCATGGCAGACAGTCCTCCACGAACTTCTCCAGCATGAGTCCTTTCCCACAGGGCTTCAGCTCCTCACCAGCTGCCCCAACATGGGTCACTGCTATGGGTGCAGTCACACATCATAGAATGTCTCTCAGTCTCTCAGGCCCAGCCTGCTCCAGCCTGGTCCCCCATGGGGTCACCACACCAGCCTCCCCCAGAAAACCTGCTCTGCCAGGAGTCTCTTGCTCATCTCTGTGTCTCTGTCTCTCTCCACAGGCTGCAAGTGCTGGCAGGGGCTTGCTCAAACATGGGTCACAGCATCTCCTGTCTGTCTCTGCTCCAGTGTGGGGCCTCAGCCTTTTCCATGGGCTACAGGGGGACACCTGCTCCACCACGGGTTTCTCCAGGGGCTGCAGGGGCATCTTTCTCTCTGGCACCTGGGGTGCCTCCTCCCCCCCTTCCCTGTCCTTGGTGCCTGCACAGCTCTTCACATCTGCTCACTCCCTTCTCTGGGGGCACAAAGCAGCTGCTTGCGGGTTTTTTTCTCCTCACTGTGATTCTCAGAGGCGCTGTGACCATCGCTGATGGGCTCGGCCTTGGTCAGCAATGACTCCTGCCTTGAGCCGGCTGGTGTTTGCTCTGTGGGGCCTGCAGAGAGCTTCTGGCTGCTTCTTGCAGCAGCCACCCCTGCAGTGCCCCCTTCTCCATCAGAACCCCACCATGCAAAACTACAACCCAGCCCCATGTCTGGCCCAGTTTGGAGTTGCTGCTGAAATGTGACAGCTTCATTTCCAGGGACCTTCCTCAAGGCAGAAGCAGGAAAATTTCCAGAAGTGGGGCTGTGTTTGCCAAGGGTCTGAGCACTTCTCTGTCCTGGCCCTGCATGTATCAGGACAGCCCAGTGCCCGACACGAACTGTCCCACCTCTCTGGTTCAAAATAATTTAGGTTTCTCATCACAATAAAATAAATAACTGCCTTAGTTCGTGCTTCTTATTAATATGTAGAATTTAATAATTTACTCTGTCATCCTTACCAGCTGCCTAACCCATAGGATACAAGTGGTCACCGCAGCACATACACATTAACACAGAACATAGAGAAAACGTATATATATATATATATAGACACACACACACACAATATTGAGTGACACTGAGTTACACACCATGAAGAGAAAACAGGAATAGTTCTTGAAGGAGAACATGGGGGATTTTTACAGTCCAGTCTGTCTCCCTGCACTCCTAAGGCCACGGGCAGGCCTGATCACCACAGCTCAGGATGGGAACACGCTCAGAGCAAGAAAAGTCCCTTGGCACTGTGGGTCCCCTCTGGGACTGGGGTCTCTTGGCATCAGCTCCAGCATGAAAGATAATAACAGGCCGGTCGGTGGCGGAGGGACGGACTCCCCTCCCACCCATCAGAGCCTCTCATTAAGCTGCTTGCCGCTGACGGACGCCAAGCTGCAATTCACACTCGTTTGAATAGAATTGCACATGTTCTTTCTCTGAAGCCAGAAGAACATGGAGACCTTCCATCGCAAGGGCAGCCGTGTTCACTCCCAGCAGGATCAGCTCCAGGGATGTCAAAGTCTGGACAAGCTCCCTACCAGAGCAGCTGGGTAGCAAAACGTCCACAGCTCTGCAAAGGAACGTTGTCACCTCGCAGCTCAGAGATGGAGGAGCCGCGTCAGGGCTCACACACTCACCCCGTGCCCTGGGAATTCCACAGTGCTCTTGTCACCTTGGGCCAAGGTGACCAGACTCACCTCCCAGTGAAATGGGATCAGGGCTGGGCTGGGTTGGTGGGGTTCTAACCACTCCAGCAAAGCCAAAGGCTGGAGGGTTGGCCGAGGTCTAGTTTTTCAATGGTCAAACATTTCTTCCTTTCAAAGTTTGGGGAGTAAGGAAGAAAGCTGCAGCCAAGTGGCTAGCAAGATCCCTCGGAGCTCCCAGCACGCCCCTCACACCTCTCCTGTTGTCCTGCTGTGGACAGGCTGGTGAGTGCTGCCAGGCTGGTCGTGCTCAGCATCACGGATTTCTCTGAGCTAAACCAAACCTGTGCTCTAAGCCGTCAGGAACATGAACCCCCTCCCCTTCTCTGCAATTGTCTGGCAAGAAATCCCACACCCACAGCCGATAAAACCATCCCGAGGGCTGTGCGGCTGCTTCCACTTGAGCTGCAGAGAAACACTTCAATGTGTTACCCAGAGCATGGCCTTGTCGCATGCTGCTCACTTGCTGCTCAGAAGCTGTTGGAGCAGCTTCCCTGTCCCCTTGGAGGAGCTTCTCTGTACCCTTGGATCAGCACAGGCACCGAAAGGGATCAAGGGGTACAGCCAGAGCTGGCACGGGCAGTTTCTCCGTGCCTCGACAGGGCACGCTTAGCTTGGCTAAGAGCAGCTGGAAAGCTGGCCAGAAGCTATCAGAGATGTTCTTCTGTAACGTGTGGTTACTCTCATTCACCCATCAGCCTGCGCTCTGCATTTATCTGCTTATTCCCGGGTCATGGCACACGATGCTTACAAAGACAGAGCTGGAATTACAGCAGGGAAGCGGGGAGAACAATAGAGGAATCATTATGGAAGACAAGTGGCAGCAATTCTGCTTGAAATCACGTCAGAGGCCTGGAACGGCTGGGAAATGCCTCCAATGAAACGGCTTCGTGCTGGTTGTTGGCCACAGTGTCTCAGCGGGACAGAGCAGCGTCCCTGCTCACACCACGCTGCAAACCGTGGCTGTCCCACATGCGATGTCACAGAATCACAGAAGCACAAGGCTGGAAAAGACCTTTAAGATCATCAAGTCCAACTGTTCCAGTCCTAAGCTAAACCATATCCCTAAGTACTTCATCTACACGTCTGTTAAACACATCCAGGGAAGGTGACTCAACCACCTCCCTGGGAATGTCAGAGCGGCTCTCACCGAGGCAGTGCTGTGGTCATTGTCCAGTGACAGCGGGTGACAAAAGCAGGGACGCTGCTGGCGGGCAGCAGAGTGTGTTGGCCGAGGAAGCACCAGACAGCACTGGTACATGTGTCGAACGGCCTTCCGTGGAGGCAGGTGGTGACAAATGGCTGGGCAGCTTGTCACCATGTCTCCAAGCTGGGGTGACGCGGCTGCGAAGGACAGCATGATGGAAATGCATGTGAGCAAACGGCCTGGGCTGTCAGCATTCCCCACAGTCTGCGGCTCCTGAGGGCGGACGAGGCGCCCAGCATGTGATGCGTGCAATGGAATCAGTCCTACCAAGGAAGGCAGCCCGTGGAGTCTGCTTTGGCACAGAGGAGCGCCTGGCAGTGCCCAGGTCCTGCTGAAGGACCACACTAGGTGTTTTGGAAGGCTATGCCAGCACGCGTGTCTGAAGGAGGTGGAGGAGAAGCGGAGGAGAGCGATGAAGCTGAGGTCTTCTCCCTAAGACACAGAGGAGGATGTGCTCAGCCCTGCCTGCATCCTGGCTGGAAGCTCTGAAGCTCTGTTGGGTTTTGCAGCCCGGTAGCCCAGGGCCAAAGGAAGGTGTGCTGCGCCTGGGAGAAGCACTGGAGAAACAGCAATCCCCCTGGGTCCAGGGGTGACCTTGGTGTCGGGCGTGGGGAGCCCGTGGATGGGCTGTGCTGGAGCCATGGACTTCCTGCCCCTGGGAACAGGGGATGACACAGTCCCGGGGGTACACAGCTGCCTGCGGCGGGAGGTTCGGCCTCGTGCTGTGTACGTAGGGGCTCTGGGGGATGGCACGCCAGGTGACCCGGGCAGAAGAGCCTGGGAAGGGGACAGGCCAGCGACCATGTGTGCAGAGCAGGTTTGCCAGCGAGTGGCTGGAGCTGCTTGCCTCGAGGAGGTCCATCCTGCTGCGCCCTTCTCCTCCCTGAATGGGGGGTACAAGGACTTCCAGCAGCGCCAGCACCGTGCAATTCATCGCAACGTCCCCAAACCCGGTATCAAACCCGAAGCAGTCGCTGAGCCAAATGAAAGCAGAAGTAAAGGTCACCTCTGTGATGTTCTGCTTTCCTGGAGCCCTGATGGGAAAGAGATGGAAACTTTGCTGCTCTTAAGGTGGGCAGGGGGAGGAGAATGGGAAAAACGAGGAGAAGCCACACAGGAAGAGATGATGACGCAGAAGATGGTTTTTCAAGAAGTCTGCATCCCGGTGTTAACGTCAGAGGGGAGCGAGAGCACCAAGATCTCCTTGCAGTTGCTTCAGCTTCTAGATCTCCTTGCAGTTGCTTCAGCTTCTCTGTTTGAGAGACGCCATGTCCCTGACACTCCTCCGACAGCCCCGACCACTCCCCTGTCCATCTGTCTGTCCATCTCCAAGTCATTTGAGGAGTTGACGGTGACCGGGCTTTTCAACTTCCATTCCTTGGAGGCAGATGACGTGACTTTCCCAAAGTCACGCTGGGAGGGCTGGGACCACGATGAAAGGATTGATCCTTCCCACTGCACCAGTGGCCCACGAGTATTTACACCCACAGGGTGGCCACCGAGTTACTGACCCCCACAGTCACCCAGCACTTTGTTTAGTGCCCAACAAGGTTCCCCCAGGGTTCAGGACCCTTTTGGGTTCTCTCTGTGTCTCTCATCACTGTTGGCACGTTGCTGCCTTGCCCTGACTCAGCCCTCTACTGCGTCGGCTGTCCCCGAGCCCCATCCATGTCTGTCACCCCAGAGGTGGGGAATCCCTTCCCTGGCCACATGCTTGGGGCTCTACCTGCGCCCCTGTCCCCGTCCTAACCCCCTGACCCCCCTGGGTGCCTAGCGGGACCTGCACGAGCAGTGCCGGCCCCAAGGTGCCGCAGCAGCTGGGGTGCGCAGGGAGGCAGCCCCTGCACTCCTGTGAGGCCCTGGGTACTTGTGTGAGGTGGTGAGGGGCCAGGGCTGCCCCGCTCCCCCATGGGGACAGCGGTGGCCAAGGGCCACCTCATGAGCCCCTTCACCCCCCCTGCTGCCCCCCAGGCTTCTCTCCCTTTGTGCCCTGCCCGCCCCCACACACATAGAAGACACGAGGCACAGCTCACACACACTTTATTTATTGTCCCCAAGTGTGACAAAAGGGCCAGGTTGGGGTGAACCCAGGCATGAGGGCTGTCACCAAGGTGGGGGATGACATGGTGCATCACCGCAGCTGCAGGACAACATGGGGTGACAGCACATGCTGAGGGTGGCACTGGGGTGGGGGTACAGTGTGGGGTGTTACTAGGGCTGGGGGCTGACAACACGAGGTAACCCTGTGTGGGTTTAGGGACAGGAGGTGGCCCCGCACCTTGCTGGGAGTAGGGATAGGGGACAACGTCCTTGAGTGTTGCCGGAGGGGGAAGGATAGGTGGAGGGTCCCCATGGACATGTGGGGACTCAGGGGGTACCGGTCTGTCCCCAGGTACACAACAGGACTGAAGACATGTCCCCCTCCCCGCAGACACCGCCCCCCTCACACCCCCACCTGCCTTCCCCCCACGACGCGATGCCGTACACCAACCCGTGCCCTGCGTGTCCCCACATCCTACCCGCGCTCACAGATCAGCTCGACGACGCTGTGCTCCATGGGGACGGGGTCGAGGCAGCGGTGAGCGGCGCTGGCGGCCACCTCGTCCAGCAGCCCCTGCACAACCCGCTCGTCGGCGGCGAAGCGCCAGAGGTAGAGCTGCAGGTAGTGCCCGTCCACCTGCACCTGCTGCAGCCCGAAGCGCCCCAGCGTCCGCAGCCGCACGCACTCCAGCAGCGTCTTCAGGCTGATCTTGATGATCCCCGTCAGCACTGACACCTGGGATGTGGGGAACAGCAGGGACGTGTTGCACAGGGATGTCCCCAGGGTGGGAAGGCCTTGAGTCACATCTGCACAGGGACGTGGGGACATTGGGGATACCCCTCTCCAGGACATCAGCTCCTCGGATATTCTCATCCTGGTCACCAGTTCCCAGGGATCCCTTCAGTCATGACATGTGGGGACAGCAGGGGTGTGGGGCCCCTTCCCATCTGTCATGGAGGTCCCAAGTCCCAACAGCATGGGGACATGGGGGACATGTGGCACAGGGGGTAAGGACACCCTTGGTCTGGCTCTTGGCAGCAAGGGGAGGCCCCAAATCAAATCAGTGTAGGGGACACCCTTGCCCTTATTGTCGGATGCAGGGACCCTGAAGTCCTGGCACCTGGGACAGGGGAGACTGGGGATGACGGGAACATTCTTGTCCCACTCATCAGCTCCTGTGGATCCCTTGGACCCCAACTTCTGGGTTGTGGGGACATCAAGGGTAGGTGAGAGCCTGGAAGGTGGCAGTTTAGGTCCCCTGGGGACACGGGGACGTCCCCATGACCTCACCTTGTTGAACTCAACGGGGCTGAAGATGTCAATGCGCTCGGAGAAGAGCTTCTGGATGTTGCTGAGCAAGTGGGTGTCCATGGGAGCGCTGGGATGGGATATGGGGACAGTCAAGTATTAGAGAAAGCCGGGGGATATGGGGAAAGGGACACGGTGTGGGGACACAGAGACAGGGAACACAAGGATGGGCAGTGGATGTGGGGACAGTCAGGGAACGTTGGGATGAGCACAGGACACCGAGGTACGACAGTCGTGGGACATATGACATACTGAGACAGTCCGAGGACACAAGAGGGCCACAGGAAGACGTAGTGGTTACCACAGGGGTGACACGGGGAGCTGAGGGGTGGCAGGATGGCCCTGGGGGTGGCAGAGAGGTGCTAGGTGACAAGGCTAACCTGTGGGTGTAGCTGGGGGCGTAGCGCCCGGGGGCCCGTGAGCTGCTGTACACGGAGAAGGCGCGCCGGCTGGAGTCGCTGCTCTGCGCCCGCCGCACTCCCTCCTCAAAGAGCTGCCCCACCTGCAGCAGCGCACCCTCAGAATCCACCCAAAATACCCTCTGGGACCACCCCCCGCAAAACTGCCCAGGGTCCCTAAAGATCCTCAAGGGCCATATGGAGACTTCAGACGTTCCCTGTTGACCCTTGAGGACTTCAGCCACATTCCCAGGACCCTGTGGGACATCTGGGATCCCAGAGGGGACGTTAGGGACCTTACAGTAACCTCAAGGAACCCCCTGAACCCTTTGGAGACCTCAGGGTCTCTCAAGGGACCATCTGGGACCCCTGGGTGGACTTCAGCCCCCTCCCCGCCCAGCCCCTCTGGGCTCCCAGTGTTGTCCCAACCTGGACGTCAATGGCAGTGATGTCCTCCACCACGCGCTTCATGACAGCACGAACGTTGCGGGGCTCCACAGTGCCCAGCCAGTCCCGTGTCTCCACGCTCTTCCTCAGCATCTGCGCCACTGCAGCGCCCTGCACCTGCACGTAGTGGTCGAGCAGCCGCTGCGCCGCTCCTCGTGCCTCTGCACACAGCGCCGGCCCTGGAGTTACTGCCGGGCCTGTGTCCTGGGGATACAAGGGGACATGTGGGGACATGTGGGGTGCCATTCAGCAGTGCTCAGGGACATTTTGGGGGCAACTGGAGCAATTTGGGGGCTTACCTGGGGTGGAAACTGCTCATCGGTGAGCGTGAGGATGTAGCTGATGGTGGTGGCCTCATAGTCGAGGCAGAGGCGGGCGAGGAGCAGGAGCAAGGCTGGGGGGGCTGCGGGAGCCCCCCGCTCGGCTGGGCCATCGGCAAAACCCCGGGCGGTGCGGCAGAGCCAGCGCACGAAGGCCACCACCAGCCCTTCACGCACCGCCTCCACGCAGAACTCCCCCTGCAACCAAAACCGGGGAGGGGGGGGGAATGTTACACCCCAAACCCACCATCCTGAAGCTCCCAAACGACCCGGTGTGAGCTCTAAACCGTCCCCGTGTCCCCCAAAATGCCTTGTGCAACCTCCAAACTGCCTGTGATGCCCCCAACCAGAGTCTGCCTCGCGCAAGCCCTGCCCTTCACATCCCCTAAATGTCTCAGCACAACCCCTAGACTGCCCCAGCGACATCCCCCCCAAAACTGCCCCACACCACCCTGCGCACCACCCCCCACCCCCAGCACACCTTGAAGTAGGGCAGGCTGGCGAAGGCCACGTCCTTGGCAGTGAAGAGCTGCACGTAGGCTAGGACAGCCTTGAGCTGGCCCAGGACCGAGGAGGCGAGTGTGGCCAGGAGGTCAGGCAAGCCGGGACCCTCCTTGCCGGGGGGCCGAGGCGCTGCCAGCGCCTGGCGCACGTCACCCAGGCACCCCAGGAAGAAGGTCTGCAGCGCCCGCAGGTAGCGATCCACCCGTTCGCGCGCAGCCCGGGCCACCAGCGCGGCGCCTGCTTCAGCCCCGGCTGCGGGCAGCAGCTCGAGGAGGGCACGGAGGCGGCGGTGGAAGCGGTCAAGCGCCCGCACCAGCAGCGAGGTGTCGCCCAGGCCCCGCTCCAGCACCAGACGTCGTTCCAGCAGCTCGAAGTAACGGGCGGTGAGGGCAGCGGCAAAGGTTTCCAGGCGGCCGTCTCCAGGCCCTGGCCGCCCCTCGAAGAGGCTGCGGTACGAGGCTGCGAGGAGGCACAGGTTGCCCACAAAGGCCGAGCTGCCGCGGTCGACAAAGTCGAGGATGTCGGAGGCAGGGGGTGGCGTGGCGGCAGTGCCGGAGGGGTCGGATGGGGGCAGCTCAGCCTCCAGCACTGCCAGCTCAGTTTCGAGGCGGGCGCCCGCGTGGCTCAGGAACTCCTCGCACAGCTCCTCGGGCGGCTCTTCCAGTTGCAACAGCATCTCCACGCACTCGGTGAGCTCCTTGGGGTCCAAGGTGTCATCCCTGCAGGGAGGGGAATGCCAGGGGTTACTGGGGATGGTGGGAGGTTCCAGTGGTAACAGCAGCACTGAAAGAAAACTGGGACTAAGCAATGAAAGGAATGAGTAGGCTCCAGAGTAAACAGTAACTGTTAAACCAAAGGGCGAAAGCACTTTGTATCATCAGCACACTCCTGGGGAAATGCCCCTTCCCCAGGATGCTTCCTTGAGGCCGGTAACATATGGCTGCAGATTTAACAGCCCCAAGCTGTGTCCTGCAACCGTTACTGGTAGGCTTCAGAGTTAACGTACCACAATGCCCATCACCCCCAGGAAGGGGTTTACTGGGAGGGCTGCTGTTAGTCTCCAGAGCAAAAACCTGTCTCCCAGAGCTGCCGTCAGTAGGCTCCAGAGTGAATCCCCCTCCCCCATTTCCCAGAGCTGTTGTCAGCAGGCTCCAGAGCAGACGCACCGGAGGCGCGCGCGGAGATGCTGGGCCAGGTCAGCCATGATGGCGTGGCTCTCGTCCTCGATGGCGCGGAAGGAGGGCAGGTGACGGTAGTGGCGGAGCACGGCGCGGGCACGAGCGTGGCAGCGCAGGGCCCGTGCAGGCTCTGCTCCCGGTGCTGCCCACCGCCGCAGCCGCCCTGGCACCTCCACGAGGGACTGCAGCTTCCGCAGCAGCGCCTGCACCCCTGGGGGGACGGGAACAGAGTTGGGGGGGTGTGTGTGTGTGTGTGGAAATGAGAAAGGGGTGGGGTCAGGAGCTGGATTTTCCCCCTTGGGGTCCACCAACCCCCTGCTATATGCCCCCACATCTGTCCCCCTTGGGGTCTCCCCACCCCATGGATCTGACCCTCCCCATTATCTACCCTTCCCCCCCGCCCCCATCACCTCCAGATCCACCCCTCAAGGTCCCACCAGCCCCCTTCCATCTCCCCTGCCCTCAAGGTCTGCCCCCCAGGGTCCCCCCGACACCAAGATCTGTGTGTGTGTGTCCCCCCTCACAGATCTGCTGCCTGGAGTCCCCCCATCTCCATACCAGCAAGCTGGGCACCGCGGCGGTGCCGGTCCTGCAGTGCAGCGCTGACGCGGGCGCTGGAAGTGCTGATGGCAGCCATGTTGGCAGCCAAATCGTCCATCTCTGCTTCCATACGCCGGAAGTCAACCTTCATCTTTCGGATGGTGTCTGGGAAGGAGGAGCAGGATGTTAGGGTCCCTCAGCTGCTCAGAAACCCCCCCCAGTCCCTCCCGGACTCCCGTGTCCCCCCCGCTGGGCGCTCACCGGTGGCAGAAATGAACTTGTTGTAGTTCTCATAGAGCAGCGTCTGCATGTCACTGTCCAGGGCGCGGATCTCCCGCCCCAGCTCGGCCTCACGGGCCAACAACTCCCCTAGGGGACACTCGCTGCGCACCTGGGTGGGGGCGGCAACAGTAGCACAACTGCCCCCCAACCCCACTGCCCACCCTGTGGGCCCCACCATCCCCTGCAGTCCCCCAGTTTACCCCTCAGAGGCTCCAATCGCCCCCATGAGGCCTTGACTTCCCTCCATAGCCCTGCCAGGACCCTCAGCTGATCCCCAAATCCCTGACTGTGACCCCACCGAGGCCCTCCCTGGTCACCAACTGCCCCCCCACCCCAAGAGCACTAACTGTCCCCGGGCCCTTTACCGTGTCCCCCCGCCGGGTCTTGAAACGGCTCCCAAGAGCCTCCCTCTGCCCTGCGGGGCGCCCCCCAAGGAGTGCCAGCCGCCCCCTGCTCCCCCAGCCGAGCCCCGGGGCCTCGATACCGCCTCCACTGGGCGGAGAAGTGCACAGGGGCTCGGAGAGACCAACGGCTCCGGACGGCCCCTCCTGGGGTGCCCTGGGGGGGTCTGAGGGTCCTCCGGGGGCCCCGCCCGGATCCTTCCGAGAGTCCCGGGGGAAGGGCGCCCACCCGGGCCGGGTGCGCCGGGACGCCGGGGAAAGGGCGGTCCCTGCCAGGGGCCGCCCGCGGCCGGGCCTGCACCGCGACCCCGGGGTCCGCGGGGGTCAAAGGTCACCTTCGTGAGGAACACTTCCGGGTCGAAGTTGGGTCCGTTGATGTCGGCGGGGTCCGGGACCGCCGCCTCCGCCTCGGCCGCGGACGGTCCGTAGTACCGCTGCAGAGGGCCGTGAGGACGCCGCCACCCGCTGCCGGTGCCGACGCCGCCGGCCTCCGGGTTACCCCCGGGCCCCGCCGCCGCGGCCTCCAGCTCCGCCATGGCACCGGCCCTTCCCGGTCCGCCCCCTGCTTCCGGCCCAACCCCCGTGGCATCACTTCCGCCGCAGCGTCCCCGTCGCCGCGGCAACCGGTCGGCCCGCAGGCCCGGGGGCGCGAGACCTCATAGAGCCACGGAACCGCGGAGCGGCCGGGGCTGGGAGGCGCCCTCAGACCCCCCTAGCGCCCCACTGCCATGGGCAAGGGCACCCCCACAGCCCAGGGTGCCCCAAGCCCCATCCAACCCGGCCTTGAAACCTGCCAGGGATACTGGGGCAGCCCCAGCTTCTCCGAGCACCCTGTGCCAGTGCCTCCCGCTCCCCAGGAAGGATTCCTGCCTAACGTCCGACCTACCCCTGCCTCTCCCAGCTTGGAGCCATTGCCCTTGTCCCATCCCTGCACTCCCTGGTGAACAGCCCCTCTCCTGCTTTCCTGTAGGAGCCCTTTAAGTATTGGTATGCTGCAATTAAGGCATCCTGGAGCCTTCTCATCTCCAGGGTGAACAAGCCCAACCTCCCATCCATCCATCCCTCCTTCCCTACCTCTCTCATCCATCCATCCATCCATCCATGCATCCATCCATCCACCCATCTGTCCATCTGTCCATCCTCATATCCATCCATCCAACCATCCCTACCCACTGCGGCCTGCCTGTCCCTCACTTCCCTGGTGTGTCCCCATCCTCATTTCCACATGACATGAGCAGGTCCCCATCCCCACAGGGCCACTCCTGGCCAGTCCCTCTCTGGGTCCCAGGGATGCTGGGGACACTGTGGGGACTGTACAGGGGATGCAGCCCAGTGCTCCATCTCCCCCCCAGTCACTCCCTATCGAGGGCTGGCAACGTGCCCCCAGCTGACACTGGCTGCTGGGATGCTGGGGAGGCTATGGGTGGGCTGTGGGGAGACTGGGGACAGGGCCATCAGCTCCAGCCACAAGCTTGCCCTGCCAGGTGGCACAGGCATGTCACTGTGTCATGCTTTGCTTTGAGTGCCTTTGTGAAAGCACTCCAGGGATGTATTTTACTAGCCTCTGAACTCTTTTCGTCTTGCCCTCGGGCTCCACCCCAAAAGGGGAGGAAGGCTGCTCAGTAGCAGGAGCAGACCAGCAGACCAGGATGACATGTGAGGTTTCCAATGAGCATGCCACAGGTTGGGGCCGTAGGCTGAAAGTGCCCAGGCATGCACTCGGCAAAGCATGGCAGTCGGGGATGCATGCCCATCAGCTCCTTATGCCAGATGGCCTCGGCTGGGGACAAATCACAGGGCACGGCCATCCCCTCCTCCCCCTTTCCACATGACGCTGATCAAACCCCGGGCACCTACAGCTTCCCAGAGACCCACAGGCCCTGTCCTCCATCACTTCCCAGCAAGTGACCGTGAGCGCATGGGTCTGGGGGTGAACGCCGCTGGTATTTCGCCTCACCCCTTTCTTACCAAAGCAGTTTTCCCACAGTCGCTACAGCTGGACTCCTCAGCTGGTGGGTCCAACCGTGGCATTCGTGTTCACCCTGTACGTAACCGTTTGGAGACATGGGTTTAGATGACGCTGCAAAACCAGGCTTAAAGTAACGCTTTGCAGCCGAGTTCTAGCTCTTGGTTTGTTGCATCTTCCAAGAAAAACACCCCCAAGCCGTTGGCATATTCACCTTGATCCAGGTGGGCATGAGGAACATCTGCTCGCTCTACTTCCTACGCCTCAGAAAAAACACTGTAGTATCAGGCTCAAAGCTTCAGAGGGTTGGGCACTGGTTACATGGTGCGAAAACTGGTTCCTGAAACGAGCCTCAGGACACAGATAAAGCCTCTGGGTGGATGGAGGAGGCTCCTGCAGCGCTCCTTGTGCCAGAAGCCTTTGCTCCAGCTGGTTTAATAAAAGGGTTGTACATTGTACCTAGTTACTGGGCTCTGGAGGGATTCAAAGGATCGCAGGCCAAGCTGTAAAAATGCAAAGAGTTTCCTCTGCAAAGAAAGGCCAGAGTACTGGAACAACAGAGGGATTTGGTCTTGGGATTTAGCCCTGCCAACACATAAGCAACAAGGGAAAAAAAGCAATCAATTTGAGCAAAAAAATTCAAATGCAGAGCTTTATTTACAGCAGGGAAAGAACCCAAAGCCACCCCTGTTACAAAGACCAGGCTGTTCCGGTGGCCCTTCCTCAGAAGTCATCTGCTGCAGAAAACCAAAAATCCAGCGATCCACGCAGCCTTCTTCCGAATGGAAAGAGTTTGAGCTGCCCTATCTTACATGAGAAGCAGGAAGAACTTCCTCTGGGAAGTCACTGCTGCCTCCTTTCTACTTGCTTTCCTTGAACATTTTCCCCCAAACATGGGGTAAAAAAGGACATTTAATGTAGTTCGGGTAGTGTTGTGTGGTAGAGCTGGAACAAAGCACAACATGGGCCCTTTGCCTGGCCAAATTTGGGCTAGTCTAAGGACAACGGAATTCTGAAGGAGTGCAGGGCAAGCCTGAGGGACACATCCAGCCTCTGGCTGGAGAGGAGGTACACTAAAATCGTGGGAGGAATGTTTTAGTTTGTTGTTGCAGGAAGGGAACCAAGTGCGCAAAGACTTCCAGCAAGGAAAAACCAGAGCTACCAGACAGTTGGTGCAGAAAACAGACAAGATGAAACCCGGTGGCTTTGCTCAGTTGCTCTGGAAAGTGAAAAGTTTGTACAACGGGCAGCAGTTTGAGGAGAGAAAGAGTGATTTCCTTTAAACCTCTGCTCCTTTCTCCCAACAGGCACGGGATAAAGTTCTGTATCTGTTACTTCAGTCACAGGCGGACTCAAATAATTCAGCTACAGAAGAACACAGTGTGGGTTGCGACACGAGCAGGCAGACCAGAGACAGGTGAGGAGGGTGAAGGGAAGACGGAGCTCTCAGCTGCTGCACCCCAGAGCTGCGCGACCAGCCTCGAGAGGAAGTCTGGCATGCATCGCGGGTGCGTCAGCAGCCATGGCTCTGTCAACAAAACTGGTAGGGAAGCGCCATGCCACAAGTCTTGCATGAACACTGTGGGCAGGGATCCCACCACAAAGTGCAATGCAGGGAGTTCCTGGCTTACCTTTCAGGTGAATAAACAGACTAACAAATCGACCCTCGCATCGAATAGCACCACCAGCAGCACCATTTGAGAGTTCCGCCTGACTTCCACCTCAGCTTTTAGTTGCACAGCCCGTTCCCCATGCGCTCTACCATCAGTGTAACATAACAACAGGATTTCACAGAATCACAGAATTGTTGAGGTTGGAAGGGACCTCCAGAACTCCTGCCAAAGAAGGGTCCCTATGACAGGTCGCACAGGTCAGCATCCAGACGGGGCTTGAATATCTCCAGAGAAGGAGACTCCACACAATAACCATTGATCAGATCCCCTCTCAGGCTTCTTTTCTCCAGGATGAACAGCCCAGTTCATTCATAGAAGGTTACCAGATGGAAATTCCACATCAGATACTACCCAAACACTTGTTGACTGACACTAGCTCCCCATGGATGGGGCTGTGCCAACGTCCAGGGAACCAAGCTCACCATCACTTCCAGCCAGACCAGGTCCTCTGTCCCCCCTCACCTGCAGACCCTTGCCCGCCGTGCACAGCACTGAGCCCCGGCAGGGCTGTCGCCGCTTATAAAGGGGTGATGTCACAGAGGTCTCTGTGACTCTCTGGTGACATCACAATTCTTCCGGGGATCACACCCAGCAGACAAAACCCCTGGTCTCTGGGGAACAAAACCCAGAACCCACTTGGCAAAGGTACAGTGCTCAGCACAGGGTGACCAGAGACAGGACTTCTGTGACCTCCTGGTTTCCCCCTGGCACTGCCAGCCCATCTGCATCATGTCTATCACTGACAGTCTCTGCATTGTGATCAACAGCACTTTCTTCTACTGCCTCGACATCCTGCTCTTGGCTGCTGGGGCGTTCCTAATCGCCACCACTCTACACCAGCGGGTACAGGGCCACCTGGGGCCAAGGGGACCACTCAAGGCTGGCAGGGACAGGGACTGGCCCTTGCTGGGTGCATGCTATACTCTGTGCCTCTGCCCGCAGGTTGACAGGTTGAGCCACCGATGCCGGAGCTGGTGGCAGCGAGTGGCTGTGCTGAGGCCTGGTAAGTCCCTGCAGGTCCACTCTGCGCCCCGGGTGTACCTGGGAATGTCCCCAGGGCAGGGCTTGGCCCCTGGAGCAGCTGGGGGACAGTCTCTGGGAGGCATCGGTATCCCCAGCTCCATAGCTCAGGCACCCCTCCCTGTCTTGCAGATGGCAAAGTGCAGGCAGACCACCGCTGCCCCCACTGTGGTGGGGTTGTCCAGGAGCGGCAGCGCCCGATGCTGTTGGCATGGCTCAGGTCATGGATTTCACCAGGCTCGGGCTCCTCAGCCACGCTGGACCCTCACATCCGGCAGCTGCCACAGCAGGATCGGGAGAAGCGGGGCTGCCTCTCCTACCACACCCGCAACTCCATTTCATCTCAGAGCCTCAGCACCACTGAGAGCCTGGAAAACATCGACCCAACCCTGGACAGAAGAGCCCTCGTTGAGCTGGAATCCGTCTGCTCCCTCGGACCCGTGCGTGCTGGTGCAGCCTGGTCAGCTCTCAAGATGGACATGGCAAGGAAGAGACTGGAAGTGCAGCTGGGGGCACTGCCCATGCCAGTGCAGCTGTCCCAGGAGCAAGCGGTGCAGCGGCAGGGCCGCCGCGTCCTGCCGAAACTCATCCGGCCAGGACAGAGACAGCCCTTGCCACGACGCACACTGTGCCCCTCAGTGCAGAGGAAGGCAGACGCCATTGTCGGTGTCATCAGAGCCAAGGAAGCCCGAAGGCTGCGGAATGAACCCAGCCCCACCGAGGAGTCCCTGGCTCTGCTGGTGCCGTGCACCCCAGCACTGCCCAATCCTCTGGACCTGCAGCTTCCCCAGGGGCACAGGGCACGGGGCCTTCAGGCCATGGGCCGGGCCAGCACAGCGCAGCACCTTGCCAAGGGACAGCAGGAGCCTCGCAGCCAGGGCAGCTCTTGGGAGGCTGTGCTTACTCCTGCACCCGTGTGCACGAAGACGACCGCCACGCAGACGTCTGTCCCGGACCTCTGTGCAAGCAACCAGCAGCTGGATGCTTCACTGGGTGCTAACACCAACGTCTGCTCCTACTGCCAACCACCAGTGCAGGGGACGATCGTCCGTGACAGTGTCCTTTGCCCGGATGGGAGACTACCACAGGGGCAGGACTTGCCCTGGCCTCCTGCTTTATCCCTGGCCCTGCCAGCCCTTCCCAGCCTGGACAAGGAGGCAGCGGAACCAGCAACGGGACCAGCAGCAGCTGCAGCTTCAGTCCCACCAAAGGAAGACGCTGGCCTTTGGACCACCTTCGCTACCACCCAGGGCAGGTCTGAGGCTGATCTGGTGGGCACAAACTGGCCTGATGCTGCAGCGCCTGCCAGAATCTCCAGGCTGGAGCTGAGCCCGGAGATCCACAGCAAACTCTTGATGCACACTGCAAGGCAATATCTGGAGGTTAGGCTGCTAAGTTTCCCTGCGGCAGTGCAACACTCCATGATAATAGTGCATCAGTCACTGTCCAAAGACCTGTCGACCGGCACTGGCTCCCCACAGACTGGCCTTGCCACCGTCCAGCTCCTCAAAGCCCAGCACCACTCCCAGCCAGACCAGGTTGTGCAGAAGCAGCAGGAGGCACCCCTTGCCTGCCTGGTGCCCTCCACCCCATCGCCTTCAGGCCGGGCGCCCATGAACTGCTACAGCCCCACGACCACGTTTGTGCCAGAGCAGCAGCAAGAGACCCTGGGCATGCCCATCCGTGCCAGGAGTCTGCAGCACTTCATGGCCCTGCTTGGCGTGGCGAGGCTCTCAGAGGGAGTGGTGCCCGAGAAGAAGCACCGCTGAGAGGAGGCCTTGAAGAGGCTCAGAGAGGGATACAGCTGGGAGGACAGCAGGGACAAGAGGGACCTGATGGGTTTCTCCCACACTCCTGTTACCCTCTGGTTCTGTTGCACCACAGGAGTCGCTCCTTGTCCGTGAAGGGATGGCAAACTCGGGGAGGGAGGTGTCTGCAGGCCAGGGGACAGCCAGGGATGGGGTGTCCCTGGGGCAGGGCGATGCTGGCTGCTGGGCTGTCCCTGTGGGTGACATTGGCTGCTGGCCCTTGCCATGGCCTCCTGCCCCTGCCTGCCGGAGCCTATGGACTTTTCCTGGACTTCAATAAAGCCTTTTATACCATTTCCTACAGTGTTCTCCTGGAGAAATTGGCTTCTCGAGGTTTGGCCGGGCCTAGGCTTTGCTGCGGAAAGAACCGCTGATATGGCCAGGCCCAAAGAGTTGGGGTGACTGGAGTGAAATCCAGTTGCCGGCCAGGCCCAAGCAGTTGTGCTGGTTCTGGCCAGGCCAGAGTCAAGCTCCCCAAGCTCCCATCACAGGTGAGCTGTGTTAGCCAGCTGAGCTGAGAGGGCCCCTGGCTTGGTGCCTCTAGGCCAGTCTGAGTGCAGCCAGGGTGTCTGGGGCAGGGGGTCGGTGCTTGGGTAGGGATATAAGGGCATCTGGGACTGAAGGGAGGAGCACATTTTGGCCAGCAGAGCATTCTGCAGGGCTTGGGCACATCCAGTCTACAGCAGGAATGGTATCAGCCATCACCTTAGTTTGGCAGAGACAGCTGCTACAGAAAGCCAGGGCACAGCTGGGTGAAGGATATTCAGGGGGTACTGGCTACTCTTAATAAATTGGTTTCTCTCAGGGTGGTCAAAGGAAATGAGAGGTGCAGAGGTGGCGTAGAGACGTGGGGAGCCCTACAGCTCCTGGCCAGGAGGGAGATGGTGGGCCATGGAAAGCACACGAGCAAAAGGGATGGGGCTGGATGGGGAAACCAAGGAAGCCCCAGGAAATTACATCATGTAAAAAGTGGGAAGGTTCCTAAGAAACATCTCTGACTGAAATACCACAAGTTCTACCCCACGATTGTACCAAGCGTGTTTATTTAGGAGGAGGTCAGGCCCTGGAACAGGTGGCCCGGAGCGGTTCTGGAGACCAAGGCACCATTCTGCTTGTTGACAGGCTGTGCTACTGGGCCCTGTGCCCGGCCTGGCCGTGGGACCAGTGCCGGGATCATCTCCTTGCCGCATACCCTTGTCTGGGGGATTTTGGCCTCCCCAGTGGCGGTGTCCCCTTCTCCAGGAGGAAGCTGGGACATCCTGTTCTGGGCTGAGACTTCGCTCCTCATCCCTGTCTCTCTTCCTCTGCTGCTTGTGCTCAGCCCCCAGAGCTGTGGGACCTTCACCAAGGTTGGCACCTCGCCAAGGAGGCCAGGACGTGCCGCTGGGCCCTTGGAGCTGAGCTCTCAGCACCATCTCTCCCACTCCACTGCTGGTGCCTTGCAGAGTAGTTGTGGACCGCTGGCCTGGGCCCATGCTGGGCACCTCCCAGCCTTGCCAACGGGACCTGCTCCAATGCCTCTCCAGGCATGCGGAGGCTCTCTGGCCCCACCCTCTCAGCGCTGCACTGGACAGCATCACTTCCAGCCAGGCCAGGTTGTGCAGAAGCAGCGCAGGGCACCCCTTGCCTGCCCGGTGCCCTCCACCCCATCGCCTTCAGGCCCGGCGCCCACAAACTGCTACAGCCCCATGGCCACGTTTGTGCCAGAGCAGCAGCAAGAGACCCTGGGCACACACATCCACACAGTGACAGCACAAGACACAGCAGCCACAAACTGAAATACCAGAAGTTCTACCCCATGAGAGAACAAAGTGCATTTATTTAGAAAGAGGTCAGGCCCTGGCACAGGTGGCCAGTACCAGTTTGGTGGTTGGCAGGCTGTGCTACCGGGCCCTGCGCCTGGCCGGGCTGCGGGACCAGAGTTGGGATCGGCTCCTTGTTTCATGCTGGTCGCTGGAGAAATCCCGTCCTGACGGCTGGGATGGCCCTTTGGGGCCTTGGAGTTCTGGTCTGTGGCTGCCTTCTGCTTCTCCTTGTTACAAATGCCAATGGTCCTAAAGAAAGGACTGGTGGTAGGCACATTAGTGAAGCAGTAATTTATTGTATGTTCTTGCAAGAGCAGGTGACCTAACAAAGTAGGCACACTTTTGGTCAGATTTTGTAGCATTTTTATACCATATCCCTGTCTGAAATCATGAGGTTACCTCACACACCTATACATATTCATAACCTGTCCCGCTTTGTATTAAAAGGAGTTCCCAGAGGTGATTTCCATAAACTCCTCCCGATTGCGTCTGCACACTGTCTCATGGTGGTGGTCGTCAGGGGGTCTCAGCGTTGAAGGCTCGAAGTCTTCATCAGGTTGAACTTTTCACCTCCTTCCCCTGGCACATGCACAGTTGTGATTGTTCCAGATGGGCACAATTATAATTGGGATGTTTCCTTCTTATCTATCCCAGGTCTGCTCTAAATTATTCCAAGAACACTAATCACTCGAGACTAACTACACTAGAAACACTAGAGTAGTTCAAGTGAGATGTTAGTTATGTGAGGTCACCTCTGAGGTAACCACTATGGCACTTCAAACCATCCTGTTAGCAAGTCTTCCTTAACCCTTTAGAAGCATCTTGTTAGCAAGTCCCCTTTATCACAAAGAGCAGTAATAGCAAGAGGTGCAATATTTCAGCAATGTTGAGACCTATGTCCACTGGTACAGGCATTCACTGAGGGACACAGTCCTTCACACCACCCCGTGGCTCAAGATTGCCATCTGATAGATGGTGCTCTGTGATGGATAGGGAATAGAGGTAAAGCAAGGAGGAAGGAAAAGAAAAGTGTGTGCACAATAGTTCAGTAGCTACGATCAAAACATTCAAACAATTGACATTTCCAAAAATCAATATTAACTGTTAACATTTGATAAACATTAATCAAAACATATGTATCACAAGAACACGTGAAGCAAGTTTCCCTCCCCTGTTTCCCTATGGATTAAGCTTTTCAGAATTGACGAGCTCAACTTAGGCGCTTTCATGTCTGTCAGGGTACTGAGTTATAAATATTCCTTTTGTCCAGGACAAACGTTTGTTGTCTGAATAGAGGGGCTCAGTTAGGACATAAAGTTTGTTGAAGGAATCCAGAGCCCCCATCCAGGCTTCAGTTTTAATTATGCAGCAGCACCTTTCCCGTGAGCTGTCTCTGCTGGGACGGGGCCCCAAAGCGATTCAAGACTGAGTCACAATTCAACCGCGTATATAATTGCCCGATGTATGGATATAAATTTCATCTGCATCCGTTAACAGAGCTGTGTATTCTAATTGGGAGACAGGTTGTGCCACAATTCTTTTTGTCGAGTGTTCCCCGTGTCCTAATCCAGATCTTGGGAAACTTTTAGGTCCAGGGTCTTCGAAAGAGCGGGACGGCGCTAGGAATCAGACCGCACACCAATGTGGCTAAAAGCAGTCAGTTCATTTATTCTCCAGAGCAGCGTGATTATATACTCTCTAGCAAGCTTAACAAAGCATGGCTGGGAACCACGGGGGGAGGGAAGTGAAAAGAGTGAAGGCGATAGAGCAGACACCTGTGCAAGGCCTATATCTTATCTTGTCTCAGAGGAATGTCTCAGAATTAGGAGCTTCTATTCACAGCCCATACTCCTTAACCCATTATCTGACTTTGCTGCTAGCTCCACATTCCTTTAAAGTGATATTTCATTCTGGCTGTTTTGTGTGCAGGGATAGAGAGTGGGAATATGTGGCTGTTCTCACAGAGCCATTCCTCCACAGTTCCCTCTTTTTCTTTTTGCGCAAACAAAACAGCCGAAGACAAGGCCTTGCTCAGAAGTCTCTTAACAATCTGTATAATGCAAGGAATAACAGTTAAAATCAGCAAAATAACTATCAATATAATTAACACACCCTTTATCATGTCTCTAATCCACACAATAATTCCCCATTTGTTAAACCATCCATCGAGCCAGCTACCCTGATATCTCAGTTTCGCCAGCTGGCTTCGCAATGTTGCAATACTGTCGTGGTTTTGCCCCAGCCAAGGGCCGCACCCCACACAGTCGCTTGTACTTTTAAAAGGAAGGGGGAGGGAAAGTTGGGGGAAGGGGAAAAGGGAAGGAAGAAAGGAGGAAAAGAAACCACAACCTAGAAACCAGAACCACGCAGGTTGGGATAAGGATAGTTTACTAAACAATAACAGAAAACTAGATATAACAATAACATAAGTTTAAAGCACAAAATAGATGAAACTGGTGATACACAATGCAATTTCTCACCAAACCACACAACTCAGGCCGCACAGCTTAGAGCCCGTCCCGGACAACCCGACCGCCCCAGAAACTGCACGTCCTGGCGTTGTCTCCCCCTCTTCCCCCCAGTCCCCCCTTATACCGAACATGACGTAACTGGTATGGAATATCCTCTTTGGCCAATTCGGATCACCTGTCCTGGCTGCGTCCCCTCCTTTCTCACTAGTAAGGAAGTATGCAGAGCTGAGAAAGGTCCTTGATTGCCCGGCAACAAATCGGAAAACATCAGGGTGCTATCAGCACTATTCTCATGCTAACACCCAAACATGGCATTCCATCCACTGCTAAAAAAAAAGTTTAACTCCATCATAGCTGAAACCAGGACAAATACTTTGATGGATCAATTCTGAATGGTCTGAAATCTTCACAACCATGAGCTAGGAGTAAGAAATCTATTGCAGCCCGATTTTGAAGAGTAGCATGTCTAATGCTATCCACGTCAGTTAGCAAACCACTTAGTGCAATGGGTGTAGCATTAGTTTGCTTACACAGCCAACATCTCGTAAGTTTTTTTAGAGCAGCAGCAGAAGCCACTCCCTGGGCTAGTATTGATGATGCTATTATTTCTGCGGGTCCCCAAAATGTTACCTGGTCATCATAGTCCTTCTCAAATTTGTGAATGCTTCTATGGACTCATCCTTTTAGTTTACGTTGTTTCGCATGTATCATGGCCAAGTTAGGAGTCAGCAAAATGAGACGACCAAGACTGCAGGGGCCACCGTTCAAACGTGATGGAATTCCACTCCGGGCTCGGTCTCCACATATCAAAAAGATGCCAGGAGGCAACGTGAGCGGTATGGCTGATGACTGGGAAATATTTGGACTCGTACAACCACACCAAGCAGCAGCATTACGATATATACTAAGCATAGCGTTAACATTCCGACCTCTACGAGTAATGCTATAAGTATAATTAAAATATATACAAGCATCCATCACCACAGAGCCCCATAGTGTTAACCCTTGAGGTTCCTGTGTCTGCTGCGGAAGATGGAGTAGCCACAGAAAGACACAGTGTATTTTGACCAGTGATGTTTACAAGGGTTACCCATACATTCTGCTTCAGCTGAGCAATTACCCAGGCCTGATTATATGGGGGTCAGCAATAAATCTGGATGGGCCACGAAACCCATTCCTCTCAATTCCCCCTTTTTGTTTATGGACCAGCCAGATTTTTGCAAAAGGTGTTATCCATCCTGTAAGAGAAACACTGTGACATACATGGCAAAAATAACTAACAAAAGCATAAGTCCTTATTTAACTATATTTAAAAGCCGTCCTATAAATGAAAAGCCATACTATAAAATGTGACAAGCTAAAAACTGCTAATTGGCTACACACACTGTTCACACCAAAGTGATTAATTAGTAATTATAACGAGTTTTGATAAGCATATCTTCTAGCTAAACATTGTTAGTTTACCTTTGATGTCTAAAAGTTATCTGCACACCTGCTGTGTTTTGGCCTTATTACGGCTGGTTCTTGACATACTCACCCACTTCCAAATAACTTCTCACAACTCCTTGGTTTAAGGCAGTCTGTCCACCTGCCCTCAAGGCCGCTACATCCTGAAAATGTGATTACCAAATACCTCTCAGCCTAAGAAATTTTGCTGTCTCGTGGGAATTCAAGGATACTGTCGGGGCCTGTGTCTGTGCGAGGAGAGCCAGGCCGCCGGCAGGCCTGCTGTCATCCTTGACAATTTTTTTTTTTCTTTTAGTATCTGCCTTTCAAAAACTGCTTTTAGAGGTCTCTGCAAGGGCCCTTTGCAGAAAACTCAATAAGCATGGCAGTAAGACATGTACCGTAATTGCCAAATCCAATAACCCAAATTTGACCACTGACAATATCCATCCTGAAATTTCCCACTTGTGAAACCAATTGTCTGATCCAAACAATCCATTTTCTTGTTGTATCTTTTGTGCTTGATCTATTAATTTCTGAATGCTCGCATGAATTGACTGAGAGTGGTCAGCCAGATTCTTTCTTTGCTTTGCCAATCGGGAGTGTCAGAGGTGCAGATAACATCAACCTCACACAGTCTGTGATCTTAGGCTGTGCAGAAATCACTATTTCCCTACTTTTCATTTACCACAAATACATGCATATCTCAAAGACTGTTAGATGGTTCAAAATGTCCCACAGCAAAACTCATAGTCCACTGTGGCTGCAGTTGGAATACTTGACTTCAGTTACTGTGATCAGGATCCCATCCTGGTTCATGCAAGCTTGATTTCTTCTGGATCCACAGCTTTATCCACGTTGCTGGGTCCCACTTGGTTCCCGTATCTGTAATGACACAGGCAGATCTCCTTCCCCAAGTTAGTACCTGCAACTTCATTTCTTTTTTTAACTTTTTTCTCTTGTTTCTTTTTTTTTCTTTTTTTTTTCTTTTTCCTCCTTTTAAACCTACTGCATGTTTCACCATTAGAGGTACCAAACTGTTCTGTGGCAGACATAAATAGTTCAAAACATAAAGAGCTTTGTTTAATCATTCAGCCGGAGAGATACCCTTCTCTCCCCGTTTTTGTTTGTGAAGCAAACGCTTGAGAGTTTGATTCATACGTTTCACTGTGGCTTTGCACGAGGATTGCTGACAATCCAGGCACAACTGTACAATCCCTTTAGCCTCAGCAACCAACAAGTGGCATTGTCATTGAAGTACCTTAGCAGATTGGTTAAGAAAAATGCATGCAACTTCTGAGCTCGTGCAAAGCGTCTGCTGAGGGAGCAGCCCAGGCCGGTGCTAGCAGCCTGTCTGCTCTCTGGTTTCTGTCTGCTAGACCTTGAGTTAGTCAGTCAGCTCAGTGTGGCTGCAAATATGGGTAATAAAATGGTGATGCACAATACCACACAATAATCTAATCCAGTGAATATTTTCAAGGAACTTTTGAACACCATTTAATGTGCTAACCTCAGCTTTGATTTCAATCCTCTGAGGTGTTACGGTACTTTTATCAATCTGTCAGTCCAAATATTTCCATACTGGCTTATTTTGAATTTTCTGTAATCTGTAACCCCTTGCTTTTCAAATGCACTGTTAACTCATGTATCAAACTTTCAACGTCCAAGTTTTTTCCCGCAATCAATATCTCATCCATGTAAAGATAAATGATTAGATCAGGATGCATTTTTTGTACTGGAGCGAGTGCCTGAGCTACGTAAGTCTGGCACATAGTTGGTGAATTTTTTATGCCTTGTGGGAGCGCACCCAGTGATACCTTTTGAAAAAGAAAACCCGATCTCTCCTTCCAGAGGTATCATAGTGGGGGGGTTTTGCAGACCATGGTGGCAGATTTACGTGCGCTACTTGCTTGCCTTCCCGGTCAGTTCCGACAGATTTATCACTCTGCTCTGATAACATGGCATAAGTACTTAGCATAGTAACTGGGGTAGGTGAAAGAGCACCCAGAAACAAAAACACATTCTCCGTAGTAGATGTTTTCCCTTTTGAATCGGTTCTGTAGAAATCGCAACTGGTGTTAAAGCTGCAAAGGCTGAAGCGGCAGCAACGCAAACCGCCTCCATTTCGGTTAGAGTCCTTTCAAATAATTTCCAGAGAGTTATTAATGACTTAGCTTCTTTCGCCCCAACTGAGGGTTCGTCAAGGAGTTAAACTCCAATAGCCTCCAAAGTAGGCAAATCAAATGCTGTATTTACGTTTGTTATAAGATTCCTTTCTTCGCTCCACAAAAGGAGCTATTTTAAATCATTTTTAATTACTCTCTTAGAGAGCATATTGTATAACTCCAGTCCAACGGGAGGGAAGGCTATGAACTCCCGAGTCCGGAGGAGCAGAAGGCAATGATGGAGTAACAGCTGCCTCCTCCTTTACTTTTTTTTTATGTTGATTGCTTTACTGTAATTTTTCTCTTCATGATATTTCAAATTACTGCAATCGCCCAGTAAGTTTACACATTTCAGTCTCTCCTTCCTCCCCTTCTGAATCTGGCCAAGTAGCTTTGGAGGAAGGAGGGCAACTAGGAGTTGGATTTGAGGGGGTATTCTCAACAGCAGAAGCTGGAGTTTGTGTTGACTCGTTAGTTTTTAAAGCAGAGTTAGTTTTCGGAGTAGAATTAAAGGACTCAGAAACTTCACCCCCCGAGGTGTTAGATTGCTGTTTTTCAACTGAGTCCTGTAACTCCGCAGCATTTGAACAAACCAGGTGAACCGGTCTGCATACCGGAGTTTCTAACAGGGTGGTAGATGGTGTCACTGAGCCAGACAGAGCTTGAACAGCTGCAGCAGCTACTTGCCTCTCTGCCTGAATGGCGTTTAGGGTGATAAATACTACACGCCAAGTCGCACCCAACGATCGCAGTACTTTTTCTTCCTTTCCTCCAGTAATCACCGCATCCCAAAGATGATCTCCTATCGCTCGCCACTCAGCAACACTGAATATCAGCGCTACTTCTTCCAGGTGTCCCGACCTGCGGGCCCATTTAATTAAATCTGAAAGCCCTATTGGAGTCACCATCTCGCTTTTCTTTGAGAAAATAACTAGAGTCGGCTTCTCCGCAGCTAGCCCTATTGGAGATTCCTGCTCGCCTCTCTTAGAGAGGGTACTGAAGAGCGGTTTCTCCGCAGCTCCCCACTCCAGTGTGGGCACAGAGGGCGGGTAGCGACCCCGCAACCAGCTACCGCAACACTTACGATTCTCAGCGGCACCTCCTCTGTAGCAACCGTCTCCGCAACCTTCTTTCCGGTCCCTGTTCGGGCGCCAATTGTCGAGTGTTCCCCGCGTCCTAATCCAGATCTTGGGAAACTTTTAGGTCCAGGATCTTCGAAAGAGCGGGACGGCGCTGGGAATCGAACTGCACACCAATGTGGCTAAAAGCAGTCAGTTCATTTATTCTCCAGAGCAGCGTGATTATATACTCTCTAGCAAGCTTAACAAAGCATGGCTGGGAACCACGGGGGGAGGGAAGTGAAAAGAGTGAAGGCGATAGAGCAGACACCTGTGCAAGGCCTATATCTTATCTTGTCTCAGAGGAATGTCTCAGAATTAGGAGCTTCTATTCACAGCCCATACTCCTTAACCCATTATCTGACTTTGCTGCTAGCTCCACATTCCTTTAAAGTGATATTTCATTCTGGCTGTTTTGTGTGCAGGGATAGAGAGTGGGAATATGTGGCTGTTCTCACAGAGCCATTCCTCCACACTTTTAACACAATTAACAGCAAAACTTCCTTATCTTCCTAAATTCCTCGACAAAGGATTTATGATGAGGCAGCCTGAGTCCTTCACCTCTCAAGTCAGCAAAAAAAATATACAATAACCCTTTTTAATTTGCAAAAGCAACATTTCCCAGCATTTTCCAAATCCTGCTGTTGTATCATGGGGCCAGCTGATCCCTGCTCTGGCCATCTTGTAGCTGCTGCTCCAGGGCCCCGCTCTGGTCCTGCTCCAGGATGCCGCTCTGGTCTTGCTCTGGACCCTGCTGTGGTCTGGCTCTGGGGCCCCGCTCTGGTGCTGCTCTGAGGTGCCAGCCTGGCCACTGCTTTCCTCACTATCGGAAACCTCATCTTGCAGAGTGTCTGAGGAAGCACACTGCCTCAATTCTGGAAAGGGGCATAGAGATAGCCTCCTCCTTCTGTCTGGGACAATCCTGTGCACCTCACATTCATTTACTCCCACCTTGTGGAAGACGAACTGGAAAGACCCCTGGCAGACTGGGCACACGCTTTTCACATCGGCCTCCTCCATTATGCAGGCGAAACAGAAAATGTGCCGGCACCAGCTCACGCAGGCCTCGTCAGTGATGGTCTCCTGGCAAATGGGGCAGGTTGGGCTCTGTGAGGAAGCCAGCAGCATGGCCTGGACCTCCTGGCTTGGGCTGGCAGCAGGGGAAGAGTTGCTGCATCCTGGCATGTCCTCCTCTGATGCCATCTCAAGCTGCAAAGCCAAGAGGCACAAAGCTGCAGACCCTTGCCCGCCGTGCACAGCACTGAGCCCCGGCAGGGCTGTCGCCGCTTATAAAGGGGTGATGTCACAGAGGTCTCTGTGACTCTCTGGTGACATCACAATTCTTCCGGGGATCACACCCAGCAGACAAAACCCCTGGTCTCTGGGGAACAAAACCCAGAACCCACTTGGCAAAGGTACAGTGCTCAGCACAGGGTGACCAGAGACAGGACTTCTGTGACCTCCTGGTTTCCCCCTGGCACTGCCAGCCCATCTGCATCATGTCTATCACTGACAGTCTCTGCATCGTGATCAACAGCACTTTCTTCTACTGCCTCGACATCCTGCTCTTGGCTGCTGGGGCGTTCCTAATCGCCACCACTCTACACCAGCGGGTACAGGGCCACCTGGGGCCAAGGGGACCACTCAAGGCTGGCAGGGACAGGGACTGGCCCTTGCTGGGTGCATGCTATACTCTGTGCCTCTGCCCGCAGGTTGACAGGTTGAGCCACCGATGCCGGAGCTGGTGGCAGCGAGTGGCTGCGCTGAGGCCTGGTAAGTCCCTGCAGGTCCACTCTGCGCCGCGGGTGTACCTGGGAATGTCCCCAGGGCAGGGCTTGGCCCCTGGAGCAGCTGGGGGTCAGTCTCTGGGAGGCATCGGTATCCCCAGCTCCATAGCTCAGGCACCCCTCCCTGTCTTGCAGATGGCAAAGTGCAGGCAGACCACCGCTGCCCCCACTGTGGTGGGGTTGCCCAGGAGCGGCAGCGCCCGATGCTGTTGGCATGGCTCAGGTCATGGATTTCACCAGGCTCGGGCTCCTCAGCCACGCTGGACCCTCACATCCGGCAGCTGCCACAGCAGGATTGGGAGAAGCGGGGCTGCCTCTCCTACCACACCCGCAACTCCATTTCATCTCAAAGCCTCAGCACCACTGAGAGCCTGGAAAACATTGACCCAACCCTGGACAGAAGAGCCCTTGTCAAGCTGGAATCCGTCTGCTCCCTCAGATCCGAGCCTGCTGGCGCCGCCTGGTCAGTTCTCAAGATGTACATGGCAAGGAAAAGACTGGAAGTGCAGCTGGGGGCACTGCCCATGCCAGTGCAGCTGTCCCAGGAGCAAGCGGTGCAGCGGCAGGGCTGCCGCGTCCTGCCGAAACTCATCCGGCCAGGACAGAGACAGCCCTTGCCACGGCGCACACTGTGCCCCTCAGTGCAGAGGAAGGCAGACGCCATTGTCGGTGTCATCAGAGCCAAGGAAGCCCGAAGGCTGTGGAATGAACCCAGCCCCACCGAGGAGTCCCTGGCTCTGCTGGTGCCGTGCACCCCAGCACTGCCCAATCCTCTGGACCTGCAGCTTCCCCAGGGGCACAGGGCACGGGGCCTTCAGGCCATGGGCCGGGCCAGCACAGCGCAGCACCTTGCCAAGGGGCAGCAGGAGCCTCGCAGCCAGCGCAGCTCTTGGGAGGCTGTGCTTACTCCTGCACCTGTGTGCACGAAGACGACCGCCACGCAGACGTCTGTCCCGGACCTCTGTGCAAGCAACCAGCAGCTGGATGCTTCACTGGGTGCTAACACCAACGTCTGCTCCTACTGCCAACCACCAGTGCAGGGGACGATCGTCCGTGACAGTGTCCTTTGCCCGGATGGGAGACTACCACAGGGGCAGGACTTGCTCTCGCCTCCTGCTTTATCCCTGGCCCTGCCAGCCCTTCCCAGCCTGGACAAGGAGGCAGCAGAACCAGCAACGGGACCAGCAGTAGCTGCAGCTTCAGCCCCGCCAAAGGAAGACGCTGGCCTTTGGACCACCTTCGCTACCACCCAAGGCAGGTCTGAGGCTGACCTGGTGGGCACAAACTGCCCTGATGCTGCAGCGCCTGCCAGAATCTCCAGGCTGGAGCTGAGCCCGGAGATCCACAGCAAACTCTTGATGCACACTGCAAGGCGATATCTGGAGGTTAGGCTGCTAAGTTTCCCTGCGGCAGTGCAACACTCCATGATAATAGTGCATCAGTCACTGTCCAAAGGCCTGTCGACCGGCACTGGCTCCCCACAGACTGGCCTTGCCACCGTCCAGCTCCTCAAAGCCCAGCACCACTCCCAACCAGACCAGGTTGTGCAGAAGCAGCAGGAGGCACCCCTTGCCTGCCCGGTGCCCTCCACCCCATCGCCTTCAGGCCGGGCGCCCATGAACTGCTACAGCCCCACGACCACGTTTGTGCCAGAGCAGCAGCAAGAGACCCTGGGCATGCCCATCCGTGCCAGGAGTCTGCAGCGCTTCATGGCCCTGCTTGGCGTGGCGAGGCTCTCAGAGGGAGTGGTGCCCGAGAAGAAGCACCGCTGAGAGGAGGCCTTGAAGAGGCTCAGAGAGGGATACAGCTGGGAGGACAGCAGGGACAAGAGGGACCTGATGGGCTTCTCCCACACTCCTGTTACCCTCTGGTTCTGTTGCACCACAGGAGTCGCTCCTTGTCTGTGAAGGGACGGCAAACTCGGGAAGAGAGGTGCCTGCAGGCCAGGGGACAGCCAGGGATGGGGTGTCCCTGGGGCAGGGCGATGCTGGCTGCTGGGCTGTCCCTGTGGGTGACACTGGCTGCTGGCCCTTGCCATGGCCTCCTGCCCCTGCCTGCCGGAGCCTATGGACTTTTCCTGGACTTCAATAAAGCCTTTTATACCATTTCCTACAGTGTTCTCCTGGAGAAATTGGCTTCTCGAGGTTTGGCCGGGCCTAGGCTTTGCTGCGGAAAGAACCGCTGATATGGCCAGGCCCAAAGAGTTGGGGTGACTGGAGTGAAATCCAGTTGCCGGCCAGGCCCAAGCAGTTGTGCTGGTTCTGGCCAGGCCAGAGTCAAGCTCCCCAAGCTCCCATCACAGGTGAGCTGTGTTAGCCAGCTGAGCTGAGAGGGCCCCTGGCTTGGTGCCTCTAGGCCAGTCTGAGTGCAGCCAGGGTGTCTGGGGCAGGGGGTCGGTGCTTGGGTAGGGATATAAGGGCATCTGGGACTGAAGGGAGGAGCACATTTTGGCCAGCAGAGCATTCTGCAGGGCTTGGGCACATCCAGTCTACAGCAGGAATGGTATCAGCCATCACCTTAGTTTGGCAGAGACAGCTGCTACAGAAAGCCAGGGCACAGCTGGGTGAAGGATATTCAGGGGGTACTGGCTACTCTTAATAAATTGGTTTCTCTCAGGGTGGTCAAAGGAAATGAGAGGTGCAGAGGTGGCTGTCGTGGTTTTGTCCCAGCCGAGGGCCGCACCCCACACAGTCGTTTGTACTTTTAAAAGGAAGGGGGAAGGAACGTTGGGGGAGGGGGAAAAGGGAAGGAAGAAAGGAGGAAAAGAAACCACAACCTAGAAACCAGAACCACGCAGGTTGGGATAAGGATAGTTTACTAAACAATAACAGAAAACTAGATATAACAATAAGTTTAAAGCACAAAATAGATGAAACTGGTGATACACAATGCAATTTCTCACCAAACCACACAACTCAGGCCGCACAGCTTAGAGCCGTCCCCGAACCCAACCGTCCCCAGAAACTGCACGTCCTGGCGTTGCCTCCTCCTCTTCCCCCCAGTCCCCCTTTATACTGAGCATGACGTAACTGGCATGGAATGTCCTCTTTGGCCAATTCGGGTCACCTGTCCTGGCTGCGTCCCCTCCTTTCTCATTAGTAAGGAAGTATGCAGAGCTGAGAAAAGGTCCTTGATTGCCCGGCAACAAATCGGTAACATCAGGGTGCTATCAGCACTATTCTCATGCTAACACCCAAACATGGCATTCCATCCACTGCTAAAAAAAAATTTAACTCCATCATAGCTGAAACCAGGACAGTGGCTAGAGACATGGGGAGCCCTACAGCTCCTGGCCAGGAGGGAGATGGTGGGCTATGGAAAGCACACAAGCAAAAAGGATGGGGCTGGATGGGGAAACCAAGGAAGCCCCAGGAGATTACATCATGTAAAAAATGGGAAGGTTCCTAAGAAACATCTCTGACTGAAATACCACAAGTTCTACCCCACGATTGTACCAAGCGTGTTTATTTAGGAGGAGGTCAGGCCCTGGAACAGGTGGCCCGGAGCGGTTCTGGAGACCAAGGCACCATTCTGCTTGTTGACAGGCTGTGCTACTGGGCCCTGTGCCCGGCCTGGCCGTGGGACCAGTGCCGGGATCATCTCCTTGCCGCATACCCTTGTCTGGGGGATTTTGGCCTCCCCAGTGGCGGTGTCCCCTTCTCCAGGAGGAAGCTGGGACATCCTGTTCTGGGCTGAGACTTCGCTCCTCATCCCTGTCTCTCTTCCTCTGCTGCTTGTGCTCAGCCCCCAGAGCTGTGGGACCTTCACCAAGGTTGGCACCTCGCCAAGGAGGCCAGGACGTGCCGCTGGGCCCTTGGAGCTGAGCTCTCAGCACCATCTCTCCCACTCCACTGCTGGTGCCTTGCAGAGTAGTTGTGGACCGCTGGCCTGGGCCCATGCTGGGCACCTCCCAGCCTTGCCAACGGGACCTGCTCCAATGCCTCTCCAGGCATGCGGAGGCTCTCTGGCCCCACCCACTCAGCGCTGCACTGGACAGCATCACTTCCAGCCAGGCCAGGTTGTGCAGAAGCAGCGCAGGGCACCCCTTGCCTGCCCGGTGCCCTCCACCCCATCGCCTTCAGGCCCGGTGCCCACAAACTGCTACAGCCCCATGGCCACGTTTGTGCCAGAGCAGCAGCAAGAGACCCTGGGCACACACATCCACACAGTGACAGCACAAGACACAGCAGCCACAAACTGAAATACCAGAAGTTCTACCCCATGAGAGAACAAAGTGCATTTATTTAGAAAGAGGTCAGGCCCTGGCACAGGTGGCCAGTACCGGTTTGGTGGTTGGCAGGCTGTGCTACCGGGCCCTGCACCTGGCCAGGCTGTGGGACCGGAGTTGGGATCTGCTCCTTGCCGCACAGCCTTGCCTGGAGGGACTGCGGCCTCCCGGCTGGTGGCGTTCCCTTCCAGAATCGAGGCTATGTCTGCGCCACCTTGATTCTGGAAAGGAGCATGGAGATAGCCAACTCCTCCTCCTGGCTGGAGCGACCCTGTGCACCTCATATTCATTGACTCCCACCTTGTGGAAGACGTACTGGAAAGACCCCTGGCAGACTGGGCACACGCTTTTCACATCGGCTTCCTCCATTATGCAGGCGAAACAGAAAATGTGCCGGCACCAGCTCACACAGGCCTCATCAGTGATGGTCTCCTGGCAAATGGGGCAGGTTGGGCTCTGTGAGGAAGCCAGCAGCATGGCCTGGACCTCCTGGCTGGGGCTGGCAGTAGGGGAAGATTTGCTGGATCCCGGCATGTTCTCCTCCTTTGCCATCTCAAGCTGCAAAGCCAAGAGGCACAAAGCTGATGACCTGCCCTGGAGATCACACTGAATCACAGAATGGTAGGGGTTGGAAGGGACCTCCAGAGATCGTTGGGTCCAATACCCTGCCAAAGCAAGTTACCTAAGACAGGTTGCACAGGTCAGCGTCCAGACAGATGGGGCTTGAGTATCTCCAGAGAAGGAGACTCCACAACCCCCTGGGCTGCAAAACCGGACCTTTTGCTACCAGTGTTTCTTTTCCCCAATTTAATAGTCTGTGGGAGTGTATTCGCCAGTGTGGGGGAAGGTACTGGAGGATACTCTAAAAAAGGTTCATCCCCAGCTTTACAGATGATAAAGAAGGCCAAGCTAGCATTCAAATAGTCTTGTCCCTCTGCAACTCTTCGCTGCAACAGTTAAGAGAGTTTCAGGGTCCAGATCTGTTGGTAGTTTCAGTTTGAAGCTGTGCAGGCTTCGTTTCAACTCAAGGACACCCAGCATATCAACAGGTCTCCAAGTCAAGGGGAAACTGAGACCACTGATCAGCTGAGTGGCCACTCTGGAATGTAAGTCACACATTCACACTTCCAAACCTCATAAATCGGCATCCTGAACTCCACAGCTTCCCAAAGCTCAGCTGGTTTATTGAACTTCTGAGCATTGACAAGTCTCTGGATTTATCTGCCACATCTCCTCACAAGCCCGGTACCCAGAATGAGCAAGGGAGGTAACAAATTGCCTGTTAAAAACGGGCCGCCAGGCAAGGACAACAAGGCAAGAGATAAAGGCGTAAGCATCAAACAACATCAGAATCGTGTTAATACATGAAAATCCATTTAAAATTGAACACACTTGCTTTATGAGGAGATGTCTGAGACCAGCTGCAACAGTGACGAGAAGAGGTGGGAAGAAAAGTTATTGGGAAGGTCTGTCCGGAACATCTCCCAGACTTCTCAGGGAGACTGAGAACGGTGTTGAGGGAGTCTGTCATGGGTTTTGTTCTGTACAGCTTCTGGAACAACAAGCTCAAGTCCCTGCTTTGGACACAAGATAGTAGAGGATGAAGAAAACAACAATGAGTCCTGCTGAAACTGAACAGAGCAACTTGCGATTATCCCTCCCGGATCGTGTCATGGTGGAGAAACGCTTCACGCTGCCAGTTAGTAGGCCAGTCACACTCATAAAATCTGAGTCCTGAATGAGAAAGAAAAGAAAGATGGGGACATTAGAAACAAATTAAGACATCTCTGAAGCATCTCCCACTTCCTGGCTAAAAAACATTTGAGCAGGGACCTGTGTGGTGGCTGCCCGTCTCTCTGTGCCCATTACGCCTCTGAGGTCTGTAACCGACCTGTGCTCAGGCTCTAGGCACAGCGCCATTCCCACCACACCCAGAGTAGGTCTGCCCCAAATGTAAACCACACTGCCTCCCCCTTTATAAAGCAGGGTCAAGCTACCAATCCCAATTCTACCTGCGCAGCTCATCCTGCCTGGAACAGCTTCTTAACTGCTACCCCATAAACGGAGACTTCATCCAAAGGAAAAGCCTGTAGCAAAGCCAGTGCCATCAACGTACACCAGCAGAGGCTCACAAGCCCGGAGAGAGGTGCCGCCACTTGACATTACTCCCACGCTTCCTTCCGCATGGAGCCGCACGCACGTGCACCTCTGCCAGAGGGTGGCAAATTGTTTGGGATGCCCAGCTCAAGCATTTGCTCTGACTCCTGGTCTGTTCCACTTATCCACGAACTACGTGGAGCTCCTGCTCATGTTGCTCCTGAAACACTTCAAAACCTCTGTACGAGGAGCACAATTCCATGCTGGTTGAGGGCTTTTCCTTTCAGGGCTTTTGCCATCACACCTTTTATTCTGATTCTCCATTCTCATTTTCAGGCTGAACAAATATCCATTTCAGACACTCCAATGCACACCATTATTCAGCTTTGAAGCTGAGCTTACACCTTTGACTCAACTGGTTTCAACACTACAATTATCTTGTCTCTCACCTCCACACACCAGCTCTCCACCAGCCAGCGCATGCCGAAAAGGCTCTCCAAGCACCAGCGTCACAATGCTAATCTCCTTCTCAAGTCCCTGGGCTCTCACTATTCGGTTAAAAAATTCCCTTTCTCCTATGCAGCCGCTTCTACAGAACGGGCTGTTCCAGCCCCAGTGCACTGCAGTTTTCCCTCTGCAACCAAAGCCAAAGAGGCAGACTACTCTGGCAAGCAATTTCACTTTTCGGGTGTTGTGCATCAGAAAGATGACAGAACAGGGCATCAACCAACTGGAGCTGATCTGGAGCATCAGCTCAGCTCCTTCCAAAGATGTCAGCAAACTACAAAGTCCCACAGGTAGTCCGTGATTCAGGTGTCACAGTAAGTAACCCTGGCAGATTGATACACCACCAAAATCATGGGAGCAGCTGAGCACCCGGGCTGTCTCCCAGCAGCAGCTGCAGGAGGCAGCTCTTTGACCCTGACATGGATGTCTCTATTTCCGAAGTCCTACAAAGGTCTTTCCAGAAGCTGGATGCCATTCAGACAAAGCGATCCCAGCAGCCACTAACTCTCCAGTGTTGATACCAAAATCCACTGGAAATGGGTTTAGTTCCATTCCCTGGTTTGACAAACCAACCACAGGGACCTACCTTTGCCTGCTAAGCTTGAACTCCTATTAAACTTTCACAGTTCACATGACTGCTGAGAGCCAGCATAAAGTCATGCTTTTGACATTTCTCTGGTTCCTGGTTCCTTACCATGCCATCCAGGTAACGGTTCTGTTCATCAGCATCTTTGTCAATGTCCAGAGCGAGCTACACGGGGTAAGGAAGGAAATGGTTATTAGTGGACTTTTAATGTAGAGAGAACCTCTAGGCATCTCGTGCTGGGAGAATCCGAAAAACGGATTAGAAAAGGCATCCACTGCTTCCCCGTCTCCCACACAGAAAGACAGAGGAAAAAAACAAGATTCTCAGCTTGGTTTCAGGTTGTTGAACATTTTCAGCTCTGAAATGCTCAAAATAAAGCTTTCAGGCACAGGACAGGAGCATTTAAGCACTGGGACACAACAGCAGGAACTCCTGAGTCTTCCTTTTACAAGGTGAGTCACTCCTGCTGAGCTCTAAATCCAAGTATTTCATGTTTGCAGGAGCAAACACCACTTACTTACACATAAACACACGTGTATTTTTCAAAACTAATCTATCTGCCTTTTTATTGTGACTTTTTTCCTGAGGGGGTGTGCTTAGCAATGCCCCTTTGTGCAGCTTTCGTGTTTCTCTCTGTGCCCAAAACTCCTTCTGAGTGCCACAAAACCCACATCATTCCCCTCAGGTGATGAAAAGCAGCAATCTGTAAAGTCATCCCCAGCATTTCACCACTGACAGTTAAACCACTGCTTCACCAACAAGTCAGAGCCATTAGTCCATAGGAAGCCCTCTGCCCGGACTCACATCTCCCACAAGACCCTGCACAAACAACCACGGTAACTGATGCTCTGCAGCACTGGATGCAAACATGGCAACTCACCGACTTCAGCCTGGTGACCTTGCTGGCCAGGCTGTCTGCCATACGTTTGTTCTCTACATCCAGCATATCCTCCGTGGCATCTGGACTCTGACCTGGGGGAGAAATAAAAAAATAAATAAATTTTAAAAAGTATAATGAGTTTTATCTGGCCTGACACAAGCACTGGGGTATTTGCTCACCCAGAGTGGCAGGACAGGCAGGGCAAGCTCGTCGCCTGACCGGTCTCAGGCTTGCCATGATAGCTGTTACAGCTCTGTCCTCACACGGACAGCCTGTGTATGTGCCACGCAACTCCCCCAAACGCCTTCTGACTACCGCCCCGGGAGCGGGCCAGCTACCCCGACACACGCCCCAAGCAGCACCGGGCTTCGTGCCTCACGACGGGCCTGGGGCGAGCCGAGCAAAACACTTGGCCCCCCGGGCGCTGCGCGGCCCCCCCGGCTTTGCCGACCCCAGAGGCACTGGACGACCGGGCCGTGTGTGTGCGTGGCCGGGCCATGGGCCCGAAGCGGCTCCCGAATGGCGGAAGGAACGTCCCCTTCCCCCAGGCGGCGGCGGACCGACCACCCTTCAGCCTCAACCCACACGACAACGACAAAACCCCCACCCAACCCCGCCGCCCCCTCACCTCGGCCCCACTCCGCCATGGCTGCCCCCGGCCCCGCCTCGCCGGGCGGAGCTTCGCCGGCCCCCGCCTCCACAAAATGTCCACCGCCCTCCTCGCTGCTTCCCCTATCTCTCCCCCCCACAGCGGGGCTCCTCGGTTCCCGGGGGGGGGGGGGGGGCAGCCGCCGCCGCTCTCCCGGGTGGTCCCGGGCGCCCTCCGGCCTATTAGGCCGGGCCCGTCGCCGCCACCTCTCGCTGCCGCTCCCCGCGGAGCGCCGCCGGGGGAGGGCCAGGAAATGAGGCAGGAAGCCGGGGCGGTGGAGAGGAAGGTAGCGGCGCTTCCCTCCCCGCCCCAGCTCGCTGGCCGGGCCTGGCCGCCTGCAGCTCCCGACGAGGGGTGGGACTGGAAGGGCGGCGGCCGGAGGCCCGGAGCGCCTCGCTGAGGCTGGCCGGGGTCGGGCCCTGCCTCAGCCCCGCGGCCCCGGCCGCCTCCGAGGGATTGCGTGCCGCAGGTACCGCCCGTGCTCGCCCCGGCTGGTTTAGTTTGCCGGGGGGTGGAGACCCGGGGCTTGAAGGGGCTTTGAAAGGCGCGAACGGCGGCGAGGCAGGAGGTGACGGTTAACGCGAGGCGGGGAGCGGGGGTCGCATGGTGAGGGAACTTTGCCCCTCGGCCGCAGGAATAGCCCTCGGTCCCGGCTCCTCACCGTGGGTGTCGGAGAGCCACCCTCCAGCCCCGGGGGCGGCTCGGGGTCTCCAGGCACGACCCATGCTGGGGCACGGCGGAGCAGGAGCAGAGCCGCAGATGTGCGAGCAGATGTGCTCCGAGGCTCCCCGGTGCTGGAGCTAGAGCCCAGCGCCGGTCTCGCACGGCTCTGCGGGCTTGGGAGCCTGTGTCCGTGTCTGCGGGCTCTCGCTCATCCCCGCGTCTCCGTGTGCACCTGCTCATTGGCATTGCTGTCATGAGCCACGTTCTCGGCTCTGGTCCAGCTTTGAGACACCAGCCGCCTCCCCGTGCGTGCGTGTGCTTTTACTGCATGGGTCTGCCAGGATCCGGGGTGCTGACAGCAGCGAAGCCCTAATGATGCTACCCCCTCTTCACCACCTTAAAAGGTAGCTCTGCCTTTCCTCTCCATCCCTTTTTATGCCACAGGAATGTCCATGGATTTTTAGGGTTGGGGTTCGCTAGGTTTGTTTCCTCTCTCCCCCTGTGCGGTGACAGAAATCAGGCCAGCCGGGGAGGAGGAGGAGGAGGCAGAGAGCTATTTCAGGGAGCTGCTGTTATCTGCTCTGTGTTAATCCCCTGGCTGAGTGGGGGGAAGGCTTTCCCTGAGTGCTTTGCTGGGAGGGCATATATTAAACGTTGAAAAGCAAAGAGAGGAAAGAGAGGATTAGCAGGAGGGAGAAGAGCCTGGCTGCTGGTTTTACTCAGGTTATCCATCTGCTCCGTTTTTATGGGCGCAGCAGCGTGAGCGATCTCACTTGGTGGTTTTGTGTTCATGTTTTGCCTGCCTTCCTTCCTTCACCCCTTTCTCTCTCCCTCTCAGATTCCTGTGTATCAAGATTCTTTCCATCACATTATCCAGGAGCCCTGGAAGCCCCCCATTGCTCCGCATCCTCCTGGTTTCACTCCTGCTGTAGCTGAGCTGCTGCAGTAATGGAGCTCAGGACTGTGGTAGCCACCGTGGAAAGCGGGGAGCAAGACACTATTCTCAAGGTGCTTCAGATCTACAACCGGGAGGTGAGTGAGTGTTAGACCTCTGCCTGATGTCAGCCGTTGCTGTTTGCAAGCCTGGAAGCAGGCTGGCCATGTTGTGGGATTTCTGTGCCGTCTCTTCTCCCAGTCTGTCTCCTCTGTGAGCATCTGTCTGTGCGTTACTGCCATGAAAATGCTGCGGGCTGCTTCCTCTCTGACTCACAGATGGTTTACTGCTTGATGTTTTGATAGGAAGCACTTAAGCAGCCTCCCTTTATCCTGGTTCTTTTGTGTATTGGAAGTAAAGCATGTGAAAGGAATTTCTGGTTTAAAATTTAAATTATTATTATCCAGATTCCAAGTAAAACCTGGCAGGGAAATAGACATCAGTGTGAAGAGGGGGCAGGAGGAGCTTTTCATGTTAGGATGGGGCTTGTAGCTATTGAAAACAGAGGCCTGGGGAAGAGCTGCTGGTGAAATCGTTGTTGTGCTTTGCAAGTAAAAGATCATTAGAGGTGGACAGGGTGGTCTGCTGGAATGTGATACAGGTGTCTGATCGTAAGGCTGATGGTAAGTAGTAAATAATGAAGGTAGAATGTAAGAGAATGGTTGGGAAGTGGAGATTGAGGTGTCTGTAGCCTTAAAGTGGCAAAAGATTATCCGTGTGGGTAAATCCCTTTGAAGTAGACTCCAGTTGTCAGGGAAATTTCCCCCAGAGGGTTCCCGCTGGGATAGGGCCGGCCCTGCAGATCCCCGTGACTCATTCTGCACCATCCGTGAGTAGGTGGGAAGCCAGCAGGGAGAACCTGTGAGTGTTACGCACCACGGGGAGAGTGTGCAACTGTTCACAGTTTGGAAAAGCAGGAGGTATTAGCCATTGAAGGAGCAGGTCCCTGTTAAAGGTGGGCAGCAGGATTAGCATCACCTACAGCAGCTGCAATGCTGGAGACATTAGGAGTGCAGATGGAGTTGAGCGTGTAACCAGCTTGAGGCAGCGAACCACAATGTTTTCTGTTGAATTCCTCCAGCTGGATCCCTTGGTGTATGAAGCATAGGAAGCTTGTGGGAACGCTGGTGGGTTTGCTAGCCCACCTAGAAGTGGAACAATCAGACAGGATTATGAAAGTGCAGATAAACTAAGCAACTTCCTTGCATCGCCTTTTTTCTGTAAAAACGGATGGTACTGATCCTTTTTCTGGGGATGTATTTTAATTCCCTGTTGCACGTGCAGTCAGCTTTTGATCGCCAGGAATAAACTACAGCTAAGGCAACACCACAGGTGTGGCAAAAATATGTGTGAAGGAGATTACGGGAGCCTGCAACGAGAATGTGATGGACGGTTAAAGAGCAAGCGGTGTGGTGGTCCACAGAGTGCTTTGGTTCCAGGACTGAGCCACCAGTTCCTCATAACGTGGTGCAGCAGCCGGTGCGCGGGTCAGCTCGCTGTCCCACCGCCGTGCCTGTGGTTTCTCTTGCGGCGTGTCGGCATTGCTTTGTCTGTTGCAGCTTGTTCTTGGCTGGAAAGACCAAAGGCGTCCCTGGGATCTCGGTGACTGACGCAGCTAATCTGCAGGCTGTAGCCTCGGCTTTTAGGCAGACAGGAGCTGGCAGCGCATGAAGGCGGCAGTGAACAGCAGGGGAGACTCTGGAGTGAGTGAGTTAGGGAATCCCTGTGGTCTCCAAAAGCATGGTGCAGGCTTTGCTGGGCAGGGTCTTGGGTAGAGCTAAGGATCTGGGCAACACGGGAGGTGACAAACCAGCGAGAGACCTGGAAGTGGGATATCAATGAATTGTGGTCACTTGAAGTCGGCTGTATAAGAATGATTGATTATGGTATGGTTAATTGCTGTGGCTGTGGCATGGTTAATTAATTGCTGTGATTGAGCAGCTCCATAAGTGTAAGCAGTATAACTCAATACAAGGTGACAGCGAGCACTAAGGACCTGATGAGAGAGCTAGGATACAGTTACATCTCCCTAGCTCTCCCTGTGTCTATCCGCACATAGTTAGCGGTTTATGAATTGAAACCTTTCCATTCTCAAAGCTTGGGCCCAGCGCTCTTCCGGTGTAACCGAGGAGCGTGGCATTCACTGGGAAGAGCGGCTTTTTACTGAGGCACCTGAGGCGTGCTGTGCTGCCCAGCTCATTGGAAGCAGACATACATAGGCAGGATGAGACTGTCCCTGGAAGAACAGCCGGCATCGTGAGAACACAGGAGTGTTTCCCGTGAAAGGAGCAGGACTTTTTCTTATGGAAAATGACATGAGGTGCAGCAATCAGGTGTCTTGTGTTTAAAGAGCGTCACCTGAATAACCACAAAGATCTGTTTGTGAGTACCAAGGAAACAACGTTTTTGGTCAAGAAAATGAACAATAAATATCAAGGGGAGAAGTGTGTGGGCCCAGCTTGGTGGTGGCACTGAGCAGAGGAATTACTGGCTCTTAGAGGATGTTTGGATTGTGTGGAATCCCTGCTTTATTGCTGTGGTATGTAAAACTAAGTCCATCTGTCAGATGGGCAGAGCCGTGGCCTGCAGTATTCAGCCTCCACCGCAGGAGAAGTGGGAAGTGCTTCAGGCCTGGTGGCACAGTCCCTCTCTGGGCTTTCCAAACTGGTGTTCCCCCTAGCTGTGAAGCACAGAGTTGCCTAGGTGGGAGCAGTCTCAGAAGGAAAAGTCTGGACTGAAGTGAAAACCTCTGTGGCAGGGAAGCTTTCCTTTCACCTTGCTCCCTGGGATCTTGCGCTGCTTGCTGCGAGCCCCACAAATACTGCTGACCTCCAAGCACCATGGCACTCTTTGCTGTGCCAATGGATTCCCACCCCTGTGCCAGCGGGCACTGTTCCTGGCAAGATGTGCTTGCTTCTGCAGTAACCTGTTAGACCTGCCACTTTCCAGCTGAATGACCCCCTCCTCCCAGCTCTGTGGGTTTTTAACCTATTGTTCTGATTGTTCTTATCCGCAGAAATCTCAGTGCTTCACCTTTGACGATGAGGAGCGGGAAGAGAGGAAGGTAGGCGTGTTCTTTGCTTGTTTCCTCTAGTTGGATGCATAGATTTGCTGCTGCTCTATGCCAGGCTTGGTCGTGGCAGCTCCTGTGGGGAAAGAAATTAGTGTTTTTCATTAACTTGGCTAGGGACTGGCATGCTCAGAGTGTCTGGCTCCAGTGTTTCCATCAGTGACTGGTGTTTAGGCTAAAGGACAACATCCTCCCAGTGTTACCAAGCCTTTGGGTTCTGTGGTGCATGTAGTCTTGACCGCAGGTCTATGAAAAGTGTGATCCTTTGTTTGTGGCCAGGAGTCTGCTAGGCAAAGATCATGGTGTGCAGGCTGCCAGAGGGTAAGGGTTTCTGCTGTGAGCCAGCTGCCGGATTTGACTGTGGCTGTAGATTAACTTTAAGCTGCCATAATCTGGCACTCAGTGGAAAGAGACACTCCTGCCTGTTCATGCAGCTCTTGTGTGCCAGGACAGACCTTTGGTGGGCTGAGCTGCCTGAAATATAATGTTTTTCCCCCCCCGGATTATTTTCCAGCTGGATCAGTTTTGTGGTCCAGTGTGTTGGCTGACTGCACTAATCTCTGCACTAGTGTAGCAAGCATGGACCAGGCAGGCAGGGTGGAGAATGGGACCTCTTGTCTGTGCTGGTTCCCAGCTAATGCTAGCATAAAGCTTGTCCAGGTACAGCCTCACATGTAGGACTGGGTCTTGCAGGGTCCAAGCTCTGTCCCTTGTCTGCAGTTTGAGCTGGGACAGTCACACAGGCCATGAATTTGGGCACAGCCTTGGGGTGTTCCACTTCTGGGGTGTGCTGTGAGGCATGAATTGAGCATCACCATCTAGTTCCTGTGCTCCGTTCTGCTGGAGGTTTAGCCCTGAGCACATGGTGAGGGAACCTGAGTTAGTCAGGAGCTTTGGGTACTCAGGACTTAGCTCCAACTCCCGTGTCTGCCTCCTCATATGGAAGGAGAGGAATGACTGTACTTTCCTACTTGTGGGGTGTGATCACGGGGCGTACTTCGTGAGCTTGTTCCATTCTGCCAGTCTCATGTTAAGGACCAAAATGAGTTTCTCCTTCCCTCAGTGCTTTTGTTATTGTGAAGTATAACTGATGAGACTCTGTTAAACCAGGCACCCTGGGTGACAGCAAGCCTTGTGACCTCGAGTTTCTTTGCTCTTGTGGTGTGCATGGGAAGAGATGTACTCCAATGTGGTGGTGGGTTAGGCGTAGTGAGATCTTCCCTCACCATGGCATGAATGCCTATGCAGTGGAGCACCAGCATAATGTGAAGTGTTGCTGTACGTGGCTCTGATTAAGTGTTGCCTTTGTTCTTGTACTCTTCCATCACTTGCTGTTGCATGTGGTGCTGTTATCCCTGAGGGTTAGATTTCCAGCTCTTGTGAATCAGTGTTAGTGGAGCTCTGCCCGTCTGTACCTGCTGAGGATCTGGGCTAGTGGATCTCCAGACAGCATGGAGCTTTAGGGAGATACTACTTCAATCTCCTGAGACCTTTTCACCTCCTAGGTGATGATCACCTAGGTCATTACATACTCTTCTTGCCTCGTTTGGTCCTTTGACCCTCCCTTGGTGATTTTTCTGATCATTTCTCACCCTTTTCAGGCTGTTTCTGCACCCAAAGCAGATGCCCCCCTGATCTTAAAGCGCTGGGCAAGAGTAGAGAGCCGCTGTTGAGTTGGTTGCTGCTGCTCGGTGGAGCTGTAAGGGATGGTTTTTCCCTGCCCTCTCCTTGCTTAATGCGGCTCTCAAGTAACCCATGTTTGCCTGAACCGCCCAGCCCCGGGTGAAGCTAAAACATGTGGTGTGGTGCAGCCACCTGTCCAGGCTCCCCCTTACACCTGGTACGTTCTCCTGGCCATTCTGTGTTTCTGGCTGGGTGTCCTTGCCTGAACTGGCAGGATCAGATGTCAGAGCCAACTGTGTCCTGAGTGCACACCGTGAGGTCCATCTCCACATGACGCTCACGTCTTCTGGGGCAGAGCAGTGCAGGGTGGTGGGGGAGCACTGGGAGGTGTTGGTGTGTGGGGTCTTACTTGTTCCCAACTGCACAGAAAATGGCCCAGCTGCTGGTCACGTTCCTGGAAAGAGAGCTGCAGCCATCCTGCCAGGTCGCGTGTTTGGAAAGCATCCGCATCCTGTCCCGGGACAAGTACTGCCTCGACCCCTTCACCACCAAGGAAGGCCTGAAGACCCTCTCCAGGCATGCTGGCATTGACTACTCAGAGGAGCTCATCCGAGAGGTCCCAGACTTGGATGTAATCCTGGAAGCCCTCAAATGTCTCTGCAACATTGTCTTTAGCAGCCCTAGGGCGCAGGAGCTGACAACTGAAGCCCGGCTGGTGGTGGGCCTGGCGAGGCGCATCAAACTGTACAACGAGAGGAGTCTTCCTCACGAGGTCAAGTTCTTTGACCTGCGTCTCCTGTTCCTGCTGACGGCGCTACGAGTGGACATCCGGCAGCAGCTCGCCCAAGAGCTCCGGGGCATTAGCCTGATGACAGACACCCTGGAGCTGACCCTTGGTGTAAAGTGGATGGACCCCTATGAAGTTGCCACCAAAGAGGGCCTTCTCCCACCTTTGCCTCGGCAGGAGACAGAGCGAGCCATGGAGATCCTGAAAGTGCTCTTCAATATCACCTTTGATTCCAGTAAGAGGGAGGTGGATGAGGTAAGCTCTGTAGGCATTGTGCCCTGCTGTGCTCTGGGCTGCAGTTCGACTGTTTCTCCTCCACTTGCATTTCCTTCTCTTGGGCACTGCAGTCCCCGGGTGTGTGTAAGGAGAGGAAGACACTTGTGTGCCTGGACCTTCCTCCCTAGACCACTGCCTCAATCCAATGCATTATTAACTCTTAAGACTTGCAGAGCATTACAATTTAGAAGTTGGGTGTTTTTAATGATGTGATTTATTGCGCAAGTGGGATAGCAGAGCTCCCCACAACTTGCTTCTGAGTGTGGCCTGGTACTCTTCCACCTTCTGGGCGGAAGGAAGGTGTGATGGAGAACATCTCTGGCTTATTTGTGGGCCTCTCCTGGGGCCTCTTCCAGCCCTTGGCTGAGCCTGGTAGAGTGAGGGGGAAGGTGTGGGTTAGTGGGCAGACTCTGACCTCAAAGGGAGAATGAGGAGGCTCCTTCTGCTTGAACGCCTTGCTGCTGGTTGTCAGGCTGCTGGCTGAGGGGTGGGGCTGCAGGGCAGCAGGCTGGGAGTGTGGAGGAGCCCCTTCCCTGATTGAGGTTTTCATTTTCTGTTTTGGGGCCAGGAAGATGCTGTGTTGTACCGGCACTTGGGTGCCCTTCTGCGCCACTGCCTCATGATCTCTGCTGACGGAGAAGATCGCACAGAGGAGTTCCACAGGTCTCTGTTAGATAACTAGGTCATGATCTTCACTAGAAACAGATCCTGCCTGGCCTTGGTGTTTACATTTCTCCTTGTTTGTCAGCAGTGACCTTAGCAATCCCCAGGCAGCACCTTTGGTTTGGCCTGCAGTGTTTCTCCTGCTAGAACTCGGGAGCAGCCATGTGCTTCCCACAGTCAAGTTGTGTGTAGTGATGCCATGGCCTCCTAGCCTGGGTGAGGAAGTGTTTGCTCTAAACCTGCCTGGCTCCGAGAGCTGCACTGGCCATCCCATGTCAGGCTGGCTCAACGGTGCTGCCCGTTTCAGTGGGAAACTCGCTGGAGCAGATGTTTGGTACTTAACTAGTTTGTGGGGTGGCCTTAATTAATTGTCTCTTGAGCCACACTGGAATATTGCCTTTGTCATGCTGCTGAGCATTGTAGGTCCAGGGGTATCAGCTTTGAGCAGGTGACACCGTCCTGTCCCCAGGCAAGTTATCAGAGAAATCCTAGGCAATGCATTGCTGTGACCATCAAGGTGAGGAGGAATGGTGCAGCAGGATGCCCTAAAGAGAAATTTGTGACCACCCCAATCGGTCCTGCTTGGCCTCTGTGTCAAGATGGATCTGGCTTTGCAGTTGTCACTGAAGCCTCTGGACTTTTGGCAAATAGTTGAGCTCCCCAAAGAGCAGCTCATGCCCTCCTCACAGTGTGAGGAGCTTGGGATGCAGTCCAAAGACAGCTTGGATCTCGGTATCCTTGCAAAGCTGGAGATTAGGCATGCACCATCATTTCTGGATAGCCGAGGAACTTTTGTGAACAAAGCTCTGCCACTGTGTTCACCTCTCTTTTATGTGTGCAGTCATACAGTTAACCTCTTGGGCAACCTGCCCCTGAAATGTCTGGATGTTCTCCTGACCCCGAAAGTCCGGCCGGGCTCACTTGAGTACATGGGTGTCAACATGGATGCAGTCAGCATCCTGCTGGACTTCCTAGAGCGACGCCTTGACAGGGTAAGTTGTGAGGCTGCTGTGTCACTTGGTTGCTGCAGGGTTCCTTTCCTTCGGCCTTCAAAAGCCCTGTGCTGCAGCAGCACCAGCAAGGCATGCCTGGTTTGGGGACAGCCCTTTGTAGAGGGGGCAGATTTAGCAGAGGCAAAACTGTTTGGGTTGGTAGGACTAAAGCACCATCTGCCAGCTGGGAAGGTGACTGTGCCGTTGCTTTAGGGTGGGGAGATGGGTGGAACAGCAGATGCCTAGCTGGGCCATCACTCGGGAGTGATCCAGTGTGCAGCTTCTGGAAGTGAGTTTGTTATTTCCAAGCTGGCTGTGGTTTTCCATTTGTGGAGTTATTCCAAAGGGCCACTAAACTTTACTGCTGCACTTCCCTGCTCTGGATGCCCTACACAGGTATTCCTAGCGCTGCCACAGAGCAGGGCTTGGAGAGCTATGATGTGCTGCGATGCCTGTAGCGGGGGCTGGAAAGCTTGGGTGTCCTTCAGTTTCCCTGCACTCTGTTCTCCCTCGGCGGGCTGGGCAGGGTGAGCTCCATGTGACTAACCCGCTGCTTGTTTTGTGGGCGCTTCTGCAGGGACACAAGCTGAAGGAGAGCTTGACCCCTGTGCTGAACCTGCTGACAGAGAGTGCCCGAGTGCACCGCCAGACGAGGAAGTTCCTGAAAGCAAAGGTACACTGTGGGGCAGCCAGAAGGCAGATGGTGCCACAAAATAGAACAGCGAACTGCATGATTATTGCAGAGAGATGTCCTCTCACTCTGCTAGGTTCTGATACGCAGGTGGCTGAGGCTGGTGGTGCCCACAGTCTTTTTCCCACACCTCCCATGCCCTGTGGATGTGTTAGTTGTAGCTGATTTGTAAAAAACACGTGTGTTTTCCCCTGTCTGACTTGCCATTGCTGGTTCAGCTCCACTGATCGCCTCACACTCTGGCCTTGTAGGTGCTGCCTCCGCTCCGGGATGTGAGAAATCGGCCAGAGGTGGGGAACTCTCTGCGGAACAAGCTGGTGCGTTTGATGACCCACATCGACACAGATGTGAAGCATTGTGCAGCAGAGTTCCTCTTTGTGCTCTGCAAGGAGAGTGGTAAGTTGCAGGGGCTTGTTGTGGGCTTTGATGGGGTGTTCTGGAGCTTGGTGAGCCAGAGAGTATGGAATGGGTGACCCTCTGCTGCCACAGAAATGTGTCTTCCTTGAGCCAGACAGTCTCTACTTTTCCCTGCCCAGTTCATCCCAGTGCTCTGTGGGAAGGAGTTTGTTGTGAGTGCCAGGCTGTGCTAGAGGGCACCCCAACATGTATGGCCTGGCCTGTGTTCAGACACCCACCCCACCCGTGGTGTCCTTGCCATTCTGGTGGGGGATCCTTGCTTCCTGTCAGAGGGCAAAGAAGCCTTGGCATTCCTGGGTCTCTATGGCCCTTGTGCTGATCTTGCCATCAAGGTGGGAAGGGCAGGAGGGGGAGCACAGGGTGATGTCCTTGTCCCGACAGTGTCGCGGTTTGTGAAGTACACGGGCTATGGGAATGCGGCTGGGCTCCTGGCAGCACGAGGCCTCATGGCTGGTGGGCGGGAAGAGGGAGAGTACTCAGAAGATGAAGATACAGACACCGAGGAGTACAAAGAGGCGAAAGCCAAGTAAGACATCTGCTCCCCCTCAGTACCACCCCTCTTACCATGCCTGCTCTTCATCTGCTTCCCTGCCATCTCCCTCATCCAGCTCTTTCCCACCTTCCTGACGTTTCACCCATAGCCTTGGTGTCCGTTCCACCCTCTGCCTGTGCCATGGGCAGAATGCATCCGGCCGAGCAGCTCACGGTGTGGGTGGTCACTGCTGCGTGTGTGGGGTCCTTGCAGCTGGGTTAAGGCTCTTGAGCCAAGTGGGTTCCTTCTCCCAGAGCCCATGAGCAACAGACCTGGCTGTCATGTGCACGTGGCAGCATGTCTCCCCCCAATCCTTGTCTTAGACCCTTTATTTGGCAAATACAAGTCTAAGTACAGGCTATTCCCATATGCTGGGACGGGGGTGGGTCCTTCTTTCAGCAGGCTTGGGAGTGCCAGTAATTCCTCTTCCTCTGGAGAGCATTGTGCTGCTGGAGTGAGCTGTGTTTTGGGGATTTTCTTCTCTTTTTGTTGGTGTTTTTTTTTTTCCTTTGCCGGCTCAGTGGGTGGTGGTAACTGGGTGTGCAGGGAGAGCCACAGGACCGTGCTCTGCTGTGGGACTGTACTTCCTAGCACCCTGTTCAGTGTGGTCTACAGGGTGGGGTGTTTGGATTTTTCTGTTAGCTTTTTGCTCCTGACTTAGAGAGAACAAGTGTTGTCTGCCCTCGTGCACCTCGTTTAAAGTGGTGCTGTGGAATTGGTGTAATGGGGGTGTTGCTCACACCAGAGAAATGGGAAGGACTTGTAAGGGGGGGACAACTCTGTGTAGGACATACGGAAAGAGGAGGGAGGGAAGCAGCATGTTGCACTGTGATAGTGCGTGGGGCTCGCAAGATGAGCAGTGTTGCTGGAAGCTTTTTAAACAGCCCTCTTCTCCCTCCTCGGCTTTACCTCCCTCCTTTGCTCTGCCCTCGCTGTTCTCACAGCATTAACCCTGTGACGGGCCGTGTCGAGGAGAAACTACCCAACCCCATGGAAGGGATGACTGAAGAGCAGAAGGAATACGAAGCGATGAAGTTAGTCAACATGTTTGACAAGTTGTCCAGGTACTAGGAAATTGTGTATTCTCGTGTCTGCGTGAGCCCCAGCGTACCACAGACCTTTGAGCACGTTCCCAAGGCTGCCATGAACTGAAGGGATGGGCGAGTGGGGGAGCTACATGGGGAAGTATTTCCTGTAGTTGGGCCCCGCTGTGTGGGGTTGAAGGTGCTGCGAGCCCCACACATGCCTTGGTTGTGATGGCACACTGTGCAATCCCTCCACATGCCTCCGCTGAGTTTCTGGCACTGCCATCTCACTGGGTTTGGCCAGGAAAAACTGCAGCTGCTGGCCTGGCAAGCCTGCCTGGTAGGACATAGCATTTTGGGGACAGATGGCAGCCAGGGCCACCAATCTCTCTGTGCAGGAGTGCCTTCTCCAGTCATCTTTCATTCCCTGAGAATAGGTGCCTCAGAGGAACGAGAGTGTGCCAGGGAAGCTTGGGCAGCTCCCCAGGGTGGGAAGGAAAAGGGCAGTACCTTACTGCGGTGTGTTTCCATTGGGTGTTAGGGGAACACTGATGCTAGGACTAGTTTTCCTCCAGCAATGCTGCACCCCACAGCAGAACCCTAAGACAGCCTGTTCCAGGGAGCCTGGGGAGCCTGTGTGCTGTGCTTCCAGCCATCACCTCACTGTGTGATCACTGGAACTGTCTCCCCCTTGTAAAGAGGGATTCTCCGTGCTGGCCCAGGATGGTTCTGGGCTGCCTCAGTGAGGTCTCCAGAAGCCCTATGCTTCTGCTGTAGTTCTTGTCTGTTCTGGTGGCTGCTGCTGCTGCTCTGTGACCTTCCCCCTCCTGTGGCTGTAGGGAGCAAGTCATCCAGCCCATGGGCATCACACCGAGCGGCAACCTGGCCCCTATGGAGAACGCCATCCACGATATGGCCGACGAGAGGTCATCGTCTGACTCAGACCTGGGGCTGGACTGATCCAGATCACTTGCCCCAGCCTCAGAGAGCTGGGGAGCCTCCATCTGTTCTCCCTCCAGAATTGGTGCTGTACCCAGAGGCTGGTGCTGGGCCAGGATGCTCCCTGTGGGATCTGGATCCAGCCTGGGCCCCTCGCAGTCCACACCAAGGAACACCTCCTGCCTCTTCCCAGCTCCATAACCACCACTCTCTCCAGAGGGTCTTCATGGCCTGGCTCCACCTTGGTCTCTCCCATCAGCAGCTGCAAGGTTTTCATACTCCAAATTGCTTCCAGGACTTTCCAGTAGGACTTTTGGTTTATTGTTTTTTTGGTTTTTTTTTAAAAACATGATGTTTGGGGAGAAGGGTGGGGGGAGGATCTTTCTGTCACACCGTCAGGGTTCAATGATCTGCAGAGAGTCTTGGGTCTGTGCTGATGCTTGTGCGGCCACTTGTCAGTGTGTGGCTGGTGCTGTGCGGGGCAGCTGCTCCCTGGAAATGCAGGTGGGAAGCAGGGGGGGACTGCCAGAGAGGGCTGGGAGCGGTGGTTCCTGGTAGTTCTTGGGGAGCAGTGTCTGCGGGGTGTCTCGGCATAGAGCGCCCGCTTCCTCAACAGACAGCAGTATGTGTCTGCAGTGTGTGGCAGTGCAGGCCCGGGGGTGTGTGGCCTCGGGAGTGTGTATGTGAGCACAGAGGGAGCAGCAGCATGCAGGGAGGTGAGCTTCCAGCATTCCCATTGGCCCCAGGAGAGAAGCACGTGGATGATAGTCAGGAACACTCTGGTCCTTGGTCCCTGGTGCTGTGCAGTGCACCTGCTACCCCGGAGTTCAGTTGTGCCACCAGCCCTTCCCCATCCCACCTTCCCAAATTAAAGGCCAAGATCTGTGCTTTGTCTGCTGCCTCCTCAGCTTCCCCACAGGCCCGCTGCTGTCTGCATCTGGGCTGGTGTCAGTCCTGTCCCTTGCTGTGGCTGAGATCTGTCTTTGTGTTGTTGGTTTTTTTCTGCTTTTTCTTTTTAAGAAGATTGTTTTAAAGAAAATCTTACGGTTTGTCTCCTGTTCTAGAGTCCCAAATGTTACTCTCACAAGTAAGAATGCAGAAGTGATGCTAGAATAAAGAAAACCTGACAAACACTCATGTGGCGATGAGTCACTGAACGTGAGAGCTCTGAGCAAGGAAGGAGCTATCCTTGGCTTTTCAGAGTAGCGTGTGGTTCTGCTCCATCACCCTGCGCTTCTCAGCTTTATCTGGGAGGTAAAATTGTCACATGGAACTGGGGCGAAGCCAGAACCTCTCCCTGCACCGCAACCAGGCTACAACTGAGTGAGGCATCAAGCGCTGGCGCCAGAGCACTGCAAAACCACCTTACCCTGAGCCCTGTGATGCAAGTTTGCCAGTGTCCTGCCTGTGCCTTTGCAGGGCTTGGTGCCTCTTCTCTCTGTGAGGCGAAAGAGGCGAAGTTGTCTCGAGACAGCAGCTGAGATGAGGGAGGGAGAGAGGCTTTCTTCAAATAGACAGTCAGCCAGCCACCTCTCTGAGGTGAAAAGCTGGAGGTATGTTTGGTGTAGTTCAGTTCCGCAGTGCCCTGGAGGTGATGGGAGTTCAGGCTCTGCCAGGCCTGGGCAGTGTTTCTGTAAAACTCTCCGCTGAGGTTTGCCGATGGGCTTGTCATAAGAACAGCTTCCTGGCAGCACCACTGGGCTTTGGGCCAACTGCATCTCTCCTTTTTAACCAACTAGCAAAAACCTCACCCCACTGCGGAGCTCTGATCTGTTCCCATGCAAAAGGAGAAGTTGGGGGTGCAGTGCTCCCAAGATTACTGCACTCCTACTCTCATGCCTGGCAGTGGAGGAGCCTGGCTGGGGGCTGAACTAGGCCTGGGGTGCTTTTGTGGTGGGGGTTCCTAACGACCCGGATTGAAACAGCATGTCACCACTGTTTTTAATGTGAAGCAACGTGCAGTGAGGCTTCTGGAGTGAAGTGGGAGAGCTGACTACCTGCTTTTCCTGGGGCCGCGTGTTCCAATGCACTGCTGGGCTGGTCCCAGCAGGGAGCAGGAACATGCAGATGATTTGGATGGACAAGCCCACTTGTCTGAGTAGGAACTTGCTCGCAGAAGCAGCTAGGACACCAAGCGCCCAACTCTTCTTTTTAGCTTTCACTCCCTCTGCTTGGGCTCTCTGTGGTGCAGCGTTAACTGTGACAGTGCCATGACAGGAAGCACTCCGGACTTTGCGGTGCTTTAGAGCTCCTCTAGACTGCCTCTAGAACAGGTGCTGTGACAAAGGATGGGCCAGCCAGGGCCACCTGGGTGTGACTTCCTTCCCCGCAGCCAAATTTGGGTGCTAGGGAGATGAAATGAATCCCTTCTTGCAGGGAAGAGGCTCTGCTACACCTGCAATAGGCAAAGTATGTGGGTTTGGGCACACCTGGGGTGGAGCAGGCTGTGGCTTTGGTTCTCCCAGATGGCCTCTCCCTGGGACCCCGTTAGTGAGGAAATGCACTTGTCTGTGGTTAAAGAGGAAAAAAAGGAATAACAAAAGGAGGGGTGGGGGGGAACAGGATGTGTTTGAGCACATGGCAAGGTCAGAAGTTTACAGAAAAACCCTCAGGTGACACTGGCAAAAGAATTAGAACTCTCTTTATTATTAAAATAATCAACACCACTGATTTAAAACTCTTCCAGCAGCCTGAGCTGGCATTCCTGGCCAGAAATGGGGGCAGGCCCCCATGACAGCCATTTGCCCCCTGATTAGCAGCGTTTTTTTGCCTGAAGAATAAATACTACAAGTCTGCAGCAGCTGAAAGGTTGGGACCAAGAGACAAGTATGAGGAGGAGGCATGGAAGGAGCTGGGAAATGCTCAGTCAGGTGAGGGGAGGTGGTAACCTCCCTCCAAGGAAGGAGCCCTGCACCAAGGCCTGCCCTTCACAGGGTTTCAGCTCCTGCTCCTTGAGAACCAGGCGCTCTGAGGTTGGATGGCTGAGGAAGACCCAAACAGCAAGCAGGATATGCGCCCCTTGCCCGATGGACTGACATGAGCTCCCAGCCACTTACTGGTAAAGCTTTCATGGCTGGATGTGGTTGTGGTGTGCTGGTGGGACAGCCTCTCCTAGAGGGTGCTGCAAGGAGGCAAGGTGAGAAGGGAATGGTGCTCAGTGGCTACATCAACAGTTCTGAAGCCTCAGGTAGTAGGAAAACCTTCATGCCCAGAACCAGTCTGCAGCTTGGGCTTTGCTCCCTTCAGCTTCCCCTCTTCCGTGGGCAAGGGCATCCCTGCTTCCAGGCTGAATTGAGCTGTGAGCATTCCTTTGTCCCCAGCCAGCCAGTCCTGCACAGATTTGTGCAGAGCTAGGCGGCCTCTTCCACGTCTCCCTGCCACACTCTCTTTCTCCAGGCATGATGTCTCTCTTCTGAGCTCCACGTCACTCTTCAGCAGCATGGTGCCAGCTGTCCTATTTGTCTTTTGCATCCAGCTAAAAATAGACAAGGGAGCGTTCGCTGGGTGTTTCAGACCTTCCGGCCCCATCAGCTCACCCACGATGCTTCCTAGCACCAAAATCCCAGAGCAAGGAGGAGTTTGTTTTTTCATTCCCTCCCACATTTGCATCAGCTTTATCCATCAGGGATCTGGAGCAGCACAAGCCTTAAACCACGAGCCACTTCAGCTCCTAAAATGCAAAAAATCCAAAACCTGACGCAAGGGCCAATAGAGTCACTCCTATCCCATAATCTGATGGAAGAGCAACCTGAACACTAAAAATCAGGATCCTTAAAGCCAGATTTTCTCTTGGGTCAGGAGAAGTCCTGTATGGACAGCGTTATCTATTAAATACAACGGCCTCTGTGGTACAGTGAGTTGGCAGAGCCCTGCTGCGGGCTACAGAGCTGAGCCTTTTGATGTGAGCGGAAGGGTTGGCCCAGCCCACAAGTTCCAACTTCTGCTTAAAGAAAATACAAGTTTAAAAAGCATTCAAAAAATCCTTCCAGCAGGTCTGGAGTGCTGTCATAATTAACACTGACCCTGAACTCATGAGTACTGAGGACCCCTAAGGTTTCTTGCTTCTGAGGATGTCAGAAGAGTGGCACAGCTGGGGAAGAGTCAAGTCCTGCTGGAGCGCAGAGCTGAGCAGACTTAGGAGGCTACTGCAGCAATCAGATGTGGGCACCAGAATTTTCTGGTTGGGTGTCCCAGGAAGCTACCTTTCTCTGCATGCTTGGGAACAAGCCAAAGAACCAGATGAAATTAACAGAAAGCTTCTCTGCAACCAAGCAGGTCGCTGCTTGAAGCAGCCCTGAAACTTTCTTGTTCAGCCCAAAGCCTGGTCCTTCCTATTGCAGCTGAGATTGGCAGATCTGCATCCTCCGTACCTCCCCTCAGCACTACAGAACCTGCTGTGAAACAGCTCTGTTCTTTTTTTTTTTTTTTTTTTTAAACCTTTTTTTCACTTTTCTGTGATCCTTTTTCTTGGAAAGCAGACTGCAGGCAATGTCTTTGGTGCAGGTCTAACCCCAGACCTGCTCCCCCCTAGAATAACCCCAGCGCCAGGAGAGAAGTAGCTGAGGGACAGATGGAGCTTTCAGCCCCTTCCCACCTTTTTTCTTTCCTTCTGAATTAGTGTTTGCATCTCTTCGGTCCAGCCCAGCAGCTCCACCAGCTTCTGGACCCCGCTGACCACATCCCCCAGCTGGGCTACGTCATTGTAGCGTTGCTGCCAGGCAAAGGGTCCCACGAGATCTCGGTTGATCAGGACTCGAGGAACGGAGCCTCGAACAGCCCCGGCCAGGCTGGCGAAGGGTTCCACCTGAAGGAAGGCAACCCCAAGAAGCAGAGAGGATCACCCTGCCCAGGGGCACTGTGGACTGAGCTTGTAGCTGCCATGTTTAACTGCTCTCCCACTGTATGCTAAGCTACCCCAGCTTTTGAGTAGCTCACGGATGTCACCAGTTACCTAGTGGCCTTTCTGCTGCAAAACTCGCCTCTTGCTCTCTGGTTTTTGGAAAGTGCATGCACCCTGTTTCTTACCCTGCCACCCCAAACTGCACCTCGATAACCCAGTGTCTCGCCTTTGCCTCTAAGCCCTCTCTCTTCTCCTGATTCCCCTCTTCCCCGCTGTGAGGGGGGTTCCCCTTAGTCCCAGACCTCCAGGGACGTTCCGATGACGAAAAGCAGGTCTGCCATGGGGAAGTCTGCCACGTGCAGGAAGAAGCGCTGCGGGAGCTCCTCGCCAAAGAACACGATGTCAGGCTTGATGACTCCGGTGCAGACGGGACAGCGAGGGATCTTGTCTGCCATGACGTCTCCCTGCAATGAGAGCACCCACCAATGCTCATTACGGGGCAGCGTGTACCTGCGCAAGCAGGGTGAGAACCACCACACGTCCTTACTGCCCCATCCAGACCCTCCCCTAAAACCTCTTGGCAAAACAAACGCCTCAAAGAGCTTCTCCCCTTTGCACTAATCTATGTGGCCACTCACCCTGAAGTCCTCTCCTGGGAACGTCCTACGGCAGACCATGCAAGTGGCAGTGGCAAAGGTGCCGTGAGCTTCCACCAGTCTATCGGGAGGGATCCCAGCAGCTGGAACATAGTGTGTGGGAGAGGACTGGCTCAGCCTGAGGCAACTGAGCCAGGAGTGCTATGTTCACTGGGCACTCCTAAGGTCCTGCCTCCCATTCTGCTGCTGTCCCTTATCTATTCCCGGTGTGCTGCTGCTGAGAAATGGGGAAGAGAGTGCTCACCTCTCTCCAGCCCATCAATGTTCTGGGTGTAGAGGCGCAGGAGGAGCCCTTTGTCGTGCAGGAGTCTTAGGAAATAGTGGGCGTAGTTGGGGCTGTAGTTGCCAGGGTAGAGCTCCTTGGCCAAAGTGAAAAAGGGCTTGGGGTTGGCAAAGAAATACGACAGCTGGAAAATGGCTTCTGGGTAGGGGATGTTGTACTGCTCAAGGTTACTGTAGAGGCCGCTCCCCGGGGACCTGCGAAGAGCAGAGAGCGGGGCCAGCACTTGGGATGCGGGAAGAGGTGCCAGGCCACAATGCGACAGAGCAGCCAGCCAGGCCCTTGGGTTCTCTCCAGCTGCTTTGAGCTGCTGCATGGCCAGAGAGCGGCTGCAACCGCCTCTGTGCAGACAGAGAACCAGCCTCGTGTCCCTGGCTGTGGATGCATGCGCCCACAGAGGGAACGGCCGGGCTGGCTGGGAGCACCACACTGTCCTCCAGCTGGACAGATGAATGAAATGAGGGGCGTGAGGAACAGCAAGTGTTCTCTGCCTTCCCTGTACTGAAAAAGGACAGATGAAAGGGTGGAGGCGTTACCGAAAATCTGGGATGCCACTGGGGGTGCTGATCCCCGCACCAGCCATCACCACCACTCGGCGACACTCCTTCTTCTGCATGAGCTCTACCACGTCCCGCAGGGTGCGCTGCTGCTTCCCACCGTCACCTCCCCATCTGCCCGCTCCAAAAAGGACTCTGGCCGCAGCAGACAGCGAGAAGGACCTGATCCCTGGGAGCCAGCTGGGAACAGAGGGAAAGCACAGCAGGTCATGTGCTGACAGTGCCTGCAGCTGAGAACTGCTCAGGGTTGGAAAACCACCCCAAAAATTTCAGCTGGCAGGACTATGTGCCAGTGCTTAACAAGGAGAAACCTAAGCCTTAGTCTAACCCTGGGATAGATACCTTCTGTCGTGTACCTTCCCCGGTACCCCAATGGGGTGGGTGGTGTTGGCAGGGCTGAACACAGGGCTATGGGAAGGGTAGTGCTGGGACTCGAGAGTCTTGCGGTTGATTCACACTGCTCCTGGGGTAAGGAAAATTCTTTCCTCCATCCCAAGGTTGGGAAAGTTTCCGACAAGGTGACACAGTCACCCTGGGATGGCGCTGCTGGCTTTAGCACAGGCATTTTGCTAGTCCTGTCTCCCATGGAGGGCTCTCCCTTGGGGTAAATGCAAACGCCTTCAAGGAATGGTGTCGGGATGGGGCTGAGAGCAGTTGCTATCGGCTGTGGAAGCAGCTCTCCCCGGACAGTTAGCAGTGCTGGTGCAGGCCCTTGGCGGGGGAATGGGAAGAGCCAAGAGGAGCCGCTGCCAGCTGCCCTCAGCCGAGCCGAAAGTGCCGATAGCGACCTTGTCGTGGTCGCTGCCATCTCCACCAGGACGTGGCTTCCCTGGAGCCGGAGCCACATCCTGGCAAGCACAGCTCCTTCTCTGGCGCGCCAGGCTGCTGCCCGAGCCCCCAGGGCTGCCGGGGCTGACCCCCTGCCTCCCCACGAGAGGCAACATCCTGGCCCCGTCGCAGGTCTCTGGTTCCCTCCCGCCGCAAGGCCCGGGGGGCGCGATGCCGGACGGCCCTACCTCGGTCCTCCGGAGCCAGCCGCCCCCCGGCTGTCTCCAGCGCCGAGGGAGAACCGTGCCGGGGCCCCGGGGTCGCCGCCATCCCCGAGGCCGCGCTCCCGCAGGCTCTTCCGCGCTGCAGGAAAGCGCAGAGCCGGTGAACGGGGGCGGGGGGAGAGGCGGGGAGGTCAGCAGCCCCCTCAGGGCCCGTACCCGCCGCCCGCCCCTCGGGCCTCACCCGCCGCCAGCAGCCCGCAGCCGCGCCGCACACTCCGCTCCATGGCCGGGCAACGGCCGCGCCGCCGCTACCGTACTGCCCCGACCCTCCCCGCTCCCCCCGCCCGCCCTGCGTTTCGGGGCGTTCGCTTCGGGAGGTCGGGCGAAGCCGGGGAGAGGCCGGGGGAGGCGGGAGGAGGCGGGGGCAGGCCGGACGGCGCCGTTGCCTTGGTAACCGGGAGCAGTCGGTGCGCCCGGCGCCGCGGAGCCTTACGGTACCCGGCGTGCCGCGCGCCCGCCGGAAGTGAGTGTGCATTTCCGGCAGCGCGCGGGGCCGCGGCGCGCTGCCCCCGTCTCTCCCTCGCTCCTCTCCTCCCGCCGCCATGAAGGACGTGCCGGGCTTCCTGCAGCAGAGCCAGAGCTCGGGGCCGGGCCAGGCCGCCGTCTGGCACCGCCTGGAGGAGCTCTACAACAAGAAGTGAGGGGCGGGCGGCGGGGAAGGGGGGGAAGCACCCGCCCGCGGAGAGGACTGCTGCGCTCGGCGGGGCCGGGCCGGCTCCCGGCTCCCTCACCCGGGGCGGCGCCGCGGGGCCGCGGCCCTCCGCGCAGCTCCCGCTGGGGCCGAGCCGCCGCTGGCTTGGCCTGGCCCGCCCTGCGGGGAGCGGTGATGCGCAGCCCTATCCCGGGGTGCCGAAATACCCCCACTCCGTCCCCGGGGCTGGGCATGGGTGGGACCCTCTGGCCCCCAGTCACTCGGCAGTCGCTCGTACCGTGCTGTGGGAAAATGGGGAGCCCATCTCTCGCTGGGGCTGCCAGTCTGAGGGGGGCTCAGCCCCCGCCCCTTTTCATTTCTGACCCGTTTCCATCAGCCATGGAGACAGGCTCTGGGCGCGATGTACGGGGTGTGTTGCAAGCTGGGGGGTTGGCGTGATGTGTGAGCTCATCGAGTGACCTTCTTTTCCCTAAGACTCTGGCACCAGCTGACTCTGCAAGTTTTGGACTTTGTCCAGGACCCTTGCTTTGCCCAAGGAGATGGACTCATCAAGGTGAGGTGCCTCATTGTCCCCAAGTGCTTTATCTTTCTGTAGCAGAGGCGAGTGGTGCTGTTCTTACACTAGAGAAAAACGAGCCGCCTCAGACAGGGAATGGTTAAACTTTGAGGCCTTCTGGGATTTATGCACTGGATGTGAGTGTGTGGGGTTTGCTTGGTGTGTGAAAATTCTAAAATTAGATGTGTCTAATTGTCAAAGCTTTAAAATTATTCTTTGTTTCATCACTTAAGATTTGAGGTGGGGGGAGGCAGGAGGAGCCTTTTTCTTTGCCTTGTGTAAAAAACGGTTTGCAACTGCAAGCATGGGATGGATTGTTGGGCCCTTGCAAACCCTTCAAAGTATCCATTCACTTTTTCACCCCCTGGAAGTACTTCACAAGTATTTCCACTCATGAAAATAATGGCACCCTCACCCAGCATCACGTAGCCTCCATATACCACAAGTAACCTCGTACTTGCACTCTCCTTGGTGTTTTGGGGCTAAAATTCAGTTTCCCAAGAGACACTTATTCCTGCATTGAAGAGCTGTGGGTTTTCAGAGACAGACTCTTTTCCAGACGTGCACAGGGAGAAGTTTGAAAGCTTCAGGCCTATGCTTATTGTACCTATCCCATAGCAGGGAGTGGTTGTGTGGCAGTATCTGCTAGCTTGTGAGCTGCTTGAGTCGCTCCTCGCAGTTGGAAGGAGACTGCAGAGATAGAACCATCTAAAATGCAATAAAATTATGTAAAATGAGCAATTTTTTGCTCCCGGACTCGGTCCAGCAGAGACATTTCTGGTTTGGATGCCTGCTGTGGGAAAATGAACGGGGATACAGCGCGAGGCGAGTGTTGTAGCTGAAGCAAAATGCCCTTTTGCCCTGACTGTCAGTATCTTTGTGCCTACAGCTCTATGAGAACTTCATCAGCGAGTTTGAACACAGGTGAGTGTGTGCCCGCAAGTTCTCGGGTAACCTGCCCCTGAGCGAGGCCCTTCTGAGGGAGTTCTTTGTTCCAGGGTGAACCCCTTGTCCCTGGTAGAGATCATCCTTCACGTGGTCAGGCAGATGACAGGTAAGTGCCCTGACCTGTTCCTTACAGCATTCTTCCAACTGGTGCCTATCGGTTTTAACTGGTTAATAACAACAGTGAAATCTTCAGTATTGAGCTGTTCCCTTCCCAAGAGGGAAAGCACTAACTGAAGAGTTTAAGTAATTGCTGCTACGTAGAGTAGCAGGTCTACTGCTTCTCTGGAGAAAGGGCCGATAGCAGAAAGCACAGCCTGTGATGGTAGCACCTTCTGACCACTGAGCGGTACACTGTAGAAATGCTATGTTCCAGTCTTCCTGAATCCACTAAAAGGATATATTTCTAGGTAGAGATGTAGTTCCACTGGAATTCCTGATATTGATGTTTTGGGTTTGTTTTCCCCCCCCCACTCCAGATCCCACTGTGGCCCTCACTTTTCTGGAAAAGACTCGAGAAAAGGTATTTCTGAAATCGCTCTTTCTGGTAGCCCGCCTCCAGGAACCGCGTTGCACGTGAGCTCATGTGGTACACAGTGCATGTGGAAACCTGTGCTGGGGAATCCCTGCTCCTTTTCCCTGTGGATTAATGCTGGGGCCCGTTACAAATGAAATGCAACCGACGCAGCCCTACCTGGCTCTCTAAACATGTTGTCTTTATGTAACTGCAGGTAAAAAGCAGCGATGAAGCTGTCATCCTGTGTAAAACGGCCATTGGGGCACTCAAGCTGAACATTGGGGACCTGCAGGTCACCAAGGTGAGGCGATGGATGACGTGGGTGGCTCAAGCCTTCGGGTATTTGGGGCGCTGTGACGCGCTGCGGCAGGCAGTTACCGCAGCATGGGCGCGTGCTTCCGTTTGGAATGAGCAGACGATAAATCTGCAGCTCCTGGGTTTTCCTGGGATGTCTGCAGTTCTGCTTTACATCTCGGGGGCCGTACACGTGCGTGGGTAGTACTAGGGCTGAATCTCTGAAGTATCAGTGAGCTTCTAATGCACGTGGCCCGCAGGTGATTGCTGGCAGCGTGCACGGTTTGGAAGAGAGGGAGGAAAAATATCCCTTGATGGATTCCTGCTCACAGCTTGGAGGGTCTCACAGACTCAGCGGTGTGCATGCCGCTTGTTGGAGCGCTGTTAATGATGCCCCAATTAGTGTATTGTTTCCTGTGCTAAGCACATTGGTGGCTTCATCTCTTGTCTTGTTTTGGAACTGTCTCTTAAAGCTGAGACGAGCTGCAGTGCAGCTGTTTGTCTCTTGGAGCAAGTACAGGGTCTGGCGGGTGTAAGTCTGTGTGTAAGGATGGCTGCAGGCCTGGCTGTGGGCTTTGGGGTGGGGTTCTGGGTTTTTTACCCTTCTGCTGTTTAAAGGGAGAAGACTGTTGGGTTAACACTGATTGCAGCTTGGGCTGTACTCCTGAGTGGATGTTACTCCTTGGCCACACCATGGTGCGGCAGAGAACTGGAAGGCTGAGAGCATGTGTGTGCATGAGGCAAACCTTCTCCTCTAACAAACAGGTTTTCACCCTCTAGGAGACCATCGAGGAGGTTGAGGAGATGCTGAACAACCTCCCCGGAGTGACTTCAGTTCACAGCCGCTTCTACGATCTCTCCAGCAAGTACTACCAGACGATTGGAAACCATGCCTCTTACTATAAGGATGCTCTGCGGTTTCTGGGGTGCATTGATGTTAAAGATCTGCCAGGTGACGACTCCTTTGCCAGCTGTAACGTCCCAGTTTTCACTCTCTGATCCTTCGCTTCGGTCCAAATAAACGCACTGGCAGAGAACAGCTTTTCTCAGCATTCCTGGGAGTCTGACATAGTCAGGCCAGGATCTAGCTAGAAAGAGGAGGAACCCACAGGAAGAATGGCTGAGTAGGGTTCTGCTCATGAACTGTCTTCAGGTGATAGGAAGGGGGAAGTGCCCCCACCAGAAGGGATAGTTTGTTCTACTTCCCTAAATCCTTCACTGTAGATTGAAAGAGTGGCCTGTTTGGGCTACTGTTGTGCTTACCATGGGCTTCTGAACCTCAGGCTTGGGAGGGGATGAGGAGGCCTGGGAAGGGTTTAATCCCAGCACCAAGAGGAGGGTAAGGGAGAGGTTGGTGGGTTTAATCCAAACTGGTTTTGTGTTGGTTTTTTTTTTCCCCAGTATCAGAGCAGCAGGAGAGAGCATTTACGCTGGGACTGGCAGGGCTCTTGGGAGAAGGGGTGTATAACTTTGGGGAGCTGGTAAGTCGACGCTGCCTTGTTTCGCTTGCTGAGTGTCAGGGATTGATTTTTGCCCTGTTAATGCTCTCCTGCCTGGTTTCTGCAGCTCATGCACCCCGTTCTGGAGTCCCTGAGAAACACGGATCGGCAGTGGCTGATTGACACACTTTATGCCTTCAACAGTGGAAACGTGGAGACCTTTCAGGCTTTGAAGTCGGCATGGGGTCAGCAGGTGAGGGAGTGGGTCTGTTATTAAAGCCTAGGTTTAGTATTTAGAGAGGACACTTCAATTCTGTGAGCCTTTCCCTTAAGGATTCCTGACTTGGGTGCATTGATAAAATTTTAACCATAGCAGAGTAAAGCCTCTTTCATCTTGATCTGTATCGTCACTTTTCTCTTGGCTTCCCTCCATATCTGGCTGGTTGAAAGCTGTAAAGAGAAATCTCTCACGATCCAAAGGGAAAGCAAACAAAAACATTGTGCAGTCGTGTGCAGGACAATGATCTCTGATGTAATTTCCCTAACACAGAGGGCTCGGTTTGCCCTCCTGTTCTGGGAAGTTTGAAGAAAACTATCGTGTTGGATATTAACTGCACTGACTATACCAAAAATTATTGAGATCCCAGTAACTTTTGGGTTGACTTGTCCAAGGCTGTGACCTTTGGTGAGAGATTGTCTGCCCTGTGAAGCGCTGCATTTAATTCTGCAGTTCTCAGGTTGGCTTTACCGGGCAGTTTCCAGGAGGTGGGTGGGTTGTAGTGGCCTCCTCCCTTTGTGAATGAAGGTAGTGGGTCCCCAAGAGGCTTACTCCTGCGTGTAATGCGCTGTTTCAAATAAAGGAACTTAATTTGTGCTGTTCTATCCTCTTACAGCCAGATCTGGCTGCAAATGAGGCGCTTCTGCTGCAAAAGATTCAGCTGTTATGTCTTATGGAGGTGAGTGGAGATCTGTGGGGTGAGAAACGGGAAGGGACTGCCCCGACTGCCCTTTTGGTGGGGGTAGCACTGTGAAATACTCCCTTCTCTGCTGAAATATTCCCTTCTCTGTTGGGTACCTTCCTGCACTCGAGGGTATAAACTAGTTCCCTGCAAATTTTGCCTCTAGATGGTGCCAGAAGGCACAGACTGCTAGGAAAAGAGCTTTGGAGGCGGCCTCCTTGGCTGTAGTTTCAAGGGAGTGCTGGGTCAGGCAGGATGTTAAGGTGGGGAAGTAAAGAGCAAGCTTGGTATCGGACATAGTAACTCTGGAAGTATCTTCCAGCATAACAGATGTTTCTAAAGCGCAGCTAAAATCGTAGTTTCCTCTGAAAATTCTTTCCCTGGTAGGTAACCCTGAATGTGAAGCAGTTTCTTTCCTGTCATTTGGAGGCACTTGTTACCAGATAACACTGGTGGATAAACCTCCCTGGCCTTGGATCTTTTTCAAAACCCTGAACACTGAGTTACCTGAAGTGCAGTGTGTGTTTATTTGCACCCACGTACCGCTGCATGTGTGTTAATGTGCATATATGTTCTGTGTCTGGTGTGTTGTACTGTGAACGATTCCACCACCCCTAGGTACTGTGCTATTTCAGGGGTTTGCCATGTGCTGAGATGTTTCAGCTCAGATCCATCTGCTTTATTTCTGTTTAAATCTGCTGCTTTGAGCAGCAAGGTGTGTGTGTGGGGAGAGCAGTACTACTCCTTTCTGCTGCTGTACATGCATTCACTTTGGAGTATTTGGATTCGATAGGAGAAATGCAGTTGCTGCTGCAGATGGAGAGCTCAGCAGGGCAGTAGGAGGGAAGCTGTATGCAGTGTTGGGGGGAAAAATCCCTAGAACTGTGTGGGATTTATTTGGTTTTGTTTTGTTTACTTGAATCCAGATGACTTTCACCCGCCCGGCCAATCACAGACAGCTCACTTTTGAAGAGATTGCAAAGAGTGCCAAAGTCACTGTGAACGAGGTGAGTTTGGGCTTAGGCTTACCTGTGTCTTCAGTCCTGCAGGTGTCTAGATAGGCCTGCTCCTGCAGGTATGCTCCAGGTAGAAATGTTCTCCCCTCAGGTGTTTGGAGAGTGGTTTAGAAGAAGATAAAAATATGTTTTTGAAGGTCATTAGTCTCAGCCTTGAGTTGGAAGAGAGCTCTGAGCTTGTCTGTTCCCATGTGCTCTGGAGGGCAGGCCTTTGGTGAGGTTACGCAGGGCCCAGCTGAGCTGTCTTGAGTATCTCCAGCAAGGGGAAGTGTCACTGGTATTTAGTTTTTCTCATGGTGAAGACTTTTTTTTCTGTTATCCGGATGGAATCCCTGCAGAAGCAGGTCCTGCCTCTGGTCTCTTGTCCTTTCAGCCTGCATCCTTGTGAAAGTAGTACCTCTTCCCCCCTGGGCTGCCACCTTTTAGGTGCAGGAATACCGGGATGAGATGTCCCCAAGCTGCCTCGTAGCTAGGCTGAGCAACTAAAATCTCTTAATGACATCATGTTCTCAGCCTCCCAACCTTGGCAGCCCTTTTCTAGACTCCAGTTTGGCAGTGCCCCCCTCCCATAAACTGGATGGGGGTGATGCAGAACCAGATGTGGCCTGACAAGTGCTGCATGTAGTAACCGCATCCTTTGACCTGCTGGCTGTGTTTGTGCTATGTGGACCAGGACATGCTTCCCCTTTGCTGCTGCAGGGGTACAGTGCTGGCTCTACCACAGTGTGCTGTGCCTCCCCACCCAGCCCCAACTGTGCTCCTTTCCATTGGTGTCTGCCCTGCTGAGTACATTCAGAGTATATCACAGACCTCTCTGGTAGAGTGGGGGACTCCATGCTTGCCTTCACCTCTTGAATTCATGTCAGCCCAGTGTCTCCAGGTCTCTCTTCACGGTAGCTCTTACTTACAGTACGTCTGCCTGTCCCTGACGGCTCAGTGTCATCTGTGGAATTGCCATCCAGCTACTTTAAACATCATTAAAGATAATTAAATAGTATCAGAGTCGGTATTGACCCCTGAGGAACACTACCCATGACCAGCTGCCTGCTCAACTTCAAGCCACAAACCACTGCTGTTTGAGCTCAGTAGTTTAGCAGCTTTTCTTCTTGTCTTGTGGTCCTTCTGTCCATCCTGCAGCTCACCAGCCTGTCAGCAAGGATGTAGTAGAAGGTCTTGTTGAGCACTTGGAAAGGAAGTTAAAGGAGCGATGGTTTAAACTAGAGCAGGGCAGGGTTAGATGAGACATGAGGATGAAGTTCTTCCCTCCGAGGGTGGTGAGACACTGGCACAGGTTGCCCAGAGATGGGGAGGAGGCCCCATCCCCAGAGACATTCAGGGTCTGGGTGGATGAAGCTCTGAGCACCCTGCTGCAGGTGAAGGTGTCCCTGCTTGCTGCAGGGGTGGGACTGGATGGCTCTGAAGGTCCCTGAAAACCCAATGCAGCCTGGGGTTCTACTGGTCACCAACAGTTGCAGTCTTTGACCGCTGGGCAAGTTGGTTAATTTGAGAAGGCGGTCATGCTGGTTGAGCGTGTCTTACCCGCAGTAAAAGCATGTTGACTTATCCGATTACCTTGTTTTTCCTGGGATTTCAGAGTAAAGAAAAGAAACCTGCATTTAAGGAAAAGAAACCTCCCCTGGGGATTTAGACAGTGAGTCTCGAGGTAGTGTTAGAAGCTGAGAGAGGCTGCGGCTGCCCTTGGCTCTGCTGTGTGCGCTGAACAGTCTCCCACAGGCTAGTGCCATTCAGAGAGAAATGGGGTGACTCCCGACTGTCTCCTTGAGTTCTTTCTTGTATTTCCAGGTGGAACTGCTGGTGATGAAGGCGCTCTCAGTCGGCTTGGTAAAGGGCAGTATCGATGAGGTCGATAAGAAGGTGCACATGACATGGGTGCAGCCGCGCGTGCTGGACTTACAACAGGTAGTGACCAGCTCGAGCAGTAAGGCAGTGCTAACTTCTTTTCCTGGGCGAGGTGACCTGGAAATTAAAGAAAGAGCTGTGGAGGATCACTGCCCAAGAATCTCCTCAGTGTTTCTTGGCGGTGCTCGGGGAACAAGGAGGTGTGTCTGCTTTCCCTTGTCCCCTTTGAGGCTGCTGCTTTCAGCTCTTTCCCTGGGCACATGGTGCGTTTTCTGTGGGTGCTTTGCAGCAGACAGGTAGAAGCCTGACAGGAGATTGAATAGGATATTAGTGATGCTTCTCTTCTGAATGCCACACAAACCACCCTAACCTGCCAATGCTACGAGCGCCATTTCCAGGAGGGTGCAGACATCAGTGTGGCTGCTTCAGGCCTAAATGCACGAAGCAGAAAACCTTGTGAGTTTCTGGATTGTGAGTGGCACGTGCGTCTTTTAAAAACCCAACAGCAACACGTGGAACGCTAGCTGCAAACAGTCCCTTTTGTGTGCTTCAACTTAACCATGAACATCATTGTTTTGATGGTAGAAGATAATAGGTCGTGTCTTTTGTGGAGGTGTGGGGTTTTGAGAACTTGTTTGGGATCTCAAGTGTTTGTCTTGAAGGCGAATGTTCTATTGCCAGTCATCGGGGCCTTAAAGTTACTGTGGACTTGCCTTGCAGATCAAAGGGATGAAGGACCGCCTGGAGTTCTGGTGCACGGATGTGAGGAGCATGGAGATGTTGGTGGAGCACCAAGCTCATGACATCCTGACCTAGAGGACCTTGCACTACCCCGGGAGAGTAATTTCTGCTGCTACTGACCCTGGCAGCATGCGGACCGCTGACTGTACTGAATCCTGTTGAAATGGGGGGTGGGGTGGGCAGAGGGCAGAGCAGCTTTTTGATGCTTGTTTGGAGGAGTAAGTGGCCTTTTGCCGTGTAACCCTTTGGTGCTTGGAGTCAAGATTTCCCTACGCGCTAACATTAGTGGCACTGACCATCGGAGCTCCCATCCTGCACGCGTCAAAGGAGGATGAAGGCTCCACAGTGGTTGATCTGGGAGGATGTTGTGGGAGGATGCAGTAAAGGGGGAGTGGAAGCGCCTTTCTGAGGAGCTTGACAGGTGCCTGTGTGGTATTATTTGGTGGCGTTGGCCTTAGGAGGATGTGACCTCTCTGTCCCTGCAGCAGCCCGTAGGAAGCGCTACTGAAACAATCTTTCTCCCTTTGCCCTTCTTCTCCACATCCCCTCCTCCTTATCTGCAGTAAAGGGAGTGTTTACTCCATCAAAGGGTTTTTGCCAGGATTGTTGTCCAGTGGATATGGGGGTTAATGGCTTTGGGGCGTGGTTGTCTCTTACGAACACGTTGTGCTCGAGTGAGGTGCAGCAGTATCGCTGGAATAAAATTCTCTGCCTTCCCTTTTCTGTAGTTCCCTGTGTATCCCCTTGGTAAGGTGCAGCTGAGCCTCTGATCCCTTTAGCAGTACGCTTCCCCTGAAGTTTCCAGTTACAAACCCTTCCCTGTCCACAAACAATGTGGGTTTGAGTGGTCTGTTTAGCACCCCGGGGTAGGTAACCCACTTCCTGTGCGGCGTCTTGGTACACTCGCTGGCATCAGGCTGCTTTCTTGGGAGGGAAACTGCGTCACGATGCCTTCTCTCAGGTTGAGTAAGCATTGCTGCCTAGGTAAAGCCTGAAAGGATGAGGTGTGTTCTGCTTTTCCCTTTTAGCTGCTTACTGTAAAAACTTTCTGATGTAATTGTTTTGCCTCGCTACTGCTGCGGTGTCTTTAGAGGGGCGCAGGGTAATTGTTCCTGTGGAGAAGTCGCAACAGATGCGGATCTGAGGTGGGGACTGCCTCTTGAGTGTCTGGTTGGATGCACTGTACTGTTCATTAAGGCAGTGATGGCCAACAGCACTGCGGTTTGTGACAGTAAATTGAACCCTACCCGGCTGAACATCTTGGGGCATCAGTGGAGCTTTGAACTGGGAAGTGCTGCCAGGCCTGCGGTCAGCTCTTGCTGGTTTGATTGCACTGGGATTCGAGCACTCTGGGTATCAGTGTGACTCTGGTGTCACTCAGTTTTTATACAACCTTGGTGAGCTTTGTCTAGCTTGTGGTCTTGGCTCTGCGGGTTTAATACCAGCGATGGGGGATAAAAAAGTGAGCACAAGGCTGGCGGCTGCTCAGGGGCAAGGGTGTCTCTGGCCAGGGAGACTTCAAGCTTTTTAACAGCAATAAAAATCAAATTGTCAGACCTTATACCTGGTCACCCTCTGCCCTCCTGCCTCCCTGGTCACCTCTGGCATAAATTTCTTCTTGGTCTGGAGTTGTTTGGCTCTGAATGCCCGCCCCTTCCCTGCCCAGCCCATCGCATCCATCGCTTGCTCTGCCCGTGTTTGTTCAGCTGCTGGAGCGGGCGTTGAACCACATCACTTTCTCTTCCTCTGTTGTGCAGTTTGACTTCCCCAGTTTGCGTGTCATCTCCTCTGCAGAGGCTCGTTCCTGGTGTCACTGTTACTGACCTCAGAAGTGCAGGGTGGGGGAGGCAATCAGGAAGAATGTTTATTTTCTACTGAAGGACAGGAAAAGGGCTTCAGAAAGGACTGTCTCTGTGGCGGTGTTATGTCTCGACATGTAAGGAGCAAAGGAAGTGCCAACCCTGCACAGAGCTGAGGCTGGTAGGGCTGCTACGTCCTTAGAGTATCGCAAACACCTGCAGCGTTGCTGTGAAAACACGCTGAAGGCTTCTCCTTGCAGGGCTGTGACTGCCCTCCTGTATGGCAGTGCTGCTGGTGTGAGTGTCCAGCAGCTCCCCGCAGTGCGGGGAAGATCTGCGCTCTGCATGAATATCCTGAAATGGTCCGCTCGTCACCCGAGCTCAGCATCCCGGAGAGACCCTCCTTGCACCAGGTCCTTACCAGTCCAGGGATCCAGAAAGCTCTTCTGGAAGGCTCCCAGAGACCATCACACCCCCATAGAAGCCACTCAGAGCCCCCAGTGTGTGTGCAATGACAGTTCCAAGAAATAACGCAACGGCAATGCAAGCTTCAGGCAGACATGTCAGGGACAGAGGTCCCCCATGTCCCCAGTGCCAAATACAGCAATGCCTGCTCTTTTACATGGGACACTAAAGAGTTTTATTCCCTGTTTCAGTGGTGGTATGATTGGCGTTTTGGAGGTTTTTCCAGGGTACTGGAATTAAGATTTGCTACCCAAACCTCCCCATGTGGCGGCAGGCACCAGCTGCCCTGACACAAGTAACTCAGGAGCCATGGTGCATGTCTGGGGGTGGGGAGGCTCTTCATGCAGAAGAGGGGTCCAATGCGTGGCAGTCCCCTTGTAAATGTCACTTACAGCCCTTGAGGATTTTCTTACCAGGGATTTAACTTGATTTCGCTTCCTAGCCAGTGCTGGGAGTGGTGCCTTGATGTCTGCCCTGTGCTTTGCTGCGACTGGTCGAGGCTCCTGCTTGGAGCCTGCTGTGGGTGTAGAGCCGTATGGCTGCTGGAATGGTGTGCTGCCTGCGGCCCAGGGCGACAGAGCCATTCCCTTGGGAACAAGCCCGTGGCTGAAGCAAAACCAACAAGCCGTTACGCTGAATGCTGACGTGAATTTTAATGAACGGGCTCCGAGGGCTCCTTCCTGGTGAAGGATCTTCACCCATCCCACTCTAAATGGCGTGCGGGTGCTTCGTGCCACGTCCTAATCCGATCTGCCCTTGTAGTGCTCTATGTGTGCCAGGATCCAGGCGGATGGTATCAGGAGGCACATGGACATCACGGAAAACGCGATGGCTTGCTCCTGCCCATGGGAGAAGAGACAGAATCAGGGGGGTGGTGGCACTGTGGGGGGGTCCTGGCACAGGCACGTGCCAGTGCCATGTCCAGTGCGATGGATTGAGCGTGCTCAGCCATGCTCCACGCTCTTTCCTGCCCCGTGGCTGTTGGTTGGATGCTCTGTGGGGCAGTGGAAGGGGAGTTTGGGGCAGGGCAGCTGTTTCCACCAGCGGTGGATGGAGCTAGCTGCTCCCTGGGTGTGTTTCCATCACTGTTTCTCTGTCTCTGTACTCGCTCAGAGTTCAGAGCAAGTTGTGACCTTCAGTCAGCAGAGGCTTGGCTCTCCTTTCCTGACTTTCAAATGATCTTGAGGTGTGAATGGCAGCCAGCAGCTGCCTCTCCTATTTCTGGTGCAGGAGGGCAGCGCTTAACCCTTTGTGCTGTCACCTTTCTCTTCTCCTTTTGAACTTGGCTGGAAAAAGTGTCTCCAGATTCATGGAGAGCTTAGTGTCCAACCTCAGGCAGGCAGCTGGGGAAAACCTCTGCGAGGAAGGGGAGGAGGTGAAACCCAACTGGGGTTTCTAGGGGAAAAGCTCCTTTTTCCAAGCTCATTTCCCCCAGTCCCAGAGGATCCCTGCAGCAGGAATGGCTCCTGTTTCAGTGGGGATCATCCCCAAAGGGACCTATGTGCCCTGGCTCTGTGACGATGTGGACCCCAACCCTGCTGATGGGGATGCCTACTTTGGGGTGAGTGTCCCATGGAAGTGGAGGGAGAGGGCCCCCATCTGTCCCTGAGCTGGTAAAATGCCTGTGGGGACAGCCAGTGCCACTGCTGCCTCCTCCCCAAGGTCCTCGTGCTGCACCATGGCTTATCCTCCCTGGGTACCCTGGGCAGCCAGAGACCCTCTGCAGGTGCCCTGAACCCCAAAGGTTAGAAAAGGGGGCCGAAGGTTAGAAAAGCAGGAGCCTGGAGGGCTTTCCCCTGCTTTTTTTCCTTCTCCTCTTTCTTTTCCCCTTCTTTCCCAACAAAAATGCTTTGGCTGTAAGGCAGAGGGAGGTTTGTGCCCTTCTGACTGGGGCATCCCCTGGGAAGCAGATGGGTCCCCTCTCCCATTTCAGCCCCCCACCCTCCTCTCACACCAGCTACTTACAGCAGCAGAGAGCGGTTGTTCGGGTGGCTTGGAGCTGATCAGTGCCCGGGGGACCCTTGGGGTCCGCAGCACGGCAGCCAGCAGCCGGGATCCCTGCTGAGCACCCCACATGGCAGCAGCAGGGTGAGTGTGCTGCTCTTCTCACCGCGTCTGGACTGCAGCTGCCCGGCCTGTCACTGCTGTCTCCGCCCCCTCACGCTGCCATCCCTGAGCACGGCAGCAGTGGAAGCCCCTAAATGGCAAGGTGTTCCCAAATCGCCCGCTGCTTAATGCTCAAGGGAAGAAAAGAGAGAACTCCTCTTTTCCTCAGGACTACCCAACTTCCCACACCCTTGAGTACAGAACCCACATCCTCGGCTGGCACGCTGGGACCCTGCTGCTACACTCTGCCCGAGAGCAGGCCTCTTCTCTCATGCTTTTTAATGTCTCAGAATGCAACGTGCGCCCTTCTGAAGGTGGCAGCAGATGTGGTGTCTGCTTTTAGCTGATGACAATGAGCAGGACCTCACTTGTCCCATCCATAGCGATGGCTTCTCACCCCCTGCAGCGCTGCCTCCAGCTCGGGGGTCCCCAGGTGTCCTGGTTTTGGCTAGGATGGAGTTAATTTCTTTCCTAATAGCAGATGGAATGCCATGTTTGGGAGTTAGGATGAGAACAGTGCTGATAGCAGCCTGATGTTTCTAGTTGTTGCCAAGCAATCAAGGACTTTCTCAGTGGTTTGTATTTCCCTACTAATGAGAAAGGAGGGGATGCAGCCAGGACAGGTGACCCGAACTGGCCAATTACGTCATGCTCAGTATAAAAGGGGGCTGGTGGGAGGAGGAGCAGGCGGCTCCAGGACATGCAGTTTTTTGGGGACAGTTTGGGATGGCTCTGGGCTGCACAGCCCGAGATGTGTGGTTCAGTGAGAAACTGCATTGTGTATCACCAGTTTCATATATTCTTTTGCTCTAAAGTCCTGTTATCATTGTTATATCTATTTTTTCTGCTCTTCTTATCCCAAGCCACGGGGTTTTGGTTTCTTGGTTTTGGGGTTTTTTTCCCTTTCCCTTCCCTTCCCCCCCCTCCCTTTTCTCCCCCCCTCTTCCTTTTAAAAGAACAAGTGACTGTGTGGTGCTCTGCTCTCAGCTGGGGCAAAACTACGACACCAGGACAAGGAGGACATGGAACTGTTGGAGCGAGTCCTGAGGAGGCCATGGAGATGATGCGAGGGCTGGAGCCTCTCTGCTCTGGAGAGCTGGGCTGACTCAGCCTGGAGAAGAGAAGGCTGCTTCTGGGAAGAGTTCCGAGCCCCTTCCAGCACCTCGAGGGGCTCCAGGAGAGCTGGAAGGGGGCTGCTGCTGCCAAGGGCAGGGAGGGCCAGGCCCAGGGGAACGTCCTTCAGCTGCAGGAGGGCAGCTGGAGAGCAGCTGGGAGGCAGAAATCCTTCCTGGGGAGGGGGATGCACTGGCACAGGGTGCCCAGAGAAGCTGGGGCTGCCCTGGGATCCCTGGCAGGGTTCAGGGCCAGGTTGGATGGGGCTTTGGGCACCCTGGGCTGGTGGGGGTGTCCCTGTACTGGGGAGGTCTGAGGGCCCTTCCACCTCAAACTGGTCTGGGGCTCTGAAAGTTGAGCTCAGGTTTGCAACAGCAGCTTCCACCTTGCCTGACCTGGGAGAAGAGGCAGCTGAAAGCCTCGAGCCTGGGTCCTGCTCCTCTGGTGCTGGACACTTGCCAGATGTCCTTTCAGCCTCAACATGTGCCTGTGTCACTGAGTAGCCCACCGTGGTCCTTCTCTCCCTTAGAAACCACCCCACAAGAAGCATGCCAGGTTTGTACGGACCTGCTTGGACTTCCTTCCAGAGTTGGGAACGCCGCTGTCCGCTCACTGCCCCTTCTGGGGCTCCATGGTTGCTGCAGACTCTTCTGTGGGAAGAAGTTGGGTTCTGTGGGAGAGGTTGGAGCTCTTTCCCAGAGCAACCCTCTCAGCAAGGTATGGCATTTGCCTTCAAACCAGCCCAATGGGCTGCATGGGCTGTGACTGGTCAGGCATGCATTGTTGATGAAAGATGCCTGCTGAGATGTAAAAGCAGTGCCAGCACCCCTCACCTTCTGTCTGCTGCTTCCAGATGGCTTTCCAGAGGGTTTCCCTATGGCTCCCCGCCCGTCACTGCCTTCTCCCCAGCACCACCTCCCTCTGCAGCAGGCCCAAACCAATGGCACGACATGGTAAAGACTTCTAGAGCAAACCCGTTGTCTGTTGTGCCACGTTACACTGCTTTTAGGTGAAAAGACAGCTGGGAGCAGAGCATCTGCCACTTGGGCTGCTTTCCTGGGGAACCTGGAGAGCCAGTGAGCAGACGAGCAGGAGCAGTTGACCCAAGAGAGTGCTTTGACCCTTCCCACCTCTTGTTTTGGTAAGGAAGGCCTTGCTGCTCCTCCTCCTCTTCCTCAGCTGCTTCCCTGGGCGTTTTTGGTAGGAAGGACATGCCAGGACATGTTCCCATGTGTGCCTGGAAAACCCTCCCCTTGGTGGTGTTTAGCGTGGCTGACCCTGGAGGTTGGACAATCAGCGCTGCTCCCACATAGAGCATGCTCAGTGACACTCAGGGGGTCTTCCGGTGGTCTTCAGGGATGAAGGCTGAACATCTTTCTCTCTCTCAGCGCATGCTCTTTACGGTTTCCTCCACAGTTATCAAAACACATTCCTGAGCTCAAAAACACATTCCTACACAAACTAGTTAGGAATGCCTTTTAACTGAAAACAAGATATATTCTGTCTCTTAATTGGTCGTTGGTAGCATTATTTATGACTCCTCTATCTTCACTTTCTTGACCTTCAAGGCTGTTGCACTGTCATGGCTAAGTTTTGTGGCCACTTTCATGAAACAGCCCACACAGTTAAAGCCATATTCTACTAAAATCCAAACAAAAAACTATTCTTAAAATACACAAATTAAAGTTATATTAATTGTCTCAAGCTACATCTACATCAATCTATTCAGCATTATTACATTTCATTGCATCATTGGCCCTGGGTAAAATGCCACTCAGTCCCTAACTGGGCTTTAGTGGTGATGGGGTGTAGGGGGCCCGGGTGCCAGCAGCATCCTGGCAGTGTGGGAGCTCCAGGTACTGCTCGCTGGCACCAGTACTGTGCCTGGAGAAGTGTGCTGAGGGGTTCAGGGAGAGGAAGCCAGGAAAGGCATGCTGAAGCCCAGACCTGCTCGCTACGAAAGCAGGCGAGGAAAAGGGTTGGAGCATGGCTGGGGCTGAAGGACGGTCACCAACACGAAGCTCCTGCAGCAAGGGTCTGTGCCACTCCCTGCAGAGCAGATGCCGCTCTCGCGAGGCTGTTGCTGCGTTTCTTGGGTGGCTTTTAGATGATAAATTGTTGCAGACTGGTTTTACTCTGTTACTTCTTCCCTGGGGACTCCTTCCTGCAGGTAATGAGCTCATCAGGGCCCCCACCTGCCTGTCACAATTTAATTTGTCTTTTTTCATTACTTGGAAGATTTTTAAGGAAGGGCGGGGAGGGAAAAAAGTGATTTCCTTCCTTCCTTCGTTCTCAGCTGGGCAACTTCCGTCCTTCCCCGTGGCCCCAGCCTCTGCCTGCACGGCCAGAGCTCCTGCTTGGCCCCCGACCAAAGGCAGGAGCCCCCCTCTGCATGCCCTGCACCCCTTCTCGGTGCTGGGGTCTGGGCACTGTGGTGTTTTCAAACTTTTCTCCAAGGCAGGAAGAGGATTTTTTTTTCAATCTGCGGCACCGCCTGTTGTGAGGAAACTGAGCCAATCCCCCTGAGAGCTGCTCGCCAGAGGGATTTTGGGGGCTGCCTGTGCTGGGTGCTGTCTGGCTGTCCTGCTGTCCTGCTGTCCCGCCTGGCTTCCCAGCGCTGTTTGGAGAGTCGCTGAGTGCCTTGCTCTCGTCCCCTCTGTATCGCTCTAGCACCCAGCATCGCCAGGCGCTGGCCACATCTCCCGTTTGTGAGGTGCTGTTTGCACGTGGACACATCCTCAGTCTGTATTTCTCTCTAAACCTTTTCACACGCTTGGATCTAAGTGAAATAAAAAGCTCCTACCCTGGGGGGGGGCCTGTAGCTGAAGCTGAGCTAGCAATGCCCATGCAGGGGGAGCACTGGGTGCAGTGGGGTGGGAGGGGGGGAGCTGCCGAAGCCATGGGAAAGTATTAATAGTGTCAGGGATTAGTGTGGGGAGGAAGAAGAGGAAGATGGGCGTGTTGTGTGGGGAGAGGCTGGTGAGATGCTGCTGCGGGGAGGGTGCCCGAAGAGGAGGAAGTGGGAAGTTGGAGAAGTGACAAAACCGAGGAGTGGGTGAGCTTTTGGGGGACACCCCTGCTTGGCTGGGAGGTGGCTGGGGTGAAAGGGGAGCAGGGGGAATGCTGTGGAGGTGATGAGCCCAGGGAGGAGAGTTGTGGGGGCTTGCAGGAGTTACCGAGAGAAGCAGCTTGGGGCCCCTGCTTTGGGCTGGCATCCAGCATGGCCACGCTAAGCCTGCTCAACTTTGTCCGTTTGACCCTTGTACCTGACTCCTTGTTGTTGTTTCACAGCTCAGGGCGGTGAAGATGGCTGATGGCAAAGAGGACCCCACAGTGTTCTCCTCCACTTCCCTGCCCTTGGACCCGCGGCTGCTGGCCACGGTGACCAACGCTTACCTGGGCACCCGTGTGTACCGGGACATCCTCCACATCAACGGCGTGTACAACGGGGCGGTGGGAGACACACACCGTGCCGACATCCCCAGCCCTGTCAACGTGAGGGTGATGGTGCCTGGTGCAGACAGCCTGGCTGAGACCTTCACCTTGAACACCCAGACGGGTAAACAGCAAAGCGCGGGCAAGAATCTCCCTTTCCCGCTGCCTCCTGCCCGGTCTTTGTCTTGGGCACCCATTGCTCTTCCCTCCAACCACTGGTAGCCTTCTTCTAGAAGGTGAAAGTCTCTTTGCCTGTATTGCCTCTTCCACAAGGTCGTGTCTTTGTCCACCCGCAGGGTCTTGTTCTCCTGAAATGGTGTTGGGCAAATGCAAAACTCCCTCTTCTTGTGGGAAGAGCAGCGGTTTTCAGACTGTAGCTCAGCCCGTGCTGGAGCCAGGCTTGGCAAACACGGTGGCATCGTTAAGCCTGATAAAATGTTTTATAGCACAAATCATTGCTCAGTGGCTTGGCTGGGTTCAGTGCATCAGGCCAGTCAGAGGTTGTGCCTGGCTCTGGGGAAAGCGGTTCCTTTGCTGGTAGGAACCAGTAAATGGGGCAGAGATGGGAGCCTGGGGCCAAGATGGGACCTGGGGGCTGAGCCCCAGGACCAGAGGGCTCAAAAGGCTGGTGGTTCTCACTGTGCTTTCAGGAACCTTCAGCCATGTGCTCCGATCAACTGATTACACAGTCACCCACCAGATCTACGCTCACCGTTCCCTTGTCCACTTGATGGCCTTCAGCGTCACCATCCAGCGATCAGCTCGCACCACCCAACCCATCACGGTCTGTCTCCAAACTCCTTTTGTGCCAAAGAGCCAGGACTTGGACCTGAACCGAGGACTGGACTTCCAGGGAGCACAGTGAGTGTGGACTGCGGTGTGGCTGTGCCCTTTACAAGTCCTGTGTGGGCTGCCCTGTTCACCGTTAGGGAGGAGACTGCAAAAGTAGGGCTAGAGCTATAACAAAGTGTTAAGTGGTGAGGAGCTTTGTGCAAACCTGCCTCTTCCTGGCACATATATTAAAAAAAAACCCCACTAAATTAGATACAGAAACATTTTTATCAGTTGTGACTCCAGAATCGCTATTTACATGGACACAGAAAACAGCAACGGGGACCGCAGGGAGTAGATGTGATGGCAAAGAGATGAGTCTGGGCAAGCCAATGAGTTGTGGAGGAGATGACCTCTAAAAACGGGGTTGGCGACCAGTCATAGTGAATTTCAGCCTCCTGTGCTCTCGGGGTGGGAGGAGAGCTGAGTTGAGCATGGGGACAAGGAAGCTTCCATCCTGGGTGGGAACGGGAGCCCAACAGGGGTTGGGGAGGTCCCCTCGGTGTGGGTGGCTGTGTGTGGAGTCCTGCTCTGCTCTCCCTCTCTGGGTGCTTGCTGTCTCCCACAGCTACATCCATGGGAAGACGCTGGTCCCGGAGGTGGAGGGTGGACCCCGTCCCACGGTTCACATGCTCTGGACTCCTGTGCCACAAGCCTTGACATTGTGTGGGGAGGAGCAGGAGCGATCCTGGGAGTTCCTGACTGCTGTGGCTGAGAGCCAAGAGGAAGTGAAGAGGAGCTACAGTGACGGGCTGGCCCTCATTGCCGCTGGCTCCCTGCACTCCTCCCATGCCCACGCGTGGGCTGCGCTCTGGAGGGACAGCTGCGTAGACCTGGATGGGCCTCTGCCTTTGAGACAGGCTGTCTACGGGTGTCTGTACTACCTGCTGAGTGCCATCCCACCCCGGGGGAACCCAGGCTTCCTCTTCCACGGCATCAGCCCTGGTGGCTTGTCCAATGGCACTCGGGGCGAGGACTACTGGGGGCACGTCTTCTGGGACCAGGTGGGTATGGGGGCGTGCTGGCTGGTAACCTGGGGGCTTTGCGCAGTGTGGAGAGGGCTCGGCAGAAGGCTGCTGAGGTCTCTCTTCCTCACCCCCGAGTTAGGGGTGCCTTGGCACCAGCCTCTTGGTGGAGACTATCCTCCCCCTTCACTAATGACAGCTGCCCACATGCAGCTTGGTTCCTCCTCTTGGTCATCCTCTACCTCAAAAGCACGTTGCTGAAATCAGGGCTAGGTGCCTGGGGCTGCTGAGTGGGCTGGGGGAGACCCCACCACGGGGCAGGGTGCTCACTCAGAGGAGCTTTGGCAGCTGCCTTAGGGCATGGCCACCAACTTGTAGCTGTTTAAAGAGAAGCAGGTTGGGACCTGCCCTCCTCCTCCCAGATTCGGTGGCATCGGCGAGCCATGTTGTGCCCAAACAGCTGAAGAACCAGAAGTGATTTCTGGCATGGGCATGTTCAGCTTTCAAACCTGGGCTTGGTGTGTACTTGAGAAGCCAGCTGGGCCCGGTGGCTTCACCTCAGCCAGGGGCTTAGATCTGCTTTTGGAGCTGAATGGGTGCAGGAGACGTGCTGGATGACGTGGATCCTCCTGCACTACCTGGTCTGGCCTTTCAGCAGACAAAGGTTTTCTGGTCCTGTGGACCTTGTGTGCTTTATTCCTGGTGATGCATGTGGTTTTGAGCTTCTCCAGAGCCCCTGGCTTGGGGGGCTCCTGCCTCCCTTCTCTTGTGTGATGGGAGGTCCTGCTGAGATCAACCCAGTGAGACAGCAAGGAGCATCAGGCATGGCCAGTCACATGTGAGCTTACACCTCCTAAAGAGCCCACAGGATAGCACCTTTAAGTAGTAGCAAAACCATGGGCAGAGAATTTTGGGCAGGGCTGGACTCGAAGGGTGAAGCTGGTGGGAGCATTTGGGTGCCCCACCAGCCAGTCCCACCATTTGGCCTTGCTTGGATGTTCCCAGGACACCTGGATGCTACCGAACATCCTGTTGTTTTATCCTGAAGCTGCCCGAGCCATCCTGGAGTACCGGATTCGCACGCTGGAAGGAGCCTTACGCAATGCGTGGGAGCAAGGCTACAAGGTGGGACGGAGATGTGGGGCTGAGGGCAATGCAACCCAGCCACTGTCACCTGGGAGGGCAGCCGGGCTTTGCGGTCCCTCTCCGGCTCTGGCTTCAGCCAGGAGTTGTGAGCAGGGCATTGCCCATGGGTGGTGGATGGGGAGAAGCATCTCAAGATGTTGTGCTCTGCCACCTCATGGGTGTCTTCTCCTGGCAGGGCGCTAAGTTCCCGTGGGAGAGTGCAGCCACTGGCCGGGAAGTCTGTCCTGAGGAGATCTATGGAGCCCAAGAGATCCACGTCACTGGGGACGTTTTGATGGCCTTTGAGCAGTATTATTGCACCACACTGGTAAAGGGAGCATGTGCCACCTGCATGGCCCAGTGGTCAGGTCCTCAGGGCATCTGGTGACTGTCACTGTCCCTTCCCAGGAGAGAAACTCTGCTGAAGCACCCCAGGGTCCCTTCTTCAGCCCTGCCTTCTCTGTCTTTGCTCCTCATGGGCAGCTCAGCATCCTCTTGGCTCCAGTTTTCTGACCTTTTCTCTTGCTATGTCCATCTCCTTAGAGCTCTCTGTCATCCTGTTGTGGTTGGGTATGGTCGAGTCTCTCTCATATCCCTGCTTCCCTCTGGTTCCCTCCAGGACCAGAAGCTTTTCAGGGAGGATGGAGGCTGGAAGTTGGTGGATGCCGTGGCTCAGTACTGGTGCAGCAGGATGGTGTGGAATGAGGAGGAGCAGTGCTACCACATCAAAGGTACTTCTGCCACTGCGAACCCATCTGTAGGGAAGGGGGATGCAAGCAGAGGCTCAGAGCCCTTCCAGCCAGACCTGTGCAGGAGCATGTGGTCTCTTCAGACTCCTGCCCCCAGATTATCTCAAGACAATGTTTGTGTCCATGTGAAGGTGGAACTTCAGCTCACTTCAGGTGCCACAGGACCGGGTGTTTTTTCTCTCAGGCCTTTGCCATACGTAGGACACCTCTAAGTGTCACCTTCCATGGGGGCATAAGCTGAGGAGTGAGCATGGGTGCCTCCAGGTCTGCATTGTGGCTGGTGGCATGTAGAGAAAACGGAGCGCGAGGGCTTTCGAGAGGAAGGACTTTTCTACAGGGTCTGAGTTTAAGCACCACAGGAGCCTTCAGGAGTACAAGCCCTTGGAGGACATCTGGTGCTGTCAATACTGTACAAGTATGGCAGCCAAATTGTCTGGCAGGGCAAAGGGTCTTTCCTCAGGCAGCAATCCTATGGAAGCTCATGATGTTGACGAGTGCAAGTAACCACTGATGGACTGCTTTGAAAGGGGATGCTGGAGGAGAACAGGAGAAGAGATGGGGGGTGTTTGTGGGAGGAGGGTCTGGAGGAGAGGGCTGGGGCAAAGGGGTCATGATGAAACTGGGGTGATCAGAGCTGGAAGGGCCCCCAGGGATGCTGCAGGCTGGCTCTTGGTGTGAAGATCCTTGGAGGCAGCCCCAGTGTCCCCAAAGGGGACTATTTTACACTTCTCTTGGCCAGTGGCCATCTCTCCTCTTGAGGGCAATCTGCAATCAGCAAAGGAGAAAGCTGAGCTTGTAGCTAGGGAAAGATTTAATGACTTGATCAACTTGGTTAAATGGCTTGAAAGAATTAATGACTTGAAGGTCACCTTGCCTGTGAATCAAGGGAGATGCCCTCAGGTTGAGGTATCTGCTGCCCATTGGCCCCAGCTGTGAGCCAGGTTGCATCTCCTTCACAACAAGCATCCCTTACGTTCTCTGCCATTGAGCATTGCACCTGGATCGCTGTGGGATCTGGCCAGAAGCAGAAAGACAACACCTCACTGCATGGGCAGTATTCCCTGAGGAGGCGCATGAAGCCATGCCCAACCCAGGTGTGCTGCAGTGTGAAGTGTCCCCTTCCTCTTCCTCCAGGTGTCATGCCCCCCGATGAGTACCACTGCCGGGTAGATAACTCTGCTTACACCAACGTCGTGGCCCAGCGGAGGTAACCGCATGCCATGTTGAAGCACTAGCCTGTTTTCTTTCCCCTTCCCTTCCTTTCCTTCCTTCCCTTCCTTCCCTTCCTCAGCAGTAGATGGCCCCGTGGCAGTCCATCTGACCTGTCTCAGGTGTCTGTGGGAGGCCAAGGGGTTTCCCTGTGCAGGAAGGCCTCTGTCCCAGCACTGCCATGACACGCCTGTACAACCAGCCAGCTGGGGACATCTAAAGCTAGAGGAGCAGACTCCCAGCTCCAGCGGTGAAAGCTGTTACCCCAAGCTTGAACTGTGACCCAAGCTCTTTCGGAGTAGCTGTTTCTGTGCAGTTATTACTCAATTATTTCTGTTCCCTTTCTTCTCTCCCATGCTCTGAGGAGGCTCCCAGGCCCCCATGCCTGACAAAGCAGAGCATTGTTTCTTGCTTCTTTTCAGCTTAAAATTTGCAGCTGATGTTGCTCAGGACTTGTTAATTCCCGTGCCAGAGGAGTGGGTAGACTGTGCCAAGAAGGTCAAAGTGCCCTTTGATGCGGAGAAGAAATATCACCCTGAGTATGATGGCTACAGCCCAGGTGAGCAGGGAGGCAGCAGCAGACCTTTGAATTGGCCACCACTAGCTCTTTGAAAGCCATCAAGAAGTGGGCTTAGGAAATTCAGGGACATGGAGGGTAGGAAGAGGCACTTGGGCTGCAGATGAAATGTCTCCTGTGAAGTCGTTGCTGACAGTTTGGTTCATCTTTCCAAGGTCAAGTGCTGGGCATTGCCCTACCAGCTACCCCTGGCCCTCCAGACATGACGGGGCTGGTTCTGGTGGAAATGCATGCCTGGTGTCCTGCTCCTTTCCTCAGCGTTAGTGGCAGGGCATGCAGCATGGTGGGAGCTACTCCTTCACACCCAAAGTTTAGGTGACACTGGTCTGGGCACTGTTGTGCCAAGGCTGAGCCAGCATCATGGCCAAGCACCAAGGATAATCCGCAGGTTCTGTAGCAGGACAGCAGTGAGCTGTCTTCACGGTCCCACCACCTTCCCTGTGTTGATGTGGTGTTTGTTGTTCTGCGTTTAGGATCCCAGTGAATTGGGTTTGGTCCCCACACAAGTAAATAGATGGCCAACCCGGGGGCTGGTCCCAGCCAGCACACGTGGTTTGAGCAACTCCTTTCCCAGGTGAGCCTGTCAAACAAGCTGATGTCGTCTTGCTTGGGTTCCCACTGATGCACCCCATGAGCTCTGAAGTCCGGAGAAATGACCTGGAGATGTATGAGCCCGTCACTGAGCTGTCAGGACCAGCCATGACCTGGGTAAGGAGCGGGGCAAAGCCCAAGGTGGGACTCATGAGCAAGGTGGGTGTTTCCATCCGAGTTTACCACTGCCAGCCCTGTCCACAGGCGCAATCTGTCAGACCAGCTTTAAATCCTGCAGGAGCGTGGACAGCGCAGAGCTGGAGATGCACACCATGGGTTGTTGTGGTGTCACTCCTCAGCTTTTGCTGGCTTCTCACCCCTGGGGAGATGGCAATTGGTGAAAGGCCATTCTTCTCCCCCACAGAGCATGTTTGCAGTGGGCTGGCTGGAACTGAAGGAGGTGCAGAGAGCCCAGAGCCAACTGAGAAAGTGTTTCAGCAACATCACAGAGCCCTTCAAGGTTAGCTGCGTGGCGTGGCATGGCTGCTCCCTGTGACAGATGCTTCTTGTCTCTATCTTGCTGGTCCCCAAGTAGGTGACATCACACCCAGAGCCGTATCTTGGGCTGGAGCTGATGCTGCCTGTGCCATGTGCACTAGGTTGTTGTCGGGCTGAGGCAGGTGGTTGCACACATGGCCTCCTCTCTGTGTGCTTCTCAAGAGCTGTAAGGAAGCATCTGCTTCCTCCTTGGCCATACAAAGCCGCGAGTCGGTACCACACTCACCCCAGGCCTCCTTCTGCCTGCCAGGGGTGGGGAAAGGAGTGGAGGTGGTGGGGTTGAGGCACATTGGAGCCCACCCACTGCCTCAGGCCTGGATGGGCAGCATGGTCATTGCAACACCCCAGATAAGCGACAGCAGCGACGATAAGCGTGTTCAAACACACTGAGCCGTGTGAAGAGTCCCGATGAGACTGTGAGTAATTTATTTCTCTTTCTGGAGCAGATCTGGGTGGAGAACTCAGATGGATCAGGAGCTGTGAACTTCTTGACAGGGATGGGTGGATTCCTGCAAGCTGTCCTCTTTGGCTACACGGGGTTCAGGTGAGGCCAGTGTTATGTCGTGTTTAATTTCTAAGCACAGCGTGTCACTCGAAACTTGCCTCTTGGGCTGGAGCACTGTGGTTTTACTCATGAAGAGGAAAGGAAGTGGGGAGCTTACGGCAACCTACTGCTCCCAGCGGGTAACAAACAAACAGGAACATTGACAGTCATGGGTGAATGGTGGATACTGGGGACAGTTAGTCACTGTTGGAGAACAGGGAGGAGTTACCAGAAATGATAAGCTGTAGCTTTGTTTTTTTTCCACCAAGCATGGGTGAAGCTTCAAGGCTGTAATCTACCAATTACATTGGGATTTTCATTAATTAAGTGAAGAGGAGGTCCATACATCCACCTTGCAGGCAAATACAAGACTGTTTCTCATCAGCCCTTATAAACCATGGGCTTTCTAAGGGGACCTTTGTAAAAGGAGACCCTCTACCACCATGCTGAGCTGCTGTAGGGCTTTTCCCACTTTAGAGACTGGAAACAGTCTCCAAAGGACAAAGAGTCTCTCCAGGTCACCTTATGGGCTAGTTGCACACTTGGGAAGCTGAAAGCCATTCCTTAGGCCTGCTCTCTAGCTTAGCTGTAGCATCACCCCATCTCCTTTGGCTGTGGAGAGAAAAGACCTTCCGCAGCAGTCAGCCATCTGCACACACACAGCTCAGCAAGGCTCTGTGGAGGCAAGTGCTCGGCTGGCAGCACCACAGCATTACAACCTCCCCGAAAAGCCATTAAGCTGTTCCTGTAATTTCAGCACTTGCTGTTTTGTATCCAGAGCAGCCTGTGGTTTCGTATCCAGAGCAGCCTGGTGGTTTCAGCCCCAAAGGAACAGTCTCTTGAGCAAATTCTTAGTTTAACTGAGAGTAGATCAAACTGACAGGCCTTTTGATTTCCAGCGAAACCTTCTAGCACTAACTATATGTTTCTGCCCTCTGTGTGTGGCCAGAAGCTGCTGAGAAACCCACCAGTTTCTTGGTGGAGATGGGTGTGAGCTACCCTATTCCCAGCTGAAAACCTTAATCTCAGCTTTGGCAAAGCTCAGAGGTCTTCAGATGCTCTGTGTGTGAGGTTGGGCCCCTCTCAGCACAGGCTCAAGCCACGGGCTTTGGGGATTCAGCCAAATCTCCACAGACATTGAGATGACATTTATGCAGTCCTCAAGGCCATGCTTTTGCCTTGCCTGTTGTAAGCCACAGTCCCTGGCTGGCACGTCGGCCTGCTCCTGAGGCTCTCCAGTCTCTTGAGCCTCTCTTGAGTCTCTCTTGAGCCCTCTCCAGTCCATTGAGCCCTCTCAACAGACTGGAGATGATGGTCAAAAGCTCTCAAATATCAAGATTTGAGTAGGAGATAACAGTGACCGTTCTTTTCTCCTTCAAAGCCAAAACACACAAGTGGGCTCTGTTTAACTTTGGGTAGGGGCTTGGAGAAAGGATTCAAGCTGCTCACTTGATTTTTAGTCTTTCAGTGAAGGAGCACATAGAGCTGGTGCTAAGTTTAAAACCCTGTTGGGGTTGAGAGTGAGACCTGATGTGGGTTTCCGAAGGTCAACTTGCCACTCCACTTTGGTCATAGCCTGAGGGGGAAGTGAAAAACCAAGCTGTGTGGACACATCTTTGTGGAGAAGGCAAGTTACAGAGGAGTGGGGCAGTGCTAGTGGTCAGGTGTGTCTCATGGTTTGATCGAGCCGCACGTGCTGGAGCATCTCCTCCAGGTGAGGTCCACCATCTCCCACTGATGTCCTCTTGCCGTGCCAGGTGAGAGCAGACACGTGCTGCTAGGGACTCTTGATGAAGCAGAACTTGTATCCTAGGCATCCCAGCTGCAGCTGCCTCCTGAGCTCCTACGGGCTGGAGGTTAGTTCCTGCACATGGCCCGGAGTCCATGCAACCAGATTTCACTGGTGATGCCTGTTTGGGGTCCACAGATCCCACTGCTTGTTCCCATGCCCAGTCCCATGTCAGAACGGGCAATTCCTGAAGGTTTGCTGGTGTAGCTGCTGAAGGCAACTTCTGAACTGGAGTGGGGAATTGAGCTGCCTTGGGAGAAAAAATAATTGGGTTTGTGCTCTCTCTTATTAAAAAAAAAAAAAAATACTCTGTCCTAATGGAAACCACAGATCCCAACGGAGAAGGGGAAAGGAACGCTTTGGGGTGCCGAGCTGGGAAACTGAGGCCTGAGCAGCTCTTCCCTGGATGTTTCACCGTGGCGTTTGGAATTGCTCAGAGATCCTTGTTTGCACCAAGGACAAACTCCTCCTGCCCACTGACATGCAGAGTAACGGGGAGGGTCACAAGGGGGTACGAGGCTGTGCTGGCTGGGGAGGTGGCTGGCCCCACAAAGCCATTTTCCTTTGCAGCTGCTCTTTGTAACCCCCACTGACCTGCTCCTTCATCCCCAGGATCACGAGGTCCAGCCTCTGCTTTGACCCTGCTTTTCCCGATGACGTCAACAAGTTGAGCATCACCGGCGTCTCCTATGTTGGCAACAAGCTGAAGTTCACCATCACCAAAGAAGAGATGAGGATCGAGGTGACCGAGTGTCCCCGGAACCCTCCGGCATCTCCCCTGGAAGCTGTGCTGGAGGAGTCAGGGCAGCGGTTTCCCCTCCGTGAAGGTATGGTGTCATTGCCCGGGGCCGCTTCCGAAAACAGTGACAATATGGGGAAGAAGTGTTCCCCATCTCACGTGGGTTGTTCTCTGGGTAGGGCAGAGCATCTCCTTCCCCACGGCCGCCGGCTGGATTCGGAGGTTGCCCACTGAGACGCCGTGAACCTTGGCTGATATGGGCTTTACCCACCCAAAGCTCGTGGAAGAGGAGATGTCAGTGTGGAGAACGGTAAAGGGGGGGTGGAAGGTCGGGGTCCTGAGCTGTGCTATAAACCCTGTGCCCCCTGGGACTCTGTGTGCTGTCTCTCTTTACGGCATCAGAAAAGGGGCAGTGGGCTCGGTGCTCTCACCATGGCTGGAGTGGCAGCAGCTCCCGGAGTGATGCCAAGCGCCCGTGTCTCTGCTGGGGGGCACCAAGCCCCCCGCCTCCCCTTCACCTGCATTTGGCCTCTCTCATGTAGCAGAGGAGATGAAATCAAACCTGAAAGCAACTGTTTTAAGTGCCTTTTCCAAGCACCCTCGACTTGTTTACACTCTCGACATCTGCACTCAGAAGGATGGACACGTCCATATTCAGTCCAGCCCCTGCGTGCGCTGGCTTCCAGCTCCTCCGGCCTGTCCTGGCTCCATCCTTGCCTCCTCCCAGCTGCCTGTCCTGCTCAGAGGGCTCAAAGGGCTGTGGAGCCTCCACCGCATCACTCCTCACTGCCAGTGAGGACAAGAGGAGGATCCTTCAGCCATGGCAGGGTTTTGGTACACCAAGCAGCCGTGACTACCCCATCCTGCTGACCCCCCACCTTGAGAGAAGCTCCGCAGAGGCAGCGTGGATGGAAGCAGGGCCGGAGCTGAGCGTTATTTTTTGGCACTAATGTTAGTCATGAAATAACGCAGCCGAAAGCATTTTGGCCCCTTTTTGGCCAGCACCCAGCTCCTTCGTGTTTGTGTTGTTCAGCCTGGAACATCCCTGCTGTGGTTTTTAAGCCCTTATCTCTCTTTTCCAGCAGTTTTGGACCTGAAGCCCTTCTACCTTCAAGGCAGCATCAGTTATCGTTAATATAACACTAATATAAACACAGCATTTTTCCTCCCCCAGCTCACTGCGAGCAAAGAGCGGACGGGTCTTACTTAAGGCATTTCTGGTGTCCCAGAAAGCCCCAAGGGAGAGAAGGGATCCATCCCCAGCACTCCCCCCCGCCCGCCCCGGCTCCATCCTCTCCACCCAAATCCGAGGAATGCCACTGAACCCTGTGGAGTTATAGAAATCCCCACGGCTGCTCCTGGCCACAGGCAGCATGTGGGAACGCTTAGGGAAGGAGGCGAAGTGGCTCCCTTGCTGTATAATTATGCTGGCACTCCCTCAGGCCTCGTCAAGTCACCTAACCCCTAATTAGCAGCAGTCCTTGGCAGTCAGGTGGGACAAATGGATCCCTGTCCCCCCCCATCCATTCCCCTGGAGTTGGATTTGGATGGGGCTGGAGATTGAGCCCAGCTCTGAGCCAGGTCTCAGGGGTCCTCCCCCTCACCTCTCCCAAAAAAAGGAGATCCTCTGCTAACATGAGGAAGGGAATTCAAAGGGGGAGCACCAAGCAATGGGGCTGTGCCCTGTGCTCATCGCCTCCGTCCTGTGATGTACCCCCCTGCGATATACCCCCCTTGGATGGGGGGTACATCTCAGCTGGTGCATGTCCCCACAGGGTCAGGAAACCTCCTTCTGCCAGAACCTCTGGCTCTGTGGGTCTGGCGTGCTTCTGGCAGCAAAAGGCACAACCAGAGCACAGAAACCAGATTCCTGGTGTCCCACCAGCCCCATTCCATACCCCACTTCCCACTCCCCCCGTCTTCCCCACCAGGCACAGCACACACAGGAGACTTGCAACATGTGAAATGGTTTAATGTGTTCACTGGGGCTGGAGGGGTGCCATGCTCCATGCAGGATGAAAGGGGGCAACCCCTTCCCCACCCCCCCAAATGACAGAGTAAACAGAAGTACTGGAGCTGCCCTTGGAAGTGTGGCCAGCAGCGAGGGCTGAGGGTGCTGGGCCAGGCTGGGAGGGGGGAGGTGCGGCACTGGGGAGACACTCGATGGGCTGCGCCCCTCCCCACCCCCCCCACCCCAGGCCACACGCTGGATGTGAAGGCTTGCAGATGTGGCCCCCGGTGGGGGCTGGGTTATACTGGTCTTTGATGGGTGTGGGGGTGGGCACCAGTGATGCAGAGGATTTCCTACAAGCCCTTCTCTGCCCAGTCACTTGTCCTCCTCATCGCTCCCACCGAACTGGTATGTGAAGAAGCCGACGGACTCCTGGGCCAGCTTGGAGAGGTGGATGACACCAGTGATGACCAGGGCGGCGAGCAGCAGCGGCAGCACCACGCTCCCCGCCGTGGCCAGCCCGTTGTAGCACCTGGCCTTGGAGCTGAAGTGCCGAGCAGCTTCCACGTCCCCGGCCACTTTCCGGTCCCGTGCCTGCAACAGCCAAGAGATGGGGCAGAGATGGGGCCGCAGCACCTGTGTCCCCTCAGGTCCCTGCCCACATCTCTGCCCAGCCTCGTGGCTTTGTCCCCCTGGCAGCCTGCCATTTAGTGTCCCCTCTGGCAGTGCCACGAGGGCAGCTGGCTGTCTGTCCATCCATCCTGGGCTGTCCCCCAGCTCTGCATGCCCCAGTTCCCCTCTCCTTGCCATTGGTTTTTTCCCCTCCTGCTTCTTCCAGAGCCTCACTGCCTCCAGCCCTTGCTCCCCCATCTTTCCACATGGCTGCAGTGCAGGCACAGGGGCTGGGGGTATCTTCCCCCCCGCCCAGCACCTCCAGGATGAAGCAGGGGCTCTGTGGGTGGTGGCAGAAACTCATGGTTACCTATGGCATCTCAGGGCCTCAGTAACAGGCGGTGGGAAAAGTCAAGGGCTTTTCCAGACCACGGTGTCACTTGCAACCAGGGTCCCAAGGGTGGTGGGCTCCCAGCCCCTGCCCCAGCCCCACTGCGTGATGCTCCATGTCTCCTTGGAAAGCCCATCCTTTGGCACCAGCATGGAGAGGGCTCCTGGGCGACCCCAAATGTCCCATCTCTCATCCCCACTCGATGCACGTACCTTGACGGAGAAGGCGAGTGCCACGAAGCCGAGGCAGCAGAAGTTCATGTAGATGGTGTTGAAGATGGACCAGATGAGGTGATCGCGGGGCAGCAGGGAGGTGCCAGCATCGGGACACGGCTCCCGCTTGTGGGACGGCGTGGGCAAGTAGTCCTCCCGCGGGAAGGAGGTGTCCATGGCCACAGAGAGGGGCACCCCACAGCTTCACCAGCCTGTCTGGGGAGCAGGGCAGAGCGGCCCCTTTATACAGCCCTTGCCTACAGCGTGGCCTCATCTCCTCTATATATAAACCGGCAAATTACAGCCCTCCCCAGGCTGTGGTTATCACTTGGCTGGGCGCTAGGAGAAACAACGGTGGGGTTGCGAGCCTGTGGGCTTTCTATATCTAGCCTTCCTCCCGCCATGAGGAGCACAGATGGCTCCAGAGTGACCGAGGGAGAGGCCAAACTCTTGGGAGAACCGTCGGGGTGGAGCGGTGGTAGCCTTTGAAGCCAAGTGACCATGACCCCCAGGAGCCAGTACAACACAGACCCTCGGTGCCAGCACCTCTTGCTGCACCAGCTCATGTTGGTTGATGCAACCAGCCCAATCCCCCCCGATGATCTTGGCTGGGGAGACCCCTCATCTGTGAGCATTTGGGCTGCCGGATGCATTCGCTGGGCGCTTAATGCTAAACCCTTGAAGGGCTGGTTGTAGCAAAGCGCTGTGTGGTGTGTGGAGGAGCTGGAGTTGGGCCGCTGGGGAATGAGACTGCAGCCACAGAATGGGAAGATGGGTTTTATTGTGGGGGTGAGGGCAGAGCTGCAGAGCTGGTGGGCAGCATATGTTGGTGGAGCGGGACAAGGAGGAGGAGAAGGAGAAGGATGAGGACAAGGAAGAGGAGGAGGAGTACAATGAGGATGAAGACAAGGGGGATAAGGAGGAAGATGAGGATGAAGGGGAGGAGGCTGAGGAGGTGGCTGTCCCAAAGATACGTGAGGATGCTCTTCTTCCCTGCTGTAAATAAGGTGACAGGCGAGGGACTTTGGCAGGACAAGCTTTATTTGTGGCAGATGAGACCTATATGTGCGTTGCAGCTTATGTACACACCAGGAAGCCCAGCAGCTCCCTGCCACACTGCATAAGCCAAGAGAGGGGGACTGAGCCCCACATCCCAGTCTGGCCCACCCAGCCCCTTCCACACAGTGGCTGTGCTGGGACATGAAAGGGTGCGGGCAGCGAGGGGATGGGGCATTGCTCTGTGCCCCCTGTGCCACCAACCCATAGCAGGGACACTGGCATGGAAGAGGAGGAGGAGGAATGCCCTTCAGCGTGGCAGCAAGCGGGCTGGTGGTCACGTGACTCTCAGGTCCTGACAGAGACGATCACAATGATGACCATGAGGATGGTGATCACTACAGTGAGGCCCATCAGAACGGAGCAGACAATGTTCCACACCTTGGCACGGGCACCATGCCGCTGAGCACCCTCCAGGTCCCCCAGCACCTTGCAGTCACGGGCCTGTGGGGGCAAACGGGGGGCTCAGCAGGGATGGACGGGGCTGGGGACTCGTGGTGGTGTGGGGTCCTCAGGGATGTGTGGCCCTGGGGCAGGGTCACCGGGCGCTGACTGTCTCCTCCCACCTACAGTCCCTGCTCTTGGGGTTGGGGGGTCCAGGGCTGGGGGGGGACAAGGGCACCGGGATAGGGGAGACCAGATTGGGGGGGTCCCAGGGCAGGATGGCATCAGGGGAAGTGAGGATGGGGGAGTCCAGGTCTGGGGGTCCTGGGTTGGGGAATCTGGATCGGGAGAGGAGTCTGGGTGGTAAGGGAGCGAGCCAGGGCAGGGATGGCGTCAGAGGGCTGGGTCGGGAGGGACCGGATCGAGGGGTCCGAGGTGGGGGGAAAGATCCGGGTGGGGCTGGGTCGGGGCCACGGATGAGTGGGATCTCAGCGCGGGCGGGGGGAACCTCCCCGGGTCGTGGACAGCGGGGCAGGGAGCGGGCCGGGGGTCCCAAGCCGGGCCGAATCCGGGGAGGATGGGGCGGCCTGGCCAGGCGGTTCGAGGGTCCGGGGCGGCGGGTGGGAGCCCCTGAGCCGCTCCCCTCACCTTGATGGAGTAGATGAGCGCGGGGAAGCAGAGGCAGCCCAGGTAGGCGAGCCCGGAGCCCAGCAGCACGTTGAGCAGGGACCAGATCACGTAGTCCCGGGGCTGCCCGTCGGGGCCGGCGGCCGAGCTCTGCCCCCGCCCGGGGGTCTGCAGCGGGATGGACACCTCGGCCTGCCGCGGCTTCATGGCCGGGCCGAGTCGGCACCCGATCCGGGAGCGCTGGGGAAATGAAACTGAGCCCGGGCGGGAGAGGAACGAGACCCGCACCGCCCCCAGCGCCCGGACCCCACTGCGGGGCGGGGCGGCCACAGCCCCCCAACTCCCCTCCCCCGGGCCCCCCCGCCTCGGGGGGCAGCAGGAACGGCCACCCAGGGAACAGCCACCCGTGTCCCCCCCACCCAGGCTGGGGGGGGCTGGGATTGGGAGGGCTCAACGCCAAGGTTGCCTTTGGGGGGATGAAGGAACGAGATGAGCAGGGAGGGCGGTGGGCGTGGCTTTGGAGTGGCGAGAAAGTTGGGACCTCCTAGCTCCCCCGCGGTTCCTGGCAGCCCCCATCCCGCCATGACCACCTCAACCGTGGGCAGGGGGGAGCAGAGGGTTTGGGCTGGAGGTCTCAGCACTCCGGAAGCTGTGGGGCATGTGCATGATGGCATGTCACAAACACCATCCTCCTGCCGCCACCCCTCCAAGCCCCTTCCAGCTGTACTTCCCTGCTCAGACCGGCCTCCCCCCATCCCCCAAACTTGACTGTGCTCCAGCCCCTCCGAGGTCGAGATGCCTGGGGCAAATGCCACCTCCCGCACCCCGAAAACATGACGTGTCCAAGGAGACAGCTACAAGGGAGCTTTATTTGCCCCGTGGGTTCGTGCTGAGGAGAGCTTTCAGGGTTGGGGTGCATCAGGAGGGTGCCAAGTACACCTCCTTGTCCAGCAGGAGCAGGGAGGAGGGTCTCACAGGGGCCACACGTCTCCCCCACGAGCGAGGCAGGTGGATTTCAGATGAGCAGGATTGAAGGGAAGGAGAAACAAGGCCCTGGTGCCAGTGCTGCCTGGTGGGATGGGGTTATCAGCCACTGCCCCGTGGCGAGCTGTAGAACAAGGCCAGCAGCACGATGAGGATGATGGTACCCACGATGCCGAGGCAGAGCGCTGCCACGTTCAGGTGCTTGGCCGTCTGCCCGTAGCTGCCGGCAGCTACTGCGTCCTGGGCGATTTTGCGGTCTCTGGCCTGCGGATCAGGAGAGGGAGATGGGTAGTGAAACAGCACGAGCCGGGAGTGGCAGTGGGCTGAGGCAACATCCTGGGGTCCCTCACCATTGGGCAGCCATCCTCAGCACAGCCCAGCAACGGGACCCACTGGGCTCTGCCACAGCCCCAAGAAACCCACCCCAGCGTGGGGAAGCAGAGCTCACAGCAGCCTGAAAGTTCTTTCTTAATGGCTTATTAAAAGCCATTATGCTCCACAACACACTGCTCAGTCCTTGGAGGCGAGGGGGGGCCAGGGCAGCAGTGCAGGAGCAGGAGAGCCGGGTAGAAGAGGGGGGTCCAGTCGGGAGCGCCCACACGGCTCTTCCCACGGTGCCGACAGATGCTGACATGCGCCGCTGCGGTTATCAGGGCGCCCTTTAAAGCCGAATTCCTTTCAAGATAGCGAAGGAAAACCAGGCGGGGAGCAGCTGTTTCTTATCTCAGGTAGGGGTGAAGCTGTGCCATGGCTTCGGGAGCACTGTGGGAAGGAGCCGGGAGCCGGCAGCCCACCATGTACCCCCACTGGGAGATGGTCCAGGGCTCGCTTGAGCCCGTGTGAGAGCCGGACATACCATGCTGCCCAGGTTCCCCTGTCCCGAGGCTCTACTGTAAGATGGGCAGCTCTCCAATGGTTGCTTTGCCGGGTCATTCGGTGTGAAGTGAGGTGGGGACAGGGCAGGCTGGGGCAGGGAGAGGTGGGGAGGGACAGGGTCCTATTCGGTAGGGTGGGGCAAGATGAGACAGGGTTGGATTCAGTGTGACAAGAAGGGACAGGGTGGGGTTTGGTGGGGTGGGACAAGATGGGACAGGAAGACCCAGGATTAGGGAGCCCTGGCATGGGGGCAGGCGGTAGGTGGGACCCCCTCCCACCCCGAGTCAGGCACGGAGATGGTGGGATGGGCGAGACTTTCCCCTTACCTTAACGGAGAAGACGAGTGCAATGAAGCCCAGGCAGAAGGGGTTGCAGAACATGGCGTTGAAGAAGGACCAGAGCACGAAGTCTGGGGGGTTAGGGACGGGCTCCGGCCGAACGAAGGAGGTGACAGTGGGGCCGAAGGCGGTGGCCGGGGAACCTGCCCCATTCCTGCTGTAGGGCTGCATGTTGATGCTGACGGACTGCGGGTAACTCTCCATGGCAGCACGTCTCCAGCAGTGATCGGGGTGCAGGCTAGTTATAGGCGAGAGGAAGGGTTTGTCGGGGTGGGGCCACCTCACCTGACACCACGCAGGGCACCGGGGCGGGCACACGGGGTCTCTCAGGACAGGCTGTGGCGCAGGGTGAGCTCCGCAAGGTGGGTTGGGGGCTTAGGGCCAGGCATGGGGGAGAGGGCCGCAGCCTTGGCTGGGATCGGGGGTAGGCAGAGGGGGATGCCCGTGAGGTGGGTGATGCCGTGGGGTGGTCACCTTGTCTCTTCCCTTTGCTTTTTGCCCTCTCAGGTTGATAAGGATCTTCTGACCCTGAGCTGCGCTGCCAGGATTCCCTGGTTGCAGCAGGGAAGTGTGGCACGTGAAGTCAGCAGGGACGCGCTGCTGATGGCGGGGGGCAGACCCTGGGCTCCCAAACTCCCTTCCCCACCAGTGTTTTTGAGGGCTTTCTTGTCCCTTTACTTTTAGCATCTGTGCCGAGGTCCTGGAGCTGCGAGGAGTCCTGGGGGCTGTCAAAACTGGGCTGGGGGTGGGAAAAGAGGGAGGGCAGCTTCAAGAAATTGGCAGGGAGACAAAAACCATCCGAAACAAAACCCCACCGAGACACAGAGCTAGAAACCGTGCAGGTTTCAGCAGCACCGAGAGCCTTCCGTCCCAGTGCCTGGCTCCTGGAGGCAGAGCGAGGGGATGAGAAAGGGAAACCCAACCCTGACATTTTTCTGAGAAATGGGGATTTCCCCTTTCAGGAAGTGGGGAGGGTTAGTATCAGGGGCAAAGCTGTTTGTCACCGATGCTCACTGAACTGCGGGGTTTTGGCCATCCTGGTACTTTGAGTGTGGATCTGATGTCCTGGCCCCTGAGGTCACTTGCCCCCAACCCACAGGAAATGAAAGAGTTTTTCTTTTGTTTTTTTTGCCTCAGCTCCTTCCTGTCAGCATTGAGTCGTGGTGACGGTTGGGGGGTTGCTGCAGGAAGTGGGGAGCTGAATGGGGGATGGGCAGGGGGATGGATGGATGGAGAGGAGGAGGGCTTGGGCTCCATCGGGATTTTAGGGGTGCTGGTACTCCGGCCCCAACACCAGATGTGAGGTGTTGCCAGAAAGGCCACTTGCATTTTTGGGTGGTCAGGGGGTCCCTCCGTGGGGTACCACCTGCTTCCCTGGCTCGCACGGAGACAGAAAGACCTGCAGCATCGGGATGTTGGCGGGGGCAACCAGCATGGAGCAAGTGCCACCAGTCGGTTCCTTGTCCATCGCCTCCGAGCCCCTGTGTAGTGACCTTGTTTCCCACAGCCCCCCAGCACACGTGGGATTAGCTGTCCCACTGACACAAGCACCCAATGAGACTCCTACCTCTGCGCCTGATTTCCAGGTGCTTCTTTTATTTGCCCTTGAACCTGAACAACTGTGACGCTCTAAAGCAGAGAGACAAAGTTCAACCCATGTTGTGTTACTGCTGCTGCTGGCTGGGTGCCTCAGCCAGTCCCTGCTCCCATCTGCACCCCTGGCCCCCAGGGAGACAGCTCGATCCCTGGAGATGCTCATGCACAGGGTTAGGGGGAAATGCAATGGGTGAGGGCTTTTGGGGAGAGTGCTGGAGGGAGGCTGCGGGAAAGCAAAGCGCTTGGGGTGGTGGGTGGCTTTTGCACACCTGGAAGGAAGGGTCTGCAGGGCGAGTGGGGGACTGTCAGGTTTGGGGGGGACACGTTTGTTTGGCTGGGTTGAGCGTGGTTTGCCGAGGGCCCCACCGCTCGATCAGGGCTCGATTCTGTCGATTCTGTCAGTTCAAGGGCTTGGTGGCCACTTGCCAACAGCTTGAAGCAATTTCTCTAAGAGCACGAACAGGCTGTTTGCTCCTTTGTGCACTCTGCCCTGCCCCTCCCCTCTGCGGGGTGGCAGCCCCAGGATCGGGTAGATTTACCCCAGAAAAGGGCTTTGATCTCTCTGCTTTCAATGCCAGCCCATGCTGGCTATCCCACCTGGCTCCCTCCTGGCACCCTCTGGGATCCGGTGCCCAGGAGCATCCCCACGCTGGCAGTCCCCAGTTGCTCTCTGTGGAGGCATGGGATGTTTCATAGATGAGCCAGGGGGGTGAGGCGCTGTTCCTCCCGCTCCACTTCTGTCCTGCTTCAGACTGGGATATGGGACCGGGACCATCCCAGCAGGTTTTGGGCTGTGGAGCATCCCCATGAAGATGTGCTGAGGGATTTTTTTTTCCCACGTGTTGGACAACTGAGGAGCTGGGGGTGGGAGGGAAAGAGCTCGGGGGGGCGGGGCGCATGGTGAGCCCATATCCCGGCACCAACCTAGGTGGGCATCAAAACTCCCTGGGGAAGTGATGTGCTGTGAAGGATTTGGGCAGAATAAGGCTGAATCTGGATCCGCCAAGGTTGGGGAGAGGAGGGAGGACTGTGCAGGAGCAGACACAATCCAGCACACCCCCCACTGGCACGCTGCCAGCCCCTTGTATAATGGGACGCGGCTGCTGCCAGCGCTGTAACGAGCTGGTGCTGCCAAGAGCCTGAAAGGTCAGGGCGATGTTTTTGAGCAGGGGGCTGCTGAAAGGCTTCCCAAACCCCCCCTACGCCTGGATGGGGATACTTGATCCAGAGTCCGCTGGTGGGCACGTTGGGGGCCTGCGAGCTGGGAGGGCAGCGAGCAGCCTGGGCTCAGCTGGGAGCAGGGCTCATGCTTGTTTGCTCTTACGGGAAGAAGCGGAGGAATAAATGATTCACCAGGAGATTCGTGCCAAAAGATCTTGCAACAAATAACCATTGTGTTTTGCAGGCAGGATTTCTGATGTCTTACTCATGAGCCCAGCTTCTTGGAAGGAGCTTGATGTTCTTGGGGGGGGGGGGGGGGGGATGGGGGGAGAAAAAGGAAAAAAAGAAAAAAAGAAAAAAAGGCTTTTTTTGTCCCATCCTTGTGGGGCCCCAGCCCCAGGAGCTGCATCTGCCGAGGGCGAGGAGCACAGAGGTTTTCAGCGAGCGGGGAAAGGGGGAAGTCAGGCCAGCCGCATACTTGAAGCTCTGCCAGGTGGGCTACAGCCAGAAGGTTTGGGAGGATCTTGTCCGGGTCACTTTGGACACCGCTGAAGCCGGGTAGCTCCGTGCCATGTGCTGGCAGCTCCGGAGACATGAGGATTCCTGCCGCTCCCCAGCAAGCCCTACAGCGAGGCGCCAGGGATGGCCTGAGCGAGGTCTTGATGCTGTGAAAGCTTCGCAGGGGAGGAGAAAAGGAGGTCTCTGTCTCACCTCACTCCAAAAGCAGCCCTGCCTGGTGATACTCCCATCGCCCGGTGTTCCCAGCACTGCCCATCAATCAGGGCTGCATTGTGCAATCTCTCTCCCCCCTGCAGCAAAGCACTTTGGGATGCAGCCACACCACCCACAGCTTCCCTTTCCTGCTGGAAGCTTCCCCGCTGTCCCCTGCATGGATATACACTCACATCCGAGCTCATCTTGCTCAAGCCCTTTGCACAACACCCTGTCCCAAAATCAAGCTTGCTCCCAGCTCTGCTTGCTCCTACCCCCCTTCCCGCAGGTCGATGGGGGAGTTGCTCCCAATGACAGCCCGGCAAAGCCAAGGCACTACCCACATCCTTGGGATGAGCCTCGCAAGCGATTTGCATCCCGTGCAAAAGCAAGCACCCAGGTTCACTGAGCCTGGTGCATCCTTGAGCGTCATCTCTTGGATGCGCTGTGCCAAGGCACAATTCCCCTCTCCAGGCGCATCCCCAGGACAGGTGCCAAGCTGGCACCTTGAACTGCCCCCAGCTAAAATAAAACTGAGCCAGGGGAAAAAGTGAAGGAAACCTTTATTTAAAAGTTTTTTCTCCAAACGAGGCACTTCGTAGAGGCACTTGGGGTACAAAACAAGAGTGAAGCAGCAAGCAGAAAAGTGTGCTCTCTCCCCCTGCCGCAGCGAGTTTGTGGGTGCTCAGCTCCTGCCAGAGGAGAGGTGTTTCCAGGCACTTCCAGGGAAGCCAATGAGAGTGGCCATCAGAGAGGGCTCCACAAGGGCTCAAACAGCAAAGAAAGTGGTACAGGACCCCAGTGGGCTCCAGGGACTGCAGGGAAGACATCCCCCCCCCAGTTCTGAGGGGTGACAGGGGCTCCCAGCAGATGTAGGGGGGGATGCTCTGCCCACACAGCCAGGAAAGGGCTAAGTGGGACCAGAGTAGGGGTGATGCTCCTGCCCCACGTTGTAGTAGTTCACCGCAGTGATGACGCCGCTAGCGAGCAGGGCGATGACGAGGATGACGAGGAAGATGTTGAGCAGCAGGGCGGTGATGTTCAGGTACTTGGCGGTGGAGCCGTAGCTGAGCGCCCCGCTGTAGTCACCCAGGACTTTGCGGTCCCTGGACTGGGGGTAGGCAGAGGGGAGAGTCAGTGGGGCTGGGTGGGGGGAGGCAGTGGGAGGCTCCAGGCTGCAGCAGGGTGGTGCTGGAGGGGCTGTGCGGGCCTGAGCTGCCACGCTGGGCTGAGCTCCCCACTTCTGTGGGGGCAGGGGTCCATAGAAGCGGGGGTGCTCTGGGATCCTTTGGGCACCCTTGGACTTGGGGCTCTGTGGGGTCCATGGTACTACGTGGGCCTGGAGGCTCCAGGGGTCCACGGGGTGGGAGATCTGTAGTGGGCTTTGGGCACCCATAGTTGGGGCTCTGTGTGGTCCCTGGGTGCTCTCGGGAGCTGGGGGCTCTGCGGGCTCCATGGGGGCTCCCTGGGGTCCCTGAGTGCTCCATGGGGGCTCTGTGGGATCCCTGGGTCCTCCTGGGGGTTCTGTTGGATCGCTGGGGGCTCTGTGGGGTCCATGGGTCCTCCCAGGGCCTGGGGTCTCTCTGGGGTCCATGGGTCCTCCTGGGGCCTGGGGTCTCTTTGGGGCCCATGGGTCCTCCTGGGACTGGGGGCTCTGTTGGATCCCTGGGGGCTCTGTGGGGTCCCCAGGGGCTCTTTGAGGTCCATGAGGCACCCGGGTCAGGGTCTCTCAGGGGTGCACGGAGCTCCCTGAGTTTGGGGTCTTTCTGGGGTCCCCGGGGCTCCTCGCCCCCCGCTCCCCCCTTCCCGCGCAAGCACCGCCCGCCCCCCACCCCCGCCGCCCTGGGGCCCCCCTCACCTTCACGGAGAAGACGAGCGCCATGAAGCCCAGGCAGCAGACGTTGGCGTACAGCGCCGAGCACAGGGACCAGACCAGGTGGTCGCGGGGAGGGGGCGGCGGCTCCACCGACACCACGGTGCTCCGCGGCAGCCCCTCCATGTCTAGCCCCTCGGCCAGCGGCTCGTACGGCGGCAGCGCCGACCCCAGCGACCGCTCCATTCCGGTGGACGGGGCCGCGGCGGGAGGGGCGGGCGGGCGAACCGCGGCGGTTTCGATTCCCCGAGCCCGGGGATGGATGGGGCGGTCCAGGGCCGCCCCGTCCGGGCTCCCCTTCCTGGGGAGGGGAAACCCCCCTCCCCTCCCCGGCGCGGAGATCCCCCGGCCTTTGTTACCCGCCGCCTTCTCTGATCCACCCCTCCCTTCCCCCGGCCCTTCTTTGCCTCCTCTCTGCCCCACTTGCCCCTTGCCCGCTTCTTTGCCCCTGTCCTTTTCTCTGGTCCCTTCTTGGCCCCCTTCCCACTCCCATCTTTCTTTACCCCTTTTCTCCCTCCTTCTTTCTTTCCCCCTTCCCCCACTTCTTTACCCCCTTTCTCGCCCTCTTTCTTTGCCCCCTTCATTGCAGCCCCCTTTTGTCATCCCCTTTAGCCCATTCTTTGCCCCCCTTTTCTTTGCCCCCTTCTTTCCTCATCCCTTTCTCTGTCCCCTTCTTTGTCCCCTCCCAGGGTGGCTGTCTGGGGTCGACCATGAGTATTTGGGGGTGCTTGGTGACAAAAGCCCAAATAAAGTCCCCTCCCCACAGCACTGGGACCCCACCCTTCCCTTCCCACCTGTAGCCCCGACCCCCACTGCTGGCAGTTCGATTTTTGGTGCATGCAAGGGGTCAAAGCTGATGGGACAAGACTCTGCGGCCCATAAAGTTTCTTGCTTTTTCGAGGAGAAGGATTTTTGGCAGACATCCTGGCTGGGATTATCATCCCTTTGGCATGGAGCAGATCACCGCTCCCTTCATTTTTTTTGGAGGGGGTGTCTTCCCAGAAACCTCGTCAAGGCAGGGCCGAGCACATCATCGGCACTGGCAGGAGGCAGGATGTCGTGTGAAGGGCTCAGGCTTGTGCCTGCCTGTGAAATCTCCAAAATCCCACTGGAGAGGGGAGAGTGGCTTGGGGAAGCACTGGCTGGGGCTGCAGCTGGCTGCTGGCTCATCCCCTCCAGCTCCATCACCCTTTTCCAGGGTCCGAGCAGCCAAGAACAAACCCCGCTTATGTGGAGGCACCCAGGCCTGGCTCTGACTCTAAAAATAGGGGGGGGGAGTCCAGAGGGTGCCAGGTGTTGGGGATGTCATTGGCGACCCACGGAAAGCCCTGTGGTCCTCAGGGCACCACCCCTTTTACGAAAATTCCCCTCCCTGTGCAGCCTGACGGTGTACTTATAACTTGGTAGCACAATCTAATCCACCTTACACACTGCGGTGTAAAGAGAATGTTTTGCTGGCAGCTCCGGGATTGTTCATGCTTAGATAAAGCACACTGAAGGACAGACAGCCCAGCCATGGAGAGAAGGATTGCTCAGGTCAACCAGGCTAACGCCAGCATCCTAAACACCACTGGCATGGCTTTGAAACCCTCCCAACATCATACGGTGTTGCAGATCGGTAACTCGGGCAGGTCTGACTCCAGGGACAGACAGACTGACAACCACGCAGACAGAAAGAGGCAAAACTGGAGTCACCTGGCAAAGCATGACTGCAGTTCGCCATCGGTAGCGCGGGTGCTGGGCACCACGGCCCTTGACCCCCTGTCAGGGCACGTTCGGGTGCCCCGGTTGTGCTGGGACATGACACACATGAGTTATTTGCCCATGTAATTCTGCACTTTGTGCCCCAGACTCTCCTCGGTTTGCACAGACCAGTCACAACCATTTTGGGACTTCCCACCATGTTCCCAAACCTCCTGGCCCACCCCCGGGGCCTGGCAGGATGGGAAAGGGGCTGAAGTTCGGTCCTCTGAGTGAAGTCTGAGCATACGGCTGTGCAGAGGTGCAAAAATCGGAATGGGGGGGGGGACGACGACACACAGCTTCGTGTGCCCGGACATCTTCAGCATCTGTCTATTTGGGAGAGCCTTGCGCGGAGACCCCCTTCATCCCGGCCTCCTGCTCCCGGCTGGGCAGCCCTGAGCCCCCCGCCCCAGGACTCAGCGCGGGGCCGCCACCAGCGGAGCGCTGCCACTTTCCCCGCCTGTCTGTCCAAACTGGGCTTAATTACGACCTAATTAAGCTTTCCGTTGAAGGAGCCGAGCGCAGGGAAACAAAGCCTGAGCGCTGGTGCCCTCTAGTTTCCCCGGCTGTGATGTCTTTTTTTCCCTCCAGTAACGACGGTTTTCTCGCGTGTTTTCATCGCAAGGAGGAGCTGCTGCCTCGGCCCGTGCAGTGGGAAGGGCGTAATAAATAAGGGAAAAAGAACCCGCCGCGGAGGGAAAAACCAGCCGGGGCAGCGGTGAAGTGAGTTGTGGCCGGTCTCAGCCTGGCTGAGCACAGGTGCCCGGGGAGGGGGTGCAGGGCCGTGGCGAGCAGCTCCGTGGAGGTGGTGCAGCCCGTAAGCCTCTGGCGGCATAATTAATAATGATCGCTAATTACAGCTAGGCTTCGCGCAGGACGAGCTACAGCCTTCGGGCTTCCGGATGGCCCCGCTGGCAGAGGCGGCCTCGAGGCCAAGGGGGGCCCGCGCACCCGGCGAGAGGGACCCTGGAGACCCCATCCCCCGTCCCCATGTGGCACCTGTACCCAGCGAGAGGGACCCTGGAGACCCCATCCCCCGTCCCCATGTGGCACCTGTACCCAGCGAGGAGGACCCCGGGACCCCATCCCCGTCCCCATGTGGCACCTGATCCCGGGACCCCATCCTCCGGGGATCCCTGCCCCCAGCGGGGGGGCTCCCGCTCCCCCCCCCACGGACCGGGCCGAGCCCGCAGCCCCCTGCCGCGGCCGCGCGGAACGTACCACCCTCGCCGAGAAGGAGGGGCCAGGGGGCGGTGCCACCGCCGCATCTCCCGTACCGCCGATCGCTTTTCCTCCCGCCCCTCCGCCGTCCCGCTCTCCCGCCACGAAGGGACGGAGGCAGGAACGGGGCCAGGGACACAGCGACCCCTCCCCTCCAGGGCGCCCCACACGGCCCAGCCCGCGGCCCCTCGCGGGGATGCCGGCCCGTTGGCCTGGAGACGCGCGGCGCCTCGGAGGGCCCCTCCCCCGCGAGGCGTCCATTGGCCGCCGGCCGACGCCGGGCGTCTCGCCATTGGCGGGTGGCGCCGTCGCTCGGGACGAGGGGGCGGGGCGACATAGCCGCCGGGGCGGGGCGGCTCCGGCCCGCAGCACCCCCGGCCCGCCGCGGCCCCGCTCATTCATTCCCCCGCCCGCGGGTGCCGGCGCGACGGGGCGGCGGCGATGCAACGGGCGGCCGGGGGCTACCGTGCCGATCCGCGCCGCCGCCCCGCTGCCCTCGCGGCCGGCCCGTAGCGAGCGGGCTGGGCTTGGGCGGGCTGGGGGCCCCGATGGGCCGGGGCTAGGCCGGCGGCGGGGGCGATGCGGGCGGCAGGATGCCGAGGCTCCCGGTGAAGAAGCTCCGGAAGCAGCTGAAGCTGCTGCTGCTGCTGGTGCTGCTCACCTTCGCCGTCTGGTTCACCTACCTCCACATCAGCCTGGTGCGCCAGGGCCGCGCCCTGCGCCTCCCTTTCGCCTACGGCAGAGGTAACTGGGAGGGGGGGAAGGTGGGCGACATCCCTCCTCTCCCCTTCTCTCCTCTCCCTGTCTCTCCTCTCCCTACACCCCTCCGCAGTCGGGGGTAGTACTGCTCCCTCCCCTGGCCCCTGTCGCCCCTCGGTGCAAGGCATTGGTGGGGTTTGGGGTTGCCCCCCAGAAGGTGGTGGGTCCCCCATCTCCCATTGGACGGCCAGCTCATCCCCCCGGGTCCGGTTCGACCCCTCCCCTGCCCCCCACCCCAACAGCGGCTTTCTGTCCTGCATCACCCTGGTGGGTTTGGGGAGTGGGACCCACCACAGGCACCTCGGCCCTGCTTTTGCCCCTTCAGGGACCAGGCTGGCTGGAGCGGACCCAGGAGGGACTCCAAAACCAGTTGGGGGTTTTACATTCCTCCCCCCTCGAGCGGCTCTGTCCTCATTTTTCCACCCGCCACTTTGGCTGCGATGACAAAGAAGGCCATTTATAGCTTCTCCTCGCTGCCTGGAAGGGGCAAGCCCAGCCCTCCCGTCCTTTCCCAAGGCTTTCCCAAGGCTTTCCCAGTCCCTCAGGAAAACATCCATCCCTCCTCCTCCTCATCCTCAGCTCCCCGAGGCCCCAGGGATGCAGCCGGGGATGCTTGGGAAGGGCAGGTGCCGGCGCTTGCCCTACGGTTGGGCTTTGCGGTTAATCGCTCCCGGCTTTCCCCTCGCAGGGCTTGGTGGGCTGCTTGGCTGGCATAAAACCACCCGAAATACTGGCGGGTGAAACTTGAGCTGTAACGTTTCTGCTTGGGCTGAGCTCGCCTAGCGGTTTGGGGTTTTTTTTTCCCCTAAAAAATACTAGAAAAGAAGGCGAGCTAGTGCTTATTTAGGCCAGAAACCGGCTTTGCTGAGCGGGCCCGAGCGGTGCTGGAGGCTGCTGGAGCCACTCAGCTGCCAAACCCAAAGTTTCTGACCATAGCAACAGCGTGATCCTGCAAATTTTGGGGCCTTACAGGGAAATGGGGATGATGGTAATAAGAGCAGCAGGAAATGAGGCCAGTGGTGTGTGGCCTCGAAGGAGGGGTGGCGGGGAGGCTGTGCCGCCGGTTTGCTTTCCTCTGCTGCGGGGCTGTGGTGATGGGACAGCTGTGAGTTACAGAAGTTGAATGTGAGCGGCTGTCCCAGTGTCTCTGCGACTATTGTGGTGTTAAGATGGGCCAAGTCCTTCCTCTTCGGGACCACAGCCTCAGGTTGAGGGGGGGAAATGGTGTGGGATAGCAGGCCCTGAGGCTGGCCGGCTGCCAAAACAGCAGGTCGGGGTTCCCTCTGGGTGCTGGGATACAGCAGTGTCAGGCTGGGATGAGGTTTTCCTCCATGGCTTCCTCTGGGGAGGATGCACAAGGTGGTGCCAATGCCTTTCTTGGGTGTTTTTGGGCGCTGGATGCGATGGGTGCCTCTTTCACACCCCCTCCCTATGTGGCCTACATCCCAGCCTGCCCCTCTGGGCACTCCGAGGGGTGCCGCAGGGTTTGCTGTGGCAGTGAAGAGATGCACAGCCTTGCTCCGGCACACGGTGGGGAGACCCTGCGGCTGCATGGCTGTGAGATGGAGGGGCAGCCGGCAGCCAGCTTTGGGGGGAGAAGATGGGGGAAGAGATGGGGAGGGCATGGTGGGGGTCACAGCTTGGGAGGCGCTGGGTGAAGGCCGCTCTCTGGCAGCATTTTCTGCTGGTCTGATGATGGGGTTTGGGCTTGCCTCGTGCCGTAGGGAGCAAGGACATCTTCTCTGGCTGGGGTGCAGTGAGATGGGCGCTGCTCTGGCAAAGACAAACCTCTCCTGGGCTGGATCATGCCCCCCTCTGCTGTCCAGGACTGGGTTCTGGGGAGATGCTGCTCCTTGCGCTGGGATTTTTCCATATTCTGAGTGAACGCATGGCAAAGCCAAAGTTTAGGTCCCGTGGAGCCTTTCTGGAAGCAAGGTGATGGGGAGGGGGTGGGTTGAGGCTGGGGAAGGGATCCAGGCACATACAGGTGGCCCCCAGCCCTGCTGTTGTGACCCAGCAGTTGGAAAAACACCGAGTGGAGTACCAAAAAAAAAGTAAACAATTCAATTAGAGGGGTGTTGCAGAAAAAAGCTTGGTGAGACAGTTTGGGGGAAGAGGGGAGGGTTTGGGGTTGAGCCACCTGAGAGCCGAAAGGCAGGTGCTTGTCCCAGGAGGGGGAGAGGTGGGCTGGGGAGGGCGCGGGCTCTTCAGCATCACTGTAAGGGGCTGCGCACCGAAAGGTGCCTGAGATTTGGAGATGACTTTAGGGGTCTTTTTTTTTGGCCCCTGTGAGCCAGAACCTGGTGCCAAGGACTCTGCCTGGCTTGTGGCAGACTGTGATGAAAGGGTTAATTGCTCATTAGATGAAGCCTCACCCAGCAGAGGTACTTTGTGGGGGCTGAAGGTGCAGGGCATGAGGCGTCTTTGGAGCTTGGCGGGGGGGCCAGAGGGGGGGCTTGGGGTTGTAAGGTGGGGAGGAGCGGCAGCAGGGTCTATGCATGTTGGGGAGCACAGTGAAGGTATGGGGAGTTGTTTGGGGTTGTACCAATGTCCCCTTTGCCCATGGAGGGGTCATGCATGGTACTGGAACATCCAGGAACTGGGCTGGGAGCCGTGCTGGTGCTATGTCCCTGATAAAATACCCCCCCCCACACACACGCCTTTTCTTATCTTCTACAAGTAGATAATTACCCTTCTCTGCCTAATTGAACACACAGATTCCTCATCTGAAATAATGAGGCTATTACTGTGTTCTCGTGGTTGGAAACCGCTCCGAGTCAATGGGGTGGAAGTGCTGGTGTGCCAGGTAGAAAGGGGAGAGGGAAGGGAAAGAAAGGGAAGAAGTCGGAGGAAGTGATGGTAAAAATCTGTCGGGGTAAAAATAGCAGGGTGTGGGGGTGGTCCTGCTGCCCCCAGCAGCCAACTTGCCCTGCACATGGGGGGGCACTGCTGGTGCTGAACAAGCAGCGGTGCTGGGATCCAGATTTTGGGGAGGGTTTTGCAACCAGGAGAGCATGGGATGTGTGCTGGAGGATGCCAGATCCAATTCCTGGCTAAAGCAGGGCTGTCTTGGAGGAAAACCCAGCTCCAGGATGCGGTGCTAGCAGGTTTGGGGTGCACATGTCCTCGTGAAGTTTGTCTGGGCAAGGTGCTGCTGGTGCGTGGGCACAGGGGATCCCCTCTGCCGCAGTCATCCCAGAAATGCTTCATGCGGATGCTCTTCGTTAGGCTCAGCCCGTTGTTGCCTGCAGAGCCTTGTCCTTGCCTGTCCCTCCCTGGGGATGTGTCCTTGGGGTCTGGTGTGAGCTGGAGGGGAACATTTGGGGCAAGGCACGGTGGCATTTCCCCTAAACTATGGGGGATAAGGGCACACCTCTTTTGGGCAGAGCGCTTGCGATGTGCCCTTTGATTTTTAATTGGGAGGCTGAAGTGCCACAAACCGCGATGGGTTTTGTTCTTGTTGTCAGGAGTGCCGGGAGCAGGTAGGGGAGATGAAGAGCAAGAGCCCTTTGAAGAGGAAGGCAGTGGGATTTGCAAGGGGGCTGGGTGCTGCTTTCCTTTCGGCATCGCTCCACACCCCTGATCCCACTCAGAAAAGCTGTTTTCCCTAGACACACACCCCCTCGGCACAGCGTTGCTGTGTGGGGCAGAGCTGGTCCCATCCCTGCTACTGGCCTGGTTCTGGGCTCACTGGGACCGGCTCTGCAGCCTGGAAGCCCCGCAGCCCTCATCTTCCGTGTGGGGCTGTGGCCCGCTTTGCCCTGGGCTCCTTGCCCTGGGCTCCTTGCCCTGCTCCTCTCGGGTGCCCTGCGGCCCTGAATGGGCTCTTTGTCACCGTTCTGGACTTGCCAAGAGTGAGCCGGATGGAAAAGGAGGCGGATGGATGGACAGACGGACGGACGGACGGACAGGCGAGCCCTGTCCCTTGCTTGGGAGGAGGGGGGACTGCGAGCATCTTGGGGCTTTTTGGCAGGTGATGGGGGAGAAGTGTGGGGGAAAAAAATTGGTACATGCCTGTTTTGGGTTGTTTGAAGGCAAAAACCTTGCTGTCCAAGGCATGGTGTGCTGTGAACTACCCCACAATGGCTGTGGTGCACCGCTCGGTGGGACGGGACAGGGTGTCTGGGCCTCATCCTGTCTCTGATCCGGCCATCTGTCCCTGTCAGGGATGCTTCACCCTTTGCTGTGCCCTCTTTGGTCCCTCCCCAGGGCAGGGGTGCTGTGGATGTGCATATCGCTCCGGCCCCAGCAGGAGTGATGGTTTCAGCACACGTGTGTCCATTCAGGATGGGTCCGTGGCTCCCGCTGCACCTTGACAATGGCAGGAGGAGAGCAAAGCTCTGTCTCTCCTCAGCCATGGAGGCTCTTCCAAGACCCGTCAGCTCAAGTCCTTTTAAAAACCACAAAGAAAAGACATGAAACAACCCAATAAGAACTCCTGCATCCCCTCTAACATGGATCTTTGCTGTCCCATTAACTCACTATGCTGTTTTCCTCCTCTCCGGGCTTCTTTGGGAGTCTCCTCAGCGTCAGAGCCACTGATGCTCTGCGCCAGGCTGGGATCACCTCCTCTGTGCGTGGGGAAAGGGATCCCTACGAAGGGGCCTCTGGAAAGGCGTCTGGCCAGCGCCGGGGGTGGCTGGTCTGCAGCATTTTTCCTTGTGCCATGCCAGAGTTGAGTCGCTCCGGGAGCATCCCAGGGAGGGCATTGAGAGACCTGTAGTTCTCCTCGCCCTGCACAGCATCCTGGTGGATTCGGCACAGCCAGGCCCTTCGCTCACTGCCTGTATCCCTGGGGGCTGGGCTGGGGGGGGTTGGGGGGGGCTGCAGCCCTCTGTGCTGCCAGCTTTGGCATCAAAGAGGCGATTGAGGGAGCGCAGTGATGGGGGATGGGGTGTGAGGAGCAGGTGGGTCCTGGCATGCCGGCACTGATGCGATGCAGAGGAGCCCTGTCCCACAGCCAGCTGGTTCGATGCCATCTGAGCCCATAGTGGTGTTTTGGGGGTGCTTTACCCTTCCCAGAGCTGCCATGCGTCTTCCCTCCATTCCTTCCCTGTGCTGTGCTGCAGCTGAACCTCTCTGGAGCAGCCCTTTGGGATGGGACAAGCAGCTGCCCTGAGGTGTTGGAGGACAGATCCTCACCCCCCTCCAACAGGAAACGTGTGTGGTGCATCTCACGTTGGAGCTGGCACCAAACGGAGCGATGCTGGAGGAGACAGGGGATGGAGGGCAAGGGACATGCAGTGAGCTGGGAGGAGTTGGGGGTTCTGGGTGCTGTCTGTGCAGGAGGGGTTTGGGACCCTGAGCTGAGCATGGACATGTCTACCAGTCCTGGTGGGCGTCTGTCAGTTTTAGAGGTCTTGTGGCAGCTCCACTGCTACCCCCAGCGATTCCATATCGATTTCCATCGTGCTGGCTGAGGGGATGCCACGGAGCAGGGAAACGGCGCAAAGCAAATGGCGTTGGGGCAGGGGGCCGGGAGAAGAGTCCCCTCGCTCCTCCAGTTCCTCGGCAAGGCACCTATGCCTTGAGGTGGTGACCCGGGGGCTGAAACAAAGCCCTGTTCTCAGCTGCTGCGGAGAAGGGCTGTCCGGGGCCTTATGCTGCAGCCCTGTGCGGGTCACAAGCCCCCAGTCTCCCTGGCCCCAGCAGCATCATGTGGTGCTGCTCGCTTGTCGCACCCGTGTGAGCAGCGGGTGCCTGCAGTGGTGCTGGCAGTGGGCCCAGCAGTGGTGCTGGCGGCACAGCAACATTTATCCCACTGTGTTTTTGTGGCAGCACGAAGGGGTTTGTGATGCTGGCTCCTTGCTGGCTAATGCTAATTGCTCTGCAGCTCATTAGGAGGATGGGTGGAGGGTGCTGGTGCTGCTCTGCTCTGGGGCTGTGTCTGTGCTGGGGAGCGCCGGGCTGTTGGTGATGAAACTGGTGGGTTTAATGAGAGTGCTGGTGCTGCCACCGTGTCTGGGTCTGAATGTCACTGCACTTCATGTTGCGTGCCCCCATTCAGCCCTTGGGGGTTGAGTCCCTAGCGATGGGCACAGTTTTCCACGTCCTGGGAGGACGGGGTCGTGCCGTGTGTGGAGTGGTCCTGTGTGGCCAGGGGATGCTGCGGCTCATGGCTCAGGGGAAAGTTGTAGCAGCTCCGCAGGGTCCAGGCTGGGCATCCCTGGGCATCGCTCTGATCCATCCTGATGTGGTTTGGGACTGGTCACTAGGCTTGTGTGCCTACGTGAAGGTAGGGAGAGATATTGAAGGTAAGGAGAGATCCTCCCAAATTCCCCTGGGTGCAAACCCAGTTAACCCCATCGGTTTCACGGCTGCGGCCCTGGTGTCTCCTCACCAGGCAGAGCCCTCAGCTGTCTGGTTTCTCAGCCAAGGAAGGCATCAGAGGTGGGCTACCCTCTTCTCTGTTCCCTGAACCCATGGCAGATGCTGGGCATGGTCCTCCCTGAGCCACCTGCCTGTTTCTGTACAAGGCCTGGAGTGTTCTCTGCGGTGTTTCCCAGCAGGGCAGGCAGAGCAGCCAGGCTGGATGCTGGAGATACATCCCTCTCCTGTCTCTCTGGGTTTGGAGAGCTCGAAAGCATCCTGCAGAAGTTCAGAGGTCAGGACATGTGCAGACCTCGCTTGGATGATGGATCTCAAGGGATGTCAGCTCGGACCTGGGGTACTCAGCATGCCTGGCCCATGGTCCTCAGCGCCCTGACCTTCCAGGTGGTGTACCAGCACCTTCCCAAGCAGTGGTTCCTCGTGGCAAGGCATCCATCCTGTCCCAGCTCTGCCCTGGCATTTTTTTTTGCATCTTAATCCTTCAAGGAAGGTGACAATGTATGTGCCCATGAAGGTCCCTTGGCAATCTCATGTGTTAGCCCCCGAGCCTCCTGCAGCAGCTGGCAGCAGGAATTCAGGGAATTAACCCAGGGCCTTGTGTTTTCCAGCCTCCAGAGGCTTTGTCGGATCTCTGAGTGTTGGGGCTGATGGGTCTGCAATGCTCCTTCCCCAAGCTGGGAAGGGGAGGTGGGATGAAGTTAGCCCTCGGGGTGGGCAGCAGGGGACTGGTGCTCCTCCTGCATCACAGCTCATCCCCTGTTCCTCGGCGTCAGGCTGTGCTGGGGAGCAGTGTCGGGGTGCTGAGGGCAGCAGCACATCCCAGGCTCGTGTTTCTGTGAGTGCTAAAGCCCACTTCCAGCTCTGGTTTGGACCCCAGGACTTGGTATCGGTGGGGATCCTCCAAGCTCCAGCTGTGCTTGGGTTTCTCCTTGCCTTGCTCCATCCCCTGTGTGTGGGGGTTGGTGCTGCTTCCCCCAGCTCGTGGCTTTACCGGGAGGCAGGCATCTGGGGTGAGATGTGGCTCTGAACACGCTCAGATGGCTTTGACAACCTGCTGCAGCCCAATCCACCAGCACATCAGGGATGGATCGTGGCGAGGCTTCTCGAGGCTGGAGGCAGCTCCCACAGGTTCTGGCATCTCCCCTCCAGCACGGATTTTGCTGCAGGAATGGGGAGACAGCAGGGCAAATGGTCGCTCCCGGGGGGTATTTCTTGGAGCACCGAGGAAAAAAAAAATCCATCCATCTCCTTTTCCATCCCCCAGGTCACGGTGTGCTCCTCGGCGTGGCTGATGGGGAGCTGTAGGCTCCCGCCTGCAGCAGCACCGAGGCTTCTTTGCCGGCACGTCCCCCACCACAAGGGGGGGCTGGCCAAGATGTCAGTGCCATGTAGGAGACGTGGGTCTGGGAGACCAACCCTGAACTCCTAGCTGTGCCCCACGGGGCACTTCCTAAACTTCTTAAATGCCTTTTTTTGGAGGGGAGGTTTAGTACAGCTTTTGGGGGGATAGAGATCAGATGTGATGCTTTGGTGGGATATAATAATTTCTCCAGTCTGGGTCAGCTCCCCTGCATCCTTACTGGGGCCCTGCAGGGGCTGGGGGCTTTACAGGGAGCCAGGCTGAGGTGCAGGGCAGGCAGGGAACAAGCTGGTGGGGAGCTGAAGGGACTGGGGAGCCTTGCAGAGGGCTGTATTACAGCAGGACCTGACTCCTGGCTCTGCACATCTGCTCTGGAGCATCAGCTTGGTGTGAGAGGGGCTGGAAATAATACAGGGCCTGTTTCCTGGATCCACCCCCTCACCCCCAGCCGATGTGCTGGGAGCTTGGGTGGGAGTGTGTTGTTTCTCTGCTCACTGGCTGAACCCCAGCACTGGGTGCCCCTTGGGGTCTGTTTTGAGGGAAAGGAGAGAGAAGAAGGGTCCCCAGGGTCTGCAGCTGATGCCGGTACCACTGCTGGTACCGCTGCCAGAGGCTTCTCCCGGAGGAAGAGTCTTGCCTGGGAGCTTGTCATGGTTCACCAGCCTGGTGCAGAGTGGGGCTGGACTCTCACCCTGCGCCTGTCTCGGATGGGAGGATGCTGGGGGGGTCCTGGGTGGTGCAGCTGCTTGTCTCCCCAGGGCCATGGCCTCCGAGCCAGCGCTCCACGTTCCTGAAGGGTCCTTGTCTGCTGCGTGGGGGTTTTCATCCTCGCATGGGCATGTTGGGGAGGGGGAGTGGAGCTGTGGCTGCAGCTGAGCAGAGCAGAGTGTGCCTGGGCGTCCCCCCCCCCACCGTGGTCCCATCCCAGCAGTTTCTCTGCAGTGGCTCCATCTGCTCCATGCGTGGTTGCCTGGTGCTGGGACCAGCATCCCACACAAGTCTCCCCGCAGGAACCTTCCCATTGAGCAGCTTGTGGGGGCCGAGCATCCAGCAGGAGGGAGAACGGGGGATTTTGGAAATCCCAGCCCTGAGCCTTTTGCAGATGGTCCTGTGAGCTTCCTCTCACCGTGCTGAGGCTGCTCAGCTCGTTGAGCAAGAGTTGTCTAAGTTTATCCCTGGGTGAGGGGTCTGAATGCATGGGAGGTGGGAACAGTGGTCCAGATGTGCAGGAGGTGGGAGCAAAGCATGTTGCAGCATGAGGCTATGGAAGGGAGATGTTAGGAGCAACTGGGAGATGGGGGGAGAGTGCATCTCTAACCGTGTCGGAGGGTTTGGAGAGGGTCCAGGAGGCTGCAGGAGGAACCGTGGCTCTGAAACCCGCCCGAAGAAAGGGGCTGTGTTTGGGGCGAGCGAGCTGTGTGCCGCCCGCGAGCGACGAGGGAGGCGGGGAGGCAGGAGCCTGTGGGTGAAAGGCCCTCTGTGCTTCCCAGCGGAGGAGGGGGTGGCACGAGAGGGGCTGATATGGCTGAGATAACAGGGAGCTGTCTTGCCCGGGGAGCCATTGCCCTGGCCTGTGCTGTGTGATGGGCTTGGCGCTTGGTCCTTGTACCCGCAGTCTCACTCTGAGGACTGCTGCTGGCCCCGGCGCGTGGGCCAGAAGCTGGTGTGACTTGGGGCCGGCATGTGCGATGGTGTGAGCATCTCCTGCCTCCTCGTCACGCTGCTAGGAAGCCGTGAGCTTGGCTCTCGCGCTCACCGGGGGAAGAGCTCTTCAGGCATCCCTGCCAAGCATCCCTTCATCGACACCATCCTTGGAGTGAGGGGGACCCTAGCTCGCCCTCTGGACCTTCCCCATCCTCTCGCCCACCTTTGTCTGGCTCTTTCTGGTCATTGATGAAGAGAAAGAGGCAGATGAGCAGAATGAATCGGGGGTTGGAGTGCTGGCTGTGTGTCCCGGGGGGATGCTGGGGGAGCAGATGGACTGGGCATGGGTGGTCATGGAGGATGCTGGGAGGATGCAGGAGAGGAAACTAAGCAGAGGGGGGTGACCTGAAATGCTCCTCCCTCCCAGCGCTGCCTCTCCCCAGTCTTCTCATACCCTCTGGCCTTCTCTTCTCCCACAGGGGTGAGATTCAGTCCAAAGGGGCTTGAGGTTTTTTGGGGAGCGAAGTGATGCTTGTCAGTACGAGGTGTCCAGTTCTGGGCTTATTGTGTCCAGTTCTGGGCTCCTTGGTATAAAAAGGACAGGGATCTCCTGGAAAGAGTCCAAAGAAGGGCTACGAAGATGATTAAGGGCCTAGAGCATCTCCCCTATGAGGAAAGGCTGAGTAAGCTGGGACTGTTCAGCCTTGAGAAGAGAAGACTAAGGGGGGACCTAATCAAAGTTTATAATTATCTGAAGCAGGGGATGCAGGGGGAATCAGCCAGCCCCTTTTCAGTGGTCTGTGGGGATAGGACAAGGGGCAATGGCTGCAAGTTGGAGCATAGGAAGTTCCGCACCAACATGCGGAAGAACTTTTTCACAGTGAGGGTGACTGAGCACTGGAATAGGCTGCCCAGGGAGGTGGTGGAGTCTCCTTCACTGGAGATATTCAAGACCCGCCTGGACGCCTATCTGAGCAATATGAGCTAGGGAGCCTGCTTTGGCAGGGGGGTTGGACCCGATGATCTCTCGAGGTCCCTTCCAACCCCTACAATTCTGTGATTCTGTGATTCTGTGCTGGCCATTCCTTCCCTGTCCCGAGGGGAACATTCCTTCCCTGTCCCCGCATGGGCTGATGGGTGCTTGTCTAAGGCTGTCTGTGGCTTTCCTACCCAGCATTTACATTGCAAGGGAAGAAACATTGGCACAGAAGCCTTTTTCTGGGGCTTTGCTGACCCCTTCTGCTGCTCCCAGGTTGTGGGTACCTGTAGAAGGGTGATTAATCCATCCTGGGAACTGGACTTGCAGCATGGCACCCCCGGCTTGCATCATGAATGGATGCCAAGTGGGGAAATACCATGGGAGCCAGGTTTGTCTCCTCCAAAGCTGGGGTAGAGACCCTGTGCGGGTCCCATAGAGCGGCTGCTGCGTCCCAGCCCTGGGCAGGTCCCCTGGGAGCACTGAGCTTGTGGCCACGATTAATCCAGAGATCAGCATGGCGGGGAGGCAGGGATAACGCACCCAGAGCTCTGTGCTGGAGCAACATCTGCGGCCTCAGCACAGCGAGGATCGGCTTTATTCCCCCTGCCTGCGCTGGCAGGAGCATCCCTGGCAGTGATGGGGGTGGGGTGGAGCTTCTCTCGAGCAGGGGAGATAAAGGGAGAGCGCTGGGTCTGATCCCAGTCCTGCTGCCATGCTCCTCATCACCCTCCGCAGGGCGTGCGCAGAAGGTGGGGATGAAGATGGGTGAGGGGAGGAGGGCAGCGGGGAGCTGCCAGGAGCAGACAGAGCTGCCAGGGGCTGAAGAATGGCTGAGAGCTGAAGAAGGGGCTTTAGAGCTTAATTTCCTGTCCCTGCCGTGGGGATGGGATTTGTGCTGCCATCTCCAAGGAGACGCTGGCTGCAAGGCCGCTGGAATACTAATAGCATGGGAGGCGTGCGGCGGGGGGTCTGCAGCACCCCCGGCCCCTCCTTGGCCAGTGGCAGGGTCTGAAACCTGCAGCTCCCCACCATGGCAGCCACCGAGGCTGGTTTGCTTCGGGAGGTGGGGGGTGGGTTCGAGCCCCCCAAGAGTTGCTGTTGGGGAAAAGAGGGTGTGAGGGCCAGGGGGGCATCTTGCCTACCCTCGGGAGGGGGCTGATGACCCCTTTGCTGCCAGGCATGTGGCTGGGGCCGCACTGCTGCTTGTGATGTCTGGTACCTCCCCTTTCACTGCCTGAAGAAGATGGGTGGGAGCTGCAGTGGGGAACCCCTACGTTGGGGGTAATTAATGCAATGCATGGTAACGATGTCATCTATGATGGGGCTGTTGGGAAGATCTCTGGTGCCTTTAGTGTGGCGTTGGGGGTGGGAAGATGGCCTTGAGGAGAATATGCCTGGGGGAGCGGGGCTTGGAGCCAATGTGCTCTAGGCAGAGCTGGGGATGCTCTGGGCAGAGCCGGGGATCGAGGGGCAGGGGAGCAGGGATGGGGGGCGAGATCCCGTGACAGCTTATGTCAGGAGCTGGGCTGTGGGGGGGCGCTAATTAAACCTGATGTGATGAGCTGTTGCAAGCTGCTTAGTACTAAGGTAACAAAAGAAATCGCAGCCAGAGCCCCCCACCCTTGTCCCCCGCATCCCTCCCTGCCGGGAGCAGTGGGGATGGCAGCGTCTGCCCTTCCCAGGGCTGGGGGTGTCCCCACAAAAGGAACGGTGCTGGGGTGGGGAGGACACAGGATGGGGTAGGAGTGCAGCGTGGTCTCACCCCTGTTTCTGCTCCCCTGGCAGATGGCGAGAGGCTGGGGGAGGTGACTGATGCGGGCAGGCGGCCGGTCGCAGCACAGCCGTCGGCACAGCGGAGGAGAGCTGAGGACTCCAGCGAGAGCCGCGAGGAGGAGGCGATGGTAATTGGAAAGCCGGAGGGTGGGCAGGTGGGAAGGGGCACGGGGAGGCCACTGGCCTGAGCCCCCCACCCACCGCATGGCCACGAGTGCGGGGTGCCTGGTCCAGCCGAGGCGGTTCTGGGGCAGAGAGGACACGGCTCTGCGTTGGGCTTGGCAACCTTCTCAGTGGAGAAGAGTCCCTGAGGGCCCTGTGCAGCTCTTGGTGCCCACCTTGTGCCCTGTGGCCATGCTCCCCGAGGAAGGGCACAGCACCACCCCGCTGCCCCCACTTCTTGCAGAGCTGCCAGTGGCAGGAAAGCCCAGTTTTGGTGGGGAAACCCTCTGCCTCCTGTGTCCTCTGCTCTTTCTTGGGCCAGAGAACCCCAAAATGGACCCACGCACCCCCAGGCAGGGTCTCTGAGCAGAACCTGGGGAGAACATCTCTCCTTGTGAGTGGCCCAGGAGGCACTTGGTATCACGGCCGTGAGGACACCCTGCTGTCCCCCTTCAACGTGTCACCCAGCCCTTGTGTGACACCCAGCTAGCCCCTGTTAAGCTGTTGTCACCAGGAGGTTTCGGAGCAGGGCAGGCAGGGGGCATGGCTGGATGGGGAAGCAGCGTGCTGGCAGCATCGCTGGCTCTGCCATAAAAAGCTCAGCCCACTGTCAGCAAATAACCCAGCCCTGTTCTCACGGTGGGGAGCAGGGCTGTCAGTGGTTCCCTCTGTCAGGCAGGGCGGTCTGAAAGTAAACAGCCCGGCCCAAAAGGACAGGGCACATGGGAGCAGAGAAATGCCGCTTCAAAAAGAAAAGGATGTGGAGAACTTTCTCCCTGTGTGCTCCACACCACGGGTCCTTTATCCCTGGGGCAGGGATGCTGGTGGCTTGTCCTCTCCATCCATCTCACCCTGGGGATGGAGAGTCATCCTGGTCCATCCCGTGGAGGGATGCAGAGGTTTCTCCAGGTGCAGGATTCACTTCGAGCTGGGCGGTAGTTGGGCGGTGAGAAGTACGGAGGGGGAAGAGCCGATCGTGCCTGGCTGGCTGGAGGGGGTGGGCGAGAAGAGGATGGTCCCCTCTCTCCTCTCTCCAAGTAAGGGACGGACAGACAGACACAGGAGGGAAGTGAGGTGCCCGGGGATGGCTCAGGCTGGTGCTGGGTGTGGACAGGGAGAGGAGAACAGCAGGAACTGCATCTTGGCTTTGCCCGGGAGGGGTGAATCCTTCCAGCAAGTGTGGGGCAATTACACCACCTCCCTAATAATGTCTTCCAAGGACACCGCTCCCCCCGCCCCCGGGACGCTAATATGTTCGTTGAGGCAGAGTTTGCTGGTTATTTATTTGGCACCACACGTCTGAACAGGCTGCGCTTTGTCGGGGCTGCGGCTCTCAGCTGGGATCAAAGCTGCGCTCTGCTTTCGGGGTGGGGTGGGGTGGGGGGTGGTGCGGTCCATCCTTGCCTGGCTGAGGCTGTGGGGGACGACGATGGGTGTGAATCCTCCTGGGATATCTGTGTCCCCCTTGGTCCTGTCCCTGAAGAGGACTGGTGTGTCCTCAGTGTGACAATGGGCCGTGACAGTGGCCGGGTCCCCATGTGCCAGGCCCAGCTTCCCATCACCCCAAGCCAGGGACAGGGTGGCAGGTCAGCAGTCGCTTTGGAGAGGGTTGGTGGCCCTTCCATCCCATGCGGTAGCTGGTCCCTTGTAGCTGCCCACGCTGCCTGGGATATAGTGGCAGAGTCAGGAAGAGGAGGATGCTCTGTGCAGGCTCTGGAGGCACGTGGCTCTGCCTTGAGCCCCCCCTTTTTGGCAATCTGGGGGCAAGTGAATGCTCATCTAACCCCTCCAAATGACGAGACATGGATTAACCTAATACTCCCCGTTAAAGGAAGAGGGGGGAATGGGGGAGCATCCTGCCTGCTTTGCCTGTAAGTGGATGTAGAGATTGCTTCGGCTTGTTTGGAGCCCAAAATACTCTGTTCCCAGTAACCCCACAGACCAGGACATTATTTGGGGTGAACAGAAAGCTCACTGTTTGGGAGAAGTTTCTCTCCTTGGCAGAGGAAGGGAAATGAGTTCAGCTGGAACATTTTTAAACTCTCCTCCCTGGGACACCTTGCCAACAGTTTCCTGCTGCCTCCTGCCCCTGCATTCCTCTGCTGTCAGCATGATGTCAACTTTCCCTTGGTTTGGCCACACTTGCATCCAAAATGAGACATTGAGGTCTAGGGAGATGTCCTGCAAGTGTGGCCGGGCTGGCCCTGACCCCCTCATCTCTCCCCTCTCCCGCGCTGCTTCCTCGCAGAACGACGGGCAGGACTGGGACAGCTGGTTTTCCAGAGGCCGATGGTCTGAGCGACTTGCCACGCATCCCAAACTCAACCTGACCAAGCTGGCTTTGCCCTGGAACGAGCAGGTGGGTGGGGGGCGATGGTGGGGGAAGAGATCTCAGGAGCAGCACCAGCCAGCCCCCTCGCCTCGGGGGGACCCCACAGCCCAGATCTCCTCTACACGGCTCCAAAACTGTCTCTGGCCATGCTGGGCCTGGCTCGCCATTGCCTGCCCAGCCCCGCGGCTCTGCCTGCTTAGCAAGGGTTTTCTCCTGGGGGCCGGTGTCGTGAGCTGGGGGGGCGGTGTCGTGAGCTGGGGGGGCGGTGTCGTGAGCTGGGGCTGGTTCGGCACTGGGAGCTCAGCCCTTGCTCGGAGTCAGGGCAGAGGAGCTGAGGTGGGTGGGTGACATCCCAGGGGCTGTCCTTGGGAGGTGGGGAGGGGGGGACATGAGTAGGACACCCCTGCTCACCTTCCTCTCCTGTCCCGCAGTACAAAGGAAAGGCAAACTTGCATGTCTTTGAGGACTGGTGTGGAGGGGCTGTGAGGCACCTGAGGAAGAACCTCCATTTTCCACTCTTCCCCCATGTGAGTCGCAGGCCAGATGGCGGTGGGTTTGGGGTGGGGGGATAGTCTTCTTGTCCCTCTCTGGCTGCTGCCACCTCTCTGCTGGCTGTGGGCTTGGTCCTCATGACCTTTGCTTGCAGGCGTTTTGGTTTGGCTCGGGGCAGGTAACTGCCAGCAGACCAGGGTTGGAGGAGAGATGGGTGATGATGGGACCTCCACATCATCCCTGTGCTATGGGAACCCGGGGTGAGGAGGAGGAGGTGGGCTGGGTGATGCTGGTGCAAGATATGAGCCTGGGCATGAACTGTTTGTGCTTTCGTGCCCCCATCCCTCCCCACCAGACCCGCACCACGGTGAAGAAGCTGGCTGTGTCACCCAAGTGGAAGAACTATGGGATGAGGATTTTTGGCTACATCCACCCCTTCAAGGATGGTGAGTGATGGGGCTTGGCAGCTCCTCCCCCTGCAGCAATGTGGAGAAGCTGCCTCCTTCCCCCTTCTTGGACCATTGGACCATGTGAGGACAAGAAAGCTCCTGGAGACAGTCCCCATGCCCCAGCTCCAGGCAGGAGGGTCCTTCTGGGGCAGGGTCCTTCTGGGGCAGAGCCCCTTTGTCCTGGTTGCTTTGCACAATGGCGAAGCCCTAGACCCAGCCAGGACAGAGACAGGAGGTGTGGGCTGGGGTAGCCCTGTCACATCCATCCATCCATCTGCCCACCCCATCCATCCACCCATACATCCATCTATCCTTCCTGTTTGCCCACCTCCCAGTGGGGCTGCTGTGGTGACCTCCTTTGCTCTCTGCAGGGGATTTCCAGTTCTCTGTGGCATCAGATGACAATTCGGAGTTCTGGCTCAGCTCTGATGAGAGTCCCTCCAACTCCCAGCTGGCTGCCTTTGTGGGCAAGGTACATGCCATTGTCCTCCACCCGCTGCCTTTCCCTGTACCGGGGGTGCTTGAGCTCCCACTGAGAGTGTCTCTTCCCTCGGGGCGCCTCACTGCTCGGTCCCGAGCAATGCCTGTCCTGACTGCCTTTCGGGGACCCCTTGCACTGGATTAACCATCTTTCAGACCCACGGGCGCTCTTTAGCCACCACAAATTCTCCCCTCTGCAAGTCTCTCTGCTCCAGCAGCTCTGGGAGCACACAGGGTCCGTGTGTGACGTTGCTGGAGGCAGCTCTCCTGCTTCTTTGTGCCCTTGGGCAATGCCGGGCTAGTTCTAGTTCAGCCTGGCCCCTCCACTGGCCCTGGCCAAGCCTGGTTTGGTTCCTGAAGGACCATCTGCCATGTGGCCCTGTCCTGGTTGTAGCTCCTAAAAACCAGCTGATGTCTCAGAATGGGAGATTTCACATTTGCTCATGGATTTCTTTGGCGTTTACTCTGAGACCTGGAAACCCTGCGGTCCGTCATCGCACCCATGCGTTTGGGGGACCTCAGTGGTGGTGGCCAGTGACAGGTTCTTGTGGCAGGAGTGCCACTGGCAGGGGACAAGGACCTTGGGATAGAGCTCCTGGGATCCTCCTGCCTGAAGAGCCTCTGAGGCACGGTGCAGCACCTGGGGCAAGCAGAGCAGAGCCCTGGTGGGTTTGGGCTGGAGCGTTCCCGATGCACTCACCCTCCTTCTCTTTCCCAGCTGGGCACCGAGTGGACAGCGCCTGGAGAGTTCACCAAATTCAGCTCACAGGTCTCTAAGCCTCTACGGTAAGCATGTCCTCGCTCCCGCCATCTGTTCCAGCTTGAAGGGGTTGTAGGGATGGAGCTGCTGGCTCCAGCCAGTTTCTCCTCCCCAGCCACAGCCTCTGCCCAAAAGGCACGTGGTGTCTGGGCTGGACAGGAGCTCCACTGGCTCTGTCCCCAGGCTGAGGGTGTTGGAGGATGCAGCCGCCCTGCGGATGATGCGGTGGGAATGGGGATCCCCCAGATCTCAGCACAGGGGTGTGGGGGCAGATGTGCTGCCTTTCTCCTTGCCCAAGGGAGGTTTAGCCCCACATGAGCAAGGCGGAGAGGGTTTCCCAAGATCCCCCTGGCAGAGGAGCTCCCATTGCCCTGGCAGTGGTAGTGGTCAGCTTGGGAATGGTTTCTCACCAGCTCCTTCCCCTCCCGTGCAGCCTCATGTCCTCCAGGCGATACTACTTCGAGCTGCTCCACAAACAAGACGACTGCGGTTCAGACCACGTGGAAGTTGGCGTGAGTAACTGCCCCCGTGCCGTGCGCCTTTCCGGGCTCAGCCTCTCAAGAGCCAGCACTGGGGCTTTTCCCAGTGCACGTTCAAATGCCGTATCCGAGAGCAAAACCACCCTTTCCCCTCTCCCATGGCTGCAGCAGCTCAGCCCACAGAGGGGATGGGTCAACGTCGCTCTGACAGAGCCAAGGCTTCTCTCCCTGGGCCACTGCTGTGCAGGACGCTGGGCATGGGCTGCTTTCCTCTGTGCTCATCCAACCCTTCTGTGCTGATGGCCTTTTTGGAGCCAGCAACCCTGCCGCCCCTTGCTTGTGGAGCAGCCCCTCGCTGTGGGCTCCTGCAGCATCGGGATGTCCAGCTCTGCATGGCTGGCCCCATCCCTTCCCCAGTCTCCTTGGCCTCCTGCGGAAGGGCTGGCAGAGGGAGGAAGGTCCCCATGGGCTTATTCTCTCAGGAGCCCGTTGCCATGGGCAAGGAGAACCCAGAACACGCAGGGATGGGACACCCCTATGAGTGGCAGCCCACCTTGCTGGCCCAGGTCCTGCAGTCAGGGGTGGGGGAGATGGCCGTGGTGATGTGGCCAGGTCCCTTTTGTCTTTTCCCCCAAGAGACATCGTGAATTTCCAATCTGAACTTGTCTGCCTTGGCTGTGCAGCCCTGGCAAAGCCGGGAGCATGTGTGGTGGGGAGCCTGGGCTGTCTTTGGGAGGGGAAGGTGCTGGCTTGTTAGCAAAGGTTTCCTTTCTCCCAAGCAGTGGTCATTAATCACTGGAGTCAGACTTGGTGCCAGCCAAGCAGCAGAGTGGCTGCCAGCACCCCTTCCTTGCCCCTGCCCTCCCCACCGCCCCGGCTCACCCTCTCAGGGCTCCATCACCGTCTTCCCGCTAAGATCCGCAGTTCTGCTCAGAGAAAACCAACCCATGGGAGGGTTTTCCTGTTTTTCTGTTTTCCTCCCCTGGCTGGAGGGAGGGAAACCGCTGGGATGCGCAGAGGGCAACACAAAGCAGGACCCCAAAGCATCTCTCCCTGCAGGCGCCGGAGGGCTTGTCTGGACAAGGTCTCACGGCACGGCACGCTTGCGGAGCACAGGGAGCTGAACCAGCGCAGGCAGCTACACTGGCGCTGTGCAGACCCTGCTGCTGTGTCCATGCAGCACGCGGGCTGGACAGAGGAGGGGTTGAATGGCTCTGCACGTGTCTGCTCCAGCTTAGGCCTGCAATGGGTGCCATGGGCTCCCTGCTGCCTTCCCTGAGGCTGAGGGTGGACACAGGGAGTAGCTGCTGTGCACCCCCCTCACCTGAGAGGCAGGGCGCGTGGCTGTGCAGCCTCCCATGATGTTATTGATGCTGCTGCTGTGGGGCTGGATCTGTCCCCAAAGGGGGGACGTGAGCTTGTGTCCAACGTCCATGAGCCTTGGCAGGGGGGAACACACCTTCTTGTCCCACATGCCCTGGGGTAAAGGCAGGGAGTGTGCCTGGGTCTGTGCTGGTGTGGGATCAGTGCTCTGTTCCTTGCCTGTGGGATTGGAGCTGGGATCCGTGCTGGCAGGTTGCAGGGAGCTGAGGACAGGCAAGACCCACCCTTGGGTGCTGGGGTTTGGGCCTCATCCCAAACCCCTGCTGCGTCCCCCTCACTCCCATCTCCTTTGATTTGTTCCCAGTGGCGAGTTTTCCTCCCCAGCCTGAAGTTTGAAGTGATTGACTCCTCCTACATCTCTCTCTACACAGGTGAGGGCTGGGAGCTGTACTGGTCTGGGTGCTGTACTGGTCTGGGGGCTGCAGCCAGGGAGAGGTGGCACCAGAGCCCGTAAGGGAAGCCACATCCCAAGGCACGATCTTGGTCTCTGAAACCCCCCGAGCTTCTGCTGGGCATAAGGAAGGAGCCAAGGGGTTGAGGTGATGCTGGGAGTGAGTGGGCTGCAGCCTTCCTGGAAGTGGGGTGCGGAGGTGTCCCACCATGGAAAGGCAGCTCCGCCAGTGCCCCAGCATCGTCCCTGCTGACGCGACTGCTGGCTGCTCGGGCTGGCCCTGAGTTACGAGGAGCTGTCGCATAAGCAGGGATGGATGGCGCAAGGTTTAATTAAATCTATAGATCTTCTGCTTCCTGCTCCCTTCCCTGGCAGCAAGGAAGGGCTTGATGGATGAGTCCTGCCCCAGCGCTCGATAGCTGGAGGACAAGTCACCCAATGTGCCCTGGAAGGTGTCGATAAGGCCGGGGGAGGAGGGCAGCAGGCGGTGATCGATGGGGAGAGGAAGGATGGAGAGATGGAGGTGTTGAGGCAGCCGCCCATGAGATAGGTGATAAATTACCCCACCCTGACCACTGTCCCGTCAGCACCAGCTCCTTCCACTTCTCTTTCCCACTTCCCAGCTCCTCCAGACCCCAGCAGCATTCTGGGGTGAAGCCACATCACTCCTGGGGAGCCCATTGCTGTGCCATGCGGGATGTGCAGAGCATCCTCCTTCCTCTCTTTCTCTGGGTTTTTCAGGGGTCGCAGCCCAAACCCAGCCAGCTGCACAGAGGTGGTGGGGTGGGGTGGGGTGGTGGTCCTTTCCCTGCTGCAAACAAGAACTTGGGGCTTCTGTTTGCTTCAGGACACCCCTGCTTCCCCACCACACCCTTGGGTGCTCGGGACAGGCAGCTCTGAGTGTGTCCAGGGTGACTGGAGCAAGGTGACCTCCCTGGGGAGGTGTGGGGCCGTCGATAGCCGAGGACAATGTGCCACCCTCACCCCTGAACAGGAGGTGAAACCAGCTGGCGGTGCATCCACCCACACCTCTGTGGGGAAGGATGTGTGCCTGGTGTGCTTCCCGCGTCCTTGGGAGCTAAAGCTCCGCAGCGTTCCCACCCTTTGTCTTCGGGCGATGCTGCAATTGGAGCTGGGCTGCTTGGCTGGGCTCAGTTGTACCCTTGTCCTCTCGGTGCTCGTTACTTCATGGCAGTAGTCATTAGGCTGATTAGTCATCAGGTCTGAGTGAGAGAGGAGCTAGGTTTGCCCTAGTGCAAACACATTGTATCCAGAGTCCTCCGAGCCTTCTTAGTGCAGGGATGGAGGAGTCGGGAAGTGCCCAGGCACTCCTGGGACAATGCTCCGTCTGCCTGTGGGGCTCAGCGCCCACCTTTGCCTTCCTCAGACGAATCGTCCCTGAAGATGAACCACGTGGAGCACATCCCGCAGACCTTGGCCAGCCACAGTGGGAGCTACCTCTGGGAGGCACAGCAAGATGAGCACGGGGCTGACATGCTGAAGGCAGACCCCAGGGACACTTTCTTCCTCAGTGAGTGGCAGGGACCAGACCCTCGTGCGTCTCGGGGGTGGGGCGGGGGGGCGGGGGTGGTACATGGCAGAGGAAAAGGACAGGACTGCAGGCACCTGGAACATCCATCTGTCCCATCTTGCAGGCAGAATGCTGTGGTGGGCTTTAGGGGAGTGAGTTGGGGTGGTTGGAGTTACACACTGTAACTGGGGATGGGCTGGGGGGTGGTGGAACACAGCTCAGGGCTGAGTGGTGGCCGCTTCTCCTCAGCCCCTGCGATCGAGGCCTCCCGAGTGGAGAACGTGCTGGTGCCCTGTGCCTACAGCCCCACCTACGTGGTGAAGGACTTCCCCATCGCCCGCTACCAGGGCCTGCAATTCGTAAGTGTCTCCCCGTGACAGGGATGGGGTTGCGCTTTGCCCCTCAACCCAGGGCAGGGGTGTTTCCACCTGGTGAGGATCCAGGAGGAGAAACGTCACTCGCTGGAGGATTGGGCTGAGCTTCCCTGTCTTCACCCAAAGAGGGTTCAAAGCCAAGTCTTGGAGATGCTGGGGGTCCCCTTGCTGCTGGGTGTCCCCTTGCTGCAGGGGCTCCATGCTGCTGGCCTGGGGTCCCTGGATCCTAGCTGCACCATCCTCCGCTTCCTTGGAGCGAGCCAGGGTGATGGCAGCACGGTCATCCCGCCAGGTCTACCTCTCGTTCGTGTACCCCAATGACTTCACACGCCTCACTCACATGGAGACAGAGAACAAGTGCTTCTACAGGGAGTCCCCCCTCTACCTGGAGAAGTGAGTGTTGGGGGGACCAGTGTGTGGGGTGGTACGGGGCACGGAGAAAGGGATCAATACAAAGAGCTGGAGAAAGGGATGCTCCAAGAGCTGGAGAAGCTGCGCTGAGATGATGCAGCCATATGTCACCAAGCTTTGTCCCCCTTGGAGGGACCACTGCCAGGCTGCCTCTTTCCCAATCTCTCAGGCATGTAGCAGCTTGAGACCTGGCAGTGCTCCTGGAATTTGGGAATCCCAGCTCCCTTCAGAGCCGGGCTGTGCCCAGGCGCCTGCGCTGCAGTCGGGGATGTTCCTCCCTGCCCAGGCGTACATGTGCGCGAGCACATCCCTTTCTGCGTACACCTCTCCTTATCGCTGGGACCTCCCCTGTCCCCTCTGTGTCCCAGGTTTGGTTTTTATAAGTACATGAAGATGGATGAAGAGGAGGAGGATCCACGCCAGCGAGCGTTTCCCTTCCTCAGCCCGGACAGTGAGTCACTGCTCCCCGCCGGCAGCTTGTTGGGCATCTCTTGGCAGCCAGGCACGGGGCTGAGTATCCGGCATCCTTGCTCAGAGATGCGACTAATCCAGATGCCTCCAGGGGTGCGGGGGGCTCGAGGAGGGCAGGGCCTCTCTCTGGGCAGCCCCATGCGCTCCATGGTCGCACATCCTATTGTGGGACAGGGGAGGTGGGACACTACCCTTGGGATTCCCCCCTCCCACATCTCCTGGGTTGGCCCAGACAAAATAAACACGGTGCCAAGATGTGGCTGAGGTTGGAGGGGATCATGGGGCAGAGCCTGAAGCTGCCAACCCCAGTGAGCACAGGTTAGTGCCCCGCAGCTTGGTGCCCCTCACCCGCTCACAGGAATCTCTGGCTTTGTCACCTCGTCTCTGGCCAGCGCTGCAGAGGGGGCACCAGTTGGGATTCTCAGGGTCTTTATCTCTCTCTGGCTTTGCTCCTTAGATTTCCTAGAGGATGAGGAGGAGGAAGGAGCGGACAGCCCCGAGCCCACAGACCCACCTCCCAAAGCCAAGGAGAAGACCTTTGGGCTGTTGCCTGCGGCCAAAGGGAGAGAGACCCTGCCAGTCACAGGGGATTACGGAGATGACCTGGACTATTACAGCTTCCGCCGCAGGCAGGGTCAGGCCCAGGATGAGGTGAGCACGCCTGGGCAGCCAGCAAGATGGAGCGCATCCCGCCAGGCCAGCACCGGCCCTGCTGCTGTCCCCGAGGACCTCCATGGCCAGGAGGATGCAGGCCCTGCGCCGAAGCAGGTCCATGGGCGGATGCTCAGTTGGTTACCTCAGGATCCTAGTGAGGGTGAGGAAGGTGACCTGGGGCTCCTGGTGTCTTCAAAGCGTGCCGAGACTCTGAGCCTTCAACCCCACCTCTCCGTTCCCGTCTTTGGTGGCAAAGCCAAAATGCCGGGTCCCAGCAAAGCTGCGGTGCCTGGGGAGGACAAAAAGCCCTGGAAAACCCAGGAGAAGGTCTACGTGACCAGGCTGCAGCCGAGGAAGCGCAAAGCCCCAGCCCAGGAGCCGGCCTTCCCCAGCATCTTCCTTTACCCAAAACCTCTGAAGAAAGTCCATCTTCGCTCCAGGAGCCCTCAGAAGCACCCAGTTGCCTCCAGCAAGCTCCGTGCCATCTCTGGCCGACGGACTCCCTGGCTCCTCAGCAACATCTCCAAGGAGAGGGACCCTGCCAGGCGGAAGAGTGCCCATGCGGGTGGCAGGAGGTGGGAACGGCCGCCCAAGCCAGGGAGCGAGCAGCGGGCACTGCCCAGCCTCCTTGCCCTGGGGCCCGAAGGGCTCTTCAGCAGGGAGACCCGTGAGGACACGACACCTGCCCCCAGCAAGACAGGAGCCACCGCCGATTACAACTCCTCGGAGGCGGCCCGCTCAGAGGGGATCCGGGTGACATCCTTTCTGAAGATGTCAGAAACCACAGCATCCCAGCAGGAGGAGGGAAAAGGCCAGGAGGAAGAGGAGGACGAGGAAGAAGAGGTGTCGGACTACAGCTACGAGACCGGGGAGCTGCAGCAGAGCTGGCTGGAGGACTCCATCAACTGGCAGAGGACGTTTAGTGTCAGCTCAGTGGACTTTGAGCTCCTGCGCTCTGACTGGAATGACCTGCGCTGCAACGTGTCTGGCAACCTGCAGCTGAGCGAGAGTGAGGTGGTCGACGTGGTGGCCCAGTACATGGAGAAGCTCAACGAGAAGAACGGAGGGTAGGGAGGGAGCGTGGTGCAGCTGGGAGCATGGAGGAGGGGGGCATGCCTTCACCCTGCTCAGCTCCTTGGGGATAGGTGAGCTGGGCAGGGGGTTCAGGCCAAGCCCTCAAGCTCATGGGGATGGTGCTTTCAAGCGCTTCTCCTTTCCCCCTTGTAGCATCTACACCCTCCTGAGGATTGTCAATGTGGAGAAGCGTCGGGACACGGCCCGGGGGAACCGCTACCTGCTGGAGCTGGAGCTGGCGGAGCGTGGCCAGCGGACAGTGCGGCTTTCCGAGTATGTCTACGTCCTCTTGCACCAGGGCAAGCGGGATGACAGCGCCGAGGCCAACCCCGAAGGGCTGGCCCTGGGGGCCACAGAGCCCCAGCCGAGCACCTGGAGCATCCTCTACGGAAAACCCGTCCTGTGCCGGCCCCTGCGGCTCAGCTGGAAGCAGGACGTCATGGTGCACTTTGTGGTACCCGGTAGGTGACAGCGGGATGCGTCTCTCCAGGGTCACTGCTGCTTCCTTGGCATCCTCTGGCAGGAGGAAGGCACCCGCTTTGCACCCTGATTGCTTCCTCTGGGCTGGTCCAAGGGGGATGAGGCTTCTGCTGCTCATGAGATGCTGCAGGTTGCTTCTCACTGGCAGAGGGTTGCGTGTGTGGAGGGAAGGGGTGGGTGGGACACCCGTGGTGAGTCTGAGCGCCCTGTGTGGCTATGTCTGGCAGTGAAGAACCAAGCCCGGTGGGTCCAGCAGTTCATCTCCGACATGGCCCGACTGTACGGGGTGACGAAGGACGCCAACTTCAACGTCATCCTGGTGGACTTTGACAGCGACGACATGGATGTGGAGAAAGCCCTGCAGGATGCCCAACTGCCCCGGTAACCCACCCTGCATGAGCTGCGGGTCCCAGTCTGCTCCCCAAGTCTGCTGGGGGGTCTGCAGGGCTCCCCATGGTGGGATGGGCTATCCTGGTGGTGCCCCATCCCGGCATGGGTCCCCACCCTGCTGCTGCTCACCACCTCCTTTGAGGTCCTTCAACTTGTCCCCTGTTGAGAGGAGACAGGGATGCAAAGACCTTCTGTGTGGGGACCCTCAGCAGGACTTGCAGGCACCCAGTGCCTTCCTGAGGTCTCCCCTCCTTGCTCTGTCCCTTTTGGTCACCAGCACTGACTGCCTGCCCTCTCTCTTCAGCTACCAGTACCTGCGGCGCACAGGGAACTTCGAGCGCTCGGCCGGGCTGCAGGCTGGCGTGGACATGGTCGAGGTGAGCTGGGGTGGAGGAACCAGCTCTCGCCTTGGCTTCTCTCCCAAGAGCTGTTTCGCCCCAATGCTCCCGCTTCTGTCTGTCCCTTCCCATAGGATGGGCACAGCATCGTGTTCCTCTGCGACCTGCACATCCATTTCCCCCCCAATATCCTGGACAGCATCCGGAAGCACTGCGTGGAGGGGAAGCTGGCCTACGCACCCATCGTCATGAGGCTGAGCTGCGGCAGCTCCCCACGGGAGCCTAACGGTACGCGGGGACCCCCTCCACTCTGACCCATTTCCCACAAGAGAAACATCCCCCAGGGCTGTGGTGCTGGGCATGGGTTACAGCCATGCTGGGCGTGGGTTAGAGCAGCGCTCGGCTGCACCGGGCACCTGGGTCTGTTTGACAGGGTGGGAATAATGCCCAAGGGTGCTGGGGGCTCTGCACCCCAAAGCGGGGCTGTCACCCCGTGCACCCCCATGGGAGGTGGCAGTGGTGGGGACGGGTGTGTGGTGGGATGGCAGGTGGGACAGGAAGTTCCCATGGTTCCCAGGGTGTGGGGAGGGCGCAGAGGTAACAGCCTGGGGATCTGGGGATCCCCCGCATCCCCCACCTCATCCCATTCCACCCTCCAGGCTACTGGGAGGTGAATGGCTTCGGTCTCTTCGGCATTTACAAGTCAGACTTCGACCGTGTAGGAGGGATGAACACAGAGGAGTTCAGAGACCGCTGGGGTGGGGAGGACTGGGAGCTCCTGGACAGGTGAGCTTGGGGTTCCCAGCAGCCCCCGACCCCTCCTTCCCCTGAGGGCAGAGCTGGCTGCATTGGATTTGGGCACATCCCCTGGGAAACCCCCTCTCCCCTCCATCGAGCTGGCCGAAGGCTGGGACGATGCAGTGGCAGGCAGAGCGTGCCTTTAGGAAGGCTGTGTCTGTCCGTCCATCCATCTGTCCCTTCGGCACCCTGAGCATCTGCCCATGGTCCGACTGCAGGGTCCTGCAGAGCGGGCTGGAGGTGGAGCGCTTGCGGCTGAGGAACTTCTACCATTACTACCACTCCAAGCGCGGCATGTGGAATGCCCGCAGCAAGAAGGCACCCAAGGACTAGCGCCCTGAGCCCGGCCCGCAGCCGCCAACCCCCCGCCCTGCTTGCTGGAGGCAGGCCACCGCCAGCACCCGCTCGTCCTCGACCTCCGCCGACACACCTCGGTGCTGGCACGGAGAGCACCCAGAAACGAGCCGTGGTTATTTTGGAGGGGGGGGGGGGAGTGGGGAGGGCGAAGGTGGGTGGTGATTTTTTTCTTAAGGGTCTAATTTCTTAGTCAGAAATTATTAACTCGTTAGTGCCGGGCCAGTGGCATCCTGCTGTTGGGAAGGGTGAAGCCTTCGGGCTGATCCCTGGGGCCGGGACGGTGATGTCAGGGACAGCGATGCCAGGGACAGAAATGTGGTGCCTGGGCTCAACGTGGCGCTCTCCAGCCCCACCCTTGCTGGGTTGCCCACCTCCCCCAAACCACCCAGCACCTTGTCCCTGTGCCAGGCTGGAGAGCTGAGCTTTTTTTTTTGGGGGGGGGGGGGCGCTACCAGTACCCATAGGAGTGAGGTGGGGGTTTTGGGGGCTGCCCCAACCCTCCTGCTCTCCTCCCCAACACCCCTGGAGCCACAGCAGAGGGCAGAAGGGGTGTGGCTCTGGCTGGCCCCATGGGGACATGCCTCTGTGGCTGCATGGGATTTGGGGGGGGGGGATGTGGGCAAAGCCCCTTGGCACCAAGGGCTGTGCCATCACCAGGGGGGCTGGGATGGGGTGGGAAAGGGCAGAGCCAGGGCGGGGGGGAGAGTAAATGACGTTTCCAAGCTAATTTCTGTGAAATTATGAGGTAGGAAGCTGTTTTCAGGAAGTTTTGTCTGTTTTGGTTTTTTTTAATTCTTAAAAAATAAAATCGATGTCTTGGCTGGGATTTCCTCCCCCTCCATCCCCCTTGGGCTTTGGCAGGGCTGTGCTGCTGGGCATAGGGTGTGAGGGGCCGGCGGGATGCAGGCTGGGAGGATGCTTCAGCCTGCTTTGGGTCATCGCTGCTCTTTGTAACACACAGGTGGAGTTGGGGGTGGAGGGGGGGCTGACCCACGGTGTACCCCAGAGTACAGAGCAGCCATGGCCTGGGTGAGCAGGGTTTCCCAGGAGTGCGCCCCTGGAAGCCTGGCAAGGGGTCTGGCTGGTGCTGGGAGGAAGGCTTGGAAGCTGCCAGGCTTGATGGAGCAAGAGGAGGATGGGGGACTGAGGAGGAAGAGGAGAATGGATCCTGGGCATGAGGAGGAAGAGGAGGAAGATGGGTACGGCGCGAGGCTCCTCTCTCTTAGGTGGGAGCGGGCAGCAGCAGCGTCGCAAGGGGCCCCTTTGCTGTTTCGTGCGGTGAGGAGGAGGCGGCACTGGCTGTGTGTTTGATGCCTGGACACACGCCTGGGCTTGCTGGAGGTTGCTGAGCCTCCACCCCACACCTGCGGCAGCCTGCACCCCACGCTGCGGGGGGGGTCACGTCACGCCGGTGTCCCTGGCGAGCTGTGGGGAGAGCCCTCAGCTGCTCCCCTCGCCCTGGCCAGGGGACAGCCACGTCCCCCATGGCCTGGCTCTTTCCTCGCCTCTTCGCTTTGGCCGTGGCCGGCTGCGTGCAGCCCCTTTCCAGCTCTGGCAAACCCGGCTGGAACGAGCACCTTCTGCTCCCCAGCCAGGTCACCCCATCCCTGCCAATCCCCTGGTCCCTGCCACCCTCTACCATGAGCCTTCCAGCCCCCCACTCCCCCCGGGTGAGCTGACGGAGCCCCGGCGTGTTTTATTCTCCGTCTGCAGCCGTGGGCTCTGCTTGAGCCTCCACTGTGTTTCGGCGTGAGGACGGGCGGCAGTGGGCTCAGCAACCTGCTGCTGTGGGAGTACCGCCACAGGCTGGGGCCTCCTGGGGTTCTCAGCCCCCCCCACGATTTGGGATTTTCCCCCGGGATTGGCTGGGAAGGGACAGGGAGGGGAGGCCGTGGGGTTTTTGGTTCTTTTCCCAGCACTTTGTTGTGGGTGAAGGCTCTGCCCGCTGCCCTGGGAGGTGGCCCGTGGGCTGAGAAGTCCCAGGTAGAGCAGGTGGCCCCGGGGGCCAGCAGCAGGATCCCTAAAACCGCCTTTCCTTAGGCACTGCTTTTCCAGCAGCTTCCCCACTGGGAGAGCTCAATGAAGCTGCTGGCATCCCAGTTGGCACCAGGCTCAGCCAAATCTAGAGCTGGTGCTGGAAGGGACTGTTAAGCCACTGCCATCCATGTGCATCCCCACTGGGGACACCAGTCTGGTCCTGCTGGGGGATGCTGGAGCTGGCTGATGGTGTTGGCTCGGCAGCAAAATGCCAGAGGGTTTTGTTTCTCTGGCAGCAGCTGAGCTGTGGCTGTAGGCATCATGCAGGGACCATGAGGAGCTGCTGCTGGGCCAGGCACCGGAGCCCCAAGTGCTGGTAGAGTATAGGTAAGTCTCTGCTTTTAGGGGAGCAGCCTTGGTACCGGGGTTAGGTGCTGGCTGGGGGTGCCGCAAAGGCCTTGGACAGTGTCCGAGGCAGAGGGGGTGAATGTCAGCCCGGAGCTGTAGGGCTGCCTGGCTGTGGGGCTGAACGAGGGGTTCTGGGTGGGTGAGGATGGGAGGTTCCCCAGTGCCTCTGGGCTGAGAACAGGCCAAGCATGACAGCAGTGGCCCGAGGGAGGGAGGGTGCTGTACAGCCTCCTGCCCTCGGCTGGGCTTTGCCAGGGGGTCACCTCTCAGCAGCCCCAGCAAGAACCGTGTGGAGCCGGGGCTGCAGTGCCGGTGGAAGCAATGGCCCCCAAACTGGTTTGGCCCGTTTGAAACGCTCCCTCTTGGCTTATCTGGCTTCAAAGGGCTCCTGCTCCATCCCACGCACACAAACATGCTCCCTGTGAGCCCCTGGGGCCCATGGAGGCCCCCCTGCACTCCAAAACCTGCCCCCTCCCCTTTCCCAGCTCTGTCTCCCTTCCTTCGGCAACCCCAAAACACACCTCGTTGCACATATGGGTGCCCCATGCCAGTGGGGAGCTCAAGGCGAGGTGGGGATAGGACACATTGGACCACAGCAGTGATGGGGGGACGGGCTGTGGGGGTTTGTGGAGCATCGCTGAGATGTGGCTCCATGACCTGGGTGGGAGCAGGCAGGACCCCTGGGCACCCTGCCAGCATCTCAGCCGTGCTGAGGCTGTTCATGGAGCTGCCGCAAGCCCCAAAAGCTCCAAGTTGGCTGCGAGGCAAGCAGGTTTCGAGCGCACATGCAAAACAACGGCGAAGAGACTGGTTGGGTAAGCTCCCGGGGCGGGCCGCGCTGTGGCCCCACACCCGCTGCAGACGGCATCGCCCACCCTGTGCCAGGGCACCCGGCACCCGTGGAGCACCCAGGGGTGCACCCGCCTGCTCGAGAGGATGCTGGAGGGCAACGGCCCTCCGGGGCCACCCCATAAGGTACGTGCCGGCCGGTCCTGCGCCTGTCGGCGTGGCTGTCCCCAGCGCGGTTCTCCAGGAAATGCTTGTGGCACCCATCCCCGTGCACCGGGTGGAGAGGGACAGCGGGGATGCTGGGTCTGGCAGCTGCCTGCTCCTTCCTGCCTTTGGCCAAGAGGCTTTTTTCCTCCTCTCCTTGTGCCTCAGTTTCCCCAGTGTGGCTCTTGGCACACGTGCGCTGTGGCCGGGTTGCATGATGCCACGTCGGCCACTCCCTGCTTGAAACGCCGATGGCACCGGTACCCATGGACTTCCCCAGGGACCTGTTTTTGGGGATGGATGGTTGGTGGTGCTGAGGGAGTGGGAGAGGACGAGGTGCATGGGGTCCCTGCCTGTATCACTCCATGGAAGGATGGATATGAGTGCCTCCAGGTTGAGTAGGGGGGTGCTCAGTGACAGCGTTAGGGAACCCACCTGAGTTTGTTGAACCCCACATCGCCCAGATGGTGACTGGATCCCCTGGGAATCCCCTGTTTTCCTCCAAATTTCGGGGCTTTTTTTGTATGATTAACCGCTTTTTAAACATCCCCACTCATCCCCGCTCCCACCCAACCCTTTCCCCTATTAACCAGCTGGTTTTAGAGGGTGGTTTTGACTCTAAACTTACCTCAAACCCTCCTGGCCAAGACCCCTGGTTCCATCCTTCAGCCGCAGGGCAGTGTCAGGCCAGGGGGACAGGGATGTGGAAGGGAGGCAGAGCCTGGGGGAAGGTGGCTGCCAGCAAGCTTGGGGATGACCCTGGGGACAGATGGGTTCCCGGGGACAGAAGGGCTCGCAGGGGTGTCCCCAAGCCCCTGGATGCCTGGCACAGGGAAGGTGGGCAAGTGTTGGCTTGCACGGGGAGTGAACCGCCCTCCCCGCCTGCTCCCGGGGGGGAACCTGTGATTCATATGGGCTGGGAGGGTTGGGAGCGCCCCGCTGAGCTCTGCCAAATTTGGTGCACCCGCTGACGCTCCCTGTGTGGGTGGTGCCAAGGTGGGAGAAGGGGGTTGGGGGGCCCTGGGGTTATCCTTGGGTGCCGTACCCCAAAAAGGTTGGGTGCGACCCCTAAGCAAGGAGGGGGCTGCCGGTGAACCTAGGAAGTCCCTAAGCACCCCCAGAGCAGGGAAAGTGGGTGTTTCCGCCCTGCATCGGGTGATGGTGGCACCGGGGTTTGGGGAGGCCATCGGAGCAGAGACTGTCACCCCAAAACGCTCGCTCGCAGCTCCCACCACCCCGCCCTGGCCTCAGCTGATGCTCCTGCTGACGGCGGCACATTTCTGCGGGACATCCACCCTCTCCAACGCCTATCCAAGCATTAAGTCCCTCCTGGCATTGTCATCACTGTCCTGGTATTGTCACACTGGGTGGTGTAAGGCCGGGTCAGCTCACCAGCCGGCAAAGCCTGTGATGCTTCTGCCGGACGGGTCAGGAGCGGCGATGCCAAGTGCTGAGCCAGGGCTCACCGCGGAGCCCGGGACGCGTCGCCACGCTCACCTTCAAACAACCAACGCCAGCGCTGGCTTCATGTGCCAATGCGCTGACACCACAGGCCGAACGCCCCGTGCCCACGAGCAGGGGCTGAGCCCAGGCAGGGCTGAGAAAGGCACAACTCCTTTCAGGAGTAGCTCAGTTAGTGAGCCAGGGGCCGAGGGAGAGTGGCATGAGAGGGCACAGTGGGGATTTTAGGAGCTGTTCCGGAGCACACCGGGGCTGGGGTGGGGGGGGTACGTGGCGTCCCCTGCCCCAGCCATGCTGGAGTGGGTTGGCCAGGGCGGCTGCGCAGCTGGGGCGAGGTTAATTGGTACCTGTGCAGTGACAGCAGCTGAGTCACCCTGCGTTCATCGCTGCTGGGCTGGCTGGCGCTGCGCTGCCCTCCTTTCCTTTTCTCTTTTTTTTTTTTATTATTATTATTGTTGCTTTTAATTCCCTGGATGATTTGAAAAGCAAAGCAGGGAGGGCCCACCAGTGATTGCTCCCAGTTAGTCCCAGCTCTGGCCCTTTGGCGGGTTGGCCCCCCACACCAGAGGGGTTTGCTGGCCGGGGTGGTGGGCAGCCCTGGGGGCTGGGCGGGGGGACTGTCAGGGGGGTGCAAAGCTCTCCCAAGAGCTGGCTCAAGGGTCTGGGGCACCCCGGGGAGGGCACCTGGGCTTGCTGGTGGGGCAGTGTGGGGGTCTGGGGCTGGCTGAGGGGCTTGCCTAGGGGTCCGGGGCTCTCTGGAAACCATGTGGGGGAGCTCTGGGGCTCTTCTGGGAACGATACAGGGGCTCCGGGGCACTCCTGGGAGGTTGCTTGAGGGTCTTGGGCTCAGTGGAGGGACACTGCAGGGGTCTGTCGCTCAGCAGCAGTGCCATGGGGATCTCTGGGGATCAATGCAGAGCCTTCCCCAGGGTTTGGGGCTCTCTGGTGGGTCCATGTTGGGGGAGTCCAGGGCTCTCCAGGGCAGCCACGGGTAGGCCTGGGGCTCCCTAGTGTGGCTGCCCATGACTCGGGGGGATCATGATGGTACTGCCTGCGGGGCTCTGGCTCTTAGGGCGGTGTCCGCAGGTACGACCACCCAAAGGCACCCGCCTCCATCACACCCTGGTCCCCATGAGGTCGCCCCGTGACTGCGGCGGCAAGGCCCATTGCAATCTCCTCCCTCCCGCCGGCGGGAGCGACCGAGGTGTGGCAGCAGCGGCGGGGCGGGACGGGTGCCTCCCTACAGCTCAGGGGAGCAGCCGCCGCGCTCACCTGCGCAGGGCGGCCTGGCTCGCCTCGGCCTCCGCGCTATGGCCACCATGCAGGAGACTAACACCTTCCTGCTGTCGGCCCTGCAGCCCGAGGCCGGGGTCTGCTCTCTGGCCTTGCCCTCGGACCGGCAGCTGGATGGCAGGAGCCGGCAGACGGATGAGGCCCAGCGACTGCGCAGCGCCCGTGTCCAGGAGCAGGTCCGCATCCGCATGATGCTGCGGGGGCAAGCAGCCGCCCGCCCTGATGGCCTCAACCACGCCGACGGCATCAGAGGTAGGAGATCCCCCCCGCGCCTCTCTGGTGTGCATGTCGAAACGGGCGTCGGGAGTCCCTTGGCTAGTACCGGCCTTTGTCCGTGCCCTGGTTAGAGGGGTGCCCCCCATCCCAGCTGAGACCCCCAAGCATCCCTCTGCACCACCAGCACTGAGGATGGGAGGGCATGGCCCAAGCATGGGCTCGTTTCACCCCACTCAAGGGTCGTGCCTCTGTTTCCCCACCTGCCTCATGGGGAATTTGCACTGGGGGGTGGTGGTCCCTGCACCCTGCTTTGGGCTGGGGGGAGGCTTTTCTTGTCCAAGCAGATCCCCCCCGTCCCCGTCAGCCTTTGAGCAGCGCTGCTGGCCGGGCTCCAAGCTCCTCCATTTAATGTCTGCGCTCGCGGCCTCCGCCCTGCCGCTGCGCCTGGCACCAGTTCCACCTGAGTCCCCCCAGTCCTGGGGTGCTGGTGGACCCCAGCAGTGGGGTGAGACCCCCCTCTGTCGTCACCTGGAGGGCTGCCCTGGGTATCACCGGGTGTGAGTCATGCTCGGTCAGCTCGGGCTGGGCGTCCTGCCCATCCCTGCCGGCGGCCCTGGGGCGGTGGCGAGGCGGGAGGGCAGCATGGGGTGTGGTGGAGCAGCCAGGTCCCTCAGTGCTCCCAGCCCAGGCATGTGAAGCTGCGTCTGGTTTGGGGAGGGGACACCCAGGCTGCCCCTCTGGGCACCGGGGACCGAGCTGAGCTGCCATGTCCCCTCCAAGGTGGCAATTGCTCCCAGTGCCATCAGGCAATGTAAGGTGGGGAGGCTGCTCTCAGTGCTGCCATTCCCAGCTCCCTCTTGCCGGAAGCAGGTGAAGGCTCTGTCCTCCTGCTCCCTCGTCCCCTTCAGCACTGCTGAGGGGTTCCCCAGGATGAGCTGGGGGGCTCTTTGGTCCCCAGGGACCCCCGTTTGTCCCTGCAGTGCTCCTGTTGATCCCTCCATCTTCATCCTGCAGGCAGCCCTTACGGTGTGAACCTGCAGTCCTTCAGCTCACGCTCCCAGGGCAATGGCTTGGACCCCAAAGCCTCGGTACGTAAGGGGGGGACTGTCCCCCAGCCTGTGCCGGCGCTCATTGCCATGGATGCTGGGGACCCGGCTGCTGGCTGGGGCATTGGTTGTGCCAAGGCAGGCTCTTGGTTCTGTCCTCTCCTCTGCCTACAGCTGGCGGATGGGCTCGAGGGCACCTCTAACCCCTCGCCTTCCCCCGCAGCTCTATCCGCCACTGGCCAAGAAGGATTTTGGCACGTTGAAGGGCAGCGGCTGGTCCTCGCGCTCGGCGGTGGACCTCACGCCGCATAAGCGGATGGCGACCATCAGCAATGGGGGTGTGGCGAAGGGCCGGGGCTACAACACCGGCTACGCTGTGTCACAGGCTACCAACACCTCACCGCGGCCCAACTCCTTCCACGAGCGCAACTACCGGTCCCGGCAGAACTTCGACACCCTGTCACTGCGCTCCCTACGCCTGGGCGATGGGCCACTCCCGCCGACCCCCGTCGCGGACGACCGCTATAGCGTCATCTCGGAGCAGCTGGACCCCATGGGGCACCGTCCCCTCTACAAAAGCCAAGGCAATGGCGGCTTCACCCACTCCTACACCTTTGAGAGGCAAATGAGCACCGGCTCCGCCGCCAAGGCCGCTTCCGACTGGCTGGACAGCGGCGAGGTGCCCCAGAGCCGCACCATCCGGGCACCCGCCATGCGCACGCTCCAGCGCTTCCAGAGCAACAACCGGTCGCGGCTCAGCACTGGCTCCTTCAGCAGCATCCAGGCGGCCTCCCAGGCGGGTGTCGGGAGCTCCTACATGGGCATGGTGGAGCACAACTCCCGTGCGCCCTCCGTGCGCAGCCTGGCCGAGTCCAGCCACCGCCTCGCCGACCAGCGCGCCATGGAGATGTACAATGGGCACAGCACGCTGCTCAGCCACCAGTCAGGGGGGTGAGTGCTAGCAGGACCTGGGCGGCACCGCTTAGTCCTTGTCCCACCTCGGTTGTGTGGCCAGCTGAGGGCAAACCCCTCCGCAGGGATGGGGGTAGGATCTGACCCCATCCACCCCCAGTGACAGTTGATATCTGAGTTTGTCCCATGCCTTAGCTTCTCTCAGGGGTGCATCCTGAGACATGAGGGTAAGAGATGCTCAGCCCAGCCGGGTCTGCAGGCCTGTGCCCTGAGAGCGGGGCTGGCGGGGGGGCGATACACTGACAGATCTCCTCCAAGGCGCACGATGCGCTGGGGTGCAGGGCTGGGGGATCCCTTGTGGGATGCTCTGCTCAGGCTCTTCACCACCTGCCTGTGGCTTCCAGGTTTGACGACATCGACCTGCCCTCCGCAGTGAAATACCTGATAGCCAGCGACCCCAACCTGCAGGTCCTGGGTGCTGCCTACCTCCAGCACAAATGCTACAGCGACAGCAACGCCAAGAAGCAGGTGAGCACCCAGGAGCCAAAGGGGAAGGGGCTGTCCACAGCCCCTCTGCCATGGCGGGGCACCCCCGGGAGGGTGGAGGAGGTGGAGGGAGCCCCAGCCCCCACTGAACGGGAGTGTGGCTGGGCGTCTCAACCCACTGGCTCTCCCCTTCCAGGCCCGCAGCCTCCAGGCCATGCCCAAGCTGGTGAAGCTGTTCAACAGCCCCAACCAGGAGGTGCAGCGCCATGCCACAGGCGCCATGCGCAACCTCATCTACGACAACGCCGAGAACAAGCTGGCGCTGGTGGAGGAGAATGGCATCTACGAGCTCATGCGGACACTACGGGAGCCCGATGATGAGCTCCGCAAGAACGTCACAGGTTGGGGATGGTGGCAGGGGAAGGCAGGGGTCCTTCTCCCCCAGGAGTGGCATGTGTTCCCCCTCCACCCCACAAGTGAAGCTTGGGTGACACTTCACAGGGGTGACCTTGTTGTTATGTGCCCTGTCCCATGGCCATGGGTGGTCGGCACAGGGGTGGGCTGAGGTGGATGTGGTCCCCAGCTGTCCCCAGGACTGAGGATCCCCCTCCTTGCAGGGATCCTGTGGAATCTCTCCTCCAGCGATAACCTGAAGGATCGCCTGGCTCGGGACACGCTGGAGCAGCTGACAGACCTGGTCCTGGTACCCCTCTCTGGGCTGGGGGGCTCAGGTGTTATCCAGCAGAACCCCTCAGAGGCCGAGATCTTCTACAACTCCACAGGCTTCCTCAGGTACCTGCACTGGACTGGCTTCAGCTCTCCCACTGTGGGTAATGATTGGGGTGGAGGAATAGATGCTGTCTGGGTGGTGTACAGAGGGAGCGAGGTCCCCAGGGCTTGTATCTGGGGTCCCCATCCCTGGCTGCACTCGTACATCAGGGCAAAGCCTGGTCAACCCTGTGGGAAAGATGCCAGCCTCCCTCCCCAACGTGAGGCCTGGTGGGGCAGGAGGGCATGGCTGGGGGACACCTCTTCTTGCTGTGATGTATCCATGTTCCCTGCGTAGGAATCTGAGCTCTGCCAGCCAGCAGACCAGACAGAAGATGCGTGAGTGCCACAGGCTGGTGGACTCAATGATCCACTATGTGAACAGCTCCCTGGAAGTGGGCAAGTCAGAGGACAAGGTAAGCCCCAGGAGGGTTTGGGTGCCCTCAGATGGGGTGCTGCTCCCCCTCCCTCCTTCCCAGCAGCCGCTTGGCCATCATGGTGCAAAGGCACGTCTTGATGTGATGGTGGGAAAACCATCCTGGCTCAGGCTGGGCTTACTGGGCACCACTGGTTTCATTGGGGTGACCACCGGCAGAGCCTCATGGGATCGGTCCTGGGGGCTGCACCAGTGGGAGATGGCTGGCAGGCGACACAAGGGCTGATGCTCACGTGCCCTGTCTCACCCCACAGAGTGTGGAGAATGCCGTCTGCGTCCTGCGCAACCTCTCCTACCGTCTGTACGACGAAATGCCGCCATCCTCCCTCCAGCGCCTGGAAGGCCACAGGAGGAACAACAGCAGCATGGTGACAGGGGAGCTGGTTGGCTGCTTCAGCCCCCAGAGCAAGAAAGCTCGAGAGGTCAGTGGCTGGGAAGCGGTGGGCAGCGTGACAGCCATATCCCCTGGGGTGGGGTTGGCGCTGGGGTGCAGCTGGCAGCAGAGGTGACGCCAGGGCGGAGGTGGACGCCAGCCTTGGCTGATGGGTGGGACATGCATGTGAGCTCAGCAGAGGGTGAATCAGGTGCATGGGGTGAATCAGGGTGCTGAACCCCCATTCTGCCATGCCGTGGGCATGACACAGCCGGGGTGGCCTAGCCGGGTCAGCGCCAGCTGGGAGCTGCCCTGGTGTTGCGGTCAGGCATGCCGGGAGAAGACACCAGCAAAGGGATGCTGCAGAGCGGAGGTCCTCTCCGCATCTAACAGTGCCACCCCTATCCCCTCAGCAGTACCTGAATGCGGACATTGTCACCTTCACGGAGGTCTCCAAGGACCCCAAGGGCATGGAATGGCTCTGGAACCCACAGATCGTGGGCATCTATAACCGGCTGCTGCAGCGCTGCGAGCTCAACAAGCACACGACGGAGGCGGCCTCGGGCGCCCTGCAGAACATCACAGCCGGGGACCGCAGGGTGAGGGCATGGGAGGGGAATGTCCTCTGGGTTGTCCCCACCACCTGGTTGTCCCCACTGCTTGGCCGGTCACAGTTCTGCCCAGGGAGGGGATGCACCTCTCCGTGGGTGGGTACCAGCCTTTCCTGGGTGGGGGATGTGGCCATCGCACTGCTCAGCGCCTGGGTACAGACCATCCTGCCTGGCCCTGCTGAGCAGGAGGAGGAGGAGGAGAATGGGGTGGGAGGAGGAGGCAGCCAGGTCCCCGCTGGGTGTCTCTAAGCAGGTATTTGCCTCTGCAGTGGGCAGGAGTGCTGAGCCGGCTGGCCCTGGAGCAGGAGCGCATCCTGAACCCCGTGCTGGACCGCGTCCGCACCGCCGACCACCACCAGCTGCGCTCCCTGACCGGGCTCATCCGCAACCTGTCCCGCCACGCCCGCAACAAGGATGAGATGTGTGAGTGCTGGGGTGGGACGGGCAGGGCTGGGGCTGCAGGGAGGAGCCCAATGAATGTCCTCCACCCTCTTCCTCCTCCTCCTCTGGCTGTCCCTCAGCTCCCTCCAGCCACACCTTGGCACCTTCCTGCTTGCTGCATCCCTGCTCACAGCTGGATGTGCGGTGGATCCCCAGGAGCCAAATACCTTCCGTTGTGCTCTGCCCCAACCCCACTGTCTCACTTGGCTTGTTCCCCAACTCCTCTCCCAGATGCCAAGGAGTCTCAGCAGAGACTCTAGAGAGAAGAGGGCTTGGAGACATGCCTGGTGCTGCCCTGCAGGTCCTCATCTGGACCCTCTGCCCCTTGTTGCCCTGGGGAGTCTCTGAGGTTCATCCCCAGGCTGTCACCTGTCCCCTGGGTGTGGGCACCAGCCCTGAAATGATGCCTTTGCCCACCAGCGACCAAGGTGGTCAGTCACTTGATTGAGAAGCTGCCAGGGAGTGCTGGGGACAAGGCACCGCCTGCTGATGTTATCGTGAACATCATTGCGGTTCTCAACAACCTGGTGGTGGAGAGCCCCATGGCTGCCCGTGACATCGTCTACTTTGATGGCCTCAGGAAGCTTTTCTTCATCAAGAAGAGAAGGGACAGGTGGGATGTCCTTGGCTGCTCTGCTCAGACCTGGGGTTCAGTCCTGCTCTCCCCTCCCTTCCCTGGTCTAGCAAGGTGGAAGAGGGTCACAACCAGTTTCCTTTCCCAGAGTGTGGGGTTGGGAGTCCCTGATCATCAGCCCCACAGCCACCTTCCAGCTCTTTGCCACCTCCCCACTATGGGGCTGCTCATCGCTGCAGCCACCTCCTTCCCATTGGCTGCTCCTGGTTGTTCCTGCCAGAGATGCTTGCCACCCTGCCCATTGTGGTGGTCTTCCACCTCTTCCCAGCAGCGCTAAGTCCTCAGCCCCTCTGGGCCTTCTGGGGTGGTACCCTTGGGCTGGTGGGCACCATCCCTTGCCTGGCAGTACCCAACACTCATTATGTCCTGTCCCTGTCCCAGCTCGGACAACGAGAAGTCTTCCAGAGCAGCAGCCAGCCTCCTGGGCAACATGTGGCAATACACCAAGCTCCACCGGGACTTCAAGATGGTACGTACCCGCCTCCAGTGCCTTCTCCAGGTGGTGGGATCCTGGGATGGATCGTGAGGGTAGATCCCAAGGGAGTCAGGGAAAGCCGTACCACCCAAATGCTCCCAGGCATACAACGAGCCCCAACTCTGTGCCACCCCCTCCTGAAGAGGTGGGTATGTACCTGAGCATCATCCCTATGGTGGCATCTGCACCAGTGGGGTGGGGACAGCCACCTGCCTGGGGTGGGGACAGAGTGGCCCCGTCAGTGCTGGCATGGAGCAGGTTTGTGTTCGCATTCCCACTGCCCAGCGAGGAGTGGACAGAGGTCTCCTCAGGCAGGAGAGGTGACCATGCCAGTGTCCCGCTGTGTGACGGGTGACCTGTCTCCTTACAGAAGGGGTACCGGAAGGAAGACTTCCTCAGCCTGTGAGGACAACTCCGGAGCCGGACTGCCCAGCTCCAGCTCTCCCTGCCAGGATGGTCCCTGCTGCTGGCTGTGCCCCGAGGAGGCTGCTTGCCACTGGACCCCTGCTCTATAGCATAGTCCCTGACACATCCCTCATGCCTCCTCCCCAGGCTGAGTGCCCATTCCCCGGGCAGGGGGACACCTCCTGCCCCAGCCTTAAACCCAGCGACTGCTTTTGGCTCTGCTGCGGGGCCCTGCTGGGACCCCAGTTATTGGGGGGACCACCCTATGGCACCCAAGGGACCCTGCCTGCTCCTGGGGAGCCAGCTGCACAGCTCAGCTTGTCTCGCAGCTCAGCAGAGGGGCAGGAGCTACAGGGCTTGGGGGGGGCCCTTATGCAAAGCAATGCTGTCGAGGAGGGGGCTTCTGGGGGGTACCCTGCACCAGCTCCCTAAATCACCGTGCACCGGGGACTGGGAGGGTGCCGCCATGCTGGCGCAAGGGTTGCCGTGGGCTGCAGGTGCACTGCCCTGGCTGGGTGGGAACAGGGCTTTGTGTAGCTCAGGGCATAGGTGCAAGGTCCAGGGCGGCTTCCCGAGTGTCTACAGGGTGGCACCATGACTGCATCGGAAACGTGGGTCTGGGTCTCCCCTTTGCTGGGATGCGGGGGGCTTCAGGCTGCCCCTGCTTGCGCCGTGGGAAGCTGGGGGCTCTCTGAGCTGTGCCACCCTGCAGTGACTGGCCTTGTGCGTGCAGAGCGGTTGCTGCCACTCCTCGCCGGCTGCTCTGCTCAGGGCCCAGCCTGGCCGGTGCTGCGTAAGCAGGATTTGGGCAGGGCCAGCCGGCTTGTGTTTGCTGGGTGGCGTCTCCCCGCAGGGTGGGGAGATGCCCGCGGTGCCCGGCGCGGCTGGCGCAGGTGGGGCAGCGGGTCCAAAGCTCTACCTGTCACAGCAGCATCCGGGCCAAGGTGCGTGTGGGAGGGCTGAGGGGTGGCTTTGGTCTGCCAGTGGGTTTGGGGCTGCATGGGGAGACCCTGCTGCTGTGCTTGGGTGTGTTGCGCACCCCAGTTAGGAAATGAGGTAGAGTAGGTATGGGGGGTGGGAGGGTGAGGGAGAGTGGGCAGTGCTGCCAGGAGGGGCTGCAGCCAGGGCTGCTGTGGTCCTGCCGGCAGCTGGGGTGGTCCGGCCTGGGGTGTCAGGGTGCGTTTGGCTCCCCAGCTCTCCATGTACGAGCTCCCTGAGCCCTGTGTATCCCCAAAATAAAGGCCTTGAATGGTGCCCATTTGTCCCCCTGCTTGGCCACTGTGGGAGGGGAGCTGAGCATCCCACAGGATGCTGGCATGTGGGAGAGCCCTGGTGCCACCCTGCACACTGTAGCCAGACATTGCTCAGAATCAGCATGGCAGGGATGCTGGCACCCAGACTGGACGCAGCACAGGGACAGGACGTGGTATGGTGCCCACAGTGGGGAGAAATGTGCCTGTGGCACCTCCGCAGATGGACGAGACCCACTCAGTGCAGCAGCATTTTATTGCCACAGAAGTTTCCATCGGAGAGAGGGTGCCACAGCCACCCCCATCGGGTGTTTCCCAGCCACTGGGACTGGGGCACGTGTCTCCTCGGAGAACATCACCTATCCCAACGGTGTCCATGACACAGGAAAAATGTCCCTGCTGCCTATGGTGAGGGAGGGGGGCCCTGCACCCAAGGGTGCCAGACACTATGGGCAGGGGTGTCCCTTGGTGATGGCTTTCCACCGTGGGGCACACTGCCTGGGGGAGTCAGCTTCTGTCTTTCCCACCAAGACCTTGCCTTTGGTCCCATCACAAAGCCCAGGCTCATCTGGTGTGATCTGGGTCCGGCGGCGCCGCGGGGAAGGGGCAATGCCACCTTTGCTGGCTGTGGCCCTGCTCAGATGTCATCCTCTGTCACCAGGCAGTAGAAGTCTGTGCGGGCGCCGTAGTTGCGCAATCCCAGGTCCGAGACATCGAGGTCAGGTCTCTGGCTGTCCCTCGGCTGTGTGGCCTCTGTCGCACCGGCAGCTGAAGCCATGGGGCCGCCGATGCGGGGGCGCAGGGGGCTTCCGAAAATGCGCCCTCGGAGGCCTGGAAGGGGCAGGGAGATGAGTTTTAGGCAGTGGGGAAGGGGCTAGACCCAGCCCCCTGCTATGGGAGGGTGAAGCAAAGCCCAAAGGTGACCTGCGGCGCATACCACGCCCCCCAGCCCCCACAACCCCCAGGAGAAGCAGTGGGGTCAAGGACCTGTACCAAGGTCCCCGTCTGGGTGGAGGTCTCCACAGTCCATGTAGGTGCTGTGCAGGATCAGCATAGGGTCCTTGTCCTCCTGCAGCTGAGTCTGCGGGTCCCCCATGGTCCCCTGGAAGGTCACCTTGCGGGGCAGGGCCAGGCACAGCTCCTTCCAGAAGTCTGATGACAGGGTCTGCGTGAGGCAGGGTGGAGATGAGCTGCATCGGGACCACCGCAAAGCCAAGCCCAGCCCTGCATGGTGCAGGGAGAAGGGGGGCTTTGTGGGGCTCGGCTAGCTCTTCACGGCACTGGGAGCTCAGCCGAGGTGCAGGCTGTGCTCCCAGCATGGCAGCGTGCCCAGGCGCCAGTGGAGAAACCGGCTGGACCTGCTGAAATGCTCCCAGGGGCCCCAGCTCTCCCAGCCTGGCCCGGGGACGGCTGGAGCAGCCACCTTGGCCAACGCTTCACTCTGAGCCCTGCAGCTTAACGCTGGTGCCTTGGCTGGGGCAGACCCCCAAGCAGCACAGTGATCTGGGGATGGAAACAGGGGTGCTGGCAGGATGGGGTCCTGCTCGGCTCTCACCATGGAGCCAGCTCGCCACACCAGCAAGGTCACGGAGCTCCGGTGCTGCTTCAGGAGGCTAATGGCAGGGTGGGTGATCTCCCGGTACTGGCTCTCAAAGACAATGAAGATGGGTTTCTTGGAAAGCTCCAGCAGCCTCCAAAGCCCTTCCCTGTGAGACAGGCATGTGGCAGGGGGGACAAAGGACACCCCCAGCTCCTCTCCCCAGAAGCAGGTGGGAGCCACTCCTACCTAAAGCTGCTGTTGCACCAGTCCTGCTCAAGGTATGCAACGGAGAGGACCACAATGAGACGCCGGCACCGGCTCACGTTCATGATCAGGTCGGCCGAGGGCTCTGCAGACAAAGGGATTTCAAGCCCCTGGGTGCCGGTGTGGCCCCTCTGCCTGTCCCCACACCGGTCCAGTACCTACCTGAGTTGGGCAGGATGGTTTGGTCATCCAGGAAGAGCTTGTAGCCATAGCGGTTCTCCAACTGTGGCTTCATGATGAAGTGGACAAACTTTCGGTCATCCGGAGCGGCAGCATGGGAGATGTAAGCATCGTACAGCTTCCCATCTGGGGAGAGCCATGGGAAACAGTGTAATGGCAGGGAGGGCTCTGCTTGCTGGTGAGCCCCTGGCCGAGGGGAGGCTATTCCCCACCTCCGTGCCCTTCTCACCATTGATCTCCAGCTCGCCATAGTGGTCCCGGTACCAGAGGAGCACGCTCAGGCGGCATTGGACATAGAGCCCGGTCAGAAGCATGAGGAGCGCCAGGACGAGGAGGGCTGCCAGTACTGCAGGTACGTGGCCTGCCACCTCTGCAAGGACAGGGAAGAGTACAGCAAGGGTGGCTGGAAGCCCCCAGCCCAGGTTCTCTGGGTTTGGGGTGGAGTTGCACCTTGATGAACTCCAGGGAGCTGCTGTTCCTGCCCTTTCTCTGTCCCCAACTTGTCCCTACCTGCTTGCCGCAGGGTGAAGGTGGCAGTGGTGTTGCTGACCCAGCAGGCAAACACCCCAAAGTCGGCATCATGCGTGAGGTTGAGCTGCAGGACGCTGGCAAGGAGCCGCTCTGAGGCATTTTGGCCAAACCTGAGGAGAAATGGGACCCCCGTGGTTTGGGTCAGGCAGTGACCCACACCAACAGACAGACGGACAGCTGGACATAGCTCCAGGCAGGCTCCTTACCAGGCAGTGTCCTGGCTGCTCTCACTGCCCAGCCACTGCCCGTCTTTGGTCCAGGCAGGGACAGGCTCACAGTGCTCGGCGGCTGCCCAGCGCACAGTGCAGTTCAGGGCTATCTGGCTCCCCAGCACCAGATCCAGTGTCTCATTGGAAGCCGGAACGAGGATTTTGGGGGGCACGCTGCAAAAGTCTAGGGGCACAATGGGAAGAGGGTGTCAGATGGGAAAGCTGATCTAGCTCCTGGCTGGGCAGGCAACTCCTGTAGCCATCCTGGCTTCCCTGGAAAAACAAGCTCTGCCGCAGGGGGCTGGCAGCAAGCGGTGCTCACGGCTGTTTCAGAACAGGCTGAGCTGGTTTTTGGGGCTGGGACGGACCCTCACCCACCCTACGCGCTGAAGCTGGGGCAGCGAGCAGGACCCCCTTTGCAGGTGAAACTTTGATTTCGCAGCCTACCTGCCATGGCATGCTCAGGCGATGTGCGGGGCGGCGACTGCCAGCATCGCCAGCCGGCCAGCTGCAACAGGACAGTCCCCACAGTGCACGCCTTCCGGGAGGGACAAAGTCCAACTGCCACCGCCGCAGGGCTGGCTGTGCCTGGAATAGATGAGAAATGGCGCTGTGAGCATGGGCCACTATGGGACAGGCTGGCACAGGCAGCACCCTGACCATCCCCCTCGCTCCGCACAGCCATTTGGGCTGGGGGGCAGTGGGTCCTCTGCTGGGCTGAAGCCAAAGCCATGTCCCAGTCACAGCTCAGTAGCTGTCGGGTCACCTGCCCTCCCTGCGCAGCCTGGCTTTCCTGACCGTGAATTTATGGGTGGGAGGCGATTAATGTCCAACTGGGAGCTGTGGGCCGTTAAAACCATGGCTTTGGCTCAAACCAGAGTCTAGCGAGGGGAAACAAGTCCTGGCTCAACTGTGGGGCATGCAACCCTAGTGAGCTGTCTCCGTGGCTGCATCCAGGGGGGGTCAGCAGGACCCCTTCATGCTACCAGCACCCTATCCTGGCTGCAGTGCCGCTCCCAGCCTGGTGTGCCTGTTGAAGTTGCCAATTAAGCAGCTGGGTGACTATTTACACCACAGCGAGTGAGCGGCCTGTCTCCAAGCCAGGCGGGCGCAGCGCTCCCCTTGCCTCGGGAGCCTTGGCGTGTTCCTGCCCTGTGGCTGCACCCAGGCAGAGGTATACCCTCAGGACATGTGCCGGGACCAGGGGTGGGGGGCATGGTGGAGCTGGCGGCAGCGTCACTGCAATACCTCCACAGGGAAAGGGGGACCAGGGAGGATGCCCCACACCCCACCGATACGTCGCAGTGGTGCGAAGGAGCACCAGGAGCAAATTGAAGCAGAGCTCTGTCGCCAAGCGCCCGCAGAGCCCCTGGTGCGGGTGGCACATCCACTGGGGCTGATGTGGGAATAACAAGGACGTCATGTTTCTAAATGCATCCAGGGTAACTGCTGGGGCCAGGAGGGATGGAAATCCCTCTCGGCTGCCTCTTTGCCCCAGAGCTTCGCTGCTCTTGTTTGCAAAGTGGGTTTTGGGTTGCATCAGGGCTGCCAAGGCTGTGATTTCCCCGGGGAGACCAGGTCTCCGCTCCTGGTGGGAAGCAGGAACAGGGATCCACTGTGCTGTGAACAGGGAGGCACATTGCTTCCCTGGCAGAGCAGCCCTGGCACCCGGCGTGGGGAGATCTGTGGGTCAAGGGACACGAGGGATGGGGAAAGGCACAGGGGTGTTACACCGGGGTGGCAGGAGGCTTCCTCTGCTGCTCTGGCTCTACTCAGTCCTACTGGGGTGGATCGCTCATAGGACACTGAAGGCTGGAAGTGAGGAAGCCCTGACAAGGCGCAGGGTGCCCGGGGAGCTCGGGGAGGCCCTGAGCACCTGCCCAGCCCCACTGAAAGGCACAGACGGCCACAGCCCCGCTGCTCTGGGGCATGGAATGGTGCAGAATGCCCAAAGGGAAGGGAAGAGAAGAGGTTACGGGCAGCAGCACATTCCCATTCCCATTCTCGGGGCTGGGGACACCCTGTTTGTGGCACTCCAAGAGTGGAGTTTGTGGCAGAGGACCGTGCGGATGCCTTGTGGAGGTGGGCAATTTTTGGGCTGTGGCACCCTCCGGGAGCTCAGCCACGGGAAAGCAAGGAGGGCAGGGGGGCATGGCAGCAGGGCAGCCACAGGGCTGGGTGCAGCGGGGAGCAAGCAGGGCTGCAGAGCTGGAGGGCTGCGGGGGGGAGAGGGCAAAGCCCTGCTGGCCCCCAAGACGGCCAGGATGTGGGAAGGGAGGTGGAGGAGAGCTGCATTTACCTTCGGAGCTTCCCCCGGTGCCCTGGCCACAGGCTTCCTGCCAGCCGCCTCCCTCAAGCACTGCTCCAGCTGCCCGGACCTGCCAGTTTGGTGCTTGGATTTTTAATTTTTTTTTTTTTTAATTATGTAAAAAAACCCCTAACCTCTAGTTCCCCCTGCCCCGGTTCAGCCCCTGCCCTTTGCCAGACTCTCCCATCGCGCCAATCGCCGGGCGCCAGGCCTGCAGGAGGGGTTGGCCGTCCCTCCCTCCCGCTGCTCCACCTCCATCTCCACCTGAACCTGTAGGAAAAAAAAATTAAAAAAATAAATCATTCTGGCTTTAGGGGAGGGGAAAAGGACAAAATAGAGAGGAAGAACAAGGAGGAAGGCAACCCACCCCGCCTGCTGGCCCAGCAGCCCCAGGGAGCCCAAGGGAAACCCCCTGGCTCTCCACAGCTTGGAAAAGCCTGTGGAAGTGTTGGGACAAGATGAAATCTGAACCCAGCATACACTGCCACCTGTAATGCCGGCTGCCTGGGCCACGGCACAGCCAGGGGGCTTGCATTGGAGCATGCCTGGGGAGTTTGGGGGTCTCTGCTCAGGGTAAGAGCCTGCACTGTGGGGCCCCAATTTGCTGAGCACCAGCAAACTCGATACTCTCAGGCTGCATGAAGGTGAGTTAGCTACAGGGGAAGGCGAGGCAGATGGTGCCTGTGCCTGCGGGTGCCTGGGGGTCTGTTTGCTTCTCCTCCATGGTTTTAAAATCCTCCTTGGAAGTCAAACCAGCACTGTGGGGCGACTCCTCCAGCTGGTGCTGGCTGTGGGGAGCCAGGCCATGGCCGCTGGTGACCACCAGCTGATGGCTTGCGTTCATTATGGAGGAGGCGATGATGCACAGCCCAGGCATGGGCAGTGTCCGTAGCTGTGGCACTGCCTGGCACTGCAGCCAGCCTTGGTGCCCAGGAGAAATGCTGACATGACCCACAGACACTGAGCAGCCAGAACATCCATCGTGCAGCACATGCTTCAGGGGCAAGGAGCGGAGGGACCAGGCAGCTTTGCTCCTCCAAGGCCCTGGCTTGAGCAGGATCAGAGGCCTGGGGATGGTGCCAGGGTCTTGGTGTTACAGTCACACTAATAAAATAGCTTGAACTCTAGGTTATTTTGGGTTTAGTTTAGAATACTATTTTAATTTCAAGGGAGTTATAGCAGCTATGAGAATATAAAAGCACATTAAGGCCCTTAGGAATAAGTAACTAGCACAGTGTGTGCCTGGATCACTATGGGAATCGTTATGGGCTCTGAATTAAAACAGTGGGTACTGGTTATGGACCTTGAATCACAGAATCACCAGGTTGGAAAAGACCTTTAAGATCATCGAGTCCAACTGTTCCTGTCCTATGCTAAACCATATCCCTGAGCACCCCATCTACCCGTCTGTTAAACACATCCAGGGATGGTGACTCAGCCCCCTCCCTGGGCAGCCTGTTCCAGGCCCCGACAACTCTTTCAGGGAAGAACTTTTCCCTAACATCTGATCTGACCCTGCCCTGGCGCAGCTTAAGGCCATTTCCCCTTGTCCCATCTCCTGTCACCTGGCTGAAGAGACCATCGCCCACCTCCCTGCACCCTCCTGTCAGGTCAGTGTAGGCAGTGATAAGGTCTCCCCTCAGCCTCCTCTTCTCCATGCTGAACATCTCCAGCTCCCTCAGCCACTCCTCATAGGATTTGCCCTCCAGTCCCTTCCCCAGCCTGGTTGCCCTTCTCTGGACATGCTCCAGGACCTCAATGTCCTTCTTGTAGTGAGTCAAAACAACAGGTACCAGAGCAGACTGGTTGTGGTTTTGGAGATCAGCCAAAGATGAAACAAGCGTGCGTAAGGATGGGGTTCCATCAGGGCGAAGGGAGCAAAATCCTGATTAAAGTGCAGTCTGCTAAGAAGGGAGGGGTGGGGGGTGGTGCTTTCTCGCCGCACTTATCACCAGAATCTGGTGTCACTGGGGGTGCAGGGCAGTGCCATCAATTAGACAGTTTTCTGTTCTTTATTCCATACTGAGTCTGTTCTGCCCATGACGCTGATTGCGGCCCTTATCTCCACTCCTGAGCCTCTCAATATCTGTTTTCTTCCCTGTCCAGCTGAAAAGGGGAGTGAGAGAGCGGCTTTGGGGGGTGCCTGGCCTCCAGTGCCGGAGCAAAGCCGCGCCTGCTCATCTGCTTCACGGAGGGAAGCTCTTCGCCATTGCGGGCATTGGCGCCTCCCCGCCGCGGGGCCGGGGCGGTGAGCGGCCAACCGGGAAGGGGTCTCACGGCTCCACACGGACCCCGGCCCGGCACAAGAACGAGTCTGATCCTCCCCGCTGCAAACGGCCGGAGCCACCGGGACCGGGCAAGGCGGGCCCAGGCACCTCCGCCCCGACCGGCCAGCCTCGGACCGCTCCTCGATGCCCTGCGCGGCGGGGCTGGGGTCCCGGAGACCCCGTTTCGGGACGGCGGTCAGCAGCCCGTCCCTCTCGCACCGCGGCCCGGCAGCCCCGACCCAGGCCCGGCGCCGCGCAGTTCCCATGGCAACCGGCGAGGCCGCCGCGCGGGGCACGCCGGGTTCTGTAGTTCCTCCCGCCGCTCCCAGCACGCCCCGCGCCGCGCAAGGTGGCGGCGCCCGCGGGGACGTGGGAGGGGCTCGGGCAGTGGGGCCGTGCCGCCGGGTGGGGGAGCTGGCGGGGTTAACCCCGGGCGCGGAAACGGTGGGGGCGACGGGCACCGGGGGCTGGATGCCGGCGGGGATGGGGGACTGGATGCCTGGGACCGGATAACGGGGGCTGGATAACGGGGACCGGGAGCTGGATAACGGGGACCGGATAACGGGGACTGGATAATAGCGGGGATGGGGGACGGGGATCGGGAGCTGGTTAATGGGGATCAGGGACTGGTAACTGGGGACCGGGGGCTGGATAATGGGGACCGGGGACTGGGGACCGGATACTGGGGACCAGGGGCTGGATAACAGCGGGGATGGGGGACAGGGCCCAGGGGCTGGATACCGGGGACCAGATACCGGGAACCAGGGGCTGGATAACTGTGGGGATGGGGGATGGAGACTGGGGGCTGGATACGAGGGGCTGGATAATGGGGATGGGGACCAGGGACTAGATAACGAGGGGATGTGGGACAGGGACTGATGTTGGATAACAGGGGAGGGATGGGACATGGACACGGGGACTGGATAACGGAAGGGACAGGGGACAGGGACCTGGGGTTGGATAACGGTGCAGTGGGACAGGATGGGGACCGGGGGCTGTATACATCTGCCTCATGCCATGAGGGGAAAGCCTGGGGATGGGGGAGGCCAGTGCTCGGTCCAGCTTCATGCGCCTCGACTGGGCTTCTGTCCCAGGCAGAGTGTGAGGGGGTGTTTCTCTATATGGGACCAGGCATGGGTAGGTTCATGTGGAGAAACATCCTCCGGTCTGGCTCTGTAGTGGTTATTCTGTTGAACATTGGTGCCATTGTCCTGTCCGGGGGCTGGAGGGTCAGAGGGCTGGTGCTCTGGGAACAGCCCCTCATCCCTGTGCCCTCGGCAAGGCGGCTGTCTGCATGGTCCAGGTGGCAGCTATTTATGCAGCTCTTTTGGGGAGTGCTTCTCTGTTGACAGCTACACTGGTCATGTTGATGCCTGGGCTGCAAAAGCCAGCGTAGACCAGCTGGCTTGATGGGATGATAAAGGACCAGAAGGATCAGGCCCAGGTCCAGGGGATGGTGAGGGTGTGAGGAGCCTTGGTTGCAAATTGGGAGCTGATAAAACCATTCTTGTCCATTGGAGTTATTCCTGGGGATAGCAAGAAGGAGTGGAGGTCTCAGTCACCATGGCGAAAGGACAGAAGCCAGAGGAGGCTTGTTTCAGTTCCTGCCAGCTACTCTGCGGCTTTCCACATCCTTGGGAGTGAAGTGTTGAGGTGCAGTTAACCCTCACTCCTGTCTCTGTGGTACGGGCTTGGGAAAGTCACCATTGGGACAGTCACTTGCGATCATCGCTGGCCTTGACCCACCACTGCCTGGAAGGGCGGGACACCCAGAGATGCTGTCAGTGTTATGGGCTGTGACCCTGCCCCATGCTGCAACAGGGTGGGCAGCAGCCATCAGTGGCATGGCTGGGCTGTTCTCCGGCTCTGTGTCTGTGTACCCCGTCAAAATCCTCTCAAGCTGCGCCTGTCGCCTTCAGACCCCATGCCACTCTGGGGCTCATGGCTCCTGTCCTGCCTGCAGACGTCTGTCCTGCCACACCCCAGCCCAAGGTGAGTGTGTGCTGCTGGGGCAGGAATGGTTCCCTGCGAACTAGCAGGGGAATGAAGATGCCTGTGCAGTGTGAGCTCACTGAGAGCCGGTTCTAGATGCATTTAACAGCTTGAGCCTAATTAGATTTAAGCTGCTTAGAGCCACCAGGCGATGGTGTTCCAAGGCCGTCGATGCTGTGTGACACTAGGTGTTGCTTCCGAGTCCCAGAAACAAGGATGTGGCTAGAGGATGAGGTGCCACCTAGAAAGAGACCTTCAGTCAGAATCACTGCTCTGACGAGGCGCAGCAGGCGCTGGCTTTGTGCTCTTAAACCGGGGCTTCTCTGACCCTTTGAGCAGTAAAGGAGGGAAAGCAGCGTGGCCTCTCATGACATGTGTGGCGCTCACAGCGCTTTGTACAGCTTTGTTCCCACTTGAATTACAGGAAGAAGCATCGCTGTGCAGACTTCTGTACAGCGGCGTGGCTCTAGCCACGGCAGGGACTCAGACCGCTCTGACTGTTAGTTAACAGAACAAGGCCTATCAGCCCTAATGAAATGCTTGTTCCTGACCTGTGGTGCTTGTGCTTACCTGTGCCTTTCAGGGTTGGCGGGGCGGCTGTCACAGCCATTACATGTGCACACACACGTGTTCACGCCATGGCACCCTTGTCCCTCCTGCATGTCGTTCTATTTATCTCCCGACACACTGAGGCAGCTATTTCTGCTTTAGAGAGGAGGGTATGAAAGGGCGCAGCTCGAGGTTCAACTTACCAAATGGCTAAATGTTTCCAGTTCTTACAGAGAAAAAAAGATTGGAAAGCTTTGGAATGCTCCAGTGGATTTGCCCTGGAGTTTACAAGGACTGTAAGAAAGTTGGAAATGGAGCTGCATCTGTCCCCCCCTGCTCCTGCCCTCCTCATTAGTGGAGACTGGGAAAAATTAAGCATAAAGCTATTTCCCCCTGCATTTGTGAACCCAGCTTGGCACTGCTGCAAGGGCTGGAGGTAAGGTGTGAGGAATCACGGGGCATCAAAGGGCTGTTTTGGCACTCAGTGCCGGGGAAGAGTCACGTCTTTAGAGGGCATGTTTTCATTCCTGGTCAGCAGTGAACAAAGACTTTGTTCCCTGAGCACAGATAACTGCCTCGAGTCAGTGAATCGCTTAAAGGTAGACCTGCAGAGAGGAAACCTGGGAGTGTGGGGTGGCAGTGGGGTGCGAGCCCCACTCTCTGCTCAGACAAATGCCTTCTGTCAATGGTTGGGGTGCCCAGCCTGGCTGTGGCTGTAAGGGGAGAGGTGCGGAGATACCGGGCTGGCAGGGCTGGGTTTAGGCTCGTGTTTTGGCGTGAGAGCTTGCCTGGCTAGCCGTGTCGCTTGGGGTTTCTTGTAGCTCGGTATTCCCGTTACCCTGGCACACTTCACAGCTGGTTTTCTCACCGTGCATGGCCAAAGTACCAACCTCTTCTACATGTCTTGCCAGCCAAGACCCACATCTGCCCCACCTCTGGGCTACATATGGACACTTTGGCTCCAGCCTTTTGTTGTTATCTGTGTTAGGACAAAAAACAGTCTAGGGGGTGATTTCTGGGGGTGATGTGGGTGGCAAAGGTGGGAGGCAGGAATGATAGCGGTGTGAATGCAGTGATTAAGGGCCTAGAGCATCTCCCCTATGAGGAAAGGCTGAGTAAGCTGGGACTGTTCAGCCTTGAGAAGAGAAGACTAAGGGGGGACCTAATCAAAGTTTATAATTATCTGAAGCAGGGGATGCAGGGGGAATCAGCCAGCCCCTTTTCAGTGGTCTGTGGGGATAGGACAAGGGGCAATGGCTGCAAGTTGGAGCATAGGAAGTTCCGCACCAACATGCGGAAGAACTTTTTCACAGTGAGGGTGACTGAGCACTGGAATAGGCTGCCCAGGGAGGTGGTGGAGTCTCCTTCACTGGAGATATTCAAGACCCGCCTGGACGCCTATCTGAGCAATATGAGCTAGGGAGCCTGCTTTGGCAGGGGGGTTGGACCCGATGATCTCTCGAGGTCCCTTCCAACCCCTACAATTCTGTGATTCTGTGATTCTGTGACTCAGCGGCAGCTGAAGATCTGGCCACTCATGTCTGTGACTTATCTCATGTTTTTAATAACATTTTAATATTTATTTTCCATTTTGTTCATGGTAGTTGAGCTTGGGCAGAACTGTCAGGGTGCTTAGGGCAGACGCTGAGGCTTGGCTGAGCCTGGAGCAAAACGGGGCAGGCTAACAACTGCATTTTCCTGGTGACCATGAGAAGGGTGGGTTGGAACTGCAGCCACGCCGCAGTCGTGCTGAGAAGAAGATTGTACTGGCTGTGGTGAAAGAGCAAGGACTTGAGTTTCTTGGCAGTGCAAGAGCAGGAAGGTCACTGAAGGCAAAGGGAAAAAGGGGCCAAAGTGCAGAAAAAGAGCCAGGGAGGAGGGAACCTGGAACAGGGGAACCAGCTTTTCCTGTGATGCACGTCAAGGCCGTGATTGATGAGGAAGCGAGGTCATCTGCAGACCAGCGTTGTACTTGACTGCAACTGGATGCTGCACTGTGGTTTGTCCCTCGTGCCAAAGCGCTTTGCCGGCTCCTTGGTGGGCTGGGAAGGCACCATCCCCAGCTCTGCTGTGACTTCCTTCCTCCTTACAGCCCTGCAAGCCGGAAAGCATCCCGCTCCTGCGAAGCCACCATCACATTGTTGCTTCCCAGGTTGTTGCTTCCCAGGCTCAGTAACCACCGGGGTACATGGCCTGTCTCTGCAGTGGTTCCTCCCGCGCCCACGGCACTGCCAGGCTGAGAAGGCGGGGACTCATGTCTGTGTTTCTCATTCTCCTCAGTGAGCGGTGGCTACACCTCGGTGGAGCATGCCATCATGCTGGGGGAGAAGGTAGAAGAGTGTCATGGGAGGGAACCGTCCCAATTGGGAAGCGATGGGGAGGTGTGGGAAAACATTGAGAGCGGGACCAGGGCCTTTTGCTTAAAATAAAAGGAGAAAGAATGACCCAGTTTGTGGGAAATCCCAGTTTGTGGGACATCCCAGTCTGTGGGACATTGCTCTGTCAGTGGGGCTCGGGCCACGAAGGACAGCAGCACCAGGGCAGCCCAGCCTGTGGCTCTCGGCTACATGGGTTCTGTTTCCAGCTGAAATACTCCATTAGAAAAATTATTTTAAACAAAGGTTAAATGGAAAATGTGGGCAAAATCAATCCTTGTTCTAACTCGGAGCTTTCCTTTTTCCAAAGGAAAAGCCAGACCCAAGCAGACCCTGTCTCTGGTGTGGTCTACTACTGAATTGTCTGAGGTGGAACCCGTTTCTCTGGCCTAAAAGCCTGGCACAGGACCAGCGTGTGAGGCCACAGGCATGGGGAGAATTGGATCCTCATTTAAAGAGATGCCCCAGCACCTCCTGGGGCATCACCCACCTCAGTTCTCTCCGAAGGTTGCTGTGCTTTCTGTACAGGAATGTGTTCTTGACTGACTTCGGGACATCGGGGACGTACCAGGCTGCAATCAGTTTGATGCACAGAGCCACGTGCTGCAGAGAGCAGAGGGAGCCGTTGTGGGCGGTGAGGCCTGGCCTGGGTGAGCAGCACGCACCCAGCCCATTTCCCCTTGCCACCATACCCCCCTTTCCCCAGCCTCCCTGGGTACTCACCTCAAAGAGGATGAGGAAGGCAAGCCGGGCCGCAAAGATGTGCCAGAACTGGGCGGTGTAGCTGTAGTCATCGGCGTTCCTGTAATCCCGGTACCTGCGGGGCACCGCTCTGTCAATGTTAGCCCAGGCTCCCCCCGTGCCAGGCGTCCCACCCTCCCTCACTGGGGTCTGAGGGGAGATGGCTCTGTGGGATGGGCTCTCCCACCTGCCCGTTCCCTGACTGCACGCTGGATGTCATGGTGAGGGGCTCAGAATGGGGGAAGGCTACCGAGTAGTGACCACAGGCTGTTGTTACCTGCACTCCTTGATCTCCTCTGTGGTGAAGTTTGGCAGCATTTTGGGCACCTTGGTGTGCGGCTCGAAGTCCTGGATGTGGAAGACGGACAGGCTGTGGTTGATGTACCCAGTTGAGCAGCTGCGGGGGAAAGAGATGGTGTCTGCCCAGATAGGTGAAGGGCTCCTGGCCATGCTGGGGGCTTGTGGCATGTCCTGACCCAAAGCTGCAGCTCCTGTGTCTTTGCAGGGGACGGGATGTCCTCCAGTTGCTGCAAAGCCTCTCTGCCTGCAGCTTTCATTCCTAAGGTCTTCCCTGATGTGGATTCTCCAGTGACTGGTCGTATGGCTGAGCACAGACTGAATCCTCCTGCTTCAGGGAAGCCAGTGCCTGTCTGGGGGTCTCCCTCCCCTCCCTAGCTAACGGTTTTCACAAACCCCTGGGGAAACGAATGTCTGAGCCGTCTGCTCAGTTTGACTGAACTTGCCAGTGAGCCCAGGCTTAGAGGAAAGGTGGGAACCCAGGAGATAGATAGCACCCAGGCAGTCCCACAGCTCTGCAGTGTTGCACAGTGCTCCTTCCATGCAGGGAGACCAGTTTACCCACCGTGGGGGTGATGTGAGTGGGGGACTGGCTGGGAAACCCTCCCCTGTGCCCCTTTCCCTCCACCCTGCTGTGGGGTACTCCTCAGCTGCCCCATGCCTCTGGTGCTGGTGGCACCTGGGCAGGCAGGGGTGCTGCAGGCAGGGCAGTAAGCAGCCAACCATGGCACTCACTCCACTCTGGTGCTGTTTTCCATCGCGCAGGGGCTGTACATGTACTTGTAGACCTGCATGGGAATGAAGTCGGAGGTGATGGCGATCACCAGTCCATTGCCGATGACAGCCAGGGTGCCGATGGCTTCTAGGACCTGCAACCAGATTCCTGTGGGAGAGGAGCATCAATGAGGCCCCTCTGACAGCTCATGGCTGCTATGCCAGGGGTGCAGACCAAGCCCCAGCACAGGGATGGATTGGGCATGGCTAGAAGACGCCAGGGAAGGAGACCTCCATGCTGCCCCTCAACCTCTGCAAGTCTGAAATAGCTTCTCCTTGCCCAGCTGCCAGCTCTCCCTGTGCTCTCCCACCTCGGTGGTGAGACGATACTGGTCCCTGGCACAGGGATTATGCTCAAGGGCTTTGCACTGGGGAAGGGGCTTGACAGGCAAGCAGCAGCTCTGGGAGGAGGGTGCTCATCCGACCCCATCTCACCGATGTCGTTGGCCTTCCTGGGAACCATGCGCCGGGACAGCTGCAGCATCTTGATGGCATCCAGGCGGATCTCAAAGAGGTTGTTGAGGAATGCCAGCAGTGGGGCGAGGGGAAAGGCAGCGACGAAAATGGTGGTGAAGCTGTACTGGATCACTGTGGAGGAGGAAAATGACGGGTGACGGTGTGAGGTCTTCACAGAGGGGATGTCCCACAGGGTCCTGACTGCTACCTGGGTTTATCCTGCCCCTTGGAGGGGCCTTGCAGGAGTGAAAGGGGAGACAGACCTGTCTGGGCGATCCCACACCTCTCGAGGAGACACGCACCACTCACAGGGCTGTCAGGAGGGGGATCTGCTTGGGACCACCTGGGGTTACAGCTATCGCTGTGATGCTTCTGGGAAGGGAGGAAGGCCCCAGGGCCAGCATGGTGGTCTGCTCTCCCTTGTTTTGTGAATGACCTTGGTGTGCTGGAGCTCTTGGAGCTGGGCTGGGCGTGGGGCTGGGTCTCAGAGCTCTCTCCTGCCCACAAGTGGGCTCCCCAGCAGTGGGCTCTGTCCAGCTGAGGAGGATGCGTGGCTCTGTGCCCAGCACCCCTCCTCACTTGAACCCCTGCCCTACGTACCCATCTCCAGGAACTCGTCGAACAAGCTGAAGACGTTGACCTCCCTGAGTTGATAGTTGCTCATCCACTGGTTTTTGCAGGGGTCCTCAACCTCCTCCTCTTCTCCCACTATCATGGTCCTCTTTTTGGGGCACCGGGGCTTCTTGTGTACCTTGTGGGATACCCAGCTGCAAAGGGAGGAGGGAGCGAGTTGCACAGCTGTCTGCAGAGGACAGCGGGCTGAACTGCTGCCAGGGACAGCCCTGGAGACCCGAAGAAGGAAAGGGAGGAAATCATGGCCCAAGCTCCAGAGTTACTCTCTGTATGAGCTGGGGAGCTGTCCAGTGCATGCAGGAGCACGGGTGAGCACTCCACGGGCTGGAGGAAAGCTTACGGTATGAGGTACTCGACCACGTTGCTGATGGTCTGCTTGAGCACCATGATGATGCCCATCTGGATGAAGAGGTCAGTGATGCAGCCGCTGGGGTGGCACTGCAAAGGGGCGAGAGGAGAGGCATTGGGCCCTGCAAGCAGGGCAGCGTGGCCATGGCAGGCGGAGGATGCTCTGGTTCCCAGGCCCTTGCTGGGTAGCAGGGGAAAGGAAAGCAGGGGAAAGGAAAGCAGGAGTTGTGGTGTGGGCCCAGGGAGCGTCATGGCAAATCCCTCACCTCCTCCAGCCTCCATTTGCCAGCAATGCGCACGTAGTTCCCTGGGTGGCCATTGATCCTGAACAAGGAAGGAATGGAAGGGATGTTGCTGAGTTCCACTGCTGAGCCCTGTGCAATGACCACCCAGAAGCAGGAAGGAGGGCATCATTCTTGGGGCACTGGGGGAGAGGTGAGGGGTTTTTCCCACCCACCATACACATGGGGAGAAGTTGTGGCCTTCCTGAGGTCCCAAATGGGCTCTCTGTGCATGGTGGGGAAGGTGGAGTGCTGGGTTGTCCCTAGACCCCGGGGAGCATTGGGGAAGTATGCCTCCAGCCCAGGCTGCTCTCTGCTCCCCCAGGGCCCCCCAGCCACCACTCACCGTCCCAGGAAAAAGGCGATGTAGATGAGTGATGAGAAGTGTGTGAAGAACTGGAAGGTGAAGAACTTCACAGTGAAGTTGTTCTCGTGCTGGGAGAGGGTCCGTGGTTTCTCTGGGGAAGGGAGCAAGGCCCAGGGGCTTGGTCACCAAGCTGTGGAACCTTGCTCTGCTCCCCCTTGGATGCAAAAGCCACTCTTTGAAGGTTGGCAGGGTGTCTCTGCCCCTCATGGAACCTTTTCAGTCCTTGGACGGGGCTGAGCCCAGCTAAGCAGGGGGGTCCCTCAGAGCCATGAGCTGGAGAAGGGGCCCTTCAGCTGCGGGCAACCACATTGTGGGCTCCCATGCAAACATGATGGCCTCTGCCAGGTCTCAGCCCCAGGGTGATGGCCCTTCCAAAGCCCACTGGGAGCATGTGTGTGAGGGTGCTGGCCTCCTGTGGGGACTCATGTGGCAGGACCTGCCCAGTGGATGCTCTGTGAGGGTAGAGGGGACGGGGCCAGGAGCCCTGCTGTATTTGGGGACCAAGGGGTGCTGCACTGGCTGGCCAGTCCCTAGGTACTGCTGTGGGGTGTGGGTCACCTTACCCAGGTCACAGAGGAAGAGGGCCACTTGCTTGTTGACCTGCAGCAGAGGTAAAAATGAGGGGAGGGTCGATGGTGGAAAAGCAGGAAGACCCGCTGCCCACCCTGTGCCTCAGTCCACACCTTGGTCATGATGACAATGGTGATGTAGTGCAGCACGGCGCCTGTCATCACGGCTATGGTGTTGGCCTGCTCGCGGAGGAACTCCACCTGGCTCTGGGTGAACAGGGCCATTGCCACCACCCGGTAAATGACGAGTGCATGGGTGATGCCGATCAGCACAGCAATCTGTGGGGGAGCAACGGGGTGGTGAGAGGCTGTGAGTGGAGGGCATGGACTCCATCCCACCCAAGGACCACTGGCCTTTCAAACCCCGGCTCCCTTCACCAGAGCTCATCTGGACGTGCCCTCAAATGCAAGCTGGTGGTCTTCAGCTAGGGTCAAGAGGTCCCGAAGGTAGATGTCCCCACTGGAACTACTCATCTAGACCATCTCTGTTGGCCCCAGGGGAGAAAAGAGGGCATCAAGTCTTTGCCTCTTCCTAGCTTCTGTGTTGCTGCTTTTATCCTCGCTGCCTGCCACTGCCAGAGCAGAGCCTTCAGCCCCAAGCCCCAAAGGGTGGTTGGCCTCTCCCATCAGCACAGCAAGGTGTGAGAGCAGAGAGGCCCCTGATTCCTTGTGATGGGTGCGGACCTGCCCTGACAACCTGGTTTCTGCCTTTGCCCCAGCAGTAGGACACAGTGAGGTGCTGGTCTTGCAGCAGAGTAGGGTGGGAAGGGGGAAAGCCCGTGTACCCTTAAACCAGATCTTCCTGTGGTCACCCTGGTACATACCATCACCAGAACCATGAGGAGTACGATGGTGCTGCGTAAGTAGGAGTGCTGGTACTTCTGGGGTTCGTGCTGCAAGTTATTGATCAGCTCCAGAGCCAGCTCCTCCTTAAAAAGAATTTTTAAAAAGTCAGAAAATGAAAGAAAGGATCAGCAGAACTGTACCTGGCTGGTGGGACGTCCTGGGATCATTATGCTAATGGGCATATGGGATGAGCACTATCAGAAAAGGACAGGGGTGAACACCCAACCCAACCCACCACAGCATGGCTAATCACAGAATTGTAGGGGTTGGAAGGGACCTCCAGAGACCATCGAGTCCAACCCCCCTGCCAAAACAGGGTCCCTAGGACAGGTCACACAGGTTGGCATCCAGATGGGACTGGAATATCTCCAGAGAAGGAGACTCCACACCCCCTGGGCAGCCTGTCCCAGGGCTCTGTCACCCTCACTGGGAAGAAGTTCTTCTGCATATTGGTGTGGAACTCCTTGTGCTCCAGCTTGAGGTCATATGCTCCTGATTGGGTTCATGGACTCATGTAGCCAGAGAGGTGACTAGCTGTGTGGAGAGGTGACTTGTATCTGCTTGCCTCTCTGGAGGGCTCTGCCTCTCCCAGGGCTCCCCCAGGCCTGACAGGTGTTGGCTTTGCTGCTTGTTGAAGTGTCCCCATCAGACATTTACATGTGCAGAGCACCAGGCTGGGGCGGGGGGGCCATGTGATGAACTTTTCTGTAGGTCACAGGTCCAAGGGACTGCTGCCCTGAGGAGGGAGGCACAAGGGAAGATGGCATCCTCACCTCTTCCTCATCCCACCTGTATAGGTCCCAGTTGGTGACCACAGTGGCCCTCTTCCTCTTCCACAGTTCTAGGAACACGGTGGCTGTGGGGGGAAGAAAGGACCACAGTGATGCTTAGGACAAGTTTTGGAGACCAAGTCACCCCTCCATCCCATGGGACTATCCAGCCTGGCAGCCAAGCAACCCAGACTGCCTGTGAGGGACCTGCAGCCATGTCAGCAGCCCTGGGTGTGCAGCTGCTAGGCAAGCCCAGCCAAAGCAGGAGGTGGGGTCTCTGCAGGAGGGTGTGCTGGGGAAGGAGTAGAAGCTCTCAGGCAGGGTGGGTAAGGAGTGTTTAGGGAGATGAAGGGGGTTGCTAGGGGGGATTCTGTCTGGAAGGGGGTCTGATGACCCTGGAAGAAGAGACGAGCGGAACCGAGTTGCCCCTGAAGGGTGAAGTTGTGTGGTGTCCTGTTCCCTCCACCCACCCCGACGCCCACCCCCCCAAGCTGCAGCAGGCTGCCCCCCCTCATCCAAGCTGCCGTTTGTGGCACCAGGATGTTGCCACCTACCCCAGATTGCCATGATCATGGCAAACAAAACCGTCCCCTCGTTGTCAATCATGTGAGTGATCTGGAGAAGACCAAGGAAGAGTGTGATGGGGCTGCGGGTTGTGGGGGCTGCAGCACCCCGGGGGTCTGGGGAGAGGTCTCAGCGGTCCTCTCACCACCCTGGTCCCCCCACCCTGAGGTGGGTGAAGACGCTGCAGGATGCAAAGTGGCGAAGGGGACAGACTTTGGCCGTGAATTTCTCGGCAGTGATGGAGACCCGTGATCTGTCTGCGCCCCACCCACATGGCACAGGTTAGTGGGGGTTTCCCCAGTTTGCTGGGGTGGGAGTGGTGCAGGTTGGGGGTGTCTCCCTGTCCTTTGCTTTGAGGGTCTCGGAAGGGGCTGCCTACCTTGGCGTAGGTGCAGGTATCAGAGAGCAGCCAGAACGGGCACTTCTGGTCGCAGAGTGGGCACATGATGGTGGTGCTGGCCTCACAGATCTCCTTGCTAGAGCGGGGTGCAGAGGGGAGTGGAGGGGAGTACCTGGCTCAGCGCCGCCTGTGTAGCGGAGGCTTGGGAAGGGGGTGCGCGCAGGCGGCGTTCCCAGCTGGCGCTCCTTACCTCACCTGGCTGGAGCTGAAAACAGTGATCCCAGCCACGAAGACCACCAGTCCGGCCAGCGCGGCGATGGCCAGCAGGCAGGTGTACCAGCCCAGCCAGGCGAAGTACAGGGCCACCTTCTCACCGAAATAGCACCTGAAGGGAAGGTGAGAGGCGGCGTGGGGTCATGGTGGGAGACCCCTTGGTAGGGAGCACTGGAGGATACTCTTCCAGCCCCCAAGGGGCATTGGCTGCAGGAGGAGCCCCCGTGTGTTGGGGGCTCAGTTGGCATCGGGTTGCCCAGCCGGATGGAACAGAGAGTCTGGGGGAACCACCACTGTGCAGCATTTCCCAGGGGATGCCGGCAGTGGGATGCTGGCAGTGGGATGCACAGGGGGTCGTGGCTGGCTCTGCACGCGCACTGACGGCACAGCGCGCTGTGGGCATCGCTGTGGGACCACGCGGCAAAAACATGCTGAGGGCGCAGCTCGGGCTGAGGAGTGGGCACAGGGTGGGGAGCAACGGGGGCTGGGGGGGGGCTGGCTTGCTTGGGGTGATGGCAGGCACGCTGTCCTGTGGGGGCTTCTCCTGTTCTTGGTCAATCTGGTGGCTGATGCAAACTACAGAGCGAGATTTGTATTTCTTTTTTGGCTTGCCCCCTCTGCTCCCCCCTTGGCTGACATGCCACAGGGAGAGCAGATCCTGTGGATGCCCACGTAATATGACCGGTCCCAAAGCACCACTGCTGCCATTCTGCTGAGGGACCCCAGGGTCTCACTCGAGGGGAGCTGCCTGCCTGGCCAGGGTGACGTGCAGCAGCTCAGAGGGCTGGGAAGGGTGGGGAGATCAAGCTGCCACCTGCGTCTTACCGAGCGGTTTGAGACATGCCAGGCTTGGGGTGTGGTTGAAAATGAAACGGGGTAATTAAGCCCCGTGCCAGTGCGGGGGCTGTTTTGTGATGCTGTGGGGACAGCTGTCGGTAAGGGCCTTGCAGGCTTCAGAAGCAGCCTGGTGCTTGTGAGAAAAGCCAGGTTGGAGCTAATGATTTAGAAGGAAGTACAGGATCCTGGTGAACCATATAAATGGATCATCAGGTTGGACCTGATGATCTTTTGAGGTCCCTCCCAAGCCCTATGATTCTGTGATTCTGTAAAGCCCTCGGGGGTTCAGGAGGGGGCCTCTTGGTTAGACCGATCTGATGTGCCCCATCTGCCTGCATTACCTGATGTCCTCAATTGGCTGGGTGTGAAATATGTCCCTCCAGCGAGCCCAGTTCTTGTTTAGGTTCTCCCAGACCCCTTCTTTCTGGAAAGCAGAGAGAGGTTGGCAGGGCACAGGGTGTTTGGGCAGCCCTGATGCCCAGCCCAGCTCCATCCAGAGAGATCTCGGTGCAGCCCCCATCACCCAAAGGTCTCCCCCAACCCTGTCTTGCTCTTCTCTTCCTCCCAGACACCAATAAGCTCAGCCTCACCTCGTGCAGGGGAAACGCTGCCTTGAAGACTTTCTTTTTGATCAGGTCTGGCAGCTTCTCTAGTGGCAGAGCAGAACGGAGGAGATTAGTGACTGGAGAGGATTAGTGGTTCATGAGGATTGCTCGTGCTCCTTGCCAGCCAGAATCACCCCATACCTTTTCTGGAGCCTTGTTTTTTTGGGGGGTGGCAGGGGGGGGAGGGAGGAACCCAAACCAAAAATCCCTGCCTGGGAGAGGCTGAGCTGCAGGAAAGGGATCAGCACTAATCCCTGTGGCTCTGCTGGGCTGCCGCAGGCTGCCTTGCAGCTGGCCCTGGGAGCCAGCCAGCTGAGCAGGACCTTGGAGACAGCTAGAATCATGGACAGGTTTGGTGGGAAGGGCCCTCAGACCTGCCAGTGGCACCCCTGCCAAGGGCAGGGACACCCCCACCAGCCCAGGGTGCCCAGAGCCCCATCCAACCTGGCTTTGAACCTTGCCAAGGATCCCGTGGCAGCCCCAGCTTCTCTGGGCACCCTGTGCCAGGGCCTCTCCCCTCCCCAGGAAGGGTTCCTATTAAAGCTTGATCTGAAAAGCTGGCATGCTGCGTTCCCCTGCTCCTCCTGGGGTGTCACAGAGGGATGAGCTCTCCTGGGGACACAGGACAGCTGCAGTCATGGGGTTGGGGACAGAGAGTGGAGGGCTGGTCCTTGCAGTCCCAATCTCCCCAGCAGCAAACTTGCTTGTCCAAGCTGCTCCCTGGCTTTCTCCCCGCTTCTGCATCCTCCCCAGGGTGGTAAGGTGCTGGGACACCCAGGCCCACCACAGGGCAGGAGCCTTGCTGCAGGTCCAGGCTGAGCATCATCCCTCCTGGCCCCATTCCCTTACCTAGGTCAGGCGTCGTCGTGTTCTGCAGGATGAAGTTCACGATCCGTATTCTGAACAAGGAGAAACTGGGGTTAAAGGCTGCTCCAGGGATCCAGGTGTGTGTGGTGTGGCCCTGGGAAGCAGGGGAGGGAAAGAAGGGAGGAGGTGTGCACTGAAATCTGGAGAAGGAAGGGGGGAAGGAATGGGGAACAGGCTGGAAACAACAGGGAGCTGGTAACCGCACGAGGTGGAGCAGAGAACAGTGAGTGTGTGACGCTGAAAGTCAGCGCCCAACTCAGCACCCACCGGGTGGTCACTGGAACATCCTGATGGTTGTCAGGGTTCTGTGGCCTGCTGTCAGGGTTCCTCAGGAGCCACTGATACTTCTGGAAGATCTCTTTTGGGGCACGTACTCCATAATATAGCTTCTTGTCCTCAATTTTCTAGTGGGTAGAAAAGAAGGGCTGTTAGAGGGACACTGGCAGAGCCAGAGGGCAGGGAAGGGCTGGGAGCCACATGAATCCCGGCGCCATGCGAGTCCTGGGGCTGGGGTCTCCCCTGGCTGCACAAGCAACTTATTTTCCAGCACTGACAGCGTGATCAGCTCATGGTCCAGGTCTCTCCCATCTCCTGGGATGCAGGAGCCCAGACCAGGCTGGGTACCACAGGACAGCCAAGCATCCTCTGCCTTTTCATGCTCCAGCCCCTCACCTTGATGGTGAAGCCCTTCTTGCTCAGCTCGTCCAGGAACTTCTTCCTCTTGATCTCCTCCCTGCTGCCCACTTCATGGATGTTGCTTACCAGGACAAAATCCCACTTCTCTTCATCCTGCCCGGGGAAAACACCAGGGAATTTAAGGGAGTGGCAAACCAAGAGCTCCCCCCACCCTGGCTCCAATCTCTCAGAGGTTTGGACCTTCATCGTGACTGTGCAGAGGGTCGCTGGGAACGACGGGGGGGAAGCAGGAGGATGGGGAAACTGAGGCAGTGGTGTCTTTGGCGCTGACCTGCCTCTGGGTGCAGGGGGAGTAAAGCTTACCTGGGGCGCAGCTGTGTCTGCATCTTCCATAGGACAATCCCGCCAGGGAGTCAACAGAATTTCATCCTGCATAAGAAAAAAAAAGTGAAGGCTTCAGCAGGCTCACTGGGAGATCCTGCATCCAGGCACGGATTCACAGAGCAAACCTCTCCCTGCAAACATTTGGACAGAGCCCATGTAGATAAAACCACATCACAACAAAAGGTTGGGATCCAGCTGGCCTGGATCTCCCCTTCCAGCAGCCACGGAGGGATGCCAGGGAGCCAGATGTCTGAAGCCTTCTTCTATGTGTCCCTGGTCCCAGCTCAGGTCTTCCCAAGCCAGGTATGCCTCCGGGATCTGGGGGGAGACTGTGGCTCCATGAGCCTGTGCAGCCTCCTGAGGAGGTCCCGTAAAACACCCTGTTTATGGGACCCGGGGGTTGCAGATGGGAGGGGGGAAACCTGGTTGTTCCTCGCAGCTTGGTGCTGTTGGCTTTTCAGTGAGGGTAGGGAAGGGAGAAGGGGGGCACTTTGGGTGCCAAGGGACAGAGCAGGGACGATGAGCCGCTGGCACTTGGCTTCTGCCCCGTCCCCTCCTGGGCACTACTGGTAGGCACCGAAGGGAGGGGCTGCACAGGGTGGCCGCTGCGGGTCCCCTTTGCTGTTTCAGCCCGGTTATCCTCAGATGCCGCAGCCGTGCCGCTCCGGGGCTGTGCAAAGTGATGAGGGGTCTGTGCAGAAGCAGGTGCCCTCTGCCCACTGTGATTTCCCAGCCCTGGGGGTGCCGCAGTGAGCCTGGACCCAGTGGGTGCCTGGAATCGGAGCAGGTTGGTGGCAAGCCACGTTGTCCCTGTGCTCCGTGCCCAGCTCCCCTGACATGGTCACAGCTCGTAGAGGGGATTAGTCTGGCCAGACTCTGGAGGGATGGCCAGGGGTGTGCCAGACCTCACATGCTGGCAGGGCACAACTTGAACACAGCCTTCAGCGCTGCCAGCCGTGCTGTGATGGGGCAGGGAGCAGATCCTGTCTTTAACCCAGCATTTTGGGGGAGTTTCTTGCAGTTCTCTGATGTGCCTCGTGGTGCAGCCCCACAAAGAGTTATGCTGCCATTCCTGAGGGCACAGTGACACAGCCCAGGAGCGGGACAGAGCTGCCAGGGCACAGGGATATTGTCAGTCAGTATTGCCACCAAAAATGATGTGACCCGAAACAACGGCTGGCCAGACAAGTTCATCCAGGTGTAATCTTGGGAGTGGAGCGACGGCGGTGCTGCAACCATGCCCTGATGTAAGATCTGGATCCCAAGGTTTCCCTGAGGGATGGGGCCAGGGAAGCAGGAGGGACCAGGGTAAAGAGAGGGCTGAATGCTCTGCCAGATCCTCCTGCACAGAGCTGGGGTCAGGCTCCCGCTGAAGCAAAAGGGCCATGGGGAGAGAGACCCCAGGAAGCCAAAGCACAAAGGCTTGAGCAGAGGGATGCTCTCCCCGGGATGCTGTCATGGAGAGGACTGGCACCTCCCACTGCTGTGGTGCCCCAGTTCAGGCCAAGGGGTAGAGAGGGGTTGTGGTGCTGTGCCCTACCCCATCACATCTCTGAGCAGTGGGGGTCAGGGTGGGCAAGCGGCTCACTGGTGCTGCCCTGCTCACCGGCTGAGAGCCCCTCTCTGGGAGCAGGGAGGGAGCAGGTGTTCCATCAGGACTCTGCCCGTTGTGATGCCCTGATGCTGGCACAGTGCTCAGCTGGCACCTCCTCTGTGCAGGTTGTGTCATCCCGATCAAGGTCGCCTGCTGGGGAGGGTCTGCTGGCCTCAGTGACCCCCACAAAGCTCAGGATGAGAGCATCACTGCTAGTGTTCCCAGGCACTCCCCTCCCCTCCATCTGCAGGCACAGTCCCCTGCACAGCACCCTCAGCATCCCAACCAGCACATGCCCTTCCTGGGGAGGAAGCTGATGGGATGGCCAAGGCCCGCTCTCAAGTGGGACCTACCCAGCTGTGGGGCTTGGGCTGGGTGGCTGGAGTATCAGAAGCCCCCAGACCCCTGCATATGCCTCAGAGCCTCCACCTCACAGAAGGCTTGGGACTGAGCCTGCAGAGCTTCAGCAGAGCATCCTCCCCCACCAGCATGCCCATTTGCAGCGTTGCTGGTCTCAGCCCCATGTGGCTGGATCCTGCCTCTTCTTCTGCTCCTGCCTGGAACAGCAAGCACCAGTTTTGGGTCTGGGAGGCACTCTGCTTTCTCATCCTCCAGCCAGGTTCCCCAGAGCAGTGGGGATGCTCCTCAGCCAGCCGCACAGCACGCCTGCAACAAAGATGCTGGCTGTCGTGGTGGCAGGCTCTGGCTTTTCTCTGTGTTCCCATGGTGACACAATTTACTGCCGGTACCTGCTCTTGCAGGCATGGTGAGCGCCTCTGCATCGGGCCAAAAAGCAGGGAGGAATTAATTTGGGAATTATTTGCAGATTAGCACAGCCTGCTCCCAGTCTGAAGCGGCAACAGATGAAGATTCAGCTAGAGAGGGGGATTTGCAAACCCATGACGATGGAAGAGCGGTGTTTCGGCAGGTTTCATTCATGGCTGGGGCCGTTGGCATCCAGGCTTTAAGCCCCAGCCACTGGCTCCGTGCTGCAGGAGCCCAGCCTGCTTGTGGGGCTGGATGTGGCTCGTGCGCAGGGACAGCCACAGAAGGCAGTGGCTTCTGATCACGCCTGTGGTTTTTTTGTCCCGGGAACTAGTGACGCCGTCCGGCTACGCCTGCTTTCCTCTGGTAGCATGAGGCAGTTGGAGCAGCCACCTCGGCTCTGTGGCCTAAACCCTGGACTCTAATCCCTGCTATCAAGGAGGATGATGCCTGTTCGGCTCTTTCCTGCCCCGGAGCCGGAGCGGAGTCAAGCCGTGCTGTGCCGAGGTGAAGGACGAGTAACCCGCACAAGGAGAAGCGGTAATTTCGGTGTGAAAAGGAGCCGTGCACCCAGAGTGCGCCTGTCCCCCATTGTGCGCTGTGCCCTGTGCAAGGTTTATGGGTCCTTTAGAGCAGTCGTGAGAGACCCCTCAGGCTGGGGGTGAGCTGCTGGTGTGAGTAACTCAGGCACAGGACCCGGGTAGGATCCAGCATCCTTGTTTTCCTTTCTAATCGTGGACTGGTGAGGGCTTGGGTGTTTCCCGTCACCCACACTGAGATGATCAAACCACTCTTATCTGGAGGATGTTTCTGTTGAACGCTTCCCTTGGAGCACTTCCACTTGCCTCCCAGTTTCCTAAGAAGTGCAACTGCCTGTGTTCGAGCAGGCGATGGGGACCCATCCATCTCCTGAGCATCTGCCTGGCTTGTTGAGTGACAGAGAACTGCATCTTTTCTTCTGAGGTAGAGAAACCAATGCTCAGAGCCCCCCCTCCCCTGCAACCATCACTGACGTTCAGGTGCTGCTGAAACCCCTAGGGCTTCCCCTGGGAGTGATAAGCCCTGCCTTTTCCTGGGTTTATGCATTAGAAAGACCTGGTCTCGTTCTAAACAAAACCATCCTTCTCTGGTCTGTGCCCTGGCACCTCTGAACTCCAGTGTTGTCATCTAGGGCCATGCGCGCTCCCCCCCCGGCTGGACCCCGCTGCACCTCGGGGTGGTACCTGGGGCTCTGCTCTGCCTCACTGCCTGGCCACAGGGAACTGTGGACTCAGCAGCACTGCTGCTCTCCCAGCTGCGCTTTTGTGGCAGGAATGGGGTTGCTGTCTGGGATGAGGAACTGGAGTGCTGGAGGACATCTGAGCGCTACAAGGGCTGAAAGCGCCCGAGCTGTAGAGCTCAGAGTAAGGAGTGTCCCGTGTCTCTGCAGGTGGCTCAGGGGTGCTGAAAAGTCTCCTCTGGCAAGTGGTTTCTGTTTCCTACCTGCATGGTATGGTGGAGAGCCTTTCTTTCTCTGTCCTCCTGGCGCTCCTCTGGGCAGGTCTCTGAGGAGCCGTCCCTGGGGCAGACGAGGCTGCGGGCGGGACAGGCTGCAAGGCTCCGGGCTTTCTCGCCGAGTGCAGTTTCCTTCCCCAGCTCTTTTGCCCGAGGTCTCGTGTGAACGGAGCAGGGACTTGACTTCCGTGTGGGACTCTTGCCTGCCCCGTGAGGGAGCTGCCTCTGCCTGGCAGCTGGCAGATAGCGAGGAGGTGGTGAGGAAGCTGCCCTTCACCCTGGCTCTGAGGAGTGGCAAGCCCAGCACCGCCCAGCAGCATTAGCAGCAGGTAATCCCAACAAGTTCCTCTTGCCAGCTCCTCTGCCCTACCACCCTTGGCTTCCTCCTCCACGCCTTCCGGTGCCAGTGCTGCTTGCCGTATCCTGTGGCCATCCCCAAAGAGGTGTCACGGACAGGGGACGAGAAGAGGAAGGAAGTGTTAGCAGAAGCTCCAGAAAGGGTTAAACCCTTTCTTACAAGGATGGGGAAAGCACTCGACCTAAAAAGAGACAGTAAAGCCGAGTGGTGCAGCACCAGCTGGGTTCTGGGGATTTGGGCTGGTGGGAGAGGCAGGGAATGGGAGCAGCAGGGCCTTTGACAGCGGATAGGATGGTGTGAGGTTGTTAACAGTCGGGACAGGGAAAAGAAGGAAGGCGGGCTCCAGTCTGTGTTTTCCCCTCTTGAATGCAGCCCACTCACTCCCTGGGACAGGGGCCTGGTTTGTTCTCCACCACATTGGATTCTCTACATGACCTTCGGAAACCCTGCCAAGAGAACTGGCTGGCCTGGAAGGACTGGGCAGAGGTGGAGAACTCCTTTCTTCCCACCTCATGATGCAGCACTGGGAGTCGTGCACTGCTCCTCCATGCGCAAGAGTGCTGTTGCACGAGGGTTGCCAGGGTGTGGAGGCAACAACTACAGGCATGGCAGTAAGGACCAGTGTCACCTCCCTCCCGGTGAACCATCAGTGTGTGTCTGAGTGTCCCTCTGAAGCACAGAGCCCTCCTGCTCTCTGCCTTCCCTGCTCATTTGTAAGCAGACACGATTTCCCGCGGAGCGGTTAGAGCTTCAGCCGCTGCTTTCCCACCGGCGCGTGTCGGGATGTGCAGTTGTGATTGTAACTAAATCCCAGCTTAGTGATGGGGGACTGTAACTAAATCTGGGGTTTGCCTTTTTTCCGTTCTCGAAGGCTCCATCCATCCGGACCTGTGCCTGGGCGTGGGGCGTACCCCTCTCTGTAGAAAGGGTGATGAGAAGGTGGCTATCTGCCCCACGGGGTTGGCAGCTACCCGGGCCGCTGTTTTCTGGGGGGGGGTGTTGCTTTTGTTCCCTACATAAGAAGAGCTGCAGTTCCTGGTGTTCAGTGGGGCCGTAGCCACTGCATTCCCTTGCAGTGGGTTGCTCTGAGATGAACCAAGTCCTAGGGAGTGATGCGGAAGCATTCGGCAGGACTGGCAGCTGGTACTTCCAGAGTGAGGATCCCAGCCAAGCCAGCATCACTCCGTGGCTTTGCCAAGTGCCTTCAACAGGCTCTGAAAAGACCCACAAATTAAAAAAGAAAAAATAATCATCTCCCAACTTCCCCACTGTGTGTGAAGTCAAGAGCAGAGCTGAGGCTGGAGCTCCCTGAGGAGACCCAGAGCAGGGAAAACTGTCCCTCGGCTCTCATGGGCATTGGAGAATGTGGGTGCATTTACCTGCAGAGAGAGCAAAGCCTGGGGACAGCATCCACAGAGCTTTCCATGGCTCCTGGCGGGAGACTGAGGATCTCTGCACTGTGAGTGCTGCTGGGTTCAGTGGAAACAGGGTTATGGGTAGGTGGGATGATCACGCCACGGTTGCCTCGTCCTCTGAGGAGGACTGGGAGTACTTTTCTCTCCGGATGGGCCAGCTCATAGAAAGAGGGCATCCAGCAGCAGTCCCAAACACTGGAGGGCTGTACTAGCCTGGGGGAAAAAAGGCCTGAGCTTGCAGATTGGCTTTGTCCAAGGTGTCCAACCCCCTGCACCTCTTGTGGCACTCGGATAGGATGGTTTGCTTTTTCCTCTTCTGTTGTGGGGCCCTTGCCTTTGCCAGGGCAAGCTTTGCCCCCTTGGCAGTGTGGCTGGTGACCAAACTGATGGGCTCCTCTTGCATCTCTTTCCTTCCTGGGCCCCCTCCTGCAACCCACCGTCCCAGTGTTTATTTTTCAGGGGCCCAGTGCTGACAGCAGTGGGGAAATCTAAATCAGGGAGGGAGATGATGTACCACCTGGTCTGCTGGTGGAAAATCGGCTTAAGATGTGCAGTGTCGTGCAGCCCTGGCTCACACGTGTGCTGAGGTATTGCCACCGCAACGAGCAGCTGGAGTTATTTAGGATGTTATCACCCTCTGCTGTTCGTTGCCATCCTAATCCACCCATTGCAGCATTGCATCAGCCTGAGAGGCCCCAGCCACTCCGGGCAGGGGTTTGACCCACTCGGAGTGTGTTGGCATGGAAGATCTCCAGGTGTCAATGAGAAAAGAAGCCTGAGAGGGAATCTGATCAATGGTTATAAATATCTCAAGTGTGGGACACAGGGGAAATGGCCAGCCCCTTCTCAGTGGGCTGTGGGGACAGGACAAGGGGCGATGGCCTCAAGCTGGAGCACAGGGAGTTTCACACCAATAAATGGAAGAACTTCTTCCCAGTGAGGGTGACGGAGCCCTGGGACAGGCTGCCCAGGGGGGTGTGGAGTCTCCTTCTCTGGAGATGTTCAAGACCCATCTGGATGCCTCCCTGTGCAACCTGTCCTAGGGAACCTGCTTTGGCAGGGGGGTTGGACTCCATGAGCTCTGGAGGTCCCTTCCAACCCCTATGATTCTAGGAGTCTGTGTGAGTCTGTGTGGAGTCTCCTTCTCTGGAGATATTCAAGCCCTGTCTGGACACAGACCTGTGCGACCTGTCCTAGGGACCCTGCTTTGGACTCAATGAGCTTTGGAGGTCCCTTCCAACCCCGACAATTCTGTGATTCTGTGATTCTGACATGGAGCCCTTGACCTGTTGTTAATCCTGGTTGGATGTAGAGGTGGTTATTTCATGGTAATGCTTTCCTGTACCAAACCACTTCACTCGGTGTTTCCGAACCGGGAGCTGCACCCCCAAGTGCGTGGAGGCTGCCCTGCCCTGCACACGAGCATCCCTGGTTGAGGATGGGGCTCAAATACTTACCTGCTCCTTTTGATCCCCAGGGCCTTGGATTCTTGTTGGTGAGAGAAGATTTTAAAGGGTATTGCCTTCCTGTGTCTCTGGCTAGAAGGACATAAAAGAAGTCCTTCAGAAGAGGTTGTTTGGGTGTTTTTTTGGCAGCTAAACACAGTTTTCTGGTGAGTGGGGCTGCATTTCCCCAAAGCACCTCTGTGTAACAGGCTGAGCTGAGCTGAGCTGAGCTGAAGCAGAGGTTCTTCATCCTGCCCAGGTATGTTCTTGCCACAGTGAAGAGCTGGCTGCTTGTTCCTGTGAGAGCCCGGCACTAGGATGTCCTTAGGCACCACAGGGAATGGCAGTTCAGTTTGTTTAAGGAGTGGGGAAAATAAAATAAAAGGAAGAAAAGAAAAAGAAAGGAGAAAAACAATGTAGGACTTTTTGTGTCTTGATTTTGAAGGTATCTGTCAAAAGGGAGATAGAAGTGCCTGGGGAAAATGAAATGGGCTGAGGAAAATGTGTGTAAGGCTTGAACACTACCTGCTACTGGGAAAGGAGAGGGAAGGCAAGCTCTGACAGAAGGCGGAGGTGCTGGATTGGTGTTGGCAGCCTGACGAACCCGTCAGGTGTGAGGGCAGAGTCCTCTGTGTGTGTTTCTTGGCAGGCAGTGGTAATCCTAATTGTGGTGGTTTCTCCTGGCTGGAGGCAAACACCCGCCAAAGTTGGTCTATCACTCTCCTTTTCAGCTGACAGGGGAGAAAATAGATATTGGGAGGCTCAGGAGTGGAGATAAGGACAGGGAGAGATCATTCTGCAATCAGTGTCACGGGCAGAACAGACTCAGCATCGAATAAAGGAAAGAAAACTCTCTAATTGGTGGCACTGCCCTGCACCCCCAGTGACACCAGAGCTGGGTGATGAGAAGTGTGGCCAGATCTTAAAGCACCTTCCCCCCACCCCTCCCTTCTTAGCAGACTGCACTTTAGTCAGGATTTCGCTCCCTTCTTCCCCCCAGTGTGGCACAGGGAAGGGCAGGAGGGAGAGCTCTGGTGTGTAGCCGTTCCCCAGCAATGCAGTGCTGCTCTGGTGAAAGGGATGGGGGCTTTGCTTCACCCCCCCCCCAAGCCATAGAAGTGTGAAGATCTGTTGGAAGGGGACCCTGAAGGTCTCCATCCAACCCGCAGCTCAAAGTGAGGGAATCTCCACTGCTGGGGACACGTTCCCCCTTCCCTGGGTGACCTGGCACCCCTGCACAACCCTCCTCAGGAAGAAGCTTCTCCGGGAGTCCCAACAGCTCGTGGCCTCTGCCACAGCCATTTTGGCATAAAGTTGAGGAATGGTGTGCTCATGTGCGTTCTCCCAGAAGATGGGGGGCTTCCAGCTGAATCCCAGTCTGCTCGGACCTGTCAGCATCCCTGGAGCTGCAGCCCAGGCATTGCAGCAGAGGATGCAGTTTGGGGTGAAGCCCTGCTTGTCTGGGGCCTTGGGAGAGCAAATGTCCTTTCTGAGCTGGAGGAAAAGACCTTCTGTGCTGCTGCTTGCTCGTGCGGGAGGCTCCGAGACCTTGGGGACCGCTCTTGTGTCCTGACGCTTCTCCTCCACTGCAGAAGCCCCTCAGGGCTCACCCCAACTCATAGTTCACGAGGTATCTGTGGTTCCCACCCTGGGGAATTCCTACTTGTCCTGCAGGCCCAAACCCTGCCAGCATCTCACCACCCTCAGGGTGAAGAACATCTTCCGCGTGTCTCATCTAACCCTGCCCTGCTCTAGTTTAAACCATCGCTCCTTGTCCCATCACTCCATGCCCTTACAAACAGCCCTGCACGGCTTCCCTATAGGTCCCTCAGGGACTGGAAGTGGCTGGGAGGTCTTCCCGGAGCCTTCCCTTCTCTAGGCTGAACCAGCCCAACTCTCTCAGCCTGTCTTTGTAGGAGAGATGCTCCAGCCCTCGGATCATCCCTGTGGCCTCATCTGGACCCGCCCCAAGAGGTCTATGTCCTTCTTGTGCTGAGGGCTCCAGAGCTGGATGCAGCACTGCAGGGGTGGTCTCTGCAGAACAGAGCAGAGCAGAGGGAACAATCCCCTTTCCCAATCTGCTGGCCACACTTCTTGTGATGCAGCCCAGGATGCCATTGCTCCTCTGGGCTGCGAGAGCACATTGGTGGCTCCTGTCTAGCCTTGTGTCCATTAGCACCCCCAAGTCTTTTTCCACAGGGCTGCTCTCATCACATCACCCCCAGCCTGTGTTGGTAGGTGGAAAGCATGACCTGGATACTGGGAAGCTGGGAAGAGCATTTGTCCCTAAATAACTCAAGGCCTGCATGCAAAATGAAGCCATTTTCTGTAATTAGCATTCTGTGGTTACTTTTGCCAAAAGATTTAGAGTTTTAATCAGTTTGCAAGTGCCAGGTTTACATGCTCACAGCACAACAGTACCGTGTCATGGCTGAAGGACTGTCGTCCCATCACCCCCCTTCCCTCATTTTCTGGGGAAGAGAACAGCATCCCTCCATGGGATGCCAAAGTGTCAGTGCCTGCCGCTCCCCTCAAAGATATTTCCAGGGTTCACACTCCTGCTTGCTCAGCACCCACCTGGGCCCTAGGCAGCCCCCACACCGTGGGCACCCACCGGCATGACGCCGCGGCCAGGTGGGAGCAGTGATGCTGAGGATGCTCTTCCTCGGGGCTGGGGCTCTGCCCCCGGGGGGCTTTCACGGCGGCTCAGGGCGGGACCAGGCAACAGGAGGCCCCGGGGTGCGCGCGGGGCAGGGACCCGAGGGAGGCGGCTACGTCTTGGGGGAGGGTGGCGGCCTGTGTCATGGACGGGGGACAGCCGGGTTGCTCCCGAGGGACAGGGGGACGGCAGGGATCTCTCCCGAGGGACAGGGGGACGGCAGGGATCTCTCCCGAGGGACAGGGGGACGGCAGGGATCTCTCCCGAGGGCCGGCCAGGTCCCGCCGTGGGCGCGGCGCCTGAGGGCCGGCGGAGCGGGCGGGCGGTTGGTTACCACGGCAACGGAAGACGCCCTGCCTCCCTCCCGCCCGTCCCCGGGGAGCGCTCTGCGCTTGCGCCGGGCGCGCGGGGACAGTGCGCGCTCCGCGCCTACGTGAGAGCGTGTCGGGGAGGGGGCGTGTCCCGTCTTTTCGTCCCGCCCCCCCTCGCGCCACGAGTCCGGCGGTGGGGCGCGAGCGTGGGGCCGTCTCGCGTGTCCTCTCCCCCCCCCCGCTCCCCGCGTGCGCGGCCGGTGCCGCCATGAAGCGCGGCGAGCGGCGGGGCCACGGCGGGGCCCCGGGCAAGGCCGCCCTGGAGGAGCAGCCGCCGCCTCCGCAGCCCAACGGCGGCGCCTCCGGTGCGGCGATGGAGCGGCCCCCGCCGCCCGGCGCCGAGAGGGACGGCCCCGGCCTGCGCCGCAGCACCGAGTCTGAGGTGTACGACGACGGCACCAACACCTTCTTCTGGTGAGAGCCGCCGCCGCCGCCTCGCGCCCAGGCCCGGCCGGGGCCCTGCGCCGCCCGCCCGGCTCCGCGCGGCGCTCCGTGCCGAACGGGCCTCCGCCCCGAGCTGCCGTTCCCCCCCGCGCCGGGCGTTTAACTCCTCCGGCGCCGCTGGCGGGAGGCGCCGCTTGTCAGGCCGGGCAGCCGCTCCGCGGGGAGCGGGCGGGCGGGTGGCCGGCTTGAGGGGCGGAGGGAAAGGGAGAGTTACCGACGGTTCTCCTGTCTCCGGCTCCGCGGCGGGATATAGCGGTGCTGGCATTGCGAAACCCTGGGCTGCGCCTGAAGGTGTTTTTCTGGTGTCGCCGTGCCGTTAGTTACTGTGCTCCGGCACTTCGGCAGAGGTTGGGGCAGGCTGCTGGCAGTGGGACGCTCTTCCCGCCCTCGCCGCTAGCCCACACGCCGTGTCTCGCGGGCTGGGCGCTAGGGAGGGGGACCCACCGTCCATCGGCTAACTTCACTCATCCTGGTCTTTTATGTGAATGCCACCTGCTTCTTCTCCCTCCCTCCTGGGACAGGCCTTTTCTGTCCGTGCTCTGCCCTGTAATCTTGAGCTGGAGTTGTTATCCCACAGTTCTGCTGGTCAGGTATTTCCCACAGCTTTGGTCCAGGTAATTGGTGCAGAAAACCCTGACGGTCTGTGCTAGGCCAGTGGGGACGGTCAGTCGTCTGTTAAATTCGGTCTTGGTGGGAAAAGGTGTGTTTGTACCTAGAAAAGTGCTTCTGAATCCCGTCTTTGCTGGAGTTGGTCCAGAAATCTGCTTGAGCACACACGTTAAGTAATTCCATGTACATCCAGAGTCTTCCTCTGTGTGTTTAATGCACGTTCCATTTGCTTGAGGAAGTCAAGTTGACATTGAAGTCCCTTGTTTGGAATATGAGCCGAGGACGATATGATTTGGCTTGAGTTTGACATTCAGGAGTAGAAGAGGGAGGGCACTTGGCTCTCACCCTGCCAGTCTGGGTGGCAGTGGAGCAGGGGGTGTTGATCTTGATGTTGCTGACACTAGGTGATATTTCTGCCAGTCCATGCTGCAAAGAGACCCTCAGGTGCTGCTGGATCGCAGGGTGGTCCCTGCAGAAGCCTGACATCGCAGCGGCAGTGTGAGGGCAAGAGGTATTTCCCTGGAGAGCACATCAGCGTTGCCACATGTAGGCTGACGGAGCAAGGAGAACCGGACCCTGCCGAGGTCTGCGGAGAAGTGCTGCCTTATAAATGGAAAATGGGTAAAACTGTTGCTTTCTTACTGTCTAGCTAAGGAGGCTCTTGATGGGTGCTTTGTGATGCCTTAAAAATCACCTATTGCTGTTTTTATTGCATAACCTCACCATGTCACACCGTTTTCCTGAGGCAGGGTCAACGTGCAGCCTGCAGCTGGTACGGGATCATCAGCTCACAGCATGGCTCCATCCGTAGTTCATTTGTCCAGGGCAATTGTTATTTTGAAAGTCCAAATGTGCCACCGTTCTTGTAAGGGGCTTTGTCTCTGTCAGCTAGTCCCTTCAGGGAGGGCAGCACAGAAAAATTTCACTTACCTATTGGTTTTATTTTCCCTAGTAGTGTGTGTCGCTTGCGCCAGTAGCAAAGAATTTAAATGCTTGTTAAAGTTTGGAGGTTTTTCCTACCTTTATTTTGACCGGCATGTGACAAGCTTGAGTGTATTAGCGTATCCCTTGGTAATGACTCAGTTCTTAACAGCGGCCAAGAATAAAGATTATACAGTGGAAAGGTTTCCTTTCTGTGACCCTTGGTTCTCTCCTTGGGCTGTCTGTTACGGAGGTGATCACAGAAAATGGAAATGTGAGAGAGCAGGTGCTCTCTGTCTTTGCCCATGTGGAAAACAGGAAAGTACCTTTTCTCCTTGACATTCAGGAGTGAGTGGATAAGGTCACCCCTGTGACCTGCTTGGTTTGGGGGAAGTCGGGAGTTTGGGACATGAAGACACAGTCTAGAAGTAAAGTAATTCCATTTGCAAAGGTGACTTCGCTGCTGTAAATGCGATCCTTGGGAAAGGTCGCTCTTTCTAGCTGCCTGCCTGCTTTTTGTACATCTTCTAAAAACTGTGAAAACCAAGTTATGTGCTGTCTAATACCCCAATGCTTATCCAGTCTCAGTAACTCGAAGCTGGAAAATACTGTAGGTTAATTATGCTGTGCAACCTGCTCAGTCAGTACCCTGACAGCTCTTTTTTTCATTGGGAAATGTCAAGGAAAGGAAACGGGAAGAAGCTTTATGAAACAGTTTGGCAGTCTCTGTGTCTTTTATCCCCAAACTAATTTCAAACCACCCGTGACTACTTGGGAGAGCTGGGAATTGCCAGGCCTGCCTGGCAAGCTGCTGTTCTAGTGAGCAGGGTCGCTGTTGTTTCCAGCACCTTTGATTGTTTCTTGCGCGTCTGCTCGCAGATTAGCTTTCTGAATACAAACAAAGCACTCTTTGTGGCCGAGGGTTTGACTTTGATTTTTTTTTTTTTGTACATTGCGTAGCGCAGTGAATCTGATTTTTTTACTGAGCCAGCAGTAAAACCACCGGGTTTGCTTGGTTTTGTGTATGATCCCTGTGTAGAGCTTTCCACAACACCTCTGTGGCTTCACTGCTGTCGCCTGCAGAAGAGACGGTGCTGATGTGGTGTTGGTTTTGTTCATCCGACAAGCTAGGCTTTGTTACCTGTGAGCAATAACCCTGACTGATGCCTGAGGAGCCTTAAAGCTGGAAAAAGAGGAGATGGGTGTCTTTCTGTGGGGGAGCAAAAAAGCTAAGTGAAACTCTAATTGATTTCCTGTAAATAAAAGAAATAATAAATGGTAGGTGTAGGGGTGTGCAGAGTTTATTTTTTAAAAGTAAATGGCCCTCTTCCTCCTAGTAGCCAGTGAAAGGCAGCGGAAGATGGTGTGGTGGTGTTTTCATGCCAGTCCAGTCTTGGATTACCAGTTTGGGATCATCTGGTTAGATCTTGTGTATGATCTCCTAAAATTTCAGAGCTAGCCCTGATTTCTGTAACTATTTCTAACTGCATTTCACCCTATCTTCTAGGAAAGCATCCACTTTTGATTTGAAGGTGTTGGTTGATGCCAGATAAATCTTTGCCACCACATTATGTTGTGACTTTATGGGTTAATTGCTTTTACTAACGCTTACTCTAATTTGAATTTAATTAGCTTTGATGTCCTGTGTTGGCTGTTGATGTGTTTTTTTTGTCTCTCACGCTAAATAATTCTATAGTGCCATCATGTGAATATGATGTTAGTTATTGAGGTCATAGTAGCAGCAGCTATCTGTGGAGCTCAGGAAGTTTAAAAAAGAAAAAGAATAGGGGAAAAAAACGTGGAGGGGAAAGTGGGGTAGAAGATTCAGTGGGTTAATGCAGCTTGTGTAAGAATTCATTCAGCCTGTTTGGTGCAAAAAGCAGAGAAATTACAGCAGAAGATGGCAGCCTGTGGATGCCTCTGCCTGGATGTTCCTCTCGTGTTTGGAAATACAGGATTGGTGTTGACAGTATCATGTAACCGCTCCTTGCACGTGTTTCTTATCTCTCATAAACCAACCATGCAGCAGCAGGGATTTTCTGAAAGGCTGTCTGGAGGAAGTGATGGTGATTTATCTCCAGAGAGGTTGGGGGACAGATCTCTGCATCAACAAGAAGTTTTTTCTGTACCCTCTCTGAGGGCTGGTGGCAGCACTTCCAAGGCGACATTCCTCAGGCTCGTTGGAAACTTAATCATAGAATCACAGACTCTCCTGAGCTGGCAGGGACCTGTAAGGATCATGGAGTCCAACCCCTGGCTCCACACAGCCCAGCCCAGTCAAAGCATGGCACTGAGGGCATTGTCCAGACACTTCTTGCCCTCAGCCCAGCTCGGGGCTGTGACCCCTTCCCTGGGGAGCCTGTGCCAGTGCCTGACCCCCCTTCTCAGCACAGAACCTCTTCCTGACACCCAGCCTAAACCTCCCCTGGTGCAGCTTCACACCGTTCCCTCGGGTTCTATCCCTGGTCCCCAAAGAGTGGAGAGAGATCGGTACTGCCCCTTCACTCCCCCAGGCAGGAAGCCACAGACTGCCATAAGGTCTCCCTTCAGTCTCCTCCAGGCTGGACAACCCCAGGGCCTTCAGCCTCTCCTCGTAAGCCTTACCCTCCAGACCTTTCCCCATCCTCACTGCTTTCCTGTGGACAGTCTTCAGTAGTTTTGTGTCCCTCTTGTCCTGTGGCGCCCAAAACTGCCCCTAGAACTTGAGGTGAGGCTGCACTGTTTGCTGGGTGGGTTTTTTTCATACTATAAAAGCTTGCTGCTTTCAAGTGGGCCCTGGTGAGGTCCTGTATTTCCTGATCCACTCTTCTGAAAGTTTAAGTGCATTGCTTAACTTAAGCAGAGGAATCTTGCAGCAGGTAACCGCTGTGTCACCCAGCCCATGCTTTTGCGGTGTGTGGGTATGTCCTGGCAGTGTCCAGTTGCTTGAACGTGCAGGAGGCAGTTGTGCAACCCTGTCTGGGCACATTAACTGGGGCTGCAGATGGAGGGGTGGTACTCTCCTGAGAATCACCTTTCCTGGAAGGAAGGATTGCACAGTTCCTTCAAATAAGCTGGAAGTGTAGAGAAACATCTTTATGCAGAGACCTTGTGAGAGTTTAATGCTCCACCTGGGCTTTAGGCTTAGTTTTAATTCTCTGTATCTCCCATTTTTTGTGGTATTTTTTTTTTCCTTTCTTTTTTTGAATGTGCTCCAGGAGTTTTAAGGAGAATGGGAGGAAATCATGATGGACTCAGCCTAGGGTGCCTTGGGAGTGCAAAGACAGGCCCCTGCTACCATAAGCAACAGGAGTGAGGGCTCAGTATCTGGTGCAATCAAAGGCTCAGTGTGCCAGGAGCATGTGGGATTAGTTTCACCCTGGGGAAATCCCTTCCTGTGTAATGGTGTGTCCTGCGCGCAGGAGTTGGTGAGCACGTGGGGATGGTAGGAGGCCTCTGCAGACTGCTTCTTCCGTGCGGGCACTTGAACTCTGGCTCATCAAGCTGGAGCTTTGCAGCAGCTTAGGAAACAAATCCTCAGCCCAAAAAATCAGCTCCATGCTTTTATGTGGTTAAACCTGGCATAAGGGTTCTTCCCTTTCCCGTTTACTGCCATTGTTTTAAAAGACCCGTTTAAAGTGCGTGTTACCTGTAAAGCAAAGTCACGCTGCCTCATTGGAACTGTTTGAACCCAAAGCCTGGAACGGGGATTTCAATAGGTTTAAATGTGTAAAAATGTATAATATTTAAAGCAGACCATTTTGGGAACTCTGAGCTTGTGAACTCTGCCTTCTCATTTGAAGGAACACGACTCCCTTGCTGAAGCTTTGCTTTCTTGTCCTTTGTTTGGGTTTCTCTGCCATTCCCTGTCATTGCACGTCGCCTTTGGAGTGACTGTTTTGTGAGAGGCACCAACTTAGGGCAAGGAAAACAAACATTACTATTTTGGAGCATCGAAAGTATGTACAGAAATTTAATCAGTGTCGTGTACCTTTATAGATGTGCTGGAGACTTGTTGCTGCTCTAAGAATAGGTACTTTTTTATTATCTCCCAGAGTTTCAACAGATTTTAAAGCACAGCTTAAAGCCAAGAGCTGTGATTCTGTGGGTTAGAGAGGTAGATGCCTGGAGCTTTCAGACGGCATCATGTACAGAGTATGTACTTCGGTTCGGTTGCCACTGGTTATTTTTCTGTGACCTAGGCAGCTGGGAGAGATGTCATTTCACAGATGGGCAGTTAAGCTCTCAGTTTTAGGTTGTGGAGGCCTGAGTGCTTGCTTTGGCTTTTTGCAACCAGAACATCTCAGTTTCGTGTCTCTGATTTTGGCTGCGTTATCAAGATTATGACCAAGGTTGTATTTTTGTCAAGGGTTTCTAAAAGCTCCAAACAGGATTGTTTCCCTGTTAATTATGGTTTTGAATGTCAAAATATTGCTCTGTTTTAAATTGTTACTCATTTTTGCTGTATTTTCCTGTACCTTATTCTTTACAAGAACTCAAATGCTATACTGCTGTTGAAGTAATAGATTTGTTGTACTTTTTGTCATATTTTCTTATAATTCCCAGCATGTGTCAGGTGCTGCGTTGGCATATGGAGGGTAGGGCGCACTGCCATTCATTCATCTCTTCAGATCTCTTTTAGAGAATACTTGGAATCAAGAAAAAGAGATGCCTCTGTGAAAAAGTGACAGCAGGCTGAGATGGGACTGGGTGGTTTTGCTGACAGATTCTTTCCCTGGCAGTATAAGTTTTTAAACCAAAGAGGCAAACTCTGCTGGCTGCTTTCTGGAATCTTATTGTGCTTCAAGAACTGACAACAAGATTACTAAATAGAACTTCTGTGTGGTGTTCTCATTGATTGTTATTCTTCTTCATGCAGTTATTGCATCATTTGTGACAAACAAGAAGGCTGATGGGAAGCAGTGGATACCCAGGGTGTGGTCCTGTTCCCTTGTGCTGGAGATTGAATGAGGCCATTGCCCACCTGCTCTGCTGGGGTATCCCTGCCTCACTTCCTTCCAGGGAGCAGATCTAGCCATATCTTCCCCAAAAAGAGACGCTTCAAAGCTCTCCTTATATCATTTCTGTCATATGTTCTGTTTGGAAAAGAAAAGCTCTGATAGTAATTTACTTGAAAAACCCGCAGTTTGTAAGTGTGGTAGAAGATGAAATTGGCTGGATGAGAAAAGCCCTGGTCCCACTGGGGAAGTGTCCTGCCCAGTGCTGCCTGTGGGGCTGCTTCAACTTCTCTCACTCGGTGCTTCACTAAATTAGCAGGGCAAATATTTTTATACCAACAAAACTTGAATTATTTCCCTTAAATGCCATGGTGTTTAGGCAGGGAAGAGGCTAGATCTAAGATTAGAAAGACTGAAAAGTACTAGTGGAGATGAATAAGCTACTTAATGTTGCAGCTTTGTTGTGGTTTGGGATTTGTTGTGAGTTCTTCCTGGCCTTACATGTGTGTGTAGGTGTATACCTTTAGGTGCTGCTTTTGATATAAACCCTCCTGGAACTGGCTATAGTTGGTACCCCTCTTGTAGTGCCCAAACCCTTGTGTCGGTCCAGGGGAAGAGACCCGTCTGCTTTGCTTCACTCTGCTCAGGCTCCAGCCTGGGAGAACTTAAGCCTTTCTGCATAATTCCTGTGTTGCTTACCTTGCTGAGGATGTTCTTAGCTCTGTTCTCTTCCTCTTGCTGTATTAACTTTAAGGCATATGTGAAGACTGAAATAATCCCTCTTTATGCAGTGTAATTCATCCTGACCAACTTCACTCTTACAAGTAGTTCTGTATGCACTTTGGTTTTCCAGCTGCTGTGAATGCTTAATGTTTTGTTGTGTTAAATCTTTGTGGAGCTCCATTTTATTATTTTGGTTTTCCACTCTCAAGCTATGGGAAGATACAGTGTGTATGTTTGTGCTTCATTTTTCTTTGCTTGGACAGGTAGGTTTGCATGATGCTCTGCTACCTGTAACAGCTGTCACTGCTTTGTCGCTATGTGTGGTTTTCTGCTTAGAGCTGCCAATCTGCTCTTTCCAGAAGACAAACCGATCTGGGGAGTGTTTCATCCTGGTTTCTGGATTTTGTGCTAGACCAAAAATATGTTTACATGATTAACCATCTTCAAAATGTGCTCCAAGAGGGTCTGGCTTCAGTTGGCAAGGAGAACTGAGCTAAAAGGGAAATGATGAGATATCCAGCATCTTATTTCTCATTAGACTGGGGAGCTTGTTGGATTTTAAGTTGATGATGCAGCACCAGAACTAACTGGAAAGCAGGGTGCTCAAGCACCTGCCCTTTACTTTGCTGCAGACTCCCTATGGAATGAAACTAGACCTTGCTCTAGTAGAGGAGTTTCACAATGTGTTTATCTTCGTGAGGACACACCAATACAATTTTTTGGCAATTTATGAGACAGTGCATTAAAAAACTTAGTTGACTTCATAGAGGTGTTGAGCTGGGAAGATGAAGACATTGATTCTGGTAGCCTCTTAGATACTGGGCTAATGAAAGTAAGGAATAAAACAAGGCATAAAATATAACGTGTAGCCTTGCAGTAAACAACTTTTCTATGTGATCAAACTGTAGGCTGGTTTTGCATTGATTCTCTAAGTCCATAAATGCAGTGAACAAGAGCGTGGTCTAATGTAAGTGAATGAAGTGTTGAATCAGGTCCCCTACTGTACTGCCTCCTTCGAGAGGGCTGTATTTATTTTTTTTACACTCCTGTATGTTACAAAACAGTCCCGGAGTCACGTGGCTGCTAAATGAATGTTAAGTATGGGATGTCTGAATCACCTCTTATTTGGCATCCTGGGAGGCAGGTCCAAGAGAAAATGCATCTGTCAAGCAGGAAGCTTGCTGTTGCGAAGCCTCTGTGTATTAACTTTATTTCTTTTTAAAGTGTTTATTCCTTGCTAATTTTGAGAATACTTGTAGGTCCTTCTCTTTTTTTTTCTTTTTTTTTCCCCCCTCCCCAGAGCTGGTTAGTCTGTGTCCTTTGGACTGCGAGGAAGGATAGTGTTAAATGCCAAACACCTTTTTAGCAGTGGCAGAAGAGGATTGCATTTGCTTATGAGGTATTGCATGTGTTTTCCTGTGGGATTAAGGATGCTGAGAGAAGTGGTGGTGTTCTGGATCAGGATGAAATTCTAGCTCAAAATAATGCTTACCTTCACTTTCAGGGCAATTTTAGGTAGATTACTGGTTTTGATGTTTAAAGGTAGCTCAGTGGACTTGGAAATCCTCGGTGATCTCCGGTTCATCATACACTGGACCTGAATATTTACAGAGTTTGGCCTTTTGTTGTAAGATGGACAAGTAATGCTAGCTAGTATTGTGGTGAAGTATAGAAAGAAAATGTGAAAAGGGCCAGTACTTGTCACATACAGTCACTTTCAGTCACAGTTTTTCTGCTTTCTAAGCTTGATGCATTGTTGCCTGTGTGATGTTGTTTGTGTTAAGAGGGTTTTTTTAGTTCTCTCAGCCAGAACTTTGTGACAGTTTGCTCTCAAATGGCCATCCTTGCTGTGCTCTGAGCTGAGGTCAGATGAGTTTTCCACTGAAGACAATAAATGGTTTCTCACTAGGAAAGGAATTATCAACTTTAATTTAAAAAATAATGCAGGCAGGGTAATGTAAGCGTATTACATGTCATAATCAGCAGGTGTTATGTGATTGCCTGTCAACAAGCTGCGGTAAGGTCGTCTCTTAACTCCTGGGCCTGGCTGAGTGCTTGGCCGGGGTGCTTCACCTCTGTTGCTATAAGCAGGAGGACTTGGGTGAATGGGGAGTGAGGAGTTGGGTATCCATATGTACTGGCAGCGCTTGGCCTGCACCAGTGCATCATGCCAGCAAGGCTGCACGTTGTAGCAGCAGGGAACAGCCACCGAGCCTTACGGCGAAGCTTTGCTGACATCGGTGTCCCAGGAGAAGCCTCTATCAGTCTCTGCCTGCTCTCCAGGTCCCAGATGACACCAAACTTAAGAATTGCTGGAAATACGGCATCTGGAGGCAGTGCTGTAATTCTTACAATTGCAGCCCTTGTGAATTTTTTTAATGACTGGTGTTTCTTGTAATGTGTAATTGCCATGTCTGGCATGAATTCCCTTATGTTTGGTCTTCAGGGTCTGTTTGGTCTGCTGCATTTGTTATTAATAGGCTTTGCAAGAGAGCTTTGTGGCTCCACCGTCATGGATATACCTGACAAACCAGGAGAGAAGTCTGGAGGGTTTCACATCTAGGTGTCAGCAGAGTTGATGCTAGTTTTATTTTCAAGTTGCTGTTGTTCACTTGATGTTTGCCCAGAGCTTCCGGTGGAGCATGAGGCAGACCCGTTCTTGTGGCAGGCTTCTGTCCTGTGCTGGCACACAGTGGACCCGTAACTAAATTCGGTGCCAACGTAAATGCTGTTTTCTCTGCTGCACAATACATAAAACCTTTTTAGGATTCTTGACTGCTGTCTGTATATCAGGCTTACTGAGAGGTGAAGATGCAAGTTTTTCTGCTTTCTGATGTCAGTTTTCTCTCTTCTGAATTTTAGGAGAGCTCATACCTTAACAGTCTTGTTCATCCTCACATGTGCACTGGGCTACGTAACCTTGCTTGAAGAAACACCACAAGATACAGCCTACAATACGAAGAGGTAAATATTTGAGAAAGCGTTTCTGTAAGGTGTGTATTAAGAAAGGGTGGTTGTGTGAACAAGATAACCAGACACGCTTATACCTCATGGTTACACCGCCTCAGATGACCTTTGCATTCACTTGGTTAAATGCCTGAACCCTTAGAAAGTGACAGAACTGAGCATAAGTCTGTAAGCTCCTTTGATGCTGGTCACTGAATTAAACTTCTCATCAGTTTAGTATCACTCGCTGTCATACCTGGTGGCTGCTGTGCCTGTGATTTAAAAGAAAACACGGAAACTCTTTCTAAAGCTTCAAAGTACTGGCTGTGTTTCTTTGGTGATGACTCTGCCTCTTTTTCTTAAAATAACCTAACTTCGGAAATGATGGCAGCTGTGACTAAATGTTTCTGATTCAAGTGCTTTTTGTAAAATTATGTTTGTGTTTTCAGTACAGATTGTTATTTGTTGTTGGAAATGAACAGGAGAACTGGTAACCTAAAGGGAAACTCTTGGAAGATGAGAATGAGTATTACATGTGTGGTCCATTTCTACCATAATTTAAAGGGATTAAATGCAGTTGAACATATCTTCTTTGTAAAGAGATAAAGTAGGGAACAAAAAGCGGGAAGAAAAGCAGTCTTTAAACAAATCTAAGTAGGCTTTAAAAATTAAGGGGGTGCTTACAGACTGCAGAGCATCCCTTCTGTAAACGTGACAGTCATTTGGGTTTCTATCAGTTTCTTAAATCTAGCATGCTTTCCTCCCTTGCTGTTAAAGGGTTTCTTCCAATTTTTTTTTTTTTGCATTTTCACAGTGACTCAGGATATAGTATTCATTGTCATGGAGATGCAGGAATTGGGGGGTTTGCTGAGACAAGCTCGGTTGCTATTTGGACAGTTGCACAATTGCTGTGGTGATATGATACTGAGGTGTGCCCAGCAGAGGTCTGTGTCTCTGCGTGGGGCTGAAATGAGTGGCTTGGGACACCACAGTGCTCTGGCTGGAGCTGAGGGACTTTCTTCAAGGTTTTGGTGTGAACAAATGCTGTTTTATTCCAGTTATGACAACTGGGTCTAGGGAACAGATGGAGGCATGGCATTCTCTGGAATGGTGGTTCAAAATAAAGAAGGGGAAAATCTGAAAGAGAAGTGATGACACATCATCAGGGAGTAATACAGAATTAAGGTGACTCAGTGGAATATCGTATTATTGAGATTAGAGCCTTTACGGGTTCAATACATACAAAACCAGAGAAGACTAATCAGCAGATTAACCTTTCTTTCATAAAACAGAAGTTGCTTTCTGCATGTTCAGGGCAGGGAATAATGTGTCCAGTTGTTGAAATCAATGTAACAGCATCGTCCCAGGCAAAGGGTAGCAAATGTTCTCTTATCACCTCTGCATCTGTGATTATGGAATACTGCCTGCAATATCTAGATGCAGAAATACTTGAAAAGCAGCAGGCATCCTGGGAACTGTATACGGTCTTTTAAACTCTGGGGTTTGTTACTGGTTTTGAGGGATACAGTTCTCTTTCCACTCATGCTGCACCCTTATGCTGTTGCCATAGTCGTTCAAGCGCCACACCAAGTCCTGAGATAGTAGCTAACACAGGCAGATCATTACATTTTCCAAGCTAGAGACCAGTGCGGGCAAAATGCTAGAGTCCTGTGCACCTCTCCTGAGCTGTAACCTCTGTTGCCTTGGCCCTGGTGTACAGAGCAGATGGAGGGGCCTGTGTTGTTCAGCACACTCCTTATGCTGAGTCAATCAGCAGTGAACTCCTATCCGGTCTCAATTAAATCTCTTTCTAAGGTCTTTGAGGTAAGCGCTATGCCAAGTTTAGCATCGCTAAGCATGAAGGATTTCAGGTCGATTCATGTCCCAGCCACTGCTCTTACCTTCCTTAGTGTCTGTGTGCCTGCTGTGCTCTTACATCTCCCTGCTCCTGCCTGATTTCACCTGCTGGTTTAAGTGTATATTTGAATAAAAAGGGGCATTTCAGAGCAGGAGTAAGATGCTCACAAGATTTGTGTGGGTATATCTGTATTCCAAATTTTCACTTGTTTGTTTGTTTGTTTTTTGCTTCAATACCTTTTCATACCCTAAGATCTTTTTTGATCTGATGTAGAGCTGTCACATGTTATGATCTAAAATCTTGGCCTGTGTGAGGCTCTCACTGTGTGCAGATACTTCACAGGAACGCTTGCCTGCTTAATGAACAGAGGTAGTTTTATTAACAGTCAGCAGTGCCTTGAGCTGTCATGCTTTCTTATTTCCAACTGCTGCACAACGACAGTGGAGCAGTGTTTCAGTTCCTAGGTGCACAGTCTAAATACATGTTGCAAACACTTAAACCTCCCCTGTTTCCAAGCTCTTGCCCAGAGTGCCTGTGAGCAGCATTAAGTGCTCAGACAGAACGCTCGGTCGAAGCGAAGTGTGCCAGCTGCTGTGTTGGCTGCTGCTGCTCTGGTTCCTGGGCTAGCTAAAGCCACAGGCAGTCAGCTGAGGCTCTTGTGTGCTCCCCTGTAAACATCCTTCATCCAGGCACTTCCAGCAGCTGCTCAGGGCAGGGTTCATGCAATAAGTCATCAGGAGAAACAATGGGCAAAACCAAATTAGAGCATGAACCTGTGAGATCATGGGGTGTGGTATCTATAGCTGAGATTTCTATTTGCATCTGTTTACGTGCTGGCATTTGAGTCTCATTTTTCTTCCTGCAACATGCTAGGGCACTTAAAGGAGGGTTATTTTTTTTTTAAGGTATGATTTATAAAAATGTTTTATAAATCTAGTCAAAGTTCATTAGGATCCTACGTACAGATCATAGAATCACAGAATCATTAAGGTTGGAAAAGACCTCCAAGATCATCTAGTCCAACCATCCCCCTACCACCTATATTACTCACTAAACCACGTCCCTAAGTACCTCATCCAACCTTTCATTGAACACCACAAGGGACGGTGACTCCACCACCTCCCTGGGCAACCTGTTCTGATGCTCAACCACTCTTACTGAGAAGAAAGGTCTCCTGATTTCTAACCTGAACCTCCCCTGGCACAGCTTGCAGCCATTTCCCCTCGTCTTATGTTGGTGTCAGATGTTGGTGCGATTGTGTGATGTGTGTGATCGGACTGCCTGTGTTGTAAAGACAGTTCAAAATTTACTTTGTTAACCAAAGAGATGTTGTGCTGCAAAGCCTGTCTGATCGATGAGACTTTTTATTTACCCGGTTCCTGTAACGTTCAAAGTGAAGCAGTCTGTCCTGTCTGACAAGCGTCAGCTTCTCCTTGTCTCTGAAGCACCCAGGAGGAGCTGATGGGACTGAGCTCCAGCTCAGGATAGCCGAATAAATATTCAGGACCCTGCTTTGCATAGAATGGCTGTGGAAGAAATCCACATCTCCCCACTACTGTGAAAGCTGAGCAGGGGTTCTCAGGGAAGAAAGTTACCATTTTTTCCATATAAAAAGTACATTGAGGATTTAAGAAGTCCTCTACACATCAGGGTCATATGTTGAGTTTCAAGCCATGAACCAGTCTCTCTCCTAAGATGCCTTTGCACACTAGTTCTTGGCAGTAAGTGATCACTGCTCAGCCAAGGTGACGTAGCTAGGTGTGTGTGTATTTGCCTGCAGAGAAGCCAAGGTGGCAGGGAGGGTAGAGCTCCATCTGCCAGCCTTCCTGTTCTTCAGCCTGACTCCACCGAGGGCACTGCAGCAGCCAGCCCACTGTGGATACAGCCAGAGAAGGGACAGGGAGCTGGAGCTGTCTTGTTAAAAGCCTAGAACAAAGGACGATATACAGATACTCCTAGACAAGCTTCATTGTCTCATGTCTCTGAATCGACTCTTAAAATGATGGAAACAATAGCTTGTTTGTGCCAGTGAAACTGTTGCTGTTTTCTCCCTTTCTTACTTGGTTAAATGCTAAAATTATTTTTGTAGGCCCACTTAACTATTTAGTGGCTTCCTGATGTGCTGCTCAAGAAAATAAAGTAGATTAGCTTAGGGAAATCATTAGCCATGTCCCTCCTGGCTACCTGCGTGTTGGTTTGACGACACCCCTCTCAAATCCCGAAGAAGTCCTTCCCTCAAGCTGTGGGAAGCTAGCAGGCCAAGTGCTGGGCAGGCTTTGAAAGCTTTGTAAGAAGGCAGTGCAGTGATGTTAAGGGGAGAATTTTAGCTTCTTTGGGGGAAAAAAAGGTAATGGAGCTGGCATGGTGGTCATACAGATCTGTTATGTTCTTCAAAACTTTCCATGGTTAAATTTAAGTAAAATGATCTAGCTGGAACTTCAGCTTGTTTCAGTGCAGCTGCTGCACCCACAGTTTGGCTGGGAGTTGATTGTAGGGAAGGGGACATCACTAAGGTCCCACAGAGATAGAGGTTCAGGTGGGGAAACACCCTCCCAAGGCCTGCAGCAGCAACCTTGGTCACCTTGGTCCATGGCTGAGCAGAGTGGCAGCGAACAGAGATGGTCTGTTATAGCGAATAGAGATGGTCTTACATGGTACAGAATGCAGACTGGTCTCTGGAAACACAACTTTGTGGTCCTGGTATTTTAGAGACTAGTGACTCAAAAGGCAGATTATCATCATTATTTGAGATCAGCTGAGAGCTTTCTTAGCATCTTTGTCTTTGAAAATCATGGTGGACTCTCTCTGCTGTTCTGTTCAGCAGCTAATTCTGTTGTGCTTCCCAGTGTCATAAAACAAGCAAAATAACCGAGTTACGTCTGCCAGGTAAAACCCACTTGTATTTCCAAGAAGCACAGACTTTTTATTCTCAGAGGTGTATGTCACAAAACAGTTCTCATAAATCCTCTTGGTTTTCTATTTTGAATGTTTGAAGCATGAATACTCTGCATTTTCTCAATAAAAGCAAAATTATGAGGTAATATCTCTGGCTTTTGCAAACAGCTGCTTTATTTACAGTCAAGAGTTGCATCATTTATGGCAAGCATGGCCTACAATACCCTGCAGAGTAGTGAGGTATTTCTCAATTATCTGCTCTTAAGCCGGTAATACAAGAAAGCGTGGAAGTTCTGCTGGGAGCTTGGATGTAGAAAAAAGTGGGTTTGGATTGCTTCAGACCATTTCATCCATTAGGACTAAAGGAACACATCCAATACAGAGACATGGCCCCTCAGTCTGCATGACAAACAAGTGGCGTCCCCTGGAAAAGGCTGGTTTGTGCACTTGAGGGTTTAAAGTCTCGGGAGGATTTTAAGTTCGTGCCTTTGAAGCCCAATGCCAGACTTCACCCATCCTCCTCTTGGTCTCTGGGTTGTGAAGCTGTGGTGTTCCCAGCAGCAAGGGTCAGGCATTCCCACATGAGGATTTGCTGATTCTCAGTTTTCTCTTACATGCAACCCAAAACTTTACCGAAGAACGTACCACATGTAATTAGCAGGTTTCAAATCCCAGGTCTCTGGTGCTGCCTGCTTAGTCTGACGTTTGATCAGTAAGCATCTCTTCCTGGAGCTTCTGGCTGCCCTTAAAGGAACTGAGCCCTTAAGGGCTCAGTTCATCTGCTTAAGCTGACAGCTTAAGTCTTCATGGGGACTGTGGCGCCCCTTCCTTGTGAGAGCTGAGCTGGGCCAGCTGGATATGAGCTGGGTTTTCCGTAGGCTAGCTTTCCGCAGGGTCGGTGGGTGATGTGCAGGAATGCTGCTGTGCCCTGGGAGGAGGCAGGCGCGGGGCAGGGGCAGTCCTGAGTTAGGTCTTTCCTTGCTGAGGTCTGGGCATGGAGATTTGGAATGAAGCTGTGGGTCTTTGGGATACTTGGACTCATGGTCTAATAACTTTTTGGGTTTTATTTTTTCTTTCATGTTCTCTTCCGTTAGACTCTGTGTTATAGTTCCAGCTTCTGAAATAGCAGCAGTGCTGGTTTGGTCTTAGAAGCTCCTCTTTGTCTTTAGTTGACTAAGGGAATAGGTTTTGGAGTGGTGGCAAGTTCAGCAGTTCATTTCTCAATTCCATGGGCATTTTACCGGAGCAGTGTGAAGGTCTCTAACCTGAGAGCTTTCTTGCTGCTGCACTTTGTGTTTCTGACAAAGTGAGCATAAAAGCTTTTCAATGACACAGGGAAGCGTTTGACTTTGTGCATCTCCTGATCGTCTGATGGGTAAGGCCCATCATGTGGACTGAGGAGCTGCTCGTTTTGCTTGGGTTTTGCTGGATGAGTTAGCCTGGTGAGGCTTCTCACCTCCCAGCAAAACGGGAGGAAGCCTGCAGCTAGTGGGGAGGTGATGGGTGAACTTTAAGGGTTGGGGCGGTCTGTGAGGAAACCACGCTGTAAAAGTGTGGGGAATTTATACCTCTTCCTCTGACATACAGTTTCCAAAAGGTGACTGATTATGATGGGCATCCTTAGTAGTTAAAAACGAAGACCAGACTTTTTTTTTTTTTTTTACATCAAAGGATATAATTTGCAGTCTGATTGGAAGATGAAGTGATATAAACAGCTTGTTCTGTTTTTTCACTTTCAGAGGTATTGTTGCCAGTATTTTGGTTTTCCTATGTTTTGGAGTTACACAAGCTAAAGATGGACCATTTTCAAGACCCCATCCAGGTAATTCACATCGCTTAAGTCTCTCTGATGTTTCTGATAAATTGCATGGTTCATGGTGAATGTAAATATTTGTGTTACTTGTAGCAAAGGTAAGTTGTAATTTCACTAATAATAATGTAGGTTCATTAACACAGCACACTTATCGCATAGCCTCCCAGCCTTCGAACAGCATAGTGATCCTTCTGTGCTCTCAATCTGCATGTAGCATAGGGGGTTGTTTTTGTGTTTATCTCCTTGGTTTGGCTTCCTGTTGATAGGAAAAAGCTTTGTGTGGACTGCCACGTTCTTGAAATCTTAACTTCCCCTGTTCACCCCTTTTTTAATTACTATTTTTAACCTCCTTTCTCTAATGGGACTGCGCTCCTGCCCATGTATCCAGTTGCTGGAGCACCACGCTCCCTTTGCTGTGTGTTGGTTACCCACAATAACTGGTAGATTTGAAGCCCTCAATTATTATTTTAAAGATTTCTGGTAGGACTGTAAGCCTCGAGAGCATTTGGAAGCATAACACAAAACCTTTCCCATGTAACGTTATACCAGGTGAAGTAGGAAACTATTCAAATATCTTCAATCTTTTGCCTATTTTTAGATGTGAGTTATTGAGAAATAAATTCTCTTAATTCTATAGGCTTACATAATACTCCTGAAAGCATCATAGTCTCTACAGTTAAATAAAACTGTGAGTATTTATTATGCAAAAAAATTAACCTTCCAGTTCAGGAATGCTCTTCTGTGTTTGAAACAGGTTAAAAACCTTGACTAAAGCAGACGACGTTCCAGAGCAGCGCCCACAGCACACTGCTGCAAGCTTAAGGGCTTTTCAGAAGTTTTTTATTTCTTAGGTCTTATTAAATAGTGGTTTTTAGCCTTTCCTTTCTGTTCCAGTTAATTCTGGTTCCTCCTATGAGACAAATCACTCCTTTAAGGACACCAGTGATATTTGGGTGCTTTCAGCTTCAGAACATCCAGTGGTTTTCTCTGGAACAGAAGTCGTTTTTATTCCCTTGAGCAAAGTGGTACAAATTGGATGGGTCAGAGCTCTCTGCAGCACAGTTCTAGAGTAGGCTGAGCTGATGTCTGCCACCTCTGTATGCTCCTGTCCCAGAAACAGTCGGGACTGGACTGAAGCTGGGTATCTTTCAGCAGAATCAAGTTGTCCATGAACAGGGTGGTTGAAGAAGCTCCCATGTATTCAGTCACTTCAATACTGAGTGTATTCATTTCTTCTTTGGTCTTATAACTTCACGTTTTTTCTAGCTTGTTTGATGGGATGATCTTCTGAAGAGTGGTTTTCAGAGGCTGTGGCAGGATAGTGAATACTTCCACAGTCACAAGATGACATTTAGGTGCCTGTTTAGAGCAGAATGGTGGTCCTTCTCTGTACCTGTCCCATGGGGCAGCCCTTTCAGGCAGCAGAGGACATCTCCGGTTACGGATGATGTGTTGGGAAGCTCCCATCAGGCAGTAGAGTCTCTGACCTTAGCCTCATGCTGCTGTTCCAGGAGAAAGATCTCATCTCAAAGGAACTGGCAGCGCAGGGCGCTGGTGTGCGCTGCTTCCATTTATAGGGCAGAAGGAAGCCTTCAGCTCCGTCAGGTCACTGCGGTCGCACGTAGCCGCATCGGATCTGTTACATGAACTCTCCAAGCTGCGTCTTAAGAGTAGCTAGGCTTTCTACCCCACTTCTGTGGGGGATTTTGGAGCCCTGTTGTTCAGCATATGCGTGCCAATTCATGACCAGCTCAGAGACGTTTTATATTTCGGTTTGCTTTTTGTGGCTAAAGTTGTTGTTCTGTTTAAATAGCTGCTCTTAGGAGGTGTTTATCCACCTGATTTATTTATACACAGCTCGTGTTTGTCAACACACCATTGGTTTTGTAGAGCAAACAAATTTTGCTAAAGCAACAAGTTCAGCTTTTAGTCTCCCCACTCAGTGTAAGTCTGCTTTCCCTGTAATGTTTTGCTAGTCCTTCTCTTCCTATGTCTTGCTCTGACTTTTCTTCTTGAAATTGCCTGTCCAGAGCTGTGTGGGACACTGCAGATGTGAGAGTGCTTCTGTTTTTTGTGGCAGTGTTAATGCTTGCCGATACCCCTCTGGCAGCACCCCAATGGCCAGCTCTGTATCAGAACCTTCCTGTTTCTGAACTGTGAAACGCGTATCATGAGCTCTTCTGGTCTGGTCCTTTGAGATCATCTGATTTTCTCTTTGCTATCTCTGCCTTCCCTGCTTTGAGTTTTCATAGGATATCCTGAGTTGGAAGGGACCCATAAGGATCATTGAGTCCAATTCCTCTCCCACCAACATCTTCCTGGCTTAAAAGACACCTGCACTTCACTGTTGCAGGCGTTTTGCTGAAGTTCTAGCTAGGACTCCTGTGCTTTACAGCCCCCTACTGCACTAGGGTCATGAAAGGAAAGACTCAGAATGGCAGCTTTGAGTACCCCTCTTATTTCACCTAAAAAACAATTTACTTCCCCCTCTTCCTTTTAAATACAGAGACTCTCCCTAGATCACGTCTGTACCACTCCCAGAACCAGTAGCTGCAGCAAAACAGTGAGGGCCACATGCTGAGAAAGTACCAAAACAGATCCTAAGTTACACAGGCACTTTTCTATATTTAGAAGAAGCCACATACAGTGTTGGTACATTTTACTCCTTTACATTAACAACATTGTGGCTTCACTTTACTTCCCCAAACATGATATAGTCTAAAAGGAAAGGAAAAGAAAGGAGTTATTAACCTACTTTTCACTAACACCATTAGGGAAACTGATCTTTGCTGCTACAGAAGTGGTATCCATCCAAGATGGTTATTTTTTAGGGGGTTTTGGCCTTCCTTTCAGTATTACGGGCAATGACAGCTCTAGACAATACCTCATCCAGTGTTACCAGTTTTCTATAGATTTCACAGTTCCCCCAGTTCAGCTGATAATTTGCTACAGGGACCTACACCAGTTGCCTTACTGTAATTCCGAATAGTAGAACTATCATGAAAATAAGTGTGTATGATTATTTAGGCAAGGCTTCTGTGCAAACTTAGCCTGCTTTTTATGTCATTTTCTGTTTCCTTCCTGTAAAGCATTGCCTTCAAGGCCTCCATCCAAGCCTAGCAAAGCAGGAACGCTGCCTAACCCCAAGGAACAATATTTTACAGGGGAGAAATCTTACCCCCTGTGCTTGAGGGTCTATTTATTGGTGGATAAGCACCCACATTTGAGGAGCGTGATGCATATCATGTATTGAGTCTGCAGTCAGTATGCTAACACTTCAGTAGTCGCAAATAAAATATGTTCTTAATTTTTATTGTCAAATCTTTTATTATGGAACCTTGAACATGCCAGTAGCCTGGTTTTGTAAGAGCTCAGTGATGCTGTATTGTCTTTGTCAAGGTAACATGCCCATGTTGTAATTGAAAAGAAATTCTCCATGAGTTATTAATCCCGTAAGAAATAGCTTTTAATATTCCCAGCCTTTCTCAGCAGTTGTTTTGCGGAAACGCACCGTGTGTGACAGCACAAAGCCGTTTGGAGAGCAAACCATGAAGTTCTCAACTAGCCCATAGACCAGAGGGCTGAAGGGCTGGAAACAAGCTGGCATGAGCTGGAGCTCTTCTGCCGATCCCTGGGGAGAAAGCCTGGGCAGAATAGGCTGCTGGTGAAGCTGGGTGGAGCAGCTGGCTGTCTTGTAATTCTGCAAAGAAGAAATCCTTTTGTCAGAACTTTGTCTAGGGAATGCTATATGATCTGCACCTTCCTGACAACTCATTTAGCAGTTTGGCAGTTTGGATCCCCTCACCACTAGGTTTGCATAAATGTATTGGTCTATTGGGATAGTAATATTAATTGACAGCTTTTTCCCTGGCTGGGTGGAATAAATAACTATTTAAGGGTTGGACAAGCTGAGCTTGCAGCTCATATTTTTCTGTCCTAACATAGCATTTGACATGTTCTGGTGTCACATTTAGAAATACAGAATTGTCAAGACAGAGCTAGGACCAGCCTGAAGGACTCACCTGCTACTCTTACTCTCAGTTGTCCCACCTCCTGGTCGTTGTAACTTGGAGGTCACAGGTGACACTTCTGAACCTGAGCGTGCAATGGAAAAACCTCGTACTCTGGGACTGTAATCTGAGCAGGTGTATGCCAGCCCAGGTATATGCCAGCCCAGGCTCCTGCTGCTGCACACACCAGGCAGTTCTCCCTGTCATGTCCCGTGTGACTTCTGATCAGCATTTCACAGCTTCCACCAACTTAGCAGCTCTAAGAGAAGCACTTTGTTTGGGCAAATAACTTTTTTCTTTCCTCATGTAGCCTTTCAGGTGGTGTAGGTCAAACTCAACCCTCAGTTGGTAACTTGAGATAAGTGGCTGGGTGTGCGCTCAGGCAGGCAGCACTCTCTTGTGATTTGATGAGTGGACTGTTCGGTGGTTAAGGTGGTTGGATGGTCATGTCTGGAGAGTAGTTGACAATGGCTCAATGTCCAGATGGAAATCTGGGAAAAGTGGTGTCCCTTAGGGATCCATACTGGGACTGGTATTATTTAATATCTTCATCAGTAACACTGAGTGCGCCTTCAGCAGGTTTGCAGATGATACCAAGCTGAGTGGTGCAGCTGACACACTGGAAGGACAGAGTGTCATCTACAGGGACCTGGAGAAGTGGGCCCATGTGAACCTCATGAGGTTCAACAAGGACAAGTGCAAGGTCCTGCACCTGGGTCAGGGCAATCCTAATCATCAGTAGAGGCTGGGAGATGATGTGATAGAGAGCAGTCCTGCAGAGAAGGACTTGGGGTGATGGTGGCTGAGAAGCTCGACATGAGCTGACAATGCATGCTCACAGCCCAGAAGGTCAACCATATCCTCGGTTGCATCAAAAGGAGCGTGGCCCAGCAGGTCGAGGGAGGGATTTCTGCCCCTGCTCTTGTGACACCCCAGCTGGGGCACAGAGTCCAGTTCTGGAGTCCCCAACAAAAGAAGGACATGGAACTGTTGGAACAGGTCCAGAGGAGGCCACAAAGATGACTGGAGGGCTGGAGCACCTCTCCTATGAAGACAGGCTGAGAGAGTGGTTTAGGTGGTTCAGCCTGGAGGAGAGGTCTCCAGAGAGATCTTATAGCACCTTCCAGTCCCTGAAGGGGCCTACAAGAAAGCTGAGGAGGGACTTTTTAGAAGGGCAGGGAGTGACAGGATGAGGGGCAATGGGTTTAAATTAGGAGGGGGTAGATTTAGATTGGATATTAGGAAGAAATTCTTCACTACAAGGGTGGCGAGACACTGGCACAGGCTGCCCAGGGAAGTGGTGGCTGCCCCCTCCCTGGAGGTGTTCAAGGCCGGGTTGGATGGGGCCTTGAGCACCCTGGTCTGGTGAGAAGTGTCCCTGCCCACAGCAGAGGGGTGGAACTAGATGACCTTTGAGGTCCCTTCCAGCCCACACCATTCTATCATTCTGTGAAGTGTTTGGCTTCTGGCTCCTGGCAATAGCAACAGTTTAGTGTTTGAGCACAGTGATCACTAAACTATCAGGTACATAGATGATCAGTTGGAGCCTGCTTAATCAGAAAGATCATCCTAATTCGAGGGAGGATCATAGTGACAGTGCGTTTCAGGAAAACAAGTATTAGAGGTATGCCAAGAATAACTTTATAGCTAATGCTGAGGCCAGTGCAGGAAGAGAGAGAACACAATGTTAGTACAGCTTTGAAAACATCTTGTTCCTGCTGTACGTGTACTGATATAAAGTAGTCTTTAAAACCTCTGGGGTACTTGTGTCAGATGGGGAGAAAGCTTGCTAGATTATAACCACATCTTAATTTTTTTGTTAGGAAGTAGTGCTGAGCATACTATGTGGCTGCAGATCATCTGTGACCAGAACCTTGTGTATACAGGGGAGGAAAAGCTTGGAGAAAGTTTTAGATTTCTCTGATATCTGAACTAGTCTGCCACATTTGTGTCAGTGAGTAATGTACAATCTGTCACTAAGGCTTTACAGCTTAGAAAGACCTCAGCGTTTTCAAGGCTTCTAGTCTGAAGGTGGTGTCTTAAGGAAGCAATGTGCAGTTCTTGTGGGAGAAGTGCTTTAATGAAAGGTTTATTCTTACTTCTGGCTTGAACGTAATGCTTGCTCTTCAAGGTATGCAGTCACTATAGGACAGGATAGGAAACACCTTAGAAATGCAGTGGTGGTTTTTTTAATCCTGCAGACTCCCGGTCAAAAGGCTGAAGTATTTTTTGGCAGCATGATGGTGCTGGTTTGGGGAAAGGTTCCTCTCTTCCAAATAATCCTTGATTGATGGAGGGGTGTTTTGCTTGGGCTTATTTTTTTTTTTCCCCTAATCTGCACTCTAGAAAGACAGGAGCCATGCTCTCATCACTCCTTCAAGTGAAATTTGCCCTTGTGTTTAAAAGTTAATCAAACCTGAAGGAAATCCTGAAGTCCCAAGTAATGCTTTCTACAAGGTGTGTGTAAGGGCAGAGGCACAGGAGGCATTAGCTCTCGCCTCCCCAAGCAGAGGGTGGGCTCAGCTCTGCTTTTCCTTCCTTCAGGGAGACCAGGGGGCAAAATCACCTCATAAGGTGTGTTCAGAGGTTTCTTTGGGTTTCCTAATGACTGACCCCTGAGAAGGCACTGTATTGCATAAAGAAATGACAACTTGATTTGTAGACTTTAAGTAAAAGTACCTTAAAAGTTCCGAATTTCCAGTGAAAGCTGTTACAGAACTTCCTGTTACCCGGCCACAGCTGCCATTCTTCTTTCTCTTTTTTCCCCTGGAAGTGTAAAGTGGGCCGTTTTGATGAAATTAATTTAGCAGCTTTGCTGAAAAAAGGTCACACCTTCTCACATCTCAGTCTATTTTAATGATGGTGTCAGAAGCAGGCTGTTAGAGACTTCTTTTTAAAATGTGGAATTTTTTTAAATCTTTTTTTTTTTTTTCCTCCCTGAGGCTGAACTGGGCCAAGATGATTTTTATTTTTGTTTTGGGGGGCTAACAAGGGTCTGTGAAGCTTTGCAACACCGTGGCTATTTGGTTTCAGGTTCTGGCCTGATAAGTATGTTTGCACGCCTGGAGTTTGTGTTTAGTTCTTGCATTGTTCATGTCATGGTCCTGCTTTTAAACATTGACATACTTACGTTGCCTTGGAGTTCAGATGGAGATAAATGTCCAAATTATGTCTGAAGGTTCTGGGTCTTTTCGCTTGATGGCAAACGCTGTCCATGCTCGCTGTCTCCACTCAGCCATATGAACGGCTGTCCTGACCCAATGCTAACGATCACCTGGACACAAGAGTGAAGGGAGAGCTCTGCTTCATAAGGGTAAAGAGGAAACACCTGAAGGAAAGTCTATTAAAGTCATACCACAGTGATTAGTACATGATGTTATGGAGGGATTTAAGTGCCCACTTGGAATGAGTCAAGCTGTGCTGAACTACCTCATGTGAACTTTTGGATGTGGGGAGGCAGAAATGCTGGAGAGCTCTGTCCAGACATGTACTGGTTCTACATTGCTTCCTCATGCAGGAGCTTACAAAGGCACTGGATGAGATTGCAGAACCCCCAGCTTGCTGTATGATGTGAAGGCCCAACCAGTCTCTGGGTGGAGCAGGGTGAACTGGGGGCAGGAATACAGCCTGTGAGCCACAGAGTTTGTGCCCAGGACAGTCAGAGCCCATTGCTGGAGGTGGTGGCGGAGCTGGAAGTGTACAGAGGGTTCATTGGTGTACCCTTTAGGTTCAGGTGTTGCTTCTGTGTACCAAGAGCTGCACTCACGCTTCTGGGGAGGGTGAAAGGTGACTGCAGGCTCTGAAACAGCTGAGTTTTGTGTGGTGTTTCTCTTATTTGGAGGAGTTTCAGATGATCTTACAGGTGTTGTCTAGCACCTGCTAAACCTTTAGTACTTTTTGGGGTTTTTTAAATAACTAGTAAAAGTGCAAAGGTTTCTGTATTTGGGAATGCTTTCTGCCCCTTGTGGAAGCGACCTTGTCTTCAGGGGAAAAAGATGTGCTTACAAAGTAAAAGTGAGAGGCTCCTCCTGCCCATCTTGGTCTTGCCTGTCACAGCAGTGCCTAGGCAGAAGCTGCACAGCGCTGTGGCCGTGATAGGGCTGGGAAAAAAACAAAGGGGCAGGTCAGGTCACATGAGATCATGGAGAAACTAAGTGTATTGGTTTAGGAAGGATGTAATTCTCTTCCAATGGCTGCAAGCAGCAGGTATTGTTACCTTCCCATTCTGAAAGATTGAGTTTGTTGGGTTGAAGCATGATTGTGGATCCTGGTCTGCTGTCACAGATCCCGGTCGTTTCCTGAGCAGTCCTGCAAATGCTTGTAGCAGCCTGGCTGGGAGTCAAAGAGCCTTTCTGCACATACTCCTCTGGAAAGGTGGTGAACGCTTTACTGAGCATTGGCTTAGAGTCTCTTGATAGGAGCATCCCTTGAACTGTTTCATTATATTACAGTAAATGAATTGTTGCAGTTCAGCTTGAGACCTTGCTAACATCCCGTTTTTCTGTTTCTGTAGCCTACTGGAGGTTTTGGCTGTGTGTCAGCGTTGTATATGAGCTCTTCCTCATCTTTATACTCTTTCAGGTAAGTGACTTAGACCTCTAGTCACTAAACACTAGTTCAGTGTGGGTACAGAGTGGTGGTCTTCAGGATTCTTGCTGACTATGGGAGATGTTCTGCATTTCTGTGCAAGAAAATCGTTGTTCTATTTAACAAGACCTCTAGGTTGGGGAAAAATTATGATGTTATAAAACTATTTCACCTTATCTGACATTGTTAGTCTCAGCCTAGGTTAGACACCTCAGTGAGCATTCTTAAATAAGTCCATAGGAAAGCAAGAGTTTTGCTAGCTTAGATGACCAGGAATTGGTGCTTCTCATGTTTGCTCTCGGCTCTGTTGAAGTTGGCTACCAGCTGTTTGTTTCTCAGATCCATGGGTTATGGGAGAAATTCCTCTTGTTTAGCCTTCTGCAGAAGAAGGGCTGGAATTCAGGGGTGTCAAGGTCTGTCATCTGTTGGAGTAGGGCATTTGCTTTGCAAACAAGTTTTTTATATTGATCAAACCTGTTGCAGGTAATCAAAGATTTCCTTTGGCTCCAGCACTTCTTGTTCTGCTTGGCTTTCCTGGAGCCTCCCTGAAAGTCAGTGCCAAGCTCTCCTAAGAACACAAAACTGTCCTTTTGTTTTCTTTTTTTTTTTTTTTGTCTTTTTTTGTGCCTGGCTCATTGTTTCAGTGGGCAACTGGAATGTGTCCACAGTAGGATCAGTAAACAACCATGTGAGTTTCTGTCCCATTCTGTAACTTGGGTGTTCAGTGTAAACCCTTACGCGGGACCCTAGTGTCTTGTTAGGGTTTCTTTCAGGCTGCCTGTCGTGCTTGAAGAGAGTGGGGTTCTGACCCTTTCCCAGGCATGAGCAGCTCTGTCTTGCCTTTTTTTGTTGTTATTCCTCACCACTGAGGAATCCTTACTCAGTTCCAGTTTATTCTTATGTTCTTACTGTTTCATGTCAACCCATGTTTACTTTTTTCCCCAGGTATCCTTGTAAACAATGCTCCTGACTAGCTGCAGTCAGACTGAACGATGCATTTTATTTTTATTTGCTAGCACTGTTGTATTTCTGAATTTTAACAGAAAAGCCTGGACCTGCTTTGCTTTCCTCTGGCTGCATGTTATGGACCAGGATTTGGTTGTTAAGGACGCTTGCTAGCTGTGGCTCAGCTCCCCTAAAACGATGGGATTACTTAGACGGGTTTAAATGAGGTTACAATCACACTGATTCTGTACATGATTAAACTTCCTTAAAAGTAAACCCAAGCTCACTCGCAGTTGAAACTTGTCTTACAGTTATATGTGACTTTAGTGGGTTTATTCTATAATTTTATTATTGTTGCTATTAAGGAGTTTTGGACTTGCCCTGTTTTTACTGTCTGCAAGTCTGTCATAGATGTCGCATTGCTTGTGTTGTAAAACACTGACCACAGCAGTGAGCAATCTCATTGAGAAATGCTTACTCAGTGGCTGTGTGCCTTCAAGTTATGGTCACTGTTTAGAACTAATATTTTGATAATTTTTTTCCTTGCTGTTTGCCTCAAGTTTACTAGGGGTGCTGCCGGTGAGACCTCATTTGAAATGGCTGTTTATTGCATGAGCTGCACCAGCGTTTTTCTGCCATGAAACACAGTGTGTTGTTGGCTTGGATGGGGGCTGAGTACCCACAGGCGCTGCCCCTGCTAGTGGTGCACCCCATCATCATGCTCAGCCCGCAGGAGTTGGCATGCACTGAAACAAGATGGTCCATAACACAGGGGAAGCAGATGTTAAATGGGGCCTTTCCTGAGTTGCAGCCTGCTCTTCCTTTACCCAAGCTCAAGGAGGGGAGAAGGGCATGAGGGTCAGCAGGAAGGACAAAGTGTGTGCCAGTTTGAGTGCTAAGCTATGGGGAAGGAGGGGGTAGAGGGGTGAGTTAGGAAGCAGAGTTCAAGAGCTCTCATTTTTCATCTTTAAGAAATGTTAAGGTCATTCTCTAGTCATTCTTTGCCTTAGCATTTCACATTACGTGCCCAGGAAGTCAGGCATATATGCTGTGTGATGCGCCGAGGTCTGGATACTGTTCTGTAATGCATTTAAAAAAACCCCACACCCGCTTAAGGATACAATGTTGATCTTGTTTATCTTTGTAGAGTCCTGTACATTAGTACTTAAAAGAGGGAAACATGGGGTTTGTGTTCCTTTTGCAGACTGTACAGGATGGCAGACAGTTTATGAAGTACATCGATCCACATTTAGGTGTTCCTTTGCCGGAAAGAGACTACGGTGGCAACTGCCTTATTTATGATCCTGGCAATGAAACAGATCCGTTTCACAACATCTGGGTAAGAGACCAATAAAGTTCCTCACTAATGAGGCTGACGATTTTTTGGTGAAAGGTTGCTTAATTGAACTCTTCCAAGTGCAGTCATGTGTCTTTCTGAGCTGGGACTGAGGTCATGACTGACTCATTAGCTTTCTTGTCCTCTTGATCAGTTGGAGACGTGTCTCTCTGCACCCTAATTACATTGCCCAGGGGAGAGGGTGAACCCTTCCACAGTCCTTGTTTCCCAGGCTGCTGGTGTGGACCTTTTACCTAGAAGTCTGGGTTTATTTGTGTCCTTAACGGATCTCCCACTTGCAGCCACCTTGAGACACGCAGTTCAAAAGTTGCATGTCGCCAAGCAAACTGTAAATTGTACTTTTCCCAATACCAGAAACGGTCAGGTTATTGTTTCTAGTTAGCAAACAGATCACTTGAAGTAATTGGGATTACTTACAGCTCCCTGACTGTTAGCGCTTGTGTAGCAAGGAGCACTGAAGCCTTGGGGTCTACCATGTAAGTAAGTCGTCAGTGCATCAGGAATAGCTTGAGAGCAATTACAGCTGACCTTTCCTACCCGGCACCACAAGTAGGAAGAGACAAGGCATGCTTTTCCCAGGGCTTTGTGGCGGCAGGGCTGGTGAGATTTAAGAAGCTCTGCAAGGTACAAGGTGGGAATCTGATGAAGGAATGTATGACCTTGTTCCAGCTTGGACCTTCTCTGCTTCTGTCCCCTTGAGAGGTGACACTGAGTATTGACAATCCTGATTCCAGTTTCTGCCCCTTAGAGTTTTTTACTTGGCTTTGAAGATAGCTTGTTTGTTCAATGAGAACAAAGAAACTCACAAAATGTATCTAGTATTTATATGAGGAACAACGGAAGCCTGTTGCTGTATTTTATGGGGGGAAAAGTAAGGGTGGGTGGTTGCAGTGCAAAGTGACCGACGCTCTCTCCTTGGTTTATAGGACAAACTGGATGGATTTGTTCCTGCTCACTTTTTTGGCTGGTACCTGAAAGTAAGAATGGGTCTTCTGTTACATTTCTGTTACAGTGCTATTCTGTTGTTAAAGCTTGACTGCTTCTTTTTTAGTGATGCCAATCCTCAAGATCAATTATAGTAGGCAGTCATCTGTGAACTAGACCAAGTGTTTGTAATACATGCAAGGCTTGTTTTTCCCCTCCTGACCATGTTAGGTCACCTCATCTCTCTCCAAAGGTACCTTGACGGGCTCCCTCCTCCACCCTAAGTCCTTCTGAGCTCAGGTCAATGCAAGTAACAACCTTTGCTCCCATGGCAATGTAAATGCTTGAATGACCTTTGAACGTAGAGCATAGGGAAGATGGTGTTTGGAGGCAGCAGTGAAACTGCCACCACCCTGATGGTGAGGCATGGTGACACACTACTGCTGTTCCAGGGCAGGCTTTTCCCAGTGGCATCCGAATCCAGATTTTAAATCATTAAATGGGTAGCGCTTTCATGCTCGTTACTCTTGAGTCGGTACCAACCAAATGTGGACGGAATTCCAGTTGTGCTTATCGCTGGGAGAACACATTCAGCGCATGTTTTTCTGATGACTTTGGGCTGAATATTGGCTTTTTGGAGTCTCAGAAAACTTAATAGCTAACTTTCTTTTGCTCTGCTTATTTTGGTGGGGTTTTTTTACCCCTACAAGACCACCTTATATATAATGAACTGAAAAAGCTCAGGCCAGTTTAAAAATAACCTAGAGCTGTTGTTTTGCTTTTCCTTTTCAGAAGCACAGATGACAAATTTATTTTCTCCCTTTTTGTAGACATTGATGATTCGAGACTGGTGGATGTGTATGATCATCAGCATCATGTTTGAGTTTCTGGAGTACAGCCTGGAACATCAGCTTCCAAACTTCAGTGAATGTTGGTGGGATCACGTATGTTCTGCGTAGATTGTAATATATTTGTCTAAACAGAAGTCTCTGTTTTAAAGGGAGAGGGTAGGAAGTGGTGAGAACTAAGTTATATCGTGTGTGTGTGGCCAAAGATGGATGTGTGACTGCTGCAGCTCAGGAGCATTCTGCTTCTCCAGGCTGAGCTTGTAATATCTTTGTTGCTGTTTGTATAATTTTGTGGGTTTTCAAACTATTGCGTGGGATTAAATGTTGGTTTTGGTTCATTTTGCACCAGAGGAAGAATCTAAAGCTTTACCGGAACATTTTCAAGTATTTAGTGATGGTACAAACCATAAAATCTGAAATTAAGAGAAAGGTAAAACTTTCTGTATGAAGTTTTGGGCGGTGATTTTTCTTACCTGTTTAAATAAAAGCCCAACCGGACTCGGTGCAATCTGTGTCCAGCTCTTCCTTCTGTGCAAACCTATCTTCCCTGTTTTCAGAAAACTGCACACATTACTGTGTTTGGAATTTCTGGTGTAGTTTATAAAAGGGTTTTAAAAGATAAAGGTTTGGTTTACTGAAAAGCTGCGTGGTCTTTGCATGTGACAGTAATCGTTCTTGCCCTAAAATCCTGCTTTTGTCTATTTTTTCAAGCCAGAGGGACTACTGTGATCTAATTTCTCTGGGGGGAAAAAAAAAAAAAAAAAAGCAGCAAGTTCTATAGCTTAGTGCCACACTTTCTGGGTTTTTTTATTTTTTTTTTGTATTTTGCTATGAAATGTAAATTGGTTACCTGAGCAATCAGTTATCTGCATTCAGGGCACACAGCTATGGGTCTTATGTTATTTTGGTTTGGCTTTATTCTTACAGTACAAGCTCTTTCCCAAGCTTGTAATGATTTGCTACATGGTTGTATTTATAAAAGTAAATGCATTATGTATGAAGACATCAAGCAAAGCTGTTTTGCCTTCAAAGAAGCTTCTTAAGAAATTAACACTCTGTGCTCTGCTGCTTTGAATGTGGAGGGCAGCTAATTTTTCTCCAGCTCAAGAGCTCCATCTCCAGAACTAATACTTGGCAGTAAAAGCATGGGGAGAAATCCCTTGTTTAATTACACATCTTGGGCCTGGAGAGAAGTCATTTATTCAGGAGGCAACCCGAAGCTTATAGAGAGTATAAGTTACTGGGCATCATAAAACCCAATCCGAAGGAACATGTTCTGTTGTGTGTGTTTCTGAAGTTCTCACTTGAAGGAGTGGAGCTTGATAGGGGGAAGAGGTCTGTTCTGTAGCATATTAATACAGCAAAAGAGAATCTGTGGCCATCGTCTGTGGAGAACTTTTGTGTTACTTGAGTAGACTTGGGCAGCTGAGATTGTTTCTCATGACCTCTTCTCTGGGGATGCTCTGTCCTTGTGACAGCGTGTGTTTGTGTGTACTTGTACCTGTAGTACCTTCTTGTTACAAGCTTTAGTGTGTCTTCTCCAGCATCGCTGTGGTTTTCTCCTTTCAGTGGATAATGGATGTGATCTTGTGTAACGGATTAGGAATTTACTGCGGGATGAAGACACTGTCTTGGCTTTCTCTGAAAACTTACAAATGGCAAGGTCTCTGGAACATTCCAACGTACAAGTAAGTTGGTGTCGAAAGCAACTCCACAAGTGGTAGTACAGCACAAAGGTTGGGCCTGTCTTGGTTGTTGGAGGTTTGTCCTGTTAGGGGTACTGTGAATTAAAGAAGTCACCTGCATTTAGGTGACTCGAGGTTTTTATTGCTGCATGGAAGCTTGTCTGTGAGAATTTTATTTAACTTGCAGATGAGGTGGTTGGAAATACACCTGCCTGTCGGGAGCATTGCCTGATGCCTGGGAATAAGGGCATCTGGTGGAAACGAGCGTATTTAATGAACTTCTTAAAGGACATGTGGGAATCCACATAGGGCTCATACTCTTTCATTCACAGCAAGGATCCATTTGGTCCTTGTGCAAATAATGCTTTCCCTACTAACCAGAACGTTGCAGTAATTGGGACACTGAAACTTGAAATGTAATAAATCCCTTGTAGTCTTGTACAAGTAATGGGCTATGCTTTTCTGCAGTGTGTCTCTGCTGAGCAAGGCAGAACTAGGGAACTGCTTACTCCAGTGGGTGTAGTGCATTTAAGTGTAACATGATAGTCCAAATAACAGGCTTCTCTCTAACTCAGAATGTTATTCTCGTTAAGTAGTAATTTTAATGGAGTAAATGGAGGCATTTTGTGTATGTGAATTGGCGTCTCAGATGGAAATGTTAGTAGATGTCTCTTACGTGCTGTTTCTTAAAGTTGCAAGAACATGTTCTGCTTTATTTTGTTTTTCCAGAGGTAAAATGAAGAGAATTGTCTTCCAGTTCACCCCATATAGCTGGGTCAAATTTGAGTGGAAGCCAGCATCCAGCTTGCGCAGATGGCTAGCCGTTTGTGGCATCATCTTTGTAGTAAGGAAACATCTATCTTTGCTATATCATTTGATTTGATATTTTGTAACACTGGAGCAACACTGCAAAGGGTGCCTTAGGCTGGAACTCTGTTGTCTCTCAGTTGGGGTTGGAGGAGATCACTTCTGAGTCCTGCAGAAAAGGTGTCTGTTTCCATGTCTCTGGTATGCTTGACAGACTCCTTGCATAAATATTTGTTCTTGCTTGCTGAACAGTTGATTGGCATAATCTACCCATAATTCAGCAGGTAACTGCTGCTATCAAAAATATTGGCTGTAGATGGAAGTGGTTTGTTTCTCTCACTTGTGAGCAGACCCATCACGGCTGGAGAGGAGCTCAGGCTTCTGCACGGTCGGCCTGAGCAACACAGCTCCTGAAACACACAGTTTTTCCTCAGATAATATTTTTATACAGGCTTAAATTTAGGTATTACAGGTTTTTTGGGGTCTTGTTTCACTGAACATGTAGCACTTGATGGTGTCCACAGTTTCCAGCCTGACCAGTTCAGGTAAAGTAGCTTCGCCCCTACAGACAGAAGAGAAAGTTGCCTTCTCCACTCTTGGCAGTCTGGCTCCTCCCCCCGGCCATCTGCATGGCTGACTTCATATTATGGCAGTGTGTCATCTTGAATTCATAACGCGTTTTGCAGTCACAGGTATCGGGCCCATGACACTGACATGGAGAATAAACTTGACAGTTTCAGTGCTTTTTCCCCTCTTCTGCCTCTTGTCAGTGGGGAATTTGACCTTTGTGGTATCTGTGGGATGTCAGTCGGCTCTGTGCTGAGCAACTCAGGTTTGTGTTGGTTCAGCATCTCTCAAGTTTAACCAGAAGACCCCCTGTGACAGAGACAGTGGGCATTAACCAGTTGCTGCAGTACCATTGCGGTGCAGGGTGTAGCTGTGTGTCTAACAGCCACTAGAACAGTATACCTTTAAACCTCTCTGAACATGAGGAATAGGAAACCTGGCAGTGGTTTGTTTTGGGGTCTCTCCAGCAAAGTTCCCTGTTAAGGTTTGCTGAGTGAGACACATTATCAGCTTGGCAAGCCCCCACCGCCCCCTCCCGCACTCATAATGACATTGGGGTTTGTGCCGATGTCCGGTGGCTGACCCGAGTGCGCTTCAGGAACAATGCACTGCCTGTGGGCAAGCAAGCAGCATATGGCCATGCCAGCAGCCACTGCCAGACAGTTTGCAAGCTCAGTTAATACGTGTTCACATCACCTGATTTCCACTACATAAAGCGTTTACCAAATTTACATCCCACATTGGAGGTTCCTGTAATTGATGGGAGAAGCAAAGTAAATGTGCCCATGTAGAGAAGTACGTGTTTCTCTGAACAGTTACTGTGTGCATGCTCCCAGCTTCTGGCACCCTGAAGGAACTGAGTATTTCTGGAGCGTATTTTTGCAGCTCAGATTCCATTGAATTTATACTAGTTTTTGGTAGAACAATGTTTCCTTCAGCAAAGCCTAGCTTCAGCTAGCAGTTTATAAGCAGCTTCAGGTATTGGCTCACTCTTTTGGTTAAAAAAGACTTTGTCGTTATTTCCTTTGAAGTGAAAAACTTGGGTCTACCAGCTCACCTAATCACGTTGCCAGGGCAGAATATTTTGCTATAAATGGATAACCAGTTCTTCTAAGTTGGCTTTGGCACTGACATTTGCATAACTGCATTAAAAACCCCAAAACAGGGACCAAACAGAAACCCCGGGACGTACTGCTTGTGCCTCTTGTTATTTTGAGCTTCCCTCAGTCAGATTTTAAATGATAGTGACAGGACAAGTTGTTGCTGCTAGGATTTGTTACATTTGTTCTGCAGGCCCTTCAAATTCCTGATAAACTGGTTCGTAATTAGAGGCAGTGCTTGTCCAGGTGTCTGTTGTGGGGTTTTTAATACCTCTTCCCAACACAGAAAATGTTTTGAAGCCCAACTGTCCTTGGACATGATTGCAGCTGATGGTGGTGCACCCAGTCATACTGAGTTGTAGAAACAGTGGGGGGGAGTCGTGCAGGGTGAGAGGGAGATTCCAGGCTTCATTCAGTGAAGTCTTCTGAATGTAATTAAAATGTCCTTTTTCTCAGTTTTTATTGGCAGAGCTGAACACATTTTACTTGAAGTTTGTCCTCTGGATGCCACCAGAACACTACTTGGTCCTGTTACGACTTGTCTTTTTTGTCAATGTGGGAGGTGTGGCTATGAGGGAGATCTACGACTTCATGGATGACCCGTAAGCCAGTCCTCTCGTGTGTATACCATGTCAAGCTTCACGTGCTTTATTTTGAATTTGCTCCAGCTTGTCGGCATCCATCCCAGGGCAGTAGTTCAGCTTGTCAGGGACAAAAAGACCTAATCCCAAAGCATCTGCTTTGTGTTCTTTTGTTTTGGAGGTAAAATGCTGACTAGTCCTGGTTAGAGAACGGCTGTTGTTAAGGGCATTCTGTGCGCGCTGTTTTTAACCTCGGTTTGTAATAAACCATCGCTCTTTTGAGAATGTAATGTGGAAATTAGCTGGAGGGCCACTGGTGTGTGGGCAGAGGCGTACTGAACTCCACTCTGAGATTGATCACCAGGAATTACAGTCCTTAGATGTGCTTTCTAAGGACAGCAGGGCCCAAACTCCAAAACAAGTGTTTCTTAAAGGCGTTTCTTTTCTTGAGCTATCTTCCAAATGGTCCCTGGTCCTCTGGAGCTATCACAGCATCCTCTTGCAGATCAGAGGGCCCTTTATAACAAAGTGCTCCCATACACCATAGTGCATGCACTTTCAGACTGTTCCTACTTAAACATCATATTTGTCCTCACTGCTTTTGTTTCTGCAGACCATGTAAGACCTGAGAAAGCTTTGTTCTCAAAATCACGTTTTAAGTTCTAGTAGTAATGTCACAAATTGCCTGAGCCCACATCTTAAGTCTAAGACAACATCTAGCTTCAAATTGTCTGTCACTGACCAACACAAAAAGTGTCTGTGTTCAGAATTCAGGGGTCCAACACTCTATGAAGATCAGTTTCCCTTGCAAGGCTTTGACTCCTAGACCTGGGAAGAAGGGTCAACCCACATTGCTTAGTCGGATTTCAGGACATCCTGCAGTGGCAGGCTGCCCCTGCCTTTGGTGTCGGACCTACTGGTTTGGGACCTGCCTCCAACTCAAAGGTAAGAAGAGGTCTCTGCCTCTCACTGGTGAGCTCCTCTCCTTAGCACCATTCACAATCTTCTGGTCCTTGTGTTTGGGTTGGAAGAACTCCTTTGCCCTCTGTTCAACCGCACGATGTGGCATGGAAATTTAGGAGAATCATCAGTCACTGGTGCCTCATTGCTGGTTTGGTTTGTTGCCATTCCTTCCATGAGCTGGAGAAGTTTGTCCAGCAAGTGCTTATCCCAAACTACAAGTCTTTGTCATCACCACCAGGACCTACTGTTCTGTTTCTCTTAGTGGATAAGGTGACTTGCCCTCACTTGAGAGGTTCATGGCTCTGCTTGATGTGTCACAGAGCTGGCCTCATCAGACTATTCATGCACAACAGCAGCACCTAGTATCTGGTCTTACCTAATACCTTCTCTGAGAAGGCTTTTTCAGCTGGACTTCAATCCCTTTGTGCATTTTGGGTCATCCAAGCAGAGATGATCTGCCCCCATTTTAGCAATTTAACTGGGCATATTCTCACTTGCTCATCTCTTTGAACCAACGAACCAGTTTGGATTCTTTCTGTTGCATTGCAGGGAGAAGCTACTGGGGAAGAGCAGGCTGTACCAGGGGCTCACAGCACATGAGAAACCTTCCAGATGCTTTCCGTTTGGAAAGTCATTCAACTTAATGGACAGGGGTTGAGATAATCCATTGATGTTCCTTGTCAGAAACATGGCTCGTTGCCTTCTCTGTAGTAGCAGGATTGCCTGAGATTAGCTGAAGAGATCCAGTCAGTTTACTTTGCTATGTTTAGAAAGTAGTGAAGTGCAAATATAGACACTTGTTTTCCTCATTCAGGATTCTTAGTACCTGCAGATGGTTCCTAGGGCTTTGCTTTCAGGAATGTAGTCTGAGTGTGGTGAAAATAAAGTATCTAGAATTGAAATACTCCAAGAAGAGGGGTGGTTCTTGAAGGCATTCTCCAACTCTTCCATAATGCGCCCCTATCATGATTGACATGCTGCTTGAGTTCTTGAGGACTGGCTATGTGAAACGTTCCTGACCAGAAATACCTTGATGCCAGAGTCTGTAGCATTTGACCTTTGTCACATCTTCCTGGTTTCTAGCCTTCAGATCTCTTCCAAGGAGTCTGCATTGAGGCCATGAATTTTAATCTCATTCATCGAATAAGAAAAGGACTTTTCTTTAAAATCTTCCATGAGTAGAAGGGCAGGAAACCACCTCTCTTCCTTGGCAGCTTTAGGTTCTGGTGGGATTACCTTTATTTCTTTTTTGTCAGTGTGCTGTCATAGGCAAGTGAAAGAAAATGACAGCAAATGAGGAAGCAGATTAGCAAAGCTGAAAGCCGAGCTAGACATCTGCACAGCTTGAGCTCACAGTGAGAGAGCCGCTGCTTCGCCTCTCTTCACTCTCTGTGTGCTAAGGCTGGTGTCCGCCCAGGTAATCTGTCATGGCAGATGAATCACCCAGAGTGTGTCTGGAGTCCTTTCATCTGAGTTGGTCTAGGCAGCGTTTCTTCTTAAAGTGGAATGTGCTCATCCTGTCTTCATCAGCAATAACCTACCCTTGATTTACTGTGTCATGTTTTATTCCAGTGTATTTGGATGATTTTGTGTAGTTTGAACTTGTGCAATTGTGTCAAATACGACTCTGGCCTCACGTTTACAAAACTGGTTTGTGTGCTTGACTTGTAATGACTCCCCTGGGCTCTGGGGGGCAGAAGAGCAGCAGCTCTGTTTGCTCTCTGCACTTGGACCCCTTCCCAGGTACCCAGAGTCCAAGGGGGTGCAGAGGAGCAGATATTCCCGAGCAACGGGAACACACCTGCTAAAGGAAGGATGCTCTCCCCAGTGTGGCTGCTGGCATCTGAAGAGAAACTTGGGGGCAAATGTGCAGTTGCAGCTTGCTCTGCCGCAGCACTGTTGGGGGTGCTCGGGGCCTGTGGTGATGTCTGGGAACTGGGCAGCATTCTGGCTGGAGGTGCAGGGTGTCAGGCAGGCTTGTTTCTCTGCCTCGCAGAGGGAAGTCTTAGCAAAGCAGCCGCTCTCTGAGGAAATCCCCATTGGGGGTTTGGCAGGTGGCTTCTCTTTCATCCTCTGCACAGCAAAACCAGTGATATAAAGTGGCCCCAAGAGCTTATGTGGCTGCTGACCGACAGCTTTCATTCAGTAGGCTGGTGCAGGACAGGAGGCTGTGCATCACAGCAGGATGGGACTTTCCCCTGGCTGCAATGCCCTAGCAGTACTGCAGAGGTCACCTCAACATTTGCTGTGCTCCCCATCTCCCCTCTGGCCTCGGTAACCGTTTTGCTACTTAATGCTGAATTCTTCAGTGTGTGTCACTTCACGCCTTGCAGGGTGGCAGGAATGGAGCCACGCAGTAAGCTGGGCAAAAGTGAAAGGATCTGGTAGGAAAATGTACTTCAGAATGGCCTATGGATAAGGGAGAGGACAAGGCCTGTGCCACATAGGTGCTCTCTGCAATTGAAGCAGAGACATGCAGAGCAGAGGCAGGGTAAGGAGCAATTGAAGGCAAAGAGAAAAGTTGTGTTCAGTTTTGCTAGTGGTGTTTCTGTTTGCATGGCTTACCTCGGGCATCCTCAGAGGCATGATAATACCGTAGTAAGGTAATAGGCTTAGGGCTAACAGGAAGGTGCATCAAAATGCTTCTTTGCGTGGTTTTTGAGTAAAAGATACTATCCAAAGGCTGTTGAGGAAAGAGAGTGGTGTGTGCTTGCTAGAGAAACAGTTGGTGATTGGGGTGACTGAGGGTGTTGCTCTTCTTAGGTTGGTTCATCCCTGATTCTAATCAGTTGGATTTATGGAAAGATTTAATTGTCACATCTCTGGGGGAAAAAAAAAAATAAAAGGAGGGGGGAATACCTGCAACTCCTAGTAGCTTTCTCTTGGTTCTTCCCTGTCATGGGAATAAAATCCTATTTTACATGCAGAAGATAGGTGGTAGAAGAACAGAACTGTAGCCTACCAAGCAGGAAGTGATGTGCTCGACTCTGTGCTGCTGGATAGCACATCTGAATGCACTAGTGGTGCTGTGGCAGGCAGGGCTTCAGTCAATCCAGCACATAAAAAAGGGCTTGTTCCATTGCCCAAACAGAGTACTCCTTGGTTATTGCCATATGAATCATCTGGTCTGTCAGGTCAGCAAGCTGTAAAAATGTCAGGTCTAGGAAGGGTGGGAATAGACAAGGTCAAGAAGCGGAGGATCTGGGTGGTTTAGGTCGAGCAGCTTAGCCAGGTGTGTAGCAACATGCTGTTAAGCGGTGAGGGTAACGAGGTTTCCTGGATGGCAGCCTGTACGTCTTGGGATTCTGTATTTCCCATGCAGCGATATGAGACCCAAAAGTTTCCAGTCTCTCCTCTTGCAAGTAGAGCCTCTGAATAGATGTCTTGGTTCTGCAGTTTAATTTCAGGTAATCCTGATTGACGAGTCCTTCCCTTGACTGGTACACAGTGCTGCAACTCCTTTGTCTGGCCCTGCTTAGAGACAAACCCGGGGATTAGATGTTAATCACCTATTTGCCCTAAGGTTGTGTTGTCCTAGAATTGAAACACCCTCCTTGTGTCTTCCAGGATCTTGCCTGTTTGTTATTAAGCTTTCTTCTAAAATCTGTTCAGAAATCATGACAGCTCACTGAATACCTTTTTGAGAAGAGACTTAAGTTTCAGAATGCAGTTGTACAGGGCTTAAAAATTATTCCAGCTGTGTGACTTGACATTTGCTGAGGAAATCTAGGCATAGAGCTGTTGCTTACTGTACCCTGAACCTCAGTGGATCTCAAGCTGGTCAGATAACTGTCTTACATGGATTTACCCATACCCTGGAAATGGGGATGCTTCCTTGCATCATGTGATGATGAACTTTCTGTGTGTTTTCAGAACCTCTGAGAGGGAACTTAAGTAACACTGACATGAGAGTTGTCAGCCTGTGTAGGCTTAGTACATGCATTGGCCAAATGAGGCTTTTAGACTTGTGCAAAGCTGAAGGACATTATTACCCGTTGTCTTATGAATATTTCTCTGGATGCTTAATTTTATAGCAATACCTTGGGTTTATCTGTGTGTTTATTTTGCAGGAAGTTCCATAAGAAGTTGGGTCAGCAGGCATGGCTGGTTGCTGCTATTACTGCCACAGAGTTTCTGATTGTCGTGAAGTATGATCCCTACACACTCACACTTTCTCTTCCTTTCTACATTACCCAGTGCTGGACCTTGGGAATTATACTGGTGCTCACCTGGACAGCCTGGCGCTTCTTCATACGGTGAGCAGTGTTTGATGTGCTGCGTTCAGGTCTGGCCTGGCTCTTACGGGGTAGCTGGTCCTGGGCACTGTTTGGTGGTGTGTCTGCAAATCTCTGCTGGCATTGGCCTCCTGTGCCTCCTGAAGAGATTGCAACTCCCCTGGGTGGCTAGGGCTGCAGTGGTTTTGTGTAAGAGTTACTAAAAAAATGTTGAGCTTTCAGCGTGTTATCCTGGGCAGTTTTCTTTCTGAATCAAGCCTCTGGCAGCTTCAGTCTTTGGGGGCTGCTACTTATGTTAGCATTTGCCTCTGTGAGTGATGACAGCAGAGGTGATCAGCATTTTGTTTCTCCTGTGCTCCAGGTTAGACTAAGATGTTTTGCAGCGTCAGGTGCCTATAATAAGAAAGCTGGGGAAGAACTGTTCCCAAGGGCATGGAATGCTAGGATGAGGGGTGATGGCTTTAAAGTAGAAGAGGGGAGATTTAGGTTGGATATTAGGAAAAAGTTCTTCACTATGAGGGTGGTGGATCACTGACACAGGTTGCCCAGAGAGGTGGTGGAGGCCCCATTCCTGGAGACATTCAAGGTCAGGCTTGATGGGGCTCTGAGCGCGCTGATCTAGTGAAGATGTCCCTGCTCACTGTAGGGGCTGGGCTAGATGGCCTCTTAAAGGCCCCTTCCAACCCATCGCATTCTATGATGCAGTGCAAGAACAGTGCTGTGCTACAATTGTCTGAGCTGTCCCAGACAGCTTACTTGTCCATGGCAAGTGAGCCAGGTTAAACGGGTTTGGTTTGGGTGCTGCTCGCCATGAGTACCTGAAGAGCAGCTGCCTGGGCCAAAGAATGACACTGGTCTGTAGAGGACCCCCTGTGCAGTGGCAGTGGTCGCTCTTGGTGAGCCTGCTGTTGGGTTATGCTTTGGAAGGATGTGATAACAGCCAAGCTACTAGCAGGCTTTCAAAAAACCCACAAGTTTCAAGCAAATGCCTTTCGTGGGCAGTCTTAGAAATCTGCAGTGAAAAATAGGGTGTCCCCTGAGGGTGCTTGTGTCCAGAATGGGCTGGTCTTACTGGTTTTGTTGTATCTTGACACTGTTTGCTCACATGGTAACTCATGTCTGTGTTTGCTTCTTTTCAGTGACATCACCTTGCGGTATAAGGAGATAAGGAGACAGAAGCAGGAGCACAGATACAAAAAGGACAGATGCTTGAGCAACGGTGAAGGACACTCATCGATACTGGATGAAAAAATGGGAACAAACTAAGGGAGAGGAAACTTTGAGCAACAGACCAAGGGCTAGAAGGAACTCGTAGTGCTCAAGTTGGCCTGGTGGACAGTTTCAACCTTATCCTACCTAACATGTAATTCTCATTGTTAGCTTTCCAATGTGTGAAAATCCTCTTGGGGAAGAGATGTCACTTTGACATACACACCCTTTCTCCTCGTGTACACCTAGTCAGAGACGGAGAAAGTCTGTGTAGAGGGAAGTCAGAACCAACACCATTGCAACGAGATACGGTCGTCACTCAAGCGTGTTGTACGTCTTCCTTGAGAACCAGGTTTGGAGACGAGGGGCTGTAAAACAAAGCGCAGAGGGAATCTAGCCGATCTGTTTCCAGTGAACTCTGAGATTTCCATTGTGATGTTTGGGCATTAGGAACACTTGTTCTGGAGTGTTACAGGTACCAGGCACAGGAAACGAATTAGGGTTGGTTGGGTTTTTTTCTGCTGAAACTACCTTGAGCTGTGGAATAAGAGTGTGCAAAACGTTCAGCCACTAATTGACAGAACTGCAGCAGGATAAACATAGATACACTGAAGCTTGTGAACAAATTGCATAACTTGCACAGAACGTGATGCAGTACACTACTGTTCCAGCCCCTGCAATCTGGGGGCTATTGCCTTTCTCTAAACTGACTTTCAACATCCTGGAATAGCCTACACTAGTTTTATGTTGTATCACAGCTCTAGGGAGACAGGCAACTTCTCCTTAGTTGTTTTTTAATGTTTATTTTTATTTTCTTTTAGTCTTGGTCATCTCTTAAATGTAAGGCAAGGTTAAATAAGAAAGGCCAACCTGCCTTTCCTTTACTTCGTGGAGTAAAACATATACTACAAGCAGAAAAGTGGGAGTTCCTCTATCAGTCTTAAGTTATTTGCCTTATTCTCAGCCTCTTTAGTTTGCTTACCAAGAGCATTTCGTTCTTGGTGTCTGCTGCATGGGGCACATCCAGTTCCATCACCCTCCAGAGCTGTCCCGCTCCTCCCCAGGTAACTCAGACCGAGCATCCTCCCAGTCTAACTGGGACCAGCGATCTCTGTGGTCGGTCACGCACAAGCCAGCTGTCCCTGCCAAAAGAACCAACTGAGGCAAAGCACGTTGTTCTTCCCTGAGCTCTGCATAGCAGCAGAGGTCCGCAGGCCAAGCCACGCCACACTTTTACTGGTGACTCAGCATCTAGGAAAAGAAATTGGAAACCTGACCCGTGGAGGGTGTTTCAGGTCATTATTCCAAAACGTAAGTGCTGCACTAAGCATTGATTTTGTAACCTCTGCTCTAAGCCTTTCTTTGGCGTCTCAGGCACTGACGTAACGGTAACCATATCACTTTTCAAATACTGTGACCTAATTGGCCAGTACAAGGGATTTTTTCAGGGAAGTGTTTGTCCAGAAGAGAATGACATGAATGCCACCAGTAAAACTTCAGGAATGCGACCCCAAACTTTTGAAGCAGCAAGAGACTTGCAGAGCTGATGACTAGCAAACAGCCATGGTTTTTGATCCCTTTTGGTCTTGCACCTGAATGACAACCAAGACCTGCTTTTCTCCCGTGTTTATGGAGTGACCCACATGCTCTCTGCCCCTGCAGAATGGGCACTTAGTACTAGGGTGGTCCTTGACTAACCCAACTCTTCGGTCTCACCTCAAGAGCTCAACAACTGAAGCAGAGTTTTTGGGCTGGGGCTCTGCCCTGGTTGCTTGGCAGACGCAGGGTGACCAGTACAAGAGGTGTAGCTACAGGCTTCTTTCTCGGGTATGTACAACGTGCGGTGGATAGATGCTCAACGGCTGCTCTTGGATGGTAGTGTTTGCTGCAGCGAGGTAGTGAAATGTTACAGCCGTGTAACAAGCTTGTAAACAGGCAGAGAGGGCAGAGTTGAGCAAGTCTTTATTTTTATGCCTTTCCACCTGGAGTCATTCTAGTTCCAGCTTTAGACCAGTCTTAGGAACTATAAATGGATTGTTTGGTAGCTCGTACCAGTGTGTTGTGCTTGTGTAGTCCCGGGTCAGTGTATGTCCATCCTGTCTGTGCTGGTTAACGCCGTGCCCCCGCCTTCCCGAGCTCTGTAATCCCACCTTCTGGTCTGTCTTGTGACCTGGGTGGTTGCAGGCACAGGCAGGGAGGGTCTGTCACTTTACCCCATCCCTTCCTCCCCACCCAAGTCCCACTTACGTACACTTGAAATGACTGGTGAAGAAAACCTGTTCCCTGGTAACGATTCTGGAGCTTTGCCCTAATACGTGAAACACTGACTTGTCTGTCTACATCCGTCTAAGCAGCTTCCGTGGTTAGTCTGGAAAACTGAACCGGTGTAATAAAGCCATGTTTGCTGCTGTGTTCTTTGGTACAATGCATGCATTGGCCTCACTTTATCTCCTCCACGGCAAATTGGGGCGCTCAGGGGACTTGGGCTGAGTTCCCCTCCTGGATGAAGGCTGCTAGTGGTGCATTGGTGCTGGGCCCTAAGGTATGGAGCTTGTCCGTGTTTCTGGGGAGATGGGTGTTATGAGCTCTCGCTCCACTGTTGTAATGGAACTGTTGTAATTTGGAAATGCTTCCTGCAGTGCACTTGCAAGGATCATCTTTCCACTGTGGACTTGGGCTGTGCGTAACCTGGTGAGTAACTTCCTCTTCTCAGCGATTCCCTTATGGAGCAGTGTCTGGTGTTGTGGGTGGGCTCAGCCGTTGTGATCTGGCGGGAGTCTGGGAACCCTTTGATGATCCCCTCTTGGAGAGGTACTGGGAAGCAGCCTCCTGGGGAGGAGAAGAGAGGACAGCTGCTGAACCTCCTGTAAGGAGCATGTGGGGTGGTGTAAAGCAAGGCCGTCCTGTGGAGCTGAGAGGCAGCAGTCCCCTATGCTGGTGCACATCTCTGTCTCCCTGCGCTGTTGTCAGAAAACTGAGACTCTCCTCAAGTTGTATCCTGGTGTCTTCATCCTTGCTCCCTGTGCTGGGATGAGCTGGGACGCTGCCTTGAGGTCTAGAGGGGTGGTATCCCCCCAGCCTGTTCATGTGGACTGTCAGGTTGGCGAAGTCACAGCTTGAGGTGGTGGTCTCGTTGTTAGCTCTTTGGTGGCTGCAGCTCTGAGTCTGGCCTGGTGATGCCATAGCACTGCCCACCCTGAGAGCCCAGGCGTTCCCATCCCGGGTCCATAGCCAGAGGGGCTGCGCAGAGGAGGAGCGGACCCTGTAGAGGCAGGTGAGGTGTCAAGGGGAACCGCTGCTCTGAGCATTTCGTGTTGGCTTTGCTGAGTTGCGCAGACAGTTGGGCCTGCTGGGAGGTCCGATAGCCTGGGTGGTGGAAGCGTGGCTTGGTACAGTCCCTGTACCCTGCAGGACAGAGCTGCAATTCCCACCCATTCCTGGGACCATCATGCTCCCTGGCGCTGTCCTGGCATGCTGGGAGGAGGCAGCGACAGCACTGTGGAAAGATTTCTCTGCTCCTTTTTTTCTCCCCCTGGAGAATCTTTGGTTCTCTTGCTGACCTTTATGGGTCTTTTTTGCATCATTGGCTTCAGAGAAGTATTCTGTTCAGGTTTTGGGTGGTTCTTGAGCTGGACTTGCTAAGCTGTGCCTGGCAAAGCGATGGATGGCACTTGCTCACCTGCCCACAAACACCGAGTGAAGGAGCAGCAGCAGCGTTCCTGCAGACGCAGCAGCCGGCTGGGTGACGCGAACACTTCCCACCCTGTGCTCACCAGCCCTGCACGGTTCATCCTTTAGCTCCGAGCGGCACCTTTTGGCTGCTTCTGTGCTTGCTTGGGGCTTTTCTGAAGATACAGGGTCTTCTAAAATTAATTTTGGGCGTGAAAGGCTGCAGAGTGCTGGTCTAGAGGGTGTTCCCTGCGGGAATTCAGACTTGGGCAGGGGAAGGAATTTGGGGGAAGGGAGTGTGGCTGGAGGCAGGAGAAGAGCTGCCTGCTGTCCGTGCCAAGTGAGACCCTTACTGAGGGGTTTAGCCCTTTGGGAAAGGCCAGCCAGGCGGCCGGGCTGCTGCCAGGCAGCTTTTCCAGCAGTGTTTTGTCCAGGAACATAGAGCGCTTTCCTGTGCAGGAGCCAGCGGAGATATAAAACCATCTCTGCTGAATCGCTGTGGGGGTAAAAACCCAGTGACCACCCAAACCCCCTTGAGGGGTGCATGGGCCACCTTGCCACCATCTCAACTCCTGTCTTGCTCTTTGGAAGGGTTTGTTTCTCAGCTTGTGTCATCACACTGCCATTGTTTAATTACAGTTACCTAAGGCCTGTCCCCAGCATGGAGTGATCACAGACTCATGCCATCTGTTAGCGATGTAAAGCCAATGTTTAATAGCTTGAGGTGGCATCTCTGTGAGCCTGGGCACGTGGGGTGCCCAGTGGGGCCTTTGGAGGTGACCAAGGCTCAGCCCAGCCCTGTCCCTTTTCAAATGGCTCGGATTGGCTGTACCTGCCTTTGTCTGAGGCTGAAGCTGTGGGTGGGCCCTGAGGTGGCCCTGCAAAGGTGCTGGTGCCCCGTGAGGTTGCTGGTGCTGGACCTGCCAAGCCTTTTGGGAACGCAACTTCTCATGTCCTGTAGATGGTGTTTGGGGACTAGGGAAGGAAGCCATGGCTTGCTCTTTTTCCAACTGGATTTTATACACCTCGAGCAAGAGCCATGTTTTGGGAAAGCCAGAGTTGGGTGGTCTGGGGAGCCCACTGCTCTTGGGAAGGACCTTGCCTGCATCATGAGGCTCTTCTCCTGCCCATGGAGCGTTTCTGGGTTATGGTCAGAACTTGGTCTGATTTCTCCCAGGAAATTAATTCCCCTCCAGGAAGGAAGACTGTGGGACTGTCTCCCAGCACTGGCGCTCCCGGGATCTGCGCACGGGAGCCCTGCGCCAGGGCAGCAGGTACGTGCACTGGCTCCGCTGGAGCATGTGGTGGATTCTGTGGGGAAGAGAGGAGCTCTGGGCTGTCAGCTGCTCTGGGGCCACAAAGACCCCCTTTGCATTGGGGGGTACTGGGAGGGGGGTCCTCCACAAATGTGTGGTTTCTCCAAGCCAAGCACATCCCTTGCCATGTGAGGTTGTGGTGGGTGGCAGCTGGGGCAGGGTTCCTGATGCCATGGTTGGGAAGCCAGGGTGAGGAGGAGGATAGTGTCCATTGCTGTGGCAGGAGCAGTTTCACCTGTAGCACTGTGTCACCCAGCATGCTCTGAGCTGCTGGGCCCCGAGCTCCTGCAAGGGCTTTTTGGGGCCAAAACCTGGGTGAATGTCACCCAGTGCTGGGAGATGCAGCTTTGCCAGGAGAGCTGATGGGCAGAGCCCGGCTCTCAGTGGGGTCAGCCCCCGGGCCCCCCGGTGCTGTCTCCCGGAGAGGTAGGATGGGAGGAGGGTGTGGGGGTGTGCACTGCCCTTCCCTCGGTGAGGGACAGGGGGTGGACCCCCAGCCCCCACCTGCCTCCGGCGCAGGAGAGCAGGCCGGGGGGAGGGGGGGAACGACACGACACGGTGCGGGGGACGCGGGTCTTGCGGGGGAGCAGTGCCGGGCAGGGCCCGGGGCTGGTCCTGGGTGAGCAGGAGGCGCTGCAAGGGGCGGCGGGGAGGCACCGGCTGGCCGCAGCCACCGCGCCGCAGGATGCTGATGCTGTGAAGCCGGAGCCCCAAACTGGGGGACGGGGGGAAGGCGGAGGCCGTCCTCGCCTCACCCCGACCTGGGGAGAGGTGGGGGTGTGCCGGGGGGGCGGAGCGCTCCCTTCCCATCCCCTACCCCCTCCCCCGGGTCCCGGGAGCCCGGGGAGGCACCGCCCGCAGTCCCCGCTCCGGCGGCCGCGACCCCTGTGTCGTGTGTGTCGTGTCCCCCGCCATCGGCCGGAAAATGCACGGTTTTCCCCCAAAAGAGCGGTGAGTGGCAGCCTGTGGAGCGCCCGCCAGCCCGGGGTGGGGGGTGTGGGGTGACTCTGCCCTGGGGGGAAGGGGACAAGGGGTGGAAGCCCCGGTCGTAATCCAGCCCTGGGGGCTGTGACACAAGTGACAGCGTGTGGAGGGGTGGGGGTGTGGAGTGTGGGTGGGTTCAGGCTGCCGGGGTTCTCCTTGGGGGACCAGGGCTGCCCGCACGCAGCCGTGGGTCTCGGGGGGTGGGGGGTGTCTGGCAGCGTCCCTCCTCCCCCTTTTGGGGGCTTGTTTTTGGTCGACTGTTTTTTTTTTTTATGGCAACTTCCCATGGGAAGCGTCCAGCCAAGGGGAGCCCAAGCAGAGCGGAGCCCCCTGCACCACCTCCGGCCCGCGAAACCCTCCCCGCACCCACCTTGCCTGCTCCAGTGGGACGGGGGTGGGGGGAGCTTCTCGGCCTCCGCTTTGCCCAGGGGTTTTGGGCCGGGTTGGAACCTTCAGGGAGGTCTGGCCATCCCGGAGGACGTGCCAATCCCGGAGGGTGCAGAGACCGCCCAGCTCATCGCACAGGTGAGCAGGAGCTGCAGCCGCAGCCGGCGCTCGGAGGAGACGAAACCGCATCCCGAACCTCCAACCTCCTGGCAGCGGAGCATCCCGGCCTGTCCCCACCGGGGCGGGGGGTGCGGGGGCTCTTCGGATCCACGAGAGCGGAGCTGCCTCCCCGAGACGCCGCCGCGCAGTCCCCTCACCGTTCCCCGTCGGGGTTAGCTCGGAGATTGCTGCATCCATCCCCAACCCCTCCCCCCGGCCCCGGACGGCTGGGGAGCGACCGGGCTGCTGCTGCTTGTCTGATGCCGGAGGGTGCGGGGCGGGGGGGGGACGCACGACACGGGAGGGGGACACACGGACACCGCGCTCTTCTGTGAGGAGCCCCGGGGATTGTTTTTTTTCCTGCCCGCCGTGATTGTTACCCGCTCAGGTAAAATGGAGCGATCGGCGCCGGGTTTGGTGCGGGGGGGGGTGGGGGGCAGGACGGTGCGGGATGTGCAGGACGGGGCGGGAGATGCAGGATGGTGCAGGTCCTGGTCTTTGGGTGCAAACCCGGTGGGATCGGTGCACTCACTGCTTCATCTTTTGCGGCTCTAAAGGCAGGATGGGGGGCAACGGGTGAACGAGTCCGGGGCCAAGCCCAGGGAAGGACCTACTCCCTCGCTGCTTTCTGACGGGTCCGGGATGGGGGTTTTGCTCTGGCAGAGGTGCCAGCAGCGATCTCGGTCCCACTTCTCTGCAAGGCCGGGCTGGGCCCGCCCCCGGGATGGAGAAGGGTGTGAAGGATGGAGAAGGAGCCTTGCTCGGAGCCCCGGCTGTGTGGGTGGGTGCCATCAGAGCAGCCGGGAGTTGCTGGAGGGCCGAGCTCACCAGTGAGAAGAGTTTAGCCAGGTCTCAGGTGCACAGCACAGCCGGTGGTTGTTGCTGCCTGGGCTGGGCAAGGAGGAAGGGATGAAAGTGGAGATCGCTGCTGTGGTTTATCCCGTGGACTGTGAAATTTGGGAGGTGCAGTGTTTGTGTGGCGTGGGGCTGTGCCTGTGGTGGTCCAGGTGCTTGGGGACCAGCAACCGGGGCTTCTGGGCGAGCTGTTTCAGGCCTCAGATGGTCACACCACCAAAACAGCAGTGAGGTGTCAACCCCCCCCAGTCTGGGGGTAGCCCCTGCCCCCCACTTCTAAAGGGGACCTGTGGCTTCATCCCCACATAGAGCCACGTTATCATCCCCCCAAGCAGGAGAAGGTATCCTGAGCTTGGCAGCAGCTCCCAAGGGACATGGAGCTGTCCCATCCCTCAGCAGAGGGATGCTGCAGTGGGTTGGGGGGGGGGGTGGTTCTGCACCCCCTGAGCTGGGGAAGAGCCAGCTGTTGGCAGTGGGGGAACGGTGCCTGTACCCTCCTCATCCCTCTGGTTTGATTTCCCACACAGGGATTTGAGAGGCACGTTTGGGGATAGGGGCACCTTAGTGAAACCATATCTTAGAATCACAGAATCATAGAATGGCATGGGTTGGAAGAGACCCCAAGGATCATAGAGCTCCAACCCCACTGCCACAGGCAGGGCCACCAATGTTCATGGGGAAGAGCTTAGTTAACGCAAAATACAATGAATTCCTTCCTGGAGTGGCTCGTGCCTCCATTCGCTCACTCAGGAGAGGCTGATGTTGTTTTGCTAAGAGGAAAAATGCTCCCTAATTTAATTCCCATGCTGAGCGCTGCAGTCAGTTCCTGGCTCTCTGGGTGATGCCTTGGAAATCCGCTTAAGTTGCTGCTCAGAGCTCGTTAGAAAAGGATGTGGGGTTTTTTGGGTAGAAAAAGCTCTGAAAGATATGGAAAATGGGAAATTTCCAAAAGCAATTGGAGGGGCTTGTAAGGGATGGTCACCCTTCCGCAGGGAAAGTTGGTCTGGAAAACTTCATATTAAAACTTTAGTGTTAAAAAAGAGAAACATCAGGAGCACCGGAGCCTCCTCACTGGGCACGGGAGCTTTTCAGGACATAAAGAGAAGCTGTTTGGGGGAAATCTCTGTAGTGTTGCACGGTTAAGGTGTTAGTGTGGATTTCCAGCACTAAACAGCAAGCTGTCCCTTACTCACAGAGCTCAGCCCACCAGCGACACGACTTTCACACGTTCTCAGCCACGATTTCACCCAGGGTTTACCCCTTGCCTTTATGTCTGCGGAAGGAGCTTGGGGATGGGATGGGCAGCTCCCAGCCCCACTCTCATTTTTGGGTTAGTGACTCAATTTCTTTGCAAAGAAACACTTTCTCCCGCTGGTACCTAAGTGGGGTGTGTGTGTGTGTGTGTGGCACTTGGCCCTTACAGAGGGGGTTCCCCAGTGTGACTGATGTTTGATGCTGTGATGCACTGCAGCTTCCACCTTTGCCTATTAAAATCCTGGGCTGGATGCGGGGGGGGGGGGGGGGGGGGCTTTTCCTCCCACGTGATCAATGGGCTTTGGGGCTGGGCGAGTTCTGCAGAAGGTCTGGTGGGCTCCAATAGGAGTTGGGAGATTTTTAGTGAAGATGCGTTGCTGGGCTTTGGGGTGCAGGGATTGCAGTCTGGGGGCTCGCGCTGGCAGGCTGTGATCTGCTGGCGCAGCCCAGAGGGGCGTTGCTGGCCTGGCTCCTGTGAGATCTGCTCCTTGGGGGTTTGTGGGGGATCCCAAAGCCCCTTTGCAGAGTGGGGGATACCTGGCTCGGAGAAATCCCCTCCGGCATCGTGCGATGCCTTCCCTGGGCTCCCAGAGGAGCAGGAGCAGCCGCCGCCTCCAGATGGATCTCACGTGTGACTCAACCTCTTCACGAGGAAGGCAGCGAGCTTCCCCGCTGCAGGAATCCATTCCTGGGGGGGAGAGTGCCAGTGCCCTGAAGCCACCCCAAAATCAGGCCACTCCTTTTGCTCGTGGCCACTGCAGGGCCGTGGAGCTGCCCCTCGGGGGGGGCAAGCGCAAGGTGCAAGCCTCAAGGGGCAAAAGATGTTAGAAAAGCAGCGGAGGGCCTGAAGGGCTGGAGGGGAGATGTCCAGGCAAAGAGATAGTGAAAATGCCTCTCGATAAATACTCACGAGGTGAATCATGTAGCTCTGCATCTCAGTGTGGCCACTCTCCCAGCTCCCGTGGGGGTTTCAGTCCCTCCTTTAGCTCCTTTGCTCCGTGCCTGGAAGAGGAGCGGAGGTTAGGAGCGATGGTGGGGGGAGCGGCTATTCGGCACCCCTGCTAAAAAAGTCATGATGGCAGCTCGTTTCATTCCCCCCTCTTGATTCTAACTCAGTGTCTCACACGTTGCAGGCTCTCTGGCTAGCGGGGGGGGTTTGCCATGGAGGACGGTCACAGTAGCAGATTCCGCTTGAGCGGTGAGTACGTCCGAGCAAGCCCCGGGGAGGGGGTTTGGGGGCAGAGCTGCTCTCGGGGGTGGGGAAGGGGGGGGAGTGAGGGGGGGACACACTGCTGAGCCTGGCTGCTTTCTGCAGGACAAACCCTTGCTGCACGTGCTGGGAGGGGGTTGGGTCCTGATGCAAACTCCCAAGTTTTCCAACATTGGGCGCTCTGTCCTAGAAAACGGGCAGGTACGAGTTGGAAGCTGGTTTCCAGGAGAGCTGGGATTCGTGCCTGGAGCTATTCAGAAGTGGGAGCCAGTAAAAGGTTATTTTGCCCCAGTTTTGCCCCTCCTGCGTAGCAGTGGCACCGAAAGCCCCTTGAGTGCCCCAGGGGAGCTGCGGCACTTGCCCCAGCACCCTCAGCCGGGATGCAGGGGGTAAATCCCATCCCTTGACAGGTCATAAGGGATTTGGGCTGCGTGGGGTGGGAGCAGGACCTGGCTTCCACCCGGACGCTTTAACCCATGAGATCCCCCTGGGCTGCTCAGGACCCTCAGCAGGGACCAAAATCAGGTGCTTTGGGTGGGAATAGTCAGCACCTTCGGATAAATCCCTCTGCTGGCTGCTGCCAGAGGAGGTTTGGGGTGGGAGGGGAAGCAGCAGGTTGTCCCTCTGCTCGGATGTGCAGCGGGAATAAGCCCGGCATGGGCTATTTCTGGCTCTGGAGCTGCTGCTGAAGGAAGGAGCGCCGCGGCGTGACGCGGGAGGACTCCCTGGCACCACTCACTAACGAGAAATCTTTCTGGTTTTCCCCCCGTTTTCGTGTGTTACACGGAGCGGTCGGCGGCGGTTCAGCCGCCAGTGCGATGGAGGCTGGTGCAATGCAGCAACAACCGCTCAGCACACCACCGCAGGGCTGCGGCAGCTGCCCAGCTTTGCAGCCGCAAGCCCGGGCTCCCTCCTCCCCAGAGTACAGCAGCAGTGGCTGGAGGGTTCCCCCCCCCTGTTTCCAAAAGCTTTGTGGTGGGTCGGTTGGGTTTGGGCTGGTGGGTCGGGTTTTTTTTCCCTGTTTCTGGGATTTCTTGGCATCTCCAGCCCGCGGGAATGCAGGGAGCAGTGCGGGGTCGTGGTGGACGGGGCGATGCAGGCGTGTGCTGAGCACATCGGCGAACGGGATGGGTCCGGAGCTGGTGGAAGGATGCAGCAGCTGCAGGTCTCACCATCGCTGGTGTGGTGAAGGATGCGACAGGCAACTGGTTTCCCTCCTTTATGGGGAATGGGGGTGAACCGAGGACCATGATTTTCATTCTTTTGGGCTTGCGAAGCCGCTGCCTGACCCCATCCCCACCCGCCCCAGTGGGATGCTGGGGTTTATCCCCTTCCTAGGGCCAAAGCTTCGAGCCAAGTTCCCAGTACAGAAGCAGCAGGGGATGAAACCTCTGCTTCGGGGAGGCGGGCAGCTCACGGTGCCTCTCATCCCCATCGCAGTTGCCGCAAGCCCGCCTCGGTGGGAGATCGGCATCTATGCCGCCGGCGCCTTGGCACTGCTGGGGATTGCAGCCATCAACCTCTGGAAGCTCTGGCGCTCTGGCAACTACCCAGCACCGTCCCCCTTCCCCAACTATGACTACCGGTACCTGGAGCAAAAGTATGGGGCAGCGTATTCGGATGTGAAGCACAAGGTGAGAAGGTGGAAAGTTTGGCTTGTCTCCTTTCCCTCCGCAGCATGTCAGCTGCCTGAGGGGCAGAGGTGTCTCTCTGGGGACTGGGAGGGAAAAGCTGTTGGTGGCAACATGGTTGCTGCTGGTGAGTTTTGGGGAGCAGCATGGGGCTGCGAATAGGGCTGGGAGGTGCTGGCTCTGCTGCCATGGCAGCTTGCGAACAACCTGGGGCTGTAATGCTTCCAAAATGGCAGGGGCGAATCCCATCTGTCCCTGGGATTTGAGGGGGGGGGGGGGGGGGCAACAACAGGGGATTGCATCACTAGGTCTTTCCTTTCCCTGTTCACAGCGAGAGCTGGCCCCGGGCTCGCAGAAGGCGCTGGAGAAGATGTTGCTCGTCCGCAAGCCCAGCCTGCGGTCCGATGACACCTTCGAGAGCATTAACGAGCTGGGGAGCCTGGAGCTGATGAGCAAAGACCTGGGCTTGGCCCCCTATGGCCCCCTGAAGAAATCCATCTCAGCAGACTCCCTCAGCTCTGTCTCCTCCATCGGGAACAACTTTGGGCAGGACATCACGGTGGGGCAGGTGGAGGTCTCCATGGAGTATGACGGGAAGGCGGCTGCCTTGCACGTGATGCTGCTGCAGGGCAAGGACCTGCTGGAGAAGGAGGACGCTCGCTTTGAGTCCTGCTTCATGCGCATCAGCCTGCTCCCGGCCGAGCAGATCGTCGGCATCTCCCGGGTGAGCCACTTGACACCCCCCCCTCCCCAATCCCTGCATGGGGAACCCCTCCTGCACAGGGCATCACTCATCACCAAGTGCGTGTTGCAGCCGTTGCCTTCAGGTTGCGGATCCCTTGGCCTAGTGCCCCAAGTCAGTGGTGGGGCCATGGGGGGGACGGGGGTCTCAGCCTCTGTAGCGTAGGGGGGTCCCGGCCAGGTTTGTGCATCAAAGACCTGGCAGAGACAGGAATTTCTTCCTCTGGACTGGGACGTGCAATGACTCTGTCATCTATTGGTGTGGCTTGTGGCAAGTTTTCCTGCTCCACTTCCCTGGCTCTGGGGGCCGGGGATGAAGGTGGAGGAAGAAGCAGCCTGGGGAGTGTTGAGCATGTGCTGCCGGCGCTGGGCTGTGTCCCCGCGTGCTCCATCCACCCGGCAAAGCCCGAGAGCGATGCCCCGCAGCCACCCCTCCTTTCTGCAGCAGCCGCCATGCTTTCCCTCCCCATGCAGGATGTGGCAGCTGAAGATCTGGGTGGTTGTATAGGCAGGGTCAGTACCAGTGGCATTTTGGGGGGTGAACACCCCTCCCCTGCTTTTTAAACACCCCAAAAGCTGCTGTGGGGAAGCAGAAGCCTCAGTTTTTTTTTCCAGCAGCTGCTTGTTGCAAAGCTCAGGACCAGCCAGTTTGAGGTAACGGAGATATTCCCGAAAGGAGCGGAAAGCTCCATCCCCTACAGAACCTTTCCCTGAGGGTGGGGACACTTTTCCAGCAGCACAAATCCGCTGCTTTTCCACTGTTTCCACAGACCGATTTTGCATCCAAAGATCAGGCTCTTTATTTATACTCTGGAGCTATTTATTATTTAGCATCACTATAAGTCACCAGCGCTGTTGACTCTCGGTTCTGTCCCGAGACCGGCTGTAAGACACACTCAGTTCTGCTCCCTTAATGTTTTACAGCACTTCCCGCCCGTCTGGTTTTAAATAGCAGCCACTGTCTCCGCTGTGCCTTTCCTCCAGAGAGCCCGAAGCGCAATGATGGGGGCAGCCGGTCGGTCACCAGTACCTCAAAGCAGAGCGCTGCCCAGCCGCGTTCCCTCGGGATCCTTCGATCCCCTGTGCTTGGAAGGGATGAGGAAGGGACCCCCCTCGTGAGTGGCTTTCATGTCCTTCATCCCAGGGATGGAGTGTGGCCAGGAGCAGACTGACAGACAGACAGATGTGAGAAAGTCTTTGGGGGGAGATGAGTCATCTCCCTCATCCTGCTGGGGAGCCTGGTGGGTCTCAGGGTGATGGAGGCCAGCAGGTCCAGGGCTGAGCCCCCTGTTCTGCAGCAGGATCCCTTTCCACTGCTGTGCCTGGCTTTGGGTGGGTGTGAGGGAGCTGGGGGCTCCACTCTGCTGGAAGGGGGGAGAAGCAGCCCCCAAATCCATGCTCTCAGAGCAGTTCTGCCTCCCCTTCCTTGGGACTGAGCAGCAACCAGCACCCTAAAGGTTGGGGCCCCACAGAGTTGCTGCTGTGTTTGCTCCAAGCAAACAATGTGACATAGAGGCAACACCTGGCCAAGAGCCGGGGGGTTTCACCCCCTTGGCCAAACCCTGTAGCCAAACCCAAGCTGCCAGGGTGCGGGGATGCCCGGCTCTTGTGTCGGAGAGCACCAGACCAACCTTACACTGTACGTTAAACCAATGGTGATGCGATGGGGCAGGCTGCAGCCACTCCTTTCTACCTCAACCCACCACGGAGCCGCCACTGGGGTTGGAGGCTGGGAACCCCCAGCTCCCCTGGGTGCCCTTCCCTGCCACCCTAAAGCCACACACTCCTCCAATTTCCATGAGAGAAGCAGGGTAGATGTCAGAGGTGGCTCCAAATCCCAGCGGGTATGAAGGCTGTCCCCACCCCCTTCCCTGTGGCAGATCCAGCGGAGCGCCTATGCTGTGGCCTTCGATGAGCGCTTCTCCATCCCGCTGGACCCGGCGGCGCTGGAGGAGAACAGCCTGCGCTTCTCCGTCTTCGGCATCGACGAGGACGAGAGGAACATCAGCACCGGAGTGGCCGAGCTCAAGCTCTCCGACCTGGACCTGGCCACGCGTCCCTTCAATGCCTGGCTCTACCTGCAGGACATGAACAAGGCGAGCAGGGCGGTGTGCTCTGTCTCCCGCCCGGGGGTTTGGGGGGGTTTCCACTCCCCGGGGGCTGGGCTTGATGGGTGACGGTGTGTTGTGTCCTGCAGGCGGTGGACACGGTGGGGGAGATCCTGCTCTCCCTGAGCTATTTGCCCACGGCCGAGCGCCTGACAGTGGTGGTGGTCAAAGCCAAGAACCTCGTGTGGACCAACAGCAAAGCGACTGCAGGTGGGTGAGCAGGGGGTGCTGGGCGAGCACAGGGGTCCCTCAGTCTTCTGCACGCTGGAGGGAGGTGGGGTTTCCTCCTCCTTTATCCTACAGGGATATTTATCAGAGTGGTTCCCTACAAGGAAGGTCCCCAGGGGTGGTACCCCCTCAGCTCTGTACTGCAGGGGCAGGGCATGACTAACCCTGGGGCTTTTCTCTCCCCTCACACCACACAGATCCCTTTGTCAAGGTGTACCTGCTGCAGGATGGGAGGAAGATCAGCAAGAAGAAGACGGCAGTGAAGAGGGATGACACCAACCCCGTGTTCAATGAGGCCATGATTTTCTCAGTGCCCGCCATCGTGCTTCAGGTCTGTCCCAGCGTGGGGGGCATGTCCCTGCCTGGGGCGGGGAGTGACACATCCCTTTGTTCCTTGAGATCCCCAAATCCCTGCGCTTGTGAGGACTCCCTGGGGTGGGGATGGGGGATTCTGGGGGGGATTCAGGGGGCTGGGGGCCACCTGTCTGCACATACGGTCTGGGGGGGCATAGGAATGGGGCGGGGGGGATGTATATGTATGGGGGTATGTACGGGGGGGTATGGCTGTTGGGGTGGGCACAGAGGGCTGCATGGATATGGATGCGTAGCTACGGGGTGGGAGATGCAGGGGGTGTATGTGGGGTCTGTGGGTGTCTCTGGGATCTGTCCATACGGGTTGTCAGCGGCTGTGCCATGCTGGGCCACGGTGATGTCCTTGTGCTGCCCTGCCAGGAGCTGTCCCTGCGGGTGACGGTGGCCGAGTGTGGTGAGGATGGCCGCACCGACAACACGGGTCATGTCCTGATCGGCCCGGCGGCCAGTGGGATGGGCATCACGCACTGGAACCAGATGCTGGCCACGCTGAGGAAGCCTGTCTCCATGTGGCACCCGCTCCGGAGAAACTAGGCTGCTGGTGGGGAGAGCCAACCGTGCCCTGAGTCCTGCACCCCTGCATCGGCTCTGCCCCGGGGACGGTGGGCAGAGGTGGGGTCTGCCTGGCCAGGGACTTGGCCAAGAGCCTCCAAGACACGGCATCTGTAGCCAGGCAGGGGCTGGGCGAGACCCTGCGGCGTCAAAGAGGCAGAGCTGCCAACACGCCTCGGCCAGAGCATCTCGCTGCTGAAACGTTTGGAGGACGGAGTAACGCCCGGCTGTGGCTCCCCCTACCTGGGTCACCCTCGCATGCGCTGGGGGCTGCAAACGGACCCACTGAAATCGGAGCCCTCCTTTGGAACAGACCAAAACCAGCACCAAAACCTCCCCAAACTGCTGCATCCTGATGCTCCTGAGCATCCTGTGTGCTCCCCAAAACGGATGGTGCCCTCAAGCGAGGACCCCGAGGGCTCCCGGGGAGTGGGTGGGCTTCTTTGGAAGACTTTTTTTTGGGCAAACAAGGGGAAAATGGAGGTGGGGGGTTGATAAAGTGCTGTCACGGTGTGATTTCTCTGGGTGTCTGTGGTTTTTCTGTTGGGTTTTGAGGGATTTTGGCGTGCTGCTCTGGGGTTGAAATGGAGTGAGAATGGAAAAAGGGAGAAGAGCGAGCAGAAAGAGAAATTCTTATCACAGATGGCTTTCCCTTCCATCTTTTCCAAGCAGAAAGGTGGGTGTCTGGACCTGGGGGGTTTCGCAGCCTTTTTGGGGTCAGATTTTTCCCTCCCTGGTCTCTTTTCCCAGGGGCTGCTCATAACAGCATGGCAAATTCCTGCTCACTCAATACAAATCTTGTGTCCAGGATGTTTTTTTACAGCCCCTGGAGTCACACTTTGACCTACTCATCCCAAAGCTGCCTCATTTTTACCAAAATCTGGGTGCAGGCATGAGAAAGCCCTAATTTCCTAACTCTGAAGCTGAACTTTGGCTCCAGAGGGAGGGGAAAAAAAGCTCTTTACGTCCTGTCTGCTTGCTGGCCCAAGCACCAGCCCCTGGGTGAGGGTTGGGAGGGGGCAATGGCCACTCTGTTTTTTTTGGTGGGTGATGGAGGTAGGGCTCTGACAGAGCTGGCGGGCAAAGGATGCTCTGGGGATGTATCCATCCCTCGCTTGTGCTGGAGCCTTGGCTTTCCTGAGCCTGCTGAGTGCTGGCGGAAAGGCAGGCTGGGAGATCTGGGGGTGTTTGGGGCTGGGTGCCAAACAGGGTGCCGCAGGGCGAGCGCGGTCAGGATGCGGTTGCTTGAATGATTTGAGCAGGAGAAAAGTGTGAATGAGCCATTTATCCTTGATTAAAGACAATGCTGCAGTGGTACCCTGAGCTGGCAGCGACCTCCCTCTCTGCTCATCTGTCTGGTCTGCCTGACCTTTGCTTTTGGGACGAGGCTGTGATTTCGGTCTCCTCCTCCCTCTCCACAGCCACCGCTCTGGCTCTTCCCCACCTCCCACCCTCTATACACCCAGCACTGCTCACACAGATTTTCATCTCCCACACTCGTCTCTTGCTCCACCCCACCTTTCCCTCCAGGAGCCCCGATGTCCCATCTGCTGCTGCGTGAGCCGGTGCCATCCCTCCACGGGCTGACACATGGCTGGCCCCAGGGACCGAGACACGAGCCAAGGCGATGCTCAGAGCTGAGGTAGGTGTGGGCAGGATGGGTTTGCCCAAACCGGAGCTGCAAATGGAGGGTGTTTTCTGAAGGCTGAGGTTTACTGAAGGATGAGGAGGGTTTTTGGAGGGTGTTCCCAGCCTGTGTGAACAGGCACTGAGATTTGGGAGCAAATTTCCTGCTCTGCTTCATCTGGCAAAGAGAGACACAGAAGCGCTTGGCTAATGCCCAGCTGTCTCGTGGTCCCTGCAAACTGACGAGCCTTTGGTCAGGATGAGGCGAGTGCCTTCTGCTGGTGGTGAAATCACTGGTGGGCAAGATAGGTGATGTTGAGCCCCCAAAGTGATGGGCCATGTCTGGTTTGGGGCTTTCCTCTGTGGAGGCATCTCAGTAGTTTCTCCTTCATACTGGGCCTGCACGTGCTACCCTGGGGACCAAGAGTAGTGGCCTGAGCTATTCCTGGGGAGGATGGTGGACCTGTGGGATGCATTAGTGCCTGCTCAGACCCACCATGGAGAGGGGACAGGGCACGGACTGTCAGTGGATGGACATGCTGTGGTGCTGAGGCTCAACAAGTGTAGGGGGCGGGACAGATTAGTGTGTGGGGCGACAGGATCAGGGAAGGGGTTTGGGAGCGAAGGGCGATGCCTGAAGCTCACAGGGCCATCCCCTTTCCCAGCTGATATCAGGTGCCAAGGAGCTGTGTGGGAACGGCAGGACAGAGAAGAGCAAAGTGTCTCCTTGGTGGGTCTGGGACACACACAGAAGAGAGGGACAGACCTCACCATGCTGTCCAGAGGGACAGCCAGTGAAGGCAGGGGATAGTGGCTCTCCCAGAGCAGTGGGACGGGTGTTTTGGAGAAGCTTGCTGTGGTGCCAGCAAGGTAAGTGCCCGCTGCCTTGCGGGCCGTATTCCACAGTGGCGCAGAGCTTGCACCTGGAGCCCCTCTGCATGGTGGGGAGGGGACACAGCCCAGCTCTGCCTCTGCCCGGACTGCAGCTCAGGGCTTTGGGTCTTGCTGGCTGCTGCATGGATGCACCGGTCCACTCTGACTGGAGCCCAGCTGCAGAGATCACCAGACTGGGAGAATGCAGCTAAAGGCATCTGTTTTCCTCATCACCCTCCCTGGGAAAGAGGGTCACCAGGGCTCTCAGTCCCTCCCACAAGCCGGCTCACAGACACTTATCTTTCTGCTGCAGCAGGGAGAAACGTCACAGCGACAGCCAACTGCTTTAGGTGTTTTAATATCCGTCCTTCTGGGCGCTCTCCAGCCTCTCTGTGCGCACTCATTACGTTACCGCTACGATCACTGGGACAGATCAAGCTCCTCTCCTTCCTGTCAGAGCCCTGTGCTTCAGGAGGCTCAGCACCGAGTTGCTGAGGCACACTGGCTCCATGCTGTCTGTCCCCCAGAGCGAGAGCTCCCACTTTCCCCTTGAGCACAGCGCAGCCCCGTAGCTTTAATAGCATCTTTGGTTTAGGTAGTTTGACCTGTGACTGCAGGGTTAAGGATGAGTCATTTGGTTTCATTTCTCCTTCTCTTTCTTCTTGCTCTTCCTCTGGTTTGTCAGTTTGTTGAGCTTCTTGTCCAGGCACCGTTGGAGATGGGCCCTCCTGGCCGGGTCCAGGGACGTGGTTTTGGAGCCACTCCCAGGATAGAGAACCCCTTCTCTGCTGATCCTCTGCCGCATGTAGGCCTTGGCCTTCTCCCCGCAGCCGTGAACCTGGCAGAGAGAGAAAAGACACTGGTGGCAGGCGGGACACCGACCTACATGGGAATTGGGTGATTTTATTCCCAGAGCCTGGAATTCCTTGTCTGCCTGCTTTGCACCCACCCTAAAACCATCTCCCATTTGCTCAGAGCTCCTCTCTCAGGGAACAAAAGATAATGCCTCTCCTTTAGGAATTGGCACAGCCCGTCAATCATCCTTTTGGCCGGTTGAACTGTCTCATTCCCAAACTCCAAACATCTGGGGGAACTCACACTCGCCACCTGACCAGCAGGATCTCTTACAGTTCTCACAGGAGAGCTACAAATGAACCTGAGCTCCCAGTTCCTAATGGTTTCCACTAATACAGCACGGCTCCAGGGGGAGGAAAGGAGTGAAACAGGAAGGGTGACATGGGAAATGAGACCTTTTCAGCCACATCTCTGCCTCTTCAGAGCCATCAGAGCTGTCTTCTGCCTCAGAGAAAAAAAGCAAGCTGCGTAACGCTAATTCTGCGCAGGCAAACCTTCTCCAAAGCCAGTCTGTGCTGAAGCCCATGCCGTGTTTCAGGTGCGTTCAACACCATCTTGAATCATTTCTACCAGGTCTAACTTAAAGATCCTACAAGTTTACCCCTTCTGCCTGGTCCATCCCAAAGTTACCTGATGTTTGCATGCAGGTGAGCTGAGCTGAGGACCTCAGCCGTTCTTTCAGGGTTGTGCCAAGCCCTCTTATCCCTGCTAGCGCTGCTGGAGCAGGTTGCTGATGGCCGGGAATAGCCACACACAGCACCTGGCACATGGCTCCCAGCCAGGACTGGGATTTCTGAGCCCGGTCTGAACCAGCCATGGCTACCAGACCCTCTAGACCAACTTCAAAACAGGCAGTAAGCTCTGCACCAGCAGGTCCAGGAGCGCAGGCTGACCATCATTCAATAGGGGCTGCTAAAGGGGGACATGAGCTCCCCCTGAACAGGGTCTCCAGCCCCCCTGAAGGGGCTCCAGGTATGTGCTACCCCCTCGCCCCAGGGCCAGGCAGGGTAGGAGGTCCCAGGCTATTCCAAAACATCTTGAACAAGGGCTCATCTTTAAAGAAGAAGAAAAACTCATTGATGTGGATTTTACCCTTCTGCTTGTTTCTCATTACAATTCAGCAGGGAGAGGCGATTCTGCAGGAAATAAATTTATATCCCAACCGGATTGTGAATGACCATAAATACCACCATTCTTTGCCATGGAAACAGATAACACTTGACAAGCGGAAAATCTATGCTGAGGATTTATAGGTCAGCTCACTAAACGTTGCTAAGCTCTGGGAGGCTCCGCACGGCAGAGCTGTGCCTGGGGGATGAGGGGCACAGGAGGCTGCAGCTAACTGGAACATTGTCACCCCTCATCCCGCATTCTCATCAGAGCCACCACCCAGCCACATCAGCTCTGCACCCAGGGTGCAAACCCGGAGGCCAGCTCTCCATGAAGCATGCCAAACTCCGCTGGCAGCCCTGGAGGTTTACACTTCCCTGCCCACCTCTGCACCTGAGAAAATAAGGAAAGACAAAGCCTGACACCAGTTGTCAGGCAGAGAAGGACCTGGGAGTGTTGGGTGACTGCAGGCTGAATATGATTCAGCAGTGTGCCCACGCGGCCAGGAAGGCCAAAGGCATCTTGCCTTGTATCAAAAACAGTGTGGCCAGTAGGTCTAGGGAGGTGATTGTGCCCCTGTACTTGGCATTGGTGAGGCTGCACCTCGAATGCTGTGTCCAGTTCTGGGCTCCTCACCATAAGAAGGACATTGAGGTCCTGGAGCGAGTCCAGAGAAGGGCAACCAGGCTGGGGAAGGGGCTGGAGGGCAAATCCTATGAGGAAAGGCTGAGGGAGCTGGGGCTGTTCAGTCTGGGGAAAAGAAAAATAAGGGGGGAACCTAATCATGCTTATAAATATCTGAAGTATGGGATGCAGGGGAATTGGCCAGCCCGATGTTGGACCCGATGATCTCTCAAGGTCCCTTCCAACCCCTACAATTCTGTGATTCTGTTTAGCTTGGAGAAGAGGAGGCTGAGGGGAGACCTTATCACCACCTACAACTACCTGAAGGGAAGTTGTAGAGGTGGGCGATGGCCTCTTCAGCCAGGTGACAGGAGATAGGACAAGGGAAAAGGGCAAGAAGCTGCACCAGGGCAGGTTTAGATTGGACATTAGAAAAAAATTTTTTACTGGCTGAGGGACTGCTGTCAGGTGGGTATGGATGGGAGCCAAAGCTGAGGCTGCAGTGTGGAGCAAGCCCCATGCCATGCAAGGCATGTAAGGAAAAGCCCAGTGGCTCCCCAGGCACACAGTGCTGCTCCACGCAGGTTCAGGCCTTGGCTCATCCCCAGGGTTGCAAAGGGAATCTGCAAAGAGCCTGGTGTTGAGTGTCCAGGTGTCACTGCCTTCAGCCCAAGCCTCTCTGCTTCTCCTCTCTGCCTTGCTTTGCCTGCATGACCTAGGAGTTTAAATGCCAGAGAATGGAAAAGAAGAGCGCAAAGCAAGGCGGGGTGAAGGAAAAGCTCTCAGGAGGAGGTGTGCAGAGCCTACATGTCAATGCCTGGCAGCCCTTTCTACCTGCAGCTCTAGCAAAAGCTCTGACGGAGAGGGCTCTGCTTTAAACTCCTTGCAAGGAAATCCTGCCTGGGGAGCTCGACAGGGAAAACTCCCACATTAAACCCACGCTGCTTGGCACATCCCACTCCTCTCCAGCCCCATGAGCACCCAAAGCCCTGGGCAGGCTGCCCAGCCCCATGCGTACCTCTGGGATGTGGTGGCTGAGGCAGTACTGCCTGCTGCAGTGGAGGCAAAGCTGTCCCAGGGTCGTAATGCTGGCTTTGCAGCAGGGGAAGCTGCAGGTGCTGTCAGCTTTAATGGCAGCAGAAATCAGAGCGTCGATATCTTCTTCTGCCACACTGCTTGCTGCGCTCAGAACAGCTGGCTTTCCTGGGGAGAAGAGGGGAGAAGAGACTATTTAACCACCGCTCAGAGCCTGAGAACGAAGCTGAGACCCGCAGCCATGGCCCTGGCTACTGAGGAGCAGCACAGGTCTGGGGAGTCACCGCTAGCAGCGTCTGGGATTTCAGCCCCATGCAACCCGCTGTGCCTGTGTCAAAGGCCCCACCTCAGCATGCCTGGGTGTGAAAGGAGGCTGGGGAAGAGGGAGGGACCATGTCTGGCAGGGCAGATGGCAGCTCCTGGCTCTGTTTCCCCCATCTCTGTGTTCAGGAAGTGGCTATGTCTGTCTGTGCAGGCAGGTATTCCTCTTAGCTCCTCTCCCTACTCTTGGGAGTAGGGAGCCTCCAATCTAACTCCCGCGCCTCTCTTCCTGGGAAAGGGTCCCCAACTGAAGAAAGGCATCCCAAACTCCTCTGCCCAGATGATGCAGCCAATTGCTGTACACTCCTGCCAGTTCTTTCATCTCTGTAGTGACAAGCACCGATGAGCTTTCCAAGAGCCACAGCCCACGCTCCATGCACACAGACAAATCCCCAAGGCCTGGAGGCAAAACCATGGGGATGAAGCAGCATGGTCCATTGAAGGCAGACCATTACTGTTGCTGGCTACGAAGAGAGTGACCTACCTTTGGTGTCACTTCTGTCTTTCTTCCTGCCGCTGCCCTGAAGGGCGGCTCTGGCCTCCTCCCTTCTGGCTTTCTCCCTCTGAACTCTCTCTAGGTGCAGGGTTTTCAGGTCCACCTTCCCTGAGTTCTTGCTGCTTCCTTCCGGCTCAGTGGGGCAGGGAGTTTCCCTGCTGGGGTGTTGGGGCTGCGGGAAGGGGGGCTGCTTGCTAGGAGTGGGGGCTGTGGGTAGTGAAGGCTTGGCAGGCTCTCTCTTGCGAACGCTGATGTACCGGTTCCTGCCTTCCCCGGTGCTGATGTGCTGCAGCCCATATTCCTCCGCCATGAGGTGAACCAGCATCCGATCGTGAGAATTGAGGGACGGGGGGAAATCCAAGTGCCCCTCACTGCTCTCCAGGAAGGCCACCAGCATGGCCTTGAATCTGTTGGCACTGTCTTTTGTCCCTGGGCTCTCTCCCCCAGGGCTGCTCGTGTTCAGGGAGAAACATGCTTCTGGCTTCTGACACGGTGGTTTGGTTGCTGCTGCTTTGAGTTTCCTCCCTGGGGGAAGCTGTGGTTTGGGGGCAGATGCCGTGGGGAGCTTTGCACCTTGTCGCTTGCTGTGGCCCTCCTGAGTGTAGTTTTCGGGCACGAGGTTGTTGAGGTACTCGAAGGCTGTGCGCACCTCCCCATGCTCGCTGAAATACTCCACCAGCCGCTTGAGAAAGGCTTGGTTGCTGACGGTGCGGGTGTCGCAGATGACAGCCACGTGGCGCCGGGCACGGGTCACTGCCACGTTTATCCGCCGGTCTTCTGCAAGGAAGCCCACCTCCCCTGTGAGAAAGAAACCAAGGGGCTTAGGACCGTCACTGGGTGCAGCATTGGCTCCAGGTGCAGATTTGGCATGAACAATTGACAGGTTGCTTGGCTGATGGGCGGGAGTCAGTGTTTACTGGGCTCTGGTCCCTGACTCTCGCTGTTCCCTTTCACCACCTGTAAGGCAGAGCTAGGGCAGCTTCCCCCTTAGCTCCTGGGGTCAGGAGGAGGATGGACAGCATGTAGAGAGGAGAAACATTCTCCTGAGTGGCCCACGACACAAGGTCAGGCTGGGACCTGGGAGCAAATGCAATCCAGAGCACCCTGTCCTGCAGACGCGTCCCCACCTGCCCCCAGACTCAACGGGGTTAGAGTGACAGCCATCTGGGCAACGCTGTGAGGTTTGCTTCTGCTCCCTGGCTGTTTTTCCAAAGAAAAGCACTAAGAGCTAGCAATGCCAACGTGACTCAGTGAGGATCAGCTAGCAAGGAGGGTAGCGTGGGTGGCTTTTGAGCTTCCGGCTCCTGTGGCTAAAGAGGAGGCCAGTCGGGAAGAAACGAACGTCTCTGGCAGTGCAGTTACCAGCCTGACTCTGTGCCTGCCTTGCCTCACCGTGGCTGAGCAACCTGGTTTGAGCTGCCTTTGAGGAACAGGGGGTGGGGGATGCTCCCTCCACACTATGCAGCTTAGAGAACAATTCCCAGTTTCTCTGATGTGTTTTTTCCTGACTGCAGGGGCAAGCCAACTCCTCTGATCGGGCAAGAGGGTTTGCTGCTGGATCAGGAATGGCTGCAGAGGGACAGGCACTGCCAGTCAACGTCCCTGGCCGCTTCAGAGCTAGAACTGCAGCTCTGAGAGGGGTACGGATTGCACACATGTCTCAGAGGGCACTAACACCACCTCCTGTGCCCTGTGCAGACCAGAGCTGTGCCCAGACACAGCGAGAAGCTGCCCACCCTGGAAAGCGAGTGACTCCTGCACATCTAAGCCTTGGCTGCTAGCTGTGCCCGGGACGGGTACGGGGGCTGCATGCCTTCACAGGGGGCACCAGCTCCCACTGAGCAACAGCGAGGTGAGTCACTCATGAATAAGGTCTATTCTTAGTGCCGTCCCCCACCTCTGTTCTCCCCCAATGCTGCTTTTCTTGCTCTAAGCCTCCTCCTTCCACGCATCCTTTCCCCATTTTTTCCCTTCCAGACATCAGCACTCACAGCACATTCCCAGCGTCTGGGCGCCAGCAGCAAAGGGAGCGCAGCAAGGGCTGTGTCTCACTGCTGGTTTGGAAGGGGCAGTGATCCATGCCGAGAAGAAAGGTGGCTTGCAGAGAGGTGCCACTTGTGCCCTCTGCTCAAGCTGGCTGGTACAAAACCCTTCAGCACAGGCAATGGCTCCACCAAAGGAGCCTCACGCTCCAGGGCAGCAGCTTTTTTCCAGCTATTAACTTTCACTGCAGCTGCCCATGGGAAAGAAGTCAATTTTCTGCTCTAGAGTTTGCTCCCAAAAGCTGCATTTTCTGTGCATAATTTGTGCATAGCTCCAGCTTGCTTTCTTGGGGAAGTGACCCCAAATGGGCTCCAAACCCAAGAAATAAGCTCCCCTCCCAGTTTTCACCTTTTGCAGAAAGTGCTTTGGCACTCCAGTAAATGTGGTGCTAATGTGACAAATGCCATTCTTAGTACCCCAGTTTAAATACTTTCTGAGGCCTCAGGAGCCAGGAAACTCTCAAACTAAGCACTCCTGGCTTTACCCGCTGCCTTCTGCAGGAGCCTTCCTCTGTGACCGTGGGAGCAAATGAATGCCTTTATTAAGAAAAAGGCTACAAAGGAAAGCTCCTGCCAGTAAATTCAGTCAGAGTAAAACGCTGGAGGCCGTCAGAGCTGCACTTAAACCACAGCACTTGGAGCATGACCTTGGAGGAGTCACACAGCTCTCACTACTTCCCAATTACCCAGGGAGTAACTCCGGAGCAGCAGGCTCTCACCTCTCCTGTTGGATCTCACAAATGACAGGATCACTGCCTCTTTCTCTCTTCCTTGGAAACCATCAACTGATTTGATTTCCAGCTCTGGGTACTTGTGGCAAAGGTGCTCTCTTAGCATGTCCACCTGAAAAAGATGCAAGAGACCTTGGAAAGAGAAGCACAAGTTGGAGAGGATTAAAATGGCGCTGTTTTGGTAAAGTCCCCGAGGATGAGTGCTCACATCTCCCACAAGTCAAGTCCTGAAGCTAGGAGTGGAAAATATCTGCCTAATGTCTCTTTCTTCCTTCTTCTCTTCTTTTTGAGCCTCAAGCTGCTCAAATGTGGAGAAGCTGGCTGCAACTGCTGATTGTGCAGTTTGGCTCTGCTGACTTCCACCTTCATCCCTCTGAGGACGGTATGGCACCACTCCTGAAGATGTCAAGGCTTGGATCCACCTCTGTGCTCTTGCTTTGCGTGCATGCAGAGAGAGAGGCTGTGAGAGGGTCATCTCACCTGGAGGTTGTAGGGGGCTGCAACAGCGATGTCTCGGGCCTTCACACCAGCTCCCACCAAGGCTTGGATGTGCAAACTGGCCAGCTCCACCTCCCCTAGGGCAGAGAGAAGGGGCAGGGATGGGAACAGGCGGGCAGAGGCCGAAACTGCCAGCATGGACAGACCGCGGCTTGGAGAAATTTGCCTACCTCCTCTCCAATGGGATGGAAAGGCGAAGGGAAGTCCTGTCTGCAGCCTAGTGTCACACAAGGCAATGATTCCCAACCTGGCTTGCTTGGCTGGACAGCGATGTGGTCCCCAAGTTACCTCAGAGAAGCCTTTTAGGCTCCCCATTTGGGGAGAAGAGCCCTTCTCTGTTCAGCAGGCTCATGGGGACCGGTGCACAGAAAAAGCAGAGGTGCTTAAATGATGGTGGGTTTTCAAACAAAAGCAGGCAAAAAATACTGAAGCTGGTAAAAAATATCCTTGTGTTTTACAGTCTGATTTCCCTGCCTTGCCAGAGAGGGACTGGACGTCTCCAAAATCTGTTGCTTGCACGAGATCTGCAGTGATGAGCAGAGAGGGAAACACCATCTTGGCTCCCAGGAAAAGCCCAGACAGCGGGAGGCAGGGGCGGCCACGGGGGAGATAGCAGGGTGCAGGCATCGCTCACTGAGACCGGTCCCCTCTGGGCTCTGCAGAGCCAATGTGGGCAGTGAATTTACAGTCTGAGGGAGGTGCTGTCCTGGAAGAAAAACCCTCCCTTCACCAAGCCCTCCTGGCAATCCTCTTGCTAACTGCTTTCTGGGCTAAAATCTCTCCGTAACCCTTTTAGTGGAGCTGTCTCTGTAACAGCCCTGGGATATGTGGCTTGTCAGAGAAAGCACTGGATTTTGGACAGCCCATATGCCCCACGTCCCAGTGAAGAGCCAGCTAGCTGGTGCTGAGGTGCCAGACTAAGTCTAGAGGAGCACAAGTAGCATCCTCGCACAGCAAATAACCACCACTCGTCCTGGCATCTGCAGCAGGACACAACGGAGGCAGCATCACTGTTTTCTAGGTTCTCCCACTTGACTGGAATGGCTGCGGCGCCTGACTTTAGTTTCCCTACAGAGACCAAATACATTTTTGAAGTTAAAAATTGGTAAGAAACTCAATGTCTTAGGAAAAGCCATGGAACAGAGCCACACAGTGCTTGATGAAAGGAGCAGGGGACTGGGAGGCAGTTCTGAACCACGGCCACAGCCCCTCTAAAACAGGCTTGTGGTCTGCTCAGTATCGTTTGCCCTGCTGAGGTGCATAAGGCATTGCAGGGATCCTCCACCCTGTCCTAGTGCACGGCATGGAGAAATGTCTATGCGAAGCAACCAGGCAGCCACCCGCAAGCTGCACGCTGTCATCATGGCCCTGGGGCTGCCCTGCTCTGGCTTGGAGTCCTTTGGCCGTGAGGATTTACAGAAGAAATGATCTCTCAAGCAGACAAGGCTCCCTGGGGACCCCACCTCCCCCAGCCCCACTACCTGCTCTGGAGGGGATGTCTCTGGGATGTGGCTCAGCCAGTGCAGTGAACAAGCCTGCAGCAGCCTGAGGACCTCAGACCATCCATTCTGGCCAACAAAATTTTCCGAACAACAGTACCTGGATTCCCCTTGGACTGTTCATCTTCTACTTCCAGCTCAAACAGGCCACAGCCAGCAGTGTCTATGAGCAGCAAGGGAATTGTGGTCTCTTCTGTAGAGGTGACGCCTGGCAGGTCCCTGCACAAAGTATTTGGGAAAAAGCCAGTTAGCAGCACTGAAATGACACCGCACAGATGAGTGGTTGTGATGTGGCTCACTCCTCCCAACAACACTGCAAAGACAGAGGGAAAACAAAGCCAAGAGTTTGGGGCCCTGGTGAATCTCAGAGGGAGCAGCTAGTGGAGCTGAGAATGTTCTCACTACGCCAGTAGCAATACCCAGGCACTGCAAGGCAAGGACACAGCACAAGGGTGTCAAGTGTCTCGTTTAAAGGGCTTCAAACAGAAAAGATATGCAGACCTAGGGAGATGTGGCAGCTGCTTTCTGGTTTTCACGGTGTCGAGAGGGAGGAGGAATGCCTGAAATATCACAGAGATTTGACAGCAGTGCTGTTGGGCAAGAGAAGAAAGTGCAGTACAAGGAACCACAGAGGAATTGGGATTTCGCATCATTCCTACATCTGAAGCTGCTGCATTTAAAAGAAAATAAATGAATAAACCATACTTTATCAGGCAAGGAAGTTGCTAGCTGAATTCACAGGCTAGGAAGAGGCTGGGCGATGGAAGGCAGGAAGGGGAAGCCTGGAAATGGCAGGATTGCTCCGAGACACAAGGTGTTACTGTACAGCTGTGCTGGGCCTGGGTGCGGGAGAGTTAATTTGCTTCCAAGTAGCTGCTGTGGGGCTGGGGGTTGGGCTTGTGCTGGAAAAAACAGGGACGTTTTTGGTCCTGCTGTGCAGCGCCTACTCAGAGCCAAGGCTTTTCTGCTCCTCATCCCACCCCATCTGCAAGTAGCTGGGGGTGCACAGGGAGTTGTGGGGGGTGGACACGGCTGGAGCAGCTGACCCCATCCCAGACTATGTGGTGTCTGCTCAGCACATACAGCTGGGAGAAAAGGAAGGAATGAGGGGACACTGGGAGCGATGGTGTTTGCCTGCCAAGTCTCTGTAGACAGGATGGAGCCTGCTGTCCTGGGATGAGTCTGCATGGGGAGTGGGGATGAATTCCTTGTGTGCGCAGCTTGCACTTTCCCTATCCAACTGTCCGCAGCGCAACCCCAGTTTCCTCACTTCTACCCGTTGGATTCTCCCCCCCTCATCCCACCTGGGGGGACGGAGTGGCAGCTGCGTGGGGTTTCGATGCCAGGTGGGGTTAAACCACAAGAGCATGACAGAGATCAGCGACTCCAGAGAGCCTGCAAACAAACCAGGCACACCAAGCCACCACAAAGGAGGATTACTTCCAAACAACAGGCAGGGGAGTGGGGGTAAAGGCAGTTTCCAGTGCAAGACGAGCCCCCAGCTTGGACACTCAGCACTTCACAGCAGATCTTCTGATGGCACTGACTAGCCTTAACTTCCCAGGACTCTGGACATTACTCACTCCATTGACAAAAAGGTCTTCTCCCTTGACTGAAACTCATTTTTCTCCTGAGGCTCCATGGACCACAGGGTCTAGCGACCAACTCCATCATCCCCTCTGGAACGGGGCCTCCCCCAGTCCCTCCTCTGAGGAGGGTACTGTGGGTTTACCTCTCTCTGTCTGTAACACCAAACCTAACAGGCTTCCCATCTCCTTTACAGCAGTCCTGCTCACCGTCCTAGCGCTGTCCATGTCCCTGCAGACCAAAGGCTTGGAGCAGAAGCCAGGTTCTCCATGTAGGTAACTCACAGTGGCCACAGAAAGTCCTTGCAGCATCTCCCAGCACTAGGAAAAAGCCCAACCCCAGGAATGTGCTTCAGAGGAGTGATCGTCTATGTGAATCTTTCAGGTGAGAGAAGGAGAATTCAGTCAGGCTTCTGAGGATCTTCCAGCTCTCCCACTGCTGGGGGGGTGGGTGGGATGTTCCCGCATATTCCCCATCAGTGAGGGGGTGTTAGCCCAAAAAGATGTGCCAAGGGAAGGGACACCTGACACTGTACTTGCATAAAATCTGACAGCAGAAACAGCTGGTGATTTTCAAACCATATTCTCATGCACTGAGTCACATTTTGAGTGTAAAAATATAGCTTGCAGCCTCCTTGACTTAACTCTGGAGATGCGTGGGGGTTTCTGATGTGCTTTGTTACCCTTTTCAGAAAGAAAGGAGATCTTGGGAGAAGGTTTTGCTCCCTTGGAAATACTCTGCCCCTGAAAAGATACCGCAGCAAACTAAAGTTTCCTTTTTTAGAGAAAAGACGGTGCTGCAGAACTCTCTAACAGACCACAGACCAAGTGTTCCCGAGGGCCTTCGGTGTCAGAACAAGTCGGTACAGAAATGTGAAGTCATTTGGAGCAGACCTGCATGTTTTCCAAGGAACAATCTCATGCTCCAGGTAATGGAGATGAGACTTTTGCTGACAATGGTGTTCAAGGAAAGGCTGTGGTGGGAGTGGGTGGGGACTATACCCTGGGGGGGAGTGGTCCTGGAGAAAGCCCCCAGGTATCAGGCATTACATGGTCAGCAACCCCAGAAACTCCCTGCCACAAGCTGCAGCACAAGGTGTTTGTGCCTGGCCCTCCTCTCAGCCATACACCTTGAGACTGGGACGTGATTCTTCATGCTTCACCAAGGCCACTGTAAATCCAAGGCTGGGGTAGAGTCCTGCGGGCTGGCTTTGTCAGTGTCAGAGGTGTGGTGTGGGCTGTGGCCCAGATCACTCCAGCCAGATCAAAGGAAGACCGCAGAAGGCTTTCAGCAGAGATGTGATCCCCCTCCTTGCACCGTGCTCCAGGACCCTTCAGGTTTCTCACCCATCCGTCACAAGCCCTTAGGAAGGAGGTAAGGAAACACTGCAGACCGGGTATTTGTCAAGTGCCATTGCTGCAGTTGCAGCCCAGGCTCTGGCTGCTCACCAATATGAGCAAGTAACTCCTGTGGGTACTCACCAGCCGACCACTTCCCTGGGCTGCTTCTCCTGTAAGAGATCTTGTCCTGCAGCCCTCAGAGAGTAAAACTCACATCTTCCTCAGGTAAAGAGTTAAGCAAATCATTTGGCCTAAGCCAACCAAAGACAGGGGATGCTCAGAAAGGAAAGAATGAATCACGAAATTAATGAAGGAATTTGTACTCGCAACCTAAACACAAGCTGGTCCCAGTCCACTGTCAAGCCCCAGCATTACTGGCTCTTCTCTAGAGGTACAGAAGCTTCACACAGTCCAGTGCCTAGATGGAGTATGGTTGTGCTTGTGTGGTGTGTCAGGAGGGCTGGGGACTGGCAGATTCGATTACAGGGTTAGACATCAGCGTCTACAGAAAAAGGCACTGAGCAGGGGGCCAAGCTGCACTGTGGACTGGAAGAAAAACAATCCCTCCTTCACCAGCTATAAAAAGAAACCAGCTCACCAGGGGAACAAAGGGACCTAAGTTCAACTTTTTGATGGATTTAATATTTTAACAGTTTCAAAGCATTTTGCCTGGGGTTCTTCACTAGTTGTTATTTTTAATTTGCAAAGTTAAACAGAAAGAAAAGAACCAGAACAATCAAGAGGGATTTGTACAGGAATTAGATCCATGTTGCTAAAACACCACTGAATTAAGTCCTATCCATCTCAGCTGAGCTCCTCCCGGCCCCGAGGATCCAGCCTCGCCTTCCGACAGAACCCACCCCACTCCTCCGTAGCATCATATCCGTACGTACAAACGTGTTTAACCCAAGCCCAGGTCAGCACAGCTTCGCTGCTGTAAGCTGAGCTGAAGTCCTGACAGCCCTGAAGCCTCAACACTGAGCATGCTGACCCAGGGGGAAACCCCTGTGCCGGCTGTTGGATGTTGGTGAGGGCATTGGGGCTGGCTCGGACACGCAGCTTGCTCTTCCCACCCAGGTAGTATCGCTCTCTCTGTTCACAAGTCAGATATTTTATGCTACTTGTTTTAAAATTGGCGTCTCCAGCTTGCTCTATGCAAAGCTGGACCTATGATGAAATGTAGACATTCTAGGGGAACATTAATTTTTTTGACTCCTAAATATTTGCATTTAAACCCAAGTAGTTCTAAAAATACAACAGCACCACGCAGAGAAGCACTGTGATTTTTTTTATGCTTCTCCAAGTCCAACAGAGAGAATGAATGTTTTCCCATCCACTGCCCCGAACCGCACTGACTGCAATTTAAAAAAGCTGCAATTATTGACACAGCATGTGTTGGCAAACAACTGCCTGTCCCGGAGCGTGATGGAAATGAAACACTGCTCACTTCCCTTAAATTACAAAAAAAAGGGGAAACAGCTGCAGATGAGGAATGGATCTGATCCCATCAGACCTGCCTTGGTGCTGTCCTGGCAGTGGAACTACCCAAGCTGGAGAGGGTTTTCTGATCTTTCTGAAGTCAGTGTTGGGACCAAAGATGGGACATGGGCTGGCCCTCATAATCACGTGGCACACGGGAGCACGCTGAAAGCCTGGCATCTGTTCTGACCCTTCAGGAAAGCCAAGATAAGAGACACTTGGCTTGGGGTACACCTGCTGTGCCAGGCTCATGTGTTCTCACCAGGTGCAAGGGGATTTTATTCCACTTCTTACCATGCTGAAGAGGAAAGAGAAGGTAACTCTGCATGGCTTCTTGTTACACAGGAAAAAGTACAACCCTCCCCACAACTAATGTTTCCTTGCTGAAGTAACAGATGAAACAGAAATGCAATCCCACAGCCAGGAGCAATAGAAAACCCCACTGCAGGGGAGGGGCAAGCTCTGCGTATGGTGGGATGTAGAAGACATCTCTGCTCATATACCAATGAAGAGCAAGTCACTTACTTGAGCAAATGCTGGGCTACTGATGGGTGAGCAGTGAGCCGGCCACTGTACATCTCCGAGGAAGCCCACTGCATGATGGCCTGGTGCATCCGGTACTGCACCGTCAGCATCTTCACAACCTTGTCCCCGTACCTCTCGGTGAGACGCTCCATCAGGCTGAGTGAAAGGCCCTTGGCAGCAGCCCTGCATGGGAAAAGCAAGTCAGAAGTGGAGTCTGGATGTCTGCTCTAAAGCAACGACCCAAGGTGTGGATGTAACCCTCTTTGGACCAAAGAATCCACCAGCACCACACTACACACACAGCCCCAGCAGTGCTGCAGCTGGAGTTGAGCGGTGTGGATCAGTGCTAGTGAGGTTCAGTTGCAATGCCATTGAAGCATCCCTGATATCTGCTCTGGACCTTGCTGAGCACCCTTGCATGGCTCTGCTGGGATGGTGTTACCTCCCTGGTACCCACTCTGCTTCATTTGGGTACCAGTGGAAAGGGAGCAGAAGGCTGCTGGTTCCCCAACAGTGTGAAGACCCTCGGGGACAAACTTCTGCCTTGCATGGAGATTAGACCACCTTGAACACATCAGTTTGGAGAGATGCTTGCTTCCCTTTGCTGTAGGGAAGTACCCTGGGGTGTTCCCTCTGTAATGCAAGAGATACGGGTGATAATGGCTGCCCCTGCCTGCAGCAGCCACTTCGCAGATCCAGGTCTGCTCAGCATGGTTGGAGAACGATGAGCGGGGATGCCCAAAACTCTGCCTGGGGAAACAGCTCCGGAACAGAAGCCTCCTAACCTGCAAGCTCATCCCACCAACATCCTTAGTCATGCTGCTCATAATGAGCTCTCAATATGGCATCTGTCAGCGCAACATTACGCTCACATTACTGCAAGCTCAGCAACAGCATCACAACCACCTAATGCATTAGTCTTGGAGCACGACCCCCATGTTGAAATGCTTGGTGTCAACACAGCCAGACCTTGCTAATGTTTTATCGAGACACTTGCTGCTCCAGCATCCTCATTACTCCTTGGCTGCTCACCTCAGACTAATACATTTCAGTGCTTATTGCTTTATTAGCCATTAAGAAAACCAATTCTCCATCACTTCTGGCAAAGGTCCCGTGCTTGTATCTGTGACACAAATGAATAGAACTTCTAATGAAATAAGCCTTTCAGGGGCCTAATTGCTTTCTCCTCGCCATACAGAAAGGGTCTGTTGGACGCATCACCTAACAGGACTGTCTAAGGAGGAAGGACAAGAATGGCTGCGCTTCGGTTTTGGGTTTTGAGCATTTCAGACCATAAAGGGTTTTTCCATCCTGTGTGCCCAGCGCCTTGCGCAGCACGTGGCTCCTGGTGAGGGGGTCTGGTCGCTACCAGAACACAATGAACGGGCACAATGGGGATGCAGTGATGATAGGAAACAGCTCAGGAACATTATTTCTGTCAAGGCTAAGGGGCACAGCACGCATCCAATTACTGCTGTGGGAAGCATTACATTGCTACATGGCACCACAGCGAGTGCCGCATTTGCTGCGCTGGCCAGCCCTGTCTTGGTAACAACAGGGCTTTAGGTAAATATAACCAGAGACTGCAAAGTCATTAAAGCTGCAGAAGAGAAAATTGAGGGTAGATCCTTCCAAGAAGTCAAGTCTCATTAGCCCTCCTTCTTGCTTAAATCACAGAATGCAGCACATGGGGAGAAAATGGGTCATAAACTCTGAATGGGCACAACCGTGGGGCTTGGGAGACAGCACTGCTTTTTCCAAGGCTGTTGTAAAGTTACCAAGCGCTGAACAACACACCTGGGCTCAGAGGCCAGGTGAAGGTCAGCAGGGTTGCAATAAGGCTATTGTGCTTTACACCGCAGGGGTTTCCAGCTGTGGCACACATTGTGCTGCTGAGCATGATCTGCACTGCCTTGGCCGTGAAGGCAACAGCTCCACGGCCCCAGCGCTGCTACCGCCACGGCACAGAGGCAGAATCAGAGCTGGTTAGGTTGGAAAGGACCCTTAAGGTCACTAAGTCCCACCGTTACCCCAGCACGGACAAGCCCACCACCCATGTCCTGAAGCGCCATGTCTGCACGGCTTTTGCATCCTGCAGGGACGGAGACTGCACCTCTTCTCTGGGCTTGACAGTCTCTGGGGAAAGACACCTTCCCATCAAAACCCAAAGCTGTGCGTACAGAGGTCCTGCAAACTGACAACAGGAGAGAAAAGCAAAGTGTGGGTGAAACAGGAGTCCCTCAGAAGTGGCCTGGCTTTTGGGGAGGGGAAGGGGATTAGGGGGGTGAGGGGAAGAGCAGGATGCAGGGCTGAGGAGCTCGTTCCAGTTGTCAGAAATTGGCTTTCTTCCTTCCAGGCTCAAACTGAGAGGGCACTGACAGCCTGAGGCCACAGAGATCTCCCCCTTCCTCTGGATACTGTGGATTTTTTTAATCCTTGCAAATACAATGGAGGAGGGCAGCTTGTTCTTCCCAGCTGTGGAGGCTGCCAAAGAGACCCAAACACTTGTTCTTCGGTGACAAAGCGAAAGCAAATCTGTTTGGACATGACATCAGCAAACTACTGAGCACGGAGGATGAGCACGTGGATTTGGGATGGTGGAGAGGACCAGCCTGACTGCTAACAAACAAGACGGCGAAATATTCCTGTGCTTGCCTAAGAAATCAGTGGAGAGCAAGAGGTCTGACAAGTATTTGAAGAGTGCAAAATCAAACTAATAAATCAAATTCGTGATGTGGAGAAAAATTAATTTGGATGTCAGAAAAGGATGGAATGAGGACTAAAATGAAAACAGGAGAAAGAAATTCTCCAGTCAGACAGCAGAAAGTGTCCTGGCATTGAGATGCCCTCTGGAACAGGCCAAAACCCAGCAGGAAGCTTAAAGCTGATGCCCGTGGGCTTTGGAGCAGGCATTTCTCATCACTGTGTGGTCTTTCAGAAGGAACACACCCAGAAACAAGCGGAAGGTGAATGGATCCAGTATGCTGCCTGTGCAAAAGCCCTCTGCGCCCTGAGAGAACTCCAGGTATGTCAAAAAGCAAGAAAGAGCAGCATCCCTCAGCCTCCCCAGCAAAGCTCCCTTAGCCTCAAGGGGAAAAACCCTGATAGTAGTAACCGAGACACACTGAATCCCTGGAGAAACAGGCAGATGCCAAGAACGGAGTCCCACCAGCCGGGGCCTAGGGGCTCCCCAAGCAGAACAGGAGCTGTGGGGAAGCCTAGCTGTCTGATCGCACTTGCAGTATGGCTCCTGCAAAGGACCGAAGTATTCCCATTTAACAGAGGCTTCCTGCTGAAGCAGGACTGACTTCACATACAGTAGTAACAGACCCTTCTGTCAGCACAGATCATCCCAGCTAACTTTAGACCCTTCACTGAGGCCCCCAAAATAGGAGTCCACCCACTTCAGGTCTGCTGTCATCAATGGAGGAGCAAGGGAAAGTGGGTAGAAGGATTTGAGTCCTCAGCATGAATCATCCCTGGAAATAGCTTATGTTTTCCATTAGCCACAGAGGAGCCAGCAGGAGATTTGGTGCCTTCATTCCATCTCTGAAAATACCTAACAAGATGCAGGTAGAAGGAACCTGCCTTTGTGCTACATCTTGCAGCATGAGGGATTGTGAAAAGCAAGAAGCAGAGCTCCCCAGCATCTGCTGTACTCGCATTGTGCAGGGGAATGGTGCTGTAAAGAGGAAAGCTCTGTTAGATGCCACGTTCGATAAAGCAAGAGCTTTTACTTGGGCAGCAATTAAAAACAAGGCCAGAGTTCAGATCTGTAAGGAAAAAAAAGCTAATAATTTTTTTACGGCGTTTATCTGAACAGTAATTTGATTTCTCAAGATAAGCTGTTCTAACTGATGAAAATTTGTTTTCATTAGGAGGCTCCAATTGGAGCTCAGTGCACATCTCCATCGCACACTGGCTGGGGGTTTCACTAGACAACAACAGCCTGAAAGAAAGAAACTCTTCTCTTTCAGCATCAGGCAGTTTTGCTCTCTACCAGGGTAACACATTTTGTCCCAAGTTGTTGCTACAGGATGAATACTCTGCACCCAGCTCCTCAACCCTGCTGCTTATTCAAGAGGTCTGCCGGAAGGCCCTCTGCTCTACAAGCCAGCAGAGCTGAGGAACATGCTGGTACCTGGGAAGACTCCAGATCAGTGCCTGCCCAATGAGAACCCTGTCTAATGTCTGTGTGTGCAACCAGCACCTACCAGTGTGCCCATCTGCAGTTAACCCTGTGGGGCCGCTAATGAAAGATAGATCCGGAAACAGCTCAAAAAGCTTGATTTTGATTTTCCACTCATTCTCCTGCATGCTCAGCCTTCCAACACTTGGCAACCTGAGCAAGGGGCAAAGTTTGAAAAGACCCAGTTTTGAGTAATTTTTCTTAACAAGATGTCAGCCTTTAGAAGTGAGGAGAAAGACAGGAAAGATGACTTGCCATGCAAACACCAGGCTGGGGTTCAAGACATCCTGCTCAGTGTCCCCAGGTTCCCTGTATGATGTGGGGTGAAATGGGGAGAGTAATCCTTCCTGCCCTTTCATGCTCTTTACTCATCCCACAGCAGGGACCGTCCCTCATTAGATACACCAAGCCTAGCCCAAGGGGCCACAAGCTGCAGTTTTCCAGTGCTTCGCTAGCACACTTCAATAATAAATACAGAGAGCTGGTTCCCCTGGTTTCCTTCTGTGTGGCTTCTCTGGCTGAGCTTGTGTGCTGGCTTTTCCCTGTGCACAGGATCAAACTCAGATCTCACCTGTTTTTATGGAGCTGAAGATGGCACAGACTTCCACAATTTGACAGATCTGCTTCACGTTAGCTAATAGGTTCTGAGAGTTCCTCAGGGAACTTAAGAGAGGGTTGGCACAGGCTGCAGCATCTGCTTTTAACCCACAGAGATCTGCCTGGAAAGCAGCTGCATTTGAAAGCACAGCCCCTAATTCTTCCAAGTACGCTGAAGTCAGCTTGGCTCCCTGAACTTTATCTTCTGAAAGGCAGTTATCTGTCTGTGAGGCTGGGCTCTGCTGACTGGTGCCCTGTCTGACCAGCACTTATGTTGTGGTGCCTTGAGCAAAAATTTTCTTTAATGGAGCAAGTTTTTTGGTTCATAATTGACTAGTAAGACAGGCTGAATGTTGCAGTTTTGTGTGGTTGGGTGCTGGAAAAGGACAGGGGTGCAGAAAATGGCTGCTGTGAGGAGCTGCTGGAATTCTCCGCAGCTCCAAAGTGTAAACAATTCACTGTTGACCAGGGCCAAGCCAATGAGAGACAGTCATAGCGCCTCTGAGAATCACATATAGGAGAAAACAACTCAGAAGCAGCTGCATTTTGCCACCTGAGAGTGAGAAAATGTAACGAGCTGTGCAGACACCAAGGCCAGGGAGGATGGGGGAGGAGGCACCCCAAGTGCCGGAGAGAAGATGCCCCTGCAGCCCCTGGAGAAACCAACCCCATGGAAAAGGCCGACACCCCACCTGTAGCCTGTGGAAGGGCTCAATGCTGGATGGAGCAGGTGGAGACTTAGAGAAGACGCTGTGACCCTACGTTGTGACCCCCTGCCGGCACTTGCAGCCCATGAAGAGAATGAGAGACACAGAGATGAGCAAGAGAGAGTTTTGCGCCAGAACAGGTTTGCTGGGGGGGGCTGGTGACCCCGTGGAGGACTGGGACTGAGAGACATTGTGATTTATGGCTGCCCGCCATAGCAGTGACCCACGATGGAGATAAAGCCCTGGGTGAAGAGACTCCCGTTGGAGAAAGTTCGTGGAGGACTGTCTCCTGTGGGTGGGACCCCATGGTGCAGCAGGGGGAGGGTGTGGAATGAATGTTCCACCCGGCCAAGAAGGAAACCAACTTGCAAGGAACTGACCAAAGCCCCCATCTCCCAGTCCCTGCCCCCCTCCCCGTGCTACAATGTTGGGGGGGAAGAAGGGAGTGAAATCATGGCTAAAGGGAAGTCTGCTTAGAATGGAGGGGTGGGGGGGAAGGTGCTACTGAGAACCCCATTTTCACCAGTCCCTGCTCCCCCCATACTGCGAATGGGAGGAAAGAAGGGAGCAAAACCCCTGACTAAAGTCTGCTAAGAAGGGAGTGGTGGGGGGAACGTGTTTTAAGATCTGGTTGCATTTGTTTTAAGATTTGGTCGCGCTCCCGACTCCGGTTTTCACTGTTCTTTGTAGTGTAGTGTAATACATTAGAATAGTTTTTTTCTTTACTGTGTTGAGTCTGTTTCGCCCATATCATTGTTGATAAAATCATCTCTCCTTGTCCTTATCTTGACTCCTAAGCCTCTTGATACATATTTTTTCCCCTGTCCAACTAAGAAGGGGAGTAATAGACTGGCTTTGGTGGGCGTCTAGCCTCCAGCCAGGGCTAAACCACCACACCAAGATATAAATCTGTTAACATTGTTGATTCGGACACACATCCCTGCTGCTCTGCTTTATTTTTAATCTATTGATCTCTAGGAAGGGCACAGAATGACACAGGTTTAAACATCCTAAGGCTTCTCGTCCAAAAGGGATTACCCCACCAGAGATAGGAGCTGAGCGAACACCTGACTTCCCTGCGCAACTGTCACCTGCTAAGGTTCAAGAGCCAGAAGATCTGACGTCTACCTGCACTCTTCATTTACAAAGCCCAGGCCACGTCTCTGCTCCTGCACAGACAAGAACCTCGCAGGCAAGGTGCACGCGCCTTTGAGAATTCCCAGCCATTCCAGAGCAGGGCTGGAGGCTGCCAGGCACACGGCTCTCCCTGCCTGCAAACTCAAACCCCCTGCAAGCCCCGGAGCAGTCGCCCAGCAGCACCTGGCAGCACAGAAGGTGACTCCAGCGCCATGCTGGCTACACACACTTGGCTATTACATGGCTCAGTCAGCAGCCAGTAAAACAACCACCTGCCACATCCTCGTGCAAGGAGCAAGCTTGCTCAGACTGAGCCGCCGTAAACTCTAAGCGGTGGCTATCGGTAAAACAGGTCTGATGCAGTTCTGGCGGTGTAAGCAAACCCAGCTCATGGGGGACACCAATAAATCACCCGTGTTAATGAAATGTCTCAACACTGGAGGCATGCAGGGCACTTGGCTGCAAAACAGCAGGAGGCCCCGGGACCGCAAACCGCTCCTTACTTGTGAGAGATGATGGTGGGGGGAAGCTGCTTGTGATCCCCGGCCAGGATGCACTTGGGAGCCTTCAGCAGAGGTATCCAGCAGCTGGCTTCCAGGGCCTGAGCACACTCGTCTATCACCACCAGATCAAAGTGGTTTTCAGGAAGCAGCTTCAGTGGGCCATCAGAGGAGGCACCTAATCAAAGCAGAAGGGCGCAGCTTAGCAGGGAAGCACAGAAGAGCGAGTTGCTTTAACCACGACTGAGGGAGGCAGGTAAAGTAACACTTGTCTGCAGAGATTTAGAAACTCAGCTCTACAGATCAAGCTAAACACTTACAGCTTTATACGTACACATCAGAATTGGTTTTGCCAATTTCTGTTTGTTGTTTTTTTGTCCTGGTATCCAGGCCTAAGAGCTTCCAAGCATCTTTGAAAACTACAGTGCAACCCTGATGACAAACAGAACAATATGCTCGAATACTTCACACAGAGCAGGAGCAGAGCAAAAGCGCTAATGAACACCCACTTCCCTTCTGCCCTGAAATGCAAACAAAACCTCTCACCAACCAAACTGGAAAGGACTTTATGAGGAAAGGCTGAATGAACTGGGGCTGTTCAGCCTGGAGAAAAGAAGACTGAGAGGGGATCTGATCAATGGTTATAAATATCTCAAGTGTGGGACATGGGGGGAAATGGCCAACCTCTTCTCAGTGGTCTGTGGGGACAGGACAAAGCCTCAAGCTGGAGCACAGGAAGTTCCACACCAATATACGGAAGAATGTCTTCCCAGTGAGGGTGACAGAGCCCTGGGACAGGCTGCCCGGGGGGGTGTGGAGTCTCTTTCTCTGGAGATATTCAAGCCCCGTCTGGATGCTGACCTGTGTGACCTGTCCTAGGGAACCTGCTTTGGCAGGGGGTTGGACCCAATGATCTCTGGAGGTCCCTTCCAACTCTTACAATTCTGTGAATCTGTGGATGATGGGTGTGAGATTTGCTTTGCCTGATCCACCGAGGGACACCCTGAGAGGGATCAGTTGTGGCCCAGATTCCTCTGGCTGCTGACCCAGCTGTGCTGCTCTCTCCTTTCTTGTGGCAGTAGGAGAAGGAAAAGTATGGGAGAGTCTAATCGGACAGCCGCAATGAGGGCTGATTTTTCCCATCCGATGTCCATTTGTAACGTCAGCCAAGAAACCCTTATGCAGGCCCTGCTACTATCCAGACAGGAATCCACCTGGATCCACACATTGATCAGAGCTGTGAATCTCAGAGGCACCAAAAATGTCCTTGCGATTCATCAGAAAAAGGGATGCAAAAGGAGGAGAGGAGGATTAAGAAGCCAGCATGTCAGGCAAGGAGATCTCTATTTGTGGTGTTCACAGAGATGTTTTTCAAAAGCTCCTGTGTGATTGCAGTGCAGCCCTGCAAGCAGCAATGCTCGGGGGGGTTTTGCTTTGCCACTCTGTAAATCTTGCTGCCTCTGCAGCTTTGCTTCCGTTCACATGTTACAGTCTGTCAACCAAGACACCACGTTTTCCTCCAGAAATTTTTCCAGCCTATATGAATCATCTCTGGTAACAAGGGGCACATAGCTTCAACCTGACTTTGGCAATTTTGCCATTTCTGTCCAAAAAAGATACCAACATGGCAGGCAGCAGTGCGGATGGCTTTCCTCCCTTACCGTCTCATAGCTCAACTTGAGTTTATCAGACTCCCATTAACTAAAGGTCACTGGTGTCCCTGTGTGTTGCCATGATTAAATTCTCTCTCTGCTGAACCTAGCAACAGAGCAGTTCAGCTTGCATAAGTAATAATTCCCATCAAACTATGTGGTTTCAGCCAAACACTGAGACTGCCTAACTGGGAAAAACAAAATCCACCCCTTGTTTGTCCACTGCCTTTCGCTGAAGCAGAATTGCACCGACCTCCACACAGGCTGCAGAGCCCCTGAGTCGTGGGAGAAAATCACATTGGATTGATGCAAAGTTCAGCACAAAATACCACTTTCATTGCCAAATGGAAACCCCACCCTGTTTTTTCAGGCAATGCTAAAAGAAGCGAGGGGGAAATCCCCAGCAAGTAATGCACTGGAAGGATTTTTCTTTCCTTTAACCTTTGCACTGGTACCTTGTGAATGCTCCAGGAGGTTTCTTTTTATGACCTGAACTTACTGTTTCCCTCCAGCAAATACTCCCTGGGCAGCCAAATCAGAAGATGACAGGCGGGCCCTGGAGTATTATCCATCTCATCTGGAAAGGCACTCGAGCTCGTGTTAATCTTTAAGCACCAGTGTCTGCCCTCGATCACAAGGGCATTACTGTCCTACCTGTAGACATGGATGTGCCTGCACATGCTGCCTGACCAGTTCCTGGATCTGTTCTCTAAATCCCCAGCTGCTGACATCACTCGGGTGACTTACAGAGCTACCCAAATACAGAAAGAGACCAGGCTATGAAAACGTGTGCTGTATCCCATCAGTCACGGAAATTATCCAAGCTGGAAAGCAACTCCATGTGATGAAATCAATAAGCAGATTGCACACCTCTGAGACCACTGATTTACTCACTGAAAGTTCAGTGCCTCCTCACAACTAACAAGGATGGGTCAGGCTGGCTCCCACCAAAGGCCCTGTCAGACCCACACTCCTTGGTAAACAACAACCTCATGAGCCAGAGCGTGAGCTGAGCAGGGAGAATCCCACTGTGGAGGACTTGAAGACCTTGCAGCAAACTTGACTGAGCTCCCAGGATCTTGGAGCAGGAAGACTGTCCTGGTTCTGGCCAGGCCAGTGTCAACCTCCCCAGGTAGTCATCACAGGTGAGCTGAGTTAGCCCGGGCTGTTTTCCACACCACCTGACATCACTCCCCCATTAAAGGGGCTGGCTGGGGAAGGTCACTGGCTTGAGTGTCTCCAGAGTAATCTGAGCGTGGCTGGGGTGTTGGGTTGGTCCTTGTGTGGTGCAGTGCTCTGTAATCATCAGGTTGGTAAGGTACTCTGTGTTATCACTGGGTGTGAGTGTAATTGGCTGTTATTGTTCTACTTTCACGGTGCTTTTGTCGGTAAATGAGGCTCTGTCTGTTTCTCCTCTGGGAGAAAGTGGTGTGTGGTGCTCAGCCACTGTTTGGGGCTGAACAAAGACTAAGCCTCCTGCCTGTCCTGGCAGGATGTTGCCTTGCAGGGCTTTTGGCTTATGTGACTCCTGGTCAGTGTGATAAAACAATGCAAAGAGAAAGAGGATTCACACCTGTATTTGTAGCAAGGATAACACTGGCATTGGTAAGGGCTGCAGCCATGGCAGTTTCTTCTCGTTCCTTCAGCTCCTTCCTCAGTGCCTTAATCTCGCTGAGAAAATGGCTCCGCTCTCCCTTGTCCTGAGCCTTTCTTGTTTTTGCCTATAAAATAGAAAAATCAAGCTGGTTTTGGTCCTGAGGATATGGTCAGCTTCTCTGATCACATAGAGAAGCCCTGCTGTATCCAGGTTCTCTATGTTCCCTGTCACACAATGTCTCATCATGCCTTTTCCCCAACCAGTGTTGCTTGAAGCATGAAGAATGTTTCTGTCTATGCAAGAGCTGATCTGTTATCAGTAAAACCCCAGGCTCTGAGCATGAAGCAGCAAAATGAGCACATGGCTGCCCATCACACTGTGCAGGAGCAGCAGGGAACACCAGCCATCACTTGGGATCCAGAGAGCAATTCCCTCCTCAGACTTAGCTGGTCTACGCCTAAACTCCCCTGGCTGCACATTTTCATAGTCTTGAAATGCGAGCATGAAGTGTTGAAGAGGAACTTCCTGTCTGCAAACCCTCTGGTCAGCCCTTCCAGCTCTCCCCGTGCTTTCCCGACACCCCAAAGACCAGTAGGGAGGTCAGAGGCTTCAGTCCATCCCATGGATGAGACCACACACCAGTCAAAGTTTCTGGGCACAGAGCAAGGACTAACTTACAATGGTAATTAGGCTTGATGGGAGGAAGGTCTTGTGCCTCTGCTGGATTAGGAACCTGGACTTACTATCTCATTCTGCTGCATTGCTCTGGGGAAGCAGGGACCCTCTGGCTCCAAGTGACCTTGAAGCAGAGGAGGTTCCCCAAGTTGACCACGCTATGTCCAGCCAAAGCAGCAGCTTTGCATTTTTAAAGAGGCGTCTCTGAGTTGCTGCAAATGATTCCAAGCAATAACTTGACAGGCTCATGGCTTCTTTTAGCAATCCCTATTAAATATATCTAACACCTCGGATCATTGCCACTGGTTGCTAGCACTTCCCCAGCTACAGACCAGCAGCTATGAGACAATGACCAAGCTATCACTCACTGCAAGTCACCTTGAGATGGGAATTTGGACTGTTTCCTCAGAAGCAAGGCTGATGATTTGAGAAAGCTGAAGAAACTGCAGAAAGAACCTTTTATAAACAACCAAACCAGTAAGACCTGATGGTTCCCGTAACCAGCCTCTCTACAGGTGGATTCTCCAGTGTCCACCGGTTCAGCCCATACTGCATCCTTTCCCCATGGAAAGACATTCACGTCTCACTCCTCTGCTCAGCCGGCTGTTGTGGTTAAACCTGTAGGTATTTACTACCTGTGAGACCCTTACACATCTGTCAAGTGTAGTCAAACTTGGCTGATGGGCTCAGAAATTACAGGGGAGGGATCCCAGGCAGATAACATCATTGTGCAGGCTTCTTTTCCTTTGCTTGATCTAAAGGGCCGGCACGGGTCCTGAGATTCACTGAGCTGAAGGGACAAAGCAGATTAGCATCCACCTCCTCTCCGAGAAACAGAGGGAGATCAGCAAGCAAAACTGATGGTGCCGCTGAGACCGTGTTTAATGTCTGTTCTACAAAAAAAGATCTGGTTATAAACTAGTAACAGCAACTGCTCTCTGGTGTTGGCTGGTGACATTAAGAATCAAACATCAGACTGGCTCTGAGAGCAGCAGAGGGAGCAGAGCCCAGTCCAGAGATAACAGCCCCAAGGACAGCACTTGGCATACTGTGAGCTGGGTCCAACCAGCTCCTGGTTAGGGCTCCCGGATGCCAGCAGGCTCCAACTGCCCAGGCCTGCCTTGCCTGGGGCCCCACCTACACAGTCATTGGTCTGGGAGCTGCACTTAAGGCCAGACCTTACCCTTTCCTTGGGCTTTGTGTTCTGGGTTGGGCTTCCTCCCTGGGGTGGCTGCCTCATCATCCTTGCTCTGGACCTGTTTAGTGCTCTGGACTGCTGGCTGATCCTGCTCTGTGTTGCTGGACCAAAGCTCTCTTTCCTGCTGTGCCCTTGTTGGTGCAGAGAGCATGCTGTGGCTGATATCCTGGAAAGCCTGAAGTCTGAACAGGTGAGGGAAGGAGACCCCAGGGGTGGAAAATGTGCAAATGGAGTGTGGGTTTTCATGTGTGTTACTAGCTTTGCTGTGGGTAGGGGGAGAAGTCAGAATGCAGAGTGAACTAAGGAAGAAACTGTCACTGGGCCAAGCAGGAAACAGTGCAGAGGAGAAAGTGGGGCAGGCTGAGGGCAAGATGGGCCAGGACCTCAGAAGTGAGCTCTCTGCAGCACAGTGAGGGGAAGGGATGCTCAGGAGCATCTTTGGCAATAGACCTGATCAGGGCAGCTCAGATCATTGCTATGAGGCTGAGCTGCACCAGTATGTTAGCTCTTGGGTTTCTGTTTGACATAGCAGGGCAGAACGAGCCTTGGTGGCCAGTTCCTGCCTTCTGTTGCTCCATACCCTTTCCTTGAGGGAGGAAACAGACGGAGACCTTAGTTCTGAAGCTCTGCTTTCTCTTAACTTCCCTTCTGCTATGGAAAACCAACAGTGAAATCAAACCTCCTCTCACCTTTCAAGGTGCCTCTCAAGGAGTGGAAAGGGAAAATTAATGAGTAGTGACAGAAGCAAAGTTAAATTAGAAGTAAAAAAGACAGTGTAGAGCTGTGGCTACAGCCAGGCCTCCATCCCAGCATGTAAGAGCATCCCCTTTGTGAACTTGAAGGATGTTACCCAGCCCACAGGTACCCTCTCCTTCCCTTCCATCACGTGCAAGAACAACTTGTGTGCCAAATGCCTTCCCTAACCACTGGTCAACCAATGCTGGGCGATGTGTGACCCTGTCTGGGGAAGCCACAGCTGCTGCCACAGCGGTGGCTGCAGCTTCCTGTGATGCAGCACTTGGTATTGAAACCTATCATCTCAAGTAAAAGAGCTACTTTGTAAAGGAAGTTGAAGGAAATTAGGTTGTGACAGAAGAAATTAAGGATGCATTTTTGTCATGTACTGTGCTTTCTACTTGGGGTGGCTGAGAGTGGGAGGGAGTGTCAGGACAGCCAGACATCTCGCTAGGAAGTGAATTAATGTGAGCATTTCTCTCGCTCCCTGGCGAGGAGGACTGCATCAACAACGCCAGATAGATAATTTGGAAAGCAGGGCACTGCAGCATCCCCTATGCAGCAGTAGTGACTGATTCTGCCACCCCAATGAGGCATTTGGATAGGAGGAATTCTGTCCTCAGCTCCTGCAGCAGATGAGGACGAGCACTCGTGGGAGGTCACTAAGGGGGCTCAGGCAGCCCCTGGGAGAGGCTCTCTGAGATACCTCCTCAGCCTGGAAGCCTTCCTGGGCTCCTAAAGCCTACAGGCCTGCACCCTGGTTCCTTTCCTCTGAGGCCAGGCTAAATGTCTCCCAGTCAGAGTAAGCAGGATCAGCCCAGGCCACACATGTGTCCTACTGTTTTTGTTCATGCCACTGATATTTCACCCCTGCCTGTACGTAAGATCCAGGCTGGGACCATCACTGAGGGCTCACAGCACCCTGGACCCACAAATATGAGGTTCAACCAGGGAAAAGGCTGGCTGCACACTGCCTGTAGCTTGTGTCAGTACCAGTCACTGTGACTTGCCTCTACCTGCTGATCCTGGGGCAACCCAGAGCACCTGCCTGTCTTCTAAGAGCATGCAAGAAGTGTCAGCGCTGTTCCTCAGCTTTGGAGCCAGAGTGGTTTGCTGGGTTAGATCAGGTACTACTAATCTAGAGATCTGGTGTTCAGGTAACTCATATGGGTCACGTTGCAGGGACACATACACAGGCCTGGTCGATGTCCTTCCTGATATCTGCCACTATCTGGGCGTTGTCGCCACGGGCCAAGACGGCGTCCAAGGAATGCTGCTGGATGGGCTCCAGCAGGCGAGCGGGGTGTCCGAGCCGCAGGACGCGGGCTTTGCAGCCAGCCAGCCTTTCCACCAGGTTATCCACTGCAATGTTGGAAGGGGCACAGCACAGGACCTGCACAGGGAGGAACCAAGCACCTGTTACTGCTGAGGACAGCACAACACTGTAGCAACAGTGTGCAAGCAGGAAGATGCTCAGCGGAGAGAGGGAGACCAACACCCATCTGTTGCAAAGAAATTACCGACATCTCCACAACCTCCAGATGCCAAAGGCAATTCTTGCCTTGCTCTGAAGTGCTAGGGCAAGGTCTTGAATAAATACCAAGTCTGGGCTTTGAAGCTTCTACTAGTACCAAACTTCAGCTGGCTGGAGAAGCTCCCTGGTCCTAGTAAGGCAAGCCAGACACTGCTGTGCTGCACAGCTGCTGCTGGATCTGCTCCAGCTGCCCTGAAGCCCAATGAGTTTGCAAAATAAGCCAAGGTGATCGCTGTCACTCCAGTCCTGCCACTGGCACTCACTTTCAGGCCTTGCTGTACAGCTTGCAAGATGATCTCTACTAGAGTTGTGGTCTTCCCTGTGCCGGGTGGTCCATGGACAATGGCAAGCTCCCTCTGCGCCAGTGAGAAGGAGACAGCTTCCCTCTGTGAAGCATCCAGCAAGTTGTTGTAAAGCTTGAGAGGCTCTGGGGAGACAGAGAGTCACTTGGTCAGGCCTAATGTGGACGCTTGCTGAGAAGCACAAATCCATGAATACAAAGAAGCTCTCATTAGTTGGTCCAAGTCCATCTGATAATGAGAACAACACACCTGGGGAGGAAGGTACACTGTGTACCCCCACAGTGGCTAACAGAGCCTGGACTGGTAAAGGCAGGCTCGTTATGCTTTCAAAATGGACCAGCTGCCCACCCTGCAGCTGTGTCCTCCCCCTTCCCTCACCTATTCCACTGTTGTGTGGAAGGAGCAAGCATTCAGCTGTGAACCCAACTTGTCAGCATTTAAAGAGGCATTTACCTGCTCTAGCACCAAATATGCCAGATCCCCTGGGTGTGGAGGGAGCTCTGGGCTTATTCTGAAGGCCAGGCAGCATACTTGGTAAACCCCAAATAAAAAGAGAGGAGAAAGCAGCTGATTTTGCAAACAAATCACCCCCATTGCAGTTAACAAACCCAACCTGGCACTCACAAAAAAAAAGCAGCACAAAATCCTACAGCATCTGTGGGCAGAAAAGAGCAGCTCTGTAGTGCTCATCAAGGACCGAAGAGCCTGGCAGGGAAAAGATACAAACTGGCAATATAAATGATTAAAGCTAAAATTACTTTGGGCTTTAATGATCAGAAAGGGGAGAGGAATACGCAAATTGCACTATAAGGGAATTAGTTTCACTGCTGAAGACCAAATTCTCACAAGCTGCTCTTTACCTCCTGGATTTATCCAATTTAAACCTGTATTTATTCTCATCTCCCATAATCCTGCTGCTAATCAGCTTGTTTATTATGGAAGTTAATTACAGCAGAGATGATGACTCATTACACTGAGGTTTACCAAAAATAATGCTCCCATGAAAGCTTACATAAGACAAATCTCTGGGCATCATTCCTTGCTGGGCATCGTGTGGTTTATCTCTACCTTTGCATTAAGGGCTTGATTAGAAGCACTAAAGTTTCTTCTGGTTTAGGGTAGGTTGAGTTCCATGTGGCTCCCAGGTAACCTCTAGCACTGACCTGGAAGCAGCACAGCTAAATGGGGTGCATGGGTTAAATGGTATTTGTTGAATGATGCTTGGTGAGGAGGAGAGAAATGGCACTACTGGTGCTTTCCCCTGTTAACCTGCCTCGTGCTTTACACAGCATCTCTGAGTTAGTGTGCTAATGACTAAGAGAAGGCTAGGAAGTGCCCCATGGGCTGGGGAAAGGAGAGAATTGCTTAAAAACTGAGAGGCATTTCCCACGATGAGGAACAGCCGGGACGTGGGAGTCATTGATATTTCCTTGCTCAAGGAATGAGATCAGCAACAGGCTTCTCCAAACACATGCACACCCTCTTCCCTTTTAATCGCTCACTGCCAAAAGTCGCTGTGTGGGCAGGCTGGGAAATGTGCCTGGCTGGGTTGGGCACACTGGTGGTGAGGAGGAGGGACACTGTCTCCTGTAAAGCCGGCTCCAGCCACCAGCTGGGCTCTGCATGGCTCCCTTGCAGAAATGCAGCTCGCCCAGGTGGCAGGGATAGCCCAAGAGCTCCTTACAGGCAGTTCTAGAACTTGCACAGGTGCTCCCAGAAGATGTCACTTCACCCAGCTCTAGCCCTGTGTCAGCAGCTCTGTGCTGCTGCTTCCCGCTCTGCCCAAGGCTGGCCATCTCAGCCCCCAAGGCAGAGGAGGAACGTCAATCTGCATCCTTGAGCCTGGCAGGGATGGGTCTTGCTGCTCGTCAGGTAATTCAGGTTCTGATGCACTACTTGATTTAGGAGTACAGCGCTGTAAAAAGGTAATAAATCACCCTGGCCATTGAGGTTGGTGCTCCAACAATGTTTCCAGTAACCGAGATGCTCTTCTGCACCGTGCCAGCAGTTCAGGTGAAGAAGTGGAGGATGATACTCATGGCCAGGAAAGGGGGGTCTGCACCATGTACAAGAGGGAAAGGTCCCTCTCCTGGAAGAGCCCTTGCTTCATTTTCCCCAGAGATCTCAAGAGCCTCCTCACTGTCTCTTTGAGGACGAGAGGCAGAGGGACAAGGAGTGTTTAAGTCACTTGTGCCAAGGAACTTTTGCCAGAAATCCTCGGTGCTGTCTCAGGGCTCAGCCTGCTGGGTGGGTTTACTGGGAACACCCCTGCCTTTTAACTAGGCTTTTTTCTGTCTTCCTTTTGCTTTCCAAATGTCTTTTTTGAGCAATAGGCATCATTATATATAAGGCATACCTTCTGTGCTACACATGACCCCACGAGCCAGCCAGTGCCTGGGCAGAGAGACGAACACCCCCTCGCTTTTTCTAGACCAGGACTAGAGGAGAGAGCTGGAAGCTGCTGGTGATCTCACAGGATTGTGGCTAGGTAAGGTGTAACCATATTTCTGAAAGAAGAGAACACATCCACCCAGCAAGCGGGGCAGTGCTGGCCTCTGCTGGCAAGCAGAGCCTCTGTACACCCACTGCAGCATACAGGTGTGGGGGTCCCTGTGGACCTGCCGTGAGCCGGGAAGGGTTCCTTCTAGGGCATTTCTGCTGTGGAAGCTGAGTGCTTCTGGGCTGTGAGCACAGGTGCAAGAGCCCAGCGCAGCATTGCTGATGGATGGGTGGCCGGGGTCTGCTTCCCAGAGTCTGCCAATCAGGAATCCTCTGCAGTTCGGGGTTTGCCTTTTAGAAGGCTCATCCTCCCACTTGGAACTTTCTGGAGGCAGCAAGGTAATGGTCAGAAATATCCTGAATCCCAGTTGTAGCTGCAGATCCCATCTACCCACTGGTGAAACCCTCATATGCTCCTTTTGACATCTCCACAGTTTATTCTTCCTGTAGCCTATCTAGTGTTCCCGTGCCATGCCAAGGACCTTCAATCTGAGCTGTGCTTGTGTTTTGACAGGACCTGGGCTTTGGGTGGTGCTACAGGCAGCGCCTCAACCTATGTTCCATCCCAGCAGCTCAGGAGGAGAGCTGGAGAGCTGAGATTCAGAGCATGACTTCAGCAAATACCATTCTGGCCATGTAAGGTGTGTGGGTTTGTGAGGGTGCACTGGCTTTTTCCTGCTCTCCAGCAGCATTTCAGCTTTGCCCCCTGTGTAAGAGACCCTCAGCATACCCTTGTTCCTCCCGGATCAACGTGGAGCTGCCAACTCCCTGAATCCAACCTAAAGGCCCTGGCTGGCCCTTGCAGTTCAGCTCCCAAAGCATTTATCAGCCCTGAGTCTAGACACGTTCCTGGCTAGACCCAGACAGGCAACCCGAGCATCTCACAGGAGCACTGGTGTGAGAACCTGCTAGCTGTGAGATCTTCTCTTGCCTGTGAAGACCACAGGATGAGCAGGCTGGTACAAACTAACTTCAGGCTTCTTGGGGGCAAAAGCCTGGCAAAAGTTACTGCCATCTTATACAAGCCCACTCCCAAAAATGTGCCCCAGGACACTGTTCCGTCTGGAATTATGGCTGTATGTGTTACTACTGGGAGGGATTCAGGCCCTGAGCAGTGAGTAGGATTTTCCTGACACTGTGGGAAATGGCTGTGTGCAAAGTACTGCAGCAGCAGCAGCAACTCTGCCTGTCATGGGGAGTCGGGTAAAAGGCTGACTGAGTTTCCGTATGCTGGTGGGACACCCACAGCCACTAACCACTTTAAAACCATGCTTCTATTGGCCTTATCAGACTCCTCAACCTTATCAGCTGCCGACTGGATCCAGGCCCCCTCCTGGGACAACACGGACATTAACACGGCTCCTCCAGACACGACACAGCAGCCGGCTCTCTCCCAAGGTAACCCAGGCAGCTGCGCTCCACTCACGAGAAGCTCACGATGCATCACAGCAAACAATAAATAACTTAAAGCTATTTACCAGACAGGCCATGAGGCTACTCAGCTCTATCTGGGGATGCCCTGCAGAGAGCCCATGCAAACAGCATTTTTAGGGGAAAAAAGCCCATACGCTTTTCCCTTTTCCCTCCAGGTTACAAGGCTCCATGCTGGGAGAGAGCCGCCAGCAGAAACCTCATGGAGCAGAGAATGGCATCGAGACTCCGCTGGCTTTGCTGCCGGACGGAACCGCCACGTCTCGCGTCTGTCGGTGGAACTGGTGAGCGTTCTGCGCTCCAGCTCCATGTTGCACACTGCAGCCCAGGTAACTACCACCCTGCTTTCTCCTTAGGGTCTACCTGTGGTCCTTTCAGTTTGTATCCCTGTAACACTTGAACCTGCTGAGCAGTTTCTAACCAATTTGGTAACAAGCCCCTGCATACTTTAGGAAAATGCAGTGGTATCAGCACCCACCTAAACCCCCCCAAAACTCCCCTGCGTGAAAAACAAGGCTTCTAATTTGTTCCCCATCCTTTAAAAATACTGTTTAGGATTCTGTTTCTGCACACATCACTTGCTGGAGCCTATTCTGCCCTTGGGAGAACATCCAGGCATAGAGCTGGTGCTTACAATTTCCACTGACCCTTTTCCTTCTTGATTTCCTTCTAATTTGGTTTTTCCCCACAGTTTGTACAGAAAAAAGTGACAAATGCTCTCCCTCTAGGTATGGATGTCATCTGCTCCAGGCTTTCCTCCTCTCTTCCCGCACAAGTGTCAGCACTAGCTCTCTCTGTTTGTATGGTCTCACTTCTAGCCTGGCTTTCTGGGCTTCTGGCTTTTCTTGCATCCTGGGAGGGCATTAATGTAGACATGTGTCTAGATATCTAGTTTTGAGATGTGCAATGTTTAACTCAAACCCCTGAGGGGTTGGTTTGAAATTGGGTAGTGGGTGGGATGAGTCAGATACAGGAAAACATCTCCCTGAGATCCAGGCTAAAAGATGCCAGGTCCTGGAAGGAGCAGCACTCTGAAGTACTGTGAGGTTTTTCCATCCTTACATGTTGGGAGATGTGCCTGGGAAATGCTTGCTGCCTTTTGCAGACAGCCCAAGTGTCTGTGAGTTCCTGTACATCTCTGTGTCCTAAGGTGTGTGGGACAGCTGGGGAACTGCATGTCCTGTCATATACCCATGAGACAGGATTTATCCAGCCAGCTGCTGAGTGCCCTCCCCTCCCCCTTGTGGAGGCTGGCAGTTCAAGGCACCTTGCAGCACCATTTAAAGTTAGCTGCTGTTGTTTAATTCCTGGCTAGTGTAACAGTTAGGAGAAAGAAGTTTTATGTTGAGAAGGTAAATGGAAGGGCTTTCTGCTCTGCCAGAGCATTTTGCGGTTCCCAGGTGATATGCTGCCTTCTCATATTGCATCTCCCCTGCCTGTGGTGCCTGAATGTTTCTATGGATCAACATTCTCACTGCTGGGGAGATGTAGAATTCATCTCTGCTTAATCTGGCACACCTGAGCAATTTGGCGGAAAGGCATTTTTCTTCATGAGAGGCAGTTCTGCTATCACAAGGGGAAAAGCAGAGCTGAAGCTGCTAAGAAAGTTAGCTCATTAAAATTTTACTTATTTTATCTAATATTAAAAACCTGACTACACCAAGGTAGGCAAGAGGCTAAGAGGTTTGACTTGGACTAAGCTTGGTGCTTAGAACTATGGCCATATGTCTCTGACTAGCACTGACTCCTCATCCTTGGTACACCGTAGCAGAATCCTGGCCTGAAGGTACACTGATGGGGAACAGGAGGGCACAGGAAAGAGGCAAAGCATGGCAGACAGGCCACTACAGGGAGCAAAGCAAGAGAAAACCCACTACAGCCAGCATGGAGTGTGCCGAGCTGCAGCGGGAGGAAATGGAGCAGAGCCGCAGCTGGCAAGGAACCAGGCAGGAATGGATGGTGTCGCCCCATGGCGTGCTGCTCAGCAGTGAGAGGAGACAGAGCTCTCTACAGGGCTTAGTAGGTACCTGCCCCACCCTGCTAGGCACCTTACCCAACCCTTCACCTTCATTTCTCAGTTCACAGCTCAGATGATGTTTCCCTTCTGCCAAGGGATAATATCCATCAGCACTTGGACAGGCTGCTGATCAGAGACTCTGGTTTCCCCAGTGTTTCTCTGAAGGGGTAAGCCGTGTAATTTCATGTTTCATTTTTTTCCCCAAAGACTCACAGCAGAAAAGATCCAAGTAAAGGGGAATTCTACTTATATGTAATTTTTGGACAGCTGTTGGTAAACCCAAGTTGTGAGGTTTTAAGTATTTGATGAAACCAAAGCAGCCTGCACACCTCCACCTTGACTGAACACAATCAGAGGGCTGTTCCTATGCTGCTTTAAACTGCAGTAGTTTCACAGTAGCTTAACTCCCACAAAGACAGAGTTATTGGATTTTCAGTATAGAAGCAGCACTGGCAGCTTCTGGTCTTTGAAGTTTATGGATGGGGTTGGGGCAGGAAGCAAATCAGAAATGCCTCAAACTCAACTGAATTTCAAACTCATAAACATGTGCAAATTTCCCCCAACACAAATCCTGCCTGTTTTATGCCAGAATTCCGCTTTACCTGGTACATTCTGGGAAAAGCGAGCACTAGCTTGCTGCACAGCCTCTCTCCCAGTGATGAGAAGGGCCTTTCCATGAGCAAAGAGTGTCTGGTGACCCATACACCAGCACCAAAAGGAAGCGTTCAGTGCTGCCAGTTGCAACACCACTTATTGCTCGTATTCAGGGCTCGGGTCTTTCCTGCAGCAAAGCAAGCCATGTGTTTGGACAACACCTTCCCAAAGGTCAGAGTTACTTGTGTTCTCATGGGTAATTTCAAAGAGCAGGTCTTGAGCTGAGAGACCAGGAGCACCCCTTGGCTGGTCAGCCCCTGAGGTCGGACTCAGTAGACTGACGGGGAAGCAATGGCAGTACAGGTGTTGCTCAGGGCTCAGCTCTTTGCCTCTGTCACATGTGACAGATCTGACCCCAAAGGTGAGAAAATTTCTCTATAAAGGTCAATCCAGCATCTGCCATCAGTCTGGTAAGAAGTCTTACAAAGAAGCATCCTTACTTGTCTCGCCGAATGTGCGTGGATCAGAAGAAAAGAAGAGGACGTCGATCAGATCAGAGGCTGGACCGCCGTGATGCTGCTTTAGCGCCTGCAGAGCTCTGTCAGAGAAGCAAACAGCCAGGTCAGGTGCACAGCACGAATTCCTTCAGAGGTCCCTGCACACCCTGGGGCAGGGATGAGACTGTGGGCACAGGTTCAAGTCTTCCAAAGCTGAAAAACGGCACAGCACAACAGACTAATCCTACCTCACCACTGCACACCCCTGCCCTCACCACCCTCCTCATGCTGCCCAGACTTCCACTTCCTACTAGTGCTCCAGTTTGATAGAGTCAGACACTGTGACGAGCCTTTCTGGCACATTAATTCAGCAATGAGCTCCTCGCTTCTCCTGCTGGGATGGAAAAGGTTTTACATAGAATCCAGTGAGTACCAGAGGTGATGCAACACACCATCAAAACACGTAGCTCAGCATGGCATTGAGGGGTGGGAGAGGAAGAGGGAAGAGCAGGACCAGCCAGCAGGGAGATAAATTTAGGTTGCTGTGACATGGAAGCATAATGTATCCAACAGAGTGCTCTCAGTATGGGTTCCCTCAGCAGTAAAGAGAAAAAGGAGGGCACATCCAAGGGGTGGATACCTCCCCTAAGTGGGGCTGCTACAAGAGTAAATCCCAGACTGGTTTGGCTGGGAAGGGCCTCCAAACCTGGCCTTGAGCCCTGCCAGAGATTCAGGGGTAGCCCCAGCTCCTCTGGGCACCCTGTGCCAGGGCCTATCCCCTCCCCGGGAAGGATTTCTGCCTCCCAGCTCCTCTCCAGCTGCCCTCCTACAGCTGAAGGCCCTTCTCCTGAGCCTGGCCCTCCCTGCCCTGTGCACCTCTGTGTTTCTTAAAGAGTCTCAAACCTGGTCTTCTCCCACAGTGGGCAGTTCTTAGTTCTCCCTGTCCTGCCTTGGCCTTCTGAGGCTCAGGCTGCGTGGCTGGAGCACTGGCTGGTGAAGACTGAGGCAAAAAGGCACTCAGTACCTCAGCTTTCTCCATATCCTGAGTAGCCAGGTCTCACATTCCCTTCTGGAGGGGGCCCACCTCATCTTCCTTTTCTTTCTGACGTACCCAGAGAAGCTTTTCTTGTTGCCTGTGACATCCCTGGACAGATTCAACTCTACTGGGGCTTTACCTTTTCTAATCTGGTCTCTGGCTGCCCTGAGTTTCTCTACTCCCCCCAGGCTACTGGCCCTCACTTCCAGCCTCCATCTGCTTATCAAGGGCTTTGTCTGCTCGGGTGGCAGACCCCTACAATATGTGTCCCCTGTCGTCCCTTTAATCCTGACCCGTAAGCAATCTGTGGCTCCTTGCCCAATCCCAGGCAGAGCTCCATTCACTCCAGCTGGTCACTCACACAGAGGGATAAGACAGCGAAAGAGAAATGAAGCCAAGTGATCTAAACTGAGATCGGACTCAGAACAGCCTTTTCAGAATAAATCTGGCAATGCCTAAGGTGCTTTTGCACTCCTGAGCAGCGACCATTGGTGAACTGCAACTCAGTGGCCCTTACTTTTTCAGCCTTTTGTAGGTGATGTCATTGGCTAGCTTCAGCAGGCGGTACGAGCTCTCTCGGTCCAAGCTCAGCATGCCATCTCGAGACTCCTCAAAGGCGACAGTCACTGCTTTGGAGGTGACACGTGTGACAATGCCGGTGGAGAGCGGATCACCCTGGCCAGCTGAATCGTAAAGGCCCACGATGTCCCCTGCCAAGACAAGTTTGAAGAGAGTGTGAAGTAGGGCAACCATTTGGAAGAGAAGTTCTTCTGGGGAGACCAGGCACGGTCCCGTGCAGACAGCACGACCACGTACACCAACCACAGCTCTAGCACCGTGTTTCCTGCTGAGGTCAAAACTTGTGTCAAGCCCATAAACAAAAGAGAATATCCCTCTCTTAGCTGATAGAGCACGTGGCAGGAGGGAGAACAACCTCGGGGTGGAGAGCAGTGCCGCTCCCCACAGCCAGAGCTGCTCAGAAAGTGCTTTCACACAGCCCTTGGGAGAACCTGACTTCTCTGAACTCTCAAACCATTTAACATCCATTTTGCCTTTTAATAATAGCCAAGGAGTCTTCATGACAACAGGTTTGTGACTGCTATCTGACAGAGGGCAGAAATAAGAACAACCAGAGATTCCGAAGGACTTGCTACAGCTTTTCACTGTCACTGTGAGATGATGGAAGAGCAGAATTGCACAGTGTAATGCTGAAATGGGGATTCTGAGCAGGAAGTTGAACTAAGTTTGTGGCTCAGCCAGGGCTCACATTCACTGTGGATTAAATTTTGTGTTCACAAACTATGGGAAGTTCTCCTCCCTAAGGTCCTTCAGCTCTTACATCAAAATCCTGGTGTCCCAGGAATAACTTACTGCTACGGCAATGTCATTTCTTTTTGAAGAGCTACCAGCAGATGCTCTCAAAGCTGAGATCCCAATCCATAAAGAATCATTTTAATTTCAAAGGTCAGCAGCTCAGAGGCTGGTGTGACAGAGAATGCATCAACAAACTGCCCTTCAACACACTCTGAAATAGCGTTGCTGTGTGAGCAGGGTCCAAAATGGTCTGGTTCCCTGATGCTTAGCAAGCTCAATGATGTAGCAAACAAAACCAAGAGCATTACTAAACTAACCCAAGAAATTACGTGGTGCAGCCAGCTCCTCTCCCATGGACCGGTTTTGGAGAGCTCAAGGCAAAACCCTCACTGCCTAAGGAAAAGAGAAGGGTCTCTGCATGAGTAAAAGAGAGGGACGACTCATTTGGAACTGCTTCACAGTCAAACCCAAGTTCTTCTGAGGGGTAAACTCACATCACAGCATGGCAGGCAGCGTCCTCACCCTCCTCGGGTACCAGCAACAGAGGTAACGGTTCAGCTCTGACACCCCTGGTTGTGTTTCTGTGAAAGTGCTGGCAGAGGGCACTAGTTGGTGTACGGTGAGGCTGAATTTCTCTGGTGTCTTTATTCCCACAGAAATTCAGGTGTGTCAACTAATAACGGTACATACTTCACCTCTTCCTCACCAAAAATAATACAGGGAAGGGCAGAAATACAGCAGCTCAGGAAGGAAAAGAGAATCCACTTTCAATTTCACAATGCAAATGTGACAAAAGCTCCTTACCTGCAAGACGTAAGCACATCACTTTGGCTTGTACAAGGAATACCAGGAAATCTTTAATGACAAGAGACCAAGGCTTTGCTTTCAAGAGGAGGAAAGCCAGCTCTTTAATCACTGGCACTATGTCCTGGTGCAACACACACGTCCATAAAGAGAGGCTCTACATCCATCCTGCAACCATAATATTTTCTCCCTTCTTCCTCTGCATTAATTTCTCAGTCTTTACAAATATTATGTTAGGAAGGTGCTGGTCATTTCTCACTTCACCTGCTTCACACCGACAAGAACATCACTTACCGGGCCCCAGACTGTTATAGGGCAGCTCAGCATCCGAATCACATTTTCTTGGCTGAAACGTCACGAGCAGCCGTCCATAGAGGCCCGTTCTCTGGCTGGCAGCTTGGAGCTTTAGCAAGCAGACACCTCTGCGCTGCAGTTCCTTCAGGGAGATGCTTTCCTGCCATGCCCTGGGAAGCACACACAAAAACCCATTTGCTGGACTGAAGCTGAGATTCAAAACGTCAGATAACAAAACCAAAAGAGACAAGGGGAGGAGATGGAAGAGAAGGGGAAGGATGGTGGCAAAAGACATATCAGCTTGTTGGAGTGTTGACTTACGTGATTTTTTTGTAGTGATGTAACTAGATAGGGTCCCACCAGCTTATCTTGGGAAACAGGGCAACACCCACAGACCCTGGAGCAGAGCTAACATCTCTTTATGTGTTGTCCCCTCTCCTGTCCGGGTGTGAAAAGGAAGGACCTGCCCCCTCAGAGAATAACTGGAATTTTCTCCTATCACATATAAGCACTAAAAGGGAAGATTTGCTGTTTTAATCTCGATGTCATGCTAGCTTCTGCAGATGGCTGCATGGGGAAGGGAAGTGGATGCTGGCAGGCTTGCAGGCTACAAGTGAGTGTGGCACAAAAGGCAGGCATGGCTTTGCAGAATGCTGTCCTGTGGGGCCGGCCTGCCACAGCTGCTCCACGGTCTCAGTTGTCAGGGGGTGGAGACTGTACAGATCAAAACAAAAAAGAAAAATCCCCCAGTTTGTCCAGCTTCCTGCAGGTCGGTCTGTAGGGAGTGCCGGAGAGCTTCAGGCCGCTGTGGAATGACCCTGTCCTGCCTCCTGGCACCCTCCATCCTTGGGGCTGGCACCAGAAGTGGGGATGCCTGCACCCCTGAAAAGGCCCCACATAATGGGGGGACCCGGTGACGTCCCTGCCCTCCCTGGCACCTCGACTCCTTCTGAGTCCACTGGGATTTGGTTTCGGCTCCAGTCTCAGGGCAGGAGAGCAGAGCTGGGGGGGCTGCAGGGTCCAGCACGCCCTGGGGCCTGGCGTGGAGAAGGGGAGCCCGGCGGCGTCCTTCAGGTGACAGCAAGCCCCAGGGGGTGAGTCTGAGCGGGGTTCCTAGACCTGGCCCCACCGGGGTGACTCAGCGGGGGGTTCCTGTTGGGGTGTGCCGGTTATACCGGCGTGAGCCAGCGGGGCTCCGGAGGCACAGCAAGGCCGAATGCTGTGCCCGGCTCCGGGTCCCACAGGCCCTGGGTGGGGCCAGCAGGCCCGTGGGGCCGCTGCGGGTGACAGGGGCTCCGTAGGGACAAGCCGTCGGGGCTGCCCGACGCAGCCAGCCCGGTACCTGCTCTCGGCGAGCTCGGCCTCCCGCTCCTCCTGCAGCAGCTCCAGCTGCCGCTCCGCCGCCTCCGCCGCCATCGCCCCACCCGCCCGCGGCCCAGGGTCCCTTCCGCTTCCGAGTCACGGCACAGGGAGCACCGCGATGGCGGCCGCGGTCAGGCGGCGGGCGGCAGGTGGGACAGGCCAGGTCGGGTCGAGTCGAGTTTCCAGTGTAACCGGCCGGGCTTGGCCCCTCCGCGGGTCCAGCGAGCCCCCCCGGCCTCCCCGCGCCGGGCGGGTGCTCCAGCCTGTCCGGCTCCCGGGCCTGGTTTATCCGCGCCGCGGAGTTCTCCTGGGGCGGGAGGGGAAGCGGCCGCAGGGCTGGGCGGAGCGGCCCGGGACCGGTTCAGCCTTGGAGCCAGGAGAAGGCCCCGGGCAGGGGAGAAGAGCCGTTAATGGAGAGGAGAGCTGGGGGCTGGGGAGCGCGGCGGGGCCCTCATCAGCCTGCCCCTTGCCCGGGCTAGAGCTGGCCGGGCTGAGGGTTCGGTGGCCCTGCCTGCACGTTTGGCGTTGCTCTCTGGGCCCGGTGGTGTGGCCTCGGTGAGCCTCGGCCGGTGAGGTTCTGGAGAGTGCTTTGAAGAGGTTCTTCCCAGTCCCTGGTGGAGGCTCTGCCTGGCTGGGTGGTGGGAAGGATGACGTACCCACACAGAAGCTGCACATGGCTGGTCTTTTAGCTAGCAAATTGTTCCAGAAAGCGTGTGGTTATCCCTGAGGTGTGTTTCCTGAGGTATGTTTCACCTGAGGTGTGTTTCTAGGTTGTCGTCTCTCAGCTAATTAGCAGCTAATTAATTTGAAAGAGGCTGAAGCCACCCTAAAGTGTAATTTCAGTTGCAGTAGACCACTCGTGCATCAGACTGCTAATGCAGCCTCGCTATTCTGGTAACAGGTTAGCCAGTGTAGATGTAGCTCTGGAAGGTGCAAATAGATTTTCCAAATTGCTGTGTCCCGCTGCTGTTACTTGTTTTGCTGTGTAGCCCCTCCATTCCTCTTGCCTGGAAGAGGTGCATCTGAGACGGTGAAATCCGAGGCAGGAGTGGTAGACCTGGATCTGCTGAACCTGCCCCGCTCTTCTGGTTCCCTGTGTTTCACTTAGCATCACGGTGTCAGCTTGGGAGCTACGTCGGCAACATTCCATGTCTTCCTTCCCATTTTTCTGGGTGGAAACCTTGTAAGGCTTAGTAGAATGAGCTGAGAGTCACCAGGTAGATGTGCAGTGGCTCCCCTCTCCTTTTGGGGGGACCCACAGAGCTAGAAAGGAGTCTTCAAGCAGCATCGGTTATGCTTAGAGTTGTAAGAGTGCACTACAACATCCTTCCGCTGCTTGGCCGTCCCCTCTGCCTTTCAGCCATGTTGTTCGTGGGATGCACCGAGTTTATTTGCATTAAATTGCTGTGTCTAGCTGGGAGCATCGCTTAAAATAAGGGTGTTTGCAGTGGGAGATGTTTCCTGTGCTCTTTGTAACGCTGTGCACAACCGGTGGGCGCCTTCTCATGGTGTGTGTCTTCTTGTGCTTCCCCCTCTGTCTTTGCCAGTCGTGACAAAGCTTTGGCAGGTGGAAAAACGGAACCACGAAGCCGACCAGTGCCATGGCACTTCAGCCTTGCTGTAATGACACCTCACCAGGGACTAGAAGCCCAGCAGTTGCTGCTTATTTTTAATTCTTTCTCCCTCTATCTCTTTTAGCCTTCTTGCTGTCACCTGTGGTTCGGCACCAGAGTTCTCAGAGCACGTCGCTGCAGCAAGGGTAATGTGAAATGACTTTCTGCTTTGCTTTCTGCCCCTTGAAATGCCTTAGCAGGGGTAGGGAGGGCGGCTCATTCCTCCTGTGGAAAGGAGCATCTCTGACCCCTTTGCCAATCTGTCGCTTCCCAGTGTTGCCAGAAGGATGCTTCTGATTTCTGCAATAGGCAGCCGAGTCTGGAGATGGGTAATTCAGCAAGTTTGTTGATGACACCAAGCTGGGTGGTGAGGTTAATGTGCTAGAGGGATAGGATGCTATTCAGAGGGACCTGAAATGGCTGGAGAAGTGGGCCCAGGGGAACCTCATGGGGTTCAACCAAGCCAAGTACAGGGTCCTGCACTGGAGTTGGGACAATCCCCATTATCCATACGAGTTAGGAGATGATGTGCTGCAAAGCAGCCATGAGGAAAAGGACTTGGGGGTGATGGTGGATGAGAAGCTGGACATGAGCCACCAATTCTGCCCCTCTGCTCTGCTCTGGTAAGACTTCACCTGGAGTGCTGTGTCCAGCTCTGGAGCCCTCAGTACAAGAGGACATGGACCAGTTGGAGTGTGTCCAGAGGAGGCCATGAGGATGATCTGAGAGCTGGAGCACCTCTCCTGTGAAGCCAGGCTGACATAGTTGGGTTGTTCAGCCTGGAGAAGAGAAGGCTCCAGGGGGACCTTATGGTGGCCTTCTAGTCCCTGAAAGGTGCCAGTAAGAAAGCACCTTAGGTTTAAACTAGAAAAGGTGAGATTTAGGTTGGATATTAGGAAAAAGTTCTTCACTGTGAGGGTGGTGGATCACTGGCACGGGCTGCCCAGAGGGGTGGTGGAGGCCCCATCCCTGGAGACATTCAGGATCAGGCTTGACAGGGCTCTGGGTGACCTGATATAGTGAAGATGTCCCTGTCACTGCAAGGGTGGGACTGGATTGTTTTAAAGGTCTCTGCCAACCCAACACAGTCTGGGATTCAATGATTCTGTAATTAGATTCTCCACTGAGAAAAGAGCCGTGGTGTGGGCTCAGCCCATAGTAAACAGCAGAGAAGCCACTCGAGTCAGGATGTTGCACACTCCTCAAGTGCTGAAGGGGCTTCAGCTGACCCCATACCTCCTGGGCTGGACCCCCAGCATAGGTACAGGCAGTCTGCTCCTCAGCAAGGTCTGTAGGTCTGTCTTTGCTCTCTGATAGACACGAACTGCTGTCTTCATAAAATGTGACTGACAGCCCAAGAGCTGCAGGACACGGGCTGGGGAACCACAGGCTTCATCTGCAGCTGGGGGCACAGTTTGGGTCTCTGCCTCTGTGGCACAGCACCCAACGTTCTCACTAGACCCGGACAGCCTTGGTGCTTGGGGTTACAGGCTTGCTTGCCAGCGCTTGAAGCTTCTGTGAAATTAAAGCCCTTGGAGAGGTGTTGCTGGGCACTACAGAGTGAACTGCTTGATCCTGGCTGCTGCTGTGTTTGTTTTGCTGCCTTTCATTAGCATCTCATGTTTCTTCCTGAATATTTTATGGGGTTTGTGCATCCTGTGTTACTTATGGAACATGTGGATCTTGGAGCACGGGAGATTTTGAACTTCCCATTTGAGATGGAGACGGTACTGACCCAGCAGTGCCCTTCTCCTCAGATTCCAGAAACAGATCCAGGGGGAATCTCCCTTTTCTTGGTCTTAAGATTGTCTTTGTGGTATTGTAGATTCCTGCCTAACAAGGAATCTGTTGCCTTTTGGACATGTGTCTCTGAGTAAAGGCATCTGGCTCATCTTGGGATGCTCTCTTAATGCTGCAGGATGGATTCGAGCCTCCTTTCCCTGCCCCCTGAGGTGTGTGAGGTGAGCAGTGTGTGTGTGTACGTGCGTGTGTGTGTGAAGTCCTGCACCGATAGAGTGGTGCTCTCTCTCCAATTCTTTGGGAACAAATCAGAATTTTTTGTAACTGTCTCTTCTGTGGGGATGTAACCAGTGGCCTCTGCCCCTCCTTGTTGTTGCTTCTTGTCCCAGAGATCCTGAAAACTAGCTAATTACAAGCAAGTGCCATTTGCATTTTTTCTGCTCAGGCTCACGCTGAGTTTCATGTAGTGCTTCATTTTTGAATTAACACCCTGTGGCACATTTGAGCAGCGTAAATTGTTGCTCAGCTCTGATGTTTTGAACGAGGTTCTCATGATGTGGTGCTGAGAAGGGCAGCATGTGCTGAGTGTCTGGGGCTCGTGGCCATCAGGAGCTCGTTTGGTTTTTGAGGCAGAGAATCCCTCCCAGCAATGGACTTGGGAAGGGGAGAATCCACCTGGAAAGCTATTGGATGTGTTGCTGGCTGCTGTCCTGCTTCATCAGCCTTTGCCTGCTTGCCCGCAGCACGTTCATTGAGCTGAAGGGGCCATGTCTTGAGCCAGCCACGTTTTCAGCAGGTGTGAGAACAGCATTGCAGCACAGAAAGTAGCACAGGTTTCGGGTATAGTGTCTGCACAGCCTTTGTCATTCAGGCGCTGGTGCGTTTTGAGCTGTGATTGCTCCTGCGACTGTATCTGTGCTGAGGGATCCTGAAGGGACGTGTCTGTGATGTGCAGGAGACCCCTGGGTCCTGAAAGAGGAGAGGCTCTTGTCTCAGCTGCAGGGTGTTTGAGGACAGACGTTATGAGGGCGAGTCTCTGTCGCAAAGGTGGAAGCTGCCCTTGAGGAAGAAGGAGGATTTAATTTGCACCTTTTAGCAAAAAGACTTGGTGCTCAGAGTCATGGTGAGGAATGATGCTTGCGCTTGGCTGGACTGGCGCGGGACGGCACACATGAGAAACAAACCCAGATGTCATGTGGGATGCCTCCAGTCCCTCCCCAGCCAGGCAGTGCTGACTGTGGGCAGAGACAGTAATGGCCCAGGAGAGGCTTTTGGGCCAAATGCTCCTCTAGCGAGCTCCGAAATCGCGCTGGGGGTGGGAGAGGCCGTTATTATTGCCATTTAGGGAATGCAGCTGTAAGTGACAAAAGCAGAGAAGCCTTGGAATTCTCCTGTAAAGAACCCAGCTGTGGTCTTAAGGCCCTCTCTAAACTATCTATTTAACAGAAAAGAGCTTCAAAAAGTAGAGGGGAAAAAGGATGCGTGTGAGTCATTCCCGTGTAGCGCTTGAGGCTTATTTAAGAACGCTCATTAGCCCTTCTTCCCCATCAAAGATTTGCTGCCTCCTCCCGGATGCTGCCCGCTGTCGGATAACAGTGGGGCTTTGTACATGGTGCTGAAGGCAAGTGAGAAGCGTCAGTGGGCTCAGCTCAGGTGTGGTGGAGGTAACCTGAGTTTATACCTAGAGAAGCCGAACAAGAGCCTTTCCTCTAAAACTTAGGTGCAAGCAAAGCTCGAGGTAGGTCTGTTTCCTTTGGAGCCAGTGACAAATATCCAGTCCATAAAAAACAAGGCACTGGAAAGTCACCAGTGGTTACTGAGCTTGATCAGCATTAGCACATCCAGCTGCAGATCTCAGCGTCAGGAGCAATTGATAACCTACCCTGGGTGAATTTTCAGTTAACTCTCAGTCTGTTTCTTGGTTTCAAACATTCTGAAGGTAAAAAAAAAAAAAAATTTCCACGTCCCTGTATTGAATTTTACGTGAGGATGGGAGGAAAGCAAATCACCCAGTGAGATACTTATCCCTTTTTCTTAAAGCTTGCTGCAGGATGTGGTGGACCTAAACAACATTAAGCCCTGACTGTGTTTGGTAGAGTATTTGCAGGCTAACTTCAGAAATAAGACCAGGTGTTTTCTGGGTGTTTTTGAACAGCCTTGTGACATGGGCTACAGTACTTCTGCAGCATTTCTTGTCCTACTGGAGGGCTTTTGCCATGCCTACCACCCTCTGTCTGTAATGGACCGGAAGGGCAAAGCTCACCTTGCTCGCGAGCCACTACAAAGTGAACTGTAGTCGGTGGGAAATTGCCTTCTGGCCCAAGTGGGGTTTAGATTGAGTCTTTCGTACTGACAGATCATTATGTCTCCTCCACAACTTCTGCTCCCTGAGCAGAAAACCACTTTCCACTCCATCTCCAGCTTGTTTTACCTTTTCTCCTCTCTCCATTCTTTACATCTCTTGATGGTGCCTGCGTGCCACAAGTAAACCTTACCTTTTCATTCACAGACTTGTTGCCAAAACGTCTCTGACTTCTCCCCCATGGCCTGAAGTGAAGCTTCCAGACCCAGTGGAAGAAGCGAAGCATCATGCAGGTAAAGGTCTCAAGTCTCCAAGTGAAGACCAGCACTCGGGTATTGCCCTGAGTGGCCTGATTGAGCATAAATGTCTTCAGTGATGGGAGCCAGTTTTTGCTCTTGGCACTTTTGTCTCATTTCTTGCATGTGCCAGTGCCTCTAGACTTTGGCTCCAGCTGCTGGTATTGGAGATTTGGATAGAATATGAGGTCTCCTTAGTTTACAACAGCTTGACCTTATCACCACCTACAAGTACCTGACAGGAGGGTGCAGAGAGGTGGGCCATGGTCTCTTCAGCCATATGACAGGAGATGGGACAAGGGGAGATGGCTTCAAGCTGTGCCAGGGCAGGGTCAGATCAGATGTTAGGGAAAAGTTCTTCCCTGAAAGAGTTGTCAGGGCCTGGAACAGGCTGCCCAGGGAGGGGGCTGAGTCACCTTCCCCAGGTGTGTTTAAAAAAAGGGTAGATGAGGTACTTAGGGATATGGTTTAGCATAGGACAGGAACAGTTGGACTTGATGATCTTAAAGGTCTTTTCCAACCTTGTGACTCTGTAACACTCCTGGAGGAATCTTGGCTGATTGGTGTTGCTTTCTTAAAGCATGAAACAAGCCTGTTGGAGAGGAGAAAACAATTATTTTTCTTATAATGGAGCAATTGAAAAGCCAAAGCCAGCATAAGCAGTTGGATGGTGGGCACATCAGAGAGCTGGTGTATTTTAGCTCATGAACCACAACATGAGAGCCAGCATAAGCAGGTGGATGGTGGGCACATGACAGAGCTGCAGAGGTGTGACATAAGGCAAGGAGTGGCTGGGAAGTAATGTAATGTCAGTGAACACATTCCTGTCCCCACATGTAGTCAGGACTGTTGAATGCAGGCAGTGGTGTTCCCAAAAGGAGCACATGGGCTGTGCAGTGGTTGGCCTTTAAGGAGAGCACTGAACTGTAGCTGTTCAACCATCCTCCTTGCTTAGCCTGGCTAGAACATGTCAGGCTTCTGTCTGTCACCAGACCCAGGGTCCACTGGCAGGGGGATGTGAACATCACGTGCAGAGAAGTGGCTTGCGTCTCTCTTCACGTTGGCCAGGTGTGGCCATCGCCATCCAGACCCTGGTAGGGATGGCAGCAGGGACCAGCCCACAGGGTGCTTCCTAGAACTCAGCAGCAACGAGCTCCAGTTCTCTTACGGTTAGTGGCGACCAGCAGTTGTGTGCTTCACGCAGGCAGCAAGCTCCTCGCTGACAGGCCGTCTTGTGGCATTAGGCTCTGGGACATCTGAGAAGGGCACCTGACTGCTCTGCTTTGGGGGAGAGAGGTGAGCTGTGTCCACCTTTTGCAGACAGTCCCCTGTTCCCTGCCTGAAGTGTGTAATAATGGTGCAAGCGATGAGCTGTGGAGAGAGACCATCAGGTCTCTGGCTGTGCTTCACGCTGCTTCTTACCTCCTTTGCGCTCCTGGGATTGCTGAAGTGACAGATGAGTGTTCTGTCCCTGAGCATGATTTGACCCAGTGGTGAACCATAGAGTGCTGGTGTGATTTGCTGAAGCCCTGTGGTGAGCAGCGTCCCATGTTCCCTGCTTGATTCCCATGGGATCCTTGGGCTGCTGTGCTTTCCGTGCCTTCTAACCTCCTGCTGTTTATGAGCTTGCATCATTATCTCCTGGCTGTGCTTATCCAAAGCAAACAACAGCAACAGCATTTGAGTTCTGCCTTCTATTTTCCTGCTGGCTGTAGAAACAGCCTTGGATATTTCAGGAAGGCTTGCGCCGCGTGGTGCTGAGATATGAGCCATGCTGCAATCAAACGGTGCTGTTACTTGATGTTTCCTGTCACTAGAGCTGTTTGGAGTAGTTACCAACAACTTCAGAGCCCGAGTACAGTGAAGGAAAAGTACCTGGTTTGGTTACAAAAAGATGAGAAAGCCTGGGTACAGAGGTGAAATTTGACAAGGAAATTACCCTGGTTAGAGCGTGACTGTGTGGTTTTCGTTAAGAGAAAGCTGTAAACCAGCATTTTGAAGCTTTGCTTTTGAAATGTTTGCCACAGGACTAGTGACGTTACCTCCATCAGCAGTTCAGAGCTGGGAGAAATTCATTGTTCCTGTTGTGCTGTTGAGGGCATAACAAAGAGAAGGGGCATGTGGGGTTTTTTTCTCTGGGCTTTTTGTAGTGGGTCACTGTGAAAAGAGCATACAGGGGATTTTTTTCTTCTGGGGCAGTAGTACAGAGAAGCTAAACTTCTTACCCCTACATTAGGAGTTTGCATCTGCTGGGTTGAAACTGGGAGGCTTTCAGAGTGTTCCTGTGAGGGCTGGGTTTGGTTTGACTGGCTGCTGAGTTCTTCTCTGTCCCAAATGGATGTTGCTTTCTTTACATTCCAAGAGAATACGATTCGGGCACTTTTGAGGACAATGAAGAAAATCTATTTTTGCAGTTATAGCGAAGTTTCTCTTTTCCTGAACAGCTCAGGAGGGTGCTGTGTGGCAGAGGAATGACACTCATTAAGCAGTGCCTTCTGATGTTCCCATGAAAATTGGGTTTGGCGTCACTGCTCGGGAAGCTGGTCACAGCAAACTGAGTTTGTTTGTGTGCAGGACCTCGTCCCTGGGGCTGCTCCTGGCAACTGCTCTGCGGGCATGTGTGCATGGGAAGAGTTTCTGGAAAAGAGTGAGGAAAAGTCTCTTCCCTTTGCTGAAGGTACAGGTTCTCAAGACAGGCTTTGTTAGTATGCTGGAGCCCTTTTCCCCCATGTGCTTTGCCAAACTCCCTGATGTTCCTGTGTGCCTTACACTGGAATGGGAGCCCTGGGCTTTCTGATCTCACTTGGAGACTGAGAGCAGTTCCCCCCTGCAGTGTAGGAGGTGTGATGAGTGCTGTTCTCTGGAGTGTTTCATAACTGAATGCGGCACCTTTTACAAGGCCTGAGAAACAGGCTGAGAAGTCAAGTCTTTGATCAGCTGCCCTGTATCTGTGTTACGTGTTTACTTTTGCAGCGTTGCAAGCAAATGAAATACAAAGAAGTCATTAAGTTTATGACAGGCCGGCTCATGTCCTGTAGGAAACAACATTGTTGTTGGTCCTTGCTTAAAGATTCTCAGAAAAGAAGGTTGGGTGGGAGACGGGTGTGGCTGAATTGGTTTTGGACAGCTCTTCACTCCTTGCTGGGCTTCCTACGCTGATTCCTTCCCTGTTTGCCAACAGAAGTGGTACAGAAGGTGAACAACATGATTGCAACAGGGCAGTATGGAAGGCTCTTTGCTGTGGTCCACTTTGCCAGCAAGCAGTGGAAGATAACCAGTGAAGACTTGATTATGATGGACAATGTACTGGAGGCTGAATGTGGAGACCGAATCCGGATGGAAAAGGTGATGTGCTGTCCTTCCACAGTGCCTGTGATGCCCTGGTGTCTGTGGGGCTGGAGAAAATTGTGAGCAAAACCTGTAACCAGTTTTAAAAATGAGTCCAGAAGAGCTCCGGTCGCATCTCCCACCCTCACCCCAGCTATTTGCTTTGCCTTCGTTCTGTTCCAATTTCAGTTACTCTGTCAGTGCTGTTACCGTGATTTCTGTGGAGCAGTGTTGGACTGGGTCGTGCCAGGCTCTGTTAGGAGCCTGATTTGTGTTGTACTGACTTCATCCATAAAAAGAAAATCACAGTTGTTGTTTCTAGAGGTGGCAACTAAAGGCTGTGTTTACCTTGAGACTCCAACACCCAAAGTATTGTGTGCTCCCAGAGGGACTGTCACTGCTCAGGGCTTTGCCAAGATCCTTATCACACCCAGTGTGTTGGGTGGAGGGAGGGGGATGGTGCCCGTAGGGGAGAACTGCCAGGATGCAATGCACTATCTTTAGCCGTAGCCTTGGTTAACTAGTAGAGGCTAGTTAATCTGAATCTTAAAGGAAGGATTATGGAAGGGAATCTCTTGGCTTAATCTGAACCAAGCAAGCAGTTAAGGAGATCCGGGCAGTTGTTCTTATCCGTGGCCTTGAAACCCAGTTTGGAGGCAGGGTTTCAGGCAGGCTGTCCCCTGCATGCTGGTACGCAGCAGAGGAGTGGTTTGCATGGAGTAGCCAGCTAGGAATGCAAAGGTCTGGGTGGGAGTGAAGAAGTTGAAAAGCTTGCCTAACCACCATAACCCTCTGGGATTTAACTGGCAAGTTTCTGTCTGAAGCCAAGATCTGAATGTCTCATGGCCCTTTTAGCTGCTGCCTCACAACCTGTGTGGGGAAGGAGGTGGTCCATTAGAAACGCTGCCTCCTCTTGCCATCACTTCGCTTGGTCCTGTCTGGGCCATCAGACAGACGAGCGGGCGCAACGCCCTGAAACAAGATGTGTGTCCCTGGGGTGGCAAGATTCCCCCTGTGATGTTCATTCCTTTTTTGCCTGTTTTGCAGCCTCATGGAGGAGAACGAGGCATGTGTTTACTGGGATACACGGGATTGCTATAAAACCCCAGTGGTTTTAGGAGCTGCCATTCATTCAGATCCCACACAAGGCACATTATTCTTCTTTCCCCTGTTGCTTTTCATATCTTTTATAACTGTTGGTGAGCCAGAACAGAAAGGTTCAGTGTGTTCTGATCAGTGTGGAAGATACTTCTAAAGTATGTCTTCTTGGGATAAGCTCTCCTGGCAGTCTGTCTGCTTAATGAACAGTGTCAGGGTTGGGATGTGTAAAGACCTATTTTTAAGCAGTTTTACTCCTTTACTTTGACTGTAGAATTTGGAAGATGTCATTTGCGTTTCTGTTGGGACAATGAGCCAGTGACACATGCCTGATTTATTTTCCCTAGGTTTTGCTGGTTGGTGCTGATGACTTCACGCTTATTGGAAGGCCGCTTCTGGGGTAAGAGGCAAAATTATCGAGTACAATTCTTGTCATTAATTCTAGCTCCAGAGCTCCTACAGTCCCTGAAACTGGAGAGAAACCTGGGTCTGTCAGCACTAGGTCATTTCCCAACCTCATGACTTTTGAAAGAATAGTCAGTAAAATGAGCTTGTCGGCCTCTGCCAACTCTGATGTTACCCCAGGCCAGGACAGAGCAGTAGTTCCCATTTCTAACGCAGTGGTCCACTTCACCTCTGTTGGGCTGGAGCTTTTTCTCATGGTATAAGCCTTGCGCAAGCTAATAGTAAATCTTGCTCTTCCGATGTCTTAACTCCCTTACCCCAATTTCAGAGATCAATCATCCTCTTGGAATAACCCATAAATCCTTTCCCATCCCTTGATTTGGCTTAGGGTTTTAAACCCATTCTCTTTTGCCCTTGTCTTAACCCAGCAGGCCTTAGCCTAAATTTTAAGAGTCCCTAACTTTCCCTTCCTCCTGGTCACGCAGTCCCACGGTCACTGAAGTGGGGAGGAGGCGTTCAGCCCCTTGGCACCACCTCCATCCCTGTGCCGTAGGACTTGCCCTTGCAGAGCACCTGGTTCTTCAGCCTTTTCTGTACCCAAAGGAAATGGTGTCTGGACCAGGTTTTATTGCTCAACTCTTGCAGCACTGGCCAAGAGCAAAGTCATGAACTGCCATTTTCCCCAGGACAGGAGGTTTTAGTGGCAAAGATCAACTCAAGATGAGGTGGGTTGCAAGTGCTGTAGGTATCTGGCAGCTAAACCACTTAGGTTAGCCTGAACTGGAGCACCCTTAGCAGAGGCTGCTCAGGTAAGGAGGAACTTGCACATCTGAGAATTATTTCTTGGTGGCTTGTGTAGCTTCAGGTCAGAAACAACACGTGGTTTCAGACTGGTGTCACTTCCATGGTACCAGGGAGTTGTAACAGGCTTGTGGGGTTGATGAAAGGCTTCAGTCGCGCTGGTGGTAACTGCCTTGGTTCCCTGTGTGGGACAGCAGGGCTTGCGGGCTGCCGGTCCTTTTAACAGGACTGTGAAGGGACCTGCCATAGCACATCTATGGGTGTCTGAATCATGGCCAGATACTGCACTTGTGGAAGATCTTAGGAAGAGGAATCTCGTTATCAGGACTAGGAATGGCATCTTGAAGAAATCCCAAGAGCCCCCGTTCTGCAGAGGGCGACGCCATGTTAGGCAGCTTAGGACACCATGGACCAGTGGTCCTGGCAGCTCTCAGTTTGTGTGCTGGAGTTGGCATGTGGCCCGAGACCCAGAACCTCTGGGACAGGAAGAAAACCATCTGTCTGGGCCCTGTAAGCACTCAAAGTGTGCCAAAAACCTTGCCAGCTCAAACAGCATTTCTGCTGGTGTTCGCCTCAACTCCAGCAGCTTTGGGAGAGCAGGAGGTGACTGACCAAACAGGCGGAATGAAAGGCTGGTAGGGAAGGTGCCATCCTCCCGGTGAGCTGTAGAGAAGCTTCTCTGGTGCCCCTCCGGTAATGTAGACCACTGTTCCTTCATGTAGTTTCCCAGTTGTGCCTAAACCACAGACCTTTTGGAGGGGAGATAAGAGCTGGGATGCAAACAAGGGGGTTCTGGTTTTCTACAGTTTTAAAAATAAACCCATCCGTGAGTGCTTGCAGCAGTCCCTGCGTAAGATGGTTCATTACAGCTGAACTCCCTGTTCAGACTCGGAGGCGGGTAGGAATTTGTCCTGGTTTGGACAGATGGTCATGTTTTAATTTTCTGGAGCAGTCGGATGCCTCCCAAGATGACACTGCTCTGAAGCCTTAAAAAACAACAGCACAACAAAACAGATCTGTGTGGCAGAGGCTATTCTGGGAACTTGTAGCTGGCTTCTGCTCTGGAATCTGTTGGGTTTTGTGTTTGTGCAAGTAACTTGCTGTCTGGTGGATTGGCACCAGGGTCAGGCAGTATGTGGTTGTACTTCGTTGAGCTGGATAAGACCAAAATTGTTGGGCACTGTGAAATCTGTGGTGAGAAGTGAGTCTAGCCTTGGGCAAGTTTGCATTTCAGGCCATCAGTTAAGTGCCCTGAGCTATTTTAAACCTGAGTGAAATGGACAGTGCTTCTGTTGGAAAGTTTAGATTATTTCTAGACAAAGTCCAGCTGAGGGGGAATTTTTCCCTCCAGATGAACCCTGTTTTTTCTCCTGCTACCTGCCCCTTTCTGCAGTGGCAATGACAAAGGGCCTTGGACCTGTTCTTCTCCTGGCCAGCCAGGCTGGGACTCAGTTACTTTCTGCAGGGAGCAAGCGAGCTTGTCAGCAGAAATTATTACTTCGAAGAGTTACAATCCTTTGGGGTTGTGGGTTGTGGGCTTTCAGCCCAACTTAGATCTATGAGATTTCAGTGTGAATTTCTCTCGCCTCCTGCAAAAATCTGATAGCTGTGTTTTGTCACAAACCATTTCACTGCTGAAAGCAGCCAGGCTGACTGTGTCGGGCTCTGGGAAACGTGTGACCCCCTTCTTATTTTTATGGACATTCCAGTCATACCTAAAACACTTGATGAAGGGGTTTTTTTTTTCTTTTTCTTTTTTAAAATTTTTTCCTCTTGAACTCTATTTTGCTGAGAACTTTTCTGGTTATGTACACTTCACTAGCAAGTTGGTTTCTTTCTGCTGTGCTTCAGCCTTTCAACCATCAGGTCCCACTGCTTTGTCTGGCAGAGAAGGGCTCCCTGGAGCCCCTTAGCCTTGAACTTTGACTTGCAGAGTGAAGCCATGCTTGGTTATTCCACTGCCTCAACAGCCCCCTGAAAGATTTGCTTGAAAGCATGTCAACACCTACGAGTGATGGAGTGGATGCTTCTCCCTTTGGCTGGGTGTTGCCCGAGGCCTGGCACAGCCAGTGCAGTCCTGTGGCGAGAGCCGTATCAGGGCTGGCTTGGCTGTGCTACAGCAAACCCTGGCTTCTGAGAGCAGCATAGAGGTTTTGGTGACTGGGTTGCTTTATCTGGCCTGGCTGCTGTCCAGTCTTCCCATGTGATGGCTATCAGTGACTTTCTGATGTGTCTTTACAGCCCGAGCCTGTGCAAAGGCAGCAGGAGCAGAGCTCTGTCTGCCTTCAGCGGGCAGGAATCAGACCTGGAAAGCATAACTCCCTGATGATAGTGGTAAAACGCAGCCAGCCCCTGGAGAACAGCTCATTCCTTGGTTTCTTTCCTAGCGCTGTGTAGCTCAGCCATGCTGTGGGTCCCGTCACTGGGCTGAGTCTGGAGAACATCTTTAGTGGGGATGTCAGGGTCACTCAGTGGTCTCTTCAAATCCCCGTTCTTTGACGTCTGTTTTCTTCTGGGCTAGGCACTAACTGCGGATATATCCATTTTCTCCTCTGTCTGTCTTTTCCCTCCTCTCTCAAGGGTTCAATCTCCGCTGTATGTTACACCCCGCAGGGTACATGTTAGGAGAGATGGGAAATGTCTCCAAGCCTTCGGCCTCCCAGTGACCTTGCTGGAACCGGCTGGATGGGCTTCCCCCCTCCACTCCCCATGAGTGCTGAGAGAGTCCTTTGTCAAGAAAATGTTCTTTAAATGACTTCTGGCAGTGAAGTGAGCATGCTGATGAGTTTTTAATGGTATTCTGCAGTGATGCTGCATGAAAGAGTGTCTCTTCCTCCTCCGTTGTGGCTCTTGATTAAAACCACGCTTTCCAAAGCATTCGTCTGGCTCTCGTCTGGCGGCACTTATCTTCCTGGAGAGGAGGAGTTGTGCAGATAGGTAGCTGGTCCTCCGGCGCATGCTTCAGACTGCTTTGTTTTCCAGCTCTGGTGTTTGTCAAGTAGCAGCTAGAGATCCCAGCACACTTTTTCTAACTTCAGTGGGACTTCTTCTCCCAGAGCCCCACAGAATCCCTGGGTGGGCAGGATGTGTGTTTATGCGTGTCGGTAAGGTAATGTGGAGGGAGGAATTGTGCCATGATTTTACTCAGCTGTGAACAAAGCGTGGGCCATATTCTTGTCTCTGTCCTGGGGGAGGAAGGATGTTTACTTGCTGAGAATTTCCATGTGTAGAAATGAGATCTAGAAATAATTTGAATCTGAGTGGTCTCACTACTCAAGCTGAGCTCCCCCAGCTGCGTGGTGGGCAGCAGTCTTGAAATCCTCATCGAGTGCCCCATCTTCCCTTCCAATTTGGGGTAAACAAACAGGACAAACCAAGAGTGGGAGGCAGAAGAGGCACGTGGGAAGAGAAGTGACTTGCTCCAGCAGCCCGCTAGCTGTGCTTCCTGCTAGAAACAGTGGGCCAAACCTCTTTTCCTGAGCCCTTGCCAGGACTTCCCTAGGTGAGCTAGGGGAGAAGACTTCCTTCCAGCTGTCCCTGGTGCTTTAAGGAGGAAGGACCTCTGCATTGACCGGCATGCCACAGGAGAAGGGGCCACAGTGTGTTTAACCTGTACTGTAAGCAAAGGTAGTTCATATGAGATCATGTGAATGTGCCTTGCTGTAATCATACAAGTTCCTGCAGGTTGGTTGTACTCCTGCCTCCTAATCTGTTTCTGATCTTATCCCACGTGTGACAGAGAGGTGCTGCCCTGCCAAGTGTCACACCACTTGGCTCAACTACATACTGCACCTTCAGGGCTTCGGTTTCCAGCTGCAAAGCCAACAGCCTGACAGATTTCCCTCCTTCCATGGGGACTTTGTCATTCCTGTAGCTCTGGACTCTGTAAGGCAGGAGCTGTTACCCGTGTGTCCCTTTTCCCCACAAACCTGCTCACCAAGGGGAGGAGAATGTAAACAATTAAAAAGTGATACTTTGAAATTGTGTTTTTAAGGAAAGAACTCGTTCGGGTGGAGGCCACTGTGATTGAGAAGACGGAGTCGTGGCCAAAGATTAACATGCGCTTTTGGAAGAGGCACAACTATCAAAGGAAGAAAAGTAAGATGATAAGTGTGCAGAGCTTCCTCCCCTGATGGTTGTTTGCTGGATCCAGGAGGGGCATATTGTGATGCAGGGGTGGAAGGAGGCTCATTCACTGTCTCCCCAGCACCTCTCTCCCAGCACAGCACCTCTCTCCCAGCCCACTGCCTGCTGTATTCAGAGCCCGGTGACTTACTACTCCCTTGTCCCAGCACCTTTGTTACGTAGCCTTCCAAAAAATCTCACTGAAAATATTCCCTGGGCCGAAAAGTGAGCTGCTTCTCTTTCCAAACCCTTTGCAGTCGGATGTGTGATCACAGGTATTAACAAGCCTTGCTGGTGCCCCGTGGCAGGTGTTGCAATTATCAAATGACAGCCCCATCTCCGGTCTGACTGAGACACATGACCAGTGAGCATTTTTTTGTGGCCTGGATGCTAAAACCTTGCCCAGCCCGATGCAATCCTATGGGAACACTGCCTGGGTGTTGTGTCTATGTGTCATGGTTCCGGATGGATCCAGGACACCGTGCCACACCGATAGTGCACGGCTGTCCTGCCAGTGCGGCAGCATCTGCCCACACACCCTTCCTGAAACCGTCACGCCTTGGCGTGCCTTGTGCTCATGTAGTGAAGCCAGCAGGAGCCTTCCAGAGGTACGCAAGAGTTCTGTGCCAACAGCTGATCTTTCTTTTCATTTTTTCATTCTTTTTCAGTCATCGTGAACCCACAGACCGTCCTCCGGATAAACACCATAGAAATTTTCCCCTGTTTGTCATGACTGATTGATTGGGGGCTGCGTGGCTGAGCTCTGTTATTGCTTTAGGCAATTACAGAAATAAAACTGCCTTGTCACTGGAAAGTTCTGGACTTCTTACTCTTGCCAGAAATGGAAAATCTGTATGTACTTTCTGTTGTAAAGAAACAAAATTAACTATTTTTTAAACTATTCTTTCTGCCTTGATGGTGTTTCTTTGTCAGGAGTTCTGAACAACGCAGGTCCTGTTGCCATCTGGGGCTCCCTCTCTGCCTGCACCTCTCTGTGCTCATGAATTCAGGCTCTCGCCTGTGCCTTGAAAACACCTGGGGCTTCTCCAGGCGTGGAAGAGAGGGGCTGTCTGGTCTTGGGGTGAGACTCTCAGCCTGGATGGCAGAATCTGTGTCTGTAACTGGTCGGGGAAGAGCCTGTTGCTGTGCTGAGCTATCTGTGTCCTCGCAAGGTTCCTGAGTGCGTGCCGAGAGGTGTGGGGTGAACCGATGGCCCTGTGGAAGCACTGAGCGAAGGGATGAGGTGCTTTTTAAACCCTGTGAAGTGTAATGTTGCCGCCCGCCCTTTTCTTCTCCTGACAAAAGCCCTGCTGCTCTCTTCATTGATGTAATTCCTGGCATTGTAGGGCTTCAGGGAGCATTCTGGGGTACAGACCCACAGCCGGTGCGGGGCTGAAGAGGGCAGTGAAACAAAGGGCATGACCCCAGATCTGCTTCCAGATCGTGCAAAGTGGTGAAAAATCCTTCTTGAAGAGTAGCAACAGGAGGTGGAGCTGGGAAATTGCCCTCTTAGAGGTGAGCAGAGACTGTTGCACAGCAATGAGCTGTCTGTGTGTGTAGTACTGTTAAAATCGTGATGTCGGTGGCTCAGGAGTCATTTCATGCCTGTTTCACAGATCTCGTGCTTGACCTACTGAGAGTATTTTCATGTCTGCATCTCAGTGTTTTCTCTCTCTGCTTTGCAAGTCGAGCACCGGTGCTGAGCAGCACGTGGAAGGCCAGATTCAGCCTATTCAGCTCTGGGCTGCGTGTGTTTGGACTGTAATAACAATGAGGACAAGTTCCCTAGCACTGTCAGCAGGCTCTGGGCGTAGCTATCGCATTCCCTGCAGCTACTGTGAAAGGGATGCGTGCTCACTGGGGCACTTTTCTGGGGAATGCCTTGCTTCAAATGAGTCGGGAGGAAAGTCGGTGTGTGGGTGTCCTTAACGCACCCTGTGAACCACTCATAGATGCAAGGTTCCTCCAGCCCTGTCCTGGGGGGAGTGCTGGCTTTGAATGTACCTGTAGCAGGGGCTTGTCCTGGCTGTCGAATCTCCTGAGTCTGTATAAACCTTCAGGAGACAGCCTGAGGTGCCATACATGGCAAGTGTGATGGCTTAGGCTGCATTTTCTTCTTAGCTGAGTTCAGCTGGAGCAAGATCCAGGTGTTCCTGGGTTAAGCGAGTTCTCGAGTCGCTGCAGCGATGGTCATCTGCAGAGGTTGACTCATCTCTTCCCCTTTGGCAGCATCTGGCACGAGCAGCCCCTGGGAGATGCTGTTACTTCTCTGCTGGCACTATAAGGAGTTTGCACACCTAGGCTTTACACAGCTGGTGGTAACGTGAAGGCGGGGACCTTTCTGCGTTCAGTTTTGATCCCCCAAGTCCCTGTTTCCATGCTTTTACACCTGGGGGGACCTCTCCTCCAAAGCTCATCTCCTGTCTCTGCGCTGGGACTGCAGAAAGCAGCAGCAGCGAGTCGCAGTATGCTGCGGGCTGGCACGAAGGCTGTCACAGCCACTGCCTTTCCATTACAGAGTGTTCCCAGTGCCTGGCAGAAGCAGCATTGCCAGCTGAAGCGGCTTTCCTGGGAGCCTCATGCTTCCTCTGTGTTTCTTTAGGCATGGGAGCGCTGGGGGTAAGAAACAGCGTGCACTCCTGGCTTCAGGGGGATGGAGGGGGAGGTCTCTGTCCTTCCAGTTAATGGAGAAACACTTGGAAGTAATGAGAGAGACTTCAGGGTTCAGAAAAGTGGAAGGAAGAGCCTGGCAAAGAAAAAGAAGAAGGGGCAGGTGTCTTGGGACGACTATAGGAATGTAGTGAGACCATGTAGGGAGAAAGTCAGAAGGGCTAAAGCTGAACTGGAACTCAGACTGGCCAGTTCTGTAAAAGATAATAAAAAGTCCTTCTATAGGTATATTAACAGTAAAAGGAGGGTCAAGGAGAATCTCCAGCCCTTATTGGATGCAGAGGGAACACTAGTGACAAGGGATGAGGACAAGGCTGAGGTCCTTAATTCCTTCTTTGCCTCACTCTTTAATAGTAAAGATGGATATTCCCTGAGTACTCATCCTCAGGAACTGGCTGACAGGGAGGGGAAGAATAACAAAGTTCCCATGGTTCAGGAGGAAATGATTAGCGACCTACTTGGCCAGTTAGACACCCACAAGTCAATGGGGCCAGATGGGATTCACCCGAGGGTGCTGAGAGAGCTGGCAGATGTGCTTGCCAAACCCCTTTCCATCATCTATCAGCAATCCTGGCAGACTGGGGAAGTTCCAGTCGACTGGAGGCTGGCAGATGTTACACCCATATACAAGAAGGGTCGGAAGGAGGATCCGGGGAACTACAGGCCTGTCAGTCTGACCTCAGTCCTGGGGAAGATCATGGAGAGGGTTATCTTGGGAGCTATCTTGCAGCACATGCATGATGGCCAGGGGATCAGGCCTAGCCAACATGGGTTTACAAAAGGTAGATCCTGTCAAACTAACCTGATCACCTTCCATGACAAGGTGACCCGCTTAATGGACGAGGGGAAGGCTGTGGATGTGGTCTACCTGGACTTTGGTAAAGCCTTTGATATGGTTTATCACAGCATTCTGACTTAGAAACTGGTTGCCACTGGCCTGGACAGGTGGACCCTCAGCTGGGTTAAAAACTGGCTGGATGGCCGGGCCCAAAGGGTGGTGGTGAATGGAACAAAATCCAGCTGGAGGCCAGTCACCAGTGGCATCCCCCAGGGCTCAGTCCTGGGTCCAGTCTTGGTCAATATCTTTATCAATGACCTTGATGAAGGGATTGAATGCTGCCTCAGTAAGTTTACAGATGACACTAAACTGGGAGGAAGTGCTGATCTGCCTGAGGGTAGGGAGGCTCTTCAGAGGGATCTGAACAGATTGGACAGATGGGCTGAGACCAACAGGATGAAGTTTAACAAGGCCAAGTGTAGAGTGCTGCACATGGGACATAACAACCCCATGCAGCACTACAGGCTTGGGGGAGACTGGCTGGAGAGCTGTCAGGCAGAGAAGGACCTGGGGGTGTTGGGTGACTGCAGGCTGAATATGAGTCAGCAGTGTGCCCAGGCAGCCAAGAAGGCCAATGACATCCTGGCTTGTATCAAAAACAGTGTGGCCAGTAGGTCTAGGGAAGTGCTTATGCCCCTGTACTCGGCATTGGTGAGGCCACACCTTGAGTACCGTGTCCAGTTCTGGGCTCCTCACCATAAGAAGGACATTGAGGTCCTGGAGCGAGTCCAGAGAAGGGCAACCAGGCTGGTGAAGGGGCTGGAGGGCAAATCCTATGAGGAACGGCTGAGGGAGCTGGGGCTGTTTAGCCTGGAGAAGAGGAGGCTGAGGGGAGACCTTATCACCACCTACAACTACCTGAAGGGAGGTTGTAGAGAGGTGGGCGATGGTCTTTTCAGCCAGGTGACAGGAGATAGGACAAGGGGGAATGGCATGAAGCTGTGCCAGGGCAGGTTTAGATTGGATATTAGAAAAAAATTTTTTACTGAAAGAGTTGTTGGGGCCTGGAACAGGCTGCCCAGGGAGGTGGTTGAGTCACCTCCCCTGGATGTGTTCAGAAAAAGGGTAGATGAGGTACTTAGGGGTATGGTTTAGCTTAGGATGGGATTGGTTGGACTTGATGATCTTCAAAGGTCTTTTCCAACCTTGTGATTCTGTGATAATTTGTAAAACTGGTGCCCCCCCTGCAAAAAGCCCTTAGAAATGTAATACTGGTCCAAGGGATGTACTACATGAAATGAGGGTGGCTTCACAGCATTTTGGGGGAGAAAAATGTAAGAAGGGAAAATCCGATCTCAGTAAGCCCTGGGGTTTGTTTTGAAAACTTTATATTATAAAAATTTGAGCAAAGTATTCAGACATTATGGAAATGGTGTGTTCAGAGTAAGTCAAAAGGGAGTCAGCTTTGACATTTTCTTCAGGGGAGAACGTTTTGGGGTCAGGGGTGTCACTTGTGATCCTCTTCCTGGCAGCTGAGTGGGGATTGGTAGCGTACGAGCAGAGATGTCTGGCCAAAGCAGGCTTTTTCCTTTCTTCTTTTTTTTTTTTCTCCTTCCCTAAGCCCTGACTCATGGTGGAAATTTCTGTTAGGACAACGCAGCTCGTTGGACAGCACGTCAGCTCGGGGTGGAATCCGAGTGATGCTTTGCCCAGAGCCTCTGCAGATGCAGCATCCACGTGGGTCAGATGAGAGCCAGGCCTGAGCTGCTATCAGCCCTCTGAAGCAGGACCATGGCGTTACTGTGCCCATCACCTCCCCTCAGAGCTGTTTGTGTAAATAGGGGTCCGCTGCCCGGGGGGTGTCGTAGTCATCAAAAAGGCCAAGGCTGTTCTGAGCCCTGCGACGGGACACAATGGTTGTGGCTGCTTGGACACAACGTCGGCAGCTTTGAGGTGCTTGGATTTGGGGTTTGCATCCCAGATGCCAAGGATGCGATGGAAGGGGGCACAGCCCACACCGGATATCCTGCTGCTTTCCGTGGTGAATCTCCAGAGCTCGCTCTGGGCGAGTTTTTAATTACCTACATGATGAGGCTCCTCTTCCCCCACCAGCCCCCTCCCCCTGGGAAGTTGTTCTGTGCCCTGAAATAAGCTTCACAAGCAAAGCCATTTCTCACAGCATGAAGGCTTCCCGTTGTGAGCATCCATTATGTGCACAGCCTAACGAAGTGTGATAGATGTGGTGAGGGTGAGCATCAGCACCCGTCCTTCCCGACAGCCGGCTTCTGGGGAAAACCCAGAGAGCACCAAACTCCCTTGTTGGGACCCAAGGACCAGCAAAAGGGCTTTGGCGGCTGCATTACGGTGCTGGGATCTGTGTCACATGCTCTGCTGTGTCGCCATTATCCTGTGGCAAGGCAGCTTGAAAGGTTCTTGGGATGTGTTGCTTGGGGTCCCATGGTGGGAGGGAAATGCTCTTTGTGTGCCCCTTTGTTGTGGTTTTTTCCCTGCCAGCTTTGCGAAGGGGCTGTCGATTCTCTCGCCTGGAGCCACGTTTATTTTTCCGGCACGATCTGGCCACGTTTTGGCTCCATGTCAAAATCCACCTTAGCGGTTAGAAATGGGCGACGGACAGAACGTGATGCTGGGAAACTGCTCTGGTTTGATTCCTCTTGGGCTAGAGGTTCTCTCATCTCTCCTGACCGTAACCCAGCCCCTCTGTTAAGATGTGAAAGGGAACGCTTTGCCACTGCCTCCAGGCTGATGCAGAGGCTTCCAACTGTGGCCAGCCAGCCTGGGTGCGAGCGAGCACTGGGCCTTGCTGTCTTTCATCTATTTTCTCACTCCCTATTTATAGCACATGAGAGAAGTGATGGGCATCCGTGTCCCTGCTCCTGCCGCATCTCAGCCTGGCCGCTAATGAACGTGAGCGTGGCCGAAGCGAAGCCAGCATTTGATTTCAGTAGGAACGGAGCAAGTCTGCAAAGCTGCTGAGAAAGGAGAGGTCCGAGAGCGCTTCTTACTTGCATGCTGCCATTGCTGTAGCAACCAAAAATCTCTTTATTGACAGGGCAGTGTGGTTTTCATTACGTTCTTGGAGAGCATTCCCTGACGGCCCCGTCTGACATGAATTTTTGAGGTGTGCAGGCAGTGAAGCTTGGTGTCTCGGGAGGACCAGTGCTTGTACCCTCACTATTGAGTGACAGATGTGATACGAGAGCTGGAAATGTGGGGTTTGAGCCTTTTGAGCCAGCACTTGGGGGACAAGCTAAATGCTGTGGGACCGATGCTTTGAAATACCTCAGTTGGTGTTGGAAAGAGGGTGCGGGCTCCAAAGCTTAAGATCTTGGTGGTTTCTGCATCCATCTTCAGCCCCTTCCAATAATCTGATGGAGAGGAAAGGGACCTGTTTTGTTTTATCTTCCTTTTCTAAACAGCCCCCAAACATGCCACTTCTTGTTCTCTTGGAAGCAGCAAAGCTCAAAGTTTTTGGGAGGTCCCAAACCAGCCAATGAGCTGGCAGGTCTGGGACTCGCCTGGTGTGAGGCCACAGCCTGAGCCGATTTGGTTCTTTCTTTGCTTTAGGACAGCTTTTTATTTCTGCTGGATTTTTGTTTGCAGGGTCATGATTCACGGGTGCCTTTCACAGAATCACAGAATCACAGAATTATCAAGGTTGGAAAAGACCTAGAAGATCATCCAGTCCAACCATTCACCTATTACTACTAGCTCCCACTAAACCATATCCCTCAATACAACATCCAGTCTTTCCTTGAACACCCCCAGGGTTGGTGACTCCACCACCTCCCTGGGCAGTGCATTCCAGTGCCTGACTACCCTTTCTGAGAAGTAGTGCTTCCTAATGTCGAGCCTGAATCTCCCCTGGCACAGCTTGCTACCATTCCCTCTAGTTCTGTCACTGCCTACACGGGAGAAGAGGCCGACCCCCAGCTCACTACAACCTCCCTTCAGGAAGTTATAGAGAGCTATAAGGTCTCCCCTAAGCCTCCTCTTCTCCAGGCTGAACAATCCCAGCTTCCTCAGACGCTCCTCGTAAGGCCTGTGTTCCAGACCCCTCACCAGCTTAGTAGCCCTCCTCTGAACGCGTTCCAGAGCCTCAATGTCTTTCCTGTAGTGAGGGGCCCAAAACTGAACACAGTACTCGAGATGCGGCCTCACAAGTGCTGAGTACAGGGGGACAATTACCTCCCTGCTCCTACTAGTAACACTATTTTTGATGCAAGCCAGGATGCCGTTGGCCTTCTTGGCCACCCGCGCACACTGTTGGCTCATGTTCAGCCGTGCATCAATCAGTACCCCCAGGTCCATTTCCTCCACACAGTCCTCCAGCCACTCCGCCCCAAGCCTATAGCGCTGCCTGGGGTTGTTGTGGCCAAAGTGCAGGACTCGGCATTTGCTCTTGTTGAACCTCATGCCATTGGCTTCAGCCCAGCTCTCCAGCCTGTCCAGATCCCTCTGTAGGGCCTCGCTACCCCCAGGCAGATCCACACTCCCAGCCAATTTAGTGTCATCTGCAAACTTACTGAGGGTGCACTCAATGCCCTCATCTAGGTCATCAATAAAGATATTGAAGAGGACAGGCCCCAGCACCGACCCCTGGGGAACACCACTCGTGACCGGTCGCCAGCTGGATTTAACTCCATTTACTACCACTCTCTGAGCCCGGCCCTCCAGCCAGCTCCTTACCCAGCCGAGGGTGTACCCATCCAAGCCACGGGCTGCCAGCTTCTGCAGGAGAATACTGTGGGAGACAGTGTCAAAGGCTTTGCTGAAGTCTAGGTAGACCACATCAACAGCCTTTCCCTCATCCAGCAGATGGGTCACTAGATCATAGAAGGAGATCAGGTTGGTCAAACAGGACCTGCCCTTCATGAACCCATGCTGGCTAGGCCTGATCCCCCGGCCATCCCGCACATACCGCATGATCTCCCTCAAGACTATCTGTTCCATAACCTTCCCTGGAACCGAGGTCAGGCTAACAGGCCTGTAGTTCCCCGGATCCTCCTTACAACCTTTCTTGTAAATGGGAGTCACATTGGCAAGCCTCCAGTCTTCTGGGACCTCACCAGTCAGCAAGGAGGACTGATAGATAATGGAAAGCGGCTCGGCTACCACCTCTGCCAGTTCCCTCAGCACTCTCGGGTGGATCTCATCCGGCCCCATGGACTTGTGGCAGTCCAGTTGGAGTAGGAAGTCTCTGACTGTTTCTTCCAGAATCACAGGGGAGTTAGCATGCTCCCCAGCTGAGACTACCAGGTCAGAGAGAGGGGTACCCTGAGGATCTGTTTGACCTTTAAAGACAGACGTAAAGAAGGCATTCAGAACCTCCGCCTTTTCCTTATCCTCAGTGATCACATTCCCAGCCTCATCCAGTAAAGAGTGGATATTCTCCTTTGTCCTCCTCTTACTGTTAATGTACTTATAAAAGAGTTTATTATTCTTTTTCACCCCAGCGGCCAGGTTAAATTCAAGCTGGGCTTTTGCCTTTCTGATTTCACCTCTACACATCCTGACAACTTCCTTGAATTCATTCTCAGTTACCCGTCCCTCCTTCCACAGGCGGTAGATTCTCTTTTTCTCACGGAGCCTCAAGAGTAACTCCCTATTCATCCACGCTGGTCTTCTTCCCCGCCGGCTCATTTTGCGGCTCAGGGGGACCGCCTGCTCCTGCGCCCTTAAGACTTCCTTCTTGAAGAGCAACCAGCTCTCTTGTACCCCTTTGTTCGCTAAGACTGAATGCCAAGGGACTCCCCCTACCAGTCTTTTGAACAAATCAAAGTCTGCCCTCTGAAAGTCCAAGGTAGCAGTTTTACTATTCCCCCTCCAAGCTCCACCATGAATTGAGAAATGTATCATTTCATGGTTACTCTGTCCAAGGCAGCCCCCAACCTTCACATCTCCTACCAGACCTTCCCTGTTCACGAACAGCAGGTCTAGCGGGGCAGTTCCTCTTGTGGGCTCTCTGACCAGCTGCATCAGGAATGCATCCTCTGTGCACTCCAAAAACCTCCTAGACTGCTGCTTCTGTGCTGTGCTGTACTCCCAGCATATGTCAGGGAAGTTGAAGTCCCCCATGAGCACAAGGGCTGATGACCGTGCAGCTCGTGCCAGCTGCTTGTAGAACACCTCATCTGTCTCTTCATCCTGGTTTGGCGGTCTATAACAGACGCCCACCAGGATGTCTGCCTTGTCAGCCCTTCCTCTGATCTTTACCCATAGGGATTCAATGTTATCATCCCTAGTCACAATCTCAGTGGCAGAAAAGGATTCCCTAACGTATAGAGCCACACCACCACCCCTCCTTCCTTGCCTGTCTCTCCTGAAGAGTTTGTAGCCATCCATTGCAGCACTCCAGTCATGGGAGCAATCCCACCATGTTTCTGTTATGGCAACCAGGTCATAGTTTGCCTGCCGCATTATGGCTTCCAACTCTTCTTGCTTGTTGCCCATGCTGCGTGCGTTAGTGTAGACGCACCTCAGCTGAGCCCCTTGCCTCTCTCCTAATCCCAATACCACTTCCCCAGGCCGATCTCTAGCAGACCTGGCTTTATCCCCTTCCCCCTTCCTATCTTTGGCCCCTTTCCCAGTGCAGGCTCCACACCTTTAAAAAGCTGCAAGTTTGAAATAGCCTGACCACAAATATTTCAGCAGAAAGCAATATCCACTCCACCTACTTTCATCTGGCTCCACCGCAGATGCTTCCTTACGCTGGAGGTGGCTTACTCAGTGACTGCAGATAATGAAGTGGCGGTTCCATCAGCATCCAGCTGAAAGATCTCAAGCGAACGTGGGACCACATTAGATCCTGGTGCTGAACGCACGTGTGGGCAGACCTATGTGGCTTCCCAGCGTGCCAAGGAGAACGATGCCTGAGGCGAGCAGGAGTTTCTCTGTGTGGTTCCCAGATGTGCTCTTAGGGGTACCACCCCACCAGCTCCAGTGCCTAAGCCAACCTCTTCCCAAAGAAGTTAAGGGTACGCTCTTCTGTGTTGTCTCTGAAGCAGTTGGTGTTGGGTTGGAGGGTCCCATCTCCTCATCACAGGAGGTGGCATGGAAGGGTTAGGAGCATTTTCTGTCCGAGCGGTGCTTTTGGTTCCTCACCTTGACAGGAGGGTCTGCAGCAGTACGTGGTTACCTCGGCATCCCCAGGACCGGAGGGGAGCTTAACACTGGGAATTGTGGCACCCTTAGAGTTGTTGATTTAAATCAAGGATCAGAAAGAAACAAATTTAACCCAAGCTCTGGTCTAGGTCCATCAACCCCTGCCCCTGGTTCTGATGTAGGTGAAACAACGCAGTGTTTTGGAGGGAGGGAGGGAAGGAAGGAAGGAAGGTGGATGCAATCTGGCCAGAGACATTTCTCCAACACTCTGTCTAAGCTATTCCTTGCTCTGCGTTTGGCTGGGTTTAAACACCCCTGGGAAGAGTCACGGGTGGACTGCCAAATGCTTGTACTCTGTCCTGAAGGCTGAACAGGTCTAGGAGTTGATCTCAATAGAGACCCACCTCTCCCTTGCCTCTTCTGCAGGCTTCAAATCAGCACTAACATTTCTGCATCCCAGAGCAGAAGACTCAGGGGTCTGTGATGTCCTTAATACCTGCAACTGGAAACAATGGTGGCTTGAGGCATGTCCACCCCTCTCCATTCTGATGGAGATGTGTCTGGGAGCTGATGGGTGACCGTGGTAATGGTTTTGCAGAAGAGCAGGGCAGGGGATGAAGTGGTTTTCCCAAGGAGATGCTGGAAGTCCTGGGAAGGGCTGGCACATGACTGCAGCACTGCTGCTGTTGTGCTTCACTCTTTAGCCTTTCCTTCCTGGGTGCTTGTCCCCACATGCCTGCCAGGGATGCCCTATAATGCAATCAAAATTAAAACGGGGAGGAACATGGAGGCAGGAACTGCTCAGCTCCCAGCACAGCACAATGTTGCTGCTTGGCCAATTGCTTCACCAAGCTGTTGTGGTTTTGCGTGGTGGGGTTCTGATGGAGAAGGGGGCACTGCACGGGTGGCTGCTGCAAGAAGCAGCCAGAAGCTCTCTGCAGGCCCCACAGAGCAAACACCAGCCGGCTCAAGGCAGGAGTCATTGCTGACCAAGGCCGAGCCCATCAGCGATGGTCACAGCAGCTCTGGGAATCACAGTGAGGAGAAAAAAACCCACAAGCAGCCGCTTTGTGCCCCCAGAGAAGGGAGTGAGAAGATGTGAAGAGCTGTGCAGGCACCAAGGGCAGGGAAGGCAGGGAGGAGGCACCCCAGGTGCCAGAGAGAAAGATGCCCCTGCAGCCCCTGGAGAAACCCGTGGTGGAACGGGTGTCCCCCCACAGCCCATGGAAAAGGCTGAGACCCCACCTGCAGATCATGGAGAGGCCCCACGCTGGAGCAGGGTGAGACCTACAGGAGATGCTGTGACCCATGTTTGAGCAAGCCCCTGCCAGCACTTGCAGCCTGTGGAGAGAGACAGAGACACAGAGATGAGCTAGAGACTCCCGACAGAGCAGGTTTTCTGGGGGAGGCTGGTGTGGTGACCCCATAGGGGACCAGGCTGGAGCAGGCTGGGCCTGAGAGACTGAGAGACATTCTGTGATGTATGACTGTACCCATAGCAGTGACCCTCGCTGGGGCAGCTGGTGAGGAGCTGAAGCCCTGTGGGAAAGGACTCATGCTGGAGAAGTTCGTGGAGGACTGTCTGCCGTGGGTGGGACCACATGGTGCAGCAGGGGAAGGGGATGAGGAATGAATGCCCCCCCCAGCTAAGAAGGAAACCAACTTGAGAGGAACTGACCAAAACCCCCATTCCCCCAGTCCCTGCCCCTCCACGTGCCACAGTTGGGGGAGGAAGGGAATGAAATCCTGACTAAAGTGCAGTCTGCTAAGAAGGGAGGGGTGGGGGGAAGGTGCTCTAAGGTCTGGTCACACTTCTCATCACCCGAATCTGGTGTCACTGGGGGTGCAGGGCAGTGTCATCAATTAGAGTTTTCTGTTCTTTATTCAATACTGAGTCTGTTCTGCCCATGACGCTGATTGTGGAATGATCTCTCCCTGCCCTTATCTCCACTCCTGAGGCTCTCAACATCTATTTTCTCCCCTGTCAGCTGAAAAGGGGAGTGACAGAGGTGTCTGGCCTTCAGCCAGGGCCAAACTACCACACAAGTGGCACAGGCAGCTCTGCTGTGAGGGCTCTGTGCACGAGGAACCACAGCAGCCCCAGCAGTAGTGGGAATAGTTCCTGTGGGTCCCCCCCAACCCAGGACCCTGCCTGACGAAGTGCAGGGGCTGATTCATGTGAAATTTGACCATTTTTTTTTTGTCACAAAACTTGCAGGGGAAAAAAAAATTGTTTGTGGCTTCTGTCTTGCTGTCAGATTTGGCTGAAATTGGGCAACGTATTCAAAACCGGTATTGACGAGCGACAGGCAAGACAGAGGACTTGATTGCAGACGTCTCATTTCCTTAGGAAATTGGGCTAAAAATAGGAAAGGAACATAGCAGAGGCTTCTTTTTCTTGAGACACCCCCCCTCCTTCCCCAGCTGGGGATCTGCTTTTGTCCTGAAATCCGAGGTTTATTGCTCTTGCCTTCTGGGCTCCAGATGTAGTGAAGCTGTGAACGTGTCACGGGAACAGGGCTGTCACAGTGGCTGATACATGGGAAGACACATGGGGAAGGGTGCCCCAGCTTGCAATGGCAGGATGATTTCCTGGGTGCTTGCTTTCCAAGGCTGGTTCTCCGGGCTTCCCAGGACAGTCCCTCTTTTACCCAGGGCCATTCACTCCTGGCAGAGCTTTGCCCTGGCAGCGTTACCAGCTAGAGCTCTCCTGCCTTGACAGCAATGCTTTAGGTAACGCCTCTCCCCGTTCAAGGTGAGACAGCCACTTAGGTGCTGGGTGTGTGCCGATGCCTTCTGTAGGCATCAACGATGTTTCCTTTCAACACATGATACGGTCTATAAATATCGGGCGGGTTTCATGTAACCTTGAGCACCGTCCAAGGTGGCACGGATGGTCTGCCCTCTGCTGCAAGCAAAGTCACCCGAGATGGTCAGGCATGGAGATGCCCGTGTCAGAGGGATGACTAAAGGCTTTGGAAATGAGACTGAAGCCCTGGCACAGGTGTTTGGCTGCTCTGTACCCTGGGTCAGGTCTCTTCTGCTCGAGTTGGTGGTGTCATCTGTGCATCTGTGCTGCATGGGCAAGCTGTGTCCTGCAGTTTGCTGAAGGTAGTCAAGATGTTGCAGGTCTTTTCCCTTCTTCCCAGCACTCTGTGCACCCACAACACATATCCACGCCCCTTCCTGCTGCTGCTCCAGGCAGTCTCCCGAGCCCACGCTTGTCTATACAGCCAGATGCAGTAACCCCTTGCTCTCAGGTAGACCCTTACGCTGTTATTTAGCAGCCTGGCGATGCCGCTGCACCAAAGCACATACAAAGTTTGTTTCCGGGCCTGATGTGAAGTCTCAACTCTTTGAGATCGATGGCAATTGAGTCCTTGCATTGTGTGGGGCCAGGATTCGCTCCATGCCTTGCTCATGAACGAGGCAGGGGCTGGGTGCTGGTGCTGCCACAGCTGTGTGTGGTGAGGGCCACGCCACCCTGAGGGACAGCACTGGGGCTGGTGGTCAAGCCAGCTTCTATTAACTCATCTTGGGTGGAGAAGTGGCTGAAGGTGAGAGTATGATTTCGTGCCAGGATCAGAGGGGGGAGCAGCACCCCGCCTGTGATTCCCTGTCCGGGGTATGTTGCCCTCTGCTCTGCTTTTCCCAGGCCTTGTCCCCTCGGGGTGAGAGCTCTCCAGCCCTGAAGGTGCCTTTTGCTTCGGAAGGGTCCCAGCCAGAGCCACTGGGGCCGGTGTCCGGAGCCCCCCACTCCCGGCTCCTCGGGACCAGGTGCCGGGGTCTGACCTCGGGGGACAGCACATCGTGGGAGGAGAAAGAGAAGGAGGAGAAGGAGGAGGAGGAGGAGGGGTGGGGTGGGCACCAGCCGAGGCCCGCCCGCAGCGAGCCCGGGGGCTGAGCCCGGCCCTCGGGGCGGAGCCGGCGGTGCAGCGCCCGGCGGAGCGGGGAGAGCGGCGGAGCCCCGGCCCCGAGCCCCGGTCCCGGGATGAGCTTCCCGCGGCCCCTGCGCCGCTCCGTGAGCCTCAGCCCGGCCCGTACCCTGCGCCTCGTCGTGCTGGGGCAGAGCGCCGTGGGCAAGACAGGTAGGACGGGGCTCCCCCCCGCCGGCACCTATCCCCGCGCCCCCGGGTCTCCCACCCAGGAAGGGGGCTCGGGGTCCGGCCGTGCCGGGCAGTAGCCGGGGGCTGTCTCAGAAAGCTGGGATGGGGAATGAGCTGCTTCTGGGGGCTGCGGCGTTGCCCGCCCCGAGCCCCTTACGTCTAAGGGCACCGGGTGTCCCTCCCCAACCCCCACCCCTCCCCCGCCGCCTTTGCAGCCCGGGCTCGTTCCGAGGGGATTTCTGTGCCCCCCGAGGGTCCCTGCCCGGGGAGGCGGGTCGGGGCTGCCCGGGGGAACTCTCGGGACCGAGAGCCGAGCTCCGGTTTGCGCTTTACCGGATACGCGGAGTTCGCCGCTCGGGTCCAGCAGCGGAGCGGGATTCGCAGAGCCTCGTGTTTCCTGGCAGGAAAACTCCTTCCCTGTGCTCCGCTCGGCGCTCGCCATCGCGGCTGCCGGGTGGGGATGGGACGGGGACGGGATGGGGTGGGGATCGGGAAGCTGAGGGGGCACCCCAGCTCTCTCCTTCCGGGGATCACCCTTCCAGCCCTTCCCACTCCTCCATCCCGGGCTGTGTGAGCACCCGGGGGGCAAAGGGGCTCGGTTTCTGCACTGTGCCAGGAATGGAGTCGAGAGGCAGCACTCGCTGCCAAGGAAAGGTGCGTGTCCGTAGGGGGGACAGGGAGCAGTGATCCCCACAGCGTCCCGCTGGTTTGTCGCTGGGGTAAAGAGACAGCCTTTACGGACCCTGCTGCAGCAGTGGCACCTCTGCTTGGCTCCTGGCCAGCAGCTTCGGCTGCTGATGCCCTTCAAGTTGCGTTTCCATATACAGTAACCGGTGAGGCTCTTGCCTCGCCAGCCGTGGGATCCTTTCACCCAGTGTTAGGGAGAAACCATGATTTCCCTGATGAAATTAAGGGAAATGACTCCCAGCTCTCAGCAGCCCAGCACCAGGAAGCAGGAGCACAGGAACGGGGCTCAGTACTGGGTGTACCCAGAGCACCGGGGGGTTCCATGTGTGGTGTTTGGCCTCCAAGTCTCTGTGAGCAGATGGAGCCACAAGTGATGGTTGTACAAAGTGTACGAAGCACTTTGGCTCGCCCCCCCCACCCTGGTCTGAACATACGTGCTTCCCCCGCTGGCGTTCATCCCATCCGGCATGGAGCGGGTTCCTGGGAGCTTTAGGCCCTTCCTACAAGCTGAGGGTCTTTAAAGCTTCTTCCAGTGGGTTCAGCCCAGGCACCCTCCTTGGTGGCTGCTGCGGCACGGCTGGGTGCCAGTCAGCGGGGTCTGCCTCATGGCTCGGCTCCATGGGTGCCTGCAGTGGGGATGCTTTGCTGTCCTCCCAGGCTGTGATGGAAACACAGACCGTGGAACCGGGGCAAAGAGGGGCAATTGATACCTGGCTTGTGCAGAGGAAAGCTTGCCAGGAACCAGGAGCTGTCCTAGGAATGGCAGGCATGCGATGCCCCATGGCTGGCAGCTGCCCTGATGCAGAGTTGTCCTGTTCCTGTCCCCTTGGGTGCTGTCCTGCATGTCCTCTCCTGCCAAGGGACAACTGTCTTCACTAGGTGCTGTGCCCAAGCTGCCGGATCCTGCTGCTTGCAAGCACCAGATGGAGAAGGGGGTGAGGAAACCTCAAGGTGCTTTTCCCTGCCCAGCAGGGCCGTTAACACACTGGGTAATGGACTGTGAGCATGGAAGGAGGGAAGAGTGCTAGCATAATTGCTTGAGGTCCCGTGGGGCTGGGGAGGATGTGCTGCAGGAGGCGGTGGGGTGCTGGTCCCCAAGGCAGGGGAGAACCTGTGCTACCCAAGCTAGCTGGGAGAGGAAGTGGCACAGTGCATGGGGATCCCCTGTTTTGGGGAGGGGAAGCTGGAGGAGGATGAAGGCAAATTTATTCCAAACCCATCCCTGAGCTGCCAGGCTCCTGGCCGTGGTGGAGGGGAAGGCAGTGAGCAGACCCCACATCAGAGCATTGCACGGGTGAGCTGTTGGCGTCCACCCTGCTGTGGAGCAGCAGCGGGGTCAGGAGAGCTGGGGGGAGCTGAGCATCTCAACGATCTGGAGGGCAGCTGTGAAAGAGAAAAAAACCCCAATTCTCAGTGAAAGAGTTTGGAAATCTTTAGGGTCTGCAGAGCCGGGGTCCTGGCTCCTCCAAGTGGGGACAGTTTGGGTGCAGACCCATGGCTGAACCCCGCCAGTAGTTTAAAGATTTGGTGGGGGTTGTGTAAATCACCTGCAGGAGGCTGTAAATCCAGCCTGGCCAGAGCTTGCATGATCTTCTGTCTCCTGCTGTTGATGCTAGCCAGTGTAAACTTTGCCATACTTCAGAGAAAAGCTCTGCTTACAAAGCGGAAGATGGATTGGTGCTGTGAGCCGCAATGCTCACAAGAGAGATGGGTTATGCAGCAGCATAAACAGAGCAGCACGTGGGTGCGCAGGGCTCGATGCGACCCTGGGCATAACCAGCCGGTCCTCGCACCAGCAGGTTAATCGCTCATCAAACCATCCTGTAGTCATTCCTTGAGACCGAATTGAGTGTAAAATGAACCCTTCTGGCTTCGGGGCTGTCCGAGGGGAGCCCTTTCAGAGGTTACTTATGTTCAAGATGGGGAAAAAAAATATACATAAAAATTCCTTATAAGGCTGTGTGGATGTGCTGACGCCTTTCGCCTGCATCCACTCCTTCCGATTGGCAGCTTCGCTTGTGCTCTTGCACTCCGGCCAATCTTTAATCAATTTAATTGGCTCTCCATCCAACACCATGCGCTCCAGCTTTGGGTGGCTGCCTAACATATGACACAGAATCAGGTGCTTTCTAGAAACCGAGCCTGGCTTGTCTCACTCTCCGTCCGATAATTTGGTCGTCTCTTTCAAGATGCTGATATGTGCCTTCTGCGGGGTCCTCTGCTATCTGTGCAGAGCAATTTTGCTAAATTACATGTTTGTTCCATCAAATCTCTTCTCTGACAAGCAGGGTTTGAAACTCAGTGGTGGCTTGGAAGATGAGAGGGTGACAGACGCCCCACACAGAACTGGGCAGGCGTAGCAGGGCAGGAGAAGCTGCTTGGGGCAGAGAAGCCAGGGTGAAGAAGCACAAAGCCTGACATGGGTGGGAAGCCACGTTCCTGGGTGAAGACACTGATCCAGAGTGGTTCTGGGTGCACAGGAGGAAGATGTGGGGGACATTTCCCAATGGTAAAATGATAAACTGCCCCCAATTTTGCATGGGGAAAGCGAGCTCAATGTGTGGGTCCCACTTGGTGTTACCTTCTTGTCAGCGTCGGGCGGTTTTGAAGGGGTTTAACACCATGTTCTGGTGTCAGTGAGGTCTGTTCTCCCTTCGCTCTGTTTGCTTCCCCCAACTGTGCTGGCACCTGGTGCCCAGCTTTTCCCTTCCGTCCTTCCTGGGCTCTGCACTTCCTGCCTTGCTCTCGCAGGGACTTTTTTTTTTTTCCTCCATTCCCACTCATTCCCCACCAATTTCACTTTCCACACCTGTTGCCTTTCCAAGCCAGCTCTCAGCTCTCTGCTGCCTTTCACTCCCGTCCCTGCACAGCCTCTCCATACCCATCACCTTCATTAACACCTTGACAGGCTTAAGCATCACTTCTGTTAGCCGTGGTCCTCTCTTCGGTCTCCGAACCATGGGCCCCTGTGTCTACACCAGAAAGTCCCACCCAGGTTTTGATGGCACACTGTTAAAGCCGCTGCCTTGGTACGTACAAAAGGCCACGCAAAGGGTTTTGCTTTGCACCGGTGTCTTTGCAGCATCAGGGGTGCAGATCGGCTCCTGGGCTCCAAGGCATCCAGGGAGGTTGTTTGGGTCAACTCAGACTTGGAGGACCATATGGGGAGATTGGCTGTGCTGCCTTCCTCTTCCCACAGGCAACGAGCAAGATGCTTCTGAAACAGCACCCAAGGGTGTTTGCGCCGCAGCCGACTTCTCTCCCTGAAATGCAGCTCCGTAGGGAAGGTCCGAGGGCAGGAGGAAAGCTTGCTCGCTCTGCAAGGGTGGAGAGCTGCTTTCGGAGAATCTGTTGCTTTCCAGTCCACCCTGTTGTGCCCTAAAGACAGGTCCCTGCAGTGGGGTGTCCCACTGGTGGGGATGGAGATAGGCAAGCAGAAAAATTTTGGCTTGGCCCACAGGACCTTCGCCGCAGAAGGGGTTGCAGGAGGTGCAGTCGGTCACCTGCGGTGATCTCCTTCCCAGGCCGGTCACTTCTGCTGCTGATGTGAAAGACCCTCTGGTGCCAGGGGGTTTCACGAGATCCTGTGCCACTTCCTTCGATGTTTTCTGAGCAGAGGAGGTGTGACCTTTGAACCTCCTGTTACATTTGCTGTGTCCCTTTTTCACCTGCAAGACCCAGAGCCGGGTTCCCATAGCGCTTCCCTTACAGGGCCGCTCCTGAATCCTTCCCTGTCGTCTGGAGCTGTCGAGTTTCTCCTCGGTCCGAGACCTGGTGTGCAGACACATACCCACCCACCTCCTCTGCGTGGCCGCAGGTCCCTGCCAAATCACTGCTGACCAGTAATTATCCCATCCCGGTCGAGACAACCCGTTTCACCGCAGGGTCTGTACGGCTCTGTACTAAACAGCACCATGGCTTTGCTGCTCTGCCCCGGGGCGACGCTCGCTCCTGCAGCCCTGGGCTCCAAGCCGTGGGTTCCTTGCCAGGCAAAGGGCTGCTCTTGCCACGAGCCCCTGCCATCGCCTCACTGGTGAGTTCTTGGCAGCTGGTAAATGGATGGCGGCCAAGCAGCACCCACTCCTTCTTGCATCCCCAGCATCTCCCCTTCGGCTCGAGCACTGCGGTCTCCTCGCAGCTTTCCCTGAGTGTTTTTATGGGGTGCTTCAGACCACAGGTGTGAGAAGTCAAGTAAAAAGCGTGTTGGCTTTGCTTCAAAGCAAAACTATGTCTCCAGCCAGCACTGTGTTCTGCGTCTGCCCTTGGGATGCTGCTCACCTCATCGCACCCTCCTTGAAAAGTAGGCTTGGTGGCATCTCTCTGCATCTGCTCATTTCCACAAGCACCAGTGTCCTTGTGCCACCTCCCCATGCTGGCATGGGGACCATGATGCTCCTGCTGTGGCCCTGGGGGCTCGGCAGTGCCAGGGGAGGCTTCTCTCTGTGCTGGCTCTGGAGTAGGAGAGGGGATAAAACCTGGCACTCACCAGGGCAGGGACAGAGGCATTTTCGCAGCCCGCTGGCCACATCCGGGACATCAGCCAAGCTTGATGCTCTGTCAGCAGGGGTGGCAGGGCAGCCTGTTCAGAGCAGCAGGTTTTCCAGCACCTCCAAATTGCTTTGTTACTTAGAAAGCCTTTGCTTTGCCCCCTGCCCCCCATTCCTGGACATTTTCCAGCTGAGCCTCAGCCCTGTCTGCTGTCCCCATTGCTGGAACACCCAGCTAGAGACCTGGCAAAGCTTTTTCCTCCCCTTACAAGAAAAAATAACAAGTGTCTGGATTCGGTTTTGCTTTTTTTTTTTTTTTTTTGCAATCTCCAGAGAGCCCACCTCAAGCAGCCCCTTGCTCTGGAGCCGAGCTTGATCTCCTTTGGCCTGGCTGGATGGGGGGATGATGAGAGGTGACACTTCTCTCCAGCGAGGAGAGAGCCCTTGCCGTATTTGATGGAGCTATCAGGCCAGGCTCCGGCGTCAGCAGACCTCTCCCCAGCCTGGCATTAGAGTGTAATTTGGGCTCCACATCTCCCAGTCTCTGGTGCTGTGCTAATCGGATAAGAGGGGTTTAATTGCCCGCACTGCTGTGCTGTGGCTGTTCCTGCCTTTCCTTGCCCTTGCAAGGAGGAAAAATGTGGCCAAATGACTCCATCCCTGTGTTGACGCTGTGCCAGCAGGCAGAAGGAGCAGGGGTGTTTTTGCGGTGGGGGGTTGCTTCATCCCCCTATGTGCCAGAGAGCTGCCAGCAAGCGGGCTCCTCGCAAGGATGGAGCAGAGTCAGCGGCTGCCACTTGCACCCAGGGATGCGAATTCCCGGGCGCAGGCATGGCTGGAGGGCAGTGTGTCCGCTCAGGGGTGGGCTGATCCTGGGGGCAGGTGCTCAGCCCTCACTCTCCCAGCTCCTGATGCTGCCGGGAGCTTTCTAGGCTGGGGGGAGAGGGCTGAGCACGTGCCCCCAGGACAGGGGGTAAGGAGAACCGCCTGTTTTGCTGTGCCAGGGGTTCCTCCCTTTGCCTTTTGATGAGTTTCATGAGATCAGGTGCTGACAGCTTTCCTTCATCTGTGTGGGCACCCAGGCCAGGCTAAACAAACAGCGATGAAATACACGGAACCCATCCTGGCAGTTACACCGTCAGCGCTGGTGATATGGGGGTGCCCTGCCCGGCCCCGGCTCACCCCACGTTGAGCTCACTGATGGAAAGCGGTCGGTTGGAGGGGATGGCTCACCCAGCATAAAACTTAAGTCCGTGCGTAAATCTTTGCACAATCAAGGCTGGAAAATGCAGTTTTATTGATCTGAACCATGCAGGGAAGGGAATGGTCTGTGCATGTGTGGAGCTGCCGCTCACCTGCACGTCTGGCCGCGTCCCCGGCATGCGGCTCTGCCTGGACTTTGCCGGGTGCTTTGCCTGCTGCTGTCATCGAGCACCCAGGAAGGCAAGACATTGGGTCTGCCAGCCTGGGGGGGCTGCTGCCAGCCTGGGTGGTGTTTCCCCCAGCATTGCGCTGCCTTGCGTTGATGTGATGGGCGATTTGCTGCTGATGGCAAGCAGGTGGCCTTGGGAACGTGCAAAGCACGTGCAAAACCCACTCAGCCTTTTCCCAGGGCTGCAGCAGGGTTGTTTTGAGATGCCCAATGTCTGTGAGCTCTGGACATGCTTTAGGCTACATAGGAGGGGTGAGGTGTGAGACCCATCTCAGTGCAGGGGGCTCCTGCCTGCCTGGACATGCTTTACCCCATGTACTGCATGCCTCAACCAGCCAATGTTCCTCTGCCATTTGATCTGACAACCATAACTGCATTTGTTGTGGGTTTTTTACAGCATTGACCGTCAGATTCATCACCAGGAGATTCATTGGAGACTACGACCCAACGCTTGGTAGGTAAAGTCCATTTTCTTGTTGCTTTCTGCTTAGCCTGGGGACTGTGGTGCACCCAGTGCTGCTCCCAGCAGAGCTGACGCTACTCCCAGCTCCCCTTATTCATAGTATCATCGCATCAGACTGTTGGGTTTGCAGGGACCTTCAAAGCCATCCAGTCCCACCCCTGCAGTGAGCAGGGACACCTTGAACCAGAACAGGGTGCTCAGAGCTGCATCCACCCTGACCCTGAATGTCTCCAGGGATGGGGCCTCCACCATCTCCCTGGGCAACCTGTGCCAGTGTCTCACCACCCTCAAGGTGAAGAACATCTTACTCGTGTCTCATCTAACCCTGCCCTGCTCTAGTTTAAACCGTCGCCCCTTGTCCCATCGCTCCATGCCCTTACAAACAGCCCTGCACGGCTTCCCTGTAGGTCCTTCAGGGACTGGAAGTGGCTGGGAGGTCTTCCCGGAGCCTTCCCTTCTCTAGGCTGAACCAGCCCAACTCTCTCAGCCTGTCTTTGCAGAAGAGATGCTCCAGCCCTCGGATCATCCCTGTGGCCTCCTCTGGACCCACTCCAAGAGGTCCATGTCCTTCTTGTGCTGAGGGCTCCAGAGCTGGATGCAGCACTGCAGGGGGTCTCTCAGGAGCAGAGCAGAGGGGACAATCCCCTCTCCTGATCTGCTGGTCAGCTGGATTAAGAGCATGATCAGGGTCTCAAAATGGATCCCAGCTTTTCAAACCCTCCAGCTGAGCCCCTCTGCCTCTGCAGAAGCATCGCTCCATGACCCCTTTTATCCCCAGCACGCCACTCACTGTTGCCCTTCGACTTCCAGCAAGGCGAAGGCCGGCCAGGTGCTGGCTGAGGTGCTGGATGCCGTGCACACAGGGCTGCCCTTCCCAGGTGTGAGGAGACAGCCTGAGGACCAGTTCAAGATGTAGACTAGAAACAGAGCGGGTGAAAATCGACTTCTCCATCACAGCTTGTGTGGAGGCTAACCTGGAGTGTCTGGGCACTCTTCTCACACATGCTTTCCTGTCTGTCCTCCTCCAGAAATGATTTACAGACACATGGCTGTCATCGATGGGGAGATGGTGCACTTCGAGATCCTCGATACAGCAGGACAGGTGAGCTGATGCCATTCCATAGCTGGCTGACCTGAGGAAGTGCAAAGGCAACCCCTGCTCTTCCACCAGCCAGAATCTCTTGTATCTGAAACACATTTGTCTCGGGAAGAGGGTGTTTTGGAGAGTTTACATCTCTCAGTCACTGTGTGGCTTCAGCTAACTTTTCTCTGGTCCTGCTCCCCACATTGGTGGAACATCCTGATGGCAGGGAGGCAGCTCAAGGGGGTGGGATCTGCCAAGTGCAGGGACTGTGGGTGATCACAGAATCACAGAATCATAGGGGTTGGAAGGGACCTCGAGAGATCATCGGGTCCAAGCCCCCTGCCAAAGCAGGCTCCCTAGCACATATTGCACAGATAGGCGTCCAGACGGGTCTTGGATATCTCCAGAGATGGAGACTCCACCACCTCCCTGGGCAGCCTGTCCCAGGGCTCTGTCACCCTTACTGTGTAAAAGTTCCTCCACATGTTGGTGCGGAACTTCCTGTGCTCCAATTTATAGCCATTGCCCCTTGTCCTGTCTCCACAGACTGCTGAAAGGGCTGGCCGTTTCCCCCTGCATCCCATACTTCAGATATTTATAAGCATTAATAAGGTCCCACCTTAGTCTTCTTTTCTCTAGGCTGAACAGACCCAGCACAGGAGAGCCCTGTGCTGGTTTCCCATCTTAGCATCAGCCCTGCCTTTGCATACCTGCTTTAGCAGCACTAACTCTCCCCTGTCCACATCTGGATGGGGCTGATAGCTGTCTCCAGACATTGTTTTGCCCAGCCCATCAAATTTCTGCCCTGTGTTCTGTTGCATGTCACTGCTGTGTGCAAGCCCAGGGCCAGAAAATTTCAGGGAGGTGGTGATGAGCCCCTTGGGAGGTGGGAAGCCCCTTGGGAGGTGGGAAGTCCCTTGGCTGGGAAGGGCTCAGGAGATGTTTGGGCTCCTGGCACTAATTCGAGCTTGTCTGCCCCAGCAGGAGGAGGATTCCCTGCAGATCGAGGAGAAGATCAAATGGGGTGATGGCTTTGCGGTGGTCTACTCGGTGACGGACAGGTGCAGCTTTGACGAGGTCATGCGACTGTGCTTCCTCATCAACCACATCCACTCGAGCCCCAAGCGGAGCAGCGGGAGCGACCAGCCGCCCGTGGTCATCGTGGGCAACAAGAAGGACTTGCAGTTTGACAGGATGGTGTCCACGGAGGATGGCGAAAACCTCTCCAAAGCCTTGAAGCTTCCTTTCTATGAGATCTCCACCCGGGACAGCTATGAAGAGACCGTGGTGGTGTTCAACACCCTCTACCAGGAGCTCATGAGACAGGGACATTTCTCCCCAGGCTCCTTCAAGAGGAGGACAGTGTCGAAGCTGATGGAGAAGATCCCCAAGATGCAAGCCAGCTCCACCCTGAACTCAGCGGGCAGGAGCCTCAGCTTTAACTCCTTCAGGGACTACATCCCTGAGTGAGCGGAGGCAGGAGTGACAGCCACGCAGGGACTGAGGGACAGCTTATCCTCATGCCAGGGTGCCCACTGCTCTGGCCCCAGCATCAGGGGCAGCTCCTGGGACTTGGGTAGGGTGGGATTTGGGTCCAACATCCCTTTACAAACAGCCTTTACGTCGGTGGGGAAGATGTCCTTCATCTTTCTTGCCCCTTCCTCCTCCTGCATGGCCCCGGGCAGTACCAAAAGTGGTTTGTGGTGACTTCAGTGATGTTGGGTCAACTCGTGGGCTCCGAAGCATATTGGCAGGGATCAGAGCCCACACAGATGCCTCTGGCTCTGGGGCTATGGGCAGCCATCCCTATCCCAGGGGGAATTGCTGTTGCTTTTGCTATTCTGGGGTGCCAGTGGGTGAAATCCCCAGGCTATTGGAAATCTCTCTGGCCTGGCTAGCTGCAGTGGGTGGGTGGGTGCTGCCCACATCCATCCTTTGGCACCCCCAGACCCACCCCCTGTGCTGGGCAGCTGCATCCTGCTCTGCCTTCACTTTGGCCCTCCCCAAAGAGCCAGGCCAGCCGGTTTGCCTATCCACAGCCCCTGGTGTCCATCTGTTGGAACCCTGGAGCTGCGTTTCCATCCCAGTTTTCCTCTGGGTTTGTGAAGTGAAGTCGTTGTGGAGGGGAAGACCCTCCTCATCCCCCTCGGCAGGGTCCTGGCTCTGCCAGAGCCCTTCGCCCTCCCTGGCTGCTCTGGGGCTGCACCAAGGGCACATTAAACAGCAAACACACTGTTTACAGTTGTGGGGGGGGAAAGCTTGTTAATCCCTGGCTGTTCTAAAACCCATTTCTTAACCTTTTGGGCTCCTCGGTGCACTCTGTTTTAATGACACTGTAAATAAAGCCCTGGGCAAAGGGCAGTGAAGGCAGCAGATGTTGCTGCTCCACAGTGGGCTGAAGGTTCCATGTGCTCGGTGCTTCCCCAGGGTTTCTGCCTGTGCCGAGTCTGCCCTTCGGCTTCTGACTCTGTCTCGCCTGGGGCAGCTTGGTGCCAAGGGGAAGCGGCTCACGCAGGCTGCGCTCCTCACGCACCTTGAAACCTGGGGCTCAGCTCACGCTTCTCCATCCCAGAGGAATCGTATTCCTGGAGTAGCCCCTCCTGTCAATGCCTTTGCCCTGCGCCTCAGCTGAGCATCACATGAGCGGAACCGCGGGGTTGCACTTTGAAGAAAGGGACGCAGTGGAGCTGATAACGGGAGGTGCAGATGATGCTCCTGGCAGCAGCTCCCTTGTCTCCTTACCGACTGCCCCATCCCCAGTGGGAAAACTGCTGTGAGCTGGGAATCCATCATTTACACGGAGATGGGGCAGGGACAGGAGCAGGAGGAGAGCTCAAAGCTGGCAGCATCTCCCTGCAGCATCACTGCTGTCCCCCAGGTTGCCGTTGGAGGTGAATGTGCTGGAAGACCTGTGGTGTAACGCCCCTGCATCCCCCCCAGCACGACCTGTCGCATCTTCTGCTCCCCCATTCTGTGTCAATAAAAGTCGAGTTAGCAGCCACCTGTGATGATGCTGTTGTGCCTGTGTGCACAGGACAGGGTTCCTGTACCATGCCGTTTCCCTTTCAGGGAGACACACAAAGGGGTGCACAGTGGGGAGCACAGCCCATATGTCAAGGCTGGCATCTCCTTCACCTCCTGCCCCAGCCCTACATCTTCTCCTTGCTCCCCTCATCTCTCCACAACGGGGAAGGTGCAGGCAGGGATGTGTGCCCTGGGGGTTGCAACCAGTGGGGCTTCCTCTGGAGCATCGAAGCCTGGGGAAATGGCTGCTCCCAGCCCCCTCCCTGTTCCCCACCCCCATGGGCACACCTTCCCCTCTCACAGCTCCCGGAGATGTCTCCTGGGGCCACTAGCATCTCGCCAAGGGCTTCCTCTCCAAGGGGGTCATTAAACCTTTGTTCATATACTCACAGCCCTCCCGTGGGGTGAAGATGCACCCTGCTGAGGGGCCTGGGCAGCACCTTGGGACTGCTCCTCTCCAGCACCCCAAGTAAAACCCTGAGTGCCAGCAGCTGGCAATGTTGCTGAGGGCTGCTGGCTTGCTCATGCTCTGCGTCTGGCAAAAGCAGAACTTGGGGCATTAAAGCCTTGGGGGTCTGGCCCGGGGGAAGCGAGGGCTGGGGCTTATGTTTCCATTTTAGGCCTTCCCAAGGGAGCTGAATGCCATGAGCTGGGCTTGGGGTTTTGTGGTCTGGCAGACAGAGTAGGTGCTGGCTGCCAGGCTGCTCAGGGCTGGCTGGGAAAGAGCCACTCTTGGGGGGCACTGAGTGGCTGCCACATGCAGGGACATGGGTGGGGACCCAGCACAGGCAGAGAAGAGCCTGGGCACTGCACAGCCATAGCCTTCAGCCTCGTGCGCGGCTTGGGGCTGCGTTAACAGCCCAGCTCCAGTGGGAATAACAATCTGTCGGGATGCTGAGTGCACACTCCAGCTTTTCACTAGGCCAGGGAAGTTTTGGGTGTCTTCATGCATGCCACTGAAGCCCCTGATGTCCCCGAGCCCTGTCTTGCTCCATTTCCTTGCTGGCTCCAGCCCCAGGCCGGCGCAATGCTGGGCGCAGCAGAAACCCACATTACTCTCCCTGAATTATTGAAGATGATGAATGGCAGGGAACCAGCTTGTGAGCAGAGAGCTCAGCCAGCTGCCGGGAACAGCATCCTTCAGATCCCCCTGGTCTCTGGGAGCAGAGGAGCACGGCAGGGATCGCTGTCCTGAACTGACCCCGATGCCTTTTCTATAGTGCGAGGAATCCAGGAAGGGTTTCAGCCAAACGCTCCCTGTGGTCGCTGCCTGCAGCTCACCCCACAGACCCCTCGCCGAGACCTGGAGGCAGCTTGGCCTTGCTCGCCTGCTATAATTAGCAAGAAACCTCATTAGTATCAGGCTCTGCTGCTTCCAGAGAGGCCAGGGGGAGCTCATCAGGGCTGCTAATTGCTAATTACTGAAAGCCTTTAGTGGGTCTCCTCAGCTGGGGGAGTTTCATCTCTCAGGTACAAAGTCTTGAGGGTGCTACATCTACCATGGGGTGACAAGCTTGGGTGGGTATGTCTCATAAATCTCAAGTCCTTGGGGTGGGGACTCTGCAGGACTCAGACAAGAGGAAGAAGAAGGTGAAGGAGGAAGTGGTTGTGGCCTTTGCCTTCCTCAGAGGAGAAGGAGGTATGGAGGTTTGAGGAGGTGGCTTCAAACTGGTCCCTGGGGAGGGAGTGCCCAGACCTGTGTGTTGCAGCCCCTTGGAGGTGCTTGGTTCTGCAGCCTCCTGCTTGTTGAGAGGGGCAATGCCATCAAAATAGCATTTTAGGAGATTTTTGGGGCAGAGTGAGGGTTGGGGTTTGGTTTCTCTTGCCTTGGAGACCTGAAAAAAGTACCTACACCACCCCAAAACCCCATCCTTGCCGAGGGCCAGGCTTGAGAACTGCTTAACCCACACAAGGTAGAGACTGGTGGAGATGGATACCTGTGTGTTGTTGGAAGATGTCACCGCCCCTCAAGGAGCAAGGGCATGTGGGTGTGCAGAGGGTAGAGTGGCACTCTGTCCCTTCAACCTGGGGTCTAGGGCATGGAGAGAAGCTGGAGGGTCTTGGTCTCATCATCCAAAAGGCATCTCCAGGGTGGTGATTTATTTTGGTGAGCACATGGGCTGCAAATCTGCTTACTGGACTTCTGGGAAGCTTGAAAGAGGCAGGTGAAACAGAAATGTCCTTCCTAGGAGCTCCCTGGACTGCTGGTGTCCACCAGCAGCTCCCCAGCATGATGAGCCTCTGAATTGTCTCTCCTTAACCCTGTCTGATTTTGGGGGAGGCATGATGGCCTCATGGTGAGGGGACCACAGTGTAGGGAAAATCTGCTTTTTCTGACACTGCAGCCTCTAGCATCAACTTTGTGTTGTGTTTTGTGTTTGTTTGTTTGTTTTTAATTAATGATGGGGGGTTGGGCTTTCTGAAGGCTTTACCTGGAGGAGCAGAGTGTGGATCCGGCCTTGCCAAAACTCTAGACCAGCTCTTAGGGAAATGGGGACAGTGAAGCTGCTGGCAGCATCTTCCAGGCAGGTGATGCTTTTGGGCACCCAGTAAAGGTTGTTTTCCTGGGAGCACTGGGCTCTTCTCTCCCAAATTAGCAGTTTTATGTGACTCCTGTGCCATGTGTTGGATGCACAGACTCAGTCCCCGGCTCTCTGGGTGTCCCCTAAATATTGGGCTTTGCCTGGGGCACAAGGGAGGATGCTTCTGTCCTGTTGGCATCAACCAGTGTTGGCAGCTGAAGCCCACAACTCTCCATCTGACACATCTGTGGATAACATTGGGAAGATGGATACCCATGGGGTGCTTTGCACTGCCCATCCTCTGTCTGAAAAACTGCCCTTTGATCTGAGGCCACGTGTGAAGCTCAGCTAGGGATGGATGCAAACAGCTTCTTGTATCTGGGTGCTCCTGGTTCAGATGGACATGGGGGGGGGGGGGGCAGGGGACAATAGTCCTGCCTGGTGATTCCCAAAGGCTGTCACTATTTATAAGCCCATGTTTTCAATGCGTGCCTTGCTGCACATTGTACTGCCTTTAAAAGCAGCAGAGAAGTTGCCTGGGAGCTCATGGCAATTTGGGATTGCTTGATGTGCTCAAGGGTAAACTAGACAGGCTCATGAGCACCAGGGAGGCTGAGGTGGAGACAGATCGGATGAGCCAGGTTCTGTCTTCCCAGCCACCTAATGAGGTAAATGGGAGTGACCCGAACCCTGAGGTGGGCTGGAAGACAGTCCGGTCTTGCTGTCATAGGCACTCCCCCTGCCTACCCACCCCGCTCCCCCAGGTTTCCCTAAACAACAGGTTTGGGGCCCTGGAAGTTGAGGAGGAGGTATGTGAAGGGATGAGTGCAGCCCCCCTGCCTCAGAGGAAGCGAAAGCTTAGAGTGAGGCAGAAGTCTGCACGCCTTGAGACTGCCTCTGTTAGGCAAGAGAGAAGGGTAGTTGTGGTTGGGGATTCCCTTCTCAGAGGGACGGAGGGCCCCATTTGTAGACCAGACCCTACACGAAGGGAGGTGTGCTGCCTCCCTGGAGCCAGGGTCTGTGATATTACCAGAAGGCTCCCAGGGCTGGTAAGACCCTCTGACTATTATCCTCTACTGATTGTTCAAGCAGGCAGGGATGCGATCATGAAGTGTAGCCTGTGTGCTATCAAGAAGGAGTTTCGTGATCTAGGGCGATTTGTTGAGGGGGGCGGAGCTCAAATAATGTTCTCATCTATTCCTACTAGTGGGAGGAGAGGTTCGGAGCAGGTCAGGAGAACCCATCTATTGAATGAGTGGCTGAAAGGCTGGTGCCGGCATAGGAACTTCGGGTTTTTTGACCAAGGGAAGGTGTACTCTGCTCCTGGCATGATGACTGCACAGGAAATTCCGCACCAACATGCGGAAGAACTTGTACACAGTGAGGGTGACAGAGCCCTGGGACAGGCTGCCCAGGGAGGTGGTGGAGTCTCCTTCTCTGGAGATATTCAAGACCCGTCTGGACGCCTATCTGTGCAATATGAGCTGGGGAGCTGCTTTGGCAGGGGGGTTGGACCCGATGATCTCTCGAGGTCCCTTCCAACCCCTACAATTCTGTGATTCCAGGGGATAATCTGGGGTGTACTGATGTTTTCAGCAGCTATAGCACTGTTTCTTAGCTCTTTCAAAGCACTGGATAGTGTAGCTCTCATCAGGAGCGTGAGGCTCCACAGGGTTTGGAGAGCTTCTGCGCAGCCAAAGGCTTTTGCTGGCCCTGAAAGGAAAGGCTGGGAACTGCACGGGGAAGGAAAGGAAAGGGAAGCACACACCACAGTGCATCTCTGGGCTTGGTCTGGAGTTGAATTTTTGGGGCATCACATCCAGGTGAGGCAAGAGCAGATAGACTGGGGGAAAACCATGGGCAGAAGGACAGGTACATCCATCAGGCTTTGGGCAATCTGCCTTGGCTTGTTCCTGGATCTTCTGGTTTGCATATAGGGTGGAAAAGTAGCTTTTAGGGTGTAAGCTAATGGGATCGACCCCCACAGCGAGAGCTTGGCCAGAGCCTGGGGGTGAGGCTGCTCCCCTGTGAGAAGAATTGAGGAAAGATGCCAAGTCCTGGATGCACTCTGCTGCTCCCACCAGTTTTCTTTTGTTCTAGGCCAACCCACACAACTCTCTCTTCTCTCACTTTTTTTTTTTTTTTTAAAGAATAATAATAAAATTAAGAAATCCCCCAGGGTGGCTTGGGCTTGGTGGGGAGCTGCAGCAGTACACACCAGCGCTTTGAGGCCATAGGAAAATATTGGTGGGAAGGGCTGGTCCTCTTGAGTGCATCCCTGTGTGCTCAGCTCTGCTCACGGGTGGGAAGTCGCAGGGATGTTTGGGCTGTTGCTCAAGCTGGTCTGAAATAGAACAGGTGTTTTGGTGGCTTGTGTTTGTTTTGTTTTGTTTTATTAAAGGATACCGTGTGTGATGTACAGGGCTGCTTGTAGGGCTGCCGACCCCACGTGCTGATGGGGGGGGAAAGCCTTGTCCCTGGTTTTGGGGGGGGGTCTACCACCAAGCTGTGACTCCCAAGCTCTGCTTACTGATGCTGGTGGGTTAAATGTATTCCCAGCCACCCACCACATCCCTTCCCCAGATACCAGCTGTATCCCACCTGCCCTCATGATGGGGGTGGTGATCTGTTGTAAATCAAAGCCCCTTTGGAAGATGCCTCAGCATCCTGGGGCCCGGAGAGCCCCTGCAGATATAAAACAGGAAACTTGAGGTCTCTTCAGACCTGCAAGGTGGAGAAAAGGGAAGAGATGCCCCTTTGTGCCAAGAAGACTTAAAATGTTAAAAAAAATCCCAAACAACACCCCACCCTGCAAAAAAAATCCCAACCAAGCCCTAAAAAAACTCTGCAAGAGGAGGGACAGGCTGGCTTGCTGGAGACAAGGCAATCTGCCCCAAAATGGTTTTGGTGGGTTTTTATTTCGGGGGGGGGGGGAGGTTGTTTTGGGGTGGTGGGGTTTTTTTTCCCCCCTCTGTGACTGGTGAAGGAGAAGTGGTTTTCCTTGGCAGCTTGAGGAGGACTCACCGGGGCGAAGTGAGGCTTCAAGCTGTTCATGGGGGCTGGGTTGTGTGATTTGTGATGGGCAGGAGAATTGGTAAAACTGTTCCTCCACCCAAAAAAAGCAAGAGTTGATGAGAGGGCAGGGAGAGGGCTCAGCCTTAAGTCCCCTGCACAGCTGTCCACTGCAGAGCTGGGCAGTGGGATGGTAATTAACCTTAATTTGGCAAAATACTGAGTTACTGAACCCTCCAGCAGGATTTTTCCCAGGGGTGCGAGGAAGAGAATCGAGCTGCTCTCTTAAAGAGCCTTTAACCTGTGTCCCTGCTGTGTTACTCCCCCTGTGCCAGTAGCTTTTGGTCCATAACCTTGATAGCTTTTTTTGGAGGGTGTCCTGTGAGAGTTGTGACCTCTTTCTTCAGCACTTCACTCCCTCCAACCACTTTTGGGGTGGGGGCATTGTTGTCCTCCATCTTACCTTCAAGCTTTTAGTGCAGCCCGCTCCATCCTTTCCCCTTATCCTGGGTCTGACCTCTTCTTCCTGCTCAAGCATTGCCAGTGGCAGGAGATGCTTCTCTGGGCATGACCAACCCATTTTGCCCCCCCCAGGGAGGATGATGGTGGTGGGATGAGTGCATGGCATGCATGGGAAATCCCAGATTCCCAGTTTTCTGCACTGGTGGGGACTGTGAGGGACCCTCTGTGAGGGTGCTCTGCTTTTGTGTGCAGGCAGTACCCCTCCCAGCACCCCTGGGGCTGACCTGCAGGGAGCCCTGGCAGCCTGGGTTGTGCAAGGGAGAAACAGGGACAGAATTCTCCAAAATGTAATAATAGGAATAAAACAAACAAACAAAAAAAAGCAGTGGAATGAATGAGGAGGCTCCTCAGTGTCACGGTTTTCCCGTGTGTGGATTTGTGGGCTCAACCTGAGCCACACCGACAGCTTTGCAAAAAGCCCCTTTTAAAAAAAGCCCCTTTAAAATAATCCCTGTATAAATAAATGATTTTTGTTTAATTTTCTATTTCAAATGCAGCTACCTGAGGATATATGCAGCCTGCCAGGGAGCAGGGCGGGAGGGAGCACGACGTCTCATCTTAGGTAATGCTCTTGGCTTTGCTTGGATCAAGTTGCCTCGGCTATAAAGGTCTCTGACAAGGCCAGGAGGAAAAACTACCCTGGGGAAAGAGGAGAAAAACCCGCTGCCCATCCCGGCAGTAAGAAAACAATTGGGCCTTGCTGACACCGATGGCTGCTTTTGGGAGCTGCTGAAGCATCCTGCCTTTAGGTAAAATGGGGGGTGGCGGTGGGATGGGTGGGTGTGCTGAGCGGGGTAAAGGCGGCACCCATCCCGGTAGCGCTGTCTCCCCGAAAGGCAGCTGGGCGGGATTGTGAGGAGAATTCGGTGCTGCAGTGACCCGTGCCTGGTTGGAGCCCCTGGTGCCCATCCCCGCGAGCACGGGCTCAGATGGTGCTGCCCGACTGTGCCACGGGTACCTCTTCTCCCCGTGCATCCCCCCAACAGCCTCACAGGGCCGGGGGGGTGGAAAGCTGGTGTTGCGCTCTGCCCTCTTTCTCCATCCACTGCTGCAATATCTTTTTCTCTTCACCCCCACCCCTGCCCCCAGCTATTTACTGCCACTTTGCAAACCGAGCAGCAAAGCTGCGCAGCTTCCCCAAGCAAAGCCCGCAGAGGCTCGAGCGCTGCCCCGTTCCCTGCCGGCGGCTGCCCCTCTCTCCTCCCGCGGCGTTGGGCCACGCGTGTACTTCCCCGCGTCCCCAGACGGCGCCAGCGGCTGTGCCAAGGGGTTGAGCTGACAACCGGGATGGGGTTTTGTGGCTGAGCTGCCGTCACAGCCAGCCCCCAGCCTGGCAGCAGGATTTGCTGTGCAGTGCTGAGCGAAGGAGGCAGCAGAGGAGATTCCTCACCTTCGGATCACAGCAAGGAGGAAAGTTGCAGCTTAATCTCTTTAAATCTCTTATTTTTTTTTTAAATGTTCTTTTGGAGCAATCCAAGAAGAGGGTTTCATTTCTTGTGCTGCTGCAGGAGGGAAGAGAAAGGGGAGCCGGAGCATCCTCCTGAGATCGCACCATGCCGCTCTCCCGCCCCACCGGTCAAATCTCTGAGGCTGCTTGGACTTCAGGCTTCAGGGAGATGACAGAGCCCTTGAAAGGTGCTGTTGGCTGCCTTGGAGTGGCAGTCTTCTTCGCCATGACCATAGGCATCATCTCCTGGCAGGCGCTGGAGCAGTCGCCGGAGGAGTGGGTGCTGCGGGGCCGCAGCAGTGGGATGCTGTGGGAGCGCCGGCGGGGTGCCCTGCTCCTGCGGGCGCTGCCGACTGGGCGGAAGGTGGTGGTGATCATGGTGGGCGGCGTGCCAGCTGCCGAGCCACCTCCGCCACGGGACAGCTGCTGGCATGACGGCGGGCAGTTCTGCTACGCGTGGGAGGAGGATGCTGAGCTCCGGCTCTCCCTTGAGCCCCCACCAGCCCCTGGCACAGAGTGCTTCAGCGTCCACTGGACCCCGCTGCGCCCCGACGTGATGCTGAAGGTAACAGGGACCCCATGCCCTTCTCTGACCTGTGGTGTCTGGGTTAACGCGAGCCAAGGAAGGGAGGATCTAGCCCAAACACATGGGTTCCCAGCATGGTTGTGGGGTTGCACTATGGTTGGGGGCACCCCCTCTTCCAGCGCCTCAGTATCTGGAGGGTACCACATGGGAAAAGCTCCTTTGGAAGCCTTGTGCCCAGATGCTGACATGCCCCTCACACCCCCCCAAAACACCAAGGGGCTGCAGCTGCCACCACCCAGTGCCATGTTGGTAACCCCAGGGTGGGTGAATATTGTTTATATGGAGACTGAATAAATAAGCGCTGAAGATGATGTTGGCAAGGAGCTTGGAAAGGGCTTTTCCAGATGCAGACACAATGTGGCAGCTCCCTTGGGATGGATTCATCCCTGGCTGCTGCTGCAGGAACTTGTGGCAGTTTGGGTTTTTGTGTAGCGCCCTTCCCAGTCTTCTCTGTCAGTTAAATAAAAGCAGACTCTGAAAATGAGCCTCAGGGAAGGGAAAACCCCATCAGAGCAGTGTCCTGTTGGGGGGAGCCCTCGGGACAGCTGAGGGAGCAGGATGGGTTCTGACAGGGATGGGCATTTTCCTCCTTTGGCTCAAATCACCTGCTGACATAGTTCTGGGCCAGTGAAGGTGTTCCCTGGACACACATCTGCTGCTTGTGGGGTCAATTTGGGGTGTCTGGGAGGATGAGCAAGGCAGAGTGGATTCTCTGCACCCTGCCCCCCCCCCCCCCCTCCCAGCTTTGGAAAACCACTAACACACACACACACACACACACACACACCCCCCAATTATTGGAAAACATGCTCCAGTGCAAAGAGTTAAGAACAGTGTTTTTCTGCTCCCCTCCCCCAGGGTGTAACTAGTTCAGCTGACACCCGTAAAGCTATTCTGAGCCTCCAGGGTTTCCACTTTAATAATTCACATCCCTGCTCCCCACCCTTAGAGAGACTTAACCTCTCCCTGCCCCCACGGCAGAAGCAAGCATGGGGCTCTGGGGGCACTGCCGCAGCCTTGGCACCGCATTGGGTGAATCAAAGGGTGCTGGATTGAGTTGGGGGGGGTCCTTGGGTCCCTCTCTGCCCATCTCAGTCTCCCTCTGCAACCCCAAATCCCTGGGTTTTCAGGGAAGCCTGTCCCCACATGGGAAGTCATGCGGGAGGATTAGTCCTGCTGATCCCCAGCTTTGGCACAAAGTTTTAGAGGCTTTGGAGCAAAAAAACCTGATGGTTTCTGAAAGGAGGTGGGACAGGGATGGGGGTGTCCCTCAGGACCAGCAGCTTTGGAGCCGTGTCATTGCCCTGCTGCCCTGTGAGAAGTGCTACAGAGACCCAAAGGGGTCCAGTCCCACCAAGGGAAGTACTTCTTATCCGTCCTTAGAGCACAGAGGGGGCTTTGCCTTGGGAGAGAGTGAAAAAACATGTTACTTTTTCTGTTCCTGAAGGTGAAAAAAGAAGCATGTAACCTGCATGGTGGATGCTTGTGACTATTTTTTTTCTTTTCCTGCTCTTACACCCTTTGGTAACTTCAGTAAACTGTGGGCTGAGAAGTCCTAGTGGTCTGACAGAACTTCAGCATTGGTTTTGTACCTGGCACCCAGCTCTTGCGCTTCTGCAGGGGAATCTGAAACACGAGCATCTCCTGGCTCAGATGAAGACCGTGACACATACCCACCCCCTGATTTTTGCCTCAACCCCCGAATCTCATGGGGTAGGGATTTTTCTTTCAGGGAAAAGCCCTGTCCTGTGAGTGCTCCAACAGCACCGGAATAGTTCACAGAGCTTCTGCCTCTCCGAACGTGACCATTCGCGTGTACATCCTCACCTGAGGCGTTTCTCGCCAGCTGATGATGCTCTCTTGGCTGCAGGACTGCTTCTCCATGGCCAACATCTCCTGGTACGGAGGGGCGAGTGTCCACAGCCAGCGCTGGCCGCTCAACAGTGCCAAGAGCCACGCGCAGCCCTTTGTTAGCGGCGACTTCAGCAAAAACCCTGCTGGCTATGGGCCTGTGGTGGAGAGATACTTCTTAGCCTCGACAGGTAAAGCGTGTCTTCCAATGTCCTTCTGCTTTAATCACCAAGTTGCTCCATCCCTCCCCTCATCTCTAAAGCAACTCTTACGAGCAGGGCAGGTGTCCGCAAGGTTAAAGCACTCCACAAATGTAGCAGGGCCTGGCAGCAGGACATAAGGGACACAAGGGACGCATCCTGTGCTGCCTCGTCCCCCAGAAAAGGCCGTGATATTAAGCCTTAGTGGCTAAGCTGTCTTCACACATCAGTGCCTGAGAGGATGGGGTGGCCTGAGTCACCCGAGGAAGTCCCATGCTCTTGGTACATGGATTTTTTTTGGGGGGGGTGGGGGGTTGGTTGGTTTTGGGTTGTTTTGGGGTTTTTATGAGATCTGTGTTCATCGTCACATCCTCTGTCTCCGCTCGAGTAGCTTCACCCTGAGCTCCTGGGTCCCTGGCACTGCTGTTCGATGTAGACATGAGTTTAGCTGTTGTTGTCATTTTTGGGTGGATATTTGGATTATTCTTCAGAACATCAAACTTTAGATATTTCCCCAGATTAATCAATTGATTTGCAACTGCCCTGCATTGATGAAGCTGCTGAATGCAGAGCAAAAAGACAAGAAATGGAGCAAACCCAGCCCTTGAAAGGTGTTTTGGAAGGGAAATATTTTGGAAGGGAATAGCTGAAGCAGAGGGTCAGGATTTATTTGTGCAGCTGGGTCTGTGGCTGGGATCGGTCCAGGAGGTCCTGGTACCAGTTAGTCTCTGCCCTATGCATCCTTGTGCATTCCTGTCCCTGCGGCTGCTGGTGTGGGGACCAAGAAGGGCCAGGCGCTTGCCAAGGCACCATCTTCCTCTTCCTCCCTAAAGGAGTGACGGTGACAGTGGCACCTGATGTGCCCCTCTTTGTCTCGCTGGAGAGCGAGAGGCATTTCTGCCTGGGAACGCCGGTGGAGAGAGCCATGACATCCCTGAGCTACCTCCTTTGCGTCAGTCCGGATGTTGCAGCTGCCCACCGGCATGTGGGCAGCCAGCTTGCGGGGCCAGCACGGACACTGCCGAATATGGCCCTCCTGGGGTAAGCACTCCTTCCCCCCTCCCTGTGCTGGGGCCACTGTCCAAGCCCTTGCGCTGGTCACTGCCCAAGGATCTTGTGCCAACACAAAGTGCCACTCCCCGGCTCTCTGCTTCTCTCAGGTCTCCCATCTGGCGATATTACGGTCCCGCAGGTTCAGCTGCCAAAATAAAGCGAGGTTTAAGGGCACTGGCCAGGAGATTGAAGCGGCATCGTCTTCAGGAAGGCATCCTGGCCCTGGGGGAGCACTGCACCGCAACCCTTGCTGCTGCGGTACGTCCTACCCCATCAACCTTTGGGCTTGGAAGGGAAACCGATTGGTGCCATTAGCCCTGTGCTCAGCACTCGTAAATCCCTACCTATAAAATCAAATACAGCCTTCCCTGGGGTGGGGGCTGCAAGCCTCCCCTCCCTCAGAAGGGATGCTTGGTTTGCAGTGTCACCCCATGCAGGCGGCGGCATCGCACAGCCAGTGTTTGGTGGCTTTGCTGCTCCTGCAAAACACCTTTTTCTGCCTTTCCTCCCCGCAGGACCATGTGCTTGTGGAGCAAAGGAGGAGGCGTGACTCGGCCCGTGCCTGGGACCCTTCCCTGATTTCACCGCTGCGTCTCTCCATCACGCTGTCCCCGTATGCCAGCATCGCCTCCCCCCTCTTCCTGCGCTCACTGCAGGATGGTGAAGCAGCAAGCTACTGGCTGAGCCTGCAGCCCCGATATGGGGGCTGCTCGGTACGAGACCTTCCTCCAATCCCTGTACCTGCTCCTCCACTGAAAATGAAAATTAAGGCTGAATAAGCAGCTGCAGAGGGGAACAACTCGATCCTCCCAGGTTGGAGACACCCCCTGTGGGTGCGAAGCAGTGCTGAGGGGAACAGCTGTTCTGCCGATGCCAAAGGAAGCAAAATTTCCACTTCCAAAAGATATTTTTAAAAGCTGCTAGTATTCAGCTAATCCCCACCCTCCTGTTCCCTTTTTGCAGTCATTTTAATATGTCAATTTGCCATCAACTCTGGGACATTTTTAGGGGGTTGTGTGTGTGAGAGGGGTTTCACACCCTTCTGTGTTGCACTGAGACGGTGCAAATTGTGGAAGGGCAGGATGAGGATGGAGCAGGCATCCTCCAGCTTGGCACCCCAGGTCTGCGGGGTGTTCTCAGGGTTCGATGGATAGTTTTCCCCTCTGCTGCAGGTCCCGCTGCTGACCACGTGGAGGGGACAGCTTTGTGCCCGCCTGAACGTCACCAGCGAGGCAGCGCTGACCTGGTACCTGGCACGTGCCCGAGGTCTGCGGCAGGCACTGGGGGCCGCATACGTGGTCTTCGAGGGTGCCGAGGGCAATGCCTTCCTTGAACAAGCTGTCCCACCTCCTGCCGAGCTGGTGGGCGACCAATACATTGGGGCGCTGGCAGCAGCGCTGGCGACACTGGGAAATGGCACTGTCATCAGTGCCGGTGCCAGGTGGGTACCAAAGAAATGCTTTGCTGGAGCTGCCTGGGAGGTGATTGAGGTGACACCTTAAACATGCCCTTGGAATGCTGAGGCAGCGCTCAGCACCCAGGGCAACATGTATGGAGGCTTGATTCTCGTCTATCCTCCTCCACTCTCTTTTTGGAGTGTGTTAATAATTCTTCTTAGCATCTCTGACCATAAAAGTGCTTAGAAGCATTAATGCCAGATGCAATGAAAATGCATCTTGTCATTTATGGCCATTCAAGCTTCCGGTCTCTAGCAGAAGGGGGAGGCTGAACCCTGGCTTCTCAGCCACATCCCTCTACCAGTGGCAACACTTGTGGTGTCAAACTACTGCAGTTTGACAACCTTTTGTGCCTGCCAAGTCCTCAGCAGGGTTAATTTATTAATTAGCAGTTGTAATATGCCTCTTAGACCCTTTAGTTAAAGCTCTAGAAGCTGTTATTTTCTCTTTCCCTGTTGTTTTTATGTTTGGCAAATGGGACAAGGTATGCAGGGTGCTTGCAGAATTACTGATTTCATGTTTGGGAGGAGGCATTGATGGTAAATCACCTGAGAAGGCAGCTTCAAAATAGCTTTTTCTTTGAACACAAACTAAGTTTCCTATGCTGAGGTGGTGAGGATCTGGCAACTGATGGGGATGGCTCTTACTCATCCGCAAAACCTGAGTACTGGGAACAGCCTCTTTTCTAACCATTTTCAGCCTGGTAAGGACTGTACCTTTCCTGGTGGGGAGTTCCCATACCAAAAAGGTTTCAGAAACCATCACATCAGCCTTACCACCTCCTAAGATGGAAAAAATGTCCCACTGAGACTTTTGGGGAGTCAGCAAATGGGTGTAAGGTCAAGGAGGAAACAAAGTGCTAGGATCGGGCAGACTCCAGCCAAAACACCCCTTGGTTAGATGAGCTCCAGACCATTTTTCAAGCTGAAGTTCATCACGAAGGTTGAGACCTGACCCTTTTTGGCCATCAGAAATGCTGTCTCCTGCGATGGGCTGCTTGATGATGTGACCCTCCACCTTGCCAAGTAAAGCCCCAGGCATAGAAATGCTACTGGGGGGCAGGGGGAATGAAGTGGGGAAAATGTTTTCCTTCGGCAGACAGACAAAACTGCTGGCAGGAATGACAGCCACCCGATGTGAAAACAGATAAGCACAAATGAAAGGCAGGAGGAGAAATCGTCCCTGCAACATGTGCCCCCCCCCCCCCCCGCCAGGCCATCTGCATTGCAGGAGGGTTGGGGTTCTGAGGAACTGCACAGGCCCAGGGCTGTGGGTGCTGTTGGGGTGTCCCAGCTGGTGTCATGGGAATGTTTTTTTCCTGGGCATCTTCCTACCATGGTCGATGTTGCTGTATGAGAAGCAGGAAGGTGATGGCCACAACCTGGAGCTGTGTTGCTGTCAAGGTGGGCCACCAAACTGTGGTCCTCATGAGCCTGAACCCAGAGAAGGAAAGCTGTGAATAGAGGATGTGGGGAGAAGGAGGAGCATTGGGGTCGCCAAGTTGGAGAAACCTGTCAGCCAAGCATCGGAGAGTTTTTGCTCCAGCAAGCCATCCATCCAAAACTGTTGGGTTTGCACTTGTGTCCCTAGGTCCAGCCATCTGCCACTCTTCATCCAGATGAGCCCACTGCGCTCGGACTGGAGCCATGCTGGTCTGAAGGGGGTCATTCCCTCTGTGCTGCACTACAGCCTCTTGGGCTACAACTTCCTCATCCCTGATGCAGTTGGTAATGATTTCTTTTCTGCTTCCTCCTCCCCCCCCCCCCCCCCCCCCCCAATTTCTGCTTTTCTGCAGTTATTGGGGTGGGGGTTTTTTTGCAGCAGTTGTTCAGGTGAGAGGATCACTGGATGTATGTTTGTACTGTCTGGCTTGGGTGTGCTACGTGAAGGCTTGAAGCACTTCGTTCCCGGCACCCAACTTTCCACCGTGTTGACTTGGCTGGGCTGAACGTTACTAGGGAATCGACTGAGGAATTGAAAACAAAAAAAAGCCCAATGCCATAAATTTTAATAGGTGGCCCCAGAAGCAGTCAGGTCCCTGGGGTGCCCTTTGCAGAGCTCCCAATTGCAGAGCTGCCTGCTGCCCCTTGTAGCTTTGCTTGCGCTAAAACCCACCCAGCAAAAGCAAGGAGGGAGCCTGCAGCCAGGAAACTGCCCGCCCAGGCTCCTGGCTGGGAAACAGATATTCCTAAAACACCAGCAGCACTGCTCCAAGTTTGTGTTTCTGCTCCAGAGCACAATGGCTTGAGAAATCCTTAAATTAAAACATTATAAAACAATCCTTTAATCAGGGCCAAGCAGCTCGGGTTCCCCCCCTCCTTTTTGGAGGTGAATGGGTTATTTGTGTATGAAACGTGCCCCAAACATGCAGACGCCGCATGGGAAGCATCACACCCAGAGCACAGAGCTGCCGACAGCCCTGAAAAAGGGTGGCTTTGGGCAATTTTTCAATTTGGCCTCTATTTTTAGCCAGTTTCCCTTAAAAATCAAAGCTTGGGTAATCACAGCCTGCCCATTCCCTCCCCAAAGAGATGTTGAACCCGTTGGCTTGTTTCAGCCAAGCTGGACCAGAGCAGATTTTCCCCCCCCCGTAAAGGGGAGGTCAGGGCAGGTGGTGTTCATTGCTGGGGTGTGCAGTCCCAGGGTTGCTTTACCACAACCCAGTGTCCACTCAGTGTGGGAAAATGGGGCTTTGGGGTGTTTTGTGCCATTTCTAGGGAAGCACTGCCAGGTTTTTGGAGCAACATCTCCAGGGTATGGTCCAGCACCATGGGCTTCAGTTCCCTGTCCCATTCCCTCCTGTTCTTCCCAAGCCCCTCTCTGGTGTTTCAGAGGTCAACTGGGATCCCCTTCCACTATGTGTTTCTGATTAATTAGTTAACTATGTTCTGCTTCTCTACTGCTTTTCACGATGAATTCAAAAGGATCCAAATTACAGGAGTATCTTCCCATTTTTGCACAAATCGGCAGGAAAGCCCAGGATCTTCCAAATGCTTTTCTCTGCAGGAGAGAAATCTTTTTACAGTGTTCTGCTGAAATGTAGAAACTCCCAAGACCTAATCCCCAGCATGTCTGGGCCTAAACTGGCTGGAGATGGATGTCTAGTATTTGCTGATGGTTATGGAGGAAGCAAAACATGGGTGGGGAAACGCTGTCCCCTTTTGCAGTGGGGTAACAAGTCCTGCCCACATGGAGAGCAGTTGCCTGGGACTTGTCCCACGATGCAATGCCCCTGAGCAGTGACACTCAGCTCCTTATCCCTGGCAGGAGGGAGCCTGGCTGGTGACGCCCCAGGGGACCCGGAGCTGTACGTGCGGTGGCTGCAGATCGTGACGTTTCTCCCCACGATGACATTCAGCATGCCGCCCTGGCTCTGCTGTGACGCTTGGGTACGTACCGCCATGCCCAATTAAAGCATGATTCAAGTGAGGGTTTGTGGCTCTGTATTTCATGGCTACATGCAACCATGGGGATGGTATTGGCAGCACCAACACCAATTGTCATGTGCCTCTCTCCATCCCTTCTGCTGCTGCAGTTGTTTACAGTTCGATCAAATAGTTAATATCTACTGTAAAGCAAAGCCTGCAGGTTCACATTCAAGATCTCTTTAAATGGTTGAAAGCATTTTCCCAGGGATGTCACCTTCAGGCAATAAAAGGGGAGAGAGCGACTCTTAAAATCAGGGGCACAGGGGGAAATGGCATTAAACCTCTTTGACCGCAGCAAAAGACTTCATTGCATTGGTTAGAGATGCCAGCACCCCGCAGATATCACCTGCCAGCTCTTGGCCTCAGCTTTCCCATCCAAATGGGAATAAATCCCCTGTAGCATCCCTGTGTGCACCTTGTTAGCTGCTTTAACTCTGTCAACCCATTGCAATTTGGTAATTTCTCTTCATAAGGGAGTATTTTAAAAAAAAAATTTAATGCTTTCTTTGCTATTAATTGTTTTCTTTTTCTTTCCCCCACCTTGAAGGTGCTGAATCTTACCTGGCAATGCATACGGAGGCATCGGGACTTTGTTGTGCCGCTCATCATAAAATACAGTGAGGAATGGCTTCGTTTGGGGTACCCCATCTTCCGCCCGGTGTGGTGGCTCAGTCCCACAGATCCAACTGCTTTTACCATAGAGGATGAGTTCCTCATTGGAGATGAGGTAAGAAACGTGGGGGCTGAATGTCCTCAAAGGGGAAGTGAGGTACTCCCGTGCTTGTCCATCCGCCTCTTTACATCCTACCTGAATACAGCACTTGTGCACAGACTGCACAAAACCAAAGGGGTGATAGGGCCCTGTTGGCTCCTTTGGGTTTGCAATTTACTCAAAATGAAAAGTCAAGGAGACTGTTTCTTCTTTTGTTTTTTAATATCGGGGTAGAGGCAGTTCAGTCCTTTCTGATGGAAGGCCCCTCCTGATGAACAGCACTTCTCATTTCCCCCTCCTTTCAGGCTGTGAATCCCATTGCTTATTGCAGGCTGCAGCACCAAGTAAGGAGCAGCACAGTGTGCAGCTCTCTGGTTCTCTTGGGAAGCTCCTCCAGCCATGTTTTGGGGTCTCTTGGTCCTAATCATATGCAACCGTGAAACAGTGGGGAGCACAGAACTGTCCTGGTATGGTCTGTGACAGAATTAAGCATTAGGATGCTGGGATAATCCTCATCGCTGAGCAGAAGCAGATGCTCTGGGGTGCTGATGAAGAGGTCTTTGTGCTGTTGCTGAAGCCCTCCTGCTTCTGAGTTGTGCCCTTGGTTTTTTTGGGGGACAAGGCTGGGCTGTGAGGGCAGCCTTGCTTTGAAATCTGCGTGCTCAAGGCTCCCAGACCTCGCCCATCCCATCCACTTGGCAGCACACATTCAGCCTGGACTGATCTGCCGAATTATCCAGGGTGCCAAATAATCAGGTTTTAGGTCAGATTTTTGCTGGCTACGAAGGGAAATGAGTATCTGCTTCCTTCAGGCAGAGGGGACAGCACTGCCTGGGGGCTTGTGCAAGCATCTCTGGGATGTGTTGCTGTGGGACTGCAGTGCTTGGGGTGGTTTTGATCCTGGATTAGAGGTCTTGAAACTGGATCTAACATTGCATAGCCATGTCCTGGCATTGCTCATCAGCGGACTTCTGTGACCAGGAAAGGGGCCACTACTTAATCCTTCCAGCAAAGCATGCTGAAATATAATAGCAGAGAGAAATTGCACTGATTTGACCAAAAAAAATGTTGTTGTGTGCTGGTTTGTAGCTGTGATACAGCATCACTGCTTGTCAGAGCTATCTGCCTAGCAAAAGTAGCTACTGCAAGAGGCTGGGAAGCCAGGTCTTGCTGCTGGATATATTTATAAAGCCCATGAAGGTCTGCAAGCTTCACTCCATGTGTACGAACCGCCATGAAGTCTTTGTGGGCTGCCACAGCTGTGCAACTCAAAGGGGCATTACAAGAGGTACAGGATGAATCCCCAGCACTTGATCTTTGCTGTTGACCAGGACCTCTGAAAATGGCGTTTAAGGAGGACCGATCTATAAATTTCATATCCAGTTTTTGCTATTTATCTGGGGTTTTTTCCTCCTTTAATGGCCTTTCTAGAGTTTTTAATTCTCTTCTATCAGCTCCTCTTTTTTTTTTTTATCATCAGGTGAACTCAGTTGTGCACAAATACAAATCAAAGCATTGGTTTTCAAACAGATTTAAATTGAAGCCAAAGCTTTTTCTTCTCAAAAAAAGCTTTGCTTTTCTTGCAAAAGTCTTACTTACAGTGCTGGAAGCCTCTTTCAGGTTCTGAAATGAAATAATTTGTCAGGAATTAATATTCTCCAAATGTTGGAAACTGTTGGACGGACTCTGGAGACTCCTGCAGGTGGGGGTGATCCCAGCCAAAAGAAGGGGACACTGCATCTAGGTGATCTCCAGAGGTGCCTTCCAACATCTATGAATCATCTTTTCTCACTGCTAAGCCTCCATCTGCAAAATCTTTCTTTTTTCTCCTCTTTTTTTCGCTGCAGGTCCTGGTTGCCCCAATAACAGAAAAAGGACAAACATGGAGAGATATCTACCTGCCTGGAGAAGGGCACCTATGGATGGACACCAACACTGCCCACATCTTTGATGGAGGCACCACCCTTAGGAATTACTCTGCCAGCCTTGCAGAGGTGCCGGTTTTTATTAAAACCTCCTAAATTTACAGACTGCTGCAATTTTTGGACAGTTGACGTCTTTCAGAGCAGCGCTGGCCAAATGTGCTTGCTCTTCCTTGAGATGGTTTCAGCCTATTTGCACTTTTCCAAGAACTAATTTTTTTATTATTATTATTTCAGAAGAAACTGACTCTTTTTATCATTTGCTGTCATTCTAAAATAGAGGAAATCCAGCTTTGGTACAAGCAAACACCCATGCAGAATCTCAACCTCCATCTTTCCAGGGTTTTACCGGTGAAATGTTTAGGTGGCACATCCAGCATCTCCAGGGCCCTGACATGCCACTCAGACGTGGCCATGTTCAGAGAGCAGCTTTTCCAGATTAGGAGATAAAGGAACATCAGTTTCTACTAGGATGGGATTTTAGGCATTTAAAGGAAAAAAATCTGTGCAGGGAAACCTAAATATGATAGCTCCGTTCATGTACACAGACATCACTAAGTGTTCTAAATGTTACCTGCTTCTTTCCTCTGATGCTGTATATGCTCCCCAGGAGCGTCTTTGGTGGCAAGAGACTGACTTTGAGGATAAGTGGAAAACTGGGTGACTTCTGCGTCTGTTGGAAATGTGTTTCTGTAGAACACCATGATACAATGAAATATAATAATGCTGAATAGATTGATGTAGATGTAGCTTGAGACAATTAATATAACTTTAATTTGTGTATTTTAAGAATATATTTGTTCTGGAATATGGCTGTAACTGTGTGAGCTGTTTCGTGAAAGCAGCTACAAAACTTAGCCATGACTGCACCAGGAGGAGATAGGGGAGTCATAAATAAAGAGACTAACAAGCAATTACGAGACAGAGTATATCTTGCTTTCAGAAAAAAGGAATGTGTTTTTGAGCTCAGGTAACCACAGAGAAGAAACATAAAGAGCATGCACTGAGAGCGATGAAGACGTCCAGCCTTCATCCCTGAAGACCACCGAAAGACCCCCTGAGTGTCACTGAGCATGCTAATGTAATGACTTAGTTAATATAATGACTTCCTGGAAATAATTTGCATAACCCTGCCTTTTCTTGGAAATTATAAATGATTATGTATAGTTAATCTGTATAAATATGAGAAATTTGGCTTTAATGGGCACACATTTGGAGGAGCGATCCCCTGTGTGCCCAGTGCTGCAATAAAGGATACCTGCTTCATAGTCACCAAGGCTAGTGAGTTTTGATTCCAGCTTTCCGAGGCATCAACCACCATGATCAAGCAAAGAAGTAGCTCTAATGGAGCCTGATGATCTCCCACCTTGGAATAAAAATATTGCTCAGCATCCTCTACTCAAATGCTAGCATGCCCCAGCCACGGCTTTTCACCATTTCTTGGATATATCCCTTCCACATGATTTCTTGCAGTGCAAGTGGGCTCCAGTGTGACTGTTCTTCTCCCATCCAGCCAAAACTGTACCCACGGGCAATGCAGGTGTCCTGCATGTAGAATACATGTTTAAGGAGGTTATATTAGTGACTTGGATAACCCAGGTTAGGTATTAATGGGGCATTAAGGTGTGATCCTGGAGGCTAGCACTTGAGGTTTGTTTTAGTGGATAAATCACGCTCCTTGGGGAGCCAAAGGGCTCTGCTTTGATTCACTCCTTTGGCCTGAAACAGATCCCAATGAACTGGTCTTGCTTTAGAGTAAACCTCCAAACTCTGCTATCTTTGGCTGGATGCAGAGGAGATGGAGCATGTGATTGCCTGAAGAGATGAAATCACTCTGAGTCCCAGACGGTGCTGGTAATTCTCTCCAGATCCTCCCTGAAGTCAAACTGATGACAGGATCACATTTTGCTAAACTTGGCCTCCAGAAAAGTCACTACCTTTAACACAGATTTAGTGAGTGGCTGAAGATATTTAAGGAAGAAAAGTCTTTGTCCATTCATAGTGTGTATTTAAAAAAAAAAATTAACACATTGTAAAAAACTCCTGGCAACCTCCTTCTGTGCCTGTTCATAGGATACACCTAATTTTTACAGTAAACTTGCTTTGGGTTTCTTTCTGCAGTGCAGTTCATGTCTGTGTCATTGAGCTTTTTCTGGTTTACACCAGGCATTGTCGCCTTGCTGTCAGCTGAAACCATGCTGGTAATGGTTTTTAAGCATGGGCACGGTTGGAGCTTAAAGACTTTGTAGTCACCAAAATGTTAATGAAGTGTTTGCTAATGTACACTTGATGTGGTAGTTTGGCCCTGGCTGGAGGCCAGACACCCACCAAAGCTGCTCTGTCACTCCCCTTTTCAGCTGGACAGGGGAGAAAATAGATATTGTGAGGCTCAGGAGTGGAGGTAAGGACAGGGAGAGATCATTCCACAATCAGCATCACGATCAGGACAGATTCAGCAAAGAATAAAGGAAAGAAAATTAATTGAAGACACTGCCCTGCACCCCCAGTGACACCAGATTCAGGTGATGAGAAGTGTGACCAGACCTTAAAGCACCTTCCCCCACCTCTCCCTTCTTAGCAGACTGCACTTTAGTCAGGATTTCGCTCCCTTCTTCCCCCCCAGTGTAGCACAGGGAGGAACACGGACTGGTGAAATGGGGGCTTCAGTCAGTTCCTCTCAAGTTGGTTTCCTTCTTAGCTGGTGGGGGGGGCATTCATTCCTCACCCCCTTCCCCTGCTGCACCATATGGTCCCACCCATGGCAGACAGTCCTCCATGAACTTCTCCAATGGGAGTGCTTTCCCACAGGGCTTCAGCTCCTCACCAGCTGCCCCAGCGAGGGTCACTGCTATGCGTCTTTCAGTCTCTCAGGCCCAGCCTGCTCCAGCCTGGTCCCCCATGGGGTCACCAGGCCCCCCCTGCCAGCAAACCTGCTCCGATGCAAATCTCTCCCTCTCTCATCTCTGTGTCTCTGTCTCTCTCCACAGGCTGCAAGTGCTGGCAGGGGCTTGTTCCAACAAGGGTCACAGCATCTCCTGTCTGTCTCCCTCTGTTCTAGCGTGGGGCCTCAGCCTTTTCCACGGGCTGCAGGGGGACACCCGTTCCACCACGGGTTTCTCCAGGGGCTGCAGGGGCATCTTTCTCTCTGGCACCTAGGGTGCCTCCTCCCCCCCTTCCCTGTCCTTGGTGCCTGCACAGCTCTTCACATCTTCTCACTCCCTTCTCTGGGGGCACAAAGCAGCTGCTTGCGGGTTTTTTTCTCCTCACTGTGATTCCCAGAGCTGCTGTGACCATCGCTGATGGGCTCGGCCTTGGTCAGCAATGACTCCTGCCTTGAGCCAGCTGGTGTTTGCTCTGTGGGGCCTGCAGAGAGCTTCTGGCTGCTTCTTGCAGCAGCCACCCGTGCAGTGCCCCCTTCTCCATCAGAACCCCACCACACAAAACTACAACGCTTGATTTCAAGAATTGGCCCTTTGTCAGTGTCAATGTGTGCTAAGTTGATTTGCTTTCCTCACTTCCTTGACACCCACGTGGAAGAGCCATAAACGTGTTCCCTCATTAAAGCAGCACTGGGAACTGAATAATTAGAGCTGGTTTGTTTGAGTTGCCAGGAAAAAGTGGTTAAGAACCTTGCTTGTAACTTTAATTTTTTTCCCCATTATTTTAAGCTAAGCTTCATGATTGGTTTTGCAGTGAGCAAAATGACTTACGTGTGAGTTTGAGAACTACAGATGCAGATGGGATTTCAACATGTGGTCAAGTAATGCCCTGAAATGGGAGCTCCATGGCTATGAACTCATAAATGCTTGCAATTTTGACAAACTATGATAACATAGTAGAAAAACAAAACAAAACCTCATCAAAACAAACCTTACCAGCACAAGCTCTTCTAATTGTTATCTTCATTTATGTGCGTTACTTTTATCTACTCCCTGTGCTATTTCTTTTTGCTATGCAACAGGTGTATGTCTGCATGTTTTCCAGGTGTATTTCTACATCTTCCAGGTTGGTGGAGCAGAAATCAGTGGTTTGGGCAGGTTTTCTTGTAAGGAAGAGATTGCTCCAACATTGATGGATGACGCATGCTTACTGCTAGATAAAAGACTCTTTTCCCTGGCACATATTTTTAAGCATTTAGGTAGCTGACAGCTGGGTTTACATACCTTTGGCATGTCTGCATGAATGGGGGTGGCAAAAATGCCTGACAGGTGCAGAGTTGTCTGAAATCTCAGTGTTTTGAAGTCCATCTTCATGCCTTTTTTTTCCTCTTTCTCTTCCTCTCTTTTTCGTTTTCTTCCTTTCTCTCTCTCTCTCTTTTTGTTCCTCTCATGGTATTTTTTTCTTCTTCCTCCCTCTCTTTTTTTCTCTTTTCATCAGAGGAAAAAAACCCCCCAAATTGGTTCTGCCTCTGTCATTCCTGTAGCACAGTGTGCTGTGCATGGGAAACGAGCAGCAGGACTGCAGGGTGTAATGCTGCCAGAGCTTGAGCTGAAAGTTCCCACGCTGTCAAGGCTCAAATCTGTCTACACCAGAGACCACCAAAAGGACTTTGTCTCCTCATGTCAAAGGAAATGAGAGGTGCAGAGCTGGCATAGAGACATGGGGAGCCCTGCAGCTCCTGGCCAGGAGGGAGATGGTGGGCCATGGAGAGCACACAGACAAAAGGGATGGGGCTAGATGGGGAAACCAAGGCAGCCCAGGGAGACTAAGTCATTTAAAAAATGGGAAGGTTCCTAAGAAACATTTTGGACTGAAATACCAGAAGTTCTACCCCATGATTGTACAAAGCACCCATGATTGTACCAAGCGTGTTTATTTAGGAGGAGGTCTGGCCCCGGAACAGGTGGCCCAGAGCAGTTCTGGAGGCCAACACCCCAGAACCCCCAACCTAGGCTCGGCTACCAAGCCTTGCGCCTGGCATGGCCGCGGAACCGGCGCCGGGATCGGGTCCTTGCTGCATACCCTTGTCTGGAGGGATTGCGGCCTCCCCACTGGCGGCGTCCCCTTCTCCAGGAGGAAGCTGGGATATCCCTTTCCGGGCTGAGAGATTGCTCTGTATCCCACTCCCTCCTCCTCTGCCGCTCCCGCCATGGTCGTGCTCGGCCCCCAGAGCTGCGGGACCTCCACCAAGGTTGGCACCTCACTGAGGAGGCTGGGATGTGCTGCTGGGCCCTTGGACCTGGGCTCTCAGCACCACCCTGTCGGCCGCTGCACTGGTCCCATGAGTGCTCCCATCTGGCTGGGCCTCGCCTGCTGCGCAGCCTCTGCCAGGGTCGCCTCCTTCTTGCACGACGGTCCCTGGAGAAATGCCAGCCTGCCTGCCAGCGGCGCTCGTTCCTCCATGTGGCTGCTGGGATGTCCCTTTGGGGCCTCAGAGCTCGGCTCACATTGTGACGAGCGTCCTGAGCCCTGGTCTGTGGCTGCCTCCTGCTTCTCCTGGAGTTGTATCCCCAGCCTTGCTGAGCCCTGCTGCAGCCACCTTGTTGCCACCTCAGCGACCTGCTCTGGTACCTCTCCGGCGCCCTGGCCTGGCCACTGCCATGGGCTCTTCTGGAAGGGCCACCGTGCTGATGGCTTGAGGAATGATGCCTCCTCCTGCTTCGAGATCTCCTCCTGTCATCACAGCGCCTGATGTTCGACGACCCATGGTGCTGGACTACCAGCTCTGGGAAGATGTGCTGAAAAGACCGCCGGCAGTGTGGGCACACGTATTCATTGTGGGCCCACTCCTCTATGCAGGAAATGCAGAAACAGTGCCTGCACTGGCTCGTGCAGGTCCTGGCATTGGTGGGGCCCTGAGAATTTGGGCAGGTTGAGCTCTCAGAGGCCAGTGGTGCAGCGTGGGGCTCCTGGCTGGTGTCACTGGTAGAAGAGGTGCTCCATTCTGGCTCGTCCTCCTCCTGTGCCATCTTGAGCTGCAAAGCCAAGAGGCACAAAGCTGATGACCTGTGCTGGAGATGTGACCTGAGGAAGCAGCAAAGCTGCTGAAGAGGCAAGTGCTTGGCCCTGGGGCTGTGCTTGTGCTGCCACAAACATTGGGGAGAGTCCTGGGGACATTCCCAGGTGACACCAGGGCCATCTGTGTGTGCTCCAGCTGTCCGGGCAGGATGGAAACTCACCTCTCCGACACGACAGGCACAGGCAGCAATTGGGAAGGCAGGAACGTGGTTCCTGGCCTCTCGTCAGGGACAGCACAGATGTTAGGGCATAGCAGGTTGGGTCGGGTGTCCCAGGCCTGACAGAGCCTGTCTCCGCCTTCAGCAGGGAGCCTGCGGGATGGGGGTCCTCTGTCCCCCCTCACCTGCAGACCCTTGCCCGCCGTGCACAGTACTGAGCCCCGGCAGGGCTGTCGCCGCTTATAAAGGGGTGATGTCACAGAGGTCTCTGTGTCTCTCTGGTGACATCACAATTCTTCCGGGGATCACACCCAGCAGACAAAACCGCTGGTCTCTGGGGAACAAAACCCAGAACCCACTTGGCAAAGGTACAGTGCTCAGCACAGGGTGACCAGAGACAGGACTTCTGTGACCTCCTGGTTTCCCCCTGGCACTGCCAGCCCATCTGCATCATGTCTATCACTGACAGTCTCTGCATCATGATCAACAGCACTTTCTTCTGCTGCCTCGACATCCTGCTCTTGGCTGCTGGGGTGTTCCTAATTGCCACTACTCTACACCAGCGGATACAGGGCCACCTGGGGCCAAGGGGACCACTCAAGGCTGGCAGGGACAGGGGCTGGCCCTTGCTGGGTGCATGCTATACTCTGTGCCTCTGCCTGCAGGTTGACAGATTGAGCCAGCGATGCCGGAGCTGGTGGCAGCGAGTGGCAGCACTGAGGCCTGGTAAGTCCCTGCAGGTCCACTCTGTGCCCCGGGTGTACCTGGGAATGTCCCCAGGGCAGGGCTTGGCCCCTGGAGCAGCTGGGGGACAGTCTCTGGGAGGCATCGGTGTCCCCAGCTCCATAGCTCAGGCACCCCTCCCTGTCTTGCAGATGGCAAAGTGCAGGCAGACCACCGCTGCCCCCACTGTGGTGGGGTTGTCCAGGAGCGGCAGCGCCCGATGCTGTTGGCATGGCTCAGGTCATGGATTTCACCAGGCTCGGGCTCCTCAGCCACGCTGGACCCTCACATCCGGCAGCTGCCACAGCAGGATCGGGAGAAGCGGGGCTGCCTCTCTTACCACACCCGCAACTCCATTTCATCTCAGAGCCTCAGCACCACTGAGAGCCTGGAAAACATCGACCCAACCCTGGACAGAAGAGCCCTCGTTGAGCTGGAATCCATCTGCTCCCTCGGACCCGTGCGTGCTGGTGCAGCCTGGTCAGCTCTCAAGATGGACATGGCAAGGAAGAGACTGGAAGTGCAGCCGGGGACACTGCCCATGCCAGTGCAGCTGTCCCAGGAGCAAGCGGTGCAGCAGCAGGGCCGCCGCGTCCTGCCGAAACTCATCCGGCCAGGACAGAGACAGCCCTTGCCACGGCGCACACTGTGCCCCTCAGTGCAGAGGAAGGCAGACGCCATTGTCGGTGTCATCAGAGCCAAGGAAGCCCGAAGGCTGCGGAATGAACCCAGCCCCACTGAGGAGTCCCTGGCTCTGCTGGTGCCGTGCACCCCAGGACTGCCCAATCTTCTGGACCTGCAGCTTCCCCAGGGGCACAGGGCACGGGGCTTTCAGGCCATGGGCCGGGCCAGCACAGCGCAGCACCTTGCCAAGGGACAGCAGGAGCCTCGCAGCCAGGGCAGCTCTTGGGAGGCTGTGCTTACTCCTGCACCTGTGTGCACGAAGACGACCGCCACGCAGACGTCTGTCCCGGACCTCTGTGCAAGCAACCAGCAGCTGGATGCTTCACTGGGTGCTAACACCAACGTCTGCTCCTACTGCCAACCACCAGTGCAGGGGACGACCGTCCATGACAGTGTCCTTTGCCCGGATGGGAGACTACCACAGGGGCAGGACTTGCCCTGGCCTCCTGCTTTATCCCTGGCCCTGCCAGCCCTTCCCAGCCTGGACAAGGAGGCAGCGGAACCAGCAACGGGACCAGCAGCAGCTGCAGCTTCAGTCCCGCCAAAGGAAGACGCTGGCCTTTGGACCACCTTCGCTACCACCCAAGGCAGGTCTGAGGCTGACCTGGTGGGCACAAACTGGCCTGATGCTGCAGCGCCTGACAGAATCTCCAGGCTGGAGCTGAGCCCGGAGATCCACAGCAAACTCTTGATGCACACTGCAAGGCAATATCTGGAGGTTAGGCTGCTAAGTTTCCCTGTGGCAGTGAAACACTCCATGATAATAGTGCATCAGTCACTGTCCAAAGGCCTGTCGACCGGCACTGGCTCCCCACAGACTGGCCTTGCCACCGTCCAGCTCCTCAAAGCCCAGCACCACTCCCAGCCAGACCAGGTTGTGCAGAAGCAGCAGGAGGCACCCCTTGCCTGCCTGGTGGCCTCCACCCCATCGCCTTCAGGCCAGGCGCCCATGAACTGCTACAGCCCCACGACCACGTTTGTGCCAGAGCAGCAGCAAGAGACCCTGGGCATGCCCATCTGTGCCAGGAGTCTGCAGCGCTTCATGGCCCTGCTTGGCGTGGCGAGGCTCTCAGAGGGAGTGGTGCCCGAGAAGAAGCACCGCTGAGAGGAGGCCTTGAAGAGGCTCAGAGAGGGATACAGCTGGGAGGACAGCAGGGACAAGAGGGACCTGATGGGCTTCTCCCACACTCCTGTTACCCTCTGGTTCTGTTGCACCGCAGGAGTCGCTCCTTGTCCGTGAAGGGACGGCAAACTCGGGGAGGGAGGTGCCTGTAGGCCAGGGGGCAGCCTGGGATGGGGTGTCCCCGGGGCAGGGTGATGCTGGCTGCTGGGCTGTCCCTGTGGGTGACACTGGCTGCTGGCCCTTGCCATGACCTCCTGCCCCTGCCTGCCGGAGCCTATGGTCTTTTCCTGGACTTCAGTAAAGCCTTTTACATCATTTCCTACAGTGTTCTCCTGGAGAAATTGGCTTCTCAAGGTTTGGCCGGGCCTAGGCTTTGCTGCGGAAAGAACCGCTGATATGGCCAGGCCCAAAGAGTTGGGGTGACTGGAGTGAAATCGCAGTTGCTGGCCAGTCACAAGCAGTTTTCCCTAGGGCTTGGTACTGGGACTAGCTCTCTTTCCTTTCTTGTTCAGCTATCTGGACAAGGGCAGCAAGAATCCCCTCAGTCACTTCTGGAGTGTTGATCTGCTTGAGGACATGATGGCTCTAACGAGGGATCTGGAATGGTTGGATCCATGGGCTAAGGCAACTGTGGAAGGTTCAGCAAGGATCCCGACCAGGTCCTGCACTTGGGTCACAAAAAACCCAGGTTTGGGACAGAGTGGCTGGAAAGCTGCCTGGCAGAAAAGTACCTAGGTGTGTTGGTTGACAGTTGACACTGAGCCAGCAGTGTGCCCAGGTGGCCAAGAAGGCCAATGGCCATGACCATCAGGGCCATGACAGTGACCTTTCCCCTGTCCTGGGCACTGGTATGGCTGCCCCTTGAGTGCTTGGTTCAGGTTTGGGACCCTCACTATAAGAACATTGCAGGGCTGGAGCAGGTGCAGAGGATGGCAACGAAGTGGGGAAGGGGCTGGAGCACAAGCCTGAGGGGGAGCAGTTGGGGTACCCGAAGCTGTTTAGCCTGGGGAAGAGGAAAGAGGCTAAGGGCAGACCCGCTCGCTCCCTACAACTCCCTGGCAGGCAGGTGAAGTAAGGTGACGATTGTTCTCTTCTCCAAAGTAACCAGCAATGGGATGAGAAGAAATGGTCCCAGGTTGCGTGATGCGAGGTTTATATTGGGCATTAGGGATAATTTCTTCACTAAAAGAGCGGTCAGGCCTTGAACCAGGCTGTGCAGAGAGGTGGCAGGCCCTGGAGGGGTGAGAAATGTTCTAAGCCTAGAGGGGTTCAAATCCCACAGACGGGGCGCTCTGGGACAAGGCTCGGTTGACGCGGTGATCTCGGGGCCGTTCCCAACCTCGCCCTTCCTTCTCCGAGGCAAAACCTCACACAAACCCGCCGTGACAACAGCGAAGGAAACCAGCGCTTCCCGCCCGACCGCCGCCAGCACTTCTAGTCCCTGGGCCGCCCCGCCGCAGCGGCCGCCGGAACTGCAGCGGCCGCCGGAACTGCAGCGGCCGCCGGACCCACTGTGCCCGCCGTGCCCGCCGGCAGCGGCGCTGCAATTGCGGAGTGTCCTGGGATATGCAGTCGGGCTCTCTCCGCCTTCCTCCGGGGCGGGGCGGGCCAGGCGGGAGGACGGGCGGAAGGGAGGGAGGAAGCGGGTCGGCGGCGAGATGGCGGTTGACAAGGAGCTGCTGCAACTGGACCTCTACGGCCTGCTGGGGGTCGGCGAGAAGGCGTCGGAGAAAGAGGTTAGGGCCGCGTCCCGGAGCCTTGGACGGGGCCGCGGGGAGGTTCGGACCGGGGCCTCTTCTCTCCCCTCCCCTTCCCTGCTGTCTCCGGCCCGGCTCTTGGATCGCCTTTGCCTCAGCCCCGGGCTCGCGTTTCCCGCACCCCGGGAGCTCGCTCCCAGCGCTGTTGCGGTGCGGTATCTCTGCCGCCTGGTCGGCGGAGCTGTTAACAAGCGAGAAAGGCCCTTTTGTTCTGATGTTAACTCTGCGCTCGCTGCCCCCACCCCACCCTTTTTTCTCCCCCTAAGCCTGTGGGGCGCGGCCTGGCTTGGTAAGAGGACGGTGTCGCTTGGACGGGGCTGCCAATTTAGCCCCGGACGTTACTTGCCTCGCCCTCGGAAGGAAGGGGCCTCCTGCATTTGCCGAAAGCAGGGTGCTCGTGGTTGGTTTGGGTGCCGTAGGTTTCCCAGCTTGTTAGTTCAGGGGGTTTGGAATTCCACGTTTCCATGTTTTAATTTAATTTAATTGGCAAGTCAATGCCGAAGGCAAGATGTGAGGGGCTGGGCTGGAAAGCAACTTTTCTAAGGTTCCCAGAAAAACTATTGGCAGCTGAGCAAAGTTAAGCTTGACGGGAAAACTTTGAGTTTTCTTCTTAGGCTTCCTGTTTGATTTCGTGGTTTGTCCTTTAGCAGTAGGCCGGGTAAGACTTGGAAGGTGCAGCCTGGGCCCAGCCATCAGTTGTGGCTGAGGCTGCCTGGGTGTTCCACCTGTGTGAAGCGCAGAACAGGGGAACGAGCTGAGCGTAATGCAGATGATTAGAAGAGGTGGAAGACTTTGGATGGCCTCGGCTCTGCTGCTCATCACTGGGGGAAAAGGAGGAGAAAGTTATAGACTGGACGCTAGGGTTAAATGTAAGAATTTGCAGTGCTGATCCTTGATGTAAAATCCTTGCAGCGACCCACAGACCCTTTGTATGCAAAGCAGCATGGCCCAAAGGCCCGAGTAAAGGGGAGCAAGACTGTTGAAGTAATAGAACCTCGCTGTTTACAGAAGCCTCACCTGAACTTGCCGCGTAGAGCAGGTATTGCAGTAGCTGTGGCTCCTGTGTGGGGAGCAGACCTGCCTCAGTCTCTTGGCAGGAGTCCTGCTGGAGCAGGAGATGGGATGTGGCCTGCCACCCTTAGCTGAGCTCTCTCTGTCCAGGAGCTGTGACCAGTAGGTGGTGCCGGGCCACTACTTGTCCCTTGCTTGAGCAAAGGACAGCTCGGCAGTGGAGCCCAGCAGCAGCTTTTCCTTCCCTTCCCTGCACGCACATTCTTCTCTGACAAGGGGAGCTCAGGTTGTTGAACGTGACTCTACTCAGACTATTGTCAGTCTTTGTTTGAAGCATGGAAGAGATTAAATGGTCTTTGGTCACTGCCAAACTCACTTGTTGCACAGTAAATGGTGCTTTCTCTGTCCCAAAGCTACAGCTGCAAGGAACACTGTATCCCTCTGGCTAGAAACCTGCCACACTTGGTTTGGGTGATGGTGAGACTGGACTGTTGTAAGACAGTCCATCTGGAGGTAAAAGTTTGGGCTTTGAGAAGCTCAGACTCGAGCAAAGCATGGCTGTCTGCCTGCATACTAAGTGCCTGGGGCTGAGATGCTTATCTTTGTGGTGCAGTGTGTTTAAAAGATGGGGTGCTGCCTTCAGGTTAAGAATGGAGCTTTTCAGAGGTCTCCTGCTGTTCAAACAGCCTGCTCTGCCTTTCAGTGTGAGAGGGAAACGGAGCTATTGGCGCTCCGGAAAGGGTTTCCTGTTATCTGTGGGGCCTGGAGGGCATCCAGTTGTGCAAATGAATGTTGGTTCAACTGTAGTCCCCTTCGTGCGATTGGGAGGTGGTTTAAATTGAGCAAACCCAACAACTACTAGTTTTTTTCTTTTGCAGTGGTTGAGTTTTGGTATGTTTGTTTTCCCCAGGCTGCTTTTCTCAGCACAGCTTAAACATGAACCAAACTGAGCCCATCTCCATTCTGGCTCTTGCAGGTTAAGAAAGCGTACCGGCAGAAGGCCCTGACTTGTCACCCAGATAAGAACCCAGACAATCCCCGAGCAGGTAGGACAGAACTCTGCCGATCCAAGCGGCTCTTTGCTTTGGTTTTCATGCGTGCAGACTCCTGGAAGTGGCTCTGCTTAACTTCAGGCCTGTCTTTGCGTATAATTAAGGGAATGCCTGGGTATATGTCATGTGAAGTATACACATGCAGGGCTAAGCATTATTTTCAGCACTATACCTCTACTGTTCTGTGATTAGAGAGCTCTGTGTTTTATGGTTGGATGAATACAAGTTGGTTTTGGAAACATTGCTGTTAAGTCACTGCTGAAATTTTGTTTGCATCTCTCAGAGTCATCCCACATGGTACTCACATCCCAGACCTTTGGCCTTGTCATCCTCAGTGATTACTGTCTGGTTGCTATTTTACTTCAGACGCCTCTCAGTTGCAACTTCAGTCGCCAGCTTAGAAATCCTGTAATGCCCATTTTTGTCAGTTAGAAGCAAGACCCTGACTCTCGGGGACTGAGTGCACCTAACCAGCGAGGGCTGGCTTCTGCAGCTACTCCGTTTAGGTTTTGTAGCTACAGGTAGCAGTGAACAGCAGTGGTAAGTAGAAGGATGCTGTTCATCAAGATGCCTTAAAATGAACATGGCTCTGTGTCTTGTACTTTTCCACTTTGATAGGTCTTATGGATTGAATGTTTATAACTGAGGTTCATAGAGAAAATTAGCAGCAATGAGAGGAAAGCTAAGGGCGTTGGTGTCTGCGGGAGGTTGAGAAGTGATTTGAAGTGTGTGGGGAGGCCTCTGTCTTGTAGGCGTAACTCTCCAGGAAGAAGGTTGGGAATATTGATGCAAAATGCAAAGCTGAAAAGCTACTGGTATGAAAGGGAGGGTCTGTTTGTAACAGTGTATTTCAGACTGACTGCAAGTCAAGTAAAACATTTCTATAGGTGGGTTCTGCTGAAGGGGTGTTTTCAAGGGTTTGTTAAAATGAAACAGTCCCAGTTTTTCATTCTTCGTTTACCCTGACTTATATGACAAATATTGTCCTTGGAGTTGAGGTGATCCTGGCTCTAGGTTGGCTTACAAATGTTTTGGAAAGATGATTCTTCTTTGTGATGTTCTGCAGGTCTCTTCCATAAGGGATTGTGTTTCCTGGTTCACCTCCAGGCCCATAGCATGGCTTTCTGCATCTCACCCGTTTTTCTTCTAATCCCCAGCGGAAGTCTTCCACCAACTGTCTCAGGCCTTGGCTGTGCTAACAGATGCAGCAGCAAGGGTAAGGATGTCCCTTGCTGGGTGATGCTGGGATTAGGGGGTGCTACTCTCTGCAAGCTGGGGAAGTTTCAGAAGCTCTCTTGTCTGATTGTGACCTCATGAATGCAAGTCTCATCTGTTACTCCCTGTAGTCCTCCATGAGATCACGTAGTAGGTGCCAGATAAGAATCTGGACAAATGTTCTATTTCTGGTTTGGTGTGCTGGAGTAGCTCTGTCCATCTGCTGCAGGGGTGAGATACCGTCTTTAATAAGGTGCTAGATGGGAGCATACCCCATTAAAAAAAATAAATGATAACCACCACTGATCCAGGACACGTTAAATTCCCATGACACGTTAAATTCCCATGACAACGATGCATTTGTGGTTCCCTTTAAGTCAAGGCCTGACAAATTAATAATATCTGGATATGATTGCTAAGGCTCAAAGCCTTTCTTTCTTGGTGCACAAGATGCTTGTAAACAGAAAAGCTGAATCATAGTCACGCTTTCTGTCCATTCACTGCAGGAGCTTTGCAGGCTGCCAGATGTAGTTTGGACCCTGCTCTCGCTGTGAGGAAGCAGCCGAGTGCCTGCTGCTCGAGACCTGAAAGTAGTCTGGATGTGTGAAGGGAAAGAATAAAAACAAAACAAAAATGAGCAAGCAATTCTATCCAGATACTCATGAGAGAGGACATAGTAAAATTTCAGATTATGTGATATAAAAACTTGAAATAACTCCTCTTTCCAAACACTGGAAAAGCTTACTGTCTCCCCTCTGAGGGGCAGTTACCCTTTTGGCATCCAAGAACTTTTTGCCTTCCACATTTTGAAAAGGAAAAAGTGTTTAGGAAACCCTCCCCATGCAGGAAGGAAAAATGCCAGCTCTGCTAGCTTATGGAACAAGAGCTCTGCCTTCCCATGCAAATATTCCACAAGGAATATTCAGGTGTACGTGCTGGTCTGTGCTTTAATGACTACAGAAGGTCTGTTCATCAGCCTACATGGAGCTTACCAACTGGTTTAAAGACGCACCAGCAAAGCTGCCAGTGTGCCCCAGTTCTAAAGTCTCTGTAGTGCTCAGTGAACATGCTGATGGATTGTTTGGGTGCTCTTTGATCAATTACATTTCTGTGAGTCAAATGTCAGTCTTGTGACTATATCTGTCATAGAAAATAGACCTTTTGAATTGTAAAAGTTTGCTCCAAACCAAACCTGATCTGTTACCAGTGCTTCATAAGCTACTTCAGGCATGTTCAGGGCACCAAAACATTCTTCCCACCTCTGGAAATGGGTCAGACTCTCTCACTTGGCACTTACTCCTGGACTTCCTCACCCTTCAGGCTCCGTCTAGAGATCCTTGGGCCTCTTCTCATATTTTCAGGATACTTATGTTAACTTCCAACATTTTTTAGGAGGAATGCTAGCAAGAAGTATAAAATGCTTCACCTCTGTTTAGAGTGAATATTTGGTCTTGCCTTTATTCACTGCTCTCCATTTTATCTCTTCTGCTTTATGTAGTTTCACACTATTTTGTTGGTTCTGTGGCAGGCGGCGTATGACAAAGTGAGAAAGGCAAAGAAGCAAGCTGCAGAAAGGACACGGAAACTTGATGAGAGGCGAAAGAAAGTAAAGCTTGGTAATGAAAGGAAAACTCTGTGTCTCTTGGCTTGAAGTCTTCATTAGCTGGGTGCTTGCACTTCACTGGAATTCACCATTGATCAATCCGCTGGGCATTTGTGATGGCTCTGGTTTCTCTGTGCCCAGTGCACTGCAGCAGCTGTCTGAAATCTCCTCCCACCATCGCAGCTGGGGATGGTCCTTCTCTGGGAAGGAGTCAGGGGGTTTGATGACTGTTAAGACTGCTGATACGTTGATGTGCCTGGGCTAGGGAGATATATCAGAGCTGTCAGGACTGTGCTTTGAAATTGATGTAGGTGTAGCCAAGTTTGTGATCCTTCCATCCACCTCTGATCAGCAGTGATAATGCTCTTTGGATTGTTGTATTTCTTTCTCTGCAGATCTTGAAGCCAGAGAACGAGAAGCCCAGACCCGTGAGAGTGAAGAGGAGGAGATCAGGATAACGAGATCATTAGAACAAGAGGTAACAATCAATTCTTAAATTCCTCTGCTGCCTTTGAGAAGCACTGCTGAAAGTCTTCACAGCTGTCATGAAAACCACGTGATGAGATGCAGCAAATCATGTATAGTGATCCTTTTGGACGAATGGGCTCTGGGAAGGAGGCATATGGAAGGGATCTTGTGGAAGCCTGGCAGATATGTCAGTGTTGGGGGTGGGAGTATTTTTGTCTGCCCTCTCACCCAGCAGACAATACCAGCAGCTAACTGGTTATATGCTGTCTGGTAAGGGCTCTGTCACTAGGAGCGGAAGGGGTCGGATTTTATGAGTGATGGAGCTGTCACAGGGAGCCTACCAGGAGGGTTGCTCCAGGAGGTGGGTATTAGACTAAAACTCTCCTTGTCAGTCTTTAGCTGCTGTGAACCAGCTGTGGAGCTGTGCCCTCAGATATTCGTGCTATCTTACCTCTGCTGTAGATCATACGCCTGCGTGAAGAAGGCTCCCGTCAGCTTGAGGAGCAGCAGAGGCTCATTCAAGAACAGATCCAGCTTGAAAGAGAGCAGCATGTCCGAGGTGAGAACAGATGAGGTTGGTGCCCTCAGCCAAACCACGTGCACGTGGGACTCTGGCTTTTCCGTAGGCAGAGCTCCTGTGCAGTTGCAGCCTTCTCACTTGGTCTCAGTGCCGTATGTAGGATCCTGCTTGGCACCTTTTTCAGAGACAAGTTAAAAGAATAGTATTTCTGTGGGGTTGCTTCCTTACATGCAGCATGCTGCTCTTCAGCACCTTGTTGCTACTTCTTTTCAATAAATATTCACAGAATCACAGAATAATAAGGTTGGAAAAGACCTTTAAGATCATCGAGTCCAACCATTCACATCCTAAACTAAACCATACCCCTAAGTACCTCATCTACCCTTTTTTTGAACACATCCAGGGAAGGTGACTCAACCACCTCCCTGGGCAGCCTGTTCCAGGCCCTGACAACTGTTTCAGTAAAAAATTTTTTCCTAACATCCAATCTAAACCTGCCCTGGCACAGCTTCATGCCATTTCCCCTTGTCCTATCTCCTGTCACCTGGCTGAAGAGACCATCACCTACCTCTCTATAACCTCCCTTCAGGTAATTGTAGGCGGTGATAAGGTCTCCCCTCAGCCTCCTCTTCTCTAGGTTAAACAGCCCCAGCTCCCTCAGCCTTTCCTCATAGGATTTGCCCTCCAGCCCCTTCACCAGCCTGGTTGCCCTTCTCTGGACTTGCTCCAGGACCTCCATGTCCTTCTTATGGTGAGGAGCCCAGAACTGGACACAGCACTCAAGGTGCGGCCTCACCAGTGCCGAGTAGAGGGGCACAATCACCTCCCTAGACCTACTGGCCACACTGGTTTTGATACAAGCCAGGATGCCATTGGCCTTCTTGGCCGCCTGAGCACACTGCTGACTCATATTCAGCCTGCAGTCACCCAACACCCCCAGGTCCTTCTCTGCCTGACAGCTCTCCAGCCAGTCTCCCCCAGGCCTGTAGCGCTGCATGGGGTTGTTATGTCCCATGTGCAGCACTCTACACTTGGCCTTGTTAAACTTCATCCCATTGGTCTCAGCCCATTGGTCCAGTCTGTTCAGATCCCTCTGATCTACAGCTTGAGTCGAGATGGTCTGTGGAGCATCATGGTTATGCTGGAGGAAGGCTGAAGTCCTGCTTGTCTGTCACAATTAAAGCAGTGTGGCAGACCAACAATAGGGAAGTGGGCAAGGTTGGAAGAAACAATAGTTGTCATTGGGTTACTACTTCTGTTTTGCCCTGGAATTTCTCAGTACTTGTCACCCAAGAGAGACCCAACATAGAGAAAAATGTTTTGATTAGTTTATGGATGCTGAGAACTTAATTCTCTGGTGTTCTTGGGGTGTATACAGTCTTCATCCCAGGTCAATACAAAGACCAGCAACAAGCATGTCAGGCAAAGCACAACATACCGAACTGGAAAACATCTGCATTCTATGCTGCCGTATTTGACATTGTCTCCCTCAAATTCTCATGGGCTGCTCAGTAGCTGTAGTTCATCCCCTTTGTAGAAGAGGGGATGAGATTTTTCCGGAAGCCCAGAACCTCATCCTTGGGTGTTCCTGAACTTCGCTCCCATCTGTACATCTCTATATTGGATTGTCTTTTCTAATATTCTGTATCTGTGGGCTTGTGGTACGGTTTTATGTGTCTGAAAGTTCTGTTCTTCTTTTCAGAACTAATTTGGGCGTTGTTTTCAGCTTAATGGGGACATCTCTTGCTTCCTATCCCTTTTGTTCCAGCAGAGGATAAGATCTGTTGCTTTCTTATGGGGAAAAATATTGATCTAGTGAGCTGAAACAAAAAAAAACCCACTAGAGATCAGGTGCAGAAACTTTTTGATCACCAAGGTTTTCCTGTACAACTGTAGCAAGTCATTCAGCCCACCCTAGCCTTTCTTAACATAATTTCATGTGTTGGGAACTGGGGGGGATGTTGAGCATTTCCTTAGTGTAAAACACTTTGCAATGAGAGCACATCATTACGAAGTATTTAGTTGCAAGGCCAGATCAAATTCTTGGGCTTTGCTATCTTTATTTTTTTTTTTTGTCTACCCTTAATTTTTTCCCACATGTTCCCACCAGCACAACCCTCTTGCAGGGAAAATCATTGCAGAAGCTAACAGGTCTCATGCTTGTACTTTTACTTAGCTGTTTCTGGTCTTGATCGTGACACATCTGGGCATCATAGAAGGGGGAAGTGCTGACATGCAATATTTAGTCTGTACTGCAGCTCCTGGTGATACTGGTGCAGAAGACTTTTGGGCCTGTAACGGTCTATTGGAAATCCAAAAGTGCTTGCTATTGCCATACAGACATTGTCAGGGCAAATTATGTGCTAAAAGCTTGTTAGCCAAGGAGTTTTCCCCCATCTCCTTCCCATGTGTTTTGTTTTTTCTTTCCTTTCTTCTTTTCAGGCCATCAAGAAAGAAATGGAGCAGAAGGCAAAATAACTCCCAAACTCAAGGTAAAACATCCTTATAAAGCTGGATTCTTGTCAAAACTGATAGAACATTATGCAGCTTTGGAAAACATATCTCTTAGTGCAGTGGAGGGGAAGTTCCTCTGTTGAATGTGCATCACGCATGCAAACAGCTCCCGTCAATGCCGTCGCCCTTTTCTGTACTGTCTTGTCTAGATTTTTGAGCCTGAAAATGAGTTGTCTCTGTTTTAGGCACAGGAAGCATCTGCTTATTACCCTGATACAGCCATTAGTATGCTTTGAAGGATTCTCTCTCTTACTTCAGTAAGCAGTGTTCCTCCCTGTTCCCCAAATAACATGTTCCCTTTGCACGTTCTGATGTTGAAATCACTGTCTTGGCAATTGTGGGAGCGTTGCTGTAAATAGCAAACTTGATTATTGTGCAGGTGGAGGGAGCTGCACTGAATGTGGCAACATGTGTTCAGATGGACAAAATTAACTTCTTGTGTTTATTTCCAGCTAAAATGGAAATGCAGGAAAGATGATGAGACAGGAGGGGGGTACTCAAAAGACGTTCTGCTGCGGATCCTACAAAAGGTCCTGTCTGACACTTTCCTACTTCTTGATCTTCCTCTGCTCCCAGTGGTATAAGAAAGGGTAGTAAATTCTGGGAAGCTGCTTACAAACCAGAGTGACTCCTTTTTCTTCTCTGTTGTCCAGCTCTCTCGCTCATGCCATTTTCAGAGACCAGCAGCATGACCTGTTAGCTGTGAGTCACTCCCCAGCTAGTGCCTCTGCGTCATGCCCAGCAGGAACTCCTGCTGCAGCAGAGCACCTGCAAACCCTTCCCTGTGAATGGTTTGTGCCCCACATAGTCAGACTGGCTCTGTGGTTCTAGTGTGCTTTTGCCTTCACTTAAAGCACTATTTGTTAGCTACTGTGGGAAGTTCAGAGACAGGAATGGACAAGCCTTTGATCTGATTAATCCCGGCCTTTGTTTTCCCTTCATGTGAATATCTTTCATAGCTCTGACTGAGCTGAGCATCCTTTTGCACCAGGGTTTGCTAGAAGCAAATTGTGTGGCTCCGTGCCTCCCCAGAATTATTTCCCGGGGGGGCAGAAATTATGACAGGTTGGGCTCAGTGGAAGCATCGTGCAAGACAGGATGACAGCTCAAACTTCATGTCTGTGAAAGCACATCTTTTCTCTGCCTGCCTTCCATAGATGAACTTGACTTCTGGGTCTGTAATTAATTTTTTCTTTCTTTGTCTTAACAGTATGGCGATGTGCTCAATTTGCTGGTCTCGAGTAGGAAGACTGGGAGCGCAGTTGTGGAATTTGCTACAGTTAAGGCTGCTGTAAGTTGGGCAGAGACCACAGTCACGTGGGGCAGAGAGTGGGCAAGAAGGGGTGTTGTGGGAGGGGCAGGGTAGCAGCCTGATGGCCTGGGGATGCTGCCCTGTCATTAAGGCAGTGGAGAAGGGTAATGAGAGTCTGAAGGTACAGATGCACCAAGGGAGTGGCAAAGCTGGAGGCATGAACCCAGGGCAGATCTTGCACGACACCGAACAGGCCGTGTGTGGAAGAGGTTGAGGGAAGAGTTGCTGCTTTGAAAAGCAGGCTCTAAGCCGTTTACTCAGCCCTCACTGAAGGTGAACTGCACGTTGTGGAGATGGGTTCGGTGAGTTTCAAAGGCTGTATCAGGCGTGTGCAGCTTAAAAGAAATCAAAAGGCCTCGACTTGCTATGAATAATAAATAATGTGGCCATGGAAATAATCAGCTACCCTTAATTTTAGTACTTCCATCAACTTAAGCTGAGCAAGTGTCTATTTCTTGACAACTGTTGTTTCCCTCCTGCATCCAAATAACCAAACCCCCCAGAACTGACTATGACCTGTTTATCAAAAGCCCTGGTGGTGATGCTGATATGGACCCTAAAGGGTGCTTCTCGTGTAGGGCAGCTCTCCCGTCTTCATTGTTTGTGCCCTCCTTGGCATCGACGTCAGGCTGAGGTGGAAGAACTCTGATGATGGAGTGGGGTCTGAAATGCAGATGGCAATGGTACACTATTTTCCTTGTTAGGAAATGGCTATGAAGAATGAAGTTGGCCTGATAAATAATCCTCTGAAGATTTCCTGGCTGGAGGGGCAGCCCCGGCACAATCCCAGCCCTGTCCTTTCTGACAGCACCAGTCAGCCAAGGATGTCGCAGGTAAGGAGACACGGGCTGCTGTTACACAGACCTGTTCCTAAGGCAACCTCAGTTTAACAGTGTGCTTTCTGCTTACGGTAAGATACATAGATTCCCGGCAGAGCCAAGAAGCAGCTCTTAATGAAAGGCCTGGCTTTCTGATGAGCCTTTTTGTGCTGAAGCACGGGCTTTTTTTAAAGGACCTTCTGCCTGAGTAGCAGCATACTGAGGACACAGGCTCTTTGAGTGACTGGACCTTTGCATAATCTCACCCCTTCAAGGGGGTCCCTGGCTCAGACGAAAGCCTCTCGTGCCATTCTGCTGGAATTTTCTTACTCTAATATAGCTTGACTGCGGGAATCCTCTGGCTGATAACTGTTTGAAATGGGTCTCCTAGAAGGTTTCTTGAGTTGAGGCTTGGTTACTGCATTCACACAGCAATGAAATTCTCAGTGCTGATGGGAAACCCATGTTCTTAGGGTCTGCAGGAGGGAAGAAAGAGCAATATCAAATTAAATATCCTTGTAGAGACCTTACTGTCTGGTTTGGGTCCTCTTTACCAGTGCGGTTACTCTGAGTGCAAGGCATTTGTTACTCCCCTTTATTTCACCAGATAATAATCCCTCTGAAGCTGTTACACTTGCTATTCCAGAGCATCCCGCTTGCAAAGCACATGAAGGCAGTGCACCGTGGGCTCTCTGGAGTGGGAGATAAAGCTGCTTCTTTTGAAGTGTAGCACAGAGTTGGTCTGCACATCTTCTGATCTAGTTATAACTCCTTGGCTGTGAAGGGACCTGAGATCCTTTGCTGGTTCCAGTTCAAGCTTCATGTGACACTTACTCTCCTCCTTTGCTGTGGTATAAAGATCAAAGATGTGGCTGCTGAGAGGACTCCTGCCTTGTGCTCTACAGGCGCCCTGAGCCTGTGTGTGTCTCATCAGCCTTGTGTGTGTTCACTACCTATGTGTTTTAGCAGCTTGTGGGGTTGTTCGGTACATTCACTCTCCCAACTTTTTCTTAAGGACTTTATTTATAGTGGATGCATTTACACATCGGAATGCCTCACTGCTATCCTAGTTTTGTGCAAGGTGGTGTGTTTTCACTTGGGATGCAAGTTTTTGTGTGAACAGCCTGGCCTGAGCAGCACGGCTTCCCAAGCAAAGGCAGCTAGGGCTTTATGCACAGTGTGGAATCAGCCAGAGTCCTGCAGATGCCACAGGTTCATGGAGGTGGCCTGAGCATTGGAGGGCAGACTGGGAGGTGTGGGGGAAGCATGAACCAAACCCACTTTCTCTCTCACTAGTAGAGTATGAGAACTGGCTCTGAAAAGCTCACTCCTACCTGAGAGATTGCTCGTGCAGGTGGAGCTGGGTGCTGGGTTCTTACCCCTGTGAATTCAAAAGCCCAAGCTTTTGACCGAGTTTGTCTTGGCTTGTTTCCATGGCCAGAGCTTGTCAGTGTGGAACTGCAGCGTCTGCCAGCTGTGAAGGATTAGTTTGGTGGAGCTGCGAGGGAGAGCAGGCTAAAGCAACAAATGGTGCTGTGTAGAGGTGGTGACTCACTTCTGCCCAGTGCAGCCTTCTCAGTCCCGTATTAGCTTCCAAAATGTTGAGGAAGTAGGGCCAGTGACTTGCATCCCTTCCGAAGAATTGTACTGCTCATGGCTGTCTGTCTTTTCTACTGCTTTTACCTGTAAGCAGCTGCAATGTCTTTGATGACATCACAATCTCACTGTCTGGGCTAAGATCTTCAAGCTGTTCTGGTTCCTGCTTTTCCTAGTTCCTCTCTAGACCCTCCCCAAATCCTGTTGCTTCCACCAGGATGCTTCCAAAATCTGTAATGTGCTAATGACTTCTCTTGGCTGTACTGCTTCCAGATGATTTGTTCTTTCTCCTCAGCTCTTCAACTCTAGACTACCCAAAATAAGCTCTATCAGATATCTTTTGCCGCTGCCTCAGCCTACTCCTTGCCTCATCCTTTCATACCCAGTCTGGCTTCCCAGCCATCAGGGTCCACATTCTTGCTTTCAAGCTGTGCTAATCTCATTCTGATTTAAGCTGCCCTCACTTCCCATTTGCTGATACCTCTGAGTTGCTCCTATTTTTGTCTGGATCCACCCCCGTGTTTGCTCCCACTCTGTGCAACCTCAGCTCCTTCCCTGCTCTGCTTCAGAGAACAGCCCAAGACCTGCAGCGTTCTCATGGCAACACGCTTGCTACTCATCTGCTTCAGAGCCATGTCTGCTCCCTGCCTGGGCTAGCCAGCCAGGAGCCCTGCACCAAAGCCTTCAGGTAAAAGATAGCCAGGCACTAACTAGCCTCGGGGAGCTTTGGAAGCAGTTCCTGGGTGAAAGCAAGGCTGACTCTTGAGAAGTCACACTGTGAGGAGTCAGTGAGGTGCAAGATACTTGCCCTCCCTGGTCTTGGTTAGCTTGTTTTCTTCTCCAGCACTGGTTGCGTGTTGTCCAGCAGTTCCTAGAAAGCTGCCAGAGCCAAACAGGCAAGTTAGGCTTGAATGTGGACTGGACAGCATTAGTGTAGGCTGTTTGAGGCCAATGACTGCTTGATTGCTGCAGCTCTGTGTGGTTCAAAGCACATGCCAGCTGTGCCACATTGCGAGGAGTGTGTTTTGCCACCACAAGCGTGTGAAGCGTTCGCTGCTGCGAAGGTCTTCTTTGCCCTGGAGTAGTGGGATCTCCCTGCCAGTGCTCCTCATTTTGGGCTAATTTGCTCAACCTTTTTTAAGTTCTGAGTAAAGCCTGTCTGGCACTCTTGCATCTTTTCATCTTTTCTAAGCTCCTTTGAAGTTCCATAAAGTTTGGGTTAGATTATAAGATAAAATCTTAACCTGTCGGCTTCACATCAGGCTGTAAAGATATAGAGCCATCTGTGCCTTCTCTGAAATGTGTCTGTGTGCTTTGCTGTAGCCAGCTTCCAGAGCTTAGGGTTACCTGAGTGCACAGAAGTTTTTCTTTTCATCAAGCTATGAAAAAGCTAAGACTTGGTGACCCTGTAGTTTCTGCAGTGACCTTTACTTCCTAAAACATTCTCAGCCTGGCAGAGCCCCTACCACTGTCCAGCTCATGGGGTAAAGAACTGCTTATTTCACAGACAGGTCTTGACCTGAGCTTCCTCCTTGGGGGAAGATAAAGTACTGGCAGCTCTAACCTTCTCCCAGCCCAGAAAAGCAGAGCCACGCTGCTTCCCCACCCTCATAACAACCTGAAGGGCCACAGAAGATAGATCTTGGTCACCACAGATAAGGGACCTGCACTTTTGGTACAAGCTTTTTCTGGCTTGCTACCAATGAAATGAGGCAACAAGAAGCTTCCAGTCACAGATACATTTATTCTTCCATATCTGTACAACTGATAGATCAGTGCATGCTTCAAGCAGCCGTATCTAGAGAAATTTCTTCTCCTCCTGGTAGGATGGATAAACTGCTGCTACTGTTCTATGAGACTACATGGATGCTTACCTGCTTCCAGGCTGGGAGTGCTGACTGCACTTGAGTTAGGGGAAAAGAAACCCACAAGAAAAAAAAAACGGAACGGCTTTGATTTTTCACATCCAGACGTAGTGGGAGAGAAACCACCAGTTTCTGTCTCTTGACCCTTGCCACAGCTATGGCTTAGAGATGCGATGCTGTTGTCTCCTTGCAGGCTGCCTGCTTTCCCACTAGTGATGTATGCCAGATCCCTTTCTGTCCACGTTCCACAGTGTCACAGCCACATCCCCAAAATAACCAGTCTTTTGCCAGAAAATGCTGTTCTTCCACGATGAGGAGACACACAGTCAAGAGTAGGAAATTCCCAATGTGGAGAAGGGAAACTTGCCCATAAGGTTCCAGCAGACAGTTCTCATCTGAACATGGAGCCTGCGAGCTCTGCTCCAAAGGACTCCGTGGCAAGGGCAGGGACAGTCTGCAGTGGGTCAGGCGAGAACAACAAAACGGCCACGCACAGCAGGAGTGCTGCAGTATCCTTCTTCGTGCTACGACTAGAGACACTGGCAGCAGCAGTGAGTAAGTGTGGTATGTTCAAAGATAAATACCTTCAAATGGCGTAATCTCTTGGATTCTGTTTCCTGAGGGTCTGCAGAACGTCCTCGAGAAGCGATAGCCCCAAATCCACTTTGAAGGACAGGAAGGGATCGGACAGGTCAGAAAGAGTGGTGCCGTTCTGGGAACCTGTCTCTGAGGTCCCGCAGTCTGTAGCCTGGTCCTTGTGGAATTGAGTTTGAGTGGCTTTGTGGTATTGATGAGAAGCACCAGAAAAAGAGATGTCGGGGTGAGAATCAGTGTGATCAATGATGTTAGGGCAGCTAGAACTGTCCAGGTACAGCCGGGGAGGCTTGGGAGGTGCTTGTGCCTTGGCTAGGTTCTGCTCACTCTGACACGACAGGTAATCAGACTTGTCCTTCAGATCCCTCAAGCATTCCCTCTTCTGGCACTGCCCATCGCTGTCCAGAGTGTGGCTGTTCTGGTTCAAGATGATGACCTGGTTGCCCAGCTTTTTGTGTCTCCTGAGTGAGAAGCGTCTGAAGAATGTTGTAGACTTAATGGACCCTCTCCGCCAAGTATCCATGCTGACAGAAGGCAATGGGGAGAAGGAAGCTGCTGACGCGTCGCGATCAGGTGTTGGACTTAAGTCGCAGGATCAGCAGCAAGCTGCACAACAGGAACAACCTCTTCCTTCCCTGTTCCTGTAGCTGGAAGGAAAACAGAGAGGCTGGTATTGCAGGAAATGCAAACTTCGCGCTGTGTCCCTGCGTTAGGGAGCAATCGGACTGTCTCAGGTATTAAGGAGTCGTCTCCTTCAGTGGAGAAGGAATGGCGGTGTCTGAGCTTGTTAAATCTGTGCCGCAGGAACAAGCTGGTGAAGAATAGCAAAGGCAGACAGTCACCATGAGAACAGATCTAATCTAGCATCTAGAACAGAAGGGCACTTTGGTACCATGGTAACCAGCCACCTTCATGGTGAAGGGCACAGTATAAAAATCTCGGTGGGTGGGTAGGAAGGGAGACGGTGACTCAGTCGAGCTGAAGGAAACCGAAGAAATACAGTCATTTGGAAACTGAAAAAGCAACAAAACGCAGATGTGAAAGACAAACATTAGGAAAATCAAATGCAAAACAGACTTACGGTGTGTCAGAGCCACAGCGGAGTCGTAATGGGCGTCAAGGAGAAACTGCTTAAGCACTCAAAGAACCGTGGCCACCACGTTCACCGGTGTGCTGGGATGTTGGAAAAAACAAGTCCAGGGACAATTCCTCCAGGTTGGACTTGAGACGCCAAAAGTCCCTGGTGCCTCCTTCTCTTCATGTGCCTCCCGTCGCTGCTTCCCAGGCTGCAGTTCCCTGTGCGTATGTATTTGTTTTGAGCCAAGCCCTTGCTGAGTCAGCCACGTCAGAAACTGGGTTTCATACTATTGGTAATTGCCAGGATTGCAGGAAGGAGGTGTGTGGAGTGGCACAGCATCGGCCCACACGCTGCCTAGGGAGAAAGCAAGCTCCCTCAGAGGCACCCGCCTTGCCTGAGAGCTGGCGATGCGAACGCCAACTTGGAGCCCATCTTGAGTCAGGCTGTTTCTTCTCTTGGTGCTCTCCCCTCCTCCACTTCCGACGGCTTCTTGTATGGGCAGGGCTTTCAAATGAGGCCGGAAATTCTCTCTTGTCTTTTTAAAGTTTAAGCCCAGAGCATGAGGTAGTCATTCAGGTTTGTAGGTGATTCATCTGCGTGAGTCTCACGTAGGCTATTTCATTCAGCCAAGCAAATGAGAATCTAAGTATCTGTGGTTAGTGGACAGGAACTTTGAAGAACGTAGCTCTGCCGCTGAAGGCTAATACAATCTAGTGCTTTCTCAGACACTGTGCATGTCAGTGCTGTGCAGCACTGGCAGGTTTTCATTCATGCAGCTCCTAACGTACCAATTACAGCATATTAGTCTCTTAATTTCCTAGTGTAAGTTCCTTTTCTGCTGTGGGCTTCTCTCTTGCCCTTGCAGGTAGACACTGCAGCTGGAGGAGCCACTTTGCTGGGCACATGATAACAAATTTGCACTTGCCCTATTTTCATGCAGAATCTTACTTAGCTATTCTATTGCCTGTTCATCCCTGGTATTTTCTATTTAAGATGTCCTTAAATCACCGCTAAATCTAGTTCCTAGAGAACTGGATGCAAGAGATTTTTTTTTTTTATTCACCTTCTGTCAAGATGCTTTTATTTCCACCTGAACTGTCAAGCAAACGAGGTGGATGTTTCCAGGCAGCGCAGTGCTCTGAATACATCTGAAATAGGAAGGCCACCTACTAATGTTAAGTGGCTGTTGAAAGCGGAGTGCCAAAACCACCACTTTGTTCTGCGATAGCAGCTGTCATCTGCTGCCTACATTTATTAGGTAGAGTCTGCAATCACCATTTGGTTGACGTGACAGTTGCTGTCACACATGGCAGAAAAGCTCCAAGAGCTTTGGAGAACTGAAACACCCGTGTGTCAGGTTTGGGAACATACCTGGTGATTTTCTTTCTGCAGCCACTAAACCATAGAGGGGTTGGCATTTTTTGTTTTTAAATTTTTTTAAAATGGCTTTAGTTGTAACGGGTGAAGCGGACGCTGGACTTTGTGCAGTGGGGTTGTACTTGCAGAGTAAGCTTGTCACCCAAAATAAGCAGCCCCAGCAAGGGAAGCCATACTTCCCTGTTGAACCTTGCAAGCAGGGAATAGCTCTGGTAGCAAGAGGGTAACGGGCTCCCTGTCTGTCCCATCAGCAATGCTGGTAGGAAGCTGTGTGGTTCCTGCAGGCTAGAGGCTTTCACACCTGATTTCTCTGGGATCTTGCTGCCATGAAGCACCTTCCTGCATGCTGAGAGTGTGGTTTATGGACAGTGGGGCTGGGGCAGGTACTCTCCTGGACAGATCGCATTTGTTTTCCACTCCTAGGCATCGGTGGTGTCGGAACGGGATTACGAGAGCTTGGTGATGATGCGGATGCGCCAAGCAGCAGAGAGGCAGCAGCTTATTGAACAGCTCCAGCGGGAAGATGAGGAAGAGTCTCATACCTAGTGTGAGCGTATGGATTCTCCCCACCCCACCCTTCTTCCTTTCTAAAGCTGTTTCTTAAATTAAGTCAATAAATCTCTTTTTGTAAAATTGTCGTAGGACCATGAGCTCTTGGGGACTGGGGCCTGTAGCCCTTTCCAGAGCAGGGGAGGAGCAACGTCCGCAGAAGCATCAGAGTGAGCATGTCAGTGTGTGCTCGGAGCAGCTGCCCGCTCACATGGAGTTGGGGTGTGAGAGGTGTGATCAGACACCAAACCTTGGCCCTGCCTTTAATACCAGAAAGCTTCTTCAGGAGCTGCGGATCTAGGCAGCTTTGGCAGCAACTGTTGAAAACAACCCACAGAAAGACACAGGTGTCTTTAGAGACGTTTTATTGGCATTACGCTCCCTACAGCAGGATTAATACACAGCCCCGAACAATCCAATGTTGCAGGTGCTGAGGTTACAGAGCCCATAGCTGAACTGACAGGACACGTCTGTGCTGCTCTAAGGCTCTGTCGGGAGCCCTGTGTCAGGTGCTCTTGGGGCTGAAAGGCAGCAGCTGCCCAGGGTGGGAGAGAAACTGGCCTCGGGGTAGCCCTGAGGGATAGGCACATGGGCGTTTCCCCAATGCATGTGAAATAGGCAATGATTAAAATGTCAAAAGCTGCTATTTGCCAGCCTGCCCCTCGGAGGGAGGCAGAGAGCAGCCACCTGTTCCCTGTGCTGGTTCCTCTGGGCCAGGGCCTGCCTTCTTCACCGGCTTTGGAACAGGTAGGCTGGGCATGTCTTTCTGGGGTCAGGCTGTGCCTCTATACCACACCCCACACACACTCCACAGTGCCTGGAGCCGGGGACAGAAAGGAATTAAGGGGAAAAGTTTGCTGTCAGTCCTGTGTGAAATGATTCCACACAAAGGTCTTGTCCAGGAGGAATGCAGAGGTCTTCCTTGCTATTCCTTGTGGAGGCACCAGACCAGTGTCTGGCCCACGCCTGTCATGCTCACCACCCGGTAACCGCAGCTCTCCAGCTTGTTCAAGACTACCCGCGGCGCATCGTTCACGTAGTACTCCCAGCTGTGAGCAGGAAAGAGGAGAAGAAATAAACATGAGATGGAGAAGGAGGTGACAAGAATTCCCTAAACGGATATAAGGCGCTGCAGTGAAGTATCTGGTGTGTCGTGTGATGCAATGGTTAACTAGATGGGGAAGGCAAAAACCCACAGCCACCGAACCAAGGAGGAAGCCTGGCCAAAACTGAGGGGTCATGTTAAACAAGGATGTGGTTCAGGGCCCAGCTGTCCAAAGCCAGGTGCTGCTGGGCCAACAAGGCAGCAGGGAGGGTGCCTGAGCATTTGCAGTGGGCAGCCACAGAAGAGGAGGATGATCCATACAAAGCAGGGCAGGATGATTCGGGTGTTTCTCAGGAACAAACCCCTCATGTTCTGCCTATATAAGTTGGGTGCTTTCTGAAGCCTGTGCTTGAAATTTGGGGATTGGGAATTAAAATAAACAATGGTGCCTTTGGCCAAGCACTAAACCTTTGGGAATTGAGAAGCTGTCAGCCCTGGCTGGAGCTGCCCCGTATGGTGGAGCACAGGCTCCTCTACCCCCCAGCTCAGAGCGGTTCCCTGCTGTGGCTGGCTGGGACCTGATCCTTGGGACCTTGGTCCAGCCTTGATCCCTCTCTGGTTTCTACTGGCTCAATGGTGTGGGGCAGAAGCTCTCCTCCCCTCTGCTCCACCCCTGCTGCTCTAGAAGCCTTGAGGGCTGCGAGACCGGCTCCCACAGAAAGCAGCAGACAGTGCCTGCTGGGTGGAAGCGAGCACGATAGGAAGGCAAACCGGGCTGAATTAGGTGGGGAGGTAGCAGAGCTGAAAGGGTGAGTGTAACCTTGGGTGCTGGATTTGGCAGCCTTTCTGTTCCTTTAACGCATTCCTTCTGGATGCAGCATTTATTCAAGCAGATGGGATAAGCTTCATAATAGTTCAGCTCTTGGATGACTCACTGTGCCAGATAAGCTGCTAATGATGGGCTGCAGCATCGCTGGTGATCCTGTTTGGGCACCTTAGCAAAGCCTCTCCTGGTTTTCCTGCTAGGGACAACAAAAAGGGACCCAAAAGCTCTTCCAAAGTTGCTTTTGCCAAGGTTGCAAAACATTAACGGAGTGCTGAGTGCTTTTAAAGCGTGAAAGAACACCAAGATGTGAAAGCTGTTTTTTCAGTTTCTTAGGCCAGGCTGTACTTTGCTGTAATTATAGATGTGGTGTAGAGATAATATGTATTATTGTAGGTGCCTTTGAAGTTATTGCTTTCTCCAAGAGGCTTGCCACATACCCTTCAGATTCACGTGTTGGAGTTGGTAAATATTATTCCCATGATGCAGAGGAAGGAGCTGAGGCGGGGAGTGTTTATTATTTGTAGGAACCTGAAAATCTGAGCGGCTGAGCTAAAAGCCAAAGGAAAGCTGAGCTGCCCAGGGCTCTAAACGTGACTCCCTACTGAGTGGAACAAAAGATTGCATGCGCTGCATATCAGCTATGCTGTCATCTCCACACGCAGCTGGTCTGGATCAGGATGTTCAAAGCCTTTGCTGCAGGGAAATGCCAGCGGGGACCAGAAAAGTCACCTGAAAGTGGAGAGGACCTGGGCACTCACACACTGTTACGTGCACCCCAGGAGCCCCAGCCATAGAGCCCGTCTGGGCCGGAGCAGGACCCTCCCCCACCCCAGGGTGGGCCAGACCCCCTCCTGGTGCCATCTGCCGCACTGGCCTTTTAGCTTGGGCAGGGGTTTGGCTGTGCACTGAGGAAGGGCTAAAGAACAAGCAGGTGCCTCTAACCTCAACTCCCGAAGCCAGGCAGAGGCGCACTGGTTTGCACTGGAGCAAACCACTGCTCCCTTTTGTAACTGGGGCGGTGGGAGGATGCTGGTGCCCAGCAGCCACCCATGTGTGCCTCTTTTCCCTGGGTGGGCCCCGAAGAACCCCCTCTTCTGTAGTAGCCAAGGACCGGGTTTTTCATCCTTGGCCCTGACAGGGCTGCCAGGAAGGCACAGGTGGGGGCAGAGCCCAGCTCCCCCCTACTAAAGCCCAGATGCCTCCAGGGTTCTGCTTCTGCACATCAGGGGAGTGATGGAGCTGCCCAGCAGGATCGGTGCTTTGCCATATTAGAGGTACTTAAGCACCTCAGCCGTACCTTCCCGAGCCCCGGACCTTTTCTAGCCAGCTCCATCGAAGGTTGCCTTTAAGGTTCTGAAGCCTACGGCCCTTGGAAAGGGCAAGCTCCACGGCTGAGGAAGCCTCGTGGTCAGGTGGGTCCTGCTCTGCAGAGATGCCAACACAGGAGCTTTCATCCCTGGTCGGGATTTGTGGCAGAGGTGGACGGAGCTGACCCCGCTGGCACACTGCCCAGCCCCTCGGGCTGTCAGCAGCCCCATTCCAGGCAGGTTATTTTCTCCACCCCTGTTGCTCAACCGCCAACGGGGAAGATGTTTTGCAGGAACACAGCAGAGTTACCCTGGGCACAACGCAAGCAGCACCGAGGAGCAGGTGGGGCGAAAGGGAACTCAAAATGCTCCAGGCTGAGGGGAAGGAAGAGAGGTGGTGAATCCATGGGGAGATCCCCAGCTTAGGTTCCTTCTCCCAAGCAAACGCAATGCAGCACTCTGATTCCTTCTAACCAGGGGCAGACACCATGCAGATGTTTAGCCTTCCTTTGCCTTTCTGTTCCACCCAATCCCTAGGGATCTGTGCCCCCATCTCGGGAGCCAGCAGCATTTATCCTGTGAAGCCTTCCCAGTCTGCCTGCTCCCATTGCCTACCTCCCTGCTTGCTCCTGGGTGTGGAACTGGCACTGCTGCTGATCTCCTGGCCACCCACAGCCTTGGCAAGAGCTGCACGGAGACAGCTTGGCCTCCAACCCCCCAGGGCTGCCCATCAGGGGGACGAAGCTCTGACTCTTGCCCCCCCGGCCAGGACTGTGCGGTGGGGGGACAGCAAGACGAGGGCTCTGTCATCAGTGCTTCTGCCCCTGCGGGGAGTGGGAGCGACCCAAGGCTGGGTTTGGAGGGGGTTCTCTAACAGGTGGCCTTTGGTATTTAGGGTTTTGATCACTCTTTCTTTATGACCTCCCACCCCGCTCAGATTTTTGAGGACCTTGATGCATGCCAGGCTGGTACTGAGAAGGTGGGTTTCCCAGCTCTGCCCATGGAAGTTTGAGAACATACCAGCATGGAGAGGCCCAGTTCTCCTCCTCTGCACCACAGTGCGAGCAGGCAAGCTCGAGCAGAAAGCTAATGGCTCCTCTCTGCTGTCTCAATTTGCATTTGAGGTTCTGGTTTGCTTGGTGGCTTTTATTTTTCCCAAAGTAAAAACCAAGAAGCAAGAGAGCAAGTGGGGAAAAAAGGAAAGGAAAAAAAGTGGCCCAAGATGCGGAGAACATGCTGGTAACGTCTCCGAAGTACACTTCTACAGAGGCTGGAGTCCAACTCAGCATGGGCAGAGGGACAGGGACATGGAGGGGCTTGGGAACATGGGTTGGAGTCAGGGGTGGGGGAGGGTGGGAAGCAGCAGCTCCAGCACTGGGTCTCGGCAACCTGAGGAAAAGCCTCAGGAGCCACAGAGAGGGGCTGGCTCGGGTGCTCAGTAACAGGGAGGAACCACAAACTGCACTAGAGAGTGTGACAGAGTGGGATGGACAGCAGGTGAGCTGTCGGTGGCTGGGCGCCAGAAACAGCCACAGCAGATTAAGACCAGGATGGACACTGGGATGAGCATCTCGGGGCTGGACATGGTGATAGGGTGGAGGAGGTCTGTCTCCCCTGACTAAGGGTGGGATGGAGACAGGTGAAGCAATGCAAAAAGATTCAAATGCTCCAGGTTTATTCTGGTCAGGGCAGGCATAGGGTCGCAGCAGGAGCATCCCCAGTGTGTGAGGGGGAGGTGGTCAGGTGCTGACATGGGGTCAGAGCAAGGAAGGAGAAAGGACTGAATGTGGTATTGGGCAGCATTTCCTCAGGGCAGGGGTCTGGACCTGTACGTGCCCTGTCGGCATCAAACTAGTCCTGGGATTAAACATGCAGCCAGAAGGGTCACGGTGAGTACAAGGAGTGAAAACATTCCTCGTTCCCTTGGGAAATTCCCATCGCCTGCATCCATTTCCTTGAAAAAGTGAGTAGAGGGGAGAGCCAGAAGCTTGGCAGAGGAGGACTTACAAGTGGTTCCCCAGCGTGTTCCTCTTTGTGGCACCCAGGAAGCTCATCAGGCTGGGATCGGAGTGCTCATCTCCCACCATGGTGGGGCCGACCTCCTGTGGGGAAAGGCAGCAGAGCAGGTGAGTGACGTGCAACTGCATCCCCTCCCCGCTCCCCAGCACAGTTCCAGTAAGAGCTTTGTTGGGAAGGGGATGATGGTGAGCCACCTGCCTGTCCCAGGAGAGGACCATGGTGGCTTTGCTCCTGTAGGGCCATCTGCTGGTGGGTGGCTCTGGTCCCCTGGGATCCACCACAAGAAATCTGCGACAGCAACCAGGTGCCACCCATGGCCTTGTCCTGCAGAACCAGCAGATCTGCATGCTTCCTATGGCATGAGCAGCCTGGGCCTGACCTGTCAGAGGGCAGCTGTGGGAATGGCTCTGCTAACGGCAGAGGGTGAGAAGATGGGGGTGGGAAGGTGCCTCATGGTGCCAGGCAGACGATCACCCATGGGATGGGCTTCCTGTTGCTCTGCCCAGAAGCAGCAGGAGACCAGAGGACCTGGGGGATGCAGTCAGGGACAGGAGCTGTGTCCTACCCCGGAGTGTGGTGGGCTTCCCACACGGCATACAAGGGGTGGGGGACAGTCCTGCACAGCACCCCAAGGTGTTTTATGAGACAGCCCTGGGCTGGAGGTTACCCAGACCTGAGTGTCAGGGCATGGCAGGTAACGACAGTGCTGATGTGACCTCCACAACAATCGCCCATCCCACCACCACTCCTGGCCCAGCTGGGGCATGGCTGGGGAGGGCAGCGCCCTGCAGCACCCAGGCTGCAAGAGCCAGGAAACGCAGCCTAGAACGCTGTCCATTTCCAGGACCGGCGGGTGGGAGAGGCATCCCACGCGTCATGGGAGCCACAACCCCCTTGCTCAGCGTTGATGGGGGTGCTAAGACCTTCTTTGGTGCTCCAAAGCACATCCCCGTGCCCTCTGAGTTACCCCTGCAAACAGGAGGTTTAAACTGATTTTAAGAGGTGGAGCAATCCTTTCAGTTTGGATCTCCTCCACACTAGTTTTGAAAAGCTTGCAAGGTAAAACTGTTCTGAGGGATGTCCCACACCCACGGGCAAGCCCACCTCACACTTCACAGCACGCATAGGGACGCTTGGCCCTAAATAACCTCAGAAACATTTCAAGTATCACCCAGACCCTGTTGGATCCCTCTCTTCTCCATCATCCCTTGAGACAGGCAGGACAAGGGACCTGAGCCGCAAACAGAGGTGGCACATGGAGGTTTGCAGCCTGAACACTCCACCGGTGTGGTGCAGAGCCCTTGGTCCCAGGAGCCAGTGCAACAGGAGGGGAAGCCACACACCTTGACCCAACGGTGAGCTTAGCAGCGAAGTGGCTGGACAGTCCAATGGCAGTGAAAGTGGAGAATTTCTACCTGGCTGGGAGAGCTGGGACGGCTGGTTTGGGTAAAGCGGCTGGGTGAGGATGGGGTGTGGCAGAGGGCGACATCTCTGTAGTCTACTTGGATTTCAGTGAAGCCTTTGACATGGTTTCTCACAGCATTCTGACTGAGAAACTGGCTGCCACTGGTCTGGACAGGTGGACCCTCAGCTGGGTTAAAAACTGGCTGGATGGCCGGGCCCAAAGGGTGGTGGTAAATGGAACAAAATCCAGCTGGAGGCCAGTCACGAGTGGTGTCCCCCAGGGCTCAGTCCTGGGTCCAGTCTTGTTCAACATCTTTATCAATGATCTCGATGAAGGGATTGAATGCTCCCTCAGTGAGTTTGCAGATGACACTGAGCTGGGAGGAAGTGTTGATCTGCCTGAGAGTAGGGAGGCTCTTCAGAGGGATCTGAACAGACTGGACCAATACGCTGAGACCAATAGGATGAGGTTTAACAACTCCAGGGGCAGAGTCCTGCACATGGGACATAACAACCCTGAGCAGCGCTACAGGCTTGGGGGAGACTGGCTGGAGAGCTGTCAGGCGGAGAAGGACCTGGGGGTGTTGGGTGACTGGCAACTGAACATGAGCCAGCAGTGTGCCCGGGTGGCCAGGAAGGCCAACGGCATCCTGGCTTGTGTCAGACACAGCATGGCCAGCAGATCTGGGGAGGTGACTGTGCCCCTGTACGGGGCACTGGTGAAGCCGCACCTTGAGTGCTGTGTCCAGTTCTGGGCTCCTCACCATAAGAAGGACATCGAGGTCCTGGAGCATGTCCAGAGAAGGGCAACCAGGCTGGGGATGGGGCTGGAGGGCAAATCCTATGAGGAGTGGCTGCGTGAGCTGGGGGTGTTCAGCCTGGAGAAGAGGAGGCTGAGGGGAGACCTTTTCACTGCCTACACGACCTGACAGGAGGGTGCAGAGAGGTGGGTTGATGTCTCTTCAGCCATGTGACAGGAGATGGGACAAGGGGAAATGGCCTCAAGCTGCGCCAGGGCAGGGTCAGATCAGATGTTAGGGAAAAGTTCTTCCCTGAAAGAGTTGTGGGGATGTGGAACAGGCTGCCCAGAGAGGGGGTTGAGTCCCCGCCTCTGGGTGTGTTTAACAGATAGGTAGATGAGGTGCTCAGGGATATGGGTTAGCATAGGACAGGAACAGTTGGACTCAATGATCTTGAAGGTCTTTTCCAACCTTGTGATTCTGTGAACCTTCCTTGACAGCATCCTCCCACAAACCAGCACTGGCAAATGCCGTGTAAATCGGAAGCCTCAATGAGATCCCAACTAGAAACACTTGCTCAGCACCACTAATGAAATAGTTCAGTGATGAGCTGCCCAAACATGCAGCACGCTCTGCTGCCTGCAGCCCTGGCAAAGACAGACACCAAAGGGGAGCACGAGCCGCCTCTGCTTGCCACTCCCCTGCAGCCCCCCCAACCCCGTTCTGGTGCCTCGGCAGGGACAAACCCATCCCTGCCGTGTCCCCATCCTTGTCCCTGTCCCAGCAGCTGGGAAAAAGCAGCAACGCCAACCAGCCCAGGACAGGCCGTTTCCAGCCGTGGCTCAGCGCCAGGTTTCAGGTTGGGTATGTTTGCTTTGCCCAGCTAGAGAGCAGAGTTTCCAAAGTCCCCCGAGGGGGAACGGGCCAAGCTCCAATGACTCAGCCCGCCCTGCTGCGTGCCTTGTTCGAAAGTGCCACAAACCCCAACCATGTGGCACTTGCCATATCTCAGTCCATAATCCCTTAAATCAACTTGCAGGATGCTGAGTACCACTGCCCACAGATGCTCCGGTGCCGCAGGCTCCCCATGCATCCCCATTCTTGATTCACTGCTCGTTTGGTTTGAGATGCTCCTGTACCGGGATGTCTCCAGCGGTGGCACCTTTCACCAAACTCCTGACAGCTTGTTGATCTGCCTTTTTCACCATTGCCCCCTTCGTACTGCAAACCCACACGGTTCTTATTTTGGCTTCCAGCAGTGTCGCTCCCCTTTGTGTTGGGAAAGGAAAAACCACCCCCAGACGCGTCTATCCACTCCTGTGGCCTCACCAGCAGCAACTGCTCTGTGGGCTGCGGGTGCTGCAACCGTTAGGAAATAACGTTTCCTTTAGTCTTTGTGTGAGGATAATGGGCTGCGCTCCCAGCACGGGTCTCAGCAGGACATCCCTGCCGCTGCTTGGGCTGCAAACCCCGCTGCCGCCATGCCCTTCCCAATGGCTGTGGCTGTGTTTCCCACCGGGACACGGCTGTTGGGTGTGGGAAAACCGGGCCGGCAGCCAGAGATGAGTTTCTCTGATGGTCATAGGGTCCCACGACAAGTTTCCCTGGTTCTGTCCTTGCTGTCCTGGGCGGGGGCTGGGGGGAAGGGGTAGGGGACAGACCACGCTGGAGCTCTCCTCCTGCCCGACACTTGCTGCCCCGGGCGAGGGGAGGAGGCTGTGCACGGCGTGGCCATGCCGGGCCCCGGGGGTCCCCCAGACCTGTGGGGCAGCCTCCCCACCCCCAGCTACAAGCGCTGCCCAGCCCAGGACAGCAGCAAGGGCGACCGGAGATGGCGGTGCCCGGTGCAACCGAGAGCTGAGCGGTCCCGCTGCTCCCGGCCGTCCCGTCCCGTCCCGTCCCGTCCCGCCGGCGGGTGCGCTCCCCCGCCGTCCCGTCCCCCCACCAACCCCTGGAGGTCCCGGTGCCCGCTCGGGGCCGGGGGCAGCGACGGGGCGGACTCACCATGCGGATCTGCGTGCTGATGAGGAGGTACGGCATAGCCCCGCTCCCGCTGCCGCCGCCGCTGCTCCGGGGGAACTGTGCCCGGGGGCGGCCCCGAGCGTCGCGTCCCGTCCCGCCCCACCGCGCCACCGCCCCCGGGCAGCGGGGTCCCGGCCGGCCCGTCTGCGGAGGGGTCCGGGGCCCGGGTGGGCCACTGGAAGGTCCCGGGGACTTGGGAGGGGCGGGGGTAAACCCCAGCGGCGGTAGCGCTGCGCCTGGGACCGGGGAGGGGGGCGGCCCCGTCGGACACCCCCGCCCGGGGTCTCCTGCAGGGGTCTGGGCTCGGCCCCACCGGCAAGGGTGAGCAGGCTGGAGGCGGGGATGGGCAGAGAGGGGATGGAGAGGGAATGATGAGCAGGGAGAGAATGGAGAGGGAAGGATGGGCAGGGAGGGGACGGAGAGGGAATGATGAGCAGGGAGTGATGGGCAGGGAGGGGATGGAGAGGGAGTGGTGGGCAGGGAGGGGATGGAGAGGGAGGGATGAGCAGGGAGGGGATGGAGAGGGAGATGGAGACAGAGGCAATGGCCAGGGAGGCAAAGGACAGAAGACAATGGACAGAGAGGTGATGGACCAAGAGATGATGGACAAGGAGATGATGAACAGGAGGCAATGGACAGGAGGCAACAGACAGGGAGGCAATGGACAGGGAGGAGATGAACACAGAGAGGGAGATGATAGGCTGGGAGATGAATGGCCAGGAGACAATGAACAGGGAAATGCAGGACATGAAGACCAAAGACCAGGAAATAGACAGGGAAATGATGGCTGGGAGGTGAAGGACCAGAAGCCAGGCAGGTGGCCTGGGCCTTGTAGAGCACCCCAGACACTGCCCAGGGCCTTTCCCAAACATCCCCTGCAGCTGGGGATTTGGCATGACCAGCATCTCAGGGAAAAAAGTCCCTTTTTCTATGGGCTGTTGAGCTATAGTCTGGTAACACAGTGGCTTAAATCCCTTCAAAATTTGAGGAGCAGCTCATTTCCTGAGACCTGAGGTGCTTCATCTATAGGTGCTGGTGGAGTAATTCCCTCCTCAAGACCCAGCCTAGCAGTTTGCAAACCACACTTAAAGCAATGAGCAGCAAGGACTAGTTCCTTAGAAACCTCTCTACGCAGCTCGGCAGAAACCATTAACAGGGCACGATCAATTCCTAATTTTTCTAATAGTCTTCAGAAATAAATGACTGCAGGAGGCAGCAGGAGGATGGTCCCGTGCCAAAGAGCCTGGGCTGTGTCGTGTCCTTCCTGCATGACTTGGGGACGGTTTCTCTGCGCTGCCCCGACCAGGTTAGTGATTAACTCCAACAGGGAGCAAGGGAGAAAGTTTCCATTTCTGTTTGCTGGGCAGAAGGAAACGTGCTGACAAGGCCAATTGCTAACTGTTACCATTAACGTTAGTATTCACATGTTGGTTGGGTTTGGCACTATAAAAGGAAATAACCAACGAAGGCTGATGGTGGTGTCTTCCTAAAATGTGTCCCAAATACCCCAATGTTTTAATTTTGAGCTGTATGTGGGTTAAACATCAGCTCCTCTGGACCTCAACTGGGCAGTCTCACTGTGAGCGGGGTCCCACCATTACCCTCCTGCCAGCTGCAGAACATCATGGGGATGTGAAATCCAGTCCCATCAGTCTATCCACAGACAGCCGGGGTTCTGGTGGCATGGCTGCCTGCCCAGCTCTCGCTCTTGCCTGGCTGGCTGGCTCATGTGGCTCTCTATCTGGGGGTGGGGGTGGGGTGGGATGTGTGGAAATGAAAACAGAGCCTGCACGTAATATTTCAGTATTGAATTTCCTGGTGAGATACTGAAATCTGTGAGGCAGCCTGAGTGCTCAGCCCTGTGGTGGCGTAAGAACGAGCTATGAAGTACAGCGCAATGCATCTCTGCAGTGCCATTCATCATCTGAAAGCAAGTTATTACCCTTTGGCACCGGCTCTGACCAGTCTGCTCACAGCCCTCGTTAGACATGGAGAGAAATGGGGGCTGGAGGGCTGGCCTTGAATCTCCTCTCCCAAATAATTCAGAGAAAAGGAAAGCAAAAGGTTGTTTGGCTCTGCCAGAAGTTGCCACCCTGTTACCTACGCTTATGAGAGGTGAGTGGTGTGGGATGAGCTTTATTTTCCCCTTTCTAATGAACACCCTCCTCTTCCTGCAGCACCCAATTAATTCCCTTGCCCAGAATAGTCCTAATTGGATGGAGGGCAGCATGAACCAGAAGCATGGGGTTTGCTTCTCGGAGGTGAATCGTGCTGTGGAAGACGAGCGAGCTGCTGGTCACCGTGTCTGACAGCGAGGAGAAACCTCCATGAAGTCGTGGTATGGAGCTGATTAAACGGTGCTGTTCGTTACCTGGGGCTGCAGCTGGGCACAGGGGTAATGGAATATGGTTACTCCATCTTTTTAGCCCATAGGGAATATGCTGCAGAAGGGGCTACCGGGATCACTAGTTTTTCTTTGGCTCCTCCAGAAAAAGACATTTCTGGGTTCAGCAGTCCCGCTATAAGCAAGTTCTCACAAACTGCTGGCTTGGAGGGCAGAGGCAGAACTGCCTCCCACATTTGCTGCATTCATTGTGGGATGGAGACTGTTGAACCCAAAAGTCTCAGTTGGTTCTCCAGCCATTCCCACCTTCTTCTATTTCCACCTAAATCTCTGCGCTCTCCACCCAAGGACTGGCTGTTCTTCCCATCCCCTGCACTGTGACAAGTCTGACAGACAGTTTGCTCACTAAAATCACTGCTTTCCACTCCTGCTACATCACTCGGCAGCTCTGGGCTTTCCCAATTCCCAATCCCCAAGTCATCATGGAGCTGCAGCTTTGGGTCTTTGCAACCCGTTGGCTTTGGCCCTGCTGCAGGGGTGAAGCTGTGGGCTTGTGTCCCCGAGGGAACTATGATTTTTGTACTCCGCTCTGATCCCACGCGGGAGAAACAAAGACTTTCCCCCCATAGAGCTGAAGATCAAAAACCTCCTTTTGCCTCTTGGGTCACGCCCCAGCTGAGGCTGTGCATTGCTTGCCCCAGCATCCCACCGCTGCATCTGCTTTCAGAGACTCCCAGCAGCCCAAGGTGGCCTCATAAAACCAAGGTCATTTTGGGAAACGCAAAGCATTTAGAATTGAGAAAATGCCTTCGGTTGGCCTCTCTGTGTGTTTTTGCACCCAGACCCCAAACCAACTGGGATTTCAGGTCCACTGCCCTGGCAGCTGTGGTGGTTTTCTGTGGACATGGAGGGGTTAAAAGGGAAAAAGCAAAGTGCCTCTTCCTTCAGGAAATTATTTCTTTGGTTTTATTACTTTCATTTCTTCATTCCCGAAGAAGCGTGGCTGGGGCACAGGGTCGCTCAGATACCATCTTTAATATCCGCGGGAGCGGGTGTTTGCACTGCCGGGAGCTGGGGGGCTGTACATCATCGCCGCACAAAGAACTTCAGCCTGCTCCCTCCCCGCAGGGTTTGTCACCATGGCCCTGTGGCTGTCATACATCTGTCAGAGAGCTGGGGGACCTGTCACGAGGTGACAGTGGGCACAGAGCCAGCGGTGGTTGCGGTACTTGTCCCAACACCCCCAGAATGAAAGCCCAACACCTCAGAGCACTGGGCAGAACAGCAACGCTGCAGCTGTGCTGGGCTGGGGTGACAGCCACGGTACTGTGTAGTGGGGTGTGGCAGTTTCGTGGGACACTGGTGACACAGGGGGGCTGTGAGGCCATGAAGCTGTCGGGGAAGACAGCAGGCCTGCTAGCAGCCTAGCTCTCTTCTCCCAAGATTTAGGCCCTGACAATATTCTTCTGTTCCCATGAGAGAGGAAAAGTTACTCATGCTGAGAGGATCCTAATAATCACATTCTCAAAACACAGCGGCCTTGTTGATAGGGGTACAGGCTACCCTAAACCAAGAAGCAGTTATGGGAAGGTGTTTGGGAGTAACGGAACATGTTAGGAACCAACCATAACAAGAGGGTCAAAAGAGCAGGTGTGTGGATACTTTTAGGCATTAAAGGTAAACTAAAGATATTTAGCTATAAGATAGGTTTATCAGAACTCGTTGTAATTACTAACCAATCAGTACGGTGTGAACAGTGTGTGTAACCAATTAGCAGTTTTTTAGCTTGCCACGTTTGCAGTAATAAAGGTATATAATCTGTGTGATTTCACCTAATAAAATGGCTTCACATGAAATTCATCTCGAATTGTGTGTTGCTCTCTGCCGGCTGCCACATGAAGCAGTGCTCACAGTTGTGTTGAGGTGCTGGGGTGGAGCTGTAGGGGCTGGAGGACAGTGGGGCGAGTACAAGCATAGGTGCACAGTCAGGTCTGGGTGGAAGTGTGAATGTAGAATCGTGGAAGGAACCACAGGCTGCGTTGGGTTGGCAGGGACCTTCAAAGCTGTCCAGTCACATCCCTGCAGTGAGCAGGGACACCCTGCCCTAGAGAAGGGTGCTCAGAGCTTTACCCACCTGGACCCTGAATGTCTCCAGTAGGTAGAGGGTAGGGGTGGGGGTAGGTGTACATGGGGGCAGGTGTAAATGTAGATGCAGGTGTAGGTGTGGATGCGGGTGTAGGTGGTGTAGGTGTAGGTACAGATGTAGGTGTCCATAGGTGTAGGTGTACATGCAGGTGCATGTGTAGGGGCAGGTGTAGGTGCCCATGCAGGGGCAGAGGCAGGTGTCCATTCAGGGGCAGGAGCAGGTGTACGTGCAGAGGCAGGGGCAGGAGCAGGTGTAGGTCTACGTGCAGGGGCAAGTGTAGGGGCAGGTGCAGGTGTAGATGTGCTCGCAGGTGCAGGTGTATATGTAGGCACAGGGGCAGGCGTAGGTGTCCAGGCAGAGGCAGGTGTACATGTAGGCGTCTGGGCAGGGGCAGGTGTACATGTAGGTGTCCATGCAGGGGCAGGTGTACATGTAGGTGTCTGGGCAGGGGCAGCTGTACATGTAGGTGTCCGGGCAGAGGCAGGTGTACATGTAGGTGTCCAGGCAGAGGCAGGTGTACATGTAGGTGTCTGGGCAGGGGCAGCTGTACATGTAGGTGTCCAGGCAGAGGCAGGTGTACATGTAGGTGTCCATGCAGAGGCAGGTGTACATGTAGGTGTCCATGCAGGGGCAGCTGTACCTGTAGGTGTCCGGGCAGGGGCAGGTGTACATGTAGGTGTCCATGCAGGGGCAGGTGTACATGTAGGTGTCCGTGCAGGGGCAGCTGTACCTGTAGGTGTCCGGGCAGGGGCAGGTGTACATGTAGGTGTCCATGCAGGGGCAGGTGTACATGTAGGTGTCCGGGCAGGGGCAGCTGTACATGTAGGTGTCCATGCAGGGGCAGCTGTACATGTAGGTGTCCGGGCAGGGGCAGGTGTACATGTAGGTGTCCGGGCAGGGGCAGGTGTCAGTGCCCGTGCCCTTGCACGCGCAGAGGCAGGGGCCGCTCCAGTCCCCTGAAGTGTAACAAACCCGCCTCCGGCGGTAGCGGCTCTGCTGACGTCACCCGAAGCCTGCCCCCTCGCCGGGCCCTCCCCTCTCTCCTAGGACGCGTCGCGTCATCACTGAGCGCCTCTATTCTACGTCACTCTCCCGCGCCGGGCGCGCGGCGGACCTGCTCAGGGCGGCGATGGCGCGGCCGGGGCCCGCCCGGCTGGGGCTGGCGGTGGCGCTGGGCGCGGCGGCGGGAGCCGGCCTGGGCCTGGGCTTGCTCTGGGTGCTGCGGCGGCGGCGGGACAGCAGCCGGGAGGCGGAGGCGCGCCGGAGCCGGGGTAGGAGGGCAGCGCGGGGCCGTGGTGGCGGGCGCTGCGTCCATTCCCGTCCCATTCCCTGCCGCGCCCCCCCTGCAGTGCCCCCACGGTCCCCCGCCGTGCCCCTCCCCCCAGCCCCCCGCCGTGCCCTCTGCTGTCCCGCCCTGCCGTTCCTCTCTCGACCCTTTCCGTCCCCTCCCGGGCGGTCCCCGCTCAGCCCCGGGCAGGGTGCTCCCCCAGCCGCCCCCCACCTCCCCGTGCCCGTCTTGGGTCTCGTGGTCGTCCCGCACGGCCGGGCCAGCGAGCAGTGCCCGTGCTCCTCCGCGCTTCCCTGCCGTGACTGGCGCTACGGCTGCCCTGCTCGGCACCTGCTGCCCTGCTAAGAGCTGTAGTAAAGCTGTTGTAGATCTGCCCGCTCACCACCCAGCACCGGTGGGGCTGGAGTTCTGCGCTTTTAGAGGTGCTGCTTCAGAAACCCGAGCTTGCCTTTGGTTATCCAAGCGTGCGTGAAATGGCAGGGGCGCTGGGCCATCGCCATTGCGCAGGCTTTAAACGGAGACAGGCAGCATGGAGGGCTGAGCGAGCGCCCGTATTGCCCTATAGTTACGTGTCTTAGCTCTGCAGGCTTCAAAATAACCAGAGTTACAGGGAAGACTTTAATTCAGGTGTCTTTCCTGGGGTATCCACAGGCTTCACTCCCATGCTGCACTGGGGCAGGAGCAGTTTGTGAACCATCTTTTAATCTGTGGTGTTGCAGAGCCAGAGTTTAGACCCTTGTACTGTAATGCTTTCTTGCTTCCTGAACATCCATGTACCATATGGGCGGTAACAGGAGAGCCAATACGCCCGTATGGCTTTGATGGGCTGGTAACTGTTGGTGCAGTCAAGGTCTGCCCTGGTTGCTGACCGCGTCTCTTAGAAGGAATCAGCTCCTTTGGTTTTCCTGGGACTCTGCCCTGAAGCAGCAGGTCCTGAGCAGGACTGGGTTGCCCTGGAGCCTGCCGATGGAATAAGGGGGGTGGTGAGAAGTGCTGCCAGAGGAGAGCAGGTGGGTTCTGTACAGAGGAAACAGCAAAGCAAGTGTCATTCCTGTGAAGCAAAGGAAGAGTAGGGAGGAGATCACGGAGCCACTTTGTTTAAGGGAATGTAGATTATTATCTCCGTGTTTCTGTGTGTTAGCGCATGGCACCCTGGAAGAGAAGCCCTTTGTGACCTCTTTTCTGAGAGTGGTCCTCTTTGGGGTGGTGTTAATAGGAAGAAGAGTGTTCTTTTCTCAGTAACTGCCTTAACTGGTGGTGTATTTGTCTGTAATATGTATGAACTTTCAAGAAAACATATTTAAAATTCACCAATGTCATCTTTGTGCACTGGTTGATCCGGCTGTGTTGGTGAGAAGATTAAGGACGGGACAGGCAGACAGAGGCTCTAGATGCTCACTAGAAGGCAGTGACACATTTTAGAAACTAAACTACATAAAGTCTGATGTCTCCAATTTGGGTTTCTGTTTTTCTTTTTTCCCCTTGAGTAAGTGTAGTGGTTGGGTTTTGGTTGGTTGGTTTGGGTTTTTTTTTATTAACGAACAGGGGGTTTTTTTGGCCAAAATTGGCTTTCATTGTCCCCTGTTGGCTTGTGAACAGGTTGCTTTCCTGGCTGGTCACAGTTAGGAGAAAAGCGGAGTGTAGTTTTTCGGCATGTTGTTAAGAGAAAAGGAGTTAAGGTCATTTGCAGTAAGGATTAAAAACCAAAACTGAACTCCACAACACAGCACTTTCCTCCTCTGCAGAGGTCTTTGTAATGTTCAATACAGATTTTGCTCTTTCAGAAGAAAACTTACAAGGGGATTTTTGTGGAAGTGTGGGAAGAGCTCTGATCAACCCAGTTGCTGCTGTGAACGGTTCCTTGTGGCTGTATACCAGTGCTGGAAGAGGGAGTGGTCAGCCAGTTGAAGACCCTCCAGACCTCAGGCCAGGCTGTGCTCGCAAGCAAACCTCGTCTTCCAAAACCAACACTAGACAAATGTTTCTACAGAGAATCCTTTCCCATTTGCACCTCATCAACTTTTTCTCCTCCTGTCTTGTTTAAGCAGTACCCAGAGTGCCGGTCCCTGGGGCAGCAGGAGATGCTGTGATGGACATGCCTCTGCTGACACAGGACGAGCAGGTGCTGGAGCGCCTTGACTTCGTGTTGAGAAACATTTCGGAGCTAAGAAGAGAAGTGGAGGAGCTACGAAACAGCCTGCAGCACTTAGCTGCCGAAATTGTTGGTGAAGTAAGGTATTGCCCCTGCCCTTTTCCATCCTTGTCTCCTGTCGCACATCATTCCTGGCTCCTGGTGTGTGTGGAATCTAAACCTCCAAGGTGGAAAAAGTGTCTCTCTCGTTTCCACCAGCATTATGTCTTGACCTGCAGTGAGATTAAAAATGAGATGAAAAAAAATATTGTATTTTATTCGGGGTGGTGGTTCTTTTTTATCTTGTGGACTATGAAGCAGTGACAGTCGCTTCATATTCAAGACTGGGAAGGTTGGTTGTATTCTAAGCCTTTGTCTCTCGCTGCTGCCGTTTTCTCGCTGCTGCCGGCTACAGGTGGCTTTTGGTACAACAGAATAAAAGGTCCTGTATCCTGCGAGGTGCTCCAGTCCTCCCTAGGCTTGTTGGTTGAGGGAGTCAGAGGTGTGCATGCAATGTCAGTGCCCCTCTGAATGTGGACTGCATCTTTGTATAAGCAAGAGCAGGCTACCTTGTGAATTCCTTGGATATAAAGCGAATTGGATAGAATCCACTGGAGAGGAGGAGTGGAATTGTGGATGTTGCACTGTCAAATGTTTATTTGTTTCTCTCTTTGCCTCCCTCGAAGGTCCTATCTGGAAGAAACCCAGAAAGTAACTCGCCGGAGGCGGTTCCCGTTTCCTCGGGAAAGAAGCGATTCCACAGGCTCCAGTTCAATCTATTTCACCGCCAGCTCGGGAGCCACCAACACAGATGACGGAGAAAGTGAGGGAGGGTAAGCAGAGCACGGGGTTAGAAGCAGCTCTCACGGGCTTCGGTGCCTGGTTGCTTATGTCTGAGCAGTTTGTAATGTAAAGGAAGGGATTTTTTTCCCCTGCTTTTTGCCTGTCATGCTGGTTTTACTTGCTTTTATTACAGTAAATCTCTTGATCTGACCCTGGCAGTAGAAGTGCAATGATTCTGACTTAGAGAGAAAGGAGGGAAACTAAAAAAATGAAAAAAAAAAAAAAAGCATTTTTGCATGGTTTTTTTTGAGCAGCGATGTGATAGGGAACTTTGCAGGAAGAAGGGAAATAGAAATCCAGCCAGGGACTCAAGTGCAAGAGTTTATAAATAAATTTTCGGTACAGTAATATATTTTAGCATGTCTGGAAAACTTGAGAAAATAAAAAATACATTCCAGTTAACTGAAATGTCTTTGGCTAGGGTGTTCCTTGCAGATCTTTCTCAGTGTGTCACACTGATCAGTTGTGTTGCTTAAATTCTTCAAACCAGGTGAAAGCTACAGGATACTCTTAAGAACAATGGTAAAAATGACTATGTAGATGTAAGTATTGTGATATTAGATAGAAAACAGGAGGTCTGCTGCATATGCCTGTGTGGCTGCTGCCTTTCTGATGTAGCGCTTCTCCTCTGTGCCTTACTCGGGAAACCTCTAGCTTTGGAGGTACAGGAATGTGTGCTGAAACACATGCCAAATGTGTGTGTTTTCCAAGGGAAGTTGAGATGAAATGTAATTTAAAGAGAGAAGTTTGGACTCGGTGATCTGAAAGGTCTTTCCCAATTTAAATGATTCCATGATTTGAAGTTAATTATAGCACGGAGAACAAGGCAAGTGTAGTTGGGACATGATGTGCTGGTTGGTGGCACCTGACTGGCCAGGCAGGCAGTGCAGTGTGACCCTTGGTAGTGCTGGGTGCCACAAGGAACGGTGTTTGTCAGTGGGTTCCAGCTCTAGGTGTTATCTGATCACTAGAAAACTTTAAGTCATGATAGAGGCTGACAGCAATCCCAAAGTTCAGCGAAGACATTGTCCTCAGGGGCCTTGAGAGCTGTGGAGCAGGGATGTATTGTACGGCATCACCTCATTGCTTTATTGGGAGCCTAGTGCCAGTTGGGGGAGTTCTCACATCTTATTTAAATTCTGTAATTTGATTTAATGACCAGTGTGGAGAATTAGTGGGTAAGAGCTCTCACCTGTGTTAGTATATTGTGTGTCGCTCTGGTCTTTGTCCTGTACTGGCAGGTACAGTATTGGTCTGCTCAGGACCCACCGCCTGTCATATGCAGCCTTGTCTTTTAGAGATCTAAGTGCCACTGTTTTCTAGCAGAAAGTCAGGGTAGGAAGTGTAAATTTTAGAAGAGACTATTTCAGCTTTTCAGCAGCCGCTGGGAGGAGGGATGAGATTCTTCTCATTGGATAAATATCAGCCATGTATTCATTTCTGGCAGTTGTGTTCTTTTAATGAAATTCAGAAAGAAAAACCACATTTTGGCTTTATTTTTTAAGCCATGTTGGCCATGTCTTCTCCGATTTCTTATACGATTCACAAGAATCAACATGAGGTTTCAGGAGCCCAGAGGTCTCGGGCTGCTTCATTTCTTTGTATGGCTTTGGTGCTGCGTTTCTCTGGGGGGCTTCTTTGCCTCCTCTTCCCACATGCTGTTTGGTTCCAGATACTGTGTTTTCATTTTCCTTCAGGACGTGCATTAGCCAGAGGCTCGACGTACGAAAGCATTTAAGAACTTTCCATCATCATCAACTCAGGAAAACACGCTGATAGTATCTGATTCCTTTGATCTTTCTGGAACTCAGAAGTTTATGAAGTTATATGTGGTATTATGTGGTTTGTTTTTTTTTTTTTTAAACTGGCAGCATCTTGTCTTGGAGAAAACACATTTTTATGGTGGAGGAAAGAAGCGTATCGGAGTCATCTGTTGCTGCCTGTTTTTGAATACTGTGTCATGTTTCAGGAGCCTTCAGCGTGGAAAGTGCTTTCCAGATGAAGTACTGAGCTCTTGGCAGCTGCCAGTAACATGCTGCGGTGAGACAGCACCACAGCTGCGCAGCCCATGGCTGTGCTGATAGTACGTTAGGATGGGAAATAAGAGAATTTGAGGAGTTTGTGGTTCATTAACAACAATGAGGTAGTCTGGAGAACTCATAGTATCATTGATCTTAAGAAAAAAATTGAGAAATGAAGCTTTTAATCTGAAACGGAGCCCATGCCAGGGTCACCTACCACCATGCTGCTATGTTATTCTTAGTTTACTGCTGCCTCTGTAATCTCCAGCTTGTCGTGATAAGGCTGCTCTCACTGTGTTTCTTCCCTTAAAGTTTTCCCGTACGAAGCGCTGCGTTCCCCGAAGTTATGGACGAGAGCTGGGGGCCCTGTCGAGTGACGGTGTTTAATTACCCTCCACCCAAGAGGGAAATGCTTGCGCATCATTGTCGGGTCTCAGGAAACTGAAGCTTTGATAGCCAACCATGTCTTGTTATCTGCATGGGGCCAAAGTAGTAACTGCTTTCTTCAGATAGGACTTGGGCCACGTATCTTTGTCCGCAGACAAAGCAGCTTTGCACGCAGAGTGCTCAGCTCTCCCTCGGGGGTGAGAAAAGGGAGCGCAGCTGTAGTTACCCACTGCTGCTGTGGTGACTTTTAATTTGGCAGAAAAAGTTGGCTTGGGCACAGTTCAGTTAGGTAGCAGTGATGAACATCCCCTGGAATGAAGCATTCTTGGGATTTGAAGTGGCTTCCTTCGGGGAGGGAGGTTGCTAATCGGATAAATCATCAGCATCTGAATATAAACGGGCACGTCCTTAAAGCGCAGGCTGGCTTGGGCTTGTTCTTCAGTGAAGAGCTTGCAGCTAAGCAGAGTGGGGGACAAGTGGAAAGTCTCTTTTAAAAAGAATGTAGCTCTAAGTGGGCACCCCCCTGCAGTGCTGTCGGGTGTAACGCTGGTTTAACTTTCTGTCTGAGGTGCCTGTGTATGATTTGGGGGGAACTTTATTTCAGCCATTTTCAGAAACTTTGAACTAAGCTTTATCCTGGTTCGTTTGACTGATGTAGGAACTAATTGTGGTCTGGGTTTTTGTACACACAGTGTCTTTTTCTGGCTCATCTGCTGTCTTCTTGCTGGACTTCTTGCTCAGGCAAAGTAGTTTTGATCACTCTCCTGATGTTTCGCACCTTTTCACGTGTCAGTGTGAACAAGCTGTTTCGTATTTCAAGCTCAGACAAGACAACAGAGCTACTAGGCACTGCCAAATCAGCTCCTGTGTCTGAAGTTTTCTGAAGCAGGCTAAAAGCCTCAGGTTACATTTCCCATGTGGATGAGTGTGTTGGATTTTTGGTTGAACTTCTGTAATCCATACTGATTTAACTGGATTATCCTGGCTCTGTTTTGTGTTGTTTAATTCTCTTAGGTTGAAGTTGGAAAGCTGAAGAGAAGCTGTTGGGGTGGGCAGGTTAGATGGGGGTGCTTGTGACTGAGTTCTACTTGACTTTGGGGGGGGGGGAGGCTTCTTTCTTCAGCTTTCACAGGTTATGTATGTGACATGAGAAATACCCACTGTGTGTTATTTGAGATCCTTGGATTGTACCGTGTATTCCAGAATAAAAACTCCTCTTCCTCTGTTTTCTCTGTGCCATATGTATAGAAGTCTCATAGGCTGCACTACATCTCCTCAAGCCAACTTTGCATTGTGTGGGCTTGTTTTTTCCCCCACAGGTACACGACAGCCAACGCTGAGTCTGATTACGACCGTGAGTCCGAGAGAGAGAGCGAAGAAGGGGAAGATGAAGTGAGCTGTGAAACGGTGCGAATGGCACGACGGGATTCCCTGGATCTTGTCAATGAGGATGAAACACATTTCATCTTGGATTCCTTGCTGGAGGAAGGACTGGGTCAGCTACTGCAGCAGGCTGACCGCTTGCATAGCGGAGATGAGCAGGAGAAGAGAGAGGGATTCCAGCTGCTGCTCAACAACAAACTGGCGGTAAAAGTTGCCTTTTTCTGTTTTCCAGCAGCGATTTGTGCTTTCAGTTAAGTCACTGTGGACGAGGAAATTGCAAGTCTTATCAGGCTCCAGGTCCTCCACGACCACAGGGACAGGTTCACAGAATCACAAGGTTGGAAAAGACCTTTGAAGATCATCAAGTCCATCCTAAGCTAAACCATATCCCTAAGTACCTCATCTACCTTTTTTTTAAATACATCCAGGGAAGGTGACTCAACCACCTCCCTGGGCAGCCTGTTCCAGGCCCTGACAACTCTTTCAGTAAAAAATTTTTTTCTAATGTCCAATCTAAACCTGCCCTGGCCCAGCTTCTTGCTATTTCCCCTTGTCCTATCACCTGTCACCTGGCTGAAGAGACCATCACCCACCTCTCTATAACCTCCCTTCAGGTAGTTGTAGGTGGTGATAAGGTCTCCCCTCAGCCTCCTCTTCTCCAAGCTATACAGCCCCAGCTCCCTCAGCTGTTCCTCATAGGATTTACCCTCCAGCCCCTTCACCAGCCTGGTTGCCCTTCTCTGGACTCGCTCAAGGACCTCAATGTCCTTTTTACGGTGAGGAGCCCAGAACTGGACACAGCACTCGAGGTGTGGCCTCACCAATGCTGAGTACAGGGGCACAATCGCTTACCTAGACCTACTGGCCACACTGTTTTTGATACAAGCCAAGATGCCATTGGCCTTCCTGACTGCCTGGGCACACTGCTGGCTCATATTCAGCCTGCAGTCAACCAACACCCCCAGGTCCTTCTCTGCCTGACAGCTCTCCAGCCAGTCTCTCCCAAGCCTGTAGCGCTGCATGGGGTTGTTATGTCCCATGTGCAGCACTCTACACTTGGCCTTGTTAAACTTCATCCCATTGGTCTCAGCCCATCTGTCCAGTCTGTTCAGATCCCTCTGAAGAGCCTCCATATCCTCAGGCAGATCAGCACTTCCTCCTAGTTTAGTGTCATCTGCAAACTTACTGAGGGAGCATTCAATCCCTTCATCAAGGTCATTGATAAAGATGTTGAACAAGACTGGACCCAGGACTGAGCTCTGGGGGACGCCACTGGTGACTGGCCTCCAACTGGATTTTGTTCCATTCACCACCACCCTTTGGGCCCGGCCATCCAGCCAGTTTTTAACCCAGCTGAGGGTCCACCTGTCCAGGCCAGTGGCTGTCAGTTTCTCAGTCAGAATGCTGTGAGAAACCATGTCAAAGGCTTTACTGAAGTCCAAGTAGACCACATCCATAGCCTTCCCCTTGTCCATTAAGCAGGTCACCTTGTCATAGAATGTGATCAGGTTAGTTTGACAGGATCTACCTTTTGTAAACCCATGTTGCTAGGCCTGATCCCCTGGCCATCATGCATGTGCTGCATGATAGCTCCCAAGATGACCCTCTCCATGATCTTCCCTGGGACTGAGGTCAGACTGACAGGCCTGTAGTTCCCCGGATCCTCCTTCCGACCCTTCTTATATATGGGTGTAACATCTGCCAGCCTCCAGTCGAGTGGAACTTCCCCAGTCTGCCGGGATTGCTGATAGATGATGGAAAGGGGTTTGGCAAGCACATCTGCCAGCTCTCTCAGCACCCTCGGGTGAATCCCATCTGGCCCCATTGACTTGTGGGTATCTAACTGGCCAAGTAGGTCGCTACTCATTTCCTCCTGAACCATGGGAACTTTGTTATTCTTCCCCTCCCTGTCGGCCAGTTCCTGAGGATGAGTACTCAGGGAATAGCCATCTTTAAAATTAAAGACTGAGGCAAAGAAGGAATTAAGGACCTCAGCCTTGTCCTCATCCTTGTCACTAGTGTTCCCTCTGCATCCAATAAGGGCTGGAGATTCTCCTTGACCCTCCTTTTACTGTTAATATACCTATAGAAGGACTTTTTATTATCTTTTACAGAACTGGCCAGCCTGAGTTCCAGTTCAGCTTTAGCCCTTCTGACTTTCTCCCTACAGGATCTCACTACATTCTTATAATCATCCCAAGACACCTGCCCCTTCTTCCAAAGGTCATATTTTTCCCTCTTTTCCTGAATATCTTCCTGGATCTCTCTACTCAGCCAAGCTGGCTTCCTTGCTCGCCGACTCTTCTTCCGACAGACTGGGACAGCCTGTTCTTGTGCCACCAAGATTTCCTTCTTGAGGAGCAACCAACCCTCTTGGGCTCCTTTGCCCTCAAGGGCTGCCTCCCATGGAATCTTACCGAGCAGCTTTCTGAACAGTCCAAAGTCAGCCCTAGGGAAGTCTAAGGTGCTTGTTCTGCTGTCTCCCTTCCTTACTTCTCCCAGTACTAAGAATTCTATCAGCTCATGATCACTATGACCCAGGCGTCCTCCAACCTTCGAATCCCCCACTAGGCTTTCTCTGTTAACAAACAAGTCCAGCAGGGCACCTTCCCTGGTGGGTTCATTCACCAGCTGTGTCAGGAAGTTGTCTTCCAAACCCTCCAGGAACCTGCTAGACTGCTTCCTCCCTGCTGTATTGTTCCTGTGGCCCCTTCCCCAGGAGCAGCTTGGGAGCAAGCTGGAGGCCAAAACTCTCTGGGCTACAGCAGCAGCCCCTTCCTGGTGGCTTTCTGTCTTGGAACTCTGTTTCTCATCATGTCATCGTGTTCCCTGAGCAAACATGCTGTACTTGTGTCGAGTACTAGCACCGTGTGTCTGCAGGAAACTCGGGAATTGTGACAATGCTCACCTCGTCAAATGCACGGGGGCTCGGTCTGTATTCAGGAGACTTGTTCTTCCCGAGCGCTGCCTGGCGCACGTGTGTGCGGTTCATGAAATAAGTCATGTGTTCAAACAGGAGGGAGAGGCAACGCCTCAGTGTGTGCTAGTCATGAGATGAGAACCCTGGATGGTGCAGGTGTTAAAGAATGTGTCTTTTTATATCAGCTTGGCCATGTAAAACCCTTTCAGTTGGAGTTGGGTTTTATTTTCTTCCCACCAGGAAGAAATGACAGACCTGTTGGCTTCTGAACTCTTGTGTGCTTCTCTCTGGTGATTCTTCCGCTTTCTGTTATTTACAGTACTATCGCAGAAGAGACCAGGCTGTCAGGTGGTTGTGGTTTCATTTTCCACGTTTTTTAAGTAAGACTGAGTTTCTCAGTCCATCTCTGCTTCAGCTGTAGCAGTACACCTCCCGTACCGTCCCGGGGTTAAGAACAAGGCAGGCTGTGGGACTGTTTGAATGCAGACCGAGTTTTACCGAAGCAGTGAGATTTAGGGTGGTTTATTTTTTCCCCTGGTGCTTTGAGGTCAGCAGAGACTGCTGAAGAGCTGCCCCCAGTGCAGCCTTTGGAGCAGAGGGGTTCCCTGTTTGAAGGCATCAACAATGAGACCCGTCCCAGTTGTGTAGCGCTCTAAGCTTAATTAGAAACTTTGCTACCAAGGTTGCTCTTCTGTGGTTCAGCTCTCGTAGAGTCGGGGCCTTTAAAGGTTTCAGAAAGCATCCGCGCAACTCCCAGTATATGCCTCTGCTTGGTTTTTCTTTCTCATGCTCTCTGTCAATGGCAGAATGGCTCTTGATACACATAGCTTCTCTTTCCACCACAGTATGCAGACCAGAAGGACTTTCTCTGGCGCCTGGCCCGAGCACACAGTGATATGTGTGAAATCGTGGAAGACGTAGACGAGAAGAGGTCGTATGCATCCGATGGTAAGGACCTGTGTGCGTGAGGCTAGGCAGTGTCAGAGCCCAGCTCTTCAGAGCTGACATTAACACTTTGTGTTTTATAGACCCTATGCCGTCAAAATGTGACGTGGGGTTTTTTTTTTGCCTTGTAATTCCCTGCCAGGTGCAAGGTGTAAAGGTTTGGTTCTCAAACCAATTGCCCATATCTTGTGTGTTTGCTGTAATGTGTTTAATTTTTTGTGTTGCTAACCCATGGAGATGTAAAAAAAAAAGAAATATATTTTCAAATGTGTGCTTGAGGGATTGGTTTGGTTTTGTTCCCTCCTTCATCTTACTCGGATGTGGATTGTTTGCAAGATTGTCGGTGGGTCAGAATGAAACAACAAAACCCTCTGTTATGGTTAGGATGTGCAGCAGAACAGCAGATACTGTTCTAAATCGTTTCTGGTCCCTTTGTTGTGCAAATGAATAAATCGAGTTAGTTAATACTGGAACTATCTACTATAATTATTCTTTTCTGGAAATCGGTGTAGCCATTTTAAACTATGAGATTTTAAGTTAAATTTTAGTAGTCCCTTCAGTAGGCATTTAGTTGTCAGCATTTTGAAACTGTGGGGTCTTGAGAGGAATGGGGGGGGAAGTGGGACAGGTCCTGGATTTGGGGCTGAGACATGTTGGAACAAAAGCACTGTGCATTCTGATGACCTTCTCTTAAAGAGGGGTGGAAGAGGTTTTGTGATGGGCACCTGTCCCACAAAATGGGGTGGAACCACGGTGACAGGTCAGCGGTCTGATCTCTTTGTGTGGTCTTGGCTGTCCATGCAACGGCAAGAGTATGAAATGAATTTTAGGACGTTTCCAAGGCAAACTGATTATAAAGTTAACAAATATGACTTCTGTGCCATTCTGTCATTGTACTCCAACAGCCTCAGGGAAAGAAGTTGAGAGAGAAAGCTGCTGAATTTCTTACCTCTGACCATTTACTTGCAGGAAAAGAAGAGCTGGAAGTTGCCTTACAGAAATGGGATCGGAGTGCTGAGTGCCATCAGTGGTACGTAACCTCTTCTTGTTTTTAAGCCATGTAGGAAGAGGACTCGCAGTGAGATGACCTGCACTTAAAAATGGAAAAAAACCCCTTACTTGCTTTACTTGGAGGATACGGCATTGATGTTGTCTGTAAGAAGCTGTTTGTAACAGTTCTGCCTTGAGAAAAGATGACTGAGAGGGGATCTTACTAATGTTTATAAATATCTTAAGAGGGGGACACAGGGGGAAATGACCAGCCTCTTCTCAGTAGTCTCCACAGACAGGACCAGGGACAGTGGCTTCAAGCTGGAGCACAGGAAGTTCCACACCAACATGCAGAAGAACTTCCCAGTGAGGGTGACAAAGCCCTGGGACAGGCTGCCCAGGGGGGTTGTGGAGTCTCCTTCTCTGGAGATATTCAAGACCCGTCTGGACGCCGACCTGTGTGACCTGTCCTAGGGACCCTGCTTTGGCAGGGGGTTGGACTCGATCTCTGGAGGTCCCTTCCAACCCCAACAATTCTGTGAATCTGTGATCTGCATGAGCAATGGCTTGGCAGACGGCAGGTTGGGTTGTGATGATAATGATAAACTTTGTTTACGCCAATTTAATTAAGAGTTTCTCCCTGAGATGAGATGGTCAGAAGAGTTCTCGAGCAAAAGCTCCCGAATAGAAGCAAAAACTTCTTTGGATACTAAGAACAGATTGTGTCAGGGCTTTTGTGAGCCTGCACATCATGATGGACTTCAGTGGCAGTAGTGAAGGATGAACTTCCAGAAGCGGCTCAGAGAAAGGAGTTTGAGATGGATATGTATGATGGGCTCCATTCTGTGCTCACCAGGCTGTGTGTAGCAGATGAAACTGCGTACTCTGTGGGCTACTCGTAGCTTAAGGGTGTGTAGTTTGCAAAGGGGGGAAGGGAAGTTTGTTGAGGAGCTTTCTGGGAACTGCAGCTTTCTTCTGGGAGGGAAGGTGTGCATGCCTGGGCGAGATGCTTGCAGGGTCTTGGCACTGACCGCCATCAGCAGTGCTTGGGGCTGCACAGACCCTGGTAAAACATGTATCGGTGCATCCCACTCTGTGCTGGTCGTAGGTGGGCTGCCTGAGAGCGTCTTTAGTGCAGGGAGCTTGCAGGCAGCTAGCTCCTGGGTTTGTGCACTCAGCGTGGTGAGGCTCCTTGTTTCCTCCCGAGCCCTTGGCCCCTCTCAGCCCCTGCAGAGGGACGTGTAAATCTGTCACCCCCTCGCTCCCAGCCAGCTGCACAGCTGTGAGGGCAAACTGCAGGCTTCCACATTACGTGCGAGGAGGCTTTTCCTTTGCATTCCCCCAGTGTTCTTATATTAAGCATTGGTTTTCACTCTGTTGCTGACATCTCGGAAGTGCTCCACTGTGCAGTGATGCTCACTTTATGTCAGGAGGCGATACATTTGCCTCAGCAGCCAGACCTGTGAGCGTGGGCTCAGAGCTGCGCCAGTGTCTTTCTGTTCACTTTAATTCTGGAGTACAAACGTCATCCTTGGCCTGGCGCTGCTGTGTTCTGCTCGTGGATGCTGCTTGTCGCTCTGCAAAGTGCTCTGGCTTTGAAATGAATCGAGACAGCAGTGTATGGTGCCTTTTTTTTGTTTTACAAAGATATTTTCTGTTTCTTTTTATAATAAAACTTTAGATGATCCGCAGTTAACCGAGCGAGGCATTCTGTGTTTGTACAAATGCTGCAACGGGTTAGGATTTCAGGAAGGAGGTTGGCAAAAAGGATGGTACCCGAGTGAGCAGACGGTGGTTGCGGCTTATGTCTGGGATGGGAAGGATTCCTCTCCTGCAGCAATGCACCCAATAGGTTTGTAGAATGGCACAGGTAATTGTAGAGGTAAGGGAATAGGCTTTTCTGGTATTCTAGTAAGGTCCTTGATGAGCAGCATTTATCTACAGTTTCTTTGAAGGACTGGCAGCATGTAAAATAAAATAAAAGTGAAATGAATTTTTTGAAACAGAAGTAATTGGGAAAAAAGGATGCTGAATATCTACCATACAAGATCTGTGCTCTTCTGAGATGAGTGAATTGCTTTGGAGGGTCAGTTTGGGCTACAGGCATCTGATTAAACGGCTTTATCGTCATTAAAAGACCATGTACTTCAGCTCCTGGTAATGGATTTCTGTTCTTCCTTAAAGCTCGATATGGAGGAAAAATACTGGGACAGACAATGTGACTGATTTCTATCAGATTTTAGTGTTTGGCTTCATCTGCTGGTTTGAGGTCTTGAAGGAATGGTTTTTCAGTTTTAGGTCGAGCCTTAAAGTTTATAGGCCGTTTTACAAAGTGAGGTTCTACTTCAGGGTATAACATCAAAAGCTTAGCTCTCTAATTCTGAGTTTACACGTGCCAAAGTTGTGGCTGTGACATCATGTTTAGCCCTGGGTCTCCAGTAGCAAATCTGAAGCGATTTGTGCTGAGACATTCTGGGTGTCCCTGTGCCCACCCCTCCCCACAGCAGGTTGGTGGAAGAGTGCGGGGCTCCTGTCCAACCCATCGCTTTTCTAAACAGGGGTGAGGCTTCTGCACGTCTGTGTCTGGCTTTTAATTCTTGAGAGCAGCTGCAGAAAGAGCAGCTGCAGAAAGGAAATAGCAGAGCAGCATGTGGGAGGCATGGGATTTATCGGGAATGAATATGGAACTACCTTTATCAGTTACAGAAATAATTATTTTCCACCACAGACAGAACAGGAAATTACTCCCTGTTTCCAAGCTGGTTTAATTGCAGGCTCTTTTTATGCTAATTATATTACCCTGAGAAAAAAATGATTCCTGATGAAATGATGCTTAATATGTGAAAAAATGTCGGATAAAAGACAGCTCCAAAAGCCATTGCAGGATGGCTTCCCTTCCCTGGAGTAAAGGTGCGTTGCTCAGAATTACACCTAGCTCATTGTCCTACCTGTGCCAGCAATGTTTAGGAAAATAGAAAAAAGCCAAAAATGGCAAGAGTGTGGTGATGGCTTTCCCTCAGCATGCTGTCCGTCCTTCCCTGTGGCAGGGAGAGGAGCAGAGGTGAGTTCCCAGCCCACGATGGAGCCATCCTCTGTGAGCTCGTGTCATCTCGGTTTAGCCGCCTGGTTCCTTTGGTTTCTGTGCCATCTTCTGGTGCAGATCCCATCATTCAACATGCTCTGCTAGGAAGAACCCTGCTTGCTCTGGTTGAAACTGTCTGGAGAGGTTTTAAAGCTTTGATTTGTGCTGGGTTTGATGAGCCCCTAGCTCTTATTTTAGAGAAGTGAACGAAGAATGATTCTTCACGCTTCCTTCACGAAAGGTGGTTTTATTCTGTTGTGCTTATCTCTTTAGTATCCGTTTCCCCTGCTGAAGACCCCTAATCTTTTATTAACTCTTTCCATAGGGAATTTTTTTATTATCCGTCATCACCCACGTTGTCTTTACCATCTTACTCTCTTTGTACCTTATCTTTTTCCAGACAAAAGAAGGGATTCACTGCAGTCCACGAGCTGTGGGAGCTGCGTGGATTTGTGCGCTGCTGATGCCACGGTCCTTTTCATTCTGCCTTCTGCAGGCAGTGGTCAGCATTGTCTTTCTCTTTTGGGATGTTTTAATAGAAACACTTCTAGTGATTGTAGTGTCTCTTGGGTGTGATACAGGCTGCATGACACCTGGGATTGTGCAGGGCTGCGTCTCTCCCGTGTGCGTTATTTCACGCTGACCTTTTTTTTTTTTCTCTTATCAGTTGCCACTGGATGCTTATGGATTGCTTAAGATGCAGTTGTGCTGGGGTTTGGAGCTGTTCTCTATGCTGTATTATTTGCTTCTGTTGCACAAATCCTTCCCTGTTTTATTACCTTTAAAGGTGTGAGGCTTGTCAACTGAGACAGAAGACTCTTTGCGTACAATCATCAGTGCAAGTAAGACTTTTCCCCCCTCTCTGAGCCAGTTGCAGTGATGACTGACATCTTAAAGCAACAAACAGAGGAGACAACTGTGAATGTGAAGGGGTTTCTGAGTGCTGGCAAAGGCAGCGCTGCTCAGAGCGTTACTGGCTGCAGCTTGGGAGCAGTTTGGGGCTGCTGGTTTGAGGATTTGGCAGCGCAGCAGTAAGTGGTTGCTTGGGAATGATGGAGAAAGCAGTTAAGTGTCTGGGACTGTCTGGACTAGCCTTGGATCTGCTCAGAAATGAAGGAACGTCCTTTCATGGATCTCTCAGGCCTTCTTGACATTAAACTTGGTACGGAGTTGTTGTAGTCGCTTGCTCTTGGAAGTCAGCTGGTGCTGAGGGAGCAGAACTGGATGACATGCAACCGTGGCTGGATCAGGGCTGCACAGACCAGTCCGCCTTTGCACGCAGGACTGGTCCCTGTGTCAGAGACATGGGCAGGCTGAGAGCTGTGCGGGACAGCTGATGGGTTTCATACCTGTGGGGCAGATTTGTGTGCTGTCGGCTGGTTGATACTGTACCATGTGTTCTTAGTGCCTCTGCCTTATCGTTGCCTGATTCTTAGTTTTCATACAGAGATCAATGTCATCCTGTGCTTTAATTAATCTCTGAACAGATAGATATTAGTGTCCAGCTAAATCGGTTACTCCCTTAGCTCATTTCAGGTGATGAGCAGGGGGATGGAGCAAGTTCGTAGGTCTGCTCTAGCTTGCATATGGGGAGGGGAGGGATGAATAGATGGAAGAGGCATTGATCATGGCACAAACCTGTGCGATTTGCTGCTTAGTCATGAATATGTTGTGCTCTCCTCATTTATGATGATGTCACAATTGTGGCCTTGTTAGAATCCCCCATCTGTTTCGGTGAGGCTGTTCCCAGCCCAACTGCAGGCATGTAATGGCAGCTTTAGGGCTCGGGAGAGGATAGTGAGCTGTGTGTTTGCCCTGGCCTCCGCTCATGTTGTGAAGAGAAATGTTGGAAGTACAACCAGAGCAGCCAGGGATTTCAGAGGGTCATCTGGAAGCATTTTTCAGGTGCTGTATTACCAGCTTTGTTTGAGTTGACTGTTTCATGGTGGAAGTTAACTGCGATTTGCTGAAAGCTGTCACTGCAGAAGTAGTAATACACTTTGGCCTTCTTCAGGGTGTTATGAGTGTCCTGGAGAAGCGGGAGGAGGATGCATTCTTGGGTTGGATGAGCCCCGGCGGTGTGCCCTCTGTTCTAAAGAGCCTCATGCTTTGGTGGAGTGTCTTGTGCGCTTGGCAGCCACTGAGTTGTATACCAGCCCTTTTGGAGCCTGTCAGTATGTCTCACTGGATGCTGGGTCTTCTGAGAAGTGATGGTGTTCTGGATGTGACTTGAAGACAGCTTTAATTCTAACAACTGGTGGTATTTCAGGATTTAACTCCGTGTGGATTGCTGCCCAGGTCTGGCCAAGGTACAGCTGCATCTGTGTGGGAGCTGAGCTTTTCCTCTTCCCCAGGTGGTTTAACCAGGGAAGTTACTGACAATACAGGTTAGGTGCAGAAACAACGATAGCAAATGGGAATGGGAGCCACAAGATGTTTCAGCAGTTGGAGGAAGAAAAATAGTGTGCAGCTAGAGCTGCCTCGTAGCACCCTTCACCCTTCCTGCATCAGGGGTGTCAGTACCCTGAAACACCTTCATGTCCTGAGCCACAGCTGCTCTGGGAGGGGAGTCAAGGAAGATAAAGTACTTGGAAGCACAAGCAGGGACAAAAGAAATCTTAGCAGGGATCAGTATTCCCTCCTCCTCTTGGAAATAGTGAAGGAACTTGACATTTACAGTCTGTGGGTTGTTTTTTATTTGTTAGGCATAAAAAAGGGAAGTTCTGAGAACTGGGATCCGAAGAGTGTGAATATGTCAATAGAAAGCTCTCATGGCGCAGGTGGTAATGCTACAAATGTGGAAAACAACTTATGTGCTACAAAAGGCTTCATTTTGCAGCTCTTCTTGGCAGCGTTGATGCTGCTGACACCTTCCTCAAAAGCTGTAGTAGTTCCTGCCATCTTTCTTTTTACAGTTCAAACGTCTCTCCCAGGTATGTCCAGGTTCTTTGCCAGTAGCTCTTGGGAGGATAGCTGAAACTTCTGAGCTTCAGCCAATCTTCTGAGTCAAACCAGAAGTATAAATAAACACCAGCTCACTCCATAAAAATCGTGTGTTCTACACAGCAGATACCATTTGTATCTTCAGACTTTGCTGGGGCTGGGTGCGATTTGTTGTACGAAGAGACACATGCAGCCTCCCCTGCCACTTCCCGAGGCACATGGGAGATCGTAGCAGACAGAACCACCAGAGACACTGAACAAAACTGAAGCTGCACCTTGTGCCCCACTTGAGGTAGCTAATGGCGGTTTTAATTTTTAGGATTATGGAAAGGTAGAGAAGAGGATATTCCAGCCTGTGTTTTCTGTGGTGGTTGTATGAATTTTGCCTTAAATCCCGAATGGAAATAAACTTTGCTTTTAGTCATGAGCAGACTCCAAGGCTAGCTGACCCAGACAGTGGGTTCCCAGATCTCCTTGGAGTGTGGATGCCATCGTAGGAATGTGAATTAAGCATGAAATGGAGCACTGGCCCAGAGAAGTGGTTCAATCCTGGTGTTTCAGGAATGAAGAACAGAGTTTGGAAGGACCTTCAGAAACTCATCCCACATACCCTCTTGCAGCGGTGTATGCCAGGTATGCAGAAACTGTCCCTGGAAACTTCTCATGGTGGGGCTTGGCTTTTCCCCTTCTCTCCCCTTTCTCCTGTTTTATTAAGTAATGCACTTAATTTTCTAAGGAAAAATTTGGGAGGGGGGTTGGACTCTATCATCTCTGGAGGTGCCTTCCAACCCCGACAGTTCTGTGAATCTGTAATTATATATGCATATTGTATAAATTATATGAAATATATATGTAGGTTTTTCATGATATCAGCCTAAGCTTTGATTATATCTCTGCCCTCTCTAGATGTAGAACAAAACAGGAGGAGCCGGTTAGTAAGAAAGCACAGTAGTCGCTGTATTCATCCAGCGCTTTGATAGAGTGCAGATCTGCTGATCCCAGCCCTTCGGCATGGTGGTGTTCTGTAGACCTCCTCTTCTCCTTGTGCCCTGTGGGCTCTCTCTACCTTCTGCTTGTTCTTTTTCAATTTATTACTCAGAAATTCTATATATATCGTGCTTTAGCCAGGCCTTGCTGGTACAGCATCAGATAATTGCCTTGGGCTGCTTCTGATCTACCCTGCCCTTTAAATTTGATTCTCTGCAGCCAGAGAACTCCCTGTCAGCCAATGAGTTCTGTAGCGTGTGCTTGTCTGCAGCCTATTCAGATTGGATCTCTGCTATATTACCTGACTTCAGGGGTTATTTAGTGTTGCAGTCAGGGGACTTTTTTGCCACTCCAATGTCCATTCGTTCACAGTAATTTTCAAAGAATGGTTAAGGGTGGGAAAATGGGGGTGAAGGAGACCTGGGTAATTTGGTCACACCAAAGCGAATTCATGTTCTTTCTGACAGTGCTTCTCAAAGCAGATCAGACAGACCTCCAGTGACGAACCCCCGGCCCTGTTCAGCTTTGCACCCCATCCAGCCATGCTGCGGTCCCTCTGCACACAGGAATTCACAGAAGCGATGCTAGCTGTCCCAAAACTTTCTGTGCATTGCTCAGTCTCTGGTCCTCAGTAATTTCTCTCTAAGGGGGAGACATACGTCACTTTTGTTCTTGTCTCTCTTATCAGTGAGACTGGGCATTCAAATTGCTAGAAATGTCGGCATCCCACGTGTAATAAGCCTGGGGTTTGCTGGTTTGGGTGCTTCTTGGGGTCTTTTTGAGAGCTTGTTGCTAAGACACTGCTTCTGTGTTAAACAAGAATAATTCATTGATAGTGGAGCACAGAAACAAAGACACCCCCAAGCTCCTGAGCAGACTTTTTTGTCTCTGCCTGGAGTTGGTTTCAAGTGATTGTCTGAACTCACTCTGGGGCTGGGCTCCTCTGTCCTCTGGGTTGAGCATGATGCTGTTTTAGGGGATGCACAGCCTCACAGCCTTCAGGTTATACAGGAATTACTCATCTGTCTGTTGAGCTCTTGCTTTTGTCTTGGTGCATCTGGGTGAAATGAAGTAGCCAGTGTGGCCGGTGGCCCTGGAAAGGGTGAGGCTTGTGTGGAGGGACCAGAGTCATCGTGAATTGGTTCAGTAGTTGTGTTCTTGTCGGTTCTGCCACAGCAAAGTGACAAAATTTGTTACTTGGCAGACATAAGCCATGATCTGTGCGTGTGTAGCAAAGCTAAAAACACAGTGTTGTCTCAATTTAAAAAGGTTCAAGTTGTTTTTCTTATAAAAGAGCACAGACCTTCATACAAATATCTGGGCATTTGGGGAATTTTACGGCTTGGCAGTGGGATAATGTTCATACTGCTATAACTGTGGATCTTGTGGATTCTACTGGTGAGTCCAACTCAAATGAGGTCTCCTGCAGATGTGTAAGTATTGCTGCAGCTGTTCCCTGACCTGCAGTCATCCAGAGCAAGCACAAGGAGCCCCCAGCGAGCTTTCTGCCTAGTTTTGTTCCCAGTACTGTATGGTTCCAGCTAGGACTGTGTATTCCATTATTCTCACAGGCGTGCGATGGGGGGACACCTGCTGAAAGATGAAAGGTTTGGAGCGGGTCTGTGGGAATTTAAGAAATGAGAGGAGTGTTTTTCCTCACTTTCCCACCACACACACATGCACGTACCTATAAACACACTTTTGCAGTGAACAAAATACTACTGCAGGACTTAGTAAATCACTTGCATCCTTCTGCTTAGTTGTGTGCCATAAATACCCGGTTTTCTCTCTGCTGAGTGTGTTTATGTGGAAATAAATGGTTCTGTTTCAGAGTGTGTGTACTTAAATGCTTAATCATGGAGCAGATTCACTTAGGTGGGTATCCCTGGCTGTGACCATGCATTTAAAATCAATTTACCAGCCTCTAGATCAGGACATACACAGTTTAATTATGATGTATTGAGGTTCACACATGCAAGTAAAATATATTAGTCAAAAAACCAGAACCCAGCAAAGCAAAAAACCCAACAACGGGCATAAATAAGTCTTTAGCTTAGGAAAGGGGTATGGGTGTCTGTATCTCAAGCTGTATACCAGTCAACTGACTTGCTGAGGCTAAGGGGAGTTGACAGGCAGGCAGCTCTGGTTAGTTGTTACACCAGAGCTGCAGTCTGTGACTAACCCAGCGAGGGCTTAAGTAGTCTCAGCAGCACGCTCAGGGGATTAAAAATTTGTTTATGTTAGGTATCTGGACTGATCAGTCTTACAACTCTCGGTACCTACAGCTTGCAGAGGACTGTGCAGGGTAATTTTTCATTTGAAAGTGGGACTTAGCCTTGTGTGACACGGGATTATGATGAACGTAAGCTCTGCAGGTGTGTCCTCGCCTTCTCAAAGCAGGTACTGCAGAACTGCAGCACTCCGAGATGCGTGACAAGGGACATCAGAAGCACAGACCAGCTTTCATGCATGGACTATGGTGAATAGGTTTAGGACTTGTGCCCCTCTCTGTCAGCTTTCCTCCAGCCTGGCAACTTATCTATACATCAGTCAGCAGAGAGGGGGAAGTGGGAATGCTTTCTTCCAAATCAAGACCGTGACAGTGTCAAATAAAGTTGCAAAGTGTTGGGTTCAAACCAAACTGGCTTCCAAAAGGAAGTGGGCATGGAAAGAAAAAAATCAGACAATACCTGACCTATTGGAGGCTGGAAGAATATTCTGAGGAGGGGTTCATATGTGCTTGCCCTTTCTCATGTTCTTATCTGCCAGTTTTCTGGAGAAAACAGAGTTTGCTCCGTGGTGTCTCTGCCTGCATCTTTGTTTCATTTGGCCTCAACAAAAAAAGAAAAAGCAAAGATAAAAGTGAGTAGCACGGAATTCTGCAATTCTGCTGTCCCTCAAGGTACTAATCTCTAAATTAATGATTATTTTCCTTTTTGGTGTGTTTCACTGCAGTCTAAATGCCTGCACGCTACTTACCCACCTCCTTCCCTGGCTCCAGTGAAGAGTCTAACATAGATTTACTCAGTGCACAGGAAGGTAAATAACTGGTAATGTACTCTTAAAATATTGGGAAAACTAAATTCCTACTCAAAATGTGTATTTTGGAGCGCTCTTTTCTCCAGAGCATTTACTTGATTAGAAGGGGTTTTATTCCTCCAGCGTTTACCTGACTGGCAACTGAAAGTTGAGCTCCGCCAAGGATTTTTATCTTCTTGTCTGTGAGTGATAAAACCTCCCTCTTGATTTACTAGCAATGCTGCTGGAATGGCACGGAACGATTGTTCCAGACTGGCCTGCATGATTGTTCCAGGCTAGCCTGCATGTATTGGGTACAGAGCTAATGCTGGTTGACTGGGAATATATTTGGGATTGCTGGGAATATATTCAGGGTTAACTGGGTATATATTCTAACTCATCGATGCGTGGGGTGTTCCGATGAAAAATTAGTTAAATGCATCTGAAGCAAATAAAAAAAATCAAAGGCAGTCAAGAAAAGAAATGGGACTTTATCTCTTGGTGCTGTTGTCAGTGGCCAGACTTTCCTCTTTGTCTCATCTTGGGTGATAGAAAACACTCTGTTTCAGTTCTGTGAGACAGCTGCTTCTTCCCACATCTTTCCCCTCCTTTTCTTCCCCTTTGCCTCACCCTTCTTTCCTGTACTGATTACCTCCTGCAGAAAGGATCACTGGCACGCTCAGCTCATGAGTCTCCGAAATGGTTAAGAGAGCAACGAGATGGATTTGGGTTGGCAGACCAACCTGGCCATGGAGCTGGAGGTGCTGGGCTGCAAGAGCTGTATGTTTTGTGTGTGGGGCCAGGAGCCCTGCTTCCATGGAGTCAGCCAGAGTGCAGCGTCGGAACTGACGGCTCTGCAGAGCTGCGTGCTCTGAGCTTGGGGGTTTAAGCCAGAAGATCAAACAGTGTCTCATCTGGTAGTATCTGCTTCTACAGAGTTTATTTTCTAATAAATGGGGAAATCCTCACTGAGCCAAGATTCCCACGGGAACTGGTGGTTTGACTGGTGTCAGTAGCTTAATGAGCAGTTCTGGTTAATCATTACTCAAGTGGTATCATAACATACAGTTTTGGTGACTGCCGAGACGTCAGTATGTAACTTCGTAAGCACTGCTCAGAGTGTCTGCAGAAGACAAAAATCCCCATCCCCAGCTCAGGACCCTCAGCCTGGGGCAGGGCTGCCGGTCAGTCCTCCCAGGTCAGGAGTGCCTCATGTCCCAGGGTGATTTGCAAAATGAACCAGAACAAATAGCTCCAGTGAGCCAAGCTAAACAAGCAGAGGAGATAAAAGCAGACAACCACGTTGGCACGAAGAAGGGAAGTTGGAATCTGGAGACCTCCAGGACCTGAAATCTCAGCACTACAAAGTTGTGTGTGTAAGGTCACCGGTGGCTCTGGACCTTGAGGCACAGCTGCAGTGAAAAACCAGTTCAGACATCTCATACCAGTTGGGGCTTTTGGGTGTTTTGTTTGGGGGTTTTGTTCATTTGCCATGACACGAAGATAGCACTGCTCTTTACTGCTTATTTAATGTAAGGTTTCACCAGGCTGTTAAAAACCCTGGTATTTGTATTCCTTGGCAGCTGTATACGGCCCCTGCTGATGGTGGAGGGATCGGAGTGAGCTAGCCAAGCATCCTACTGGGTTAATGCTGCTGTGCAGGGCTCCTGAGGCTTTCCCAGGGAAGGACAGGGCACTGGAAAGGGGAGGGTATGTGCCATGTCAGCTCCCATTTCTCAAGGCATGCTGTTTGCCCGTTCTGTTGTGAATCCTTAAACCTGCCCTGACCGTATTTAACACCTGCCCATAGCTTTGGGCACCTAAACAGTTTGGTTGTAAGAGCTTTGTTCTGGTAATTCCTAATGTCAAGGCTGCAGACCATGTGATTTATCTCGTGATCTCAGGAAATAAACCTTTTATTGGCTTGTATCTCTAAGCCCCGTTCACGTTGTGGTTGGGGATGTTTGTGAAACAAAGCGGGGAAAGCTCATAAGCCTGGCTCATCCTCTGCAAGGGATGGGTGCTGGCAGGGCAGCTGCAGACCTTTTGTGTGGGGAGAAAGGACTGTACCCAGTTAAGACATCGATCTGGTAATTGGTTCCATTACCATGAAAAATAAGAATTTCAGAACTGAAGCAGTTGCGCTTTTTTTCCCCACCCCAAACAAATTGACACTTAAAAGGAATGAGATTTAGTGACAACATTGGAAGTACTCAGGAGAGATGCAACTTTGTATCACAACTCACAGACTGGAAGTTTAGTCTGGGTAAGAGCCATGAGGTGTAAGATGGTTTGTGGGCTTTTCCCAGCATTGAGGAAAGCATCCTTGGAGATTGAAAAGTCCTCTGACAAATCCCTGCAGGCCCATGTGTTGCAGTTAAGCACCGGGGATGCTTTGGGATGTTGGGGAGTGAAATTGAGACAGGGCATCCAGCAACGCTGGGATGTGGGGATTGTAAAAGAAATCTCAAAGGGAGGCTTACTCCCCTCTTTCTTCTTTTCAGCTTCTTTTCTTTGAGTGGCTGAGGCTTGTGTCATTCATTTGTTCATCCATCCCACCTCGTATGTTTTGAGCCACGCTCGGGGAAGAGGGAGAAGCCTCTTCCATCCCCACATCTCTGGCCTGGGTGGGCTGGCAGAGGTCAGAGACTGAACTGGTGTGGCTCAAGCTTGGTTTTGTGTGTTCTCAGCAGCAGTGCCCTTGCGCACCCCTATGATGGGAGGTGATGCAGGGAGGGGGTTTGAGCCATGGTGGAGTGGGGAGGTGAGACGGGGGTGGTGTGAATCCATGGGTAAGGAACCTTCCTTAACTTTTGCAGCTCACGGGAGAGCTAATTTTGCTACGTAGCGTGCTTCTCGGCATCACAACTTGCCACCTCTTGTTAGACAAAACGAAATGCCTTTGCACTTGCAACACTGAAACCCTGTGATTTTATTTCCCAAGTTTGGGGGCCGTATTGGGATGCAGGACAGAGGTAGGTGCTCCCAAGATTTCTCCTCAGAGCAGATGACTGTGGACATTGCCTATGGAAGACTACTGTGCGCCTTAGTGTATTAGAGCTGCTCACAGCCCCGTCTCTCTCTGCAGTAGTGTTTATTCCTCCTTGCTCTGAGTTTTGATACTGTTTTGTTGCTGGGTGAAGAGTTGGGAGTGTGGAAGCGTTTATGTAGAAAGAAGGCTTTGCAGCCGTTGGAGCGATGTCCCCCGATGCTTCCCCTTGAGTCCTTCCTGTTGACTTGCCAGTGTCCCCAGCTAACACCTCCTCCCGCACCAGATTTGCTCTGCATACATCCCTTCCCTATAGAAGTTGTACAGCGTTCCTTGCCTTCCCCAGCACGCTTCAAAGCTTCGATGCCCGTAGACGTCTTCCTTGGGCAGCCATCAACAGCCAGTGAGTCTGTGATCCGAAAGGTTTGGTTTCACGCAAACGTCTCCTCCGTAGGTACGCTGTTCTTTGCGGGCAGTTATCGGAACATGAGAGTATTCAGAAGCGCATTCAGACTGGCTACGTTTTTAAGGTGAGTAGAAAGGACGCGCTGGTTCCCGTGTAAGTATTGTGTGATACTTATTTCTGTAGTAGTAAGGTAGGAAAACAGGCTCCAGCTGTTACTAGGGAAGCAGTAGATCCCAAAGAGATGCTGCAAGTGGGTGGTCAGGCTGAGGAAGGCGGTCTCAGCGATGCCTGCTGAGCGTGGTTGGTCTGGCTCTGCGCTCTTGCGTGCTGTAACCTCAGGAAAAAAGAAGAGAAGTCTGGCAAATAAAATGTATGGATGTGATGAGACCAAGAACTTGAAGCGTGGAATTTCCTTGTATGAACGAGGTACAGCACCGCCTCTTCTTCAGTTGCTGCCTGTGAGCGTGCTTGCACCCTCCCAGAAACACAGAGCAGGAGTTACTCTGCTTCAGATCCCCTAGCCCACCCTTCATCCCAAGCAGGGATGTTTTCGTAGTAGAAGGTTGCAACTGGATGGGTTACCGCAGAACAGGCCGCGTGCAGCCGTTGCCTCCCTGATGGCACCAGGAATTTGGCTGTGGTAAAGCTCTGAAAAAGGGTGGAATGAAATACAGGGTAGCTCTTTTAAAAACCTTGCTCCTTTTTGCCAGTTTACTTCTATCTTCTGAAATATTTTTGAATGGGAAAGTAGTCTGAAACGTAGCTTGCACCATTTCTGAGGTTTGAACTGTGATGTTCAGAACCCAGTATCTGCTGCTTTTAGTGAAATTATTTCCAGACACAAATATCACAACAGTGACAGTTTTTAGCTGATCAGCATTTACTGGGTTAGACCATCAGCTGTGAGGCATTAAAATGGGTTTAAGCTGCAGGAGGGCAGCTGGAGAGGAGCTGGGAGGCAGAAATCCTTCCCAGGGAGTGGGGAGGCCCTGGCACAGGGTGCTCAGAGAAGCTGGGACTGCCCCTGGATCCCTGGCAGAGTTCAAGGCTGGGTTGGATGGGGCTTTGGGCACCCTGGGCTGGTGGGGGTGTCCCTGTCCTGGCAGTGGGGAGCACTGGGGGGTTCTGAGGGCCCCTCCCACCCAAACCTGTCTCTGATTCTGTGTTTTTACTTTTTGTGTGTCGCAGTTCTTGTCTCTGAGGCTGATAAAACACCAGTTTTCTTTGTGACTGAACGAGTTTTAAGAAAATTCAGGATCTCTTTGTAGCTGTAATTTTATTGATTGCTGACACTGCAATTGTCGATTTATTCCTTTCCTTTACCCACATGTGTTCCCCTGCTGCTGTGGATATTGCATTTGCTTATAACAAAAACGTATGTGTGTTGGTGATGATTTTCCACAGGAACACATTGACAAAGCGATTGAACTGAAACCAGACGATCCAAAGTCTTACTATCTTTTGGGCCGGTGGTGTTACCAGGTAAAATAGTTTATTGCTACTCATTGCTGTTTTCTTCCTCCTTGGGATTTAATCCCTGTTTGAACGAAGGATAGATGGGTTTCAGCCGCAAGGACTGAGGGTGTTCTCTTCAGCTGCTGAAGAGTGCACCTGGGTGCTCTGTGGGAAGGTAGAGGGATGGAGACATCCTGGTTGCTTGAAGGAGGTGCTCGAAAATTCCTCTTGGGTGGCATCTAGGAATGCTCCAGCCCTGAAACAGTGCTGAGAAGAATGAATACTACAAATGCATTGAATTCCAAAACCTGCTGTGATGTCAAAGCTCCTGTTCCCATACACGTAGCACCTTGGTGCTTTTAGCACAGTACTGATATGTGCTGGGACATGGTGCCATGCAGAGCCTCTCCACTTTCCTCTAAGCCCTGTTGTTACCTGTAATCGAGAAGCTTTGGGCTGTCTTTCTCTCTCTCTTGCTGCCTCTTACACCTCAGATGCATATCCTCACACCACCGTGACCTCAAAGCACTAGATTTTACATGGCGTGGGTTTTTAATAAGAAAGTGGTGAGAGCTTGATGGCACTGTGGACACGGTGATGCTTTTCAAAGCGTGGAGAGCACCATTCTGTACTGGCCCTGTCACTTGCTATTGTAACGCTTTTGTCCCCGAATCAGCACAAGGCTTTAGGAGTGCTTGGCACACCTCAGCACAGCAGTAAAAGCTGCTGGGTTTTGCTGTTTCGTTTATTATTGGCACTCCTCTGCTCTTCGTTCTTCCCAGTTTCTGTCTTTTTCCCAGAGGGAAGCTGTTTGCTCCCAGTGTTACTTCTGAACTGTTCTGAGTTGGAGCTCTGAAGGGTTTGGGGCTCCAGACAAAATTTTTCAGTCCCTGCAGACGGCATGGGAGGTGAAATGGCACAGGACGGATTAGGAATGTCACTAGTGTGAACTAGCTTACTGTTCCTCATGCTTTACTCGATAAAAACAAGCTGCCTTCAATCCTTTAAGTACATATGGATATGATCAAGGACATTTTAGGGCTGGCAAGAGCTTCTGCACACAGTATATCTGTATAATCCTTCGCATGTGTTTTCTCTGCCCTTGCTGCACAAAGTATTGGAGGTATTAGAAGAAGCGTGCTGGCTGCGTTATATTTCTTGACGGGGAAAGCTTGGAGTCAAATACCATAAATCAGATTTAGTGCCTATAAAAAGAAGTAAGAGTTTGCAATAACTATCTACTCCTTGGTTTATACGACTTGAAAGTGTTTCACTCCTGTCAAGAATGAAGTCGTGCTGCAAGGATTGTAGCTGGGATAATTGACACCAGTAATTACAGAGGAGCCATGAACTAAACTAGTGGAAGCTCAGAGCTCTTGATTCTGCTGTGGGCTTTCTGCTCAGCCTTAGTGCTCCTGGAGCTGCTGACGCTCTGAACCAAAACTAGATGGATGTAGAAACGTGGTGATGCTGCTGTTCTGCATTATAAGAATCTCACAATGTTAACAAAAGAAGATGCTATCAGAAGTTACAGTCCTCTGCGTCCTTTCCCCAACAGAAATTTCAGGGTGTTTCTTATTAGAGAGAGAGGAACCGGGAGCAGGTGAGTAAGATTTCATGGAAGAATTAGAATAGCTACCTATTTCCCAAAACGTGAGTATCAGCTGGTGGGAAGGTTTAGCCTGCCTCTCTCGAGGGATCTTTGTATGGTGAGGACATGTTCTTGGGCAAGATGGGAAGGCTCAGTGTCCATGTTGCTCCCATGTGGAGTCGGGAGCTGTGGGACTGCTGTGCTTGGGGTTTTGGACCACCCGTGCTGTTGCGTGGCTCTGATGGTCAGGTGTAGAGATGGAGCTTGCTTTGAGCACTGTGTGCGTGGCAGCTGGTGTACAGGACTGCAAAAGCTGGCTCGGGACAGGGACAGGTGAATCTGGCGATGCTACCAAGGTCTTCAGCATTCTCCCAGTATATGAGCCAGCTACAAGAAACCACATAGTTCCTTGTCTGTGTACTCCTGCTTATGCTGTGTCTGCTGGTTTTCACAGTTGCATCTCGACTGTCTTGACAGGTTTCCCACCTGGGTTGGCTTGAAAAAAGGACTGCTGCTGCTTTGTTTGAAGCCCCCCCTACAGCCACTGTGCAGGACGCACTGCAGAACTTCTTACGGGTAATGAAATCTGATAAGCCTGGGAATCACTGGCCTGACAAATGCAATCACAAGTGTGGATCTGGAGTGTTTTGTACTCTGCTTAAACCCCTCGCTCCCCCAGTGCTCTGTAGTGCAGCTCCATGGACAAAAGTCTCTAGAGGAAAAGTTGATGAAAGCAAAAACAAATGCGGAGCCTCTGTTATAGAGTAGCCAGACAGAAAAAACGTGATGTTGGAGATATCAGAACGAGACCCAGAGTGTTCAGAATTGTTTTTAAGGGCTTTGCTTTTCCTTTTAGAAGAGGCATAGTGGAGCAATTCATTGCTTGATGCCAAATGCATATTGTCTGGTCTCTGTCGGGGTCTATAAGATCGGTTTGAGCTCATCCCTGGAAATGCTTGGGTAGATACTCTGTCATTCTGATTTCTGTCAGAATATTTTATTAAAAGGCTTTCTGATTAGGTCAGACTTCTCCATTTTGCGCTTCTGAAGACAACTGCTTTAGGCTTCAGGGGCATGTTGTGTGGGTATTTCTAGAGAGATACTCCAAGGAGTGCTTCCTAGGATGTAAAAATCCTCCCCTCTGCATGGCTGTTTTCTTTTGTTCTCCCACTGATAAAGCTGCGCTCAGGACATGGCCTGAGTCGCGTCTTTGGGCTCCTGTTGCAGGGCTCTTCCTGAGCTGAATGAGTTAAACAGACTGTCTTTGGCTCTGCCCGTGAGAACTACTCGTAAGCACCTCTGATGAAGTGTCGCAGATACAAATTGCCCTCCCGCTCTATAACTCATTGACTGGGCCAGCGGTTCTGCAGAGTGTCGGGGAGTATCGCTCTTACTTCCGTTTCCTACCATCGTGCCAAAATGTGGTCGTTTGAGGGGGAAGTGCATGATCGGTATCAGCCCTGGGCAATATACTGCAGCCAAAGTGGTTAAATCATTTCAGAGATAAGTGTGAGGCAAAGCGTTTGTTTCTTTGCGTGTCACTCGGGTAAGTTAGAGTGGTGCTGGGGTTCAAAACAGGAACTTGTGTTCTTTGGTTGGATGTGGAGAGGTGTTGGAAAGGACACGTGAGCATCCCTCTGGAAGGTAGTTACCCCTGAACAAGTGCACTCCCTGCGCTCAGCGCGCTCCATGTCAGCTCTCTGCCATGGTTAGTCACAAACCAAACTAGCTCTAAGGCCAGGCAACAGGATTAAGCAGAGGGACAGTGTCTGTGGTGTGCTCTCCGTGCTGCCTTGGTAGAGGTTGAACGCAGCTGGGATATGGGTCAAGCCAAGGGTTTAGAACAGGAACATCCTGGACAGAGATGCTCAGAGAGTGGTGACTGTAACCAAGGGGGATAGACGTGGGAAATCGGGAATTAGTAGCCAGGAAGGAGATGGTGAGAACTGGGGGAAGATTGTCAAGGTTTGGCATTGCAGTGTTGGGGAGGAGAGGTTGAAAATCAGTTCAGGGAGGTTAAAAACCATACACGTGGGTGCTGAGCTCGCCTTGGCTTCTGAGTGCCCAACATCACCACATCACTGTTCTGCCATGGCACTTGGATTAGGTGAGAGTCTGGATGCTGAGTCACAGGCACTTTGTGAGTTCCTGAGGACTTTGCTAACCCAGCCAGGCAAGGCTACGGGAAGCCCATACGCTGACCCATCCGTTTACAGAAGTAGGGTTTAGTCACCTTTGGGGTTTTAAAGCTTTAATTTTTTTTTCTTTTAAAGTGATGCCATAAGCCTGATAAAGGCGTTAACGGTGTCCTTTGCATGTCCTAATGTCTTCTTCTCTCTGTCTTTACCACGCTCTATTCTTTGTAGGTTGAGGAGCTGAGCCCAGGATTTTCCAAAGCCGGGAGAGTATACATTGCCAAGGTAACCAGCACTCACTGCTTTCTTTAATCATGTACTTCTGGGATCAGAAATACTTGTATTAAAACATTGCATTTGGCTGTGGGGCGCAAAGTGTGTGTACGTGACACCATGCTGGCATGAGATCTTCTAAGACTAACACTTCTAGAAAAAGCCGGCTCGTCGGTGTGTTTCAGTTCTGGGGGGATTTTGGTTTGCTCTCGTCCAGTGGAGCACCCTTCTTGGTTTTTAACAGACCAAATCCTATGTGAAGTGGTACTGGAGAACCCACAGGCTGGAGGGTTGATCCCCCCTCATTGCTGGGGAGTGCTGTGGTGTATCCAGAAAGGGAGTTGTGGGGAGAAGTAAAGGAGAAAGTCTGCCTCTCTCTTATCCATACAGATGAGAGTCCGGAGTGGCGATCCGAGGCACCTAGAGCCCCTGGAGATCTTTTTGTTTGCATTGAGGGCAGAATCGGTGTTGTGCTTAGATGTTAAAACTGTTGCCCAGTTCTTCCAACCTCTGGTTGGAATCTAGAAATGCTTAGAGCCCAAAGAGCTTTAGGAATGTTAGACAGAGCAGACATGGTGGAGAGTATCTGTAGTCATCCTCTGAAATTCCTGAATTCCCAATGTCCCCAAGAATGTGACTGTTATCAGGGTGGCGTGCGAGTCATGGGACCTGCTTGGTCTGGAGTTCATTAGTACTGCAATCTAGGTGCAGAATTAATAATTTCACAGTAAGCACCTTGCTAAAGGAAAATGAAGGTGATAGCAGGGGGAGAGACCCAGTGCGAGGTGTCGAAGCCTCCACCCCAGCTGGGTTTGCCTTTGCTGTACTGCAGCTCCCTGTGTATATTTATCAGGAGTCTGTTTGGAACAGGCAGCCAGGTATTGGGAAGCCAGCTAGCCGCCTGCTTCTGGCTGCACAGAAAATCCCTGCGATTAGGTTTTCCCAGTCAATGTAAAAAGTTGGGTTTGGTTGTGTGCAATCTGCATGGGCTGATATGATTTTATTGGGCTAAGAGTTTGCCATGTGTCTGGCAGATCCCATCGAGCTTCGGAAATACGCTGCCAACACGAATTAGCACAGATGCTAACTGGACCTGTTTGATTTTGGCTTGGGGTCGTTCCCCCCACCTCATCCCAGGCTGTGTCACTCTGGATCACATCCTTAATCACAAGATTTAAAAAGTGCAATTGGTATCTCCTTGTTTTGAAGGGGATAGTGCTCTGGTAGGTCAAACATCAAAGAAAAGAATCGTGTTTTATAGTCATCTCCTGAGATTTTTGCCCCATCGCAGGGACGCGGGCCTTGAGGATATCCATCTCTCCATCTGCTCTGAGTTCACTGGCTGCAGAAAACTGACAGATAGTCCTCGTTCAGAACAGGAAAATCCCCAAAATACGCACACGCACTTACTGTGCAGTGTCATTTTGAGTCTGAAGTCAGAGCCTTCCAGGAGTTTAACTGCTGTCTTTACCCTGTCTGAGCGTTAGCTTTTTACAGCAGCTGTGGTGATGGACTGCACTGCTGTGGGTTGGGGTGGTGTATTTTTAGCAGCCACTTCCTTTTACCATGCTTATTTTGCCATCCCCAAATGCCTCCGTGACTCTAGGCACTGAAACCCAGAGGGGCGACTGTGTCTCTGCTGTAGGAGAAGAGGTCCCCACGAATATTTCACACCTATTGGGAGACCTGAGGGACCTGTGAATATCTGATGTTATGGTGCTTGCAGTTGAACCTCATTTTTAACAGCCTAGGGAACGTAAGCTTTGTGCAATGACGTGCCCTTGGGTTAGACGTGGTGTGAAGAATAGTGCCCCGTGTAAGTGGAAATAAAACCAGAGCTTGGAAAATGGTAAAAAACCCAGTGAAATCTTAAAATCTCCAACCAGAAACCAGTCTCCTTGCCCAAACAAAAAAGGGAACCCAGTATTCCCTAATTTCAGGGTGATTATAATGCTTTGGGACTGAAGGGTGCTGCAGGAAATGTCAGAACCCTGAAACACTGGAGTGCAAATGGTTAAGAGGCAGAAATTGTTCTTTTTATTGGCTGCCAGGGTCCATAATTGCTCAGCTACATTTGCTGCCTGCTCTTTCCCATTTAACTCCTCTCACGTTGTCGTTTTTCCTTCGCAGTGTTACAGGGACCTCGGGAACAACTCTGCGGCTGTCCTCTGGATAAATCTCGCTTCAGAGCTGCCAGCTAATACAAAAGAGGTAGCAGTCTCAGCAAGCACTCGAGCGGAGATAAAACAGTTATGGAGATAACTTTGTTTTCTAAAAGATGTTCCAGCTTGTAAGCCCAGGTTTTAAAGTATTCTGTTCCTTAGCTGGACTCTTTCCTTCTCTTATCCCAATGCCTAAAGCAGTCCAGCAAAATAATGAAAAATCTGAAGGAGCTGAGGGTATGTCTGCCAGCGGGCTCAGCAGTCCGGCTGTGTGCTGTGGGCACAGCTGAATGCCCTGTACGTATGCAGCGTGCTTCCCAGCACCCCACTTTGGGGAAGGTTTGCTTGTCTGGGCACTACCTGTGCCTGGCCAGCTCGGTGCGGACGGGGCTGAGCGATGGTCCTGGTGCTGAGGGATTGCTGTGGTACCTCTTCCAAGTGCCCTGTAGCTTTGGAGGAGCAGCCAGCGATTAACTCTGCAGGGGCCAGGCCAGCCTCTAAGCCGCCCCTGGGCTGGAGCAGACTCTGCTGAGCTATTCAGATGTTCATGTGTGCTGCCCAGCATTTATTGCTTTTATTATTTTTTAATATCTGGGAATCTTGAATTACTTCTGCAGGGTTTGGGAGAGGAGACTGGTCTGTGTTCTAGAAACTGCCATCCGGCAGCATTCCCCAGCTGGGAGCTCTTCTGCTCTCTCCTTTTCCTTTGCACTCTTCCTGTAACACAGAAACCGCACCAAAGGTGCCCTGAGTTACTGCCAGTGAGATACTGGATAGAAAATCAGTTGTTGATACTGATCTGATGTTCTTTGCATCATTGTGAAAGATGTGGGTGACATAAACAAGATCCTTCAGCTCTCACAGCTTCAGCTTCAGTCTGGTGGATAAACGTTCCAGAGCCAAAGGCAGAATTACAGAAATACGCCACGTTTTCATGCCACTCTGGTTTTAAGTAGCCTTTAGGTTGCTGGAGCAATATTGTGCTGAGATTCCAGCCACAAGTATGCGGGAGATGTTAGCAGACTGTCTGGCAAGGAGCTGGTTTGGCTGTGCTTTTGCGTGCAGGGCACCATCCCTAATCGCACGAAACACCACAAACCAGTTGGCTGCTGCCAAATCTGGGGAGACCCAGGCATGAGGCAGAGCGAATCCCTTCTTGCTGAAGGGAACAGCCCAGCTCTGCCTGGTGAGGAGCTTTCTCACTGGGTGGAAATGTTCCTGTGTGGGGCATCTGACAAATAAAATGAGGTTTTTTTCCCCAAAAAGACCAAGAAATCTGTTGGAGGCGTAAGAGTTTGATCAGAAAAGCGTGGAGTTTGGGTAAGCCCAGGAGAGCTGCAGGCAGAAAAGACACGAACAGTTAATTCTCTGTCCTGCTCTGAAATGAAAAGTGGGAGTCGAGCGAGGAAGCCAATGTTTAAGTGGTTTTGTTAAGTCTTGGCAAATGTTAGTTCTCATCGTCAATCAAATGAGTTCCATGGTGTTAAGAAGGAAAAACAAGCATCTGTCCAGACTGTGAAATTCGGTGAGGGAGCAGAGGTTTGCATTCTGCTGGTCTGGTTCTTGTCTTGCAAAAGGAAACATGAGAGAAACTCTCTTTGGTACTCAGAGAACTTAAACGGGCTTCAGAGGTGGTAGGGTTGAGAGAGAAGTACGGGGAGTGGGGAGAAGCATTAGGAGGGAAAGCGCAAGTGGGGGGTTTACTTCAAGCCTGATGTGGGGCTGGAGAAGAAGACAGAAATTCTCTCTTCTAACAGCTTCAGATGGTCTGTGTACTTCTCTCTGCTTTTCTTGCATTTCAGGACGCAGAAAGTGAGAGGGAACTTGAAGAGATGCGCTCGGCCCAGCAGGAATAGAGGCTTGTTCCACTTGATACTGCACAGACAATAACATTCTCGTTCAGAGGGTTTCATGATCCTGACAACTTCAGTTGCACTTTGTGGATAAGCCAGAAGAGTTTACTGGAAAAACCACGCCACAGGCTCATCAGCACATCCAGGAAAAGACCTTAGAGGGGTTTGGTCAGATAAAATGTGGTGTTTTCCTCCTTACAGCACTGCATGTGGTTGATTTTAATGTTCCAGAAAAATGTCCCATTCCTAAAACCAGGTGGGGGTGTGATTGGTACAGTTTGTGATGTAAAGGTCTTTGTGATTTTTTTTTTTTTTTATATATATATATATATATATCATAGATATATATGAGAGATACTTTGTGATATAAAATAGATACACAATATATATGTATTTATAGATACACACATGTATTTTATATCACAAACTACCAGCCTGATGATGGAACTTCAGGCCTGCCTGCTTGTGAGCCTCAGCCGATGCCTGAGAAGTCTTCGGCTGACATTTTTTCCCCCATTAAGTGTTTCCTCTCTTCCTCACTGCCATGTGTCACTGGTTGCAATGCCCAGTGGCATGCCTTCCACAGATGCTCTGGTGACACATGGCATTGAGCTGGGCGCTCAGGCTGCCACTGATTGTCACCAGCATGACGCACAGCAGACAGTGGGACATTCTTACAGTTTCAGCCTGCTGGTACAGCGTACTGATGCTTTCACTTAGGGCAGCATCAGAAAAAGATGACCATGGTGGCTTACAAGAGTGAGTTGTGGGGTGCCCTGGGCTAGTGGAGGGTGTCCTTGCCAATGACTGGGGGACTCTGAGGGCCCTCCCCACCCAAACTGGCCTGGGGTTCAGTGGTTCTTCATTGCCGAGAAAAAATCGGTGATGGTGTCCAAAGCACCCGCTTGCCAGTCCCTCCTAGCTCTGCCTAAGCTACCTTACTGGTTTTCCACTGGGGAAACCAGTGCTGCTCGTCCTAGAGCGTTACTGCCAGGGGACCAACGTTATTTCCTTCGCAATACAAACGTTCCTCCTATGTGGGGCATTGCTGCTGTCAGAGAGGGGAGCACTAAGTTTCTAAACTTCAGGACTTGGTCCCACTGGTGTTACTCCCTTCCCTCCCATTGAAAAGTTCTCACATCCCTCTCAACTTGGCTGCTGTGGCTTGGGTGTGATATCTTCCTTTGAGAAGTGGCCATTTACCAGTCAACACTGTCACAGCAATGGGATATCCTGCAGCAAAGCACCACGCAGGTGCTGCTGCCAACTGACGTTTGCTCCGACGGCTCCCGGGGTACCGGCGGAAGCTACGCTGCGCGCAGGCGGTGAGGCACAAACTGCGCTCTGAAGCATCCCAAATACCCAGCAAGGCTTTCCTGACAGCCCTTCCCCTTCCAGCTGGCAGCTAACTGGGCGCTGGCTTTGTAACGCTTGGTTACGTCCTGCCGCCATGCGTAGCGCTTGTGAAGCGCGGAGTGAAGAAGTGCCGGAGTGAAACACTCCCCATCACCCTTTTCAATCCCCTGCACGGGTGTGTTAAACTCCTGGGGTTTTACTTCACAACAGTAACACCGAAGGGGAAACGTGTAGTAAACTCCAGCTTAACAACTCCCTGTGTCACGGGCTTGGCACTCTTTATTTTTATTTTATTTGATCATCCAAATTAAACTTTTAAGATGCTGGTGCTGAACAAATGTGAGGTCCAGGCAAGCATGCAGTTAGCTTTGTTTGCTTGGCATGCTAAAACTGGATGCTTGGTGATGGAGAACGGGATGCTGATAGGCTGGGGTTGAGCCCTGCATCCTGCAGAGCTCGGTGGGTAACCCGGGACCTGTCTCTATTTCTGTGCTCTTCCTTGAGTTCTTCGCTGTGATGGTGAAGCTGCCTTTATCCTTCCTGTGAATCTCCCTTGCTCTGAATGTTTCTCAGTGCAGGAACATTTATTTTCTTTTTCTTTTGAACGTCCACTCCTTAAATATTTGCACAAGGGTTGGGGTTTTTTTCAGCTGTTTTCTTTTTGATTGCTTAAGCCGGGCTGGGAAGTCCACGGCAGTGATATCCCAAAGATGATGATCAGCAACTTGATTCTTTCAGGGAACATTTTCAGGGTTTGTTGTTGGATTTTGGGTTGGTTGGGTTTTTTCTGCAGAAAAATTATAATATCTCTCAAAGCAGTCACATAGCTCACCATGCTTGCGTTGCCTTTCCCTGCCAGCAAGTCCCGGAGTGATGTATTAATCAGCGATGTTGGCTGCTCTGTGTGTTGCTTAAACCTTGCTGCCTTCCAAAAGGAGATGGTTTTGGGGAAAAGGAAATATTCATGCTCCCCAGAGCCTGCAGCTTTTATACCTGCAGCTCCTTCAGGGCTTCACCTGTGGTGACTTGTAAAAGCATGAACTGTGTTGAGGAGGCTTTAGGTTGTGGCTTTTGTGGAGACGGCTTTCACTCCGCTTCCATGGGCTGGAATTCTCCTCTGGTGTTTTGGGACTCCCCTTTTCAAAGCAGCAAGGGGCTGGAGAGATGCTGCATTGCCGTTCCTTTCCTCTGGTGCTTCAGAGCCTGCTCCACATTAAGTTTGAGTGTCTCGGTCCATGGGTGTTGGTTCAGCCCTCTGAACTTCAGGAGGGTGATGCCTGAGGAAAATGTTTAACTTGTCTCTTAGTAGCCAGGGATGCCATATGGGCCGGCAGCACCTTTCCGGAGGAGCAGTCTCCATCCCAGCTCCTTGTAGGAGTGCTACTGGAGGGATGTGGCTCTGTGTTATGTGTTGCAGCGTATTCACATACGGGTACGCAGAGCCTCAGGTTTCTCGCCTGAAGCTGGGCTCATTTTCTTCGGCAGGAGTGGCGGGGGAGAAGGCATTTGGGGCAGGCATGTGGGGCGTTGGGCTGCAACCAGAACTTCTCCTACCTTGGAGTGAAGGGACATGCTTTCCTGGGGGCAAGGGATGAGGATGGCTGCTGAGGATGGTGCTTCATCCCACTCTTCATCCTCGGTTGTTTCACACAGTGCAGCCTTTCACTCTGTTTCAGCCCTTCAGTGAACACTTTAAGCTTCCCATGCGATTGACTGTGCTTGTGTGTTGGGTTGGGGGGGGGGGGGGGGGTGTTGTGGGTTTTTTTTTTCTTTAATAGACTTGAGTTTTGGCCTCGGAGCAGGGTCTGGCACCTGGCTCCTGTGTACCCGTTGTGTGTGAGGTCTGGTCCTTTCCTGGGGGATCCAGAGCTGAGAAGTCTGTTACTCCAGTTTTCCTCCAGGGAGGATTTCCTGCAGAGGCAGAAAGGCTGCTGCTTTCTGATGACAGCTGGTTGGAGGTTTCTGTCCATCATGGTGTTTTTTCTAGTCTGCTGTATCTGCTGGAACCTAATTAACATGTCTCTGACAAGGAAAGACGATGCCAGGACGTGCAGATCCTTTTGAGCACAGACAAAAGCCATGTTTTGACATTTGCAGTCTCCTCTCCTGTGAGTTACGACATAATGATCAAAGAACCTTTTGGTTTTTCCTTTTCCTGGCTTCTTCTGAATTGGAAGAACACGACTGATTAGCATAATTAACTCCAGTAGGGTAGCTTGCAGGTTGATGCAGAGGTTGGGCACTAAAGCGCATCCACATGAACGGTGCTCAGCATCCGTTTATTGTCTTTAGCAATAAACCATGCGGTCTGCCTTGGGCTCTTGCCATGCCACCCACGGGAAGGGGGAAGCTGTTCCTTCTTCAGGAACTCTGGGACAACATGGAAATCGAGATGTTTTACCCAGGGTGAAGGGGAACCATTTCCTGGAGCTACTCTTGTCTTGATTTACAACATCCCTACCCTTGGTTAAACCGCGATACTGAAGAACTGAGGCTCTTTAATTTCTTCTCGCTGTGCCGTTTTGTTTGAAATAAAGTGGGATGGGGTGGTGGGAGGGATGATCCTGCCTTGTTACCTGTGCCGCTCTCCTGCTTTTTCTGCCAATGTACACGTGGGTGAAGAAGCCTGGCAGCCAGTTGGGAATCTACTGCCTGGCGTCTGATGTAGTGACACTGGTTTTCAATAAAGGTGGCTAATCGGTTGTGCCTTGGTGCGAGTATTCCGTGACCTTCCTTATCCTTACAGCTGGTGTCGGCTTCCCTGGATTCAGAGCCCAGTGCAGGGCTTCCAGGGGCTGCCAGTGGTGTCTGCTCAGCATGAAATACAGTCGTTGTGAAGTGGGAATCGAGGTTTGGGATCCCTGAGGGAAGCCCACGGCTGGGCAGGATCGCTCCTGTGCCAGTGCATTGTAGACCTGACATCCCCATCCTTGGGTGATGGACGTGGGAGCTGCTGGGATGGAAGACGCCCTCACTCAGAGGTGCAGCACTTGGCTTCGTCCCACCCTGGACCAGGACTGGGGCTGGCTATGGCATGTGACTCCTCTGCAATCCCTTCCCTTTTATTTCCTCCTTGAGGTAGACCCATAGTGTTCCTCTGGTGTGCTGGGCCACCTCATAGAGTTTTGATTACCCAAGAGGAGGAGCCAGAGTCAATACAAGGGGTATCCTGCCAAAATGTGCTGCTGGGGTGAGAAGGGGACACCAGAAGCAAAAATGGGGGTTGTGCCAGATGGGACCTGTGGTGTGATATGCCAAGGACACTCAGTTGGGGATGGATGTGCCCTGGGTTTAGTGTTAATCTCCGATGCCTGGATCACCACCACCACCAGAACTTTGGGAATGACTTTGGACAGGGACACCTTGCAATATGTGAGTGTTAACTTGGCAATCTGGGGAGGGGGGCTTGAGTGTGGTTGGGAACAGGGTCTTGAGAGCCTTGGAGATCTCGGAGGGGAAAGGGACGTTGACCCTATGGCTTGGGCCAGGGCAGCCTGTGCAGAAAGAGGGATTTAAGTGCAAATTGAATTACGGAGCTAGTTTCCAATAAAAAGAGCATACCAGAGCTGTGACCACCTCTCCCGTGTGCCGGGAAGCTTCTGACTCAGTATTGGACTAGAAATGTTAACATCGCTTCCTCCTAGGAAGGAGACAGGCATTCTGGCTCCCACCCCGGCTTATTTCTGCTAAACCCCGAGTCCGTTGGTTCAGTGACATTGGTAATTCCTGGAAATTCCCTGGCACAATCCAACCTGCACAGGCCCAGCTTGGCTTAAGGGAGAACCTGAAGTGGAAGGACTGCAAGGGAGAAGGCTTCTCCCAACAATTATCCTGCTACGGGATTGGCCTTCAGGTTGGGGTGAAGGAGCAGTTGTGGGTTTAGTCTGCGTTACTCAGCCTGAGCCCATCTCACAGCCTCCTGAACATTACAATAAATAAATGGTTGGGTTTTTCTTCTCAGCAGAAAACCCAGACAGAATTAACATTTACGTAAGTTGACTTGGCTCCTGTTCTGAGTATTGTACGCAGAGTAGGATTGGAGAAGCAGCAGGTCTCTGGGGAATGGTTTCACTGTGAAGGGAAATTGAGAAGAAAACGGGGGGGGAAGAAAGGGGGAGTAAGGTTGAACACAGACAACAGCTTGCTGCAGCCCTTCCCTGCTTTGGTGTTCGTGTGTGCGGGCAGCCCCGGCTCTATTGGGCATGAAAGTGTGATCCCGGGAACCTCAGTAGCCAGCGATTGACTTGAGACGCCTTTAACTTCTTCCTTCCCCAAAGTAAAAACCTTCTCAGGGCCAAAGGCCTTGAAGATGATGAGATAACACTGGACTGTCCTCCCGAGAGCCCCGTTGTTACAACCGTACCCCGCAGCAGGCGTCAGCTTCTCCTTTGCTGGCCCGTTGTCAGCCTGAGCACAACGTAGACGTTAAAGGCCTTTTGGATCGGGTTTTCATCATTAAGTTGTTTATGAAAAGCAGAAGAGCCTCCGAGATTTGCCCGGGCTCCCTGCACTGCGTTGCTTCCGTACCTGCAGCGAGTTGTTTGGAAGGCAGGATTAACGACCGGCAGTTGCTTTTCTTCCTCAGTAAGGGCTCCATTCTGCAGCCAGGTCTCTCGAGTGTCTTCTGCTTTTTGCGAAGACGGCTGTCACCGCGGATGGGGAGCAGGAACCAGCTTGGACACTGGGGAGCGTGAATACCCGCCGCGTTTCCCAGCATCCCGCTTCCATCTTCAACAACAACAACAACAAAATGATGTTTCCTGGCAGCATCTCTCCTTGAGCATGAGAAATGAGGTGGTCAAAGGATTGCAAAATCATTTGAGTAAGTGCTGGAAGCAGATTCCTCCCCCTGCTGCGGAGAGAAGAGCTGCAGTCATAGGCTTGGCACGCTGCTGCCCTGACCTCCTGCGCAGCCGCACTTCGGTGCCGCGGCAAAGGCCTGCGCCTAAACCTTCACCACTGGGGCATGAAACACCTCGAGTTTAAACACCTCATGGCAGGGTGGGACATGTGAAGGCCAAGCTGCCTTGGGCAGAGGGGTTTCTGCCATGGGCACCATGTCAGCTGCCAGTGAGTGGTGAACAAGGTGAGGAAAAACCCTGGGGAGTTTGTCATGAAGGGAGCCCACAGGATGTGAACCTGGTCCTGAGCTTCCACCTCACCTGGCTGCCACTGCCTTCACTTGGCACTGGGTCCCTGGGGCTTGTGCTGGGTGTGTTGCTTCTGTTGGCTGCGGCCATACTGGTGCTGCTGGTAGCAACTGGGTTGTGAGACAGCCTGGAGCATGTCCTTGGGGCTGTTCCCATGATCATTCCTCTGGTTTTACTCAACCCATAAAACTCCCTCTGGTGTTACTCAACCCATAAATAACCGGGCTGTGGTCCCGGGCGGGAAGGCTGGCCCCAGCTCAAGGAGCACTGGAGCCTGTGGTGCTGGCATCTCCCGAGGATGCTGCTGAGGGGCAGAGGGCGCCTGGCTGCACCCTAAGAGCTGGACATGATGGTTGGTGGCAAAACTCGGAGCAGGTGGTGTGTGACACCGGGATAACTACCTGCTTCTGTCTTACGAGGTCTCCAGGGGTGTTTTCACAGACGCGTGTCTGAAGAGGAGGAGAAACTTGGATGTGCTGTCAGATCCTGCTACCCCGGCGCTGTTGCTGACCGCGGGTTCCTTCACGCTCAGCGGGGAGACCCCAGCCCTGATGCTCAGCAGAGCACGGACACACTGTATGTCAGAGGGGTTTCAAATCCCCATTGTGACATTCGTAGGGTGGGGGAGGATTTATGTCATGTGTTTGCACCTGACAAAATGTGCAAACATTTTGTCTTCACATTTGTGTCATGTGAAGAGCTGGTGCGTGGGTATGAAAACACCCCATAGCACCGAATGTTGCTGGGGCCATATTTCAGTGGGGCAAATGACCATGATGTCAGGAGGGGAAAAGAATCTGCGACCAGGATGGCTGGGAAATCCCAACCTGACTTTTTTAGGACCAGCATCTTCCCGCAGAGGGCAAACAGCAGCACAGGCCCCTGCTCCCCAGAACTCCATGCATCCAGCCTTGCCCATCGGTGGGATCTCTGAAGGAGATAAACGGGCTGTGGGTAAGTTACTGCTGCTGGGAGGGGATTTGTGCCCCCTCCCAAGGGTTGGCACAGAGATGAGCTCAGCTTTAGCTTGTGTGACTGCTGCTGTCCTCTCTTGGGGACCACATGAAGCTGAAGACACCCTGATGGAAAGCCAGTGCCTTTAGCTTCACCTGAGCCTGAAAAAAATTGCTCAGGGATGGATTTGCTGTATGTGCTTGTGCCCAAGCAATGAGGATTTCCTTTACAGCTGCAGGTCCCGCTGCCAGATGTCATCCAGGAGCTGACTTTGGAAGGAAAAGGTTGACTTTGGAGACAGGACATATCCTGTTTTAGCAGGGGGCTCAGTACCCTTCCGGAGCCCACGTTTGGGTGCCTGAGGCATCTTAGAAGAGAAAGACCTTCCCCTGGGTTGCTCCATCCCTGCAGAGGTGTTCTTCCATCCCCATGGATGGAACACCTTCACCGCACACCACAAGCCTCACCCCTGGGATCTGGGGGGCAGCGAGAAGCCCTCAAACCCTTCCCAAAACTCCTTCCACACCCAAAGTGGAGCAGGCAGACTTTGGGCATGGCTTCAAACTGATGGGGCCACCCTCCTGCCTCCCCAGCATCTGAAAGGCTTCTTAAGCTCTTTCAGTAAGAACCTCCAGTGTCCCTGAGTTCCCACATGGCTTTCCTTGATGTTGGGAAGTGCAGTCCCCACCCAAATACCCTGGTCCAGCCTTGTGCTATGATGGATGAAGCAAATTGCTCATTGCACCACCCTGGGGCTAAAGGGGGTGTCTGGTCCTTGTAGGGATGTCCCTGTGGGGAGGTGGGTTTGACCTCTCTTGGGGTGGGGAATGTGGGATGGGGGCTTGGGCATGAATGATGCTTCCAGCCACCAACCCCCAGGAGAAAACAAACGGAGCCAGGTCCCATGTCAAAGGTGTTTATTGCCCCAGCTCCAAAGTGAGGGAGTGCAGCACAGGTGGGACCCAGCCCCCAGCCCCAGCAGATGCTCAGGGCTGGATAAGCGCATGGTGTCTCTGCCGCACGGTGACGGTGAAGGGCCGTGGCCTCAGTGCCAACCCATGGATGCAGTCCATGGTGAGGCGCTCCGCTGGGTTGGCATGGAAGGAGCACTGGTGGAGGAGGATGGCCGTGAAGAGGAAGAGCTGGAGCTTGGAGAGCTGGTCACCAATGCAGCGCCGCTGTCCGGCCGAGAAGATCATGACACTGCCGGCCCGGTCACGGTCCAGGCGCTGTTGCGTGTCCAAGAAGCGCGTGGGGTCGAAGCGTTGTGGGTTGGGCCACTTGTTGCAGTCGTGGTTGACTGACCATTGGTTGATGAAGACGACGGTTCCCTTGGGGATGTGGAAGCCCTCGAGCTCCACGTCATCTGTGGTGGCATGTGGGATGGTGATGGGCACGAAGCTGCTGTAGCGCAGCGTCTCGTAGATAAAGGCCTCCAGGAGGGGCAGGTGGGGCCGGTCTTCAGCTGTGGGCAACCGGGAGCGTCCCACCACCTGGTCCAACTGGGCCTGGAGATCCCGTTGGAGCTGCGGGTGCTTCAGCAGCAGCAGGAGGACCCAGGAGAGCGCCGTGGATGTGGTGTCCTGCCCCGCGCCAAAGATGTCGGTCATAGCACCCTCCACGTCCTTGGGTCCCAGTCCCTCGGGGGGCCTGCTGCCACGCTCCACGGCAGCAATCATGACATCGCTGACATCACGGAGGGTGTGCGGGTCAAAGGTCTGGCGGTGCTGTGCCACCTTGGCGCACACAAAGCTGTGCAGCTCCCGGTTGAGGGCTTGGAAGTCACGGAAGACGCGGCGCACAGGGTTGGGGAAGCGCAGGAGCCAGGGCAGCACGTCCACCATGCTGCCTGCCCCCACTGTCTGCCCAAAGCGGTCGTTACGGCCCAGCAGTGCTGTGAACTCACTGTCGGCATGGTCGTAGCGGCGGCCGAAGCAGAGGGCGCAGAGGATGTTGGCGTTGGCCACCACCAAGAGTGGGGAGGGCTCGAAGTAGGTGCTGCCTTGGCTGCGCCGCAGGAAGAGCTGGATGAGGTCCCCTGCCTCAGCCACCACGTGCCGTTCCACCTCAGCCGCTGTCGAGTGGGCGCGCAGGGCAGCGTGGGCCAGGCGCCGGCGAGCCCGCCAATGGGGCGAGCAGGACCCAAAAGCCACGCTGTGCCCTCCAGACACCAGCTCAAAGGATGGGAAATCAGGGCGGCCAGCAAAACGCACACCCGATCCCACCAGTGCCCGTCGGATGGCCGCCTCCCCGTTGAGCACCACGACGCGCCGGCAGCCCAGCCGCAGCTGGAAGACGCTGCCGTAGCGGCACGCCATCTGCCCGAACGCCAGGTGGGGCAGGCGGCCCAGCTGCAGCGCATTGCCCACCAAGGGCCAAGCGAAGGGTCCTGGGGGGCTCCGCCTGACCGACTCCCCCCGCTCGGTCCCGGCACGGTGGCGGGCCCCGGCCAGCAGCAGGACGGCGGCGGCCAGCAGGAGCAGCACCGGCGGTACCGGTAGCACCGGCTGCAGCGGCCCCGCGGCCCCCCCGTCGGGGCTTCCCGCAGCATTCATGGCTGTTCTGCCTGCGGCCGCGGCTCGGAGCCGCTTTATAGCCGCCTCCGCGGGGGACGAGCCTCCGCCCGCCCCCGGAGCGGCCCCGGCCCCGGGAGGGCTCTGCCCGTCCCCCTCCGAAGCTGGCGGCTGGGGATGGGGATGGGGCGGGCCCCGACGGGGCGCACGGAGCAGGGCAGAGCTGGCGGGGGGGAAGGGAGTGCTGGGCTTGCTGCAGATCCGCTGCGGACCCTGTGGCTTTGGCAGCCACAGTAAAGACCCTAGGGCGTCTGAGCAGGGAGATGTTCCCGCCCCCCCCCCCCCCCCCCCCCCCCCCAAGCGATCCCCACTGCCGGTCCCCCCGCAGCTCCTTCCCCTCCCGGCCCCGTTCGGGGCTGCGGAGGCACCGGCGGTTTCCAGAGCCCAGCCCCAGCTTTTTGCTGGAATTGGGGCTCCAGGAAGGGGTTTTGGTGCACCCGGCGCTGGATGGTGACTGAGCCCGATGGTCCCTTGGTCCTGAGCATCGCCTCGTCCTAAGCACTGCCTGGATCCGGGCATCAGAGGTGAGGCTGTGGGTACCGGCCATGATGGGATGTGGGGATGCGCGCCCACATTTTGGGTTTGCTGCATTACAGGGCAGCTGAAATCTCTCGCTCTTCTCCTGGCACCCATCGGTGAAGCAGCCAGAGCTGTCTGCTGCTGCCCAGCGAAGCGATGAGGAACAGGAGTGGTGGCATTTTTTGTATGCATCCCCGTCTGCTGCTCAGCGACGTCCCGCGGGGTGCAGAAGATGATGGTCCCACCGATCTGAATGGGAATCAAGATGCTGCAGCAGGATTGCTGTGCTTACTGTCACACAGGGGACACGTCGCCTTCCCACTGAGCATCTATCCCCTGCCTCCCACCTCCAGAAGCTGCTCCAGCTTCAGCCAGTTCGTCTTTCGGCATGGAGCAGTGGGACAGCCTCCCAATCACATATGCTCGCAGAGCGTAGGATGGACTGAAGCTGGGCACTGGCAATGCTCCTGAAAGAAGAAACTGTGTTTCTTCTAAGAAAAGGGATGTTGGCAGTGGCTGGAATAGGAAAAACACAACAGAAAGGGGAGAAGAGGGGGACGGAGCCTCAGGGAGTGGGGCTGGGAGTGATGCCTGCATCTCCTCATGGCGGGAGGCTTTATTTGTTTCTTGGGTATTTATTGTGCCATTTGTTGGGCAGAGATCTGTCATTACCGGAGGGATTTTTTTGTCATCACCATGTTTTCCTCTGGCAATCAGGATTTCAGTGGGCTGGGAGCTCACTGCTGGGGAATCGGCATTTTCTGGCTGGATCCCAAGGGAGCAGCAACATTAAAAAATCAAACCCCAGGCACGGGTAAGCTGAAATGCATCGGTGTAGGGCAGAGCATCCCAAGTTGGGGAACGGCCCACAGAGAGGAGCATGTCTCCTCCTTCCCTCCGACAGCTTTCCCACCACCTCCAGATTTATGTCTCGGACGCGGAGCTCCCGTGCGGGTTTACACGTCGTAGCGTTGCAGCCGCCGTCGCCCCTGTTTTCCAGCCTCGTTTTCTCAGGAATTAAACTTCATGTCACGTCAGGTTTCTGCCAGACTGAGTAAACCCAGCACCGACTGCAAGGGGAAAAAAAAGACTTCCCAGGAAATAAAACCACCATTTATTTCCTCACAGTTCTAGGGGTGCCAAGCACTTGATTGGATTTGGGCAGTTTTGGGGCTCCTGTAGCACTGACCTTTGCCTGCCAGTGTACAGTGCTGCATGAGGTCAGGCTGTCACTGCCCTTGGCTTTTCTTTTAAGCCAAACACTAAAGTCGGTGACTTTTGTGATCCACTTGGTGCACGTGTGTGGTGGCTTTGGTATGCTTTTGGCCGGATGCTCTGGGGATGGTCAAGGGGTCCTAGCAGCAGCACAGCAAATCCCGTTTGCTTGAATTCTGCAGGAACAGGGAGAAGCAGAACACTTTCTTGGCCATTTCCCACACCGCTCCCCCCAAAATCTGGAGTCTCAGCGTTGTTCGCAGCTCCCACCTGGCTCCTCGGTATGGGTGCCAGCCACCCAGATCCCAAGGTTGCTTGTGTGGAGCAGTGATGCTGAGCAGGGAGGAGACAGGGCAGCAGGGGGACAGAGCCAGGTTTGCAAATCAACCCTGGTTCTGGGCCAGGGATGGGAAATAATTGTAAAATAAGAATAATGATAATAATAATAATAATAAAAACCACAACAGCAACAACAGCCAGGTATGTGGAGCTGTCACCAGGCAGGCTAACGCTGCTGTCCCAGTGACCATTTTTTGGCCCATCTCTCTCCAGACAGCCTTTTCTTAGGGCAATTCAGCAGTCTGGGTTTTTTTTTGGGGGGGGGGGTTGTTTGGGGGTTTTGAAAATTTTTTTCTTGTTTTTTGTGTTTTTTTAAAGTTTTGCTTTATTTACTTCAAAAGTCCCAAGAGGAAAGAACCAAATACAGATTCGGTGCCACGGTCCAAAAGCTTGGCCAGGGCACTTGGCCAGGGCACAGGTGAGTGGTGGATGAGGTTTATTTTTCTGCGGGAGGGCAGATGGGGAGAGAAAGGGGGTGAAATGATGTCACTGGGTGGGGATTTGTGTCTCTGGGGACTGACACGGGACCGGCCCATATTGGGAGTTGGAGGTATACAGCATCACTGAGCATGTAGACAAGAAGATTAGGACCAGAAGTCCCACATCAAGGGAAAATGGGGAATGGACCCTTCATGCAGCCGGGTCTGAAACAGCTGGGTCTGAGACCTGCCCACCCTGCATAAAATGTGAATAAATACGCATAAATTTACATAAATAAACAGAGACATACCATATTTAAACATGGCGGTGTCAATTTAAAAAGAGATGGGGGAGTTTTGCGGGGGGGGGGAGCGGTAGAGCTAATGCTGGGTGCTGCTGCTCTGGGGAGTGTGACTTGGGGGGGGCACAGCTGCTGTTTGGCACTGAAAGCCTCAGGTTTGGGTCCAGTGGAGCTGGGGGCAGGGTGGCAGCACACCCTGCAATTAGTTCTTTAAACTTCTGCTCTTAAATGGAAGGATCATCTCAGGGGGTTGGGATGGTTTGTGTAGGGGGGGTTTCCACCTTCAACAAAACCTCCCCCCGAGGAAAGCTGGGGTGGGGAGAAGGGGAAGAGCCACAAGGCTGAAGGAGGGGACGGGCGAGCAGCCGGACTGGGATGGACACCATTGTCGCTTGGAGCAGCCAGTGGCGTTAGAAGCAAGAGCATCAGGATAATATTGTCATTAATTATCGATACATCAATAATAATCATCATGACCTCAAGAAACTTGATTTTTAAAATGTTTTGTTTTAAATATCATGTTATTATTTTCTTAATTTTTTTTTGTTTGTTTAAGGTTTTAGTGGGCACGAGAGGTGAGGTATTATTTCCAAAAGGATCCAAGTGCCAAACTCATCCCGAGGGTCCCACATCACTTTAAAGCTACTTGGAATTTTGATTCCAGCAGTCAGAGGAAACCAGAAACGTAAGCAAAAGCATTAAACCCTTGGGCCTGTTTTTTTGTTGCAGCAGGACAGATGTTGCCAAAAGCCTTGGGTCAAAAATCAAAGAAGAAGAAAAAAACAACCCCAACAACCCGAAACAGCCCCAACAGCTACCCGCCAGAGAGCGATGGCCACCTACTAGCCCTGGCCAGGAGAGAGAATGCGCAGGAATTAAATGCCTGGAAAAATAGAGCCTCAGATGGGAGGAGAGGGTTTCTTCTTTAAATTGGAAACACATTGGGAAGAATAAATCGGGTCTAACATCTCATTTCCTCTCCTTGACAGGCTTGCTCGTCACCCGGGCCGGCTGCACACTGCTCCGTGGAGCGGGGGTTTGCACAGACGTGATTACAAAGCACCCGCTGGTGCCTGAGCACAGCAGGAGGGAGAACACCCCTGGTTTGGCCACTTGTCAGCAGGATCTGCCATCGTGGAACATCCCTGGCCGGTTTCAGGGGCCCTGAGGCACAGCCCCTCACCAGCCACATCCAGCTGCCTCCCCACATACCCTTTAACTAAGAGTAATTTTTTTTGGGGGGGTGGGGATGCTGGGAACCAAAACCAGAATAATTTGCTTTAAACACATTTTTAGGAATTTTTTTTCAAACCAACAGTACACTGCTTGGCATCCTGCTAAGGGGTTTCTCAGCTGGGCTGTAAAACAGCCCAGAAAAGCTTTTCTCCACCCCGCCCCAATCCCCCATTTTCTCCCTTAGGCTCAGCTCACATTTCTGCTTCCCCAACCTAAATCTCAGCAATGAACTGGCCTTGGGTTTACTAACTGAAAATCAGGTGGGATTAGCCCATGGCTCAGATTGGAGGCAGGGTGGGGGTGAGGGGGATAACGAGGTTGGTGAGGGGGCATCACGGGCAGCAACACACCAAGATATTTAATGGAGGGTTGCAGGGAGTCCAGGGCTGCATCCCATCCCCTCACACCTGCTCCTATGCCCATGGAGATTTAAATTCAATGCCCCGGGGAGGAGAGTGAGCTCCACACCTGTACAGATGTGTCTGTGCATCCTCCAGCAGCTGGCTGAGACAGGCTGAGCTCATACTGCCAATGCTTTGCGAGCCCAAGCATCGGCCTGCTGCAGGAAGGGTCCGAGGCTTGAGATTTTCTGGAGGTGGTACAAAGCCTGGAGGGGTGGTCAGGGAGGCACTGGCTCCTCTGCTGCTGTTTGGACAGGGCTGAGCTCTACTCCCCTTTAAATCTGGGCTTTTGCAACCCCGCAAGCCCACAGGTTACTGACCCTGCTTCCAGCTGCGGTCACGATGGCTGGTCTAACCCCACGCCGGCCTCTCTCCTGGGGAAGGCGGAGGAGCGAGGGAAGCCGATGCCAAGGTGCCGCATCCCTCCCCACTGGCTGAGGTTTACCAGAAGGAGCACTTGGATGCCGAGACGCCAACACGCTGTTTCCAGGCAGCTTGGGTTCACGCGAAGTTGGAGCAGTGAGGAATGAAGCAGTCTGTTACCCTCTGGCTGGACTCAAGCCCCTTTGGCCCTGACACATCCATTAAAGAAGCAACGCGGGATGTTTCTCCCCCGCCAAAGGGAAGGGGAGGCTCCTTCGCTGTTCCTGAGACAGCCAAATCCTCATCCAAGGAGGATGTAGACAATGCAGAAGTCACGGACACAGCCGACAAGCATCACCCAGGAACCCAGGGCAGCACCCCGGCCATATTTTAAGCCCCAGCCCTCTCTGGGACATCTCTGCACTGTCCTCATCACTTCCTGCAAGCGCCTTGCCCACACGGAGGGTGGGTTTGGGTCCTTCTGTTGCTGGAGGTTTGTTTCCCATGTGAAGCCGAGGCAGCATCTCAGATCTGGCAGAGGATTGTGCTGGGGACTCTGCCCCGAGGTGTCTTCTGGGGACCTCTGAGGTCTTCTTGAAGACATGATAAAGTCTTTGCTAGGGAGGCTTAAGGCAGTTGTGAGCAGGCGAGGGAAGAGCTGACGACACACTGCAGAAGCTTGTGAAGCCATCAGGCACAGGCACAGCCTGAGGGAAGGGAAGGGTCTGTCCTGCAGCAGATGATGACACCTTGGAGCTCATTACACTATTCAGACCATCGTATGCAAGCTAATGAGCTGTGGCCCAGCTCAGAACTACGACATTGCCTGTGCCGCATTCAGAGCTGCCCAGGGCTTCACATTCATGGGGTGAGCCTATTACATGGGGTCTCATGAGAAACTGGGGGGGAGCAGTTTCAAGGAGCAGCTGGCCAGCATGCTGCATGGCTGGAAGAGGGGGAGACTATAACAGCCAGGTTTGCACAGCTGTAATGTCGGCACGACACAAGAGTGATGTGGTACCAGGGCGCACATTACTCTGCGTGTGCTCGTGCCCCATGGGTGCAGGCAGAGACCTTTGGGATCTTCCAGGCAGGCAGAGATAAGAGGAGATACACAAACTGCAGTACTGGTTAAAGGCTGGATCCGCAGGCAGGAAGGCTAAGTCTCACCCTCATTGCTAGCAGGAGTTCAAGTTGGGTTTGGGTTACAGTGAAACAAAGGCTCTGTCTGGGAGGAAAAACAGAGCTTAGGCGGAGCTGGAAGTTTAGTTCTGGTCCCCAGAGGTCTGCGGTAAGGGAGTAACTGTGTGAGGGCTGGAGAGCACTCATCCCTTGAAGCCAGGCTTTGACAAACCAGCAGGTTCAGACTGGAAATGGTCCTGAAATGGTCTGCATGTGTCCTGCCCAGCCTGGTGCATCTGCAGCCCTAAGATCCCAGGGGAAGCAACTTGCTTCTCTACCCTTCACAAACCGGTCCTAAAAGTCCCAATCAAGGATGACAACACTGGTGCACCCAGGGCTGCTGTGCAGGGGCTGACGGCCTCTCCTTTCCCGTAACTTGAGGGGAGGGTGTCCCACCAGGTAGAAGGGGGAAACAGGGGGAAAGTCCCCTCTGGCTCAGGGAAATAACCCTGTCAGCTGACTGCTGGTCCTGGGTGAGCAAGACAGGGCGGGAGGGTGCTGCTGGCAAGTGACGAGCTTCCCCCACCATCATCTCGCCCCTGGAAGGGAGAAGAGTTTAATCCCCCATCACCATGGAGTAACACTGCTGGGAGGGCTGGCCGTGCCGAGAGGGATGCAGGGTCACTCGGCAATGCAAAAGAAGCTGGGTCCGTGAGCCAGCATGGCTTTCATTGTGTGATGTGAGGGATCCACTGGAACAGGCTGCCCAAGGGGGTGTGAGGTTGTCTTCTCTGCATATATTCAAGCCCTGTCTGGACGCTGACCTGTGCGACCTGGCCTGGGGAGCCTGCTTTGGGCAGGGGGGTTGGACTTGATGAGCTCTGGAGGTCCCTTCCAACCCCTACAATTCTGTGATCCAGTGACTCCCCCTCTCCTCCTTGGGAAGGGTGCCTTTAACCTGTTCCTGTCCACAGAGGGATGGGGAGCATACGTGAGGCTGGCGATGTGCGGTGTGAGAGGAAACCCGGGACCACAAGTAAAACAAAACTGCCCCAGACGTGCTTTGGTCCATGGGCAGCTTTGCTTGCTGGCCCTGACAGACACACAACCACCCCGGACCTACAGCGTGCCCCCACCTATGGCACCTTTGCCCCCATGCACATGCACATGCACGTCCCCTGCTGCGGTGCCCAACTTGGGTTTCTATTCACAGAATCACAGAATGTCAGGGGTCAGAATGAACCAGTGGAGATCATCTAGTCCAAGCCCCCTGCCAGAGCAGGATCTCCTAAGTTAGGTCACACAGGAATGCGTCCAGGCAGGTTTGAATGTCTCCAGTGATGGAGGCTCCACAACCTCTCTGGGCAGCCTGTCCCAGGGCTCTGCCACCCTCACAGTGAGGAAATTTTTCCTCATGTTCACATGGAACCTCCTGTGCTCCAGCTTGCACTCATTGTCCTGCAGCCAAGTGCACAGGAGGGGCTTAGGCTCTGCTTTCCAGCCCCATGCTGGTTTATCCAACTGGCCACAGCATCAGTTCCACTTCTGTGTCCCAGGCATCACGCAGGATGGGACACCGGTGCTGGAGGCTGGATGTGATGGCCTTCAGCTGGAGAAGCATGGGAGCTCACTCACCCTGACTGGCAGTGAGTCCGTTTCCCCCACACACAACTGCCCTTTTCTCCTTTTCCAGCAAATTTGCATGTTTTTAAAATGTATGATGGACCATCAGCAACTAAAGATTCACATTTTATACAAACTAGGAACAAAGAAACAAGCACAGGCAAGTTATCTTACTAACACCCTTCTGCTAAAGACAGATTAAAAATTCCTCAGGATAAATTAAAGCAGTAGAATATGGCTAGTTTAATAAAGATGAATTACTTTACATGAAATTTGAAGCCTTAAGGTTTCTTTTCTGCACCTTGCCCTCCCCAAAACCCATACGACACTCACAGCCCTGTCACGTACCATAACAGCAGCCAGTGCCCTCAGCAGCCACACAGGAAGAACAAACCCTTTCCCTTTGCGTGACAAAATCGTTGGCCACACCATTAGCTTCTGATAAGATGCCCCAGGCATTCTGGGTGTCACTTTAAGCTGCGGTGTTCCCTCCCTTTTCCTTTTCTTCCTCGCGGTTTGAAGCCTCAGGGTCGCAGTTATGAAAGCCTCCGTCGTAACGGCGGGATAAAGGGCAAGCACTCCGAGTCGGTGTGAAGCTCGTGACGGAGCTGGGCTGTGCAGACGCTTCCCACCCTTCCTGGAAGAGAATGCAGCCCACACGAGCAAGTCAGAGCTCTGCAGCACAGAGAGGCAAATCTGTGGTTAAGCTTCCCCCAAACCAAAGGGAAAAAATCCTACGGGAAAGGGAAACGGGCGATCACAGGTGGTCTATGTTTTGTCCTTCCAGGTCTTGTGAGCCCCTACAGGGAGGTCTGTGCCGGGAAGGCCGGAGCATTAAACCCCACAGCACAAATGCGCAGCAATCACAGAGGCTGGCTGCCACAAAGCTAATGCATGCTGTCGGCCAAGGTCGATAAACTCAAGTCCAAGTCCGTGTGGTTTAATTGTCTCCAGTTACGCAGTGAAGATAATTAAGTGTTACCTTAGACTTCGGGCACTCGCACCTTTGGTTGTTTTTCTTCTCAGTGGCCAGAGTAACATGGGTTTATATGAGGTCACAGCCGTGACCTCACAGCTCTGTGGGGAAACTGAGGCACTGGGCACACTGAACTGAGATAACATGCATGCAAAGATCCGATTGCTTTCTGTCTGGATCATGACTGCTAACAAAGATTCCTCCCCATTAGTCAAACCACTGCCTGGAGAAGTGTGGCTGTCACCCATCGTGGTTGCGTATTCACAAAATGAACAAAAAGGCAGAGCTGGAGCCACAGAGCAGCAATTCACACTTACACGGGTGCAGCTGCTTCTGGAAAAATTCAGAGCTTGCTTCTACAGCTGGGCAGCTGGGAAAACTTCACTGACCACACAGGCTGCTGCAGGGCCAGCCAGCCAGCTGCCCACAGAGACGCACTGAGCTATGAGGAGTAGCTGCTCAGACGAAAACGCAGGAGCATTTCTCAACATGACTCTACACTCGTGTCCTTCACTCCTTGCGGCCTCTGCACTTGGCATTTGCACCAGGAGGGGTTTTAATTTGTGCATAACCTGCAAGCCGCACAGTTAACGGCATCGCTGGCTCTGCTGGATGCAGCAGGGATGGGCAGAGCCTGTGTGACTGGCAACTCACCGGTGCTGAGGTGGCAGTAGCTGATACCGGCAGCAAAGCAGACAGCAGTAAGCAGATGAAGGCAACTCTCGTGGCAACTAAACATTGCAGACTCCAATGTCGTTTCAATTAACCACACCACTCGCCGCTGTGCTCTAAGGAGAGCGTTAGTAGCTTGGAGCAATGCACGTAGTTCTGTACCCATCTCAGCCCTGTCCCAGTTTGCCCTTCACCTCTAGATGTGGGTTCAAGCCCAGCAGAGATTGGCTGGATGAACGTGAGCCAGGCAATTGCACAAACACACCCATACACACGCTTCGGCGCTGAAAAATGAATATGGTTTCTGATCATATTCTACTGCCTTGAGAGGAACTTTTGGGGAAACATTGAGAGAAGCATTTCAAGGAGGCAGCAAGAAAGATGTTTACTAAAGGAATATTAATTATGCCTCCTTGAGGTTAAAGCAATGTTGACAAGAAGCTTATTTAATTAGAGTTTCATAGCGTTGTGTCATACGCGGCTTAAACCTTCTACAGAAATACTGGCCTGTGCAGCTGCTGCGGGGCCGTTGTGAGATGACTCCAGAGAGGTTTTTCAAAAAAGGTTCTTGTATTTAAAAGAAACAAACCAAAACCCCCAAAATCCCCCAGAGTCCCAAGCTTAAGCCCTGTAACAGCTGAGAGGGGAGGAACAAATATTTCCTCGTTTCTTCCCCTTGGCTCTCCCATTTCCAGCTAGCTGAGAGAAGCACTGCAGGCTGTCAGAAAAATTGATTTCCACGCTGTGCTTTCATGGACAGAGACGACCTCAGATGCGGTGGGAGTTGTTCAAAGTCCTAAGCAGACTTTAAAAAGGAGAGGGGAAAAGAAAACAGAAGGTTCTGTTAGATTGTGTGGTAATGGTAGATACAAGCAGCAGGCAGCTACGACACAGGCACGGCACAACTCCCACTCCGTGATGCGCACTGAAGAGATGCACCAGAGCAGAACATAAACATGACATCTTGAATTTCAGCGTAGCCAAAAGCAATAAAACAAACTGTTCCCACATTCCCCACAGTGTCGTTTACACCTAAACGATACCACATGATATGGGCATCTTTACAAAGTGGGGCTTAAAAGCCAAAACAACCCCCCCCAGCACGGTCGCTTGCTGGACATCACACCAAAGCTGCAAGTTGCGTGCCTTCAAGCCTTCCTGTTAAATAGCTGATCATATTTGTGAAACTTTGAAGGAACAACCAGCTGTCCTGCCCAGCAGTGTTCAGTACTCCCAGGATACTGTCGTGCTGAGGGTGCGGTATGGAGGCAGCGCCTCTGCTTAATCTTTGGGTCCTCGTGAAATGTTGAAGGATATTAAAACTTCATATTCAGGTCATTTAAACCCCATCTGCAATCTGAGGTGCAATTGGAATGTTCCACTTTCTCTCAGGAGGAACGGAGAACTTATTATGGATGGGACGGTTAAAGGAGCCACAGCACGAGGCTGGCATGGGAGTTCCCATCTCCCTGGGTATGAGATGCAGTGTCTTTCAGCTGCATCCCATTCCCTTCCCAGCTCTCGGCTCACCTTCCCCATGCTCCCTGTGACAGCCTGTTTGCCCGGTGAGTCCTGCATCCTCTCAGCATATTTGTTTTCCTCTCTCCTACTCCTTCACCTGTTTACTCACTCCCAGTTTTCTCTTGATGAAGGATTCTGAGGGGAATCTCCCAGCGGTTTTCCCCTCATGCTTCTGAACCAAGCGCTTGCTGGGAACACCACCACAGCCCCATCACTTGTAGAATCGGTGCTGCTTTTACAACCCAACTCTTCTTTACTGGAGCACACCCAAAAAGAAGAATGGCCAAGGTCTCCCAAGCTGCTGGGCGGATGAGGACAGAAGGCAAAGTCACCTTGTTGTAGTTTTGTGTGACTGGGTTCTGGTGGAGAAGGAGGGCACTGTAGGGGTGGCTGCTGCAAGAAGCAGCCAGAAGCTCTCTGCAGGCCCCACAGAGCAAACACCATCTGGCTCAAGGCAGGAATCACTGCTGACCAAGGCCGAGCCCATCAGCACGGTCACAGCGCCTCCAGGAATCACATTTAGGAGAAAAAACCCACAGGCAGCTGCTTTTTGCCCCCAGAGAAGGGAATCAGAAGATGTGAGGAGCTGTGCAGGCACCAAGGGCAGGGAAGTGGGGGAGGAGGCACCCCAGGTCTGAGCCACACACACAGAATCACAAGGTTGGAAAAGACCTTTGAAGATCATCAAGTCCAACCATTCTCAGAGCCAACGCCATTAACATTGAGCACGCTTCAGGCAAGAATGGTATCTCCTAACTGGTCACGTCAAGCAACAGCAGCCAGAAACAGCACGCTACTAGTAACACGTGCTGAACCTCTGGTGTGAAAAAGACCAAACATCTCCATTCCTTTCCGATCACTCCAACCCAACTAAATCCCTAGTTAACATTTTAGTGGGAGGTTTGGTTCTTGAAACTCAGCGGCAGGCAGCAGTGGCAGCAAGGGAAGGCCTAGCAAACTGCAGACACTCTGGGGCTTTGCAGAAGTTAAAAACAAAGGCCTTCAGCTATACACAAGACAGACATTGTTCCCCCTCGTGAGATTTAGGAGTCAATATAGCACAAGTATTTATGTCCCTGAAGAAATGCAGCCTGCACCCGCCAGCCTGCAAGAGACAGTTGGACCCCACTGTACATATTCTTCATGATTTGTCCCAGAGAAAAAGAATGAGGAAAATGTGGCGTTTTGCTGCCAACCACCACTAGGAGATTATTCTCTTTAATCAAGTTCAGAGCAGTTCACAATAGCATAGCTCATATAAAAATACTGCAGAATAGAAAAGAACATTTTTAAGCTCAGAAACTCTTAAAGGACATCTACAGGGCCCTTGGCACACAGCTGTGCTGCACATTGCTAATTGAGGAGGAAGGGATGCACTCTGTTAGCATTAGTGGCAAAAGAAAAATCCAAGATTCATGCATTGTCTTCCCACCTGCAGATAAAAAAATGCCTGGTCTGAATTAACGCCAGGCTGAATCCCAGAAACCTGTGATGTTGTCCATATTTTCACAGTCCTTTTTATAAAAACCAGATCTCCACAGAGAATAAATTCAACTAAAAAAAAATTTAACTGAAATGGGAATTAACAGCCCCCCAAAAAAAACACCCCAGCATGTCGCAACACCCATAATAAAATTAACATAAGGGTGATGGATTGCGATTGGCATCAATCCCAGCAGTATTCCGAAATTCTTATTGCAGAATTTCTTCCTGCTTTTACTCTATAAATACTTACTGGGTTTCTTTAATTAAGTTGCCACTTTACTTATATGACAAACCTATCAATGCAATCTCAAATTCAGCAAGTTATGAACTATGGCCACATACTGTTAGATTGCTGCACTACACCCACTGGTAGAGTTCCGCTGGAGCCACAGCCGTGAGGAAAACACAAAGGTTACAGTGCTCTGAAAACGTTCTCAAGAAACATGTAAATCTAAGATGCGACTAAAGCCCAAGAGGGTGGATGTCCTCCCAGACATGTCTCAAAATGTATTCACTTGATACGCTTCTCTGCCAGAATATGGCAATTCTTCTGCCAGCATTTGGCCAGCAGCTGCCCTGGGGATCATCTGCAAGGTGCTGCAACAGGAGTCTTTTACCAACACCTGGTCTTGGGATACACTGGAAGCAAAACAGAGTCTTCAGTCTTTAGCATCTCCTACCCTGTCAGCGTTGATAGCAAACGTTGCTTTGGCCTCCAGAAAACAAGGAGAGTCATAGATTTTACATATTCTGGTTTCACCTCAGTCTTTCTGCAGACACAGTCTGAGGGGGAGAAGGAAAACAAGCAGGTAAGGCTGTACAGCCTGCACTTGGTCAATCACTACCATTGAAACACAGCATTAGCAGGCGAGTGCAGCACACCATGGAGCTGCAAGACCCCCTGAAAGCGCTGTGTTGGCTTTACCGCAGGTTACTGAGTGCTCAGAGAGGCACATGTGTGAAAAGCAGGCTGGACTTGCCACAGACAGACCATGTGGAACTCCAGGATGTAAAGGGATTTAGCTAGTTTCATAAAATCTTCTGGAATAAAGCTCATGGAAGATGATCATCTGTTCTCTCACCTTGTGTGGAAGCATGCACTATTGTATTTCCTCCAGTAGGTTTTTTGCAATCTGCAGCAAACAGCTGCTCCATCCACTTGTGCTACCACTTGGTCCATGATCACAGCCACCACGCCAAACTGAGGAGAAAAGCAACACGTCAAAATGTGTTTGTTTGAACAAGGTAAAAAAAGGAAACAAGGTAAAAAAAGGAAAAAACCCAGACACGAGCCCTTCTGCTGTCCCCTGTGCTCTCCACAACCACTCTATCACGTCTCTCAAAACAAGTGGAAGCAGACGCTGAACAGGCTTTGTAAAAACTGCTAAGCTCTACAAGAGAGAAAAGTGGTCACTGGTCCTTTGAAGAACAAAGTGAAGCTCCCAGCTCACCTCATCTGCAAGTCAGAGCAGCATGCACAGAAATCTGGCCAGATGGATCTGGCTGGCTGACAGCTCGCCTCTTCCTGAGTAATCTGTCCGATAAAGGGCTGTGGTGCTGTCCACTGTCGGCAGTGTGTACCTGGAGAAAAGAAGGGCAAGGTTTCAACATTGCCAGGATGAACAACAGCTCTGGAGGAGGGTGAGAGCTCCCAGCGAATCATAAGGCTGCACACAGGTGTGGGTGTAAGCACTACTTGCTTCAACCCAACACTTATCAACACCAACACCGTGGGGCAAAAGGAATGCCAGGACTGCCTGCAGGGGCACAGAATCGAGCCCCAGGGACAGTTCCTACTGAAAGAGTTCCATGAATTTAAGGAATCAGGTTGATCTACCCAGTGATCCATATTAATTAGGTTGTCCCACAAGTAAATGTATTCCTTTCTTCAACTAATGCCAGTTTACTTCTTGAGTACAGACAGTACCTTCCTGAGTACAGACCTTTCAGCCACAGCCAGAAGACGTTCTGGATGGAAGGTCCCTTTGGTGTCTATATACATAGCTCTTCCTTCGCCATTGCCTTGGTCAGTAGGAAACTAAAGGAAAAGCAAACCAATGAACATCAAATCAAGTATCAACAAACAATCCAGTTATTGCCTGGTGCCCTCAATTGGTATCATACAATAAATAACATACAGAGCATTTGAGATTCCTGCTTTCAATCTCCCATACCTACACAAGGGGACAGGTCCTTGACCTAAGTCTGGTAAGCTTAGGTGCATAAAGGTGTCAACTACATGATCAAACTAAGCCCAAAGACTCTGTATTTCATGAAATAGCAACCTCTGGAAAGTAATACACACTTTTTGTTTAAACTAAGAGTCGAGAAAAGGTCACTCCAAACTAATCTACTCTTTGATAGAAAGATCCAGCTGAAGGCTCTTACAAAAGTATACTTAGGATACATTAGGGCAAAAAGCAGCTGGTCAGAGAAACTCGCTGAACCCAACATAGTTTCTTCTCTCTTTTCAACACTCTTGGTGATAAGAAAGGTTCTCTGGAGTCTGGAGTACCCCAGGTGAAATCAAGCACTTCTCTGCATTTAAGATCTAGAATAATGCTACAACACCAACAGGTGAAAATTTTGTTGTCTGAACACCAAGGAGGAAAAAAAAAAGAGGGGGAAAAAAAGCTACAGAAAATGTCAAACAGGCAAAACCTATCACAACTTAATTGCTGCTAAAGACATCCTAAGGGTAGGCAGATTAAGCACAAAACAGAGGATCCTCAAAAGCTGCACGTACAGCCAAGGATGCTGCAGATACTCAGGCTCTTTGCAGCCGGTCACATACAGCGCATATGTTCTTGCTTGAGAAAAGGGCACAGAGCAGCAAATATCCCAAAGCTGTGTTGCCCAAATACTTGATTTTAACGAAGCAGACTACTCCCAGGGTATGACACAACTGTGTTTTTCCAGTACAAAACTCCCTAAATAACTATGTTATGGACACTGTTTCTATTCCTTCTGAAGGGAAAATAGTAATACAGTGATTTTAAAAAGGTCACATACTTCAAACACAAAGGCTGATTAATAAAGAGAAATAAAATTATTACCTTGAAGAAGTTTATCGAGTTCTTTGGGCCCAGTGGTGATCTGGATGACCTATGACCTTTGCTGGTAGAATTCCATTGCTGTGATGAAACCAATTGGAACCAGTTTAGCTGCTTCAGCCTAAAGAAAGCCAAGCTAAGCAGTGCAAGGAATGTTCAAATGTTCATTCCACTCATTTACCTCCCCCCCGCAGCCCTGGTAATTAATACAGTGGATGCTTAGGGAAAGAGTGCAATCAACTGGAAGAAGGGACTGACCCTCCATTTGATAGTCCCTCTGGGTTCAGTTAGTGAGCTGCTTGACCTGAACATTACACCACAAACACTGCACGCTTAGCCTCTTTATAAACCGATTTATGCCACAGATGGCCACTGTGCCTCAGGACAAGGAGTTCCATTCCTTAGTTACGACCTGCACGACAACGTATATACTTTGTGTTGGGCTCATCACAAGCCTTCTTATCACGAGAAATACCAAGTTAGTAATAACAGTACAATTATTACTAATTATTAATAGTACAAGATGCAATCCTTGTACCCTCCACAGTTCTTTCAGACCTTTCTAATAGCCGTTCTCTTCTCTTCTGCTTGGAGCTGGTCCTAGTTGGTTTTGTCCCTGCTCATAAAAAGCTGTGTCGTACCTCCAATCACCCCTATTGCCCCTTCTCAGTGAATCATCACTGGAGACCTTCCCAGATCACGGCACCACTTTAAGCCAGAAAAAAATAAAACTCCAATACTGTGGGTTAAAGCTTTTCCATAACACCCTTAACCAAGATTTTGTCAGCTTCAGCTTCACTGATGCCTTTAATATTTATTAGCTCCTTCTTTGGTGCATAAGCAACAGCCACAGCTGTGTGAAATCCGGCTTCTTCTAACTGCTTCACATCACTTGTGTTTGTGCCATATTGCTGAAAGGGAGGGGGGGAAGAAAAAGACACACTAAGACACAAACCCTTTAACTTCCACTGAACACCTTCAACTGGCTTCAGCAGCTTTGGATCAAACCCTGTTATTACCAGGCAGCGTAAGGAATGATACCTACCCGCACACTTATACACAAAGAACTGCAAAAGATAAAATCCTTCTACCCCCGCAGTGTTTACGTAAGCTGCTAACTACAGGGATGATGTAGAACAGGCAGAAGGTATCATTCTCTGGTTCAGCAGATGCTGGAGGTGACTCGTAGACTCTAGGAAAGGTCACGCAGCACAGCAACAGGATACAAACCACAACTGTTAACATGTTGGGCTGGGGTTTTTTGACAAAACACCAGTACAAATTTAGCAACACAGTTTCCAGGTACAACTTGTGTTTAAGGAAAAAGACTAGCAGATTTCTTGAAAACTTACTGTAACGCTGACTCCTTACCTACCTCTAACCTGGACACGAGCTGCGGGCCAAAGCTCTTGTCCTCTGCTGGCGTATCTGTGTTCGCCTCAAACTGCACCTGCATAGCCATTGCATCAGGGATACAGCACAGCTCCACTGGAAGAAAGCCAAACAACACTGATGCGATATACACCATTCCAACAAGGTACACGTCCAAAGTGGTTCAAGACATCTTAACAGATCATCCTGAGGAGTGTGTGATGATTTTCTCCACCCCCCTCCCCCATTATCTCTGAGCCCATGGCACACGAGTACTTTAAGAAATATCTTTTGTGTGCTTTCTTACATAATATGGAACATTAAAACCCAAAAACCCCCAAATAACTCTTGAGTTACCTGGTAAGGAATAATAAGAGGCTGAACAGACAGTTCCTGGGTATTTAGGACAATTAACAAAATTAATTTGCTATTAACATCATCTCACTTTGCAAGAAGTTATGTGGTCACATTAGGAGATGGCTTTGAGACCAGCACTTTATGTTCTGGCTTGGTTGTGCCCGAGAGACCCCTCTTGTGCCAACTGCAAACAGTAGTGCCTGGTGGGAGTCAGAAAGGTGCTTTGGAGCCTCATCAGGACCCTTTGGACCCACCACATGCCTGCGGTGCCATCCTGCATGCTGAGTGGAGGAGCATGGCAGGACCATGAACTGGGGAACCAGAGAAACCACGGCAGTTTGCAGGCTTCTAGGGAAGCGTCGTTGCTCCCAGCGCTGCCCAGACACAAGCTTCTCCTGGGTGTGAAGGAGGGGGGCCCGCTGGCTTAGCCCCACAGCTTCCCTGAGCAGAGGACACCAAGCCCATGGCCCACAGCTCACCAGGCCTTCACCAGCACCCTGATGTACCACGTTTCCCAGCTCCCTCATCTCTCCCGTGCTCGGTGCTCTCACCTTGCCTCAGTTCATTACTACTCCTTAAGTTCCCCTCCCTGTCCCTTGGAGCTCACCAGACCCAGTCGGTCACTAGCAGGCAGGCCGTTCGACGCCCACACCCTGCATGAGCGAGGAACAGAGGACGGAGTGGGGCGGGGGGAAGGCGGCAGAGACTGACCCAGCACAGCTCCCAGCTGCTACCTCTGAAGCCCCACTAATGACTTTGGGGAAGGAAGGCCCTTTGCCTTGCAGCCTCACTGGGCAAGGCTGGAACCTCTGAGGCTGAGCACGTACCCCTGAAGTCTTGCGTGAGCTTCCCTTTCCCTGTAACACACCATCCCTTGGCTCTGGCTGACGCTCCCTGGGGATCCAGCCTTGTGCCTGCAGATCATCTCCAAATTAACGAGATTAAGTGGAGTAACCATCGGGCACTACTTAGACACCCACACATGTAATGCTTAGACAGAAAGCCATGGGCATGGCAGCATTCCTGCTGCATTAGGGTGAGAACGTGACAGTGTTCATCCTTTCCCAGCTTGTGTCACATTACCAAATATGAAATAAGAATCACTGCCTATAGACAAGTTGTTCCTCCCATCCTTGAGCAGTACAGCTGTGACTTGAGAGCGAATCGGAGCTTCACTTCCAAGGAAAGCTCTCTACCACCATCCAGGCAGCCTTACACCCGAGCTGCGGTTACAGGGAGTGCCACGAGCCAGAACCTTCGGTACCGGCACTCTCATCCAGATTTGGCTTGCAAAACAATACAGCTTTAGTAAATGCACGATGAAGATCTTCACAGCAAGACATCAAGTCCTGTAGATGAGGGATGGTATTTAAACTCCTCTCAGGGCATCACAAGTGTGAGGTACAAATACAAATTAAATACAAACCAGAACTGCTTAACTGCTGCCTATTCCCCCTTTTCTACTGCTGTTTCGTTTTGTTTCATCTCCTGCCTTGATTCAATATCCAGTTTATTATATTCAATATAATAAACTCTACCAAAAACTCACTTTGGTCCTCAGAACGATCTGATTCTTTTTAGCTTGTAAACACGCTGAAAGGAAACCAAGCCAGACAAAAAAGCCCAAGCTGGTAACGCTTATGTCACACTGCTGCAGCACCCTTATCTGGTTAACAACCGGATACACCGCCTCTGGAAATCTAAAACCCATTCCAGGCAGAATAATCTAAAAACCATTCCAGGCAGAATACTCAAGTAATTTGCAACGTGGGCACTATTTCCCTAATTAAAAAAAAAATGAGAAAAGTTTTTGGTGAAAGCCAGGCCATAGAAAGCTGACAGTAGAAAACGCAAGGGCGGGGGGAACCCACCAAAACCCAAGTTTGTGCTACGAAATAGCTAGCAAAGTTACCTCAACAGCAATAGGCAAATTTTCAATCAGTTTAAACAGAGCAGTCAATAATAACAACTTGAAGAAAGAAGAGCAATAATTCAAATGTTTAATGAATTTTAACCTTCCAAATAGAAGGACAAACTGCAGAAGGACAAAAACATAGAAAGATACAAACACTTTAAGATTCAACATATTTTACAGAGATGCAGAAACTCGCATCTGCCTAAAGAGCAGGACAGCTGGGAAATGGTCAGCACTTCTACACCATGGGCTCAGTTTGGGTTAGATTAGCTCCAGCACCTCAACCTACATAATACAGAGAATAAATACGAAAGCAATCTGGACTGCACCAACGATACTAGGAGGGCTTCTATTTCTGAATAGCTCGGTCTCCTCGCTAAAATTCGAATGTATTCCAAACTCAGACAATGTGCCAGAACCAAGAGACAGACGGGTTTGCACTGGACAAAGAAGCCATGCATGAGATTAAACCTGTGGTTGGAGAGGATCACACAGATGGAACCTGGCAGCTTTGAGCCTGTTGCACTGCAGAGCCTATGTCAAACATAGGGATCTGCAGTCTTCACAACATAAATGTGTCTGATTTCAGCCACCTGGTTGATTATTAGAGGTTATTTGCTTAATCAGAAACAGGACTATAGTGTTTGTGTTTTGGGAGGGGTTGCAGGAAACCGATTAAAAAAAAAATCAAAGCGTGATGTGATACGTTAAAATGCCACGCAGGAGTGAAGTAATGATAGTGAAAGTAAATTCCAGTCATGCTAATTTAGAAAACACTCATCATTGCTTTATACAAGAGCACTGAAAATCAACCCAGAACAAAAATAACATGCTGCGTCACAAGAATATCCATACTAGGAAAGACAGGAGGCCCAGACCACCAGTGGCTGACAGAGGATAAAAGGCAGATTAGATTTGTCAAGGATGTAAGAAGTTCTTCGCTCTCCTCCTGAGAGAGCTCTGCTTTTATAAAAACTCATGGCCTACACCAATCATCCTGGCTGTCACAACCAGTCATTAGACAAGACTACAAAAGAGCTGAGCACCTGATAGCACTCCCACTCTGGTGAGAGTCAGCCTGAGTTATTACAAGACTAAATCCAAAGACTATTCAGTCCAGTTTCTTCAAGTCCCACGTGTAGATCTAGTGACTCATCTGGGATTCTGGAGCAAGTTTTGATGAATCAAGCTGACTATTCTCCGCAGATAGTGGTAACCGACTGGCACACTGGAGAGAACAGCAGAAACTTCCTCCTCCCTGGAAAAGATAAAATTATCACAGGTGTTTCAGAGGATATGGAACATTTAATTCCCTGTCCCAAGCTTTGCAATGGGGGTCACACGTAGTGGTTCTTTCTGATCAACTCACCCAATATTCCCAATTTGTTGGTGGACAGTAAAAGGCAGTAAAACCGATGGGTAGTTGGCAGAGAGAGACAGAACCAACTCAAACTTGGCGAAAGCTGCAGAAGCGGAGAACAAAAGCTTCACTCTGCATGTGAAATAAACACAGACAAAAGGATCAATACCAGAGATTCTGATGTCCTGCTGCCACCTTCAATTAGGTTTCAGAAGGGAAAAAAAAACCTTTGTCATTGATGCAACAAGCTCAATAACATCTAAAAAGTTGCTGCACATACTAGCAGTAACCTTGTGAGGTTGAACGAACCTTCCCACTCTAATCCTGTCAGCACTGAGTTAGAACACAAAAGCCCACCTTTCCTCAGTAAAATGCTTAACACGCACAGAATTCGATAGGAACTTTTAAAAATTACAGAAGAATATAGAGTAATAAGAGAAAATGTTTTCTAGTTAACATAAAACATTCCAAGGTAGCTCAAGTTTTAAGTAGGGCTGATTTACCTCCAGTTTCCTAATCAGGCCAAACCTCTACCTAGCACAGGGCTCCTGTCTGTGCCTGTGTGCAGGAAAGCTGGAATGTTACTGTAAGTAGGGGTAGGACCATCACCAAGGACCAGGAAGCAGATGCTCTGTGATAGCATAACTAGAAAAAGGAACAATTCCAATCTTTTCCTGGTAAATCTCCCAGTTTGCAGCTTCCTGAGCACAGGCTGTCCCCAGATTGTTGATGTAACCAAGGATAGCCTTTTTTTGGCATATGGTAGACCACCACTCTTGCAAAGGGCACTGCAACATTAGAATAACCTATTGGAAGAGTGTGAAGGCATGCAGAGCAAGCTTAGTTGGGTACTTTGCAGTTAAGTATCTACAATCAACAACAGAAGGATATGGTGCAGTGTTTATCTGCTTCCACTGCGACATGCCACCACACCAGGGAGTAGGATGAGAAAAGGAAAACTAAAGAAAATAAACTCTAGTTTAAGTGCATTCATCCCTCAACAACCAATTGTGCTTGGCTGAAGCAAAGAGAAGGTTAAAAGAAAGAAAACACTAAGCTACAGGTAAACTCCTGGCTCTGTTTCCTTTGCATTGCTACACTCTGGCCTGAAGTTTCAAGGGAGAGAGTCAAGTCAAACAGGACATTAGCAAGGAAGGGAAGATTACACAATGGTAAGGAAGTGGCTGAATCCAAGAACAGATTAATTTCCACACATTTGGATATTACAGAGGAATTGTATTAAATAAATGAGATTGTCATTAGAAATAATTTCATAAAATCTCAATTCCAAGAAAACCAAACTGAAAAAATTTCCGTGTTTCTGATTATCTGGAGACTCTCTCTGAAGGACTGGTGTAAACACCACCCGAAGCTACTCACGCTGTGTCACTGATATCTATCTTCAGAAGATTATATTTTCCACCCCATCTCTCCAGAAATTCAATCTCCTCTCCCAAGACCTTGCAACGACTCACCACCAAAGAGACATCACGAAGAACCTATGGGGGCAACAGAAAAACAATCCCATTGGCTCTCAGGCTGGTAAACTACATGACACTTGAGAACACAGTTTAGGCTAGAAAGTCTACCAAAAAATTGTCCCTTAAGTGGTCTCTCAGTTTGGATGTGAAAACAACATTTACAAGCGTAACAACGAATAGGTTCTTTGCCCTAAGCTTTGTAAATGGGTACAGAGACACATGGGAACACCATGTTTGGCTCAGCAATTTAAAGCATTCATTCTTTACGAAGCAGAATGACATTCATATTGATCATTTAATTTCTACTAGCAGAAAAATAACAAAAGGAATTTCAGAAATGACTGAGGCAGGCAGACATTAATTCAGCAAGCACAGGCAAAACTACAGCTTTTAGGACTCTCACCTTCAGGGACAGGTACCTCCCCTGTACCTCAGAATAGTCCTGAATCAGATCTTGATTTGCATTATTGAAGCATTCATTAAGATGCTTTTGTTTTCAGCATCATCCCTGTTCTCTTTGACAGTAAAGATTTAATGTTTTTCCAGAGACTTACAGGCTTTCCTGGGATATTACCTGGGGTAAGTAGTACAGCATGGGACACCTTTGCTCCCAGTATCCCTGACTTCCAATAAACTGGAAGATGAGCCTTTGGACTAAACATGAGGAGGGTGGAGCTTCTTCCTCTGTAACATGAAAGAAAACCATATTGCCAGCAATATTTTAAAAGCCACGGAATAACGCATTAGCAGGAACCCACAAATTTACAGATGTCTTCCCAAGAAGAGATCACAGAATCACAAGGTTGGAAAAGACCTTTAAGATCATCAAGTCCAACCATTCCTGTCCTATGCTAAACCATATCCCTGAGCACCTCATCTACCTATCTGTTAAACACACCCAGGGGCAGTGACTCAACCCCCTCGCTGAGCAGCCTGTTCCAGGCCCTGACTACTCTCTCAGGGAAGAACTTTTCCCTAACATCTGATCTGACCCTGCCCTTGGGCAGCTTGAGGCCATTTCCCCTTGTCCCATCTCCTGTCACGTGGCTGAAGAGACCCTCGCCCACCTCTCTCCAGCCCCTTCCCCAGCCTGGTGGCCCTTCTCTGGACACACTCCAGGACCTCGATGTCCTTCTTATGGTGAGGAGCCCAGAACTGGACACAGCACTTGAGGTGCGGCCTCAGCAATGTATAGGGGCACAATCCCCTCCCCAGACCTGCTGGCCACAGTATTTCTGACAGAACCCAGGATGCCATTGGCCTTCCTGGCCACCCACGCACACTGCTGGCTCCTGTTCACTTGGCAGTCACCCAACGTTCCCAGGTCCTTCTCTGCCTGACAGCTCTCCATCCAGTCTCCCCCAAGCCTATATAACCAGGGCAGCTGCTTTCAAGCTACTTGAAAAAGTCTTACCATCCAAGAGAGATGTGAAGTTCAGGCTAACTATCTTTCTGGACGGATTTTCACCAAACACATCACCATCTGAGAAGGAAAGGAAGAAAACCAAATAGGAGTTATTTCCCTACTCAGCTCTGTAGTTAGAGCTCTTCGGAAACAGCCATTCATTACAGACTTTTCTGAATATTTATAGAAAGCGCTGATAAACATATTCAAAGCTACCACTCTCTGCTTACACGTTCCTGCTGTGGTATGTTTTCTGTATTTGTGAACATCAGCTAAAAGGAAATAGAAACCTCAGGTTTCTGTTACCTAGCTATTTAACCTTTCAAATTCACAAACCGGAAACCTACCGATTTTGCGACTTACCTATTGGGGGTCCAAACACGACCGTGAGTTCAATGGAACCGTAAAGAAAATTAAAGACCGCCTGCTGTTGGCTCCATTCAGTAATCTCCCACTCTGTGAAGCTAAAAAGGGGGGTAAGAAAAAAACGACCCACCATCACTCTAAGTTTCAAGCAACACCAACCAAAACCATTGCATGAAGGACTAAGATCAGGGCATTAAGTGTACTTGCAGCTATTACCACATAACAAACACGACTTTCAGTTTCCAACAGAACGTAAGGATCTGTTGGGAATGTAAGCATAATACTACTTGTTTTGCATAAATTTTCATTGTGGAATCAGAGGAGAGTTGGACCTAGAAAGACTGGATGCAGCATATCGCTGCAAAGAAAAAACCCAATGCATCGCACAGGGAGGTTCGCCAAGGCTGTACTGTGTATCCTAGGCTGTGTGCAGATGGGCACCCAAAGGTTTCCCACATCAAACAACAAGGGAAACCAAAACGATGTGAGGCCCTGGAACTAGCCGATAGAAATAAACCCTGAAGGCCTCTTCCTTACTTGTATGTCTCCAGGAGCTCCCGGCAGCTTTTTTCTTTTTCCTTGAGGTGGTTTATCTCGGCAAGCATTTGCTCATTCTCAGCCTCCAGATCTGACAGTTCTCTGCAGAGATAAACCAGCCACCTGTAGCCCACTGATTAAAATGCCACCAACCCCCTAAAACCTCAATGTGCATCTGTTAGTTAAGGTCTATAGATCCTCTTAAATCTTACCTTTGCAGTTGTTCTTCTTCAGCTTTGAGGCTTTCCAATTCTAAGAGAGAGGGGGGGAAAAAAGGCTGTGAGAGAACAGTACAGCAAGCCCTAATGTGCTCTGTGGTCACTGCTCTTAACTATATGAAAGATCTCAACCTGATGGCTCTAACTCCTACCTGGATACAGATATGTGGTCAACAACAGTTAGCAGTTATCAAACAATAAAGCGCTGAACACAATAACCAGCAGACACTCTTCGAGCCACACTGTACCGAGTTCTAAATTCCATTTTTCCTGGGGGGGAACCTGTCCTTTTTGTACTTTAACATGTATGTAACTAGCTGTATCCAGTGTGAAAAAGAGAACAGTAGTGTTTGCATCCATAGCAGAATTATCAGGGCGGGGGTCAAGTATCACCCTCTCCAGCATTTAAAACATAAAACAAGAGTGCCATTCAGCTGGTAGCATTACCTTGCTCTAGGGTCTTCTCTTCTGCCATTTCACAGCCGCAGTCTGCTTCCCGTTCTCTGTCAGAATCTACGGGAAAGATCTATCAGGTCTCTGCAGAACACCCAGATTCAGTATTTAAGTTCCATTTTTTTTGTCCATGGGTTCTATAAATCTATTTCAAAGCTATAAATCTGTAAAGCTATAAAACTATAAATCTATTTCAAAGCTGAGAAAAACATACAAAAAGCTGGGAAGATACCTATAAAAAACCTCAAAAAGTAACAGATAACAAGGAAAACTCCTTTTATTGCATTGTTTCAAAGCTGATAACGTGGAGTTTGATTTCTACTTAAGGCAGTGGAAGAAAATTCAGCTGGAAGAAGTGAAAACACACAGAGCATCGTTATGCAGCAATGCCAAGTACCGAATGCAGCTTATACGAACAAAGCCCAAGTTTTAGATTGTCCAGCCGTGATGCTTCAAACAGGAGAGCCTGGAGCACAAAGCTGAGTCTTGCCTGCCCGCAGGACCGCTGACAGGGTTTGCAGCCATTTCGAACTGCACGTGGACTCAGCCAGCTTCTGACACATTGACAGGCTGCAAGCATAATTCTGTGCTTCAGCGTGGGTATCACAGATTCACAGAACTGTAGGGGTTGGAAGGGACCTCCAGAGATCGAGTCTGATGGTATGCATCAGATGAGGACTTAGGAGTGCAAATGATTTGCACAAGCCCAGTTTGCTGTGGCATGGGGGGCCAGGGCCTTGGGCACTGCTGGGTTAATGGATGGCGATGGAGCCTTTGGGCCATAAACAATGGGGAAAACTAAACAGAGGTGACAACATCGCTGTAGGCCCCGGGCTGCAAGAGGCGCCAGAAGAGGCCTTCAGAATCTTGTCCTGAAAGGAAAGGTATGTCTGCTGTCTGGCGAGGTTTTAGAAGTTGTATTAGCATGATTAGATAAAGTTGCTGGAGTGACAGGTAGACTGCTGACCAATCAGATGCAGGCTGCGAGCAGTGTATGTATGAAATAACCAATCTGTTTAAAGCAACACATCCTCTGAGCGTATTTAAAGGAATGATTTTGTACAGTAAATTGACTTTTGCTTGCATCAAGCTGTGTCCCGTCTCTCCGTCGTGGCAGTTTGCAGACACAAATGAAGGTGGTTAGGCCTAACGTGTGACAAATGTGTGTATAATTCCAAGCAAGCACCAAGCACTGACTGCTTAAACAGCGGCTCTGTAGGAAAATGCAGAAATCAGCATGTTGGTCACTGCCTTGGAAAGACCTACCTGTCTCCAGAGCAACAAGACAGCTCTCTGCCTTCTTCATCAGTTCATCCACCTTTTCTATTCTTGACAGTAGCTTTCCATGTTGTTCCTAAGATGGGAAAATTGTACTCGAGTTAATGACATCTTTTAAAAAGCTGAATTGTCATCTGGGACCACCATGTGGATCCGTGCTTGCTACGAAAGGAGTTAAAGAAGCTGATATAATCTGTCATTAGAAGAAAGAGGCAGGCTGACCAACAGCAGCCACGCGTAAGAAAGTACTAGATAGATAACAACGTGTCTTCCTAATGACTTCTCTTATGAAGGGATGAGAGGGGACAGGGAAAGGAATAAATTCCTGGAGCTTTTAACACATGCAAATTTCTGCTATCTATCACAATGCATTGCTACAGCATTTCCTGCTGACATTACTGCAGCATAAAGAGCTGATTTCTGATGGCATCTCCTTTAATATTCCCATTTTCACTCTGTGCCTTTAATGGCCAAAATCTGCAGGCAGAAGGTTCCTAGAGTGGAAGTTGGTGTGCCAGGATGTTTTATGTTTGTGTATAAATAAAGGGAAGCACATCTAATAAGAAGAAAACTTTCCAAAGAATGCACAGTGACATACAGCAATTAGGCTCCTAAACATGACAAAGACAGCAATCTATGGCAGAAGTGCTTTTTTTTACTTTTTAAAGTTCAACCTCTGCAGCCTCGTGGCACGTTACCTGTGCACTCTGCAGCAGTTTGCTGTACAACGTCACCTTCTCATTGTGAGCCAAGATCTTACTCTCCTTGGTGAAATAGGACTTCATTTTGTTCAGTTCTGCTCCAAAGCTCTTTAGCTGTCAAGAATGGAAAATACAGAAGAGAAAGTGAATGGGAACATGCCACAAATGATTGTTCATCGACCCTTTAGATTCTTTCCTCCTCTGCTCCTTCCAATACCCCGTTTTCTCTACTAGCAACACTATGAGAGACTTGTAAATTCAATCACTTTTAAGACTGCACAATCCCTGTTAATTCAAGCTCGTTGCCTGCTAAAGTTACTGATTTTCTTTGCAAAGATCCAACAGGAGCTTTACTCAAATAGGAGCCGCACAAGGAACTAAGCGGATGCTTTTACCAAAGCCCAGAGCACCTTTAGTCATCTCTCACCCCAGTTGGTCAAGGAGACGTGTTTGAACACTTGCCTGCAGGTATTAAGGAGCCTAACCGAAACACTCATGGAATCCCAGGCAGAACCCAAAGCATAAGTAGTGAACGTAAACCCAGTTGTAACAGAACATAGTTACAAATCATGCAGTTTCATGTTTTCGCTGACAGCTGTCAATCCAGAAGCCCCAGAGGAACGTACAAAAAGCTTTTTTCTACAATGTGTGCCATCTGCCTATTTCCACTAGGCAGTATCCTTCTAACTGCAGCGCATAGAGACCTGCTTAATAAGCTTTCAAATTTGTTACTAGCTGAGGGTTCTAGGTGCTTTCACTGTTGGTAAGTGTAATTCTTCCTGAATCTAGTTAGTAACGTAACCTCAGGGATGTCCTCTATCAATCTAGTTGTGAACAAAAAAAAATACCGCCTTTTATCAAATAGGACCACAGAAAACAAAACCTATTGATCTACCTTTAACGTATTTTACAGGGCACATACCCTTACATTCCTCTAACGTACTGAGGATCTCATAGCAGTTTCCCATTCAGAAAATATTTTGCCTTGTATTGCCTACCTGCCTATTCTTATTCTTTCTGGGTCCTTGTTTTATTTGAATACATAAATTAACCTCGTTTCTTCATTATGTAAGAAACAACGTTATCTCTTCATGCACTATTACCTCTTCATCAGAGCAGGTTCTCGTTACTTCCCACAAACTCTTATTCACATTCACCAGGAGTTGATCCTGGACATCTGCGTACTGTTTTAACCTGAAATGGGGAGAAGTGGAGAGAAACTTCATTGCAACTGCACCAACACATAGGTATTTTTACAATTCATTCCCCTTTTGTTAATTAAAACATGGAAATGTAAATATCTTAATTTAGCTGGGTCTTACATCTTGGTGAGACCCTCTAAAGTTGTGATTAATTGGGGAGCCACCTTTGTTAAACTTTGTTATTATGTGCTAGAGCTTATTTCCTGTACTCTTTTTGTGGAGGGCAGGTCTGGACAGGAGGTGGAGAGCTAGAGAGCCAAAGAAATAGGAAGTGGTGCTAACGAGGCTGGGAAAATCTTACTACTGATGTTGAATTTTATCATAAAACCTGATTTTGCATACAAATTGCAAAAGGCATCATGAATCAGACCAGAAGCATCCTTCACATAAGAAAATAATTCATAACTGTATTTCAAAAATGAGAACAAACAGATCATAGCCTGTTATGATTCTGCTTTTTATGTTTGATAATTTTGGACGCAATTTAAGAAGTTTTATTCTAACTCCTCTGATGTGCAACTGAAACATTCTATTATAAAGGATAAATGACTTCAGGAAAATCAAAGCTTAATTATGCCCATAACCACAACTCCTCCCCAAGAGTTAGCCCTATAGTGCCGGACCCTGTAATAAACAGGCTACCAGGATAGAGTGGGTTTTATTTTTCCCCACATGCAATGTATTAACTTTCTTCAGGCTACTTTGCATGCAATCAGAGCTGAAAAATAAAATCACTAATATACTCAGTGACTGAAACCACACTTACTCATCTATCATCTGAGAAAGGGCCTTGCAATCTTCTTCATAAATCCGCAGCTTGGGGCGATAAACATACTGGCTGTAAATGAGGTCTTCTGGAGTAGGCAGTGTGCTGACAGCACACTGGGGAAAAACAGAGGGGAAAACAGTGAGGAAAAAGAAAAATGCATATTTTTCAGAAACAGTAACTTCCAATCAGTTAGTGTAGATAAGCCAGGAAATGGCCCTGAACCTTTATTTTTGCAGAATGGAAAGAAAAAAACACCACCACCCCCCTAATGGAGGCAGCCTGACCTACTTGAATGATTGTTTTCATTCCAGACTTGTCCTGTTTTGTTCCATGTTAGTCCTGTAATGCTAGATAGCTCACTGCACTTGTGTGCCCCAATGCCTCTTCAGTTTTGAGCACGGACTTCCTTTTGGGAGATATGCCCTAGTACTAGAGCTTCAAAAAACCCATGAATTCCATCGCTTCACAGAAAGCTTTCAGAAGCTTTCGGGGGGTGATGTTTGCTTTTTATCAGAGATCAGGTGCTAATTAATGGTAGCAGAGTGCTGGAAGCCCGATGAATATGAAGGGACAGCTCAGGAGGAATAAATTTGCAAACTGGAAGTGTAAACAAAACTGTAACTAAGATAGAGCATTTTAAATAGAAACAGAAGAGAATCAGAAGTCATAAAGGAAAAGATTTAATCAATCCAAATTGTATCAATTTAGCTGCGATCCTTTTTAAGCAGTTGTCGTTTTTTATCTTAAAGTTCTTTGTTACAAGAGTCAGACTTTTTATTCACTTGCACTGAGCTGGCACACAAACATTTTGTTCAGTCAGCAATGAAACCAGGCACACGATCCCACCACCACAAGTGCCCCACAGGTATATCCAACCAGCCGTAGGCAGTGGCTTTTCTGCAAACAAACAAAACAAGGTCTGAAGCTGCAGTCCTTATTTCCAGGAAGATATCTAAGTTTCTAATGAGACTATTCTACTTATTCTACTGGCCATGACAATGGGACATCATACAGCAGTAAGGCCTGGTTGAACAGGAGCCGGTTTTCAACTACTCTGAAGTACTATAATGAATTTCACAAGTAAAGAACTTTCACAAATACACCACCTGCCACGTGAAGAATACGATCGTGACTGCACCTTTTCATAAAGAGCAACTACTTCACTCTTACACTTATCATTGTAAAGACATATTAAAATTTCCTACCAAAACAAGTATAGAATCATAGAATCACAGACTGGTCTGGGTTGGAAGGGACTCCAAGGATCATACAGTTCCAATCCCCTGCCACAGGCAGGGCCACCAACGTCCAGGCCTGGATCTACACAAGGTTGCCCAGGGCCCCATCCAACCTGGCCTTGAACACCCCAGGGATGGGGCATCTACCACCTCTCTGGGCAGCACGTTCCAGCCCCTCACCATTTTAAGTATCCTGCTACCCATTTGAAAGAAGGGAGAAAAAAAATTTCATTGGAATTTCCTTAACATTGAACATGATACTGAAAACCTCTCCAGCACTTTAGAATAAGTGCTGGCATAAAAGAAACTCCCCAACCAATGTCAAAATTATGCAGACACTATTAAGGTTTTTCATTTTCCAGGATGGATTTTCCATTGCCCCACTGCATTGTTCGCTGCACCAGCAGAAACTGTAGTAAGCAGCAGAACATTGAAGTATCTGAACTAACTCCCCATATTCTTTATTAAATAAATGCTGAGCATTGCCATCTTACAAACTCTATGAAACTTGAAACTTTTTTGTGTTGGTATAATACCTATGGACAGAAAACAAAGCAGCTCGTTCACACACCTTCATGACCTAACCACCATTGCTTATAAAGATGATTTGTGAAATAACAGAGACCAGCCCCAGCCTACACTTAGAAATTCAGTTGGCTAGGCAGATGCATACAAATAAGCTGAAACACTTCTTAAGAAAGCTTATCTATGAAAATAACATGCCTTCACTGAAGAAAAACAACAAGTCCCTGTTTTCAGGACAATTAGGCAGTGAATTTCTTGCCTCATTCAGCATCGAGTTCCTACCAGTAAGTGGTACTTGTCTACAGGAAAAAAAGAAGTTGTTCCCATATCTGTGAGTTCAAGAGAAGCCTTTCACGGTGAGGATACAGAAACCAGGTTCAGGCAGAACAGACTTAAGGGGAAGAAATAAAGAGTAGTAATTCTACAAAGCACTTCTGACAAAGAGAGTGGAGCAGGTGGTAGGAGGCAGAGCAGCATTTCAGGAGTCTGATTTCAGTGGCTGGTGGCCATAGTAAGAAGTGGAAAAAGGTTATACTGAGCTTCTAACTGTACTTTCAAACTTATAATCCTTAAAAGAAGTTAAAAAGAGCAAGAATTACCACAGTTACCCAGGAACAGATAACCCTGAATATTTAATGAAGAGACTGAAATCTATCCTAGTTTTCAGTGATAAAATAAAAAAGCATCAGGCTTTTCAGAGGTGAATGATCAAAGAGGAAGCACATGGTGTCTAACGCTTTTCAAGGTGGGACTGACTTCTGGCTTAACCTATGTTAAAGCCTTTATTACCAGGCTTGTTAGTTGATTTAAAAAAAAAAAAAAAAAGGACAAAGGAATATAATTTAAGGTCAATTCTATTACGCATATGAAAGGACAGATACTCACACTGGCTGGAAGTTGGCTATGCCGGGGCTTCTGAATTGGAACATGGACTTGAAGAAGCGTAAAGAACTCCCCAACCGTGATAACACCACTCTGAAATTTCTGTAGAAATCAGGAAAAAGTAAAGATCAGTACACTTTCCCAGCAAGAATGCTTCCTTGTGTATACACACAGAAGTCCTTTTCTGGTTAGGACAAGAAGTTAGCATCTTTCAGCTATTTACATACCTCCCGTAAGTTATCTTCACAAATACTATCTGCGAGAAGCTGTGACTCCATCTGACTGCTTCGCTGAACTAGCCAGAAAATAAAAACACACAAAGGGATATTGCTGGGGTTAAAAATGTTCTCATGGGACTATGAGCCTAAACTCGTTAGCTCTAGAAACAACAGCAATTTTAATGAAGAGCTTGACCTTTCTGTGTGTGTCTGGTGCTCAATGAAGTAACAGAGGATCAGCTACTCGGGACAAATAAGGAGGACTAGATTAAGAATCTAATGTAAACTAAAATCTGTGTCAGAGTGGCAAGGCAATGACAGAGTTCACTTTTCTATGGGAGGAAAGCCACATGTAACATACAAAAAAGTAATAAACCAAGAAAGAGACTTCAACCAGGTCACAGAGGGTGACAGAGGCCAAGCTTTCAAGGTGGAAAACAAGGCATTCAATTCTGAGCCAACAAGGGTTTGCTTCTCACTCAAAGGAAAGAGCCCAACTTCTACTCGATAAGGCATATGTTTTCTTTGTTGCAGGAGGCCAAATTTGGAATTGGTTTTGTTAACAGAGGCAAGATATCACCTATCAGATGACTTGCCACCTTCTGCCTTGTTGTTAGGTAACAGCTAATTAGAAAGAGCTAATTAAACCCAGGGGCTGAACCTGCTTAGAGCCTGACCCCAGGGAGTCTTCTTCCAAGAGTATGGTGCTGAGACATGCAGGCTCAGTCTGCATGAAACCATTAAATTAATGAATTAAATTCATCTTCGGGCTGGCAGAATTTGAGCTGGGGCTTTGTTCTGTGCTAAGATAACTGAACTGCCCCATCAGCCCAACCTGCCCCTGGAAACAAAGCTGTACTGATATTCTGCTCCTTTGTCTTCCCATCTCAGGCTTCCTTGAACAGCTTTGGACTCTTAGTCGGAACCTTATGTTCCATGGGAAGTTATGACAACAGGCATTCAAGCCCCTTCCCAAATGAAACAGGTGAGGCTCTTCCTTGGTTAAGCATAAAGAACACAAGCGTTTGAGAGGTGACCACAACGGAAGCCTTACTGGTTAATTCTGTGTCAGCCTTAACAGAATCCTGAGAGCAGCTGGTGCTGGCCTGAGTACCATCATGGCTTTTAGCAGATAGATCTGGATGATCTTCACCTTCTTCAACTTCTACCTGGCTTTGAGACACAGCACCAGAAGTAACCTAGTATTAACAAGTTTAAAAGAAAAAAGTTGCATGAAGCAATACAAGAATAAGTTGATCAGTAGCTTATTGTAGTTGTTTTGGGTTTAATATCACCATATTTTATATCCGGTCAGACTGACAGACCAGCATATGGCTAGTCAAGCTCTTTCCTACAATGATACGTAAGAAGTAGAGCTGCAAATTCCTTAATTTCTCAGACCAGTAGCCACCACAGTACACCCTTCCAGCTTTTGGAACTAGAAAGCTCCTACTGATGACATACAAACTTATTTTTTAGGTCAGATAAAAGTTCCATACTTGCACAGATTTTTGTCATTCAGCTGCAATTTGTGCTGTCTATTAAAAAAAAAAGCTAACTGCACTAAACATCCCTGCTTGGATTTTAAATAATTGCTTCTGGCCTGACTCTATTATCACACCTAACCAACAGCAACAACTAGCCCATAGTTTCATTCAGAGGACTAGAACTAACTAGGGCAGTTAGTCAAGAAAGGATTAAAAGGACACTACGGGGAGAATTACTTAAGCCTGTCTGGTTTGCACTGGTCAGGAAAGTCACACACATCAACCCAATCCTTCTGTTTTGGCAAACCAGGGGATGACATAGCAAAATGACAGCAAACTGGTGGTTAGGAGAAACAAGAAAACCTACCAACAGCTCTGCTTACACCCCAAAATCTGAATAGAAATCCTGTTAGTGTGCACTGTGTCCCTATAACGAGCAATCAGGCTCACCTGCAAGGCTTGGGAGGCCTCACCATCCATGTTTTCATCCCTCTTGAGCTTCCTTGGTTTTTGAAGAGCCTCCTCATCTTCTTCCAAAGCTCTTTTTGGGCTGTTGCATGTTTTTGTCTCTTCACATTGATTCTTTCCATTGTGGAAGATTTGGGCTTTGCTTATCTCATTGCCAGCATTTTCCACAAATTCAGAGCCTGCAGATTCATTTGAATCCATTTCTTCTAGGCAGACAGGAAGAAATTCTTCTGCTATAAACTGAGAAGGGCTGAAATGCTGCCTACTAGACTTCTTGTCACCTGGGGTTTCACCAGCGTTTGCACTTATTTCTGAAGCTGGTGCTTCTCCTCTGTCTGAGGATTTTGCATTTGTATCTTGTACACCAGAAACAGAAGAACTTCTTCTGGAAGGTAATTTAGGCTGGAAGATGCCTAGAGGGACATTTATTCCTTGATACTTACCCCTAAGTGCCATGCCCAAATCTGCATCTATGGGAGCAGCTCCAGATTCAAGACACACGTTCTCCTGTTCTTTGGGGTAAAGCGAATTACTTGGTTCACTTACAGTACTTTTTCCTAACCTCGAGGTATTCTCTGGCTGAGCTGATGATTTGGGCAACTGGTCAGAAAAAGCAGTTTCAGAACTGGAGTGAGCTGCAGATTTCCTTCTAATATTATTCAGTTTTGACCAAACATTTAAGATACCTGAAAATTCAGGTGCAAGAGAAGGTTCTATTTGACCTCTTGGACTGTCACTGACCAGATGTTGCTTGGTTTGTTCAGAGTTTGTTCGAAAGTCTTTTGGTGGCATCTCCCCTTCAGCTGACAGCCCCTCATTTTCCTTTGATTCCTTGTTAGAAGCTGTAACAAGGCTTGCTCCAGCCAAGCCTAAATCTGTGTTGAAATCTTCATGTCTAGGTGACTCAGCTTGCAACGCTTGGTTTCTCTGTGCACCTGGAGAACCCATCAAAGAATCTGCTTGCTGGATGGGAAGGGAAACAGGGGATTCCAAATCAACACTTTCTTCACTGCAATCTGTGGGCCGGTTACTTGGAAGCTTGAAAGATACTCTCTTGGATTTTGGGTTTTCTGGCTGTCTGAGATCCTGCTCACTGTTTATAGGGACAGAACTATCCATGGGAATGCCAAGATCCTGTGGTGCCTGCACACCACTAGTCTCTTCTGGAAGCGAGGCAGAATAAACGGAATGTGGTGTTGTGCCACTGTGGACTTTGACAGCTCCTTTCTCACAAGGAAATGTGGAGGCTGATGAAGCATGAGAGAGAATGGTGGGCCTACCCCTACATTTTGTATGATACTCGTCAGTCAGGTCTTCTGTATGCGGGGCATCTATTGCGTCTCTGCAAGACAAAAACGCACTACACAGGTCTGGTTGCTGAGAGCTTTTATGTGGCACTTCTTGGTTGTCAAATCCATTAAGGTTGTCATTAACAGCAGTAGTATGAGATGCAGTTATTTCCATATCATCTTGGTTGTGGGAAAACATGATTGTTTTATCAACAGGTGCTGCAGAAATAGCTGGAATGGACACTCTGTTCTGTACATTGATTTCAGCCCTGAACCCAGCTGAAGGAATTTTAGTCATCTCCATATCCCCAGGTAAGGTAAAAATGACTGTTTTGCTATCTGAAACAGCCTCCTGCCCAGGCTGCTTAGACAGATTTGATCTGTTCTCACAAAAGCCTCTTGCAATACTTCCACCAACAGAGAGAGACTCGGTCATTTCCATGTCAGCCTGGTAACTTGTAAACATTATTGTGGAGGTTAACAGAGCGGACTGATTGGCTTGCCTACCTTGCAGAGAATTTTCTTCCAAAGCTACATTATGGGTTCTAGTGATTTCCATATCATCCATAGCAAACACAGTAGCATTGCCATTTGAAAGTGTGTGCTGTCCAACCTCCTTACCCATGTTCAGTTTATCGTCATGTACTGTTACAGTCATTTTATCAACAGAGCAAGACATAGTAATGTCCATGTCATCCTGGATGTTTGTGAGCTGAGCAGTTTTAACAGGATGAGCTGAAAGGACAGAATGAAGCCCTCCAGCATTCTGCGAGGCAATTTCATGGCCTATTGCAGCCGTATGACTCTGTGTGATGTCCATATCGTTATTCTCATCGTTCAATGAAAATAAAACAGTCTTTTCCCCTACTGCTCCCTTCAAGCTTTTCCTTCTAGTTCTTCTGGCCTTGTTAAGCATCTCTTGAGATGCAGCCATTTCCATAGATCTGTTAAGTGCAATAGTATCATGTCTACTTATTTCCATGTCATCATCGTAGGTAAAAATACGAGTTTTATCTCCAGAAATCAAGGATATGTCATCATTTGAATGTTTACACTGCAAAATGATTTTGTCCGCTGAAACTGTATGACTTCTGGTGATGTCCATATCAGCATCTTCTGAAAATATGGTTGTTTTCTCACCTGCAAAGGGATGCTGTGTTAAACCAGCCACGGGTAACGTTATCCTGCCAGAGACCAAGGAGTACACACCACATGCAAGCTGCTCCTGACTATTCATTGTCATCATGACCCCTTTTTTGAAGGGCATTGGCTTATTTTCATCTTGAACAGTGTATCCAGGCACTGCTTTTCTTTCTGGTAAGACAGAACTGACATTCGGACCAGGAACGATTACTGCACAGTTTCCAGTCAAGTCCATGTTTTCACCAGAGGGAAACACAACAGACTTTTCTAAAATTGAAGGCAACTGGGAATTTCCCTGGCATGGTTCAGATGTACTGGCTTGTAACAGCTCATGAGCACCCCCTGAATGAAGGCCATCGATTGAGTGAGAATTTTTTAAGCCCTCTTCTGAAGAAACTCTTTTACCAATTGAAAAGTCTCTCTCAAAATCTTCTTGAGTTGGCAGTACTCTGTTTACTAATTTCAGAGGATGGGTTTTCTCTTGCCCATCAGCATTTTGACAATCTGTATTTACTCCTAATGTTATTCCAAGTTGTTCATTTCCTTTCATTCCAGAGGAAGCCGGCTCATTACTGAAAACTGAGGAACAACTCTGAGCTAGAGGAGTAACAGTTTGCTTATTTACATTTATTTTCAAATCCCCACATTCTATCACTGCAGCCTGACTTACAATATCTACACCAGAACTACCAAAAACCTGCAAAGTCTGGGTTTGCAGCTGCTTGAGTCCTACATTATTTTGATTGTGGTTATTCTTGTATTCTTGTACTGTATTAATAGGAGGAACATCAAAGGCAGCAGGATGGGTTTTGGTTATGTCCATGCTTTCATCATCTGATAACATGATTGTTTTGTCACTCATGCAGGAAACTGAAGCATTTTGAAGGTTTTTCCCCAAAGGCTGAGATATAACAACTTTTTGACTCTGAAAAGACTTGAATGCACAGGTGTCGGTGACAATATTCTCAGAGACTTCTCTCCTTTGCTCTTGTAATGAACACACACTCTTTGCACAAGAACTTGGGCCACTTGCCTGAAAGTTTGGTTTTCCAAGCTTCTTATCAACCCTTATCTCAAGATCTTTAGTATTAATTTCTATAGCCTGGCTTCTTTTCATATTCTCATCAATACTGAATGCCTCAAGATTTTCCTTGTCCATATCCAAAGGATTCGCATCTTCATTGACACTTTTGTTTTGAATCTCTCTTGGAATTATTTTACAATACATTTGTTTTGCTTCTGCAGTTATCCCATTGTTTTGATCATCAATGACAACAGCATGGCATTTAGTTATTTCCATTTCTTCCTGTTCATTTACACTGGGATATGTAAATTTGTTATCCAGAAAATGAAGTTTGCAGGTGACAGAGGTGAACACTCCAGTGGGAGATTCATTTTCAACATTCTTTCCATCATCCCCGACAACACAGGTTTTAGTCAAGTCCATATCTTCTCCTGAGAACATTACCGTCTTCTCACCTGGCAGAGAAACAAGTTGGGAGTTCACCTGCTTGTGCTGAAGTCTACCCTTCAAAACACCAGCAGAGACTGGATTCGTAGAGGAATCAAAGCCAACATTGACTGAAACAGTCCCGTGATCCTGAGTCAGTTTTTCAGTTCGTTCATCTGAACCCAAAGATTGTTCAAGCGTGCTATGCTTGTATGACACAGGTCGATTATCTAAAGGCATTGGGCTCTTTGTAATGTCCCTATCACCATGTGCTGGATTTGTCTTTTCTGCTAGCAAAGAGTTTGTATTAACTGGCTTTCCAAAAGTTTTATGACATGAACTGTCCATTTCTTTGGCACTGTCATTATAGATTATGTCTGTATAATTCCCAGTAATTTCCATGTCATCACATTTAGAAAAAGTAGGTTTTTCACCTCGAAAGACAGTCTCAGAAGAAACAGATCCTGGGATGGCAGACATTGTTCTGGCCTCTTGTTTAACAGTTTGCACCACCGTAGGATCTCGTCTGTCTTCAGTATTTACTACTTTTTTCTCTATGCAAGGTTGTGAGTCCTGCTGACCAATTAAGTGCTGATTAGGTGCTCGCTTTAATATAGAATCATCTAACACTGTGGATGGGAAATCCTTTTTGAAGTTTAGACTTTGATTCCCAACACTGGTGAAGGGAAAAGACACTTTTGCAGTGTGACTAGTTGTCATATCCATTCCATCATCTACGAATGCCTCAGTAACATCCACACGCCATAACTGCTTGGGTGGAGCTTCACAAATGCCAGAAAACATAGCTTTAACGTCAGATGCCTGGCATTTTGTCATTTCCATTCCATCATCTTGCCCCTGAAAGACTTTTGTTACATTGCAGGTGTCCAGTGGTTCAGGGGAACATACCGATTCCATGGGGGATCGTGCCCTGTCTTCTGAGACTTGGGAAGGGATAAAAAAACCATTCTCCTTTTCAGGCCCTTCGATAGGATTGTGTGCCTTTTCATTTGACTTCAAGCTCATCAAAAATTCATTGAAATTTATTTTTTTTACAGGAGTAGCGTCTTCCTTCTGTTCAAAAGACAGGCACGAACGGTTTGTAGGGTCAGAGAAGAAACGAAAGTCTTTGCTCATCCCTGCCTTTTCATTGTTTAACTCAGCCAAAAAGGCCGTGATGTTTATTTTCTCAGTTTGGTCAGCTTGATTGTTTGTCAGGTTACGCTTAATCACCGCAGTGTGACTAGCAGTCATATCCATTTCATTTTCGTCTGAAAAGATGAGAGTGGTGTCATGCCTCTTTGTTCTTTGAGTACCGTTGTCTGCATCATGCCACTGAAAAAAAATATCAAAAAGGCAGGAACTTACAGTTACTGACACTTAAATGATATGATGGCTTTTTCTATTTAAAACAAAAGTCAATGAAAACAGTTATAGGGTTATAGCGCTATCTTTACGTTTTTATTTTTAAATATTAACAAAAAAACCCTGAGTTCTCCTCCATAAGAAATAACACATTCAAGGAAAGCACAACAACTTAAGGTTAAAGCATATTGTATTTAAATGGATTTCTTTAAAAGAGTATGTCTCAATTTTACTGTCAGGCAAAGACTGGTCACTTAGACATACCCTAGTAAGCATGAAACAATTAGAGTCTCACAGCTAAGCTGGAAATTTTAAAAGACTTTTCTACTACTGATTAGCGATATTTTATGTCTCTCTAATAGAGAGGATTTACAGTTTTAAAGCTGTGAGGTAAAAACTGGCCAGTAACAAGACATCATTCTGGATAAAACAGTGTTTTAAATGTATTAAGAACAGCTTCACAGTTTTTTAAAATTACATATGCTATTTTATAAATGCAAGAAATAAAATACACTAGAAGTAGTACAACCCTATACTTCACCCAAACCAAGGAGAGACAGTTTCAATCTGACCTTGACAGCCTCATGGCATACATCTTCCCAGCCTCACTAGATTTTAACTAATTTCAGTTACATTTTCATGCTAAACACTGAAAATTGTCTAAAGCTTTTTAACAGCAGGAACAGAGAGCACGTTTGTGCCTATCTGTTCCACCCACAGAAGGAAAAATACACAAGCAGAGAGTAATATATGAGGGAAAATATATAACCAGACCTATTGGAAGCATAAGCTCCATTGCATGTTCTCAGATAAGAATTGAAAAGAATGGAGGAGCTAGCTCAGGTACTGAAAAACTAGCAAGCAATTTTAGAAGTCAGAGGTATCAATACTGCAGTATAATGCCTACCAGAGTAGGAAAGCACTTTGAAATACAGAAGATTAGCTTTTAGGAAAATTTGATGTGAATACAAGGATTTATATTTTAGGCAGTTGAGTTACATTTTTTTTCTTTATCACACAGATTATTTGAATATAAATTCAGGTACTAATATTTTCAGCACCAAAAAATATAAAAGCCTTCACATACCTCAGCCTGCTGTACCAGTGCCTGGATAGGGGCGTGAAGCAAAGTGTTCATCCCTGTTGAAAGAAAAGGAAATACTCCATTTGTTGTGCTATTCTCTTATTTTATCCTGAGCTGTAGATCTAGGCCCTTCTTCTAAAAATACCACCATCAAAACCAAATATGTCCTGAAAAGTATTTTCAGCATTCCCTTCAGCATGTGGGAGAGCTACCCATACTTCCACAATACAACGCTTGTCAACAGCTTTATGGGACAAAGCCCCTTGACGAGACAGTTGTCTTGGTCGGGGAGCTTGATCTAGGCACATTAAAATTATTCAAAGAGAATGAACAGCTTGAATAAAGAGAGTAATTTTGTTATTAAACCTGTTTCCAAACTCACCAGTGATCTCACAAGGAACAGCTTCAGGTTCTTCGTACCTACAAAAGGTGAGTTAGGTTAACAGTTTGTTAAAAGATATAAAAACAGAAGGCTTCAGCAACATACCGAAAAGGCAGGGAATTCTGCTGCATGGCTCTTATGGGATACCAGGCACCACACGCTATGTATATGTTTTCAATATATTCTGAGTTGCAATCTTATTTTTCCATGAGATTCACTCATCTTTGCATGCCACAAAGCCACAGATTGCATTGCAATTCCTCAGTGACAAGTAAAGAAAAAATAAAAAGATGAATTTTTAATTCAGACCTTCCCCTTTCAGTCATTCCTTTCTAGTTGGGAAACTGAAGCTGTGCTCCTAAAGCCTGAAATAATTTCTTTGTAAAACAAAATGTCCAATGTCCAGTTTGTGTGTGTTGTAGTGCCACTGGGTTCTGATAGAGAAGGGAGGCTGCAGGGGCGGCTTCTGCAAACAGCAGCCAGAAGCTCTCTGCAGGCCCCAGAGAGTAAACATCAGCCAATTCAAGGCAGCGACACCCCCCCTCACCGTCCCCCAGCCAGACCCTTTATATATTGAGCATGATGCTGTATGGTATGGAATATCCCTCTGGCTGGTTTGGGTCCATTGGCCTGGCCCTGTCCACTCTTTGTGAAAAGGAACTCTATCCCAGCTGAAAACCAGGACACCGGGCAAGCATTCCCAGGTGATAAGCTTCAGAAGGAAGCAGTTTCAAGCCATAATTATTCAATTTTCCACAAATCACTTTTTTTTTGTGAGTGACCAACACCTTTGGCCCTTTCACCAATCAAAAGCACTGAGCAATTTTACATCTAAGAAATCCGGCATACGTATTTATTTTGAGGAGTGGTATGTTGGTGGCTGCACATTGTGTGAAGAAACAGATTTCCAGGACTGACCTCTATAGTCACGGGAATTGTTTTCAAACTTACTGATTAAACACGACATCATCCCTCGTGTCTGCTGCACACCCTAAAATGGTACAGAAATTAGACATTACAATGTGAGAAGCATGATCAAACCATTCAGAGACAGGAGTGATCTGCACAGCAAAGAATGTCTTGAGTATTGCCGTGCTGCCTTACCAGAGCAAAACCCACAAGAAGTACTTGGAAATGTGTTAGCTTTTCAGATTCTTCTGAGGTAATCTTTGACAGAGAGAATAAGGCATTCTGCTCAGCCTTCTTTTCTTGTAAATCTCCAAGACAGATTTTGTGGTAGGTGCATTTTGTCCAAGAGAATAATTCCTTTACTGAGCTACAAGAGCCACAATGCCAGACCCAAACTACCGGGTTTCCAGCCAGTCTATGATAAACCATATTGCTCCTTACCTGTGACTGACAGGCCTGACTTCTTAAATTGAGGTGAAAATCTTGTTGATAATAGTCTGAAAACCAGAATAGAAAGGACTTTTACCTGTACTTTCTCCCTCTGTCGTGTTATTTTTAAGATCACTCTGGAAGACTCTGCAGCTAAGAAAAGAAAACACACACAAAACCAATTCAGTTTTTGAATAACACAAGGCCATCTGTTTTAAAGCAAAGAAAATACAAAGAAAAAGCTTAACCCCTGTCGCAGTTTTGCGCAGCTGGGTGCTGGTAGAGAAGGGGGCGCTGCAGAGATGGCTGCTGTAAGAAGCAGCTGGAGGCTGTCTGCAGGCCCCAGAGAGTACACATTGGCCGATTCAAGGCCACAGCTGCTGCTGACCAAGGCTGAGCCCATCAGCGATGGTCACAGCACCTCTGGGAATCACACTGAGGAAAAAAAAAACCTGCAAGCAGCCACTTTTTGCCCTCAGAGAAGGGAGTGAGGAGCTGTGTCAAGCACCAAGGGCAGGGAAGTGGGGGGGAGGAGATGCCCCAGGTGCTGGAGAGAAAGATGCCCCTGCAGCCCCTGGAGAAACCCATGGTGGAGCGGGTGTCCCCCTGCAGCCCATGGAAAAGCCAGGTTCTGTCCTCCCAGCCACAGAAACGTGAGTACCCAGTAGATGGCGTCTAGGACCAGAGTGACCCTATACCCTCCCCCAGGCAGGACAGTCTAAATGGGGATGAATGGAAGCACTTACCAGGAGGAGAGTGCCTTCCATGCCTGTCTTTCCTCGACAAGTTCCTCTGAGCAATAGATATGAGGCCCTACTACAATGAGACCAGCCAGATAATGAGCCAGCTGATAGGAAAATTACTCCTGGGATTGTGTTCCCTAGGACAAGACCCCCTACGCAAACCGTCTTAACAGAGGCTGTTTTGTTGAAGACAGGTCATTGTCTTAGGAGATTCCCTTCTGGAGGGAACTGAGGGCCCGATCTGTAGGCTAGACCCTCTACATAGGGAAGTCTGATGCCTTAAGGGAGCTTCAGTTAGGGACTTAACAAAGCGAGTCCCAACCTTGGTCAGGCACACGGACTATTATCCACTTTTAATTTTTCAAATAGGTAGTAATGAAATACATAAAACTGAGGACCATTAAGAAGTATTTAAGGGCCCTGGGACGCATGGTACGACGATCTGGAGCACAAGACAACTTCCTGACACAGCTGGTGAATGAACCCACCAGGGAAGGTGCCCTGCTGGACTTGTTTGTTAACAGAGAAAGCCTAGTGGGGGATGTGAAGGTTGGAGGACGCCTGGGACATAGTGATCATGAGCTGATAGAATTCTTAGTACTGGGAGAAGTAAGGAAGGGAGACAGCAGAACAAGCACCTTAGACTTCCCTAGGGCTGACTTTGGACTGTTCAGAAAGCTGCTTGGTAAGATTCCATGGGAGGCAGCCCTTGAGGGCAAAGGAGCCCAAGAGGGTTGGTTGCTCCTCAAGAAGGAAATCTTGGTGGCACAAGAACAGGCTGTCCCAGTCTGTCAGAAGAGGAGTTGGCGAGCAAGGAAGCCAGCTTGGCTGAGTAGAGAGATCCAGGAAGATATTCAGGAAAAGAGGGGAAAATATGAGCTTTGGAAGGTGTCTTGGGATGACTATAGGAATGTAGTGAGATCATGTAGGGAGAAAGTCAGAAGGGCTAAAGCTGAACTGGAACTCAGACTGGCCAGTTCTGTAAAAGATAATAAAAAGTCCTTCTATAGGTATATTAACAGTAAAAGGAGGGTCAAGGAGAATCTCCAGCCCTTGTTGGATGCAGAGGGAACACTAGTGACAAGGGATGAGGACAAGGCTGAGGTCCTTAATTCCTGCCTTGCCTCACTCTTTAATAGTAAAGATGGATATTCCCTGAGTACTCATCCTCAGGAACTGGCTGACAGGGAGGGGAAGAATAACAAAGTTCCCATGGTTCAGGAGGAAATGAGTAGCGACCTACTTGGCCAGTTAGACACCCACAAGTCAATGGGGCCAGATGGGATTCACCCGAGGGTGCTGAGAGAGCTGGCAGATGTGCTTGCCAAACCCCTTTCCATCATCTATCAGCAATCCTGGCAGACTGGGGAAGTTCCACTCGACTGGAGGCTGGCAGATGTTACACCCATATACAAGAAGGGTCGGAAGGAGGATCCGGGGAACTACAGGCCTGTCAGTCTGACCTCAGTCCCGGGGAAGATCGTGGAGAGGGTCATCTTGGGAGCTATCATGCAGCACATGCGTGATGGCCAGGGGATCAGGCCTAGCCAACATGGGTTTACAAAAGGTAGATCCTGTCAAACTAACCTGATCACCTTCTATGACAAGGTGACCCGCTTAATGGACAAGGGGAAGGCTGTGGATGTGGTCTACCTGGACTTTGGTAAAGCCTTTGACATGGTTTCTCACAGCATTCTGACTGAGAAACTGGTTGCCACTGGCCTGGACAGGTGGACCCTCAGCTGGGTTAAAAACTGGCTGGATGGCCGGGCCCAAAGGGTGGTGGTGAATGGAACAAAATCCAGCTGGAGGCCGGTTACGAGTGGCATCCCCCAGGGCTCAGTCCTGGGTCCAGTCTTGTTCAATATCTTTATCAATGATCTCGACGAAGGGATTGAATGCTCCCTCAGTAAGTTTACAGATGACACTAAACTAGGAGGAAGTGCTGATCTGACTGAGGGTAGGAAGGCTCTTCAGAGGGATCTGAACAGACTGGACTGATGGGCTGAGACCAACAGGATGAAGTTTAACAAGGCCAAGTGTAGAATGCTGCACATGGGACATAACAACCCCATGCAGCGCTACAGGCTTGGGAGAGACTGGCTGGAGAGCTGTCAGGCAGAGAAGGACCTGGGGGTGTTGGTTGACTGCAGGCTGAATATGATTCAGCAGTGTGCCCACGCGGCCAGGAAGGCCAATGGCATCTTGGCTTGTATCAAAAACAGTGTGGCCAGTAGGTCTAGGGAGGTGATTGTGCCCCTGTACTCGGCATTGGTGAGGCCACACCTCGAGTGCTGTGTCCAGTTCTGGGCTCCTCACCGTAAAAAGGGCATTGAGGTCCTCGAGTGCGTCCAGAGAAGGGCAACCAGGCTGGTGAAGGGGCTGGAGGGCAAATCCTATGAGGAGTGGCTGAGGGAGCTGGGGATGTTCAGCCTGCAGAAGAGGAAGCTGAGGGGAGACCTTATCACCACCTACAACTACGTGAAGCGAGGGTGTAGAGAGGTAGGTGATGGTCTCTTCAGCCAGGTGACAGGAGATAGGACAAGGGGGAATGGCAAGAAGCTGTGCCAGGGCAGGTTTAGATTGGACATTAGAAAAAAAATTTTTACTAAAGAGTTGTCAGGGCCTGGAACAGGCTGCCCAGGGAGGTGGTTGAGTCACCTCCCCTGGATGTGTTTAAAAAAAGGGTAGATGAGGTACTTAGGAATATGGTTTAGCGTTGGATGAGAATGGTTGGACTTGATGATCTTCAAAGGTCTTTTCCAACCTTGTGATTCTGTGAAAGGCCGAGACCCCACCTGCAGCCCCTGGAGAGGCCCCACGCTGGAGCAGGGGGGGACAGACAGGAGATACTGTGACCCGTGTTGGAGCAAGCCCCTGCCAGCACTTGCAGCCCATGGAGAGAGACAGAGACATGGAGATGAGCGAGGGAGAGAGATCCACACCGCAGCAGGTTTGCTTGTGACCTCATGGGGGACCAGGCTGGAGCAGTCTGGGCCCGAGAGACATTCTTGGATTTATGACTGCAGCCATAGCAGTGACCACATTTCTCATCACCTGACTCTGGTGTCACTGGGGGTGCAGGGCAGTGCCATCAATTAGAGAGTTTTCTTTCCTTTATTCCGTGCTGAGTCTGTTCTGCCCGTGACACTGATTGCAGAATGATCTCTCCCTGTCCTTATCTCCACCCCTGAGCCTCTTAATATATATTTTCTCCCCTGTCCAGCTGAAAAGGGGAGTGATAGACCAACTTTGGTGGGCGTCTGGCCTCCAGCCAGAGCTAAACCACCACAACCTCCTTCCCAATCTTTTCAACATGGTGTGTTCTGAAATGAGATACCAAAAGTCAGAATCTTACCAAACCCATATTTTTCAGCAGGAAAATGTCATTATCAGACTTAAGATGGAAATCAGCAAAAGATTTAACAGGAAACCAAAATTCCTAATTGTATTATATTCACTGAAACTGGATGGGGTCTTGGGGAGTTTTTGCTAGCTGGGAGCTCTCAGGGCTCATAAATCAACTCAGTGTAACAACAGTCACCATTTTGCCTTCACGGGAGACTCAAATGTAGGTGAACAGTTTTAGGAAGGTACCAGATTATTACCATCAGCTTGCATTTTATGCTTACATAAAAGACAGATCTGCATCCTTCAGATCAAACTTACTTTATGGTGTTTGCAAAGCTGACACGGCGAGAGTTTTTCCTGCGCTTTTCTGCATTGATATCCTGGCAACAAAGAGCACAAGGCTTAGATATACAGAGATCTGTTGTTATCCCATAAGCCACAATAAGCAAAGCCCTTCATGAAACAAAACCAAGGAAAAAACCACAAAAAACTCCAAAATAATAATTTGTGAGTCCAACGAGTAAAACAGGTATTTACCAACCACCTAAGGCTACTTTATGTGAGAAGTTGGAGAGCTCGAAAGGCACTCATCTCACAAGAAGTAGGATGCAAAGATCTCTTCATAGGAACTGCCTAGTTTCAAACATAAGCAGAATAACCAGTTCTAAGGATTTTTCTCTGGAGTATTGTCTGGTATACTAGGGAAAAATATAAGTAGCTGCTTGGCAAGAGAGTTGCAGCATTTTTTTTTCTTTAGTTTTGCAACTTCAGGGCTGGAAAAAAATAATAATGGTTTGTATTGATGGGAGAAAGGGAAGGGTTTGTGAAGGTAACAAAGTCACCATTTTTGTATCGAAACATGTAAATGGTGTTGCACACTACACAATCACACTAATGCAATGGTACAAGGTATGTAACAACATGGTGTTGCATGCACTGGAAAGGTAACTCATCCCATCTCTGCTGCGCAAGTGTCAGCAATATGCTTTCCTAACTAAATGGCTCAGTCTCAGGACAGTGGAACACTCCTTTAAGAAAACACAAAGTATTAACATGCCAGGCACTACTCGTTACATGCACAAGACTAACAAAGCCTGTAAGAGACTTCATTTTAAAAAAAATATCATGCCAGCAATGCAAGCAGTTGTGAATGACGTCCAACTACTGCATATGATAGCCTTGCATTGCTCGTTAGCAGTACTGTCCATCATTGGACAGTAATTAACAGGTATTAAAGTTTAAGTGAAGGCTGTTAGCTGCTCTTCATATTCAACTTGCTTTTGAAATAGAGTTGTGCATAAATATTTCAGGCTTATACTAAAGAAATTATTAGAGGTTTGTTCACTGAAAGCCTGATATGCTAAAAATGAGTTTTTCATTTCTGGAATCAGCAACAGACAAATGACATAAATGCACAATATGACCAGGACATTATAGTCCTTAGAACACACCCTAGGTAGAAATGGCATTTAAAAAGAAATCCAATCTGAACAGGCCTATAGTTAGAATCTCTAAGAAGCCACAGATACTCTAAGCATGAAATACATTCTGTATGCATTTCTGGAAGGAAATGTTTCTTTTTTTTAGCTTTTACTTTAAATAAATTGGCAGGCTGGTTGGTTTGGGTTTTTTTGTCAGCTGTAAAACCATCTTACTGACTATACCAGTTTGTACAGTGGTGACTCAAACTTCACGGACTACAGCAGAAGCAAGTTGTGCGTCTTAGTCTCTTATGTGTCCTCTTTTCTTGATAGATTATATATTCTGATGTAAAATAGAAGTATAAGAAAAAACTTGTGGATTTCTTACTAATCAGTACTCCAAACATTATCCTCCCAAGCAGATATTACAAGAGTTTTTACACCTGCATTATTCTAGTGACAATTTCATCAGCCAACAGTTGAGGAGCAACTGAAGATGTTAAGAGCATTGGCAAGAAAGGACTTAATAGACCTACCTGGGTCAATTCATTCCCGTTTCCCAAATCAGCAAGAGGATTTCGTGGAGCCTTTAAAATCTAAAAGGAAATATAATAGTTGAGAAGATCAGCTCCAACTACAAGAACTGATTACTTGGCTGGGCTGAGCTTGCAAGAGCCACTGGTCCTCCAGTCAATCATATCAATCTAATAGGCTCATTCTTTGCATTTGGAATGCTTATCTGCAACTGTGATAAGAAAACCTCCTCTTTACAGCTCCCCTTCTTTCCTTCCCTCACTCAAATAGTTTTCTTAAGTTACTCACAGAGGACAGTCGCTTCCCTCTGAAGTGCTCTGTGTTGTCACTAGAGTGGAAAAAAGGAAAATGGGTATTAGGGCATAAACTCGACCCAAAATGTATTTCTTGAACAGTACTACTACTTTTGAGGTTAAAAAATTGATTTTTCTATTATTTTTACAAGTATGAAATTAAAAAATAATAAACAAGCTTGCTTGGAATAGATGGTTCATTCCAGCACTAGTTCCCGAAAGACACTTTGGAAAATTCATCAGACTGCCGTCCAACCCCCACAGTCAGTCAGTCTCCAGACAATCCACTGCCATGAGATTTCCTCTCCTACACACCACCAAAGAAATTGCCTGTTCTTCATCATGGAAAACACATTTCATTCAAGAGATGCTGAAGTGCTTGCTGCAATTAAGTAGTTTTGCCTCTGAATAATAATATTTATATCCCAATAAAATTCTGAGGTTTCAACTTACTTTTCCATGTTACAGTCTGTGTAAGACTTGTCCATTTCTGAAGGATGTGCTTTTCCTATAAAACACAGTAGTGAAATCCAAAAATATTAATGAGTCACAGTAAGAAAACTGCACACAACCACAGCTAGACACAAACCTCAGATGCTGTAATTTTTCTCTCCATCTTTCTGTAGTCCCAGAAACACACTGAAGTGTACCTTCACACCTCTCCAGCCCACGTTTTCCATTTCATATCGTACTATAAAACGACTGCGCTAACAGTTTGAGTCTTACTGGTTGGGTGTCCTTTTATTTAAAGTTAAGATTCCGGTAACTGTTGGGAGTTAAATGTGCTCAAACCCTATGCACGCAAAGCTTGCTCTGACACACAAGACAATTTTTCAATCACAGATTCTCCTCCCATTCCAGGAATATCTTATGTCAATGCCAATAGCTCCCACTAGCACAGGAAACTACAACGTTTATCAAAAGCTGCAGAGGGGATAAAATTAATTAACCCATACTTAATTAATTAATTAATCCACCCGGGATGCTAGTGCTAACACAGACTTAAGCAGACTTAATATTGCCTAACATTTCTTGTAAACCACAACAAAACTCAGGGCTTTGAATACCAGGTTAACATTTGTCATAATTTCAGTCTCCCATGGACCCAACAAAGATCACCAAAAAAGAACACCACAGAGCCAACACTAAAAGATCAATACATGTAGTTTTCTGTGCCATTTTCAAGACAATCTTTATCTACAAACATCCTTCTATCAATAAATATGCAAAGCACACTTACAGGAGAGCTGCAAGCAACCTGACAGCATGCATCATGCTACTTTATTCTCCCCTTGCTAAACCTCAGCAAGCAACGTTGTAAGAGAAACGCTTGCCTAAACAAGGATTCGGTGATCTGTGAAGCTTACAACGACCCCATACAATTAGAAATAGCAAGACCTGCACAGAACTGCTCAGCTTTTGCCTTTGACAGGATCACAGGCTCTCTGAAGTCAGCAGGGACCTCTGGACATCACACAGTCCATCCCCTGCTTGGAGCTACAGCAGGTCGCTCAGGACATTGTCCGTCCTGGAGCTGAGTACCTCCAAAGAGGAAACCCCACAGCGTCCCTGGACAATCTGTTCCACCTCCACTGCATTAGTTTCCCCCTTTATGTTAAAATTGAATTCCTTGTGTTTCAATTTGTGGCCACTCCTTGTTCCTTCACTAGGTAAATGGAGAAGAGCTTGGCTTCATCTTCTTTAAGCGCTCCCATCAGGTATTCATATACTTTGATAATTTCCCCCAATAAGCAACGTTTGCTGCTCTACCTTGTCCACCGTGCCAGATACCTCATTGTTAGTGATTTAAACCACAATTCGACTATTTTCTAATCAAAAACTAAGCCTTATGCAGGAAAAAAAGAGCTCCAGATCTAGACAAATGCTGAACTGCATAAAATGCTATTGCATATTATTGGGATATTGGTCATCAGGCAGAGCTGAGTTTGAACTGTGAGGGAAGGGAAAAGGAACAATCAGTTTGCTCAAAGACGATATTCAGTCAGGGTAAGAAAGCATGATGAGAAAAGCTTAGCTTAACAGTAAATTTCTGTTTGCTTAAACAGTAAATAACTGCTATATTAAAGACATCACCACATGTGAAAGCATAACAAACAAAAGCCAGAGGAGTTTTCCAGACTGACATTGTACTTGTACACGGAGGGTGATTTGCTAAAGCAAACGTTATGATTTGCTGGTTTATTTTTTGCAGAGTAACTCCTCTCAGCAAAATCGGAGCAGGTTTAGGTTAGTACAAGTCAAAAAGGCATCTGAGGAGGCCTGGGCTTTCAGGGCCTGCAGCTCTGAGGCAACAACCGAGATGCTGTGTTTGGGCAGGCTGCTGGAGTACTCTGGTCATAAGAACTGCAGCACCGAGTCAGCCTAAACACCACAAGATGAGCCAGCCAGCCATGAAAGAACAGAGCATGTCTACCAAAAGCCCCATTTAGTCTGCCGGGAGTCAGTATGAGGAGCTCTGCTGGTCTGGAAGTCCCATCCCAATCCACGCCTCAGCAGTCATTCCGCAGTCCTTTGAGCTTATTTACATGCATTTGACCTACAAGCATATGGCGTAACGCTTTCCCATTCTGCTCGTGATGAAGCATCTCTTTTCATTCTTCCACTCAGGATTAAGCACCTTCCAATTCCACAGCGCCAACAAGACGAACCAGGCCATGAATTTGTTTTGGATCATCCATGACCCCACAGGTGCCTACCCGAGCCTTCCTCAGTCTCCCCCCTTTCAGAGAAAGGCTCTTTTTAGTCTCAAAGACTCCTTTTTGTCCTACAGCCCTTTTTCTTTCCCTCGCCATCCCCCGTGGCGCTTGCTTTACCTCCTCGACAGGGCTGGCCGCCCGGGAGCGCTGCCCAGAACGACAGACAAATGCTAAACCTCGTTAGCCCTTAGATCGGCGTCTCCCCAAACATTAAACTTGGCCGCGTTTATCGGTCAGTTTGTCGGGCGATTCCTGTCACGCTTCCAGGCCGTGCCGGCCCACTTCACCCCCCGCCCCCTCCAGCGAAACCGCCTCAGGCCCGGGCTCGCCGCCGCTCGTCCCGCTTCCAACCTCGGTCCTTAAGGCGCCAAGTCTCTGGGGAAACCTCCGCTCCCGGCGGGACCGGCCTTCTCCTCCCGCCCTTTGTCCGCCCTCCCCTCCCCGGTCGTTACCCCCGCGGGATCCGCCCCAGCGACGAGAGAACTGCCGCCGCCTCAGGCGTTCCCGCGCTCCCCCCGACTCGACCCGACCCCTTCTCCCCGCCGAGACCCGTCCTCGGCTGGTCTTACCTCCCGCTCCGGACGGTGTCCTCCCCCGCCTCACTCCTGCGACGCCTGGGGCCCTCCCTAGGGCAGCCCCCGCTCGGCTCCGCTGCGGCCTCCGGCTCCCATAGGGTTGCACCGCCGCCGCTTCGCTATTCAAACCTAAGCGCCGCCTCACGCGCCTGCGCCCCGCGCCAAATCGCCGTCGTGACGACAGCAGAGTAGCGCTCGACGGCAGCCACTGTACAGCGTGGCGCCCCCCAGCGTTCCGTACAACATGGCGGCGTCTGCCTGCGGTTTCAGCAGTCCTCCTCGCCAGCGCGCCCCGCAACCGCGGCGATGAGGCCGGCGCAGCGGCCGCCACCCCGCGAGGGGTTGCTTAGTCCTCGTGCAGCGGCCTCTCCCTGCTTCCTGCCAACGACCGGCTGCGTGGCCGGCGCCATCCCACCGAGAGAGCGGCGGGCGGGAGATGCCGGGAGCGGGCGGCCCACTTCCTTATAGGTTGGGCGAGCAAATGAGTTCTCATGACGAGGTGGCCGAGTGGTTAAGGCGATGGACTGCTAATCCATTGTGCTCTGCACGCGTGGGTTCGAATCCCATCCTCGTCGAGATGATTTATTTTTTTCCTTTCTTTCTCCTTTTTTTTCCCCCATCCTTAGCTCCGAGGGGACCGAGCCGCTCGCTGCCTCTGGCTCACACCCTGCTAGGGGCTTGGGCCGCCAGGCTCCAGCCCGCCCCTCTGCGGCAGCTCCGTTCCGCGGCGCGGGAAGGGCCGCAGGGGTAGGTGGGGGGCGCCCTTCAGGGGTGGCCCCAGCTCCAGCTCGGGGACGCCGAGGCCCGAGGGGCTTGGGGCCTCTCCTCGCGCCCCGGCGTCCGCGGGCCGATTCTTCCGACGGGAGGCAGCGGCCCGGGGACCGCTCGGGAATCTCTTCTTGCCCGCCGGGGTCTCAGCGGGGCTTTGTGTAGGACCAGGCAAGGCCAGCGGCTGAGGGAGCTCCAGCCAAAGGGAAGCTCATGGCTGGCTGCTGGGGGGAGCCTGATTCCTGCAGCCTGCTTTGCTGTTCATGAAAGTGGAGGTGCAGGAAAGCCTTTCCTCTCCACCCAACGCAGCAGCAGTTAAGGCTTAAAAAGCTTGGATGCATAAGTTAATAAAACACAGGGCTCCCAGGAGTGACCTGCTCCGTGGGTTAACACATCACTGCACACATCACTTGCTGCAGTGGCTTTAACGATGCTTAAAGCCTCCTGGACATCAGAGTATACTAAATCCTGTGCAGAAAGTGGCCAGATCGTAACTTTACAGCCTCTTACATGGCACGCACAATGGAGCAGCTAGAACACAGCTGGAAGAGCATGATAGTGAGGAGGGTGGGCACCCTGCACGCATCATGGGGTGAATTCCCCATGAGGCCTCCACAATGAGTGGGTGAGGCACAGCCAAGCTCACACCAGGGTCAATTCATATTGGTGAGTGCTGTAGCTGCTGCTGAGATGCACATTGTCCCGATCCTTTACCACAACATGAAAAGATGTATCACAATAAACCCACACTAGAGCAAGAGCCACTTCCAGGACCAACCCCAGTAATGCTGCAATCACCCCCCACCAGGATGCAGCATTCACCTCAGACCTGCTCTTAGATGGGAATTTCTCACAAGGCATCTCAAATAGTAACTTCCTGTCGGTGTTTGCTGTTCTACTAACTTCTAGTGTGTATTTACAGCACCTATTGGCTGGACAGTGACTCAGACTGGAAATAAAATGGAATATGATGCTCCTTGGGACATCAACCTTAAGTTTTCGTTGTTCAAAGTATCTTGAAAACAGGAGCCTTAGGGTTTCTGGACTGGCAAGTTGTTACAAGCAAAGGTTGCTAGCTGCAAAGAAGGGAAACCCAACACAGAGCTCCAGCTAAATGTCAGGCCCCTCAGCCACCCAGCCTGCACCCACTGGCACAAGTTATAGAATCACAGAATGCTTTGGGGTGGAAGGGACCTTGAAGATCATCTAGTTCCAACTCATTGCCATTGGGTTCAAGCCTCCCTAGACCAGATTGCTCAGAACTCTATCTAACCTGGCTTGAAACACCTCCAGGGATGGGGCTTCTACAACCTCTCTGGACAACCTGTTCCAGTGCCTCACCACCCTCCAGCTGGTAAAAGCCCTCTCTCAGATATTTATTTCTTACAGAGAACGGGAAAAAAAAAAAAACAACCCAAAACCAGATGATGTAACCTAGGGCTCCCCTAAAGTTGAATTTAAAATTGTTGCCCCCAATCCAGTCCTTTCCCTTGCACCTAAAGAACAGCAGCAGGCACCCTGATTTATACGCTGAAGGTGGCAGAGTTTCATTCAGTTGAATTACAGAGTGATCTCAGAGTTCTAAAAGTGAAGTTTTAGTCTATAAAAAACATGGACAACAGTAGTTTTAAGCATCACCTCTCAAGCACAGAGGACTTTTTATCTTCTTTGTTTAACAAGCTGCCTGTAGTCAAGTACCGGAGCTGGTCTTAAGCTGTGGCATGAGAAATGGTATTATCTGTGGTTAAATTAGAATCCTGAGAGACACTTGGTGGGATGTGGGAGGGGAAAGCTCAAGCCTGAGTCAACTTTTACTGAAATGGTCAACAATGATTGAGGAGAGAAAGAAATCACTTGACTACTTTGAGCTGTTGGAAGAAGTAACCCCTGGTTTACTCTGTTTGGGTACACAAGGCCTGGTCATGGTAATAAAAGACCTGCAGGAAAACCTTGTCTGAGGGGACTGGGAATGACCTGGAGCTCCCTGGAGCACAGCACGGCATGGAGACATCATCTGAGATGGGACCACACTCCAGCAAGGCTGCTGCCACATGTGCCAAACATCAGCTCCCCTGGATTCCTTTCCTTGCCTTAAGAAAAACATTCCTTAATATTTGAGAAGCGCAGAATGCTACGCATGCTGTGTAGGGACAGCTGTGGAGAGAGGTGGCTACAGAGCAACAGGGCTATGAACCACTGTCTGCAACAGCCCTGGAACAGCATGTCTCTCCCCAAGTAAGTTTTGATTGCCTGCAGCAGCCCCTGGAGCCACTCATTACCTCTGGTGCACATATGGAAGAGAGAAAAAAAGAAAAAAAACATAGAAAAGAACCTGAGACAGCAAGATTATTACAATAACCTTCCCAAAGGCCAAGAAGTGACTACAGAAATATATTAGTATGTTGCCAGGATGATAAAATAAAATGTATATAAAAAAATAAGTCCTCTGGTTCATAAAACAGCATTATTTTATTATTAAAGCTGATTGTCACACTGAAGTGACAACTCCAACAACTTCACATTGGTGTGAAGCAGCCTGGCCATAGCACCATTCAAAAAAAAAAAAAAAAAATGAAACCAGAAGTTGGCAGACTGACCTCTGGTTTGGATTTTTCCTTAAGTGTGAAGATGTTCCCAAGGAGGCATAAGGGGCGGACGTGGACAGGCTCTCACAGAAGCCCGATGCTTCTGGGAAGGCAGGTGATACGTCACAGAGGAGGGAGCAGAGCAGAAAGGACAAAGAAAATAATCATCTAGCAAATCAGTCTCCTCAAACCTTGTAATGACAAATTCTGGGATTAGTACCTCCAAACACAGGCCCCGCATAAAGAGGTCAGTCCCTGGATTTACTAACTTGGAAGCAGCCATTTGAACATTCACTGGAAGAACAATTTCAAAGCTAAGTCTGCCTCGCAGGCCAGCAGCCAGCACAAGAGTGATCCTCTTCCCAGCACACCGGTTTTACCTTACGGTGCTCTCAGAGCTGATGTGCAAGTTTTAAAAACAGTCTGGCAATAAAATACCACTTTGTGTGTGACATAGCATCCGGCATACGGAAGTTCATTCCAGCAGCTCTTATGGCAAGATACAGGAACACAGCAGGTGGGAGGAAGGAACAGCTGCCAACTTCTGTGCATGCACTCCATTATCCGTGTGGATAATTGACAACAGACCTGCAAGAGGTTGAGGCAAAAGGCAAATCCCTCCCGCCCCATCTCAAGCCACGACTAGTTTGCTCTCCTCAACCACAGTGAAACAGTCAATCTCAGGTCTTCCCAAGATCAGCAAACAACCACAGGCGTCAGCCATCCTCCGTCATTCCTCCCAGTCTTCCATGGCCCACTCAGGCATCTTGGAGCAATACTCAAACTCCGCTCCCTTGTAGCGCAGTGCATGTAGGTACATCACCAGCTCCTTGGGAGATGGGTCCCGCCTCTTCATTCTACACTCAATGCATAAAGGGTCCTTCTCTTCTGAGCTCTTTTCTCCCATCTGCCCATCCTGATTCTCACCTGAACCAAGTTCTTTACTTTTTTCAAGTGTTTCCAAGTTGGTGTCGGAGCTCAGCGGACAAGCTGTCATGTCATTCCTCTCAGGGTCCTTGGCATCGCTCTCGGGATCCTTGCTGTCCTCAGCAGGGCAGTTCTCATTTACAGGATCAGCCTGTACAGACTTTGCACAGTCACTCGAGTTACCACACTCTTTACTCTCAGTGTCTGAGTTCAAATCCTGCTCTGAAACCCCCAAGATATCCAGGCTCTGTTTGGAGCGATGCTCCTCCACAAGCGCCTTGAGGAGTTCTTCATCCGTTTTATCGATTTTGCCTCCCTTCCCCCTGCTGGGTCCCCAGGCTTCCATGTTATAGATGGGATCATTAACAATAGGATGTCCCAAATACTGCAAATGGACCCGGATCTGGTGCGTGCGGCCAGTGCGTGGAAGACACTTCACTACACTGGTCTGACCGTTGTAACTCAGTCTCTGGAAGATGGTTTTACAGAATTTCCCTTTGGGGTCCACACGACACACTCCCACTTTGTAAGAAACAACCAGTATGGGTTCTTCACAGACCACTTCGTGCTCCGGGAACTCCCCCACCACACGACAGATGTACTCCTTTTCCAGCTGTGGGGAGACAAGAGTAACTCTCAGAAAACTGTCTCTGTCCTGATTATACCCAAGTCTCATCCCTGCTGCTCCTCTCTATCTTCACTAAAATGCATTTCACAGAATCACACAGAATTGTCAGGGCTGGGAGTCGAGTCCAACCCCCCTGCCAAAGCAGGGTCCCTAGGACAGGTCACACAGGTTGTCGTCCAGACAGAGCTTGAATATCTCCAGAGAAGGAGACTCCACACCCCCTGGGCAGCCTGTCCCAGGGCTCCGTCACCCTCACTGGGAAGAAGTTCTTCCACATACTGGTGCTGAACTCCCTGTGCTCCAGCTTGAGGCCATCGCCCCTTGTCCTATCCCCACAGACCACTGAGAAGAGGCTGGCCATTTACCCCTGTGTACCACACTTCAGATATTGATTACCATTGATCAGATCCCCTCTCAGGCTTCTTTTCTCCAGGCTGAACAGCTCCAGTTCATTCAGCCTTTCCTCACAGGGGAGATGCTCCAGGCCTTTAATCATCAATCTCTAGGCAATATACTCCCAAAATTTTTTTACAACTGAACAGGACCAGAAAAATAATTTTAGAAAATCAGCTACAAAAGCCAAGTTTATGTCATACTTTCTCTAACTAGTTGGGAAATCAAGAAGATAAGGGTCTGGCCTGTCTTCCTCATATTAAATTTGAGCCGTCTCTCAGAGCTTTGTGTTGCCTTGACACAAACCCTGGAAGCCAGCACCCTACAGCTACAGTTCTGTTTGGGTTGAGCACTACTGGGAAAAAAATGAGAATACCTTATAAAACTGAGAAAGTTTGGGGTGACTGACACTTCTTCTGGTAAGTAAAACTCCTCTCTGACTTGTTTGCGCAACCCCAGCTGGTTTGCACAGTCCCTTACAGAAGGGGATCTGTTTCAACCTAACATTCCCCAAATCAATTACATTTTCACTTGATTTGTTTTCTCTTGATGCCTCCCACAATACAATCAGAACGGTAGGGTGACCATGAGCCCTCCTAGGAACTTGTGCCTGTTTACACCAGAAATTTGGCCAACTTTGGACCAAGCCTGTTTCAAGAAAACACATAGTCCAAAGCTTACTGCAGCCCTTTGCTCTCACCTGTCTCTCCCGAACCTGCTCATCAATCCTCTTGGATACCTCTACTGTCTTGGCAAACATAAGTACTCCTGAGGTCATGCGATCGAGTCGGTGAATGGTATGCAACTCCTTCAGATCATGCTCTTTGCCTAGGATGAAGATGACTGTGTTGTGTCGAAACCTGCCACAGGGATGTACTGGCAAAGAGGAGGGTTTGTCCACGACCACCACCTCATCATTCTCCACCAGGATCTGGATAGGCTGAGCAGTGACTGGCGGCTCATGGCGATGTACCGTATTCCTGAGAAAATCGTTATTCTGCAAGACAGAAAACTAGCATGACTCCAGCCTGTGTAACCACCCCATCTGCAACAGGGGCTTGATGTTGGGGTGGAAGAATTAAAACACCTTTGTTCTAGAGCCCAGGATATAAGCAAAAGAACTCCAATCATCAACGTTTAAATTCAAAGCTGTGTCTGAGGTGGCATCTCTGTGCCTCATGGTGTCTCAGGGGCTCAGTGGGGAGCTGCAGGCAGGCTGGCTCTGCGTGGGGCTACAGCACCTGCACATTCCCGGCCCCTCCCCGGATCCCTCGGGGACCGATGTCCCCTCGACCCCGCAAGTTTTAACGCCACCACGGGGCTACTTCCCTGGCGTGGCGGGGTTGGAGCCGAGCCGCGGCCTCCCGGGACACCTAGGGACACCCCAGCCACTCCCCACCTTGAGCACGACGTCCAGGTCGCTCACGGGCTCCTCGTTGAGGCGGAGGCGGCCGGCGCGGGCGGCGGCACGGTAGTAGGCGAGGGGCTGCGCTCGGAACTCGGTGCTGAAGACGTGCCAGAGGCTGCGGCCCACCCAGCGGCCCTTGCAGTAGGTGCGGAAGTCGAAGTAGTAGGGCCGCACCTTACGTAGCCCTCCCTCGAAGTAGTAGGAGGTCTCGGCGAAATGCTCGGCGCCGAAGCTCACCCCGGTGCTCAGCTTCCGCGGCGGCGGCACGTAGCGCTCCCCGGCCCCCAGCCGCCGCTTCTTCGCGGCCGGCGCCGCTACCGCCGCCTCCTGCTCCCGCGCCCCGCTCGGGCCGAGGTCCGGCTCCGCCATGCCGCCGCCGCCGCGGCGAAAGAGCGCCCGGGCCCAGCTCCGCGCCGCCAAACGCAGCCCCGCCGTCCCCGGCTCGCCGGCGCGACGCGGCGCATGGCGTGACGTGGCGCCGGCGTGGCCAGTCACCGCTCAGCCCTATCCCACCGCCTCTCCCCACCGTCCACCGCCTCAGGCGGCGGCGGCGACGACGGGAGCGACCGCCCCCAGCGGGACAGCGCCGGTACGACAGTCCCGGCCCTGCCTCAGCCCCCTCGGGGCCGGCCCCAGCCCGTCCCCCGCCGGTCGAGGAAAAAGCCGAGAACCCGGACTTTTCCTTACCCCCCAGCACCCTCCGCGTCGCTCCCAGAGATTAATCAACCGAGACGAGACAGGAGCAGACCGCGCTCTCGTGATTAAGCTTTGACAAACCCGGGTGGGCGGCGGCTCTGAACGAGTAACTGCGTCTTATTTTTCCTCAAGTGTTAGGCAGAGTAGTCCATATTACAGAGCGTTTTTAGTGAAGGTTTAAGTATTCCTGTCTGGTTTGGGAACTCTCTGTGAACAGGTGTTACTACAGCTTATAAGGTAGCTGGAGTTATCTGGATCCAGGCGCTAAGGCAGGTACAGCCCCTTGAGAGCCTCCCCCTGCTCTGCTGCTGGAGGAAAGCCCTTTACTTCTCTCCTTCTCTCTGTAACGAGCCCTGCTAAAGCAGAACTCGCCTTCGCAAGCACGTCCACTGATAAAGCGAAACTGTACCGACCATCTACAGTCCCAAGTCCTGAGCTTTCTGATGTCGCTTTAGGGATATCCATCCGTCTGTCAGAATTCATCCCTGAGGCAAAGAAAAACCAACAGTTACTGTTCTTGGCCTTCAATTCAGCGCCAGAATCAACATAGCTACCATGTTTATGAAAATTCAGAGGCTCCAAAGGAGGATGAAAAGAAAAGCTCAAGTCCATGGTCTGCAAGCCCCCTCTCACAGAAAATACCTCCCACTCTCCTGCTGTGCTGTACCACAGCCGAGCCTTTCTTCTCTTTTTTTAACAAACAGCAGCTGCTAGGAATCCAGGATTCTGCCAGTAAAGTCAAGGAGAGCAAGCTCACAGGGACAGCAAGCTCACAGGGACAGCAGCGAGGAAGAAATGTTCCTCAAGGGAGAGGAATTTTTTACCGAGGCCACTGCTTTTCCTTATCTGTTAGGGGAACGTAGATCACACCCATCAGCTGCGTTTCAATGATCTGCCCGTCACTGGTTTTGTCATACTGCATCAGAACTTGGTTTGCGCCTTCAGGACCGACAGGCAATATCAACCGACCTCCAGGCTTCAGTTCATTCAGCAACTGGCAAGCAGAGAAATCAGAATCAGCAGAGAAAAAAAATTCAACCCCCGAACTGATAAGCAGAAGTAAGCCACACTGTGAGGGTCACGACACCTCAAAAAGTACAAGCTTGCCAGCTCCCTAAACACCAGGCAGAAAAAAAAGCTTCTAGCAGTTCCACAATTATTAGTTTTCTTCACAGTTACCAACACAGGCAGCCCACAGCAGCGGACACCTGCTCTCACCTCCTTTGGTACAGTTGCTGCTGCTGCTCCAACATGAATGGCATCATAAGGAGCCTCTTCAGGGTATCCCTGCCTGCCGTCTCCAACTACAGGAGAAAAAATACACAGAAAATACTTTTGTTCTGATAACAACTCCACACAAAAATAATTCTTCCTGTATCCTGAAATAGACATGATGAAAACTTTATAATGAGATTGTGATGGCGAAATTTGAATTTCCACATCAATGCACTGACCCATCTGCTCAAAATTTACTTTTTAAGGGGGAGAGATTTCCAGAATGGAGCTGTGCTAGAAGGAGGAACAGTCAAAGCCAGGAGGGCCTTGTAACAACACAGTGGCTCTGTGCAGCCTTGAGGTTCCAGGTACAGGAAGAGCTAACTCAAGGTATCCTCCTAAAAAACACACAACAGTGTGCGTGCACCCATGCAAATAAACCAAAACCCAGATGTGGCACCACTGCTCCCTTGCTGAGTCAAGACAGGCGCTACATGCTACGGTGTAGGGCTGCCTGTAAAGTACTACTTGCTTACACCATAGAGTCCAGGTCAGCGTGGCACAGCGCTTACTTAGCCAGTGCCTTCTGGCAACACCATGGCAAGCACAAACACAAACCCAAACAACTGCTTCAACCAGCAGAGCTCCACAGGCAGCCAGAGCTCAGGTGCATTCACAGAGGGGAACAAGTATCAGCTCACCCACAAGCTTTACACGGCCAGAGATCAGCAAAGCTGGATCGTCTTCTTGGACATTTCTGATGGATTCATGTACCAGCTCTTTAATGTGCTCTACGCCCACAGCTTTCCCTGTTGGGCCCATCTGAAAGAACAGAGGACAAACACCAGCATGGTAGAGAGATGTGGTTTTTATAGGGCAAGTTACTGGGGGATTGGAGAACTTCCAGAGAGAAACTTCAGGACAGAGTTTCAGAACCTGCCCACTTGGGTTGAGGGCCGAGTAGTCCCAGCTGTATTAGCTAACTGAGGGATATAGACACTACCTATGGGGTTCCCAGTGATCCTTCATTCCCAAAGAAATAATTACCTGGTAAAATTAGCAACTCCCATGGCAGGCCAGTTCTTGACTAACCAACCTCCTGAGAAGAGTAACCTGACAAGGTTTCTAGCATGTCACAGAAAATACTTTTACGAGTTTAGAAAACAGAGAAAGGGACTATGATAACTTGGAAGCAAATTAAAAGAACCCACAACGGACTCACACCATAAATTAACTCACACCATAAATTAACACACACCTCTGGATCTGAGCTGGGTGAACATACAGAATGTCTCATGGCAGAAACAGCATCCACTTAGATTCCAAAAATAACAGTATCTGAGTTTGCTACAAGCTGGACTGGGAAGAGTTCAGCCCTGTCCCACACTCCCTCCTCTCCCTGCAAGAAGCATGCACTAGAAACAGAGCCCTGTGATCTCACCATTCTGGCAAAGCAGGCTGTCAGGTATCCGCTTCCCGATCCAACATCCAGCGCTTTTGCACCTTCCACGAGCCGATCCTTCAGCAATTCCAGTGCATGGGCATGCTGTCAGGCACAAGGAATATGCAGAGGCATAAAATATCCCAGTTTCATTTCCTCTCCTAAAACCTGCTCGTATTCTGCGCATAACCCACACAGCACACCTGGCATTTTGTCTGACAGTTGGAATTCAAGGCTCTGATCTGGGATGTCTGTTTTACAGAACAGCATTTAGGAAGAGGTTTGGTAATAAGATGTGAGGCAGCAGGAAGAAAGGTCTCACAGAGAAAATGCTCAACACTAATGGTTAGCCTCGGTTGCGCAGAATTCCTCCCTCAGCAAGCTTTTAAAGCAACTTAAAGAGTACAGGGCAAACTCTTCTTAAAAAGAAACAAGCTTCACATATCTAGTGCCTAAAGAAACAAGCATGATAATAATCATGTCCGTGGGATCCATTTCACCTTCCTACTCTAGTCCCTAAGAAAAAATAAAGTAACATCTGACAATCTCCTCCACTTCGGTTTAAGGTGAAAAGCGTCATCTTACCATGTGCGGTGCGCTGATCGTAGCCTTGTATCCTAAAAGGAAATGAGTGATAATGCTTATGGGTTAAAGACATTACAATTAAACCCCCGCTTCCCCCTAAAAGCAGGAAAACGCTTTTCTCTTGCTGCATGAAAGCATGTCTGCCTTACCACCTCCTCCCAATAAGTGAGATGGCTGCACAGCACTGCAGCCCCTGCATTTCAGCCCCCAGCTCACCCACCCAGATGCTCTTGCAGCCTGCACTCCCTTCCACTCCCCCGAGCAGGATGCAGAGCAACCAGTGAATGTTTTGAAGTGGGAGAAGCTGTCTCGCTTTTCCCTCTGGATCCCAGAGTTGAAACATGGCTAGGGTCTGCTCTACTCAACCACCATTCTGGGGAGAGAGCACCTAGCTCGGAGAATTTAGACCTGCCAAGCCACCTTGTGCCCCTCTGTCAGCGTGGCGAGCACGGTTGTTACCTAGCACAGGACTTCAAAATTAGCCATGGCTTCATAGTTGATCAAGACTAAGAATATTGTAGATAATTAAATGTAGCATGTAACTTAAATCCCAACTACCGCTGCAAGAGATGTCCACTGTACAACCTTACCTGTGCTGGTTAATGCTTATCTAAACAACATACGTGACCTACAAAAGGCAGAAGCGCAACTGCGATGTTGTTTGTCCAACCAACAGACCCTGAGGAACCGCTGAGGGCTGCCAAAGGAGGGGGGAACTGGTGAAAAGGTTCTTCCAATGAGGGGACATAGTGAGCACTGACCCATGGACCACCACTGACTCAAAAGTACGAACGAGTAGGCATGTGCACTGGTTTCCATAGGAGGCGAAGGTTGTTTTAACCAGTCATTGTAACTGGGACTGTATTTTTTGCACTCTTTTGTAACAATTTTGTATAAATTTGACAAGAGGAACCGGCACTGGGTGTGTTTTATCTGTGGAGAACACACTGAGTGCTCAGGCCTGAATAAAAGCAACCTCTCTCCTGTGTGTGAGAACTGGTTAGTTACACACCAGGTAGCGGAGCCGTTTTTGGGACAACGTGGTCACTGCACATGCCGTAAAAGCAGTGATACTTTGCCTTACGTTACTCACCAATAGACTGAGGAGAATCCATGTACGGGAAGTATTTGATGTAGTGACCTCTGTCAGTAGCTAAGAGCGCATCAAAGACTCGCTGGGATTTAATTATCCCTTTTTCTGGGAGAACAAGAAAAACAGACAGAAAGGACTTAAATCCTCAGTAGCAGGAGGGGATGTGGAAGGGGCGAGTACAGCTCAGGGAGTTAGCAATGGAACTGGGAAAATTCAGTTCGACCAGGGCATTGGAGAAGGGACAGAAAACAAAACCGCAGGTGGAAATACATCCTTTCTGACTTCTGCTAGGCCAAACGAAGCTACATCACGGTCCCAACCATCAGTCCAAACGATGGTGACTCACACCCGAGATGCTTCTGGGGCTGTCCAGCACAAGGAGAGATAGCGTCACACTTTCACTCCTAAAAGCGCAGGCTCTGGTTTGGGTTCCAGGAGCACTGGCACAGTGACTAAAGCAAAGCTTGGAGCAAGGACTGCAGAAACACTCACCATCCCTTCACACCTCATCTCTGAGGGAACTCATAGAGGAGGGAAACCAGCTTTAGCAGTAGGGGAAACTCAATGCTGATTTTAAGGATGTTGCAGCCCACGCTCTGGAGTGGAAGCACCACCCCAGAGCTGGGGCATCTCACTGGAGGGGAAGCACGGGCTGTCCTGAAGCTCCACACCCCCAGGCTCAACTTTACCTTGCACAGCACCTTAAAAGGTGTCATGCATTTACTGCTCCAGGAGCAGAAGGCAGGACCTGGATAGCTTTTCCTGCCCCTTCTGGCATAACACCTTGTTTCCAGCTATAAATAGAACAAGTTCAGGCTGGGACAAATGCCCAATTTCAGGCAACATTAACTCCTACAGTTCAGAGCAAACAGCATCACACTCTACCACCGTAAAACACAAACATCCTCACGCTGAGCACCAGCAGGTTCTGTTAGCGGCATCAGGATGTGCTCCTGTGAGAAGCCAGTACTCACTGTAGAGGTTGTTGACTAGTTCAGAGTGTGTCTTCCCGCTCGAGGTCCAGGCCATCGTTCTGGCGAAGAGCAGTCCCATGAGTGGAAGTACAGTGCAGGGCAGCCACCGGCTCATCCCACAGAGATGGGCAGCAGCCTGCCTGGAGAGGAGATCAGACCCAGTTGTTCGACAGGCACCCGGGAACCGAATCTTTCCTTGCTAACGCAGCCTCACGCTCATTACGCTGTCCAAACCGGACAGAGCCTGCACGCTACCCGGCCAGGCTGTCCGAGCCGCGGCACCGCTACCCTAACTACAGGCAAGGGTCGGAAGAACGAATTACCGGCTGGCTGCAGCACTCCCACCATAAACCGCGCCTAAAGCCGCCGCCGCCCCACACTGAGCCCGCGAACCCGGGCCGAGTCGCGCCGCAAAGCAGCGCCCTACGGCCGTGTTAGGCCGCTTCTGGCGGCTGCCGTACGGGCCGGGGTGATACCGGCCAAGCCGCCCAGAGGGGACGAGGCCCGCGGCCCGGCGGAGGGCCCGGGGACAGGGAGAAGGGTGCCACCTCCTCGGAAAGGCCGCGGCAGAGCCGGAGCTCGCAAAGCCACCGCCAGCAGGAGCGCAACCCGAGCCCCGGAGCCACGGGAACCCTCACCACGGGAGCGGCTTCCTCCGCGGCTCGGCCGGCACCAGGCGGCCGCCGCCTTGCTAGGGAAAGCGGGGCCGAGAGGCTACGGCCGCCGGCCCGGAGGAGGCCCCAGGGAGCCGCCTCCCCGCGACAGGCCCACGGCCACCACAGCCCCTTCGGTCCCGGTCCTCAGTGCGCAGCCGCACTCGGCCCCCCCCGTCCCGTTACCAGGTGTAACAGCTCACTCGCCTCCTCCGCGCAGGATATATTCCGCCCTTCACCAAGATGGCGCCAAACCGGATTCAGTCTCCCTCCCACATCCCGCTGATTCCCCGCCCTTCCCTGGGCGGTGGGCTAATAGACGCCCTCTCGCCGCCGGCCTAGCGTGGCGATTGGCCAGATTGTGGTGCCAATAGACGGGCGGTGAGAAGCTGTCCCCCTTTCCCGTGTGTACGTTGCTGGCGGCGACCGAAGAGGGTAGGGGGATCTGGGCGGCAGCTGGAGCGGCCTCTCGGGCGGTCCCGGGGAGTGGTGGCGACAGGGGTCTCCGGGGGAGGGGCCGGCGGGGCAGCGCGGCCTGCCTTCCTGCGGGGCCCTCGGGCCCGGAGGGGCTTGCTGTGTCCTCGCCATAAACGCGGCGCTCCAGAGCGTATCCTCGGTCTCTGGAGGGAGCCCACGGCTCCCCGGTGGGCGGTGAGAGGTCCCCGAAACGCCTGGTGACGTGACTTGTGGGGTAGGGAGGCCGGAGGGGCGGGGGAGGCCCTGCTCGGTGTTGATCAATTAATTCTTCTCCACCTCAGGACTTTGCGATGAGAATGATAGAGAGCGTTGACTCCGTGGTCACCAGGTCCAGTGAAGACCTCTGGGCTGAAATCTGTTCGTGTCTGCCGTGTCCCGACCAGAAAGACGCTGGCAATGCTTTCACAGACTCCTTCATGGATTCCTATGCTGACGGAGGATGCCAGGGCAGCAGATCAGACAACTCGTCCCAAACAAATCTGAAGCCCTGGGCACCCCTGAATGATTCAGAGGTGTATTTAGCATCCCTAGGTGAGTGTCTGGTAAGGCTTTGGTTTCTCCATTTGCTTAGGTGCCTCGAGACAGCGATGGCTAAGTTTGTGTGGCAGAGGTGATGGTGCTTACAGCTGCAGTTGGAAAGATGTCTTGCAAGTATTGCAATTGATAGAATTTCTGACTGAATGTATGTTAGTGGAAACGAGAGACACGATCATTACTTCTTCAGCTGTGCCACAGAAAGGAACTTTTAATCAAGTACAAACCAAAGAATTTGGGGTTTTTTTCCCCAAAAATAAGTGGGGTAGGGACATTGCTGCTTTTTCTCTGAAGAGCACATAGTTCCATTGTAGTCGACTTGGGAAGGGGAAGTGTGTTCTGAAGTCATCATAGAGCCAGTGTGTTTTTGTGTTACCAGTGTTTGTCTCATTCTTTTTATGTACTGTTGGGAGACGCTTCTGAGTGGAAGAAGAGACATTTCTTTCTGTGACCTGTGTTCTGGTTGGAGAGGAGGGGATCAGGTATGGGAAAGAATGCTCTGATGCTTTCCCAAATCATGCTGGCTAGAATCCATGCTTGAAGATCACCGAGATTGTCTTTGCACTGTTGCTTCTCTTAATGCCATAAATTTGTTGTGGACAGCATAAGAGCTGGTAGAAACACTTGATACGAGGGGTGATAAGGTTACCAGCACTGGAGCTAACATCCTAGTTCAGCACTGCAGTCTTTAGCTCTGAGGCCATGGAATTGGTCACGCTGTTTATGTCTTTGCTACTCTCTTCAGCATATGTTGTACAACAGTGTTCAGCCCTAGGATGGATGCTGCTGTTGCCTGCTAGGAGGAAGCTTTGGGGTGCCCTGCTGTTCTCTTCCCTTGTGGCAAAATATTCCATTTTTATTGCTCTTCCCCCTAAACACACACACACACACACTTCCCTCCAGTGGAGTTATTTTTATCTTGGGTCAGATTGTAACCTGGTTTGCAGTGCAGCTGCACAGAATTGTCTTGGCCTGTGTAGGAGGCTGCATGCAGAAACAGGAAAGGAGGAACGGGTGGCAGGAGAAGGTTTTTAAGCTTTTACTTCTGCTAGAGCTTCCATCTTATCTTAATTGTTGGTTTAGACTATCATTTCACAGTACACTAAGTAGGGCCTGTAGTATCAGATCAAAGGTGTAACAGCAGCAAGACAGAAATTGCTCTTTGGGTATTAATTACTGCTGCAGCTCTGACTTGTTCAGAAAAGGCCAGTGGCTTCATTTTTACAAGGTGGCTTCGCACTAGAGCTGCCTCTGTTTTCTCACAGCCAGGACGAAAGCATAACACTAGCACAAAGCCTCTCTTGTCCGTTCTGGCTCAGTCAATGGAAACACAAAACCGTTCTAAGTGCCGATAATTCAGATCATCTGAACTGCAGCGCCAGAGACTCGCGGCGACAGCCCGGTTCTGTGACACAAGACAGCTCCTGGAAAGCCCAACACGCGGGCCACAGCGTTGTGAGCTAACCCCATGCAACAAATGGACATAGGCTTTTCAGGGAGAGGTGTGACTTCAAGGCAATACCTGACCTGAAGGCCAATGGCATCTTGCCTTGTATCAAAAACAGTGTGGCCAGTAGGTCTAGGGAGGTGATTGTGCCCCTGTACTCGGCATTGGTGAGGCCACACCTCGAGTGCTGTGTCCAGTTCTGGGCTCCTCACCATAAGAAGGACATTGAGGTCCTTGAGCGCGTCCAGAGAAGGGCAACCAGGCTGGTGAAGGGGCTGGAGGGCAAATCCTATGAGGAGCAGCTGAGGGAGCTGGGGCTGTTTAGCTTAGAGAAGAGGAGGCTGAGGGGAGACCTTATCACTGCCTACAACTACTTGAAGGGAGGTTATAGAGAGATAGGTGATGGTCTCTTCAGCCAGGTGACAGGACAAGGGGAAATGGCAAGAAGCTGTGCCAGGGCAGGTTTAGATTGGATGTTAGAAAAAAATTTTTTACTGAAAGAGTTGTCAGGGCCTGGAACAGGCTGCCCAGGGAGGTGGTTGAGTCACCTTCCCTGGATGTGTTCAAAAAAGGGTAGATGAAGTACTTAGGGATATGATTTAGTTTAGGATGCGAATGGTTGGACTTGATGATCTTCAAAGGTCTTTTCCAACCTTGTGATTCTGTGACCCAATTTAAGGAGAAAGCGATCATGATGGGCTTGTTTGGCCAGAGGAATTAATGAAGTTTGCTTTCTTGCTTTGCCTGTTGTAGTCTGATTACCCTGTGCCTGGTAAGGAGGTGCATTTCATCATCTCCTGGGGCTGAGAAACGTCCTGTCATGCGACACGTGTGAGCGTATCACATTCAGTCGTGAGATATCCAACTAACACTACTGCTGCACTCAGGTTCTTCCCCCTCAGTTCAGGCGTTATTTGGATTCGCACTACAGCACATGTGGTTTATTCTCTGTGCCAGTTTGTGAGGAAATTGTGGGCACTTAATGCCTCTTCAATCGGTATTCTCCTGTATGGTTGCATGGAAGCTGAACGGGGAGCGTGAAAGTTGGCAAAACTCCAGAAAGGGCAGAGCTGACTGATTTCACTTCCTCCAGAAGTATCACTTGAAAAAACATCATCTTGTATGCATATGAGAAATAAAGTCATACAGACTTGAAACGCTGGTGAAAAGTGACTTTTTAACTATGACTTTGTCTTGAAAAGTAAATTTAACTTCTTTTGTTAGAGAAGTCTGGATACTTCTTTGCTTCCCTTTCAGAAGAACATAATAAACCCCCTTGCTTTGCCCCTCAACAGAGAGAAGACTGATGAGAATTAAAGGCTTGTCTCAAGAGGTGACCTCCAAGGACATGCTGCGCACTCTGTCCCAGGCCAAGAAGGAATGCTGGGATAGGTTCCTGCAGGAGAAGTTTGAGTCTGAACTTTATGTAGAGGAACATGACTCTGATGAAAGGTAACAAGAAGGGATTATTACTGCTTCCCCTGTTGGCAAATAGACTTTATTTCTTAAAAAATTAAATAAGGTTTTGTATGGGCTTGTGGTAGGGCATTATGACAAAATTGCATCTCATGACAACACAGGAAGGCTCCTGAAACGATTTAATGGCCATTTGCATTGTACTGGGGGGAACACACAGGGTTTGAGCTGTTCACTGAGTTTTGCATCCCTCAGACTGGGGCAATTCCATGGGGAAATAACTGGAACCTACTTGGTAATTTCCCATGTCACGTTAGGGGTTGGGAAGGAAGAGAAGGGGATGTCCAGTGTACCTCAGATCACCTTTTTTGGGTTTTTTTAAAGTTAACTTTAAAAGGGAAGCCCAGGCCCTCCCTGTGTCTTTGTAAGGACCCAGTTAAGCACAACTTGAGGCACGAGTGGGCTTTAACAGGGTTGATTCCAGTCCTGAGAGGCTCTCCCTTCTATACTTCTCTCTCTTTACCCCTTCACAGAGGAGGTGTGAATTAAGATGAGAGTCCTTTGCTTTTGCCATCTCTTATTCCCAATCACTTACAATGCTCTCCATATTTCTCCTTTATGAGCTGGCATTTTTCACAATTGCTTCTAGCTGGGCAGAAGATTATTTTCCTCCCTTAAAGAAAATCTATGTAAACCAGTTTGAACCTTTAAGTATGAAAACTAATCCACAGCTATTTTCAATGTGATTTATATTTAAAACCAAGATTTTGTAGGAGTATGTGCTCTTTCTGCTCTGTTTTTATAGGGGATATTATCCATGGAAGAATTTTCCTCCCTAGAATTTGACTATGAAGTTAGATGTCACTCCTGAACAGTGCCAAAGTATTTGATTCCTCCCCCACAGCAACATAATTAAACAAGCCTTAACTTTTAAGCACACAGATAACTTCAAGGACATTACCCAGTGAAATTCTGCTTGTGTGAGAGCAAGTTAATTTTGCTGAGGGGGTATTGAATGACTTGAGTCAACCTTCTAGAAGATGGGCATACACACATTTAAGACTTAAAATATTAAATTTTAGGGTTACAGCCAGCATTTCAACAAAGACATAGCTAGGTCCCTTGTAGTTGGGCCAGTTATCGTAAGACAGTAATAATGCTGCTATATATTTCTAAACAGCTCTAGAACCCATAGTGGGGTTAGCATTTGTACCTGTACTGCCTTCTCTTTAATCTTTTGGAGCTCTGAACGGTCACACGTTGTTTTATGTGCTTCCTGGTTTCGCTTTGTTCCCCTCCCTCCTCCCCTGCATCTCCTAACTGTCAGAGTGAGGCAGTTGTGGGGTTGGTTGGTTTGTTTGAACACTAGTTTCCTTCCAGCCGAGAAAGCTGGAAGTGGAGTTGTCATCTTTGCCTATGGAGTCAGTATAGCATGCTTGAAGAATGTAAAGGTTGACATACCTGCTCAGGATTCTTTTAATCGAGAAAAATCTGAGTGTAAAAACTTCTCCATACGTAGCTGAAAACAGCCCAACTGCAGCAGAAAGTCTCTGTAGTTTCAGCTTGCTGCTCTGGCACGTGGCTTGCTCTTGTGGCAGACCCTAACTGTGGCAAGAGGAACACCTGCAGAGGCAAAAGGCAGGCATGTGGAGGGTTTTCCTCAGGCTTTTTTCATGCTTTGCTACTCTTTCCTTTCACTTTGTGGCTTTGCTTTCCCTCAGCACACTGGAGCATCTAAAGCGATGGCTGCAGCCTGACAAAGTGGCGATCAGCACTGAGGAGGTGCAGTACCTCATCCCTCCGGAGTCTCGGCCAGAGAAGCAGGAGACCGAGGAGGAGCCACCAGCTGCAGAGCAGTGAGATACACACCACCTGTGCAACAGAGCTGCCACCTGTCCAAGGCCTCCTGAAGTTGTGTCCAGTGACAGTAATAACGGGGAGGGGGGAGAGGGAGCAAAACGTGCCAATTATCAGTCATTTAAACAAGAAAAAACAAAACCCCACACCACAGACACCCCAGCTCTGGACCCTTGGAGATGTTGCCCGGCTCTGGTTATGGATGAGAGCAGAGCACCTGCGACAGCACGCACTGAACCAAAGTCTTACTCTGATCTTCTCCCAGCCTGCAGCAGCTTAATCATTCCAGTCCAAATGTGAACGGTCCGTCATGCATCAGGAGACATATTAAACAAAAAACCCCAGTTGTTCAAAGCCATCAGAAAACATAATGGTCTAGAACAGGACAGGTAAAGCCACTGAATCAGGTTTTTTCCCTGTCCCGTACCTTTTCTAGTACTCAGTTGGGCATTTTTTTTTTCTTTCAAGTCTGCTGTGGTGTTTTCTGTTGATCTTCAGTGTTTAAGTCTGGGCTGGCCCCATGCTGTGCCTGGAGGAAGACAGATCTCTCTCACCTCTCCAATTTTGGAACCCTGAAGGAAGCTACCGTCAGTTTAACAATTGCAGTGATAGCACTGATGCTCTAACTATTTAATATTCCTTGCTGTGTAACGTATCCTCCTACGGCAGCCCACTTCATTGGCCAAACTGTTATACAACAGATTGGAGGGTTGGGGTTTTTTCCTCTTGTTGGTCACTTTTTACCCATTATCTCCTTCAGCCTCTTCCAAATGGGGGCCAGGTGAGATTCTGTATCAGGAAACAGAGAGCAGTAACCAGGGAGGCTACAAATAGCTTGTTTTCAACACAGACTTGCATAGAATCACCTGACTTTAAATATGTTCTAGTGTTTCATTATTTTGCATCCTCTTTAACTCTCTAGAGGGTTATTTCCCATGACTAATTGAAGAATCTCTAACCATACTTGTAGAAGACTGATGCTTCTTTAACCTGCACGTTCTGTCTTGGCATTGACGCTACAGGTCGGTAGAGGGAAGCAGCGTACGTCTTCTGGCAGGGAAAGCTCCCTCAGACACAAATTGTAGGCGTAGCTGTAGTCTTATGCACACTGGATTCATACCGTGTTCCTTCTGTATCTGCACGAAAATACATTGTTAAAAGGAGCGTCTTGATCCACCCGCCTTGTTTCCCGTCTCTGTAATTTATATAATTATAAATGGTGCTGTTATCTTATTCCAGTGGCACTTCTCCTTCAGTGTCATGACTCAGTGTTTGTTTCCACAACAGGGTTTATCAGTCTGACCACCCACCTAGGCTCACCAGGCACAGGTCTCCATAAGAAAAAAAAAAAAACACTTCCTTTGTTTTTTGTTTCCAAGACTTGAGAAATAGAGTGAATCCCCTGCATGTCAGCAATAGGAGACTTGCACGTCTCATGTCACTAGTGGAGGGTGGGTTTTGTCACCTTTTACACATCCCTTTTAATTTATTTCTAAAAATAAATCTGCTTTCCTCACACATACAGAGCATCTCGCCTTTGATGTCAAGCTGTAATGAAGATGCTTCTGAGTACTTACCAGAAGGGATACACACAAAGAGAAAGATGAAACTTCTCTCTCTGTACCCAGGCAATTTTGCAGTCAGTTTCCTTCTTGTGACTAGCAATGACCATGAAGATGCTTTATATTATTTTGTCTTTCACAGTAAAGCAGAGACAGAAACGTGCAGAGTAGTTGTATGGAAACCCCTGCCGGCCCAGGTCCCCATCACATGGGGAAGGGCCTCTGAGGGCAGCTCTTGACATTCCACTTAAAAATAGTTCAGAAGCCCAAGGAAAGGGTCTGAGGAAGAATTTCTGTCCAAATACAGAACGAGCAAGACACATGCAGGTTAGCTCTGTACAGCAGACCACATACCAACTGGAGAACAGGGTGGTCATCTGCCTTTATTTGTCCAAACCACCAGTGACTCTGAGCTGCTTCACATGTGGGAGGGTCCGTGTGAACGGAGCAGGAAGGAGCACCTCTTTTGCCTCTCACCATTTGCCAAGCACCCTGCCAGGACAGCAGGTTAAGCCCTGCTGCAGAGCTGGTGCTGACCCTGTTGATCATGTCCAGGAATGAAATTGAAAAGGAAGAAGCAAGCAGCTCACTCTTTGTGGCTGTTGATTGGTAATGTCAGCACAAGACAGTAAGTAAGGCCCCAAAGCACTGCACCATCATCTTCTTAGCGGAGAATTAAACCTGCCGAAGTGCTTAGAGATCGGCATTTAATTGGAGTCTGCCTTTGGACCAAGCTGTAGCTCTGGCCCTGCCTGTTTGCCACTGGCTGGCTCAGCCAACCCCAGCTAGGACACACAGAGCCCGACTGAAAGGCCCAACTTAGCTGCTTAAGAACAAACAAAAGATTAAAAAAAATAAAGCTGGTTTGTATGCACACAAACCCTTTTATCCACTTTTAACCTAACCACACTTGCACTGCAGAGTTGCTGCTCAAGGAGAGGGGTAACACCACGTGACAGCACCACAGCAGAGGTGCTCAGAAGAACAAGCTGGGTGCTCTCAGGTCCTCTGCCCTTTGAACGCTGACCCAGCTGATATCAGGCTTGGGCTGTGTCTATCTGACTCCCCAGGAGCAGAGGGAGAGCTCCTCTGTTAAGGCCCTTAAGAACTTTACAAGATTGTGTGAGGTGAGTAGGTAAATAAGTGCGATGCACCTGGGTGGTGGTGTTGTACTTGAAGGCGATGCTCTGTGTGGTTTAACTTGCAAGGGCTTGGCTCCAAGCTATTCCAGTTTATCTTAGGAAGAACAAGCTGCTTAGCTCCTATCGAGCAAACAAACTTTTCCTGGTACAAGCAGCACTTGCACTAGGGATTTTGGTTTTTGCTTGTACATCAGCCTTCCTATACACAGAAATAATTCGCAGGCTGGGAGACGCACCAGTCTAAACAGAGACAAGCTGTGGATAACAGCATTGTGAGAGAAAAAAAGCAAATCATGAGGAGCCACCGAGGGCTCCACAGCAGCAGCGTCCTCAAGCATCCTCTCCAGGCTGCTACGTGCACACAGACCCGCTGACAAATACAGGAGATTATTTTCTAAGCATGAGAAACTCATCACAAAGCAACATTAGCCCCCTCCAGTTTGTACATTTTAAGACAACACTTCACCCTTTTCTTTGCACAAAGCAGCGTTTCTCTGCCCCCTAAACTTCCCAAGAGCTACTAACACCAGTGGTGTAACACACCACCACGACCAGGCTGCCCAGGGTTTGTTTTCAGGATGTGACACAATAAAGGGGAATTTAACACAATCTGACTGCTGCCCAGTCAAAATGATGCAAGGGCCATGGCTGCTGGTCTTAGCAGCCCAAGTGACAGCCAGGCTAACAGAGCTCCGCTGGCAGCAAGGAAAGCCTGGGGAGGGGGAAGAGAGGCAGGAGAACAGCTCCCTCAAAGCACCTTTTGCTGGAAAGAAGCACCTAAACCAGTGAGCTACTAAGGGAAAAAATAATCAGGTAATGGCTGAGGCTGATTGTTGTCTCTGCCAAATACAATCAGCTGCTAAGACTCATTAGGTGCACCTGTCAAGCACGAGCCAATGCACAAATTTACACACCGCCAGGATTTGCACGTATCCATGGGAAAACGAGCATGGCAGCTGCCTCCAGCAGCACAACCAGGCACATCAAGGTTGGCTCCAGTTGTCTGTGCTTGGCATACACTGAACAACGTGCTCACAGCAGCCTGATCCTCCCTGCACCTTCCCACAAACTGCCACCCACCTGTACAGGGGGTGGGGAAGAGGTGGTGGTTCACCGTGTACTTGAACTGAGGAAATCAATCTGATTGCAGTGATTGACGCATGAGCTGGCAGCGCCATGTAACGGTGCTGAGAATATTCCGTCCTGGGTTTTAATTGCCAGGCTCTCTAGATTATCAGGGTAAGGAAAAGTACAGCCTGCTGCAGGGGGTGGTCTGGCTGGGGTGGCTGCCCTGCAAAGCTGGCAGCCAAGACTGACACCTTGGGAAGCGACTTTGGGTGGTCCCGCTCCACTTGCTCCTGGGACAGAGAGTGAGGAGGTGGTGGTGCCTGCAGGTATTTCTAAAAGCCAGTCTGGTGGCCTGCACACAAAGCAAAGGGGAACATCACAGCAAACTTGGATTCCTGGATTCTGTACAGGGTGGGACAGGTGCTGGGATGCCACAGCAGGTGCCTCAAGCATCGAAGCCTGGCCAGTGCATGGCTCAGGGATCTGCAAGGCTGCAGCTTTCAGATCTGTCACCCGAAGCATTCAGAGATAGAAACTCCTGCTGCAGGGCAGCACAGGCTCCAGAGTAAGAGTGACTTACCCCTCAGGATTTCTGGACACCCTAAAGCTCAGGTCAGAAAAGGCTTTTCCGGGACAAGCAGAGGGAAAAGCTCCTAGCATTGTTGCTGGATCGCCCAGCCGTGGTGCACCCAGACCAAGCCTTGGGCTGACACGCTGTCACAGCCCACCAGCAATTATTATTCTGCTGGCATATTAAACCTCCATCTCTCATCTCAAGTGATCTTCTAAGAGCCTTCTCCCCTTATCAGATTGTTCTGCTCTTTAAAATGAACAGCAGCTCCCAGCTGGACTGCGATACAGAGACAAAGAGGATTTTCTTCCCAATGATTATTCGGCAGGGACAAGCGGTCGCCTCTAAAGTCAGAGCAACACCGACCCACGTCCATCAGACAAGTTAACAGCTTTCTCCCGCCACAAGGCATGATGCTGCAGAGCTTCTCCTAGCTCTGGCTTGACAATTCCCATTCCTCTTACCCCCAAAAAATTCCAGTTGACGATGATAATTTATGAAGGAAAAGGTCCAGCATAAGGAATCAGAGGCTTCCAAGGAAAATGGAGCTGATGGGAAATGACCCGCTTTGGATCCAGCAGCCAGGTTAAATAACCAGTAAACCTGCACTCCCTTATTATGGGGAATATGGTAATTAATACATCTGACGCCAAAGCAATGCCCGTGGAAAAGCAAAGATTCCATTTTCCTTCTACAGGAGGGGGGCGGGGGGGGGGGGGGGGGAGGGTGGGGAAGACAAAAGTGACCACCCCCCCCCTATCTCTTCACTAGGAACAAGAATGGCTCCAGAGCAGTTTCATGGCTGTGTATTTCTGAGTGGCCCATAGCTTTGTCCTGACACCTCCATAAAACCTTCATAGCAGTACTTTGGCAGGAAGATGGTGTTTGTGGGTGGAGGAGAGCAGCTGTGTAATTTTTTCAGGCCAAGCTTTGCAAAACCAGGGTGGATTTCTGGATGCTCATCACCCTCCCAGTGCCCTTTGTAACCTGCTGCCCTATGGAGAATGACCCAAGACCTTTAGGGTCTGCAGGGAATTCAGCCGCACAGGCTGGCGGGAGGGGGCAAGGTGTTATCCCCTCCCACTTCCAAACCTTTTCAGCTTTGTTTATACTCTTTATCTGCTTTGGGGTCTCAGATATCAACCCCTTCCCAGTCCAACCTGGACCAGGACCCAGTCCTACCCTGCTGGGAACCACAAGCACAAGTCCCCAGCCAAGTCCTCCTGGCAAACCAAAGGCGTCTGACTCTGGTGGGGTCATGAAAACAACATTACAACCCCAGGGCTGAGTCCATGAGTGTGAACCACAGAATCACTCCAGGTCAGCGCTGGGAACAAGAGGGTCCACAGATGCTCTGTGAACACCCTATGATCAGATATTTCTGAGCATTTTCAGCCCAGGAAAGAGAGGGTTTTCCATAGCTCAACTGCTGTGGGCTCCCTCCATGCTGAAAAACAAACCAAGGGCCCAAAGCCTTTAACCAGCAGTGATCTGCTTTATCACACAGGTCAACAAGGTAATTATCCTCACCTTTAATTGTGGCACTCATTACCACCAAGCTTGTCATAACACTCCTGTGTAACACAATGCAAATGAAGTAATTGCTGTAGTGACCGGACGCTGATACAGGTGTTTGCCACTCAAAGACCGTTAGGAGCCTTCATCTTCCTACTGAAATCGATACCAAAGAAATACTCAGTTCCTCTTTTTAATCACATGATACAACTGCATTATGGTAATAAACACCCAGTTAAGGCAAGTTTCTCCCAAGCCTGTTTTCCCAAGTTTTTATCCACGCATCAATTGATCACATGGTCACTAACTTGAAATAATCTGGAAACCATCACTGAAAGGGAAAACAAAAAAAATTGGTGTGGAAAAAGCCCATCAGAAGCAGCAGCTGGAGAGGATGGAAGAGAAACCACAACTCACACTCTGAGCAGGTACCACGGCCGAGAGATACCACCTGCCACAGCAGCACTCACACCACTCACCTTGACGTATCACTGCTGACACATGAATGACATTTTGTGACTTCCCACCATGTTTCCCAAAGGCAACCACCATGCACTAATCCACGAGCTCTTTGCTTGTGCTTTGCCAAGGCTGTTGATCATGCCAGCTGGAGAGATGCTGCTCACCCCCTTATCTCTGTATGCTTTATAGATTGCACCCCTCAACACCTCAGAAAAGCCTGTGGTCACCTTGAGCTGTGCCACAGGAGAGCAGACATCAGAGATGTGCATTTCTGGGCACAGGGAAGGACCCCAAGCACCTTCAAGCAAAAAAACCCACCCAAACAAACAGGAATTCCCCGAAATTTCCTTATGCAATACCACCTGCTCTATAAACTAAACCCTCCTGATTTCAGCAGACAATAAACAGATTTCCAGCATGGTGATGCTGGATCTTTGCAAGCAGGGAAGGGACTGCTCAGCTCCTGGGTGAGCTGCCTCCTGTCCACTCAACCCCAGCCCACTCAACGTGGCTGTTGCTGCTTCTCCCATGATGGTACCCAGCCAGCAACTGGCTGCCTCTCTGGCAAAGCCAGGAGAGCTCACGGATGCCAGGAGCTCTGTGCTTGTCACTCCTGGGCACGAAGCTGACCCCAGCCACACTTTTACTTTATTTCCCCTCTTATCTGAAGGTTTCAGCCTCAGAGAAGACCCTCCACCTGGGTCCGCATGTGTACAATCCCACAACCACACTCACATGGCTGCAGAGCAGCTAAGGAGGTTTCAGGGATAGCACATCATGGCTTCCCCCCCCACACTCCCCAGCTCACCTTCAGATGGGTGCTCCCAGAAGGACAGGCACATCAGCATCTCTAGCATTTGCACCAACATTTTTGGCAGGCCCTCCTCACTCCTCTGCCCCATACATGGTGCAGTCAAGCTCTTCCACAGGTACAAAAGCACTTTTCTACCAGGACACCAAGGAGATGGAAACCCCCTCATGGCCACAGGCAGCTCTTCCCTCTCCCAACTAGAAGAAAAATCCTGGTGTGGTTATTTTTGTCCCATTATATATAAATTCTATCCCCCCCTGCACACACACATTCTGTGCAGCATTTAAATCTCTATTTATAAATTTAGCAGATCACTTCAGCTCCACCAGCTCACTGAACTCAGCAGAGGGAGAAGAACAGCAAAACACAAACAAACCCTCCTAGGAAAGTTCCACTGTGATCTTTAATATCTAATTGGGGAATTAGCTTCACCCCTTGAAGCACCTTTGGCTGCCTATGACACAGCCTCACCCACCCCAGCCCAGCAGCGGGGCTGGGATTAATCACAGAGCCAGAGCCTAGGCTCCCCGTGGGGGTTGTTGGAGCTGCCTGACATTATACCTGGTTTAAATCCTTGCTGCTCCGGCCCTGGCTGTGTGTGAAATGTCTGATGGAAAGGAGAAAGCTTGTTAAGACAATGGCAGCCATGCAGCTAACACGGGCTGAGCTGGGTACGGCACACGTGCTGAATTTCAGAGATAAATAGTTTTAGTGACACCAACCACGTGGAGCACGTCAAAATCCCCAACTACTCTTTTTTTTTTAATTTTGGGGCAAAATCACTCTTTGATGGTGGCTGGATGATGTTGTGGCTGGATGATGTTGTGGCTGAACGATGTCATGGCTGAATGATGTCGCGTCCGGATGTCATGACTGAACGATGTTGTGGCTGAATGATGTCAAGGCTGAAGGATGTTGTGATTGGATGATGTTGTGGCTGGACAATGTCATGGCTGGACAATGTTGTGGCTGATGTCCTGTGCCTGTACACCCAGCTCTCTCCAGACCTGAAACTTTCAACCCAAAGACAAGTGAACATGGGTGGAAATCAATAAAAGAAACACATGCTTGACACTTGGCATCCTCAGAGCTCCATTGAAGAGTAACCAGCACGCAGAGAGATTGGGGTTTTTGTGGCTTTAAGGACATTTACATCATTTGTCAACACACAGAGTAGAGAACAGCCAAGAAATAAAAACCTAACTCCTGCATGTCCCATGTGCGCTGCAGAAGCTTTTTCAAGTGCCTGTGCAAAGAGCATTTTAGTGACGAAGCTTTTTTCCCAAGCTCTTAAAAATGTCAATATTGAAGTTCCCTTGAAGGTAAAAGCCCGTTGATGGGTAAGGTCACATATTTCCGCGGCGCCTCCGCGCTGATCCTGCGAGCACTGAGGTTCTTGAGCGTGTCCGTGATCAAAAGGCATCCTAGGTATTTCTGGGAAAAGGGGAAAAGCTGGTGGTCTGGTGGGGAGAGAAACAGCCACGTGATGGATCCGGTCGCATTTGGGGCAATTCTGCTTAATTTCTGGGTGGTGGAATGCTGGGCTGGGTGATCAGATGGAGGTGGGGAGCTCCCGGCACCTTTTGGGTTGGTGGTACCAGCACTGCTCCAGCCCACCAGGATCCTGGCCTGCCTTGGATTTTTCTTCTCCACCCAGAAATAAGATGCAAACCAGGTTATTTTATTCCCCCTCCCATGCCGTGGCTGGGGACTGGATGTAATTCAGCCATCACTGCCTCCACCCCAGCTGCTGCTGTTGGCTGAAGCCACCTGGTTTTGGGGAGAGGCTGATTCTGGTGTGCACGGGGAGGGGGGGCTCAGCTCCATGGGCGCACGCTGTGCCCCATGCCACAGCTGACTGGTGGTCCCAACAGCTGGGCCACCTCATCCCACAGTTGGGCCCACCACCCATGGCTGGAGCAGCCTCAACTGCCCGTGCCCCACGGGGGGCCATGAGCCCCCCGCAGTTGTGTCCCCATCGTCCGACAGCTGGGACACCCCTGTGCAACGGGTGTCTGCACCCCATGCTGCCTGCACCCCATGGCTGGGCTGCCCTCGCTCCCCCGATCCCCCGCCCACTCCCCAGGACCGAGGCGGTCCCGTCGGGACTCCCGGGAGCTCCGCGCGGTCCTTGCGCCCGCCCGCCCCGTCCCCTCCCCGCCGCGGCGGGGGGGTCACCTGGAGCCGGCTCCGAGGGCGGGCTAGGGCTTCCGAAGCAGCCCCGGAGCAGCCCCGCCGTGCGGAGCACTGCTGCCCCCTGGAGCCACCGGGGTTCCTGGCCGGGCTGGGCGGGGGAGCGGCGGGGAGGGGGAACGCGGCTCCAGCCACGGAGCGGCAGGGTGGGCTGTGCGCGTCCCCGCCGGTACCGGCAATACCGAGCACCGCGGGTGGGAACGGCCGGTTCTCCATGGCTTAAAAGCTCAGGAATCGGTGAAACCCCCCCGAAACCCAACAGAAAACTACCACCCCACCCTCACCCCCTACCCCCCATCCTCCCACCCCCGAGAGAACGTGCAGAATTACGGCTGCCAGACGGCCCCGGGCGAGTAACACCCGGCGAGAGAAAGCGCAGAATTGCGGCTGCCAGACGGCCCCGGGCGAGTAACACCCGGCGAACGAAGCGCTCTCCGGCATCTTCACGGGAAGAGTGGCGAGGCCGGGGGTTCTCAGCCCACCGCCCGCCCAGGTAAGGGCACCGGGGCCGCCGGCGGCCGGGACACGGGGAGGGAGGGGGGGATGTGGGGAGGGGGGGATGTTCCCCGCGGGACACCCGGACACACAGCCGGAGCCGCTGGGTTAACGGGGCGGGGTGCGGGGTGCAGGACCTTCGCCGCCCTCGGCGGGGAACGAAGCTGAATATTTTGTCCTTTATCGATCGCATCGACTTCTCAGCCATCAATTTGGGGGTTGGATTTTATACCCCCTGCCTGGGCAGTGCGATACACGCAGCATGTGCAGCCACAAAGTTGGAAATCATCAGATCTCTTGGTTAATTAGGGGAGGGCTACTTAATTAGTGCTGCTTTGACTCTTCACCGGGGAACAGAAGACTGTCCGGAGTGGGGGACAGTCTTTGGTTGTATGGGGTCCAAGAGGAGTGTCCTGGGGAGGGGAATTCTGTGCTGCCTTCCACTTTCTGCTAGAATATATCTGACATCGTCCCTGTGTGCTGCTGTCAGGAGTTTTCGTGGTCATGCCCAGGGAGACACGCACTCCTGTCGTGGTGGCTGCAAGGGAAGGCAGAGGAAAACCAACCAGGGCAGGAGAAACCCAAGCTCCGAGGGGCTTGGAGAAATAAGAAAGGGAGTAAAATAGCATCGTGGGATGAGGGAATGTTGAGGTGGGCTGGGATGGAGAGAGACGGGAGCGAGATGGAGAGGACCTGCTGCCGAGCCAGGTGGCTGGAGGGCAGCAGCAGGGCTGGTGGGTGGGAAAGGAGCTGGCAGGGGTAAAATAAAAAGCAAAAATGCCTTTTATTTCTGCTTGATGTCAGCAGAGCTCCCAGGTCACTTTCCATGAGGAATCCCCAGCTGCTTCCCTGGTCCTGCTGCTCCCAACCTGCAGCACTCTGCAAATCTGTGCCTGGCCGGTTAACCATTTCGCAGCCAGGTTCCCTGCTTTCTCCAGCCTGAAGCTGTCTGGTGTCTGACATAGGGTGTGTTCACTCCAGAAAAGTCACAGCATCTTTCTGGACAGTCAGTGCATCACTGTGGGGCTGTGGAAGAGGACCCAGACCCACTGGTTCCTCTGCAAGTGCGACCAAAGCACTTTCTTCTTTCTTCTCCAGGGCTACCTGTCCTGCCCCAGTTTGACTTCAAGGCATGGAGAAGCAGCATCTGCCACAGGAGAGACGTAGCATGGCTCACAGTCAGCTGCCCAATGACTCCTGGCAGAACGGCTCAGCCCCGCTCTTCACTGGCCTGGACCTCCTCCTGGAGCTGAAGCCCCTCTTCATCCCACTCTATGCCACGCTGGTGGCAGTGGCATGCACAGGGAACCTCTTCCTCATCCTCATCATCGTTCTCACCAAGAAGCTGCACTGCACCACCAATTTCCTCATTGGGAACCTGGCAGCAGCCGACTTCATCATGTGCCTTGCCTGCATTCCCCTCACTGTCTCCTATGCCTTTGAGGTGCGGGGCTGGCTCTTCGGGATGTTCATGTGCTACTTTGTCACCCTGATGCAGGCTGCCACCGTCTTTGTCTCAGTGCTGTCTCTAACTGCCATTGCCATTGACCGGTACGTTGTGGTGGCATACCCCATTCGCAGGAGGATAAGCCGCAGGTCCTGCATCTGCCTTGTGGCTTGCATTTGGTTGCTCTCCATCATGGCCTCCGTTCCCACATCACTGCACACCCACTACTTGGACCTCAACACCATCGGCCATGACATGATCATCTGCGAAGAGTTTTGGAAGCATGAGGAGAAGGAGCGGCTGCTGTACTCGTGTTTGATGCTCCTCCTGTCCTACATGCTCCCACTTTTGGCGGTGTCAGTCTCCTTCTGTGCCATCACCTACCACCTGCGGAGGAGGAACGTGCCAGGTGCTGCCTATCCCTGCCAAGACAAATGGACCAAAACAAAGCAGAAGACCTTCCGGGTGCTCACGGTCTCGGTGGTGTGCTTTGCTATCTGTTGGCTGCCCCTCCAGGTCGTGAACTTCATCAGAGACATCGACGAGGAGTTCACTATCCTGGACAAGAGGTATGTCAATGTCATCCAGGTCTCGTGTCACCTGATTGCCATGAGCTCTGCCTGCTACAACCCTTTCATCTATGCGTCCCTCCACGACAAGTTCTGGTTCCACCTCAGCAGCTACTTCTACCGCAAGAAGAAGAGCTCCAGCGTTATGTCCTGCAAGGCTTCTCGATTCAATACCTGCTCCACCCTGGCTGATGCTCCTACCGGGGTCTTGGACAAGATAGCTTTGCAAACAAGATTCCCTTAGCTGAAGGACCCCAAGAGATCAGTTTTGCTTTTGGACCTGCTGTGCACTTCGCTTTAGACTGGGCAGAGGATCTGGTGGCTTGGTCACAGCAGCATGTTGCTGTTCTCAGAAGTCTCTTGTGCCTGGCAAGGAGAGTGAGCAGGCAGGAACAAACCAATGGGCTTTGTGCCCTCAACGAGCAGCTCTTCTGGGCAGCTTGAGGACACCCTGTTCCTTGGGGAAAACAGACCGGTGCCACAACAAATACCGCAGCCAGGCCAGGGCAGAGCGATCCAGAGCAGGATGAACCTGCCTGCTGTCTCACATACTGACCTGCTGGAGCATTGGTAGGTGTAGATACCCTGTGTGCAACTCCTGGGTGTAGATAACCTGTGTGCGACTCCTGTCTGGGTGTGGGGTCTGCACTCTGCATCTCGAAACACGTCTGGGTGTGTAAGGCAGGCAGCACCGTACTTGGAGCACCAAGACATCTCCCTGTGGTTTATTTAGGAGGTGGACCAGCCTGTAAGCAAGCCAAACACACATCGAGTGTGTTTAAAACACTCTTTGTGGAGCGTACGGCTTTATTTTGTAGGATAAAGATTGTTCCTAAGCAACAGATAGCACTTGCTGCCTCGCCAAGAACCGGCTCTCACGGTTAAACCGCTGTGCATTTTTTCTTTCTAAATTGCTGCTGATTGGTGAAAGGACAATATACATTGGGAAGTGTGTGGTCTTCAGCCAGAGACTGCGTGGGAGCACGTGGCCACCGAAAGCTGGTGCCTTGTTTGGAATGGGGGTGACTTTCATAACCTGCGTGGCTTTCTGGAGGAGCCACCTCCACAAGCAGACTAGAGGGTCCCCGTTTTCAGCCAACAAGGCAGATGAAGCTGGGCACATCGGTGATATTATTGCTGTTCTTTGTAGCTGAGCTGGACTCAAGGGGATGGGGCAGCCAGAAAGATCTCAGGTGACATGTTTGCTGGGGGACATGTCTCACCCTCTGCTCTCAGGGCAGTTTAGGACCATACATGACACGTTCAGGCTCCTTGGGTGGAGGTGGGAGTCCCAGTGATGGGCTATTCTAACCCAGGAGCTGCTGGATAAAGGGTGGGTTTGCTTCTCAGATGCTGCTTGGTGTCTCCAGATGCCTGGTGCATCTGCAGCCCATCAGCCAGGTCCATTGAAGCAGCGCACTGAGAAGGCAGCATCTCCTTGTACCCAGATGCCCAGCTTGGTTTTAACCTCTTGATTTCCCAGAAGGAAGCCTTTGGGGGCAGCTCACAGCACCAGTGTCACCATAAACACCAAATCTCAGGGTCACAACAGCTTCTGACCACCCAAGGCCGTGACTGGTTCACCCTCTGCTCCTGTGTTCCATGGGGCTGAGCCATGTATCTCCCACCTCTCTTTGTGCCCAGGGACAGGACTTCAAAGCCCCCAGACGGCATGTCCTCACTGCTATGTGAAAGCTGTCTGTGGTGTTGGCCATCACCCATGGTTGTTGGCCATCATTCATGCTTTTGGAGAGCAGCTTGACAACTTCTGGTGCAGAAGCAACTGGTTGGACCCTAACAGGATCCCTAATCCATTCTCATTATGCCCAGCCATGAACTGGTGCCCACTCGCCTTTCTGCTGAGACCTTTGCAGTGCTCCTAGAAGGACATCTCCTTCTGTGGTGCAAGGAGATGGGCACCCAACAAATGCAAGGTGATGTGGATGCTTGTGACCTCTGTTGTGTACCTGCAAAGCAGCTAACTCTGTTTGCTTCTCCCAGCTTTCTCATGGCCACGCAAGGGTTGTGCTTGGGGCAGAGGCTGGATTGCTTGTCGTGGAGGAGCAAAGCAAACCAGAAGGTGCACTGCTTGTCTTTCTCTCTAATAAAGGCTTGAAAAGCTCAGGTCGTGTCTTTGTATTGATGTGTGTTTAGCAGAAAGAAGCTATCCTTGACTGCAGCTTAATCACATCCCAGGAAGCCAATCAATCTGGATATGTTTATCTCTGTCTCCATCACTGGCGGTGGTGGCAGATCCCTGGGGGGTCGGTCTGAGATCAGGGCTGGTTGAAAGGAGGCTGGCTGGGGTTTGGGAAGCACTCTGCAACAAAACAGCTCTGGCTGGAGAGAAAACATTGGACACACAGCTTGTTTTTTTCCAAATGAGGTAATGACTCAGGACATCCTTGCATTGACCTTGATTTCTCTCCAGATACCTTCCTTCTTCAGATATCTGAAACTTGAAACAGCAAATAATTGGTCTCTGGGGTGAGGGCAGCCTCTGAGCCGCTGCCATCTTGCTGCCGTTCAGCCCTGCCCCAGCCAAAGGCTTCGATCCGAGAGCTGGGGGATGTCACGTTGGGCTACGGCATTGCGTTGGTGGCCTCTTCCTCTGGCAGCACTATGTGTGCTCTGGCAAGCGTGGCTTCACTGCTCCCCCTCCAGCCATGTGCCTCTCGGTCCCCCTAATAGTATGGGCAATTCTGCTTCTCGCTTTTGCGAGGTTGTTCCACCCCCACCTGAACCAGGAACCCCCCAAAGCAAATCGTTTCTTCTTCAGGTGAAGCTCAGGATGGAACCGAAGGGAGTTTCCTAAGCGGGCACGGCTGGTCAAACTGTGGGGGTATCTTTCTCAGCCTTAATTTGGCCTTGGGTATCACTCCACTACACCTGGGGTAGTGGGGAAAATTGGGATATCTTGATTGCCTTCTGGGATTTGGCATCATCCCCCAGCTTTGCGCTACCACACTGCCCAGTGCCAGCCCAGGGCTCCGTTCCCAAAGCTGCCAGCAGCAGCTGCTTCACCATCACTGCCTTGGCTTGCAAAGCCTGGGGGGATGACACCAATGACCACCTTCCCCATCAGAAAAGCAACGTTCAGACATGAGGTCAGGGTATTGCCGCCACTGGCAGCGAGCCAGAGCCACTTACACAAGCTGCAAGGAGGGGTGAGATGTGCTGGGGCTGCAGAAAATGGCATGACCCCAAATTTCAGGGCTTATTCCCCTGCAGTAACCTTGCCCATTAATGAGAAAATGAGATAAAAACCAAACCATCAGCAGGCAGCACAGAAACCTAGCAAAGAAAATGGTAATGAAGTGTAAAAGCCATTTTTTTAGTGCTCATAGGTGCAAGCTGGAATGTTTCAGGGTTGAGCTATTGGGGGTTTCTGATTCAATAGGACAACTCTCAGATGGTTTTTCTGCAGCCAGCATCGCTTTAAAGTCTCCAGTGCTCTGCAGCATCCAGAGGAGTTCTGAGAGTCTGAGAATGGGAACTGATGCCCCATCTTCCACAAGCCTGGGCCAAAACGGAGCCTTTTTCTCCTGTTAGCAGTTTAATAGTGTCCCCAGGAAGGCAGGGGATAGCCTGGAGGTACTAAAAGCATCGTCTGCGGCTTCAGCAGGCAAATGGACCTGGAGGATAAGTCCCCCCTGACCTGGGACTAAGCACTGGCAAAGGCACCCTGCCTGCAAAAAACCCAGATGGAATTTCTTGAGCAAGGGCTGGGCATGGCCGGCACAAGCTGCTGATGGCTGGTACCGAGCCGTTCTCCTGGAAACACTAATTCCTACCTTTAAGTAGGTTGGGAAACCGATAGGCAAAACTGATGAAGCCGCTCAGCCCTTTTCCATCACACGGGGCTTGTGTTTCCCAGCTGAGCTGTGATCGTGCTGTTTGACACAAAGGAAACCTCCAGCGAGGGTGAATTGGGCAGGAACCAGCAAAGCGTCGAATTAGCCTTACAAATAATTAAATAAATACCAAAATGAGTGTATTTCAAACTAAACAGGTTTCTATTCTGGGATTTTTGACTCTTGAGCCACGTGGCTGGGATGAAGCTGCCTGCTTGGCCAGCAGCTCCAATCGCAGTCCCATGGGCAGCGTTTCCTCGTGAGAGAGGCAGCACGCAGCCAGTGCTGGGAAGAGGATGGACAGACAGATTATCTGCCCAGCTCACGTTCTCCGGGTTGTTTCTCGCTGCTCTGTGCAGCCGAGTTTTTAGGGACACTGCAACCGCGGTTTCTCTGCCAAGCGCAACCGCTGCCTAGGAATCAAACGCAGAAAATAAAGCCCAAATAAGTAATTTCTTCTGGGTTATTTAAAACAGAGCTCGTTCCAGTTGTGGTCAGGACTGAAACAGCACAAACAGGAATGCAAACATGCCCTTTCACCTTCAGGTTTTCCGACTCCTGTTTCAAACAGGAGTGTGGAGCTCCTCGCATCCCTGTTCTTCAACCACGTGGCTTATCTTATTTTGCCGTGTGGCTTGAAAGCTTTCTGCTACACCCAGAAAAATCAGGCTCAAAGCCTAGGAGGGAAAAAACCCACACACAAATCCTTCAAAACGCAGAAAAATAAATAACTACTGACTAAAAGTCAGTGCTTCTGCTAAAGGGAGCTGAAGCAGCCCAGGGCATATCGATCCAGCCTGGCAATGGCTATTCATACTAGGGTGTTATTTGGTTTGCATGGGGTTCAGAGTTGAAATATCCAAGCGTTTCAGTATCACAAATGTGTGGGGCACTCGTGGGGTGATCAGAGGGGTGCTCCTGGTGTGAATGCGTGCTTGGGGGGGCTCCAAGGTGTCCTTGGGTGCCCTGGGAAGCTCCTTTGGGTAGAGGACCAGGGCACCTTTTCCCTTCTCCTTCCCCAGTTCAGTGTTTTGCTGCCCAAACTGCAGGGTTGGAGCACTCCTGATCCACTCCAGGTGCCTACAGGCCTCCTGCGACCTCCTCTCCATCTGGGACAAATCCATGCCTGCCCCAGAGGGAACTCAAAGCATCCCCATATCACATCTCTGGGATGTTTTCCTCAGCTGAGGCTGAGCTCAAAAATAAATAATACAATAAACAGGGATTTGTCCTCAGTAGGAAGGATTTTCTGTGCCCAGAGGAGAGGGAAGGGTGGCACAGGGCTCTGCTCCCCACCAAAACTCACTCCACGCAGCCAGGCTTGCAGCACACTCTGTCTGCCACTCCTTCTCCCAGTGACAAGATCTTGGTAGCAAAGCTGGGACATGCCTCTGATAGGGGATCTTTATTTGTCAGCTTTCAAAATGAGCAAGTGAAGAAGCTGGGGACAAGTTTTGGTTCCTGCTGGGGCTGTGGGACCCACACGCCAAAGCACTAATGTACCACCCAAGTCAAAGTTGGAGGTTGGAGCATGTGGCCAGATGGATGCTTTCCTGCTCTGACTGCTGCTTTGAGGCAGGAGGAAGCTTTTCCGGACTTGATGTGGATTGCTTCCCCCCCATGGGATGAACTGGTCTGGAGAACATCACAGTGTGCAGCATTTAACACTGCTCGGGGCTTTACGAGCCAGGCTCTCCTCCAGCATCCCAGGGCAAACAAGAGCCAAACCAAAAGCTTTTTGACCTTTGGCTAAAGATGCAGAGAAGACAAACCAGAGCCTGAGCATTTGTTTTGTAAAGTCTTAAATAAAGGAATTCACTCGAGCAACAGCTCTTATTTCCTTACCTTAGTGCCCCAGGGAACACGTGCAGGGATTTCTTCCTCTTTAACTGCTATGCAGCTGGAAAGAAAGAGGGATGCAGCTGGGAAAGGCTGTGGCTGTGGCTGTCCCTGCTGGTTTCAGTTATTTTTTCTTTGAAGGTGAAACAGAAGAGACACAAAAAGGGACAGGAGCAGCGATGACAGAAGACGCAGGTTCTGGTTGTGGTGGGGAAAGACGTGCAACATCCCGGCGGGGAGGGGGATTTCATGCAGAGTGAGGTTTGTGGGAGCAGGGAATGATGCTTTTTTAGCCATGTGCAGGTCTGTGGACCAAACCTGGTCTGCTCAAGCTCTCCTTTAAGACCTGGGGATTAATAAAGCAGTCATGGCCCATGGGATCATTGAAAAAGATCGAAAAAGACCTTTAAGATCATTAAGTCCAACCGTTAACCCAGCACTGCCAAGTCACCACCAAACCATGTCCCTGAGCATGACCCCTCCAGGGACATCTTGTCCCCGCATGACCGTGATGGATTCAACCAACCAAAGAAAAGAATCAGAGCACAAAACCCATGCAGTCGTGTCCTTTCACCCTGATACTGGCTGGCATGACAGCCATGGCTACGCAGGCATGCTTGAGAATACCAAAAGGTCAACACATTTTGGAAACCATTCCAAGTTTGATCTTCACCTTTATCTTTAGGGGACAAGGACATGGCCAGAGATGCAAACTTACTCCTCCTGAAAGGCTGCTGAGAAATACAGGCTAATTCCCTGCAAGTTTCTTCCAGGAAAATAACTTTCACTGTTCAAGATGAGGCAAATAAAATTAAACACAGAGGTCCCCCTTCAGCAGGTTCCTTTTCTTTTCTTATTAATTTCTCCGACTGATAAAAATCCCTGTATTTTCAACATCAACTCGAGCCTTTTCTAAACTCAGGGTTGTACGAGAGGCATTTACTGAACCAGCAGAATTTGCAGATTCTGTGTTATATAAAACTTATAACTAAAACCAGACAGATGAATCTTGAAAATGGAAGGAGTAGGGGCAGGAGCCAGCCCTTCCCTCCCGCTGGATTTCTCCAAGCTTCCTGTCATTTCTTCCCACTTCGGTTTATTGACCTAAAAGGATGGTGTTTGCACTATCTGCCTTGGCCTATTAGTCAAGGGCAGGATGGAAATCATGGGCTGTTATCCAGTGTCGATTCTGTCTCTCTTAATTTCCTCCCATCTATTACTTCACTCTTAATTAAAACCCCTTAAATTGCCCTAAATAGCTCTTCTTGTCTTTTTTTTTTTTCTTTTCTTCTGACTCTGCCTTAGAGGTGCTAATGGGATGATCTGAGTGGCTTTGAAAGAGGACACCCGTTGTCCATTCACTCCCATAATCTGAAACAATGTACATGTTTCATTTAAATATATATATATTATATTTATATATATATATATATATGCATATATACACACACAAAAATCCTGGAGACCCAAGCTACAAAGAGGACGAGGTTTCCTCTTCCATGTTTCCAGATCAGACGAGAATTTGCAATTACTGACCACCAGGAAAACAACCCCCCCACCCCAAGTTCCCCGTTGAGATGTTTTGCTCATCTCCCCAATTTACGTGCAGGAAATGTGAAAATACAGTTTTGTGAGGGTGAGCTAAAACCCAAGCGCCTTCTGAGAATAAACTCAGAACCACTCCAGAAATCCAGTAGCCACGGTCTCTGATTCAAAGAAACTGGATACATCAAGGCAACATAATTTGTTTACTTAATGAAAGTAAATTGGATAAACGGGTGACAAAAACATGTTTAAAGGCTGGTTCTGAAGAGCTTTCCTCAGGAAGATATTGTTAGCTCTGGTTACCAGAAACAGGAGGGCATAAAAGCGGGGATTTTGTTGAACCACTCTCCGTTATTAGGACTTCTGCCGAATATTCTGCCTAGGCACATTTCCCCCTTGCAAACTCTGGTGAGATGAAAAATGGTTGATAACCCAGGGCCCTTGCCAGCATGATATCGCTTTTGGTCTCATCAACAACCTGCAAATAGCCTTCTGACAGCCTGTTGCCAGGAGCTGAAGAGGTACTAAATAAGCCAAAAGTTAGACATATAAAGAGGGGTTTTTTTTAATTAGCATGAGAGTCTTGAATGCAGGGTATGACCTCTGTAAGCAGCTCCCTGCAATTCACGTCCTGCTTAAATGTTTTATCAGTTCATTTGGTAAATCTGTTGCAGACCTCTGGGTTGGGGGTGGTGGGAGGGGGGGGGGGGGGCGGTTCTTTGCGCATTGCAAATATGCAATCAAGTCACAATTGAGTGAGTCTCAGTTGATTTCTAATGCTGAGGCTAATCACTTAACCCCCAAGGTGAGGTACAAGATGATCCACTTCTCAGCTAAGAACAGCATTTTTCATTTATGAAATCGTTTTCTACGATACCCAAGACATTTCCACACTGGTGGCATGGGACCTCCAACAGGTACTCCTAGGAGCAAAACCATCACAGCTGTGTAGATCTTTCCCAACATACTTTAAATAGGTATTTAAAAGCCTTGTGATCCTCTTCTCCCATGAGATTTGGTGGCTTGTAGCTCTCCCATCTGGTAGAACATGGCCCAGGAGCATTTAAGATCGCTTGTCATTGACGTGGAAACTAGTAACACTGCACGAGGTGGATTGCCATCTTCTTTTTGCTCAAGTGATCTTCCCTAAATTGTTTATAATTGGCGATTTTAATAGTCCAGGCATGCGATTTTAGTCTGCCTGCCTTGAGCTCGTCCATTGTTTTGTCCTCCTTGCCCACCTTACAACCTCTTCCTGATACCCTGTTGACTTGGTGACTTTTTCCTTACCCTCTAGTACCCAGGATGGCAGCACTTCCCAGACTGTGCTGTTTGAGGGCACCTCCAAGGACCACCCTCTGAATCACAACCCTTTTGCTCCAGTGCATCTTTGATGGGGATGTCTCTGCGTCTGGGATGGAAGAGCAGCCACACGTGCCCCACAGCCTCCCAGACCAGCTCATTTCTCATCTCTCTTGGCCTTGAGCTCATAAGAAAGTTGGAAAACATTCTCAAGTGGAAGGGCACTGCCAACAGGGTGGTTCTTCTCAGAGACCTCCAAAAAGGGGAATTTGGAGACACACCTACAGAGGGATTTAACCACAGCAAGGTCCAGGCTATTCAGCCTTCGTCTGTTTGGATGTCTATAGCTCTAATTGGAAGATAATATTATTTATTACAGTGCCGTTCTTTAGAAAGCACTCGAGAGATTATCATTTGAAAGAGCTTACATACATGCAAGGTATTATTACTGGTATTTGATTGCCATTCAGGCTTCTCCCACAGCTGCAGATGATGAAATCCTTTGTCCGGCCTTTCAGAATAAATTGAGATGTAGCATTAGCTATAAATGTACATGAAGGATCACTGGGATTTTTTTTTCATGCGTACTGAGTCGCCTCTTGGAAATTTCCTCTTTTGTCTTCCAATCAGGCACAGCAAACAATATTAGCTTGGTAATTTTCCACTGGTTTTAGCCCCCACCCCCCACTATGTTTGTCCCGTCTTGATGTCATCAGTGATGAATGCAATTGCAGTTGACAAAGCAGCCAATAAAAGGGATCCTCCTCTGCTGAACCGGGGTCATTCGACAAATGTTGCTCCTGGGGGAAGGAGGCTGGAAAATGCTTAGTAAATGTTGATTTATTTTATTTTATTATCGTTTCCTGGTTTATTAAGAATAATATTCTGCCTCTAGCCAGGGATCCCTTTATTTCTGATTTCCTGGACAGGTCTTTTGCGTTTCTCTCTCAACGTAGATTTCCTGGGCCGTGCAAACTGTGCCCATCTCTTCCTTCTCAGGTCTTGGTTCAAGCTGAAGAGGTAGGTTTGCAACACATTTGTGAATAAACTCGCCTTGTCTCCACTTCTTTTGCCTAAAACCACAATTACTATGGCTCAGCCCCCACATCATGATTTTTTCCTTCCCCTCAGAAAGGCAGCTCTTCTCCCCAAACACTTCTTTATTCACAAGCTTAACTATTTTGAAATAAAAAGGACAGCTAAGATGAGGAGTAGCAGAAAGGAAATATATAGATGTATATATATATACACCTCTACAGAGAGCACCTGGCCATAGCCAGAGGAAATAAAGAACATGGGAATTAAGAAAACCAGGAGCCAATCTGGAGCACAGAGAGGCAGCTGGGGGCATGTGGATGCTTCAAAGCCTGGGTTGAAATACCTGCTCTCTCCTTCCCGAGGAGTCTGGTACAACACCGGCAGTCACCCAAGCGTGTTGGCAGACAGACATGCTGATCCTTCCGCCTCCTGCCTCAACCTTCTCTGCCGGTGGCTGTTAGCTTAGCTGTTGCCTTTTATTAAAGACTCTTCCTAGCTCTGATCTCCAATTTGACTTTCTTATTAACGAGGAGCGCCGAGCGCTGCAGAATAAATAGCTGCCATGCTCTGCTCTGGGCTGCGAGGGGAGAGGCAAAGGCTCCAAGCCCCCAAGGAGCTCCAGGGCATGCGGCCAGGCTTCCCCAGCCCTCTGCCAGGCAGCAGATTTAAACATTTATTTAATATCACTCTCTTTGGTGACGCTCTTCCTGGTGTTTGCCGTGGCCTGTTGACAATCACGGCAGCAGGACAGTGAGCCGGCCGTGTCCACAGACACAGTGATGCTCCCTGGGATGCCAAGAAGGGAAAGCAATGGGTCTGCTAAAGCAGGGGGTGCCTGGTTTTGAGTCATGGAGCTGCCCTAGTAGGGTCCCTCGGTGGCAGGTGCTGGTGAAGATCCATCTGCATGCAGACAAACACAACTCCACCTCCTGTCTCTTCCGTGCGGGCTGAAGCCCAAAGCCCAGGCAACCCCAGAAGCGAATGCAGCACACTTCCCAGTAATGCTAATGCCCTCAGGGCTCAGCAGAAGTAAATGGAAAACTCTGATGGACAAAATTTCTTGGGGACAAGGTTCAGCTTGAAGGAGACGCAGTTAGTGGTGGGGGAGAGACGTGAGGTGCCCCATCGCTTTTGCTTCTATTACAACTATTGCAGAGAAATAAAAATAAACCTGTCCCTGCTCCATTAAGTTATTATAGAGATGGGAATTGCTGCAAGACAGTCATACAATAGAAGCAGAGAGCTTCGACTAGACCCACACCACAGACACGAGACGGTTGTCCCGGCACATATCATCACTCAGATGAGCACAGTGCTGTCAGCATCCCAGAGGTTTGCTCACTCCTGGAGCCTCTGGGAAGAGCTGAGATGAGCAGTTTCTGCAGAAATAAGGAATGATGGCTTCTTTCTAAAGGTGGATCACCTTCTGTGTGTGCAGGACAGAGAGGCATGCATATGGTGGACCCTAGCAGGCAGTGGTCTGCCTTGCTGGTCTTCCCCAGTACAGTCCACAGGTTCAGTGACAGTCCCCTCTTCTCCCTGTTTTTGGGACTGTTTTGACAGGACTGCAGTGGTCCACACACATTGATTTCGGGATAGTGTTGCCATCGGGATAGGAAAAGGGCCATGGCGAGCCTTGAGGAGCGGATGGGTGGGAGAGGTCCAGGAAAGAGTCCATCACTGCAATGGCTTTTTGGCGGGGCTCCACCAGACAAGAAGGTCAGTTGCCTCATCATTCAGGCATGTGTGTGTCATTTTGCTCTGCCAGAAACAAATTTCTGTGTCCTTGTGTGTCTTAACTCTGGCAGGTCACAGCTTCAGGTCCCACAGTGCCAGCCAGGCCGCTCATTCCTTGGCCACCAGCACCTGCTTCTTGGAGTCGTTTCTCTCCATCTAGTACAGGTGAAGAGAGAAGGGTCATATATAAAAAATAATGCTTTGCTTCTCTTTACAGTCCCCAGTTTCTAAGGGTTGCCTCAGCAGGAGGCTCAGGCAATAAAAGGGTTGGAGATTCCAGGAGATTGCCCTGAAAAAGCCACTTGGCCCCATTTCTGCCTATCTGGCAGCATCACCCAAATGGGCTTTGAACCATCTCACGCTGTCAAGCTCCTCTTCCAGCAATTTGCTCCCTGCCAGAGCCCATGGAGCTTGGCAGACCAGAGTGCTCCTGCTTCCGCAGAAATAAGAAGTAATTTACCTTGGGGAGAAATGAGTCATTCGTTCTGGTGGAGGATGCTGGCTGGGTCATGCTGCATGCAGAGGGCCTCACCCACCACTTCCAGCTCCAGCTGGCTTCCAAGTGCTCAGCATCACACACCTTCTACCTGGAGAAAGTTGCTGGGCAAATGGCTGAGCTCACTGCCCTCCCAAAAACACATGCAGTGGGGTTGGTGCCCCCACACTTACCAGCCCTGGTCCTCTGGTTTGTCGCCTCTGAGCGTGGGCTCTCCATTACTGGAATCATAAAGCCTTTGAGCAGTACACAATGTATGGCTGCAGGACAGGGATGCAGAGGGATGAACATGCTCAACAGGCAGTAGCTCAGTGATTGCTCCCATCATCCGTAGCTGCCCTGGAGCTCCTCGGAGTCACAGCTTTTCTGCTGGGACCCTCCAGTGTGGGTATTCTCAAGATGCCTGTTAAATGTCAGGGCTGTCACAGCGCAACCCAGCTCGTTAGTCCCTAGGTCAGGGTGACAAGAAACAGTCACAGACCAAGCAATGCACTTTGCAAATCGATGCTAACACATCTTCGTTCCCTCTCTCAAGCCTCATTTTCCCCATCAGTATTATCAGTGTCATCTTCTCAGCAGCAAGCCAGTATCTTGCATTGACAGGGTGAGCTGTGAAAGGGTCAGTGCCGCTGAAATCCTGATAAACTAAACCATGATAGCATCTCCCACTGGTACCCTGTGAGCCAACAAAGGCTTCGGAAGCAACGTGGATTTCAGAGCTAAAGGCTGGGGAGGGAAGGGAACTGGGAAAAAACTGGGGTAGGCAGCACCTTCCATATCAACATGCCAAGCAATTCAGGGATGACCGACTGCCATCACAGACAAATCTTAACTCCCAGCTAATTCTGCTTTTCTAACCCAGAGGCACCTCCCAGAGGTGCTCTGAAACCAGCTGCCACCACATCCATGCATCACCCAGGGCAGTTCATACCCCATCGATCCAATCTCCATCAAGAGCTAGTGAGGAACCAGATTATTCCTCTCATGTTGAGCTTTGCAGGAAGAAATAAGGTTATTGCTGCCTCTGTTTCCATGTGGTTTGTACCCTTCAACAGACAAAAAAGGCTTCATGCTGAACCTATACCGAGTTAAGTGTTTTATCCATCCCTGGGTTAATAATGTGATAATGGCTCAGCTGCAGAGAAAAGAAACCTGCTGGGGCTCTGCTGAAGGGATCTCAGATTTCTAAGAGTTTGGGAAGAGAAAGTCAAACGCCTCCAGAATAAGGGAAACAGAGATACACGGAAAAGAGGAGAAATTTGACTAAATCACCGGTCAGCTCCATAAAACAGAAGGAGATTAGCAAAAAGGCTGGCTGTGGAACAGCTGAAAGGCAAGCGTGCATCTCCCTGCAGCAGGAAGACCATCCCACATGGCGTTGGGCTGCGAAAATAAGAGCTTAAATATTCCAAATGCTTTAGAAGGCACCTGTTTGTGGGCAACAAAAGCTGTGTGTCTTTCTGCATGCTCTGGGTACTCTCGGTGATGGATGGCATGGCTGGTGGGTACCGGTGGGTGGCGACTTACAGTGCTCAGGTGGGAGAGGTGTTGGCCTTGGGGAGGCACTAGAGGACAATTGCATTAGTGAGGAATCAGAAAGGCGAGCTTTAAATATTTGTACTCCGGAGAAGCAGTTATTGCCTCGTTTATCTTCCTGAAGAGACAGGGCTGCTTGGCTGGAGCTGGGAGAGGTGGTACACAGGGCTCTGTGACACATTGCCACTGAAGGAAGAAGAGTTTGGCCAAAGCATCCACCAAAGAGAGGTGAAAAACAAGGGGGTTTCCTGCTGGCTTGCCTCAATTCACGATTCCGAAACCAATCGGACATCTTCCCAAGGAAAGGAATTCCAATCAAGGAATCTCCCATTTCTTACCTGAGCAACCTCAAGCTAGGAGTTTACTGGGACGTCTTCCCCCCCCTCCCCCCAACCCATATGGAAGTCAAACAAATGATGGAGCAGAACAGCAGGGAAATGTTTCCACTGTAAGGACGCCACCTCTTGCCTTTTTTTGTCCAGAAGACCTAATGCAAACCACCAGCAAGCCTATTTTTGGCACAAGGTAACAACCCTGAGAGCACAGGCTGCAACGACAGTGCGCGGTTCAGTGGCCAAGAAGCAAGAACGCAGCGCTCCGCTTGTTAAGCACCGCTCTTTTCATTTACTGCTAAGAGTTTTCTATTGTACTCCCAGGACCGAGCAAAACAAACAGCTATGATGGGCTCCTCACTTCATTATTTATTACCTGATGCAGCCCAGGCACTCGATCCATGGCGGAAGTGTCGGCCGGGGCTGGCAGCAGGAGGTTGCTGTGGTTGGTAAAACCACACGGGCATCCCCAGACAGGGAAGTGCAAGGAGTTTTAGCTTTGTAAGTCTATTCATATTCAGATACGAATGCTTTCAGCATCATTACAGGTGGCTGCTCCCAAGCCCTGAACCATCTTCATTCCTAATGGGTGTCTTTTTTTCCAGGGGGTTCCTTATCTGAGCATCATTCTCCCACCCTTTCTTTCAAACCCACCCTTTCATGCATCTGTATCCAGTAGCAGACCCTGTTTGAAGCTGTTCCTCTATTGTTATTTCAAATAGGTAAGGAGGTTTAATTGCTACAGAGATATTTATTAGGGGTGGAAGATGTCAAGTGGTACAGAGATACCTCCCCTTAAAAACAGAGGTCCTGCGAGCTCTTGCAGCACTGAACTTAGTGAGATCCCACAGCAAGAAGCACTTCCCTGGGAGAAAAAAACCCAATTAATAATCTTTTTAATAAGCACTATATGCACACACAGCACAGCGAACCTACCCAAGGGCTCTCCCGAGCAGATGATCCCTTACATTTAGCTCAACCCAAGGAAGTCACTGCAGTAAATGCACGGAGATGGCACCCCATCACGGCACCCCATCATGGTGTTACCAGGCACTTTGGGGACAGCTTGTAGTTACGGTGTTGGTGTTTCCACAAAAAGGGAGATGTGCTTAGTGCAAAGTGCTTTCAGTGTCCTCCAGAGGCCTCAGGCATCCCTCTCCTGCAAGCAGGGGGTTTATCCCATGAACCACCCTCCGGGATGGGGACCCTGTTCTCCAGACTGCTTAGACTCTTCAGTTCAATGGATTTTTTTCACTCCCAACCCTTAAGGTTGTTCTGAGGTCAGCTCCCCACCATTTCATCCAGAAGTCCTCCTTGTTGCTGCTTCATGAAGCATTAAAAGCTGTGTTCAAACAAACTCTAACTGCAGGAGAGATACAAAGAAAATCTCTGCCCCAAAGAAGAGCTGGCTCAAAGCAAAGCCTTCCCCTCAGCCCTATCAAAACTGCAGTTGCTTTTCTTGCCGTTAGCATGAGAGCCTCATCACCTCCGCATCCCTTCTGGTGAAGGATGACCCCACACCATAGATATTCTCTTTTAAAAAAAGAAATGGGGTCAAAGAGCTGACAAAGATGGCCTGTTATTTTTTCTGACAGTAGCAGGTGGGATGGCAGGAAGACAGAGGGGAGATTTGCTCTACCAACACCACAAACGCAGCTTGTGCAAACCGCACTCAGTGTCTCTGACACCTTAAGGAGGAAAAAGCTGTGACATGCAAGAAGTAATGCTCCACATCCCCCTTCTCTTCCCTCATTGCTTCACCCGGTGAAGGCAGGGCACCGTGAGCAGGACCACAGCCCTCAGCAGGGATCATGTGGGGCTTGTGAACAGTCACCTCCGAAACTCAGCCTGCCATTTGCAAGCAAAACAGCTGCCCAGCCTCACAGCATCCAAATACTCACCTTGGATTATAACCTACTAAATAAAATGTAGAACAACCTATTTTTATCCCTTGAACTTCTGCTGCTGCCTTCCAAACGGACTTCAGCTCGTGCTTCTCCCCACCCCTGCTGCCTCTACCAATGATTAAAAGCTTGATTCCCAAAGAGCTGGGAAAATTATTTTGCCTCACTCAAACAAATCCCGTTGTTTAACACAAAGCTATGAGCCTACGATGACAAACCCTCTGAGGGCTGAAACTAAAAATCACTGGAGGTGACAGTTTTCAGCGGGCACATAGTCTGTACCCAGTATCAGGCATTCCCTCTAGTTTACTCGGGCCAGCTGAATCCTGCTTTCCCTCCACAACACAGAGAGGGCAGTGAGGAAATGCCCTGGATTTCCTTGGGCCGGGCAAACTGAAGCTCTCCGCATGGATGTTACCTCTCTGCGAACTGCCAGATCCTTTGGCAGCGGTGAATTGTTGGAAGCGCCAGCACTGGTTTCTGAACTCAGCCATTTCTGTCTCATCACATATTCCCTCGGTACCTCCTTCTCCTTCGCCTATTGCAAGATGATTTGAGAGCTCACGCTTTAATTTCCTTAAGCATAGCAAGCTCTTGCTGCTGCAAATCAATGAAGACTTCTTAAACCCCAGTTTACTTTTCATTCAGTCAGTTTACCCTTCATTCAGCTTCCGTGGCAGATGGTAAGAAACTCCTTAATTACACTCCATGGTCACCACATCCTCTCGCAGAGAAAAATCTGGCATTTGCCATGCTTCATTTGGCGTTCTTCCGCAAACCAGTGATGAGAGATGGGGGTGCCTTGTGCCAGTCCCCAAAAAACCTACGGCCACATCTCCCACCCCATCTCTGGTGCAGTACCACCACCTTTCCCACAAGCCAAAGATGGAGCAGCGCAGGGAGATACCCCCCCATTCCCCCAAGTCCCACAGCAAAAGCACCACTTTCACTACACTTTAATATCCACCTTTTCAGGGGTGATAAACAATACCCAGGTGTTTCCTGCAGCAGGACGGGGCTGTCCTGCAGCCCCTGGTTAGCTGTCTCTGTCAGCGAAGAACTCAGGGTGATCCTACAGGAGCCGGCAGACACGCCTCCATGGGGTCCCGCCACCGTGGGGACCCAGGCAGGGAGTCATCACTTCAGCCTCTGGTTTGCTTCAGCCCCCAGAAGCACTGGCTGCTGATTAGTATAATCATGTTGATGACATGCCAGCAGCACCGCAGCATGCCGGGCGACTGGCACTAATTTCAGGAAATGAGTGTGAGCGCTCTTTTATTGTCATAAAGGTAAAAGCTGTGGCGAGCGGCTTCTCTGTTGCTATAGGAACCCATCGACCTGAGGGAAAAGCTGAATTGCTGGGCCCATGCAGCTCCTTCAGAGGTGGTGGGAGCGGGGGGCCTTCCTGGTGACACCCCTCCTTGCCCAAGAGCGGAGCCAGGGCAGGTTTGGGAGGCAGCCTGCAGCAGCACAGAGGTGTCCTGACACTGCTCGGAGCCCCACTGCCATCACACAGCAATGACAGCACTGCAGACCCAACACTGACACAGACATAGACACCCCTCTCCAAAATCCATCCTCTCTGGCATAGGTGCATGGCTCTGAGCTTTGCTGTGCTTGGTTGGAGTGTCTCCAGCTCTAAAGCCATGCCGATGGGTTCTGGAGGTGCCTGCAGTTCTCCCATCTGTGGGCTGGAGGGATGCACTTAACTGCTACTGGGCACAGGGACTCGAGCAGATCTGAGACTCATTGAACCCCAGGCTGCGTTGGGTTAGAGGGACCTTCAAAGCCATCCAGTCCCACCCCTGCAGTGAGCAGGGACACCCTGAACTAGAGCAGGGTGCTCAGAACTTCTTCCACCCACACCCTGAATGTCTCCAGGGATGGGGTCTCCACCATGTCTCTGTAAGGGCTCCATGCCCAGCTTTCCTGTAGGTCCCTCAGGGACTGGAAGGGGCTCGAAGGTCTCCCTGGAGCTTTCTCTTCTCCAGGACGAAGCAGCCCAACTCTCCCAGCCTGTCTTTGTAAGAGAGGTGCTCCAGCCCACAGATCACCCCAATGAGATATTACAAACCAGATGAGGTGCCTGTACACAGCCCACAGTCCTGGGGCAGTTTTGGGATACGAGGGTCTGATGAAGACCCCTGTCCAGACTGAGATATCCCTGGGGTGCACAAGGCTGCTAGCACACTCCCTGGTCCTGCCACAAACGGGAGGCAACACCCTTGGGCCTGTCCTGATACACACAGAAACGAGGGGAAAGAAAAAAGGAAAAAAAAAAAAACCATCCAATCCCCAAAACTTGATAAATTTAAACTAAAACCTGGATGGTGGATGTGATGTGATGGAGGGGTGGGCTCACCAGCAAGCCCAGCCCGCTTCTGCTGCCAGGGCATACATGATGCCGATACCAGTCCAAAATTTTGTACTCTGAACCCTGCAGACTCTTTATCTGACAGCACACAGCCAAGAAGGGCATTGCAATAACCACGCTGGGTTGCAGCAAGACTAATCTTGGCCTGGAAAAATGGTGGATTTGTAAGATTTACCCTCGAACTCAGCCAAGGACACGTTCCAGTGCTTCTCACCCTGGCAGGGACCATCACCCTCCCTAAGCCCAAGGGATGGTACCCGGGCAGGGTTATCGATGCTCCTTCCCCCCATTCGAATGGGAAATCTTCATTTATACACTTGCCCCAGGGAGTTTTCAGGCTGCCAGCTCCTTCCTTCCACCAATGACGACACAGTTTCTGGGTCTCCGTAATTATTTACACGTGGGCTGTATTTATTGGCAATTAAATGGTTCAGTGGCTCCAAGACATTAGTCTCCTCCAAACATGTTGTCTGCCAGATTGCTTCCTGCCAGCAGTCCCTGTGGGCTGAGAAATTTTGCTGAGCACTCCGGGGCCACGTGTGTATCGGAAGGAGCAGCTGGCAGAGCCCCACCACCACTTCGCCCCCACCAAGGCCGCCCTGCTCCGCTCTCCATCGGGAAAAAAATAACACTATAACACAGGCTTATGTTCAGCAATTCAGAGCCAACAGGAGGGGCTCGTGTTTGCTTTAAACACATTTGTGGCTTGGCACATCCGAGCCCTGGAAGATCAGAGAGATTGCAGGGATGGTGTGTGCAACATCCGTAGGAAAACAGCCCAGGGAGAATAACTGACCTGGGGAAAAGATGCTGTAGTTTAGGAAAAACCTGCAGTGGGAAGGTTAAAAAACAAACAAAAAAAGCAGCAGTGATCTGGTAAAATGCAGGGAGACCTTAGGAAAAATCCAGAGTGGTCCTGCTAAAACACATGGTGAACCTTGTGAAGCATGCAGTGGGCTGGTGAAGCCCAGTGCTGGGCAGTGAATGCACAGTGGCTCTGGCAAGATGTGCAACAACCCTGGGTAAAATATACAGCAGCCCCAGCAAAAAAAATGCCCTGGTCCCAGCAGAATATACAGCAGCTTGGTAAAACATGCCATGGCTTTGGCAAAACACAGGGTAACTCTGACAAAACATGTGGCAGCCCCATCAGAAATATGCAGCGATGCCAGTTGAGCATGCAGCAAGCTGGTAAAACACACAGCGAGCCCAGGGAAACATGCAGCAGCCCTGCAAAAACACACACCAACACGGAAAAACACACAGGAGCTCCAGCAAGATATGTGCCAACTCTGATAAAACATGCAGCAGCCCCAGGAAAACACACAGCAAGCTGGTAAAATGGGCAGCAGCTCCAGTAAAACACGCGATAGGCCTGATAAAACATGCAGCAGCCCCAGAAAAACATGCCATGACCTTGGTGAAGCATGTGGTGACCTGGGAAAACATGTGGCAGCGCTTGCCGTGGCCTAGTAAAACATGCGGTGGCCCTGGTGAGACATGCAAGGACCACATCAAACTTGCAGCAGCCTGTCTCACTTGCCATGCAAACTGTATCCAAGGGGCTGGTCTGGCTGCTGCTCTTCCCATTTCCAAGGGTCCTGCTTGCCACCGCCACATCCCAACCTCCCCCCAGCCCCCTCTACCTCCAACTCATGGCCAAACATCATCAACCATCATCCCAGGAAGAGGGGAAAAGAGATGGGATGGGATGGAGGAAGGTGAAATCCTGTGGAGAGACCCAGGCCCATGGAGGGTGTAATATAGGAGAAATGTGAGCTTAAATAGGGCACAAAGCAACCCTACTTATTTTTGCAGAAGCAGGGCAGCTCCCTAACACATGGAAAGGGGGAAAAGGGGAAAGTAAAATTAATTCAAGTTGGAGAAATTCAGATTGTGAAGCAGGAGGGGAGGTCTGGCCTCCAGCAACATGGCTTTTGTGGGTTATGACAAACACACAAGGAAGGGAAAGGGAAAAGGAAAGGGAAAGGGGGACATCTGTGGTTTCAGGGGAACCACCCTGCATCCCTACGGAGATGATGAACCACTCCAAAAGCTGCTTAAGCTGCTTGCAACTACTCACAGACCCCATGAAATCAGTTGCAGGGTTCGCTCTTGCTATTGCAAGAGGGATTTTAAAAAAAAAAAAACAAAAAAAAAACCCAAAAAAAGAGGCTTTGTCTGAAGTTGCCAAGATCATGGTGGGTTCCCAAAAAGCTGCTTTGGGGCAGCATCCAGCACGGTGTTGCACACCAGGAATTTGCTGCCAGACCTGGTCCCACCTCCTCACCGTTAACGGCTGCCACTCGATGCGGCACAAGCTTCACTAAACACCTCCTGGATACAAAATGCCTCTGAGCCCCCACATCACACAGAACAGCTTCATTCTCCCCAAAGGTCAGGCTTGCTGCTGACAGAGCCCTAATCGGCTTAAATCCCACTTGGACTTGCTAATGAGCACTGGGAAGTGGGACAGAGGAGGTGGGACGAGTGAGTTTTACATTTCAGGCTTTTGCCATTTTCCGCCTGCCTGGCCCTTTCCCCGGCTCAGCTGCTGCTTCGCAACTGAGCCTGAACTGCCTCAATTCTGCTCCGCTGCGGTTCGAAGGATGGAGCCCGTACCCAGCCACACTAGTTAGCTATTTATCTTTTCCTCCTCACTATTATTCGTGTGTCTTAGACGTGTAATAAAAATGCACAACTTCGTCAGGGTTGGCATCACGTGCCTGGGGTCCCACTGGTTTTAGTGTCCCTATTTTCCCCCCCCTCACTCGATGCCCCAGCAGAGATACAGCACCAAACACAACTTTGCTGGTTGCTGTGGGTGTATTTCCAAGGTGCTGACCCATGTGTGTTGGTCAGGGCAGGGAAAATTCACCCCTGGTGGTTTTAGGATAGCAGAAGGATGCCTTTATGTGTTTAAACAAGGGGTAGATGAAGTACTTAGGGATATGGCTTAGCATCGGATGGGAGCAGTTGGACTCGATGACCTTAAAGGTCTTTTCCAACCTTGTGATTCTGTGATTTAAGCACTGAAGTGTCCAACTGGTTCCCATTTTGTTCATTGCCCAAGCTCCCATCAGCAAATACCACTCCCCAAAGCAGTCCAGCCCAGCCATGATGCCTCATAGCTCCCAAGAGCCGCTGAAAAGTGTGGTTCCCTACACTGGTCCTCGCCAAAGAGCTCTGTGGCTCACGGATCAATCCCACTGATGCTCTACTTTTAGTCTCTCCTGTAGCACAGCAAGGCTTCTGCAGCTCCTGCTGGCACTTTGGGGAGGCATAAAGCAAATTCAGCAGGCTGCCTGGCTCAACATCACATCCCGCTGTGCTAAAAGCAAAGAGAAGATGTGATGTGTAGTTCTGTGGCTTGGATCTGCAAAAAGGCTTTTGGTGAGTTTTAAAAAACAAAGGTGTTGGGTTGGTTGTCCCATCCCATCCCATCCCCTGGGAGAAAAGAAAGCTTCCTCATGTCTTCAAAGGCAAGTGGAAAACAGACCTGAAAAACTCTCTGACACGGAGAGGATGTCAGATGTAACAGAGGCAGAGGACTCCTGCCTGTTACTGGAGATGGGATTTCTGCTAGCGACATCCTTGGAGCCCCCAAACATCCAGTGCATACCAGTCCCTCCAACCATTACACAGGATTGCATGAAAGGTTCAGATGCTGCCGGAGTGACTCAAAGATTGCTCCAGAGCTCATTCCCCGCATTGTATCCGGCGTGAGCTGTGCTTTTTGGCTGCAAAAATGCACAGACAGACACCTTTGTGCCAAATACACCTATGACAAATCCACACCCAACCAGATCTGGCACCAGCACAGCCCCTGGTAGTTTTGAAAGGCCATGGCCATCTGCACCAACTTGGAGCAAAAAACACCATTCAGATGCTTCCAACCAGAGCTTTTTGCACAGCCAGCCCCTGAGCTCTGCAAACCCTGCTTGCAGTTTAAGAGCAAACAGATTTTTTTTTTGGCTCATGCATCACCAATTTGATGGCACAGGGCAGCTCTTGCCAGCGGCCGATGATGAAGCATAAAAACACAACAGGAATGGGCGGGCAAGCTGGGATCAAACCGCAGTTTTACTTTCAGGAGAAAGGCAGGGCCTGCGAACCCGCAGGGAGCTCTCTGGCTGGCTCAGCCGGGCTCCTGGCAGGAGTTATCCTGCAGCCGTTCACACCGGGGATGGGTGTCCCTGTGTTGCAAACCTGGCCTGCAGCCCCGAAGCATCTTCACCAAGCAGAGCTGCCGCCGAGTAACTCGGGGGCTCTGCAGTTCCTGTCCCCTTGCAATAAGAAAGGGAAAAAATAAGTAAGAGGAGTTTGGTGCAGCAAAACACTACTGTGGGCACTCACCCTCAGCTGTGATCTCAGCGGGAGCCTTGGAAGTATTGCAGCTCTTCTCCCACGGTTCCGTCTCCATTATTCTTTTTAGTAGCCCATGATGCCATCGGTGCACACTGAAGTAACTTGCTCAACGGGGCTCTAATGCAAAGCATGGACTGGAGCACCGAGGAAGCCTGGAGGGATGGAGGAACTCGCCCTCCTGCCTATCTGTGCAACGTGCATTAAGGAGATGGGGAAATCCAGGAGTCAGGGAGGTCGGCACAGAGCCGCTCTTGCCCTTCGCATGGGATTGTCCCTACAAAATGCTTCCCAAGGCACTATTAAATATCCCGGGGCAGGAATGCTCGGCATCCCTGGGTACCAGGGGCACGATGCCACAGTCCCCCAAGGGTCCCATTTGCTTTGTTCACACACAACATGGAGAAGAGCTGGGATCAGCTGGCCAGCTGCCAGTGGAAAAGTGCAGGAAAGCCTATTTTCAACATGACGCTGTTCTTCTCCTCCCTCCGGTTACCAAGGGATATTTTCTTTCCTTTAGCTGCTTTACTAGTCTGCCTTTGAGGCGAAGCTGTAACAACGTGTCCTGCTTCACCGTGAGTGATAAGTCCTGCAGGGAAGCGTAGGGCAGCAGTAATTCCCATTGTGGGAGAGCAGACCCTGTGCTTTGGGTTGTAGCTGTGCCTGGAGACCCCCATGCAACAATCATTTTGTTCTGCAAAACCGGGACTCCATTCAGGTCTGAAAAATGAGATCTTTGCTCTCAGGTCTCATCCATGCCCGTGCCAGGTTGGTATCTGCTGAAATGAGGAAAGGTTGGTCTTTTTTCTACAGTTGAATCCAGCAAACCGGCCTGTGAGTGAGCCACGGGCCTCTCTGCTTAGTCATCAATGGAGCCCGTGCCCAAAATCCACCCTGGAGTGACGCAGCCAAGCTGTCTGTAGGAGCAGGTCCCCAGCAAGGACAACCAGCATATGGTGCTGGGGAAGCAGCCAGACAGCTGAAAAGGCTCTGTCCTGCAGAAATTCCCTTAGTCCAGCTTCATTTCAAGAGTCCAATCAGAAGTTTGGTTGCTTAAAACCCACTTCTATGGCTTTGCCATTGCTTGAAGAATTTGAAAAACCGCCATCTGACTTGAAGAGCTGGACCAGACCCCGGGATGCACCAAGCCCAACCTGCCCTATGCCAGCTCTCCAACATCCCTTCCTAGCATCAGTAACAGACCCTCACCAAGGCACTCACAGGACTGGGTGCAACAAGCATCTCACATGGGGCCTCGCTGATCTCTCCTGCTGGGAACAAGGAGATAATTACAACAACTTCTTCATTCTCTGCTTACCAGGAAGCAGAACACGTCTCTGTCAGCAGGCTGACACTGGTCCCGGGTGATCACAGTCAGTAGCCAAAGTTCCCAGCCAACCTCATGCATAGACCCAGCCACACCCTGCCCCCCCCCCCCCCCAAAAAAAAAAGCTCTAGCTCTGCCTCTTGGGTGGGAGTAAGCTGAAGCTTTAACACTCCTGCTCTTTCCTAATTGCCTCATTTGGCCATTGATAATTGGACCTTAATTGCTGATAGCCAGCAAGCCATTCAAAGCCAGCTGCAAGGAACAGGAGGCCTGATTTTAACCAGTGGGATATTTCTTTTAATTTTTAAAACAATCCCACCCTCTCTTTCTTCCTGCAAATTGGCTGTTCCTCTAACAGATGGCCCAAAAATGCAGAGTTTAATGTGGCTGCCTTGGGGTATGTAGGAAGCATGCATGCAATGCAGACTCCCTCTCATCCATGTGACCTTTTTGGGACAGGTTTCTCTCTCCTGAACCTCAGCACCTCTCCTTTCCTTTAGCATCTTAAACAGGTATGCTGTTAATCTCTTCCTTCTGGCGTCAAGGCAAGACATGGCTTTGTGCCACCCCATGTTTTTCATCATAGTCAGTGCCCTGATATCTGTTCTCCCTCTGCCTTCACAAAACATGTCCCTGGGGATAAAGCAGCCTTGTTCCATCCTTGACCCCCACAAGGCCATGGAAAGATGTGAGCCCTCCAACTAAACATCACGTCCCTCAAAGTCACATGCCCAGAGACACATCTTTGGGCAGCCTTACACTTCCCTGTGGGAGAGCCAAACCCTCTAATTCCTTGTGCAGGGGGTCATGAGGGATCAGAGGCACCAGGTAGTATTTTTTTTCCTCCCTAATATCACTCAGGTGGGAGCTGATGTAGTAAAATGATCCATAAACACACCACTAACCCCAGAGTCACCCAAGCCCTCTCTTTGCCTTTTTGGCAATGGCACATTCCCAGTTTCCCAAGCAGCCATAACCTGATGGCTGATGTTAATTCAGCCTTGAAGCAATCGTGCTGGTTCTGAATGATGAAATTCTTCAGGTTAAAATGCAGGTCTCTAAGATTTGGTCCCAGAGCTGCATGTCACCATCTAATCCCAAATTTACACCTTGCTGGAAACCAGAATTATCATTCTTATCCAATGCCAAGGCAGCGAAGACTGAGCTCTGTCCTAAAATCCAGAACTCTTTCACCTTGACTCCAAATCCCAACAAATATACAGGTAAATATTAGTGTGAATGGGAAGCCCACATCTGCCACCCTTGGTCTATCATTTGGTTTTCCAACCATCCAGTGGCTGCTCTTGGAAATCCCAGTGCTTGAACTGATTCTAGCATGTGTGATTTTCTTGGATAGTCACTCCCAGGGACAAGATACATACTTTGGTTTCCTCTGTTGAGCTCTCCACATAATTTTAAGCATCGCACTGATGCAATGAGAAAGCAAGGTCAACACCTTGTGCCTTGGTCTACTGCCAAATGGCAATGGGCAGACACCGAGCGATGGCATACAAGACCTTTGGCAATGAATTTATCCTCATTTTCCAATTTCGTCATATAATTTCTCCAAGAATGGGAGTGTTGCTAGACAGATTTTTCACTAATGTGAAGAGGACTGCTTTTGAGTAAATCAACCAATTCAAACCCTACACAGAGGAATACATCTGTACATAGGGCAACTCTGCTAAATTTGGTGTCACCAGTGCTGGAGAAAAAGCAGGTGAGGTTCATACAAGTCCTTTCTGTTCACTCTTCTGAGCCAAAGGACAAGTTACCAAGAATATGGGTATCTGAGGAAAATCAGGTCACAGGCAGGTGGGCTCCCGTGGAAGTTGCATGACTGACAAGG